>OU466857.2:52103685-53472825 GCA_911865555.2 Thlaspi arvense
AAATTTTAAAATGGGTCAAAACAAATTTTAAAACAAAACCTGTTACATAAAAAAATTTGGCAAAAAAAAGTTTAAAAATTATTGTAAATTTGTAAGGAGAAAAAATGAAATTTATTAATAAAAACTAATTAAATGTGTCAAAAATGCATACATTTTATTTTTGTATGAGTCAATATATAGAATTTGGACACAACAACAAATTAATTAAAATATCTGATCTAATTTTTCTCATTTCTACTATGTAAATACATAATATAAATTATCAAATCGACGCTTAGCGCGGATCCAAAATCTAGTTTGATGTAAATCGTCTAACTTTTTATTATTGAACTTGACCATCAGCTTGTCTTCATTACGAGAGCTGAAGATTGTAAGTACGTGTGGATTCATCCCTATGAGAGCTGCATACATAAGAAGATTTGATTCATTGATTCACGGTTGCATGCATCCAATTCACGGTTGGGTGAAATTTAGAGGTGAAATTAGTGAAACTGCATTCGGTTTGGAACATCTTAATAGATAGAATTGTTTAACACCAAAAAAATGCATATAATCTTGTCAAAATTAGCTTAAAAAATCACTATTAAATAAAGCAGTTGACTAAATAGCATTAGGTGAATTTTGCAAAGACAAATAAAGAAATGAATTGGGAATAAGCCCTATTAAAACCCAATTAAAGCCCAAAGAGTAGTACAACTAAGTCTCATTTGAAGCCCGTTTGAGGCCCGTTTGAGGCCCGTTTGAAGCCCAAATAGTGGTAAAAAAGAATAATAATAAGCGGAAGAAGTTAGGCGCGGCTAAGGCAGAATTCGAAACACTCTCCAACTCCAACTCTCTCGCACACCGCTCTTTTTATAATTCGATTTTCTTTTTAATTATTATTTATTTTTAATAAAGCAAAAAGTCCATTTCACCCTTCTCCTTCTTCCCGCTGTTTCCTCTCTTCTCTCTCTCTCCATCCTCATTCTTTTCTCCAATCTCCCTCTTCTTTCTTCATCTCTCGCTTCTCCTTTTTCCCTCCGACAAACCTAAAACGAAGATTCTCTCCGTAAAATCGCTTTTGAAATTACTGTACCCCTCTTTCCACCACCGCAGATTCCCCTGGCGGCGGACACATGGCCGCGACATCGAACTCCGGCGAAGATCCGGTTCTCTATAACCACCACCGACCTCCTTTCCGCTTCGAGCTACTCCAATCTCTCTCCCCCACTGATCCGCGTTACTCTTCCTCGTCGAATCCTTCCTCTACGAATCGGCCTTCCTCCGTCTCTGAGCCGCTTCCGAATTCACAATCTCCGCAAATTCCAGCTCACTGGGACGAGTCCTACTCGCCAATCACTCAGAAATTTGTGAGTTTCTGCTTTAATCTGTTTCGCTCCAGTTTCCGATAGATGCTTTGTTTTATTGACTTAATTTCGGGAGCTAGGTTTTTTTTCCCCCTCCTTGATCCCAAATTTCGCGAAAATCAAATTGAATGAAGTTTGCCTTTTAAGGGAAACATATCCAAAATTGGATCTCGAGTTTTTTCAATTCTCTTCACTGTAAAATGGATCTCTAATTACAAATTTGGCATTCTCACTCCCGAATTCTCAAATGACGGAGAGAGCTTATTAATTGCGGCTACATACAAATTTCTTCTGGGTGAATGTGGACGAAACATGATTCTTCTCTTTTGTCTTGTTGAGCTTAACATCAAGGGAATGTTTATCTTCTTGCAGCAGAAGAGCAGAAAGAATCATCGTATCCAGCTTGGTTCCATTCCAAACATGCCTGGAGAAACCATAGATATAGCTAAAGTAACAGTGAAACAAGAATCTCCCCAAGACGTTAAACGTGGGTACAAGACAAAGGGAGCTAAACAGCCAAAGCATGGGAAGCGAGGTATCTTCCTGAATCTGGTCTAAATTGTAATTTGTTTTATAATTCAGCATTTTGTAATGATTGATTGATTTTTGTTTTTGTGTGCAGATGCGCAAAACGGTGGGATGAACGTAGCTACGAATAACTGCCGTTATGATAGTTCTCTAGGTAAGTGCAAAGCGCAATCACATCTCGCTGTGATTGTAATTGTATAAGTGTTACAGAGGTAATTGTGTGATATTAATTGTCTTCTGTTTCGCAGGTTTGTTGACAAAGAAATTCGTCAATTTGATCCGGGAAGCTGAGGATGGATCACTTGACCTCAACTATTGTGCAGATGTTTTGGAGGTATGCAAAATGTAATCTGATTATTGAGCTGAATGTGTGTACTTCTCAACTCGTAGAAGACCATCTGATTGTGCTTAATTGTGTATGAAGCGCACCTTTACTCATTAGTTGTCTTCATCAGTTTGTTAGAATCTCCTCTTATGTGCCTATGTTTCCTCTCTAACAGGTACAAAAGAGAAGGATATATGATATTACAAATGTCCTTGAAGGAATTGGATTGATAGAGAAAACTACAAAGAACCATATCCGCTGGAAGTAATTTAGACAAATCCGTTTCTTACTTAGATACAGAGCAACGTAATTTAAGCCTAAGTTCTTCTGACATTGGGTTTGAACCATTGATGCAGAGGTGTTGACAATCTTGGACAGAACAGCCTGGGAGACCAAATCGCTAGGCTTAAGGTTAATTTTCCACAAATCTCTTTGTCTTAGAACTTACTACAATGGAATAAACAATCACATTGTCAAGAAAGAATCGATTATTTCATTTTCCCCCGTCTAAACATCCAGTTCTCTTTCTCTGTGTTGGCAGTCTGAACATTTAGTTAATTCACGCACTTATTTTCAAATCTCCATTTAATTTACGAGTAACATCTCTACGTATTTTCAGTTAGAAGTAGAAAGTATGCAATCTGAGGAAAGCAGGTTGGATGAGCTTATAAGGTTTGGTTTCTTATGTTCTTATATTTATTGGGAGACTCATCCATTATTCTTCCTTCCCCCACATGAGTTGTTTATGATGTTATCGTCTTATATGACTCCAGGGAAAGACAAGAAGCTCTGAGATCCTTGGAGGAAGATGAATATTGTAGAAGGTTTTTAGTCAGTTAAATTTGAGTCTCATCTTTTTGTATTACTGCACGATACTTTACGCTAAAATCGTTGATTGAAATAAACAGGTACATGTTTATGACGGAGGAAGATATAACTAGTCTCCCACGGTTTCAGGTCTTCCTCAACTAGTGCTTGAAAAATCATCTTTTTATGTCTTTCTTCAACTATTTTGAGATACTAAACTGGTTGTTCCTGATACAGAACCAAACACTACTGGCAATTAAAGCTCCTATAGCTAGTTATATCGAAGTTCCAGATCCTGATGAGGTGATTGTTTTTTTCTTTTCCAATGCGTCCTGTACAGTTGTAATATAGTGTGTCAGCAAAGTGAAACAGCTGTTTTTTTGTTATGGTTAAGATGAGTTTTCCGCAAAGACAGTATCGGATGGTGATTAGGAGTAGAATGGGACCGATTGATGTCTACCTTTTAAGGTACTTAGCGACATGTTTTAACTCTCTCTCTCTCTCTATCTGTGTGTTTGATTTTTCTCTATATTGATTGATCTTTGGAACAAACATGGTTGCAGCAAATACAAAGGAGACAGTATGGAAACAAGTGGGTCTGATCAAAATGCTGCATCTGGAGTTGACACTCCTTCCTTGAAAATAGTAACTTCAGATACTGACGTAAGTGTAATAGATCCATATTGGATCAGTCTCGTGTTCCTGTGTATGTTTGTGATTTGAGTTACGAGTTTTGTTCGTGTATTTGCAGTTAAAAACAGATTACTGGTTCGAGTCAGATGCAGAAGTGAGCCTCACAGATTTATGGAACAACTTTTGCTGAAAACTCTAAGTTATTGAAACATCAAACATTTCAATTCCTTCGGGGTGGAAGAATGAAGTAATACCAATTTACATGTTACGTTTTACTGCGACTTTGAGCCTAAATCCTTATAGTTTTTTTTTGTTTCCTTTCTCTTGTTTTAATAAATTAAAGATGCCACATTCTAATGTCAAGATATATATATGTCTGGACAATTATGTGATAAAACTTGTATTTTTAATAAAAATATATAACATTATATTTTGGCCTTTGGATGTCAGAACCTAATCGACAGCAACATCCACAATGCACACATCTGTTTGTATAATGAAGTTTCGAGATTAACCTATCTGACACTTGGGTTATATTGGTTAAAACCGGTTACGCAAAATAGAGAATATTTCCAGAAAAAAAATCTTAGCTTCATCTACTAAAGAAAATACAGATAATTTTGGCTAGAAACAAACAGAGGCTGCAAATAAAATTTTTGTTACCTCTTCCTATGTATAATTGCAAAGCTGGAAAGCAAGTAGAGGACACGATATCGTGGAATTGAAGCAAAGAATGATCGACTATGTATGACGCCAGATGTTGTACCAAGTTCGTATTTCCGATGGCATTAACGGCCACATTGCAATTTCAAGTAATTCTTGAATTTAGTGGTTACTTGGATCCCAAGCAATACTTTTATTGGGTCGAGATTGGAAATATTTCAGTTAGATTAGTTTAAGGGATAATTTACCTTTAAATGGGTCGAGTTTAAAAATATTTCAACTACATAAGTTGGGATAGTTTATAGTTTATTGACTGATTAAGCTAAATGGGTTGTGATATAGTATATTCTTAGTAAATTAAACACAAATTGTTGTAGCGGAATTAGTAACCATAGGGGAAATTTTGTATGTTCTATTGCAAAAGTATCCTTCTTACAACACGATGACTTGGTTGTTTAAAGGGATTTGATATAGAGTAATCGATGCAGTATGTGAAGATTGATTGTGGATAAACAAGAAGCTGTATTAAAGAAGTAAAGAGAGAGAAATGTCATTTTATCCGAAAAATTATTATAACAACTTCGTCTCCTTCCTCTAGATTTTTCTGTAAACACTTGTTAAGGATTATTTTTTTCATTTGAGGATTCTTAAAAATTTGTTGAATTCGTTGTTTGATGAACATTGGATTCCATTTGTTAATAAATGTATGTTCTTGTGAGTACAAAGTTATATATTGTGAGAAGTTGTGAGGAATTTAATTGGTTAAGATAAAGTATTGTTACACACTAGCAAGCACACTAAATAAGCAAATGATGCCTATTAGAGATATATCTGGCTCGTAACCAAATTATTTAAGTGTCAATTTGTCTTAGAAATGCACAAGAAGTGATTGATTACATTCAAACAATTACGACACCACAAAAAAAAAAGATAAGTGACTACGTCAAAGACATTTGAGTTAATAAATTTGTTGAAAAACGATCAATTTGTAACACTTATAAGTTTTTGACAATTTTTCTATCCAAAATGTGTTTATATATAAGCTTATGATGTTTAAATTTTGAAGAGATTATCAAGTTTGTTTGTTTAGTTTATCATAATACTTTAAAATATATATATATATATATATTTATTCATATTTTCAATAAATTTTGAAAATAAAAAGAGAAATTCCCTCAAATGCACTTAATCTAAGTTTTTGTTCCACATATACACTAAACTCTAAAAAATTCTATCCATAACATTTTGTACCATATTAATCTTTATTAGACAAAATATTAGTTAATAAAAAGAGAAGAAAAATAATGTACAAACAAATGTATCAATGACCAAGACTGATCTGAAATTTGAATCATTTGTTTTGTTTAGGATCACTCTTCTCATTTGATTGTGATTTGTGATTGTGAATCTCTTAGATTTTTGGGGTTTTTTTGATGGGAAAGTGATTTCAGGATTTAAAGCTCAAAATCATATAATGATAGATAGATCTGATATAATTGGGTGAAAAACTCAAGAAATCCAAGCTAAAACAGCAACAATGGTGAAAAAAAAAGAAATCGGCGGGAATTAAGGTTTGGATGTCGCAGAGGCAAGGAAGGATATGAGCGTAAATTTAGGAAGATATTCTAAAATTTTAGGAAGACTTTCCTAAAATGTATAAATTAAGGAAGTCATTATACGTATTTAGGAATGTCTTCGTAAATTGTATAATTGATTATTATTTTGGTTAATTTATACAACTCAAATTCAAGAAACCTTTCCACAATTAAGGAAACCCTTCCACAATTCAGGAAGCTATTCCACAATTCAAAATTTTTTAAAAAATTTAGGAAAACTTTTCTAAACCATATGAAACGATGTTAAATTCTAGTATTTGGAAGACCTTCCTAAAAAAATCACGAAATATTAACAGAAAAGAAACTTTTAGGAAGACTTTCCTAAAGGATAAAATCGGAAAACTCAAATGAAAAATGTTAAGGGTGGAACAATTTTAGCTTCCCTGTTATATTTGTCCTGAAAACTTATTTTCAGTGTAATTATGGAAATTACATCTGTGATTTACGGAGTTATTAAGATAAATTACATCTGTTGATTTTGAGTATTGATTTTAATGATAACCAAAGAGAATTATATCTGTGATTTACGGAGTTATTTGATTTCTAATTTTCTATAACTAGGTGTTTCCCTGCACCTAGTGCGGGGTTTAATTATTTTTTTTAAAACTAATAATATTAGTTTATTTAGAAATGAAAACATAAGATTTTATAATTATTTAAAATCAAAATTAATATATTTGAAAAATACAATTTTCATGAGATATATTGTTTTTTAGCTGCATAAATCATTTTTATAAGATTTAGAGTTTTACTTGTGGCTGCATAAATCAATTAGGTGAATCTAAAATATTAATAGGTCAAATGATCAAATTAAAATGAGTTTAAGAAAATAATTAGGATTGATTTTTTTGTGATTTATGCTAGTTACCATTTTTAGTAAACTGAATATTGTTATGATATAAATTCGAATTTGGAAATCTGGATTTAAAAAAAAACAAAAATCAATTAAAAATTAGATTATATTAATTTGTTAATTTCATTAAGAGTAAATAAAGTCTTTTCATATAAAGGGCAAAGAGTAATCAATCATCATAACTCTCAACTACAACCCAACTTGCTTGCCAATTAATAATATGATGTTTTCTCAATCTATTTCACTTTTTTTTTTAAAATCGTAGGAGAGCAAGTAATTACCACACATCGATCAAAAGATCAAGTATTTAATTCCAAAATCTCATCTTCAGAATACAAAAGAGTGCAAAATTAAGTGGGAAGTATATATTAAGATAAATTATATTTCATGTTTTGAAGTTTGAAACAGTTAGTAAACCAAAGACTGATGATAGTGAGGTAAGTTCACAGGTCTTAACCTGCTTCCCACTTTCCACTTTGGATAGTTCAGAAAATTTTCGAATATATTTTCTATTTTGTTGGTAAAAAGTAGAATTATTGTTGAGTGAATGCAATGTCACATCCTTTAACTGATTAATAACAAAACATCAACATTAAAATGCACACGCCGTTGGATAAGGAGGTAACTAATTACCTCTAAGTACTGTAAAAATTAAAAAAAAAGGAGCCCACACGATAGTATTCTCTGAGTTATTTGATCACATATCATCATCATGTACACATACACAGCTTCTTCTTTCTCTCTTTTATTTCAAAATGCTAATACCCGGATTTGGAAGAGAAGAACCTGCTGATTCCTCTGGAGGATTTCTCTGGTGTTGGATTGCCTGATGAACCTGACCTCGAGAGCCTTGAACCCACTCGTGATGGCGATGTCATGAGATCGCTAGTCTCTGAGTCGGAAGGATATTTTGGAGATTCCATAAACCTAGGGACCTCGTTAACCCAAGTGTCAACTGAATCTCCTTCGTTGTAGTTCTTGGTGCCTTGTTCATCCTCGGAATAGGACTCACTTTGTCTTTGTGGTGACCTCGTCTGTTCAGGTTGTGGCCGTAGTGACTTGAGCTGCTTCCCCAACACAAATATGGTTTCTTGACACTCTGCTAACTTCTCTGCTGCTGATGCTAACTCTCTCTCCTGTACATATACGTTCATGTTAGTGTCTTCTTTTTGTTTCATCTCTCTCTTGCAGAGTCTATAGATGTGTATGCTTGTGTTTGTGTGATAAAAAATGTATATGCAACTAAACTGATTGCATGTAGTCTTGTGGAACAATGGGCATTAAATAAGAGGACATATGAGCAATGCTTTTCAAATTTACTTGGATCAAGAATCAAGAAGAGAAACTTGTAAAGCTGAAATTTTTAGACGCATGGCACTGAATAAGAGTTTGAGAAGCATTGCGAAAACATTACCTGTTTGGTCTTGATATCACCTTCGTCATCCACAGCAACCAAAGCAGTATCTCTGTTCCTGTAAAAAGTAAGTTTAACATCAAGCCTACTTAACACTAACCTGGATCATTGGGAACATATCTAAGATTCTTTCATATTCTGGTAAAGCTAATACTACTCAGTACTCACCTTTGAATACGTTCTTCAAGTTCATGGCACCTCATAATAGCTTCTTGGTGGCTGCGTTTTGCATCCTCAAGCTCATTCTCTAAATTCCGTACCTTTTCCCTAAGCTGGCTCACATCGATCTCTAAATCAGCTGCACGTGTTTCAAGTGATCGATATGACCCGGTCATACATCTGAGTTGCGTATCCGCCAAGCTGTTTGACCTCTGAGCAGAATCTAACTGTGATCTAATGTCAGCTAACATCTGCTCAGATTCTTGTAGCTTAAACTTCAGCTCCTCGATATCCACTGCCATCTTTTCCTTTTCTGATTTCAGTTCTTCTATTTCCTGTAACTTGGAGTCTGATTCATACTCCAAAACTCTGTTTCCATCACATGGAACCTCTGGCTCGTTGTGAGAACATCCATTTTGATAAACCTCTTTAGATGAATCTTTATCTACAGCCTTGCTCTCGGGTAATGCAACCTTGTCAATGCAATCTGGACTCAGAACTTCAACCTCGGAGGAAGCAAGACCCTTGAAAGTTACCTTTAGCTCCATGGCCTCGTTGAAGACATTAGCAAGATCCGAGACAAAACCGTCCAAGTTCTTCTCACCACTTAGAACATGGTTGAATGTGATGGAGAAGCCATCGATCAGCTCAACGAAACCATTTTCTTCACCTGCACTTACCTCTTTTCTTAGCAACAAAACGAAATCATGAATCCGAGAAACAGCGTTTTTCAAATCTTGGTGGTTGCTCTGCAGCTTTTGTTCTTCCAAATGACAATCCTCCAACGAGTTTTGCTCTGGAGATAACTCAGTCTCTACTTCAGGATGAACCTTCACATCAGAAGGCTTGTCCTGGTCCATACAAGCATTCACATCTTGCAAAATGCATTTTATATCCTCTACAATCTTTCCTAAGTCAGCATCAGCAGATACAGATTCAAGAACCTTTGATAGTCTAGATCTGAATGCCATCACTGCCGGAGTACTTCTATCGGAGTCCTCAAGCGCCTCAGGATTCACCAGTTCTGACTTTTGATCATCACCTGAAGAATCTTTGGAATCCATACTACCATTTCTGCTGGATTGATTTGGCAAACAAGCTAACTTCTCCATTTCAAGAAAATCATCCATAAGCTCAACATGACTACTAACACTCTCAACTCTCTCCAGTGCAGCCATGTCCATGTCTTTCTTGGTCTGCTGTGATGGAGCTGTTGACAAAGACCCACTGCAACTTCCGGAATCATCATTCCCATCTTCAGAAACAGAGATTGAGCTTGATGGGTTGCTGGTATTCAGATTCGGACATACTTCAAGTGATGAGGACTTCTGAAGATTGTTTTGCTGCAGTTGAGCTTCCAAGCTCTGAAGCTTACTAGTGCTCTGAGCACAAAGATCTCTTGACTCCAGCAACTCACTGTTCCGCTTAGCTAAGGCTTCTTTAAGCATTTTCGTCTCTTCTTCCATCGCGAGCAAACGTTCTGTTAGAAACTCGTTTTCTTTCTGGAACTTCTGCGAGTTATCGATAGAAAAGTCAGAACCAGAAGATGAATATCCCCTCGGAGACTTGCAGGGACTAGAAGCCTTGCTCGGAGATCTCTTTGGACGGGTTTCTCCGCTATCTCTGCCTAAGTTCTCAACCTCAAGCTTCATCTGAGCAAGTGCAGCTGGTCCCGGAAGCTTCTTCCTCACAAGACTTCTAAGTCTCTGGCACTCTGCTTCCAGCTTAGCTATCTTCTTTACACCTTCCAAGTGTTGCTTGTTTGCAACTTCCGCAGATCTAATACACATGTTCTTCTCTTCGTTGCGTATCTCAAGCTCTTTAGAGACTACATGGATTTCGTACTTGAGAGACTTTATCTCCCTATCGCACATTTCAAGATTGCTCTTCAAAGTCTCGATTTCAGCATCGCCTCTTGACTTCTCCTCGCTAATATTCACTAGCATGTTGGACCGTTCTTGTAAAGTTCTTGATAGTGCGTCGCTATCCGCTGCAGACCTTAGCAGTTCCTGTTCATAGTCAGAGATCCTCTTCTCAAACTCCATTGTCATTTTCTCCATCTGCTTGGTCTTGCTTAAAGCAAGATCGTGCAGGTTCGCTTCATGGTCTTTCTTCAAGTTCCGTATCTGCCTCATACACTCTTTCAACGCTCCATCTAAATGCGCCGCACGATCTTCAGCAGTGAGTTTCGAGAGAGTCACAGATTCAAGTGTGTTCTTCAATGTCAAAGCCTCAGCGTCAGCTTTTTCCCAACCTACACCAACAACAAAAAATGCTATAATAAAACTCTAAAGTCTAGATGTAAAGAAAAACGTTTTGTATAATACCTGCGACTGCATCTTCAGCAACCTTGGAGTGTTGCTTCACTAAAGTCTCTTTGGTGGTTATTTCCTCATTAGCAGCAGAGAGTTTTTCACTCAAGTCCTCTTTATCCTCATTAAGTCTCTGAACTTGCTCAGCATAACTCTGAACCTGCTCATCATAAGCCTCGATCTGTTCTTCAAAGCTTTTGACTTGCTCCTCGTAAGCTTCGACTTGACTCTCGTAAGATTTGATCTGAACATCGTATGTCTTTATTTGTTCTTCAAGACCCGTGAGATGTGTATACTGCTCCACAGAGATTTGTACATACTTTGGCTTCTTAACTGCATCCTGTTTCCAATATATACATAAGCAATTTCAACAAATCTAGTAGCAATAGAAGTTTCATCATAATCAAAATCAGAGTAGTAAATTATACCTTCTCAACTTGAGAATGAGAAGTATCAGCTGCTGCTGCGGATTCAACCACTAAGGTTGTTTTATCAGATGACTTTTTCTTCCAAGGCCAACTTCGTCGGTCCATAGCAATCTATGAAATTATTCACATTATCAGTGAAAATTACAGATTAAGCATTGACAAATTAAGACTTGTTCTCCAAAACTAAACTTGGTAATTTATCAAATACAGACCCAAAAAATAACGACATAGCCTGAATTTATCAGTAGGTCATGTTTCACAAATCAACCGAACCAGATCCGAAATTAAATTCATGGTAAATCTGATTATTCCTAAGAAAGAATTAAAAGACGGATACGACAAAGAAACATGTGGAAAATTTTTCCTAAATGAGTAAAGACGATAAGGTCTTCTGCAAAAAACTTCTGAGATGCATCGTCCAAAAAGTAGCTTACTAAATTAGGAAATACAACAAGGTAAAGTAAATCTTGCCGACACTTAGAATTGAAGACAAAATAGAAATTTAATTACATCTAACAAGTTTCGAAAAACTCACACCAATTTACTCTTAAATCAGCACCAAAACATATAATCCCAAGTGAAGGAGACGAAGATGATTTTGATGTCGGAAAGCTAAATTAAGCTTACATCGGAGAGAATGCAGCTCCCGGAAACGAATCCTGAAGTGAAAGCTGAAGCTTGAGGAGCTTTGTTTGTTCTTTCTTCAACTTTTTTTAAAAAAGTATCTTCATGCAATTTCGGAAAATGGAGATCTGGAGAAATCGTGTTTCCACTTATTCGGTGCTTTTGATAACCGACAAAAAGAGTTCACCGTCGGAGTAGTCGGAACCCTATGGCCGTTGCGTAATTTGTTTCGGCGGCGGAAAAAAAAGAAGAGAGAGAGGTGATGGTGATTCAGTCTCTTCCTTTGTGTGTGAAAAAGATTATACCAAAAAAACTTTAAATACCCAGAACGTTGCATAAAGCTCCAAAAGGAAGAAAAGCATCTTCTTCTTTTTTTTTTTTTGTATGTATTTATATTTTTATCAAAATAGCATCTTCTTTTAAAAATTAGAAGAAAATAATTTGACTAATAACAAAATACTTATAAATTAAAATAACTCACATACGTACAATATATTTTTGGGTAATAATAACTATGAAAATAAAGGGCCCATAGGCCTCTCTACCTAACACATTAACACATTCAACTCAAAGAGTCTTTCTTGGTCCTTTGGTTAAGAAATGAGGACAACATTTGGCAGTGAAGTAATTACTAGTTAGAAGGAATACTATTGCCTATCAAATAAAAACCTCATATAATAATTAAGTTAATTGCTCTTACATGGTGAGTTTAGCTCAATATTACAAACTTTTGAACTACAAGCTAATTTTGACTTTTAATTCTTTTTGCATTTTTTGGGGGTTTTATTTTGAATTTTTATGAATCTATTTTTTTTAATGAAATCTAACGCCAACCGTTCATAAGTTAGAGCAGTTAGAGCATGTCCATCAGAGTATTTAGAGGGTTTTTAGGAGGTTTGTTAAGTTAAAATGATTTAATTGTGTTATTTCTAACAGCCGTCTCTTATTCACGCAATTTCAGAACACTTAAAAAACTTATACGTGTCAATCTGTAGTTGCACGATTTATTTTTATTAAAAAAAAAATTAAAAAGAAAAAGGAAATCGGAACCACAATCTCTCTTTCCCCTTTTACTCTCTTTCCCCCTCTACGATTTCATCGGTGAAAGCTCAAAATCTAAACAATGAAACCCCATAATCCGACTCTGATTTCATCGGTGAAAGCTCACGTCGTTCTCCTTCTTCAAGCCATCTGAATCGAGGCTGTGATGGAGACTGTAGGAATCTTCAGGCGATTCAAAAAGCTCCGTCCGTCTGATATATATGTTGCGATCAGGTCTGTGTGATCCTTATACGAAACCATTTTCTGTTTTCTTGATTACTGCTGGATTTTTTTTGAGATTTTGCTTTAGTTAATCGTTTATAGGAATGGATTTTGGTAAATCATTGAGATTATAGAACTCGACATGCATATCTGATTACAAGCCTTCTTTTGCATATCTGATAACGAAACAAAAGAAGAAACTGTATTGATGATGATGTTTGCTTTCTGAAGTATAGATGTAAAGATGAAATGAATGAAATGCAGGAAAAAGTTATGGAATTTATAGGAACTTTGCCTAAACTATTTGGGATATGGTTTTAAAATCTTAGATTCCTTTGTTCCTCTCAGTTATGTCTATTATTACATAGTGTTCTGAATCTCGAGTTGTAGTAAATCTCCTTTGAAATGTTGATCTCGTGTGGAGAATGCAGATATGAGCAGAGCACATGTCGGTTTTAAAACACGCGAAGATAAACAAACCTGGAATGATCGCCAAGACATCCATAATGCTTGGTCTTTGAGAAACAGACCAAGAGTTAGAGGAAGCAATGGGCGATTTAAGAGCTATAGATAGAGACTGTGAATTCCTTGAACAAGAGAGAATAATGGTCTTCACTTCCGAGAAGCTTCATTCAAGTAGTCTGCTACTCTCCTTCCAGAGCTCGAACCCCAACAGCTACAAATCTTGTCAGATCATGTGTGTGTTAATGTGATCAAAGCATCTTTGTTTCGAGTTTGGTTTAATTCTCTATCTAAACTTCATAGAAACACACTTACAAGTTGTTTGACTGATGCTTTAAGGTCTCTCACGAAGGCAAAGACTATGATCTTGATTTTGTAAAAGCATCCTGCAACTCGTTGAGAAGTGAGTCAGAATTTTTTTTTGTGATTTCATCTGCTATATATTTAATATTGTAACAATCATCTGATCATTATTATTGATTAAATTCTGCGTTGATGTATTCTCAGGTTGACCAATGCTTTGGGAGAGATCATCAAGCATAGCATCATCTTAACTAAAGCTTGGTGCTATTACGAGAGTCAGACGAATTTTCGGTGCTAACACTGAGTGTGCTTTATTGGCGGTGTTACGGAAAGAGGAAACACGGGAGTAGTTGGTTTCTTCCGATGTAGAAAGAAAATTACTTATTCGATTGAACAGGTTAGTGATTCAATACTATTATTTTTCCTCTTGCTTTCAAGGTTGAGCATTCTCGTTTCTGATGTTGTGTTCCTAACTCCTTGTTTGCAGCTGGACGTTTCTGTGTTCTACGTTGGGGTGATGCTGATCACATCAGTTGGGCTCATGGCGAAGGCAGGATTCTCAGCAGAGTTGTACTTTGATTTATGGAATCGGATCCTCTTTAATTTAGTTTACAATAAAATAATTTTACAATTTAGTTTTTTTTTAAGAACCCAATTAGAGGTTCAACCAATAGAAGGGCAAAAAGTTTAAATTAAATACAAAGGTTTTTAGAAAAAAAAAGAAAAAAAAATTATATTAAAAAATGTTTAACAACCTTATCTGGATCTTTACCAATGGAGATGGTCTTATAGTTTACTAGAAGGAAAAAATGATGACATGGTTTCTATAAATGATGTTGACAAGGACCAAAATAAATGTGGCAACATTGTTTTAGAAGAAAACACATTGATATATTAAAAAAATATTGAAGATACAATTAGTATATTTTACATTATTTTATAATGTTTTTTTTTAGGTTTTAACGTTTAAAACTAACCAAATCCTGTAAATTATAACCAATAGTAAATTTAACTATTTTAATATGTTTGATTGATCATCAAATAACTCTCTTTTTCAGTCATCTCGGTTGGGAAGGTAACTACAAAGCTAGTTATGATTTGTCGTATTTGATACTCAAACCTATTAAGAGAATTAATTTTCCAATTGAAAACAATATCCAATAGTAATAAAGATAAAAGCTTCCAAAATTTAACTGGAATGCAAAATCATTGGAGGTATTTGTGTCGTGGAAGAGGTTTCATATACTGTTGAACTAGAAAATCACCATTAGAGTTTTGATAACAGTTGTGGGTTTTAGAGAATAAGATTTTTATTAATAGTGAAAGAGCGAAGCGATTACAAAGACTGCTATAACCGAGAGGTTATACCGAAGTGAAAGAAGGTGTTTGCGAAGTAAACTAGAAAGCGTTAGAGTCTCTGGTTTTTGCTCTGCTACTTTCTAGATTGTATGAGTTGGTTTCTTCAGCTTCGGGGTCTTCGTATTTATAGGGATAAGAGGTCAGTTACTCTGAACTCTTATTCCTTTTCTCAGTGAATATTTCCATATTTGCGATATGGAAATATTCATTATTCTCCGAAGAATATGGAAATTTTCTTTTATCCTTCGAGTCCATCCGATGCTTCCAGACTTCGAAGGTTATCTTTAGGAGTTTTCCTTTTATCCGAGCTAGGTCGGCGCAGTCTTCCTAGTCTTGATGGGCTTAGGTTACTGCTAGAGAAAGCCTTTTAGGAAATGTGCTCATTTCCCTCTAACATGTATGTGTGTGTTAATGTGATCAAAGCATCTTTGTTTCGAGTTTGGTTTAATTCTCTATCTAAACTTCATAGAAACACACTTACAAGTTGTTTGACTGATGCTTTAAGGTCTCTCACGAAGGCAAAGACTATGATCTTGATTTTGTAAAAGCATCCTGCAACTCGTTGAGAAGTGAGTCAGAATTTTTTTTTGTGATTTCATCTGCTATATATTTAATATTGTAACAATCATCTGATCATAATTATTGATTAAATTCTGCGTTGATGTATTCTCAGGTTGACCAATGCTTTGGGAGAGATCATCAAGCATAGCATCATCTTAACTAAAGCTTGGTGCTATTACGAGAGTCAGACGAATTTTCGGTGCTAACACTGAGTGTGCTTTATTGGCGGTGTTACGGAAAGAGGAAACACGGGAGTAGTTGGTTTCTTCCGATAGAAAGAAAATTACTTATTCGATTGAACAGGTTAGTGATTCAATACTATTATTTTTCCTCTTGCTTTCAAGGTTGAGCATTCTCGTTTCTGATGTTGTGTTCCTAACTCCTTGTTTGCAGCCGGACGTTTCTGTGTTCTACGTTGGGGTGATGCTGATCACATCAGTTGGGCTCATGGCGAAGGCAGGATTCTCAGCAGAGTTGTACTTTGATTTATGGAATCGGATCCTCTTTAATTTAGTTTACAATAAAATAATTTTACAATTTAGTTTTTTTTTAAGAACCCAATTAGAGGTTCAACCAATAGAAGGGCAAAAAGTTTAAATTAAATACAAAGGTTTTTAGAAAAAAAAAAAAAAAAAAATTATATTATTAAAAAAATGTTTAACAACCTTATCTGGATCTTTACCAATGGAGATGGTCTTATAGTTTACTAGAAGGAAAAAATGATGACATGGTTTCTATAAATGATGTTGACAAGGACCAAAATAAATGTGGCAACATTGTTTTAGAAGAAAACACATTGATATATTAAAAAAATATTGAAGATAGAATTAGTATATTTTACATTATTTTATAATGTTATTTTTTAGGTTTTAACGTTTAAAACTAACCAAATCCTGTAAATTATAACCAATAGTAAAATTAACTATTTTAATATGTTTGATTGATCATCAAATAACTCTCTTTTTCAGTCATCTCGGTTGGGAAGGTAACTACAAAGCTAGTTATGATTTGTCGTATTTGATACTCAAACCTATTAAGAGAATTAATTTTCCAATTGAAAACAATATCCAATAGTAATAAAGATAAAAGCTTCCAAAATTTAACTGGAATGCAAAATCATTGGAGGTATTTGTGTCGTGGAAGAGGTTTCATATACTGTTGAACTAGAAAATCACCATTAGAGTTTTGATAACAGTTGTGGGTTTCAGAGAATAAGATTTTTATTAATAGTGAAAGAGCAAAGCGATTACAAAGACTGCTATAACCGAGAGGTTATACCGAAGTGAAAGAAGGTGTTTGCGAAGTAAACTAGAAAGCGTTAGAGTCTCTGGTTTTTGCTCTGCTACTTTCTAGATTGTATGAGTTGGTTTCTTCAGCTTCGGGGTCTTCGTATTTATAGGGATAAGAGGTCAGTTACTCTGAACTCTTATTCCTTTTCTCGGTGAATATTTCCATATTTGCGATATGGAAATATTCCTTATTCTCCGAAGAATATGGAAATTTTCTTTTATCCTTCGAGTCCATCCGATGCTTCCAGACTTTGAAGGTTATCTTTAGGAGTTTTCCTTTTATCCGAGCTAGGTCGGCGCAGTCTTCCTAGTCTTGATGGGCTTAGGTTACTGCTAGAGAAAGCCTTTTAGGAAATGTGCTCATTTCCCTCTAACATGTATGTGTGTGTTAATGTGATCAAAGCATCTTTGTTTCGAGTTTGGTTTAATTCTCTATCTAAACTTCATAGAAACACACTTACAAGTTGTTTGACTGATGCTTTAAGGTCTCTCACGAAGGCAAAGACTATGATCTTGATTTTGTAAAAGCATCCTGCAACTCGTTGAGAAGTGAGTCAGAATTTTTTTTTGTGATTTCATCTGCTATATATTTAATATTGTAACAATCATCTGATCATTATTATTGATTAAATTCTGCGTTGATGTATTCTCAGGTTGACCAATGCTTTGGGAGAGATCATCAAGCATAGCATCATCTTAACTAAAGCTTGGTGCTATTACGAGAGTCAGACGAATTTTCGGTGCTAACACTGAGTGTGCTTTATTGGCGGTGTTACGGAAAGAGGAAACACGGGAGTAGTTGGTTTCTTCCGATGTAGAAAGAAAATTACTTATTCGATTGAACAGGTTAGTGATTCAATACTATTATTTTTCCTCTTGCTTTCAAGGTTGAGCATTCTCGTTTCTGATGTTGTGTTCCTAACTCCTTGTTTGCAGCTGGACGTTTCTGTGTTCTACGTTGGGGTGATGCTGATCACATCAGTTGGGCTCATGGCGAAGGCAGGATTCTCAGCAGAGTTGTACTTTGATTTATGGAATCGGATCCTCTTTAATTTAGTTTACAATAAAATAATTTTACAATTTAGTTTTTTTTTAAGAACCCAATTAGAGGTTCAACCAATAGAAGGGCAAAAAGTTTAAATTAAATACAAAGGTTTTTAGAAAAAAAAAGAAAAAAAAATTATATTAAAAAATGTTTAACAACCTTATCTGGATCTTTACCAATGGAGATGGTCTTATAGTTTACTAGAAGGAAAAAATGATGACATGGTTTCTATAAATGATGTTGACAAGGACCAAAATAAATGTGGCAACATTGTTTTAGAAGAAAACACATTGATATATTAAAAAAATATTGAAGATACAATTAGTATATTTTACATTATTTTATAATGTTTTTTTTTTAGGTTTTAACGTTTAAAACTAACCAAATCCTGTAAATTATAACCAATAGTAAAATTAACTATTTTAATATGTTTGATTGATCATCAAATAACTCTCTTTTTCAGTCATCTCGGTTGGGAAGGTAACTACAAAGCTAGTTATGATTTGTCGTATTTGATACTCAAACCTATTAAGAGAATTAATTTTCCAATTGAAAACAATATCCAATAGTAATAAAGATAAAAGCTTCCAAAATTTAACTGGAATGCAAAATCATTGGAGGTATTTGTGTCGTGGAAGAGGTTTCATATACTGTTGAACTAGAAAATCACCATTAGAGTTTTGATAACAGTTGTGGGTTTCAGAGAATAAGATTTTTATTAATAGTGAAAGAGCGAAGCGATTACAAAGACTGCTATAACCGAGAGGTTATACCGAAGTGAAAGAAGGTGTTTGCGAAGTAAACTAGAAAGCGTTAGAGTCTCTGGTTTTTGCTCTGCTACTTTCTAGATTGTATGAGTTGGTTTCTTCAGCTTCGGGGTCTTCGTATTTATAGGGATAAGAGGTCAGTTACTCTGAACTCTTATTCCTTTTCTCGGTGAATATTTCCATATTTGCGATATGGAAATATTCCTTATTCTCCGAAGAATATGGAAATTTTCTTTTATCCTTCGAGTCCATCCGATGCTTCCAGACTTCGAAGGTTATCTTTAGGAGTTTTCCTTTTATCCGAGCTAGGTCGGCGCAGTCTTCCTAGTCTTGATGGGCTTAGGTTACTGCTAGAGAAAGCCTTTTAGGAAATGTGCTCATTTCCCTCTAACATGTATGTGTGTGTTAATGTGATCAAAGCATCTTTGTTTCGAGTTTGGTTTAATTCTCTATCTAAACTTCATAGAAACACACTTACAAGTTGTTTGACTGATGCTTTAAGGTCTCTCACGAAGGCAAAGACTATGATCTTGATTTTGTAAAAGCATCCTGCAACTCGTTGAGAAGTGAGTCAGAATTTTTTTTTGTGATTTCATCTGCTATATATTTAATATTGTAACAATCATCTGATCATAATTATTGATTAAATTCTGCGTTGATGTATTCTCAGGTTGACCAATGCTTTGGGAGAGATCATCAAGCATAGCATCATCTTAACTAAAGCTTGGTGCTATTACGAGAGTCAGACGAATTTTCGGTGCTAACACTGAGTGTGCTTTATTGGCGGTGTTACGGAAAGAGGAAACACGGGAGTAGTTGGTTTCTTCCGATGTAGAAAGAAAATTACTTATTCGATTGAACAGGTTAGTGATTCAATACTATTATTTTTCCTCTTGCTTTCAAGGTTGAGCATTCTCGTTTCTGATGTTGTGTTCCTAACTCCTTGTTTGCAGCTGGACGTTTCTGTGTTCTACGTTGGGGTGATGCTGATCACATCAGTTGGGCTCATGGCGAAGGCAGGATTCTCAGCAGAGTTGTACTTTGATTTATGGAATCGGATCCTCTTTAATTTAGTTTACAATAAAATAATTTTACAATTTAGTTTTTTTTTAAGAACCCAATTAGAGGTTCAACCAATAGAAGGGCAAAAAGTTTAAATTAAATACAAAGGTTTTTAGAAAAAAAAAGAAAAAAAATTATATTAAAAAATATTTAACAACCTTATCTGGATCTTTACCAATGGAGATGGTCTTATAGTTTACTAGAAGGAAAAAATGATGACATGGTTTCTATAAATGATGTTGACAAGGACCAAAATAAATGTGGCAACATTGTTTTAGAAGAAAACACATTGATATATTAAAAAAATATTGAAGATACAATTAGTATATTTTACATTATTTTATAATGTTTTTTTTTAGGTTTTAACGTTTAAAACTAACCAAATCCTGTAAATTATAACCAATAGTAAAATTAACTATTTTAATATGTTTGATTGATCATCAAATAACTCTCTTTTTCAGTCATCTCGGTTGGGAAGGTAACTACAAAGCTAGTTATGATTTGTCGTATTTGATACTCAAACCTATTAAGAGAATTAATTTTCCAATTGAAAACAATATCCAATAGTAATAAAGATAAAAGCTTCCAAAATTTAACTGGAATGCAAAATCATTGGAGGTATTTGTGTCGTGGAAGAGGTTTCATATACTGTTGAACTAGAAAATCACCATTAGAGTTTTGATAACAGTTGTGGGTTTCAGAGAATAAGATTTTTATTAATAGTGAAAGAGCGAAGCGATTACAAAGACTGCTATAACCGAGAGGTTATACCGAAGTGAAAGAAGGTGTTTGCGAAGTAAACTAGAAAGCGTTAGAGTCTCTGGTTTTTGCTCTGCTACTTTCTAGATTGTATGAGTTGGTTTCTTCAGCTTCGGGGTCTTCGTATTTATAGGGATAAGAGGTCAGTTACTCTGAACTCTTATTCCTTTTCTCGGTGAATATTTCCATATTTGCGATATGGAAATATTCCTTATTCTCCGAAGAATATGGAAATTTTCTTTTATCCTTCGAGTCCATCCGATGCTTCCAGACTTCGAAGGTTATCTTTAGGAGTTTTCCTTTTATCCGAGCTAGGTCGGCGCAGTCTTCCTAGTCTTGATGGGCTTAGGTTACTGCTAGAGAAAGCCTTTTAGGAAATGTGCTCATTTCCCTCTAACAGTCCCCCCCCCCCCCCCCCCCCCCCCCCCCCCCCCCCCCCCCCCCCCCCCCCCAATTCTGCGAGACAGGTTGTTAATCAGGTCGGCGAACTTCATGAAATTAAACGGGTTTGATCTCACAATAAGCATTAGCTCGTCAAGAGCGTTTTTTTTGCGATGGCCAGCTCGGCCCGATTTTAAGTGGACTTGACGCGTGGCGCTTCCTTGAAATTAATTATTAAATATTCCATCCCATTTAGGGTTTTGCTTTAAGCGGGAAAGGCGAAGAGTTTGCCAGGCGGCGAGATTGTGCGAATATCGACGCGCGTCCCTTTAGGAAACTGTTGATATTTTCTTCTGATTTTATTACTTAATCTTTTATTTCTTCGTCTTCTTGCTCCAAAGAATTTGCTCTCCTTTTCCGAATCTCGCGATAACCTCATTTGCTTCAAAGATTCTCTTTCTTCTCCTTTTGATTTTGGATTTTGAGCGTATCTTTCTACAGGCATGGGGCTAAGGAAGAGAGATAAGATTCCTTCGCTAGACATCGACATCCCTGATTTCCCGCCGCGTAAGAAGCCCGAATCGGAGGGTCCAATCATCGAAGATATTCCACTTGGCGAGCCTGACACGGCTGTTGAATCGCCGATCGAGGAGCAAGACTCCGTTTTTGTGATGACGGAAGAGCAAGAATTTAACCTGCCGGACCCAACGAGCAGCTCGCCGAAGGACCCAGAAGATGCTGATGAGGAGCTTGGTTTCAATCCTCACGAATTATTGCTTCGCTGGAGCGGGGATTCCCCAGCAATGTTCGATGAATACTTCGCAGCGAACCTGGTCTGGCAATGCAGGGCAAAGCCAAACCAAGGGGCGTCGGTGGAAAAGCTGAGGCGGTTCGCTTGCTTCTCCAGAATGGCTCAACGCTTTGTGCAGGGTTTAGGTCTGTGTGCCTCTCTGATTGACTCGTATGATCGAAAAGAAAGACGAGGAATTATCAGCCAAATATCGGGAGCTTCATGATGCTTTGGCGAAGATCAAAGAACTGGAGCGCGTGAAGCTCAGTATGAAGCTCAAATACCAAGCCCTTAAGGTTGAATCTGCTAAGGAAAGGTGACTTCACAGGGAAAGTTTAGAGAAGGTCTCGGCCGAAGGAACCAAGAAGGCAACTATTGCCGAGAAGGAATTTTGGGGTCAACAACGCAAGTCCGTTGAGCACGTCGTCAATCTGATGTATCAACGTTCGCGCGAGTGGTACGACCCCCGCATTGAGCGGATCAAGGCATTTATGACGCAGGAGCCTGATATCCATCGGTTTGAGGTCAAGATTGTTGATGCCGAGGCGAGAGCGGATTGTTATAAGCAGCTAAGGTCGGTGGGACACGAGGTTCCGGTTAAGGAACTTTTATCCTACTCTGCTAAAGCCGACCGTCTGAAGATGGAGCGTCACAGGATCAAGGAAGCTCCGCTTACTCCGGATGATTTTGCCGCTCCAACACGAATCCATATGCGACTTTTTGACTCGGAGCTGGAGGCGGCCGGGATTCAAATGCCGAAGCGGCATTGAGGCTCTTTTTTTTGTAATGCTTTTGTAGTTGTCTATTTTCGTTTATAGAAAAAATGTATGTTAGACAAACGCTCTCCTTTTTTTTTAATGAATCAAATTTTGACAGTTTATTTTCAATGCTTGTATGTATACTCATTGACGAGGTGACTCTTAATTTTAAGGATTTTTGCGAAGTCAAAAAGTTTCTTTTGCCTTGCGGTGCGGGAGCATTCTTTAGACCGGTGCTGGAAGCGAGATTCATTTGCTCGTCTTATACCGTACGACAATCAAGATCGAATACCAAGCTTTCAAGATTCATTTCAGCCTGAAAGGTATGATCGAGGGTCGTGCGAGTATTTTCCTCAGTTTTTGTCTTATCCACTTCGAAAGTAATTAAATCAAACCAAAGTATCAAAGGTGTGGTGATCAGCCACTAATTTAATTTTTGCTTTTGATTTTTCGAATCGAATATTTGGCCAGAACATCGATTCAGCAAGATGCATTTATTCTCCAAGTCCCCACAGACGGCGCCAACTGTTGAACCAAAAAATCACCACTAAGGTTTTGGTTAAGAGTTGTGGGTTTCGGAGAATAAGATATTTATTAATAGCGAAAGAGCGAAGCGATTACAAAGACTGGTATAATCAAGAGGTTATGCCAAAGTGAAAGAAGGTGTTTGCGAAGTAAACTAGAAAGCGTTGGAGTCTCTGTTTTTTGCTCTGCTACTCTCTAGATTGTATGAGTTGGTTTCTTCAGCTTCGGGGTCTTCGTATTTATAGGGATAGGAGGCCGGTTGCTCCGAACTCTTATTCATTTTCTCTTTGGTGAATATTTTCATATTTGCGATATGGAAATATCTCTTATTCTCTGAAGAATATGAAAATTCTCCGTTATCCTTCGAGTCCATCCGATGCTTCCGGACTTTGAAGGTTATCTTTAGGAGTTTTCCTTTTATCCGAGGTAGGTCGGTGCAATCTTCCTAGTCTTGATGGGCTTAGGTTATTGCTAGAGAAAGCCTTTTAGGAAATGTGTTCATTTCCCCTCTAACAGATACATAAGAGTTTATGGCAGTTGATTTGTGATCTGAAACATTGATTTTCAAATTATCAGCTTGTGGGCAAGCTGAGTTTCACCAAGAGGGGTATTGATAAACCGTGGATAGTGAATTCAAGCTTATGAGGAAAAGAAAAGGGTCAAAGAATAAAGACTGAAAATACTAGAGTATTAAGACTTGTAATAATAATATAAATAAGTCAGAGAGTATTTCTTTTGCTTTCATTCATTGTATTGCGGTTGATAAGGAATAAAAGTGGTTTTGTTCTTATTAAACATCATAAAAAGTAAGGATGATGAGTTACTTTTATATGTAGAGTAAAAAAATGGAATTATTAACAAGAAGAAATGCTTTAAAATGACACAGAATGATAAAATAATATGAAATAGGTTTTTCATTGAGAGAAAATTGTGAAAATAACCATTTTATTATTTTTATAAATATCAGTGCTACCTTTCTAGCTACTGTTACTTGTAAACTAATAATAAACTAATGACAGACTGAATACAGACTACTGATATACTGAATACAAACTACTAGTAGATTGATTGGTCAAATAATTGAATATAGAGTACTTGTAGACAAATTACTGATAAATTAATAATAGAAAGCAATCTAGATGACTCTATAAGTCATTTAAAAAAATAGTGTTTTATAATAAATTCGCAAATAAATCATTTTAAAAATTATCTCATTATACATTAAAAGATGATGTAGTGAAAAAAACGATCTAAACAATTAAAATATGCAATTAATGGATGATTCAAAATATTATGGACAAGGTGAAATAATGTTAAAAATTCGTTGAGAATAATGTGATAATTGACATATACACTTGAATATTTCTAACAAGTAAAGCGACAAAAATGAAAGATAAGAAATCATTTTGAAGACACAATGAATCTATATTCAATTTTTTATTTTTATTTAATATTTTTCTTAAAGCCATCTAATGTAAATGTGTTATACATGTAATTAATTACTTTTCTTCAAAATATTTTTTTTTAAGGATCTAAATAAACCATGCCTTGCACACCAGTAACATTCATCTTCTCCGAATCTTCTTATGTCAATAGCGCTTTCCTGCCACCCATAAAACCTGCCTTATCGTACAGTTGAACCATTTTCCTTAGAAACTGCACCAAAAAAACAAAAAACTTTTTGAATTTACTACATTCTCAATGTTCATTGTATATACTTTAACTCACTACAGGAAATTTGGGTATCAATAGCACTTGAAGATAGCGTTTTATGTCTATATGCTATTTTTTACTTTTGTTCGACTATTTGATAGCGTTTACGATATACAAACGTTATTCTATGTTAAGCGGGAATAAAAATTCGGCACGCGCTTAATTTTTTGGGGTTATCCATCGATACCATCGATCATTTCTCAGTTTCTTTTCCTCTTTCGATACATCGTCATCTATCTCGATTTCTCAATTGGGTGTTGCCCGTCGATTGCTCGTCCATCGTTGTCTCTTTCTCTCAATTTTTTGTGTCGATCCTGTTAATTTTTGTCTCGATTCAGCATCAATTTCTCGTTTGATTCACCATATCGTTCTCCCAGATTCTGTTATTTCCCTTAATCTCAGTTTAGATCTTCGATATCTGTCTCGACCCTCCATTATCACTCATCATCGAGCTTCATCTGTGTAAGTCGAATTGATGCATGTAGTCGATTCACCAATTGCGTGTTTGGGTTTTCAGAATTTGTAGGTTTTAATTAAACATCAAATTTGTTTTGTTTTTGCAGAAAGATATTGGGGAAACTCTGTTAAAGGTATTCAAATTTCAGTTTGGTATGTTCAATTATAAGTTTTTGTACAACAATCCAACAAAATAAACTGATTTTTTTTTCGATTTCTTTATGCAGATAGTGTTCGAATCAGCTAGAAGTTATTGGTGTAGCTGACTGTTTTTACTTTGTAAGCTACTATCTTCTTACTCTTTGTTTCTTTTACATTATAGCAAGTTTGTGTTGATGTGAGTGACGACTGTCATAGTTATTTAAGTTTCTGATCCTTTGAACTTATAATCACAAATTGTATAATCGGTGGTGGAGCTGTTGTGATATGGACAAGGCATGGGTTTGGCTTCCAAGGTATGAATCTCGTTGAGATATGAACATTCATTTGATTGAGTATAAGTGATACTGTGAATTAGATTTTAGTATTAACTTTGAAATTTTTGATTAAAACATATAGGGCTAGCCTTGAATATGTGGAAGGGGCCACAAATTTTGTGACTGTATCCGCAAAGAGGTTGGGTAATCCGCCTGAAATTTTCTGTCCCTGCAAAGATTGCCGCAATGTTTGCCATCAACCGATAGATACAGTAGTTGAGCATCTAGTGATTAAGGGTATGGATACGAAGTACATGAGGAATTCGTGTTGGAGTATGCATGGTGAGAGAAGGGCTGATATGTCGGATAGTACTCCAACGGAGGCTTATGATTTGCTAAAGACGGCTTATTTTGCGAATGATTGTAGTCCTCCACCATCAATCCACAATGGAAGAGAACCTGATGATGGTGAAACTACTGAAGACTTTGAGTTTCGGCAGAAGTTGAGAGATGCGGAAACTCCTATGTACTCGACTTGTCACAAGTACACAAAGGTTTCAGCAATCATGGCCCTTTACCGTATAAATGTGAAGAGTGGAATGTCAGAAAACTACTTTGATCAGCTACTTACAACAGTTCATGATATGCTACCTGAAGACAATGTGCTGCCAAAGTGTACAAATGCGATGAAGAAGTTTTGAAGGTGTTTGGGTTTGGATATGATGTCATTCATGCATGCAAGAATGATTGTATCCTATATCGGAAAGAGTTTGATAAGATAGAAAGCTGCCCTAGATGTAGTGCTTCTAGATGGGAGATAGATAAGCACAGTGGTGAGGTAAAGAAGGGGATTCCAGCGAAGGTCCTTAGATATTTTCCGATAAAAGAGA
This sequence comes from Thlaspi arvense, assembly GCA_911865555.2. Classification (NCBI taxonomy): domain Eukaryota; kingdom Viridiplantae; phylum Streptophyta; class Magnoliopsida; order Brassicales; family Brassicaceae; genus Thlaspi; species Thlaspi arvense. The sequence continues at coordinate 52,130,193 of OU466857.2, forward strand.
GGTTCAGGAGGATGTTTAGATCAAAAAAGATTTCTGAGGATCTACGGTGGCATTTCACCAATAACTCTGAAGATAATACAATGCGACACCCTGTTGATTCTTTGTCTTGGGCTCAGGTGAATGATAAATGGCCCGAATTTGCTGCTGAATCAAGAAACCTTCGACTAGGTCTTTCTACAGATGGGATGAACCCTTTCTCCATTCAGAACACAAATTATAGTACGTGGCCAGTGTTGTTAGTGAATTACAACATGCCACCTACTATGTGTATGAAGGCAGAGAATATCATGTTGACTTTGTTGATCCCTGGTCCGACAGCTCCGAGCAACAACATCGATGTTTATCTAGCACTATTGATAGATGATTTAAAGGATTTGTGGAATGAGGGTATTGAGGTCTACGACACATTTCTTAAAGAGAACTTCACTCTAAGAGCTTTGTTGTTGTGGAGTATCAGTGACTATCCAGCCTTAGGAACATTGTCTGGATGTAAAGTTAAAGGTAAACAAGCATGTAGTGTATGTGGAAAGGATATACCACATATGTGGTTGAAGTTTAGTCGGAAGTTTGTATATATGGGAAATAGGAAGCGGCTAAGACCAGGTCATCCTTATAGACGCAGAAAAGCATGGTTTGATAACACTGTGGAGGAAAGAACTGCAAATAGGATTCAAACTTCTGAAATATATGAGGTGCTTAAAGACTTTAAAAATGATTTTGGAAGACCTTTGGATAAAGAGTCTAAAAGAAAAAGAACTGACTTGTTAGAAGATGAGGTGGTTCCAGATGAAGAATCCTCTGATCAATGGCGGTGGAAGAAACGGTCGATATTCTTTGATTTACCGTACTGGAAGGTAATACATTCTCATCATTAATTTCAGTAAAGTGTTTTATAATATTGTAAAAGAATTTACATTGGGCTTATATCTTGATTTCTCATGTGTTAGGATTTGCCGGTGCATCACAACATTGATGTGATGCATGTGGAAAAGAACTTGTCTGATGTTATATTGTCTACATTGATGCAAAGTTCTAAATCGAAAGATGGCTTGAAAGCAAGAAAAGACTTGGAGGACATTGGAATTCGCAGACACTTGCATGCAGAGGCACGAGGAAAGAGAACATATCTGCCTCCAACAGTTTACTGGCTGTCCAAGGAAGAAAAACGTATATTTTGCCAGAGGCTATCTAAGTTCAGAGGTCCTGATGGCTACTGCGGGAATATTGCCAATTATGTATCAATCAGACCTCCTATGATTGGTAGTTTGAAGTCGCATGACCATCATGTTCTCATCCAGAATTTATTACCTGTTGCGTTGAGAGGCTTGCATCCAAGAGGACTTAGGATTGCGGTGACTCGAGTATGTAACTACTTCAACAGATTGTGTCAACGTGTCATTGACTCGGAGAAGCTGATCTCGTTGGAGTCTGAGATTGTAGAGACAATGTGCGAACTTGAGAAGTTCTTTCCTCCATCACTTTTTGACATTATGTTCCACCTTCCTCTACATCTAGCAAGGGAGGCACGATTAGGAGACCCATTACACTTCCAACGGATGTATCCTTTTGAGAGGTATGTAGTTATATCTTCCTTCATTAGTCATAAGCTATCAGATATTTTATTCTTCTTATAGTGGTTGTCTTTATGTTTCTTAATTGTGTTGCAGGTACATGGAAACACTCAAGGCATATGTAAAAAATTATGCAAGGCCAGAAGCATGTATGGCTGAGGGATACTTGGCTGGAGAATGCATTGCCTTCTGTATGGAGTTCTTACAAAATTTTGTACCAGTTCAAGAACTTATAAACCGCAATGAAGATATTGAGGGTAATGGAATTGTCGTTGAAGGCCGGCCATTGCAAAAGGCAATATATATCACACTCTCAGATAGAGAAAGAGACGTAGCACATCGATATGTTTTGATAAACTTGGCGGTTATGGATCCATATATAGAGTAAGTGCAATCATATTATCTACATTAGAAATTCTATATTTCTCATACAAATAATATAACTGTTGTTTTATGAAAACAACATGATGCACTTAGAAGAATTGCAAGCTCGGGATGCTCGATGCGCTAGAAATGAAACTCTGTTATAGAAACTTCATACATAGCAGTTTGCAGACTGGATAAAAACAAAGGTTTGGACAAGTATAGTTTATTTTTATATAAGTATGTTTTCTACCTTCCGCAACTAACACACTGTGATCATTTCTCATTAGATTCCTTCTAACTCAGTGGATCATTCGTTGAAGCTGCAGTGGTTGGCTTTTGGACCTAGGCACTCTGTACAAAGCCATAAAGGATTTGTCATTAATAGGCATCGCTTTCATACAGACAGCGTTAAGCGGAAAACACATAATAGTGGAGTGACCTACGAAGCTTTCAGCATATGTAGATCATCTGCACGTGATACAAGACAAACTGCGGACATAGTTACATACTATGGAGTCATCAAAGAGATCATACTTTTGGATTACCACATGTTCACCGTACCATTATTCAAATGCAATTGGGCCAACAGAGGCTATGGAGTGAAAGAAGAAGATGGCTTCACGCTTGTGAATATTCATATGAACCAATCAGCATATCTGAGAGACCCATACATACTCGCATCACAAGCTAAACAAGTCTTTTATTCAAGAGAAGATGATTCCTCACCGTGGTATGTTGTTATGAGGGCACCTCCGAGGGGCTATCACGAGTTGGAGACAGAGGAGGGATTTGTTGGTGCACCATTATCAGTTCAGCAAGTTGATGATTTAGGAAATCAATCTTCTGATGATGAGAGTTTCTATGTTAGGGATGACTGTGAAGGGATCATAGTAGCAGATTAATATATCGAAGTTAATATGTTTTTAACTCTATTTTCTTTGTTAGTTATTTTAGGATAAAAAATGGCGAAGATGCGAGGAGGAGGAGTTCGTCGAAGTGTGCGTCAGCAAGGCTTGTCGGCCAGACCTATTGCGCTACCGGCGAAAAAAAAGCAGAAGAATACGTTGTTGTCCAGACCTGTTGTGCTACTGGCTGCAGTTGTCGGAGAAGAAGAGGTTCACAAAGATGGTGACTTAGGAGAAGCTCATAAAGATGATGACACTATTGAAAATGAGAAAGATGGTGAAGCTGATCAGGTTGAGTTGTGAGAACCTGTTGATCAGTTAGAGGCTCGAGAAGTTGAAGCTGAGAATACGAATGTAGATACTCAGCCTGTGGCAGATGACACTGTCAATAAGGAACACGAAACTAAGAATAATGTGATAGATGAAACTGTGAATAGGGCAGAAGAATCTGAGCATATTGATGCTGCAACTGAATTGCCTAGCAGTCAAACAGTAGAAACACCGGATTCAAACAGCAAGAAAAAGAGGAAAAGAGGACCAACCAGAATGCGTAAAGTGGCCAAAGATCCTCAAGACAGGGTGAAAGTGTTATTCAGTCAGGTCGGTGAACATGCAAGTTCTGGTTCAGTAACACTATCATCATTTCTCGGTGTTCTTGTGCGAGAACATGTTCCAGTTTTATATAACCGGTGGGACAAAGTGGATGCTCAGACAAAGGATACCCTATGGGAGGAGATTCATGTTTATGCACTTTATATAGTTTACGCACATTATATGGTTTTTGATTCAATCATATATTAACTATTTTTACCTTTGTTTAATGTCATACATGCGAGGTTTGATTTGCAACACCAATGACAAAAAGATGCTGCTTTTAAGCAAATTGGTTGTTTGTGGAGGGCTGGAAATTCTAGACTTGTAAGCGCTATTCGAGATGCAAAGAGTAGCACATATAGAGGTGACCTAAAACCAAGCAACATCACATCGGTCCAAGCGTGGAATGCTTGGGTTAAGTGTAGGACTAGCAAAGCTTTTCAGGTTAAACATGTCTAATTATGCCTTTCGTGTTTTATATCCTTTAATGAGGTTTTTCAGTAACATGGTATACTTTATTGGTATATTATTGGAAAAAAGTGACTGGTACACAAGCTTGAGGAAGGCTCAGATACCACAGACCACTAGTCGCAAAGGAATGCATCGTCTAGGTCAAGAAATGGCCAGTCTCTTTTCTAATTAGGTGTAAGGATTGGAAAAGTTATATAAATGCTGATTAGTAAGTTCTATCTTTTCTATAATTCCAAATGTGACGATCCAACAAAGGTCAGTAGGAGTAAGGTTTGGATTGCAGGACACACTCATTCTGATGGTAGGCCTGTGAGGCCTGAGTTTGCTGACACCGTTGTAAGAATTCAGTGCTTTATTAATTTGTTGTTAACTGATTTTTGAGACAATGTACATGAGCCATATTTTGTATCAGGAACAAATTCAAAGTCTTGATAGTCAAATGGGCTCTACGTCGGATGATAATATGAGAGAAGATGCTGTGAGCAAGGTTTTAGGAAAAGACAAACCTGGACGTGTTAGAGGTATGGGCAGAGGGATCACTGCTACAAAGCTAGATTTCCTACAAGCTAGAGACTCAAGATTTGAAGCATTGCAAACCGAGGTTCATGATTTGAAGAAATTAGTCCGTGAATTAGCTGGAAATAAGGTAAGTCTTTCTCTATTAATCATGCCCTTAATCATATTATTATTTACCTGAACTACAATTTATGCGTTTGGACAATTTCTTTTACACTTAACAGCAAAATCTTGGTGATATGGCTTTTCAATCTGAAGTAAGTGATGTTAGCAGAGGAGTTAGATGTCAGATACTGGCATGGTATGCGAACGAATATGTTGTGGTCGCAGAGGGAGAATTTTGCTCTGCTGATAAAGATTACAAGATTGGTGAAATTCCTATTAATCGTAATGCGGCAGCTGTAATCATCAAGACTGTATTAGATCCAGAAGCATGTATTTGGAGGCCTACATCGGAAATGTACACACTTGTAGATGCTGTGGGAGCCAAAATACCATGCCAAATGAGAAAGTGATAGTGGACACCAGTTTCAACAAAGATATCCAAGGTAAATGAGAAAGTGATAGTGGAATTGTATTTGAACTTCTAACGTTAACTATTATATTACTAATTACGAACATATACCACTGTAGGATACTAGTACAGATGCCGGAGTTGAAAGATGCAAAATTTTAGATTGGGCTATAGATGAAGTTATTGCTGAGGATGTTACCATTTCGACTAACCCAAAAGAGCTGATCAACGATATTTTTTTGGGTCCTCATGCTGTTATTGTGAAAGTTGATCTTGTGATTAACGCTGAAGCTTCTTTGTGGAGACCAACTGCTGACATGGTTTTGATGGGCGATGCACTTAATGCAAATATCGCATGGCCAATAAATAATATAGAATCTATGGATAAACCTGCACATGAAATATCTCCACGGGAAGCAGCAATGAGAAGAGCTAGTCAGGTTAATTTTAAATCCTTCTTGTCTTTTTGCAATATTTGTTCTATTTGCTGTGAACGATGTTTTATAACTGTGTTATATGCTTTTTGGATGCTAGAATCCAAGTAACAGCACGTCTACCACCAAAAATGCAAAGAAGAAGTGCATCCTATTAGATTGCAATAACTCTGGACGCAAAGTAGCAGAAGGCAAAGTTTGTTCTGCCAATCCAACAGATGTTGTCCATCACGTCCCATTAGGTAAAAATGCTAGCAAGGTTTGGCTAGAAGTTTCAAAGATTGATGATGCAAAGGTATGGAGACCAAACTCAGAGATCATATACATATCTGATGCAGTAGGCACTATGGTCGCTTGGCCAAATGATAAACTCTTATTCGTCTAAGACTTACTATTATATTTTTAATATCTTTAATCAGAAAAATTTACATTTCAATTATTATTCAAGCTTTATAAATTTTATAATGACTCAAGTGATAATTCTCTCGTGTAATTTTTAATAAATATTCAAGGTTTAATTAATTTTTATATAATGAATCAAGTGACAAGATAAATTCTAAAAATGTATATATATAAGTGTAAAAAATGTTATCGGAATTAAAATTAAATTTTGTTTCAAGTTGAGTTTTTGAATTAAGGTTCCAGGGTTTAGAGCTGTTTAGGGTTTAGGGTTTAGGGCATTGAATAGGGTTTAAGGAATTATTATGAATTTAATTTACACACATGGAACATATATATCTTTCCTAAGATCAAATGAGAAACGAAAATATATTTGAAGTAATGTTTCAGAATTATATAAATATGAAATCTGATAAGTACAAACTATTAGGATAATTTACTTAGTCTTTTATTCATTATTTACTCTTAAACTCCTTTTGATTCTCTGATTTTTGTTTTTATTTTTATTTTTTATTTTAAAAATTATACATAAATTAGAGACAATATTTAACAAGAATTAAGACATAAATTACAGAAAATTTTGTAAACTATAAGTGTCAAAATAAATTAATATAAGCTTTTAAATTTGGGCATGATTAAAAATAAACACCCATATATAAGATGAAAGCCAATTAGAACTAAGCACTCGAATTAACATTAGAGAAGCGTACACTGTTGGATTTTTACCAAATTAAGCACTCGGATTAACTTCGTATTTCCCTTTCAGATCTCCTCATTCTCTTTACCAAAGTTCATGCGACATTGACAGTTCCGTTCGCCTCATGCATCTCCTCCTTCTCTTTACTAAAAACCATGGTTTTCAGTGAATTTTTGGTACCTTAGCATCGCTCGATTCACCGGTTCTAATATTTGGTTTGATGATTGCTTAGCGTCGCTCGATTCACCGGTACCTTAGTGTCGCTCGATAGGATCAGAGGATCTTCCCTAACCAAGAAGGAGACACTTTATCTTCCCGTCCTCTCATGGTATGTTATTCATTCTAGCTTTAGCTTTTCGGATAGCAAACATTCATAGTTTTCAGATCTCAAAATTAGATTGACAATTCTGATTTCTGTATTTTTTAAAAATATTCAGGTATACACATGTATGAAGTAAGGAAGAACTAAAAGGGACATATACGTATAGTTGTTCTTAATTATGTATTATATTGACCACCTTCTCTTTTATTTTGGTTTGTTGCTTGCTCGATTGAGGTTGTTCTTAACTTATCCCGCCTACACAGTTGCTAATCTGATTTCAATTGGAAAGTTGCATCCTTAGCCTCTGAAAATTGAATGACTAGCTACTCTCTAATTGATCATTCGTTCTTGTAATTTTGAAACAGATATCAAGAAGATTCTTTCTCATTCATTGTGTTAATTTCAGTGATTTCTTCTGATTCAGAAATGCAAGCAAGGAAAGCCATAGTCTGCGGACTCTCAGCGAAAGAAATCATACCACCACTTCACCAAAACACCCAACAAGCAAATGACAATCAAACAGGGAGACGCATCATTTGCGGACTCCCGGCAAAGGGAATCATACCTCAGCTCCACCAACAGCCACGACAAGAAGTAGATGATGATCAAGGACGTGATGAAGAAGCAGATGATGATCAAGGAAGTGATGTGGAGGAGATCACAGGACAACAGTACCGGAGAGCTATGGGATACTTCATCCGCATTGAGGAAGACGAAGAAGACATTGATCCAATGCTCCGCAGAGCTATCGACAACATGAAAAACCATGCACGCAACTCCGCTCAACAGAAACGCCTCAATCAAGAACAAGGAGAGTCCTCCCGTGGCAAGGCTCATCGTCGAGACTAAGGAGCAGAAGCATAATGTATTTGTGAATTTCATTGTACTACCTTTCTTCTAAAATATGTAATTTTGTAACATTGATTTTGTAATTTATATTTCCTTTAAACTAAGTATTTTGTAGTTCATTTTTAAATTAATTAGTTCTTTTTCTATTTGTAATAAATGTATTTAAATTAAATTAATATATAATATACCATTAGGGACAAAATCTCAAAAAATATGATTCAACAAAAATGTTATGATAGACATCTTTGAATAGATGATATTTCTATAATGCTATTATATATCTAATTCATAACACAGAATAAATGCTATTGTATATGAAACTATTGCATATATACATTAACACGCTATTGTATATTAATCTATAGCATACCTTAAATTGCTATCTTAAAAACACATACTATAGCATTTACGAAAAACGCTATCTAAAGTTCCAAACTTTTTATCGTGGGCGATGGCAGAGCGTTTTATAAAACGCTATCGTATTATTAGATAGCATTTTCTGGTGCCATTAATACTCGTTTTTCCTGTAGTGATTGAATTTAAGGTTTAACCTTTTTGGCAATGTGGATAGTCATGTCAGTGCTTAGATTCAAGTGAGCATCAAGGAGATGCGTAAGAACCCAACCGGGTAATTTGGCTAGGTTATATGACGACTATAACTGCAAGTTTCAACATCTGCCAAAGAGGAGGAATCGATGTGTCTATTTCCTTGTGAGATTACATCGCTTATATAAAATGCTAAGGAGATTATTACGATCCAATCATCTTACAAATCAGGGATTAGACAGCTAATTACATTTTGGTAACTATGGTAAAATAGATGCTGTAGTATCACTGAAATCTCGCTAATACTCCCCCTCAAGATGTCGCATGAAGGTCTCGAATGCCCATCTTGCAGAGTAAGTAACGGAATTGTCGAGTTTCAAGTGGTTTTGTAAGTAAGTCTGCCATTTGCTCGGTTGTTTTGACGTGATGAGTAACAATGGTACCATCTTGGACTCCGTCACGAATGAAGTGACAATTAACCTCTATATGCTTCGTTCTTTCATGAAAAACCGGGTTTGCAGCAATGTGTAAAGCAGCTTTGTTGTTGCAAAACAGACACATTAGCAGAAGGTGTGAAACCCCAAGACTTTCTAGAATGGCTTTTGTCCACTTGAGTTCACAGAACGCAAGAGCCATAGGGCGATATTCTGCCTCTGCCGATGATCTATACATTGTCTTCTGTTTCTTAGTCTTCAAAGATATAACAGAATCCCCCATCATGACAATGTAACCCGAGAGATATCGTCTCGTAAGCGGACAAGCTGCCCAGTCTGAATCATAATGAGCAGAAAGAGTAAGATTATTCTTTGAGCTTAACAATATACCTTGTCCTGGTGAGCCTTTCAAGTAACGAACTAAACATAGTGCTTGATATGATTTCCCTTATGATCCTAACCTTACAAGCTAACTGGTGACTGATATGATACGTGAGGATGGAATGATCCGAGTGGTTTGATGAACATGAATCGTTTGAGGGGGAAAAGGGGGAAGAGCGAGGATGGAATGTAGCAAGAGATGCGAATGGCTCTTGATACAAAACTGATAGAAGCAAAGGATATGACGCACCAATGATTCTAAACAAGGTTCTCGAGGATGTTACGCACCAAGAGAGATTGATCTATTTTGCAAAGGAATTTTATTGAAAAGATAGATGATAAGACAACTCTTCTCCCGTACACGGTTTTAAGAGAGAAGAGAGGCGACACAAAACACAAAGAGCATTAAGTTAGTCTTGGGACAGACCCTCTTGACTAGCCATGCAAAGAGTCGGTTCAAACGACTAAAAGAAAATAAGAAACAAGACACAAAAACGACTAATTACATAAGACTTTGAAAACAACCAAGCCGCGGATGGTAGAAAGAAGTGGGCTTGGGCAAATGATAAGTTAATGAGCAATGGCGTTGTAGAAACACTTGCCTCGTTAAAAACCTTAGTGAGAAAACCCAATAGGACAAAACTCACTAAGGGAAAAAGAGCACAAGGTATCTCTACAAACCCATTAACTAATCATCGGCTATAATGCATACCAAAGAAGTATGTATAGCCTTATTATCATATGGTTCGTGTATGGAGTGATTAAGTAAAACTTCTAAGGCATTATGAAATGCCTTAGTCTTTGATCTTATCATTGGTCCTCCTTGTAATTCAAGAGCTTCCTCATCCATCTTCTTGCGTTGTTCTTGTTTCTCCTCGGCTACAAGCTTATCTTCTAAGTCAGATGTTTCCATGATCATATCATCCCCTCCTTCTTGAAAAGGATTTGACCTCAAATCCAACTCATCTGCAACGTAAGGAATTAAGTCAGTGAAGTTAAAACTCGAACTTATAGAATACATACCTTGGAGGTCAAGTTGATAGGCATTGTCGTTGATCTTCCTTGTAATTGTAAAAGGACCATCAATCCTCGGCATTAACTTGGATTTTCTTTCAGCTGGGTAACGTTCTTTTCTCAGATGAACCCAAACTTGATCACCAGCCTCGAAAACCCTTTTGCTTCGTCCTTTATTCGCGTGCTTAACGTAGAGCTTAGTCTTTTCTTCCAATTTCTTCTTAGCATCCGCGTGTATGAGCTTTACCAACTTGGCCTTTTTCTTTCCGTCCATACTCATCCTTTCGCTCAAAGGTAAAGGCATTAAATCCAAAGGAGATGTGGGATTGAACCCATAAACAATTTGAAATGGTGAGTACTTAGAAGCAGAATGCACGGCATGGTTATATGCAAACTCTATATGCGGTAAACAATCTTCCCAAGACTTAAGGTTTTTCTTAATCAAAGCTCTCAACAAAGTACCTAAAGTCCCATTAACTACCTCGGTCTAACCATCAGTTTGTGGATGACAAGTAGTAGAAAACATTAGTTTAGTTCCTAGCTTAGACCATAAGGTTTTCCAAAAGAAGCTAGGGAATTTAGTGTCTCTATCCGAAACAATGGACTTAGGCATACCATGAATGCGAACTATCTCTTTAAAGAAAAGATTGGCTATATGCAAAGCATCATCAGTTTTATGACAAGCAATAAAATGAGCCATCTTAGAGAATCTATCTACAACTACAAAGATAGAATCCTTACTTGTCTTTGTTCTAGGCAAGCCTAAAACAAAGTCCATGGAAATGTCATTCCACAGATGAGATAGTATGGGTAGAGGAGAATACAAACCGTGATTTTGGACTTTGGACTTGGCTTGTTTACAAGTGTTGCACCGTCCACAAATTCTTTCAACATCCAGCCTCATGTGTGGCCAATAGAAATGATCTTTCATCACCTCTAAAATTTTAGCCACGCCAAAGTGACCCATTAAACCACCACCGTGTGCTTCCCTAATAAACAAATCCCTCATAGAACAGTTAGGTACACAAAGACGGTTCTCAAAAAAGAAAAACCCATCTTGTTTGAAGAATTTACCCGAAGGAGATTTAGAACAAGAAGCAAAAGTTTCTGAAAAATCATCATCTACCTTATATAGCTCTTTAAGTTGATCAAATCCTAGCAACTTAGCTTATAAAGTAGTGAGTAAAGTGTACCTTCTTGAAAATGCGTCGGCAACCACATTGTCCTTACCTTTTTTGTATTTTATAACATATGGAAATGTTTCTATTAATTCGACCCACCTTGCGTGCCTTTTGTTAAGCTTTTGCTGACCTTTAAGATGTTTTAGTGATTCGTGGTCCGTATGAATAACAAACTCCTTAGGCCAAAGGTAGTGTTGCCACGTTTGTAGAGCCCTCACCAAGGCGTATAGCTCTTTATCATACGTCGGGTAGTTGAGCATGGCACCACCAAGTTTTTCACTGAAAAATGCTATGGGTTGCTTGTCTTGCATCAGAACCGTGCCAATTCCTATCCCTGATGCATCACACTGAATCTCAAAAGTTTTCTAGAAGTTAGGTAAAATAAGGACAGGAGCGTTAGTAAGATTCTCTTTTAGGCTTTGGAAAGCCTCTTCTTGAGCCGTTTCCCACTTAAACCCAACTTCCTTCTTGATGACTTCGGTGAGTGGAGCTGCTATAGTACTGAATTCTCTCACGAATCTTCTATAAAAGCCGGCTAAGCCATGTAAACTCCTCACTTCTCCCACGGTCTTAGGGCTTGGCCAGTCGTGAATGGCTTTAACCTTTTCCTCGTCTACTTTGACACCTTCCGAGCTTACTACAAAACCAAGAAAAACAAGGCTCGAAGTGCAAAAAGTACACTTCTTGAGGTTAGCATATAACTTTTCTTTTCTAAGTAAATCAAGAACCAACCTAACATGCTCTGTATGCTCCTCTAAACCTTTGCTGTAAACAAAGATATCATCAAAATAAACTACTACGAATATGCCTATGTATGCCCTAAGAACATGATTCATCAAACGCATAAAGGTGCTAGGGGCATTAGACAATCCGAATGGCATAACCAGCCATTCATATAAACCATGCTTGGTTTTGAATGCGGTTTTCCACTCATCCCCTTCTTTCATTCTAATTTGATGGTAACCACTCTGTAAATCAATTTTAGAAAATATGTTAGAACCATGCAACTCGTCTAACATATCATCTAGTCTAGGAATGGGGTGGCGATACTTCACCGTGATATTGTTGATTGCACGGCAGTCAACACACATTCTCCAGCTAACGTCTTTCTTAGGTACTAGAAGCACGTGAACCGCACAAGGGCTCATGCTTTCACAGATATGACCCTTAGCCATCAGCTCATCTACTTGTTTTTGTAGCTCCTTAGTCTTTAGGGGATTGGTACGGTAAGCGGGACGGTTTGGTAACGATGCTCCGGGGGTGAAATCTATTTGGTGCTCTATGCCCCGGATGGGAGGCAAACCTTTTGGTGACTCATCTGGAAATACATCTTTGTAATCCTGCAAAAGAGCTTGCATTTCACTCGGATACACCGGTGTAAGATCAGCCATAGTGGTTAGTGTTTCTTTATAAACAAACAAAAGCATGGGTGTTTCAGAGTACAAGGCTTTCTTAACCTCTCCGGCCTTAGCAAAGATATTTAGATTTTTTTTTCTGACCTCAAAGTTTGTTTCTGATTGTTGTAAACTTCTTGAGGAGTCATGGGGACCAAAACGTTCTTCTTACCCTTAAACTCAAAGGAGTGGCGGTTTGAGAAACCATCGTGTGTCACTCGGCGGTCAGATTGCCACGGCCTCCCTAACAAGATATGACTTGTTTCCATAGGTAGCACGTCGCAAAGTATCTCATCCTTATATTCTCCAATCGCCAAAGGTACTAAAACTTGCTCGGTGACCCTCATTTCTCCTTTCTCATTCAGCCAATGCAACTTATAAGGGTTTGGGTGCGGAGTAGCTTGTAAACCCAACTTCTTGACCATGATTTCACTCGCAACATTAGCACAACTCCCGCCGTCTATGATTAAACTGCAGACCTTTCCCTGGACTAAGCAACGGGTGTGAAATAGGTTCTCTCGCTGATCTTGTTCCTCTGGCTTGCTTGGCACGGTCAATGTTCTTCTAGCTACAAGTAACTCCCCCTGAACTGGCAACAACTCATGTTCCTCCTCTGTTTCTTCTTGCTTCTCATCCTCTGATTCTATGTCGCCATTTTCTAGTAATACCATGATAGGGATGTCAATTTGGGCCAAAGCCCGAAGTCCGGTTCGGCCCGGCCCTGAAAAATACTGGGTTTGAGCTTTGGTATAAAAGCCTAAAAAAAATCGGGCTTTTTGGGCTAAACCCATTCGGGCTTACCCGAAAAGCCCTGTACTCTATATTATAATTTTTATTTAGAATTTTTTATTAATAAATTATCTTTACAATTTTAAAAAATTAGAGTAATTAATTTTTTTTATAATACTCTTTATTAATATAAAACCTTAATTTTTTATTGTATGCCTTCATATAACATCAATGCTCAAACTAAACTAGTTTTAAGAAGCACTCATACAGTCATACTTTCATCTTGAAGATTATCATCTTGATTTCTACCGTTTCTAATATTTACATTACTTATTTATTTAATTATATTTGATATTAGAATTTATATGAATTTATAAGTTAAAGTTTTGCTTTCAGATTTGATAAAACTATATTTACGATTATTTTTAAAATTTATTTTATTTTTCTAAAAAGTCAGAAAAAGCTCGATAACCCTGTTAGGGTCAGACCAGGCTTCAAAATATAGGTCCGATATATTATCGGGCCGGGCCGGGCCGGGCTTAAATATATACGGTCTTTATGCGTTTCGGGTCGGGCCGGGCCGGACCAGCCCGTTTGACATGCCTATACCATGACACGCTTGTTGATGCACTCATTGGCATAATGCCCACGACCTTGGCATTTGAAACACTTCACATCATGAGCTTTGCCACTAGCTTCCTTAGGTTTTCCGTATGGTTGGGTAGCTTCGGGCCTTGGAACGAACGGCTTATCTTCTCTCGGGTGTTTCTTTTCATTCTGCGGATAGACTGACCGGTACGAGCTCTTATCGTCCCGCGGGTAGACTGATCGGCTGTTGGGACCGGTACCAGAACCCGAACGGTACGAGCCTTTCCTTTTTACTTGCTGCTCGAACAAAAAAAAGCCTTATGTAGCATTTCCTCCAAGTCCACATAGTGTTGGGTCTCAAGGCGGTCCTGAATCTCACGGTTAAGCCCTCCAAGGAACCTAGCCATCGTGGCTTCCCTATCTTCCAAGATGTCCGCTCGAAGCATAAGTGTTTCCATCTCTTGTAAATTGTCCTCCACGGTACGGTTCCCTTTGTCAATCTCCTCAATCTCTGGTGTAAATCCCGGTGGTAATGGCTCGGAACGAACCTCTTCCTCATCAAGTTTCTTATCTCGTTCCAAGTGGTGACCGGGTACTCTTGGTTTCGCCTCTTGGTCGTGACGAGTTGGTCCCACCAACTCAAGGCATAATCATAGAACTCCGTGGCTGCGACTTTAACTCGGTTCTCCTCAGTGTAATGTTGTACGTTGAACACCAATTCAATCTTTTTCTCCCATTCAAGGTAAGCATCCGGATCGCTCTTGCCGTAGAATAAGGGAATCTTCAACTTAAGACCGGCCAAGTTGTCTTGCATACGTTCCCTGCCTTGTCTAGAGCTTCTTCAGCCATTTCTAGAAGAGCTACTGCTTTTGTAGTACTGATCGCGCTGATGTCCACTAGTCTGACCCTCTCGATCTCCTTCCCTCGCGGTTTCTTTGCCCGGACGTCTCTGAACTGTCTCTCTCTGCTCATACTCTTGTCTGATCTTGTCTACCTCTGAATGTAACATCTTTTTCATCTCGGCTGTGAGGGCCTCGATCAATAGCTTCTGAGCTCTCACGGCTGAGGGTTCCGGATCTTCTTCTCCGGCCATAGTTCCTGAAAAGGTTAGATCAACTCGCAGTAAGTAGTTCTTTGATAGATTAGAATTTATAAAAATTCTAAACTAATTTTAAAAATATTTTAAAAAATTCCAATGAATAGATCCGTGATGAACAAGGTTTTTTTTTTTAAATATAAGCAAATTTTAAAAACAAATTAGATCAGTAAATCAAATCTTTTAAAAAGGATTTTCAAAGAAGAAGCGATGCTAAACAACAAATCTAGCACCATAACAATGATATAGCTCGAATGAAACAAAGTCGTGCTTGAAAGTAGATGAAGAGTCAAAAATATGAATCGCCAAAATAAGAGTAGATCGGATCAGAAAACTTAGCTTTGGAAGGTTTGTTCTGATACCACTTGATATGATTTCTCTTATGATCTTAACCTTACAAGCTAAATGATGACTGATATGATACGTGAGGATGAACGTGAATCGTTTGAGGGGGAAAAGGGGGAAGAGCAAGGATGGAATGTAGCAAGAGATGGAAATGGCTCTTGATACAAAACTGATAGAAGCAAAGGATATGACGCACCAATGATTCTAAAATGGATTTCTCGAGGATGTTACGCACCAAGAGAGATTGATCTATTTTGCAAAGGAATTTTATTGAAAAGATAGATGATAAGACAACTCTTCTCTCGTACACAGTTTTAAGAGAGAAGAGAGGCGACACAAAACACAAAGAGCATTAAGTTAGTCTCGGGACAGACCCTCTTGACTAGCCATGCAAAGAGTCGGTTCAAACAACTAAAAGAAAATAAGAAACAAGACACAAAAATGACTAAGTACATAAGACTTTGAAAAAAACCAAGCCGCGGATGGTAGAATGAAGTGGGCTTGGGCAAATGATAAGTTAATGGGCAATGGCGTTGTAGAAACACTTGTCTCGTTAAAAACCTTAGTGAGAAAATCCAATGGGACAAAACTCACTAAGGGAAAAAGAGCACAAGATATCTCTACAAACCCATTAACTAATCATCGGCTATAATGCATACCAAAGAAGTATGTATAGCCTTATTATCATATGGTTCGTGTATGGACTGATTAAGTAAAACTTCTAAGGCATTATGAAATGCCTTAGTCTTTGATCTTGTCATTGGTCCTCCTTGTAAGTCAAGAGCTTCCTCATCCATCTTCTTGCCTTGTTCTTGTTTCTCCTCGGCTACAAGCTTATCTTCTAAGTCAGATGTTTCCATGATCATATCAGTGCTGCTTCCCAATGCTTTTGTTGCGGACGTTCAAGAAATTGTGAAAGGATATGGACAACATTGCTCAATTCAGGTCTAGTCACTGCCAAATAAACTAGACGTCCTACTAACCTTTGATACTTGGTTTAATCATCAAAGTACGGTCCATCAACACGAGAAAGATTGTGATTATGTTTGATTGGTGTATCGGCTGGCTTTGCACCAAGAAGCTCACATTCAGATACAATATCTAACACATATTTCTTTTGGGACAAGTAAATATCATCTTTGCCTCGGGAGACTTCAATACCCAGAAAATATTTTAACATTCTCAAATCTTTCATATGAAAACACCGGTGAAAATATTCTTTTAACCATGATATAAAAGCAGAATCGTTACCTCCAATTATCAGATCGTCAACATAGATGAGTACATAGATGATTGAAGATGCCTTGGCCAATGTAAACAACGAATAATCAGACTTGTTCTATAGGCGGAGTGTGTTGTTGTACTTTTTCTATTGCAAACGGGTGGATTATCTCATGGAAGATAATATCTCTGGAAGCAAAACTCTTCTCTTCCTCTAAATCGTACACTAACCAAGCTTTTTTACCAACTGGATACCCAAGAAACACACAGAAATACGTAGCGAACACTTCTCTCTGTGAATTTGTCTGTATGACGAGAGATACGACAAGCATGACATAATGTGCCAAACGTCCGGAGATGATCATAAGTGGGAGCTTTACTGTACAGTATCTCGTATGGTGTCTTATTTCTGAGCAGCTTTGATGGTGTCCGATTAATCAGTTATGTGGCTGTCAAGACACTTTCTCCCCAAAAACGAGTAGGTAAACTCGTTTGGAATAACAAAGCACTACATTCAGAATGTGACGATGCTTACATTTTACCCGACTGTTCTGTTGTGGAGTCTCGACACAAGAAGTCTGATGAGAAATCCCCTTATCAACAAAGAATTGCTTCAAACATATGAACTCAGATCCATTGTCGCTCCGTATGATACGAACATGTTTGTGAAATTGATTTTCAACAAAAGTGACGAATGTTTTGAGAGCATTTGGAGCTTCTTTCTTCTTAAGTAACAACATTGTCCATACCGCTCTTGAGGGGTCATCGACAATAGTCAAGAAGTAAAGAGCCCCACTTAACGATGGTTCCCGGTATGGCCCCCAAAGATCGCAATGTATCAAATCAAAGGAATCATCAGCTTTATTAATGGAATCATGAAACTTATTGCGAGTCTGCTTAGCTCGTATACAAATATCACATACTTGTTCAGAATCCTCTGAACTGCTTGAAAATAAACCAACATCAGATAAAACTGAAAGTACTGCTGATAACAGATGTCCTAATTGCCGATGCCACAGATCTCTTGTGTTTAAACTTCTTGCACAACCAGAATGAGCCGCAACAACCCCTTTGAAGTTATAAACTCAATCTTGCTCATTACCCGCACCAATCAAAGTCCTCGAATTGATCTCCTGGATGACACCAATATTCCTTGTAAAAAGCACAAAACCAGCAATATCTTTCAGCAACTGTGCAACTGAAATCAGAGTAATTGACAGATGAGGCGCATAGAGAACTCGATTTAGAACAAGTCTGCCTCCTAAGTTTAAACAACCGCAACGAGTTGCCCACGTGAGTTCCCCATTAGGGAGTGTAACATGGTGCGGATCAATGCTTATCAAATCCGTTAACAAATCGATATCTCCAGTCATGTGATACGAAGCCCCTGAATCAATGATCATATCATAGCGACTGTTGGGGCCAAAAAAATAGAATTTTTCAGAACCAGTATGTTTCTGATTATTCAAAAGGTTGGCCAACGAGCTCCACTGTTCTGTCGTAAAATTGGGGATTTCAGGAGCATTTAATTTACCACTCCGGAAGCTTCACCAGCAACGGCGTTATGTGCCCGATACACTGAACCTCTTCCTCCACGTCCACTAACTTCATCCATTCTTCTACCACGACCATTTCCTCTTCCACCCTCAGATTTTGGTTTCTCTGTCCACCATTCCGGAAATCCAATCACTTGAATGCGTGGACTTGATTCATGTCCAGTTTTTCCACAATGTGTACAGGTGAGATTAGACTTTGAAAACCGAGTTGCAGCAACATGTAATGCTCCAGTAACTGCAGAGAGTCCTACCACGGAAATCATGTCTTCACTGCTGCACATCACCAAGAGATGTCGTTCCTCCTGAACGATTTGGGAGTACACAGATTCTAGGTTCAAATCTATTTATCTGCTGAGTAGATTGGAGCGAGCCGTACCGAAACGTGATGTATCGAAACCCATCAGGAATTGATGGACTCGAATTTTCTCCTTGCTCTTCTCGTAGTGTAACATAGATGCACACTCTGCGTCTCCGCAGTAACACTGGAAACCCTTGTCTAGATCTGACAAGTCATCTCATAGAACCTTGATTCGGCCAAAGTATACTTCAATGGAGTCACCATTCTGCTTGCATGATGAGATTTCGGCATGAAGCTGATGCACCCGTGTATCATCACTCACCGAGAAGCGCCTTTGAAGACTTGTTCACATAGCCTTCGCGCTCTCTACCAGAGAAATTGAAGATCGAAGCTTCGACTCCACACTGCTGTAGATCCAGCCAATAATCATGGAGTTGACCATGTCCCACTTCTCCGCATCGTCAGAGTTGCCGAACGGTCGTTTCAGGGTTCCATCAACAAAAACTATCTTCCGTTTTGTACGAAGTGAGTTCAGCATAAGCTTTGCCCACATTTTGTAGTTTGATCCATTTAACAGAATTGGAGTCAATACCTGCCCCTTGTTATCAGACGGATGGAGGTAGTATGGTGATACCAACAAACTTATTTTGGCGGCTACAGGTGTAGTCATGCCGGTGTTCTCTCCTGTTTCAGCCATTCTCACAACTCAAGAAGAAGAAAGAAATACAGAGAAAAAAAATTATTTAGGTGAAAAAGGTTGGTTCTGATACCATGCAAAGAGGCGAAATCGATATGTCTATTTCTTTGTGAGATTACATCGCTTATATACAATGCTAAGGAGATCATTACGATCCAATCATCCTACAAATAGAGATTAGACATAGCTAATAACATCTTGGTAACTATGGTAACATAGATGCTGTAGTATCACTGAAATCTGGCTAATAACATCAAATAAGAGCAAAGCAAAGAAGATGTGAGATCATTAACCAACATAAGCAGATAAATACATATATCACATTTTACTAAATAGCAAGAACTTTTATACATCTTGTCTGCAAATATCATCATCGCATAATCAGCTTTTGACCGGATTACTCGACATACACACCAAGGTGCATCTCTCCCACTTATATCATAATATGATGAAAGTTGAAAATGAAATAAAAGCTTACTTGCTTAATGTATATTGAAATGGTACTCCAAACATTACAACCAGTCTTCCATGATGATGGTCAAAATCAATACATTCAGCAACTTTTCCTCTATTATTCAAATACATAAACTTCGATCAATGTCTTTTGAAATTTTCAAACCAAAGAAATCTAGAAAGCAGAACTCCTATTAACCTGGCTACATAGAAGAAAACTGCATCTCTTCCACAGTCACAAGCCCTGTGATAATTTTCTTGTGCAAGTGTTGTGTTTCGACCAAGACAAGTTTATGTTTCCTTATTTCCTACATAATATTACAGAGCAGTGGTCACCATATAGGAAACAAGTAGCAAACTACATAAAGGTATCATTCAAAGACATTACCTCCATTATTCCATTTTCTTTCCATGTAGCAATAATGCTATCCATGTGTGAGTAACTAAAGACGAAGCAGAGAACTCCATCAGGAACAATATATACCATCTCCAACAAAAGCTTTCCATAATTCCTCACAACACCGGGATCACTTCTCGTGTCAAATTTGTTGCTAACAGGAAGCTGATCACTGAGAAAAATCAAGAAAACATCTTCACTACATAAAAGGCAAACAAAAACGTGTAATATCATAGGACAGATACAAACCTTCTTCGAGCTAAAACCATAGGGAAGATGCAGTCACGCGTCGCTGACATCTTAGAGCTTCGACTAACAACAGAACTGAAACCAAGAAGACAAGGGTACAGATCAATTGGACTCAGTGTGCCTGATGTAATCACTACTGACTGGGACCGATCAAACACCGGTTTTATATCTAGAGACGCATCATGACAGCTTAACTAAGCAAAAAACATGAGATACTTGTTTCAGAACAACAATATACAGCAAAAGAAAGCAAAATCAACACATATATTACTGACCTGCAATATAGGATCTGGAATATGAGGCATTCTCTCATCATAAGGCTCAGTACTTATAGAAAACCCTTGAGTGTATGTGCCTACAAGTGTTGCAAAGTAGCACACTCTCTAGATAGGGCAAAACTCATCTAACTATGTGATCTCAAGGGTTAACATGAGAGAACGGATGATACAAGGTCATAACAAAACTTGAGTGTCTTATTCTCAATTCTAGACTGAGAAGTAAGCGATGATACAAAGTTAACAATTCTTTCTTTCTCTGTGTTCTCGGTATTAAGCTGTCCCTCCAAGTACTGAACCAACCGGTGTAGCACATGCACAAAATGCTCAGCTCGTCTAATATTCCTTGGGACAGCCTCCTCTAGAATATCATGGGGCATTACAGGGCTTTCAAGCCATTCATAAGTTCCTGTAGAAAGAAAAAAAAAAAAATTCTGTTGTGTCAAAGTTCATAGAACCAGCATATAATCACTTGATTACCTCTCTGGCTAGATAAGCCCCTCCTCAGTGTTAAACCCTCAATGAGCCGGTCGTAGTCAGCTTGCAATCTTCCTGCATCTGTAGCCTTGAACCTTCATACTAGTAAGATTATTTTAAATGTATTGAGCCAAAAAACCATATGATCACTAAACAAGAACAGTCATGTCTCTTCTTCAGGTTGCTGAAAAGAAGAGCGTGCTTCTAGGCAGGCCCTGGAAATTTGACAAAGAAACCTTGCATAATGGCCGCACCAATTTCTACACTTTCAACCATAACTTATCGCAACCCTTACTCCCCAAGAATTGCATGAAATGCACAAAGCTATGTCAAAGGGCCTAGAGGTAAGTAAAACTAGTCTATATGTAACACATACTACTGTTTTAAAACCTCTTGAATCAAAAGAGCAGGTGTTACTAATGATCTTCAAAGAGAATTTGCTTTTAGATCAAAAACAGCAAGAGCTACCAACAGCCGTGACAGAACTTCTTGAGAAGTCCGGTGATGTGTTTCGTGATAAGATTCCACTACGGTTACCACAAATCCGAGGAATAGAGCATCATATAGACTTAATACTTGGAGCACCTCTACCAAACAGAGCTGCTTATCGAGTCAATCATGAAGAAGCAAAGAAGCTAGAGAAACATCTATAAGAGTTAATGTCAAACATCAGAGAAAGTTTAAGCCCATGTGTCGTTCATGTACTCTTCATACCGAAAAAGATGAGACATTAAGGATGTGTGTCAATTGTAGAACCATCAACAACATCACCATCAAATACAGACATCCAATAACAAGACTCGATGACATGCTAGATGAGTTAATTGGAGCAACCATCTTCTCCAAGATCGATCTATGAAGCAGATATCATCAAGTTAGGATGAAAGAAAGAGATGAGTGAAAAAAAACTTTTAAAACTAAGAGAGGAGTTTATTAGTGGTTAGTCATGTCATTTGGACTCACCAACGCTCCTAGTACATTCATGAGGCTCGTGAATCTTTTGCTGCGAGCCTACATTTGTAAGTTTGTAATTGTATATTTTGATGATATACTAATCTATATCACTTGCCTTGCTGATCACTTAATACATTTGGAGCAAGTACTTGAAACATTAAGGTTAGAAAAATTATATGCAAACCTAAAGAAACACACATTTTGCACTGACGAGGTGATGTTTTTTTAGGATTTATGGTAAATTCTCAGGGTTTGAAAGCACATGAAGAGAAGATAAAAGCTACTCAACTGGCCAACTCCAACCACCATTGTACATGTTAAGGAGCTTCTATGGTCTCGCTAGATTTTACATATGATTTGTACAAGATTTCAGTACCATAGCTGCACCCCCTAACATCGGTGGTCAAGGAGAATGTTACATTTCAGTGGGGATCAGCTCAAGAAGATGCATTTACAAAGCTCAAAACCAGCCAAAAAATGCTTATGTTCTGGTATTGTCTAATTTTGAAAGAACTTTTGAGATTGAATGTGATGACTCTGATACAGGAATTGGAGCTATGCTATCACAAAGAGGGAAGCCAGTGGCCTACTTTAGTGAAAAACTAAGTGGAGCATTAGTAAATTACCTAATTTACGACAAGAAGATGTATGCCTGCTAATAAGGTCTTTTGAAACTTGGTAACATTATTTACTATCTAAAGAGTTTTCTATTGATACAGATCATGAAACACTCAAACATTTGAAAGGCCAAACAACATTAAAAAAAAGATATGCTAGATGACTCGAATTTGTGAAAATATTTCCATACATCATCAAATACAAAAAAAGGTAAGACAAATATTGTGGCTGACGCTTTGTCAAAAAGGCATGCCTTGATCTCTACAATGAAGGGTAAAGTAATGAAATTCGAGCATATTAAAGATTTATATGAAGCTGATCCTAACTTTCAAGAAGCTTTCAAAGAAACAAGCCGAGCTGCTTATGGAGCTTTTTATCAACAAGATGGGTTTTTATTCAAAGAAAAAAAATTATGCATTGCTTAAGGAACAATGAGAGAGCTGCTAATCAGTGAAGCACATGGATGAACCCTCATGAGACATTTTGGCAAGGACAAAACTCTAAGTGGGTGTTACTGGTTTGTATATTTTGAAAATTTTTAATGACTTTTAAAACTAAAGAATTTAGTGATTTTAAAAAGAATTTCAGATTGACTTTAGAATTTATATAGAGTTTTGTAAATTATTATAATTTTTTTAACTAGAAGATAATTAGAAAATTTTGTAGAGTTTATCTTTCAGTATTGCATAATAATTTTGTTTATATTTGTTATTATCTACCATTTTCTTTTTCTACTTTTCATCTTCTATAAATTATTTCAAAGTTTTCATGATATTCATCATTATTTCAAAACTTAAGATATATACTAGATTCTCCAGTTTTTTTTTCTTTCAATTTATGTTTATGCGTTCATATATTATCTTTTTATTTGATTAGGGTTTAGTTTTTTTTTTACAATTTATGAAATAATAATTTTGTTTGATATTTTTTTCTTTGTTGGTTGTTTTTCTTTGTTACCTTTAAGAATTTTTTTGCTTTTGTCCTTGTATCATAGTCCAGAGATTCTAGAGTTTGTGTTCAGCTCACGTTTACATAGTTTATGTGTTCATATTATGTTAACGTAGTATTTGTCTTTTTTGTATGCATATCTATTTTTCAATTTTTTTTTTAATTATAGACAAACTTTAAGAAAACTTGATCAACATATAATATTTTGGTAACTAATTTTTATTAAGAGAAACGTGTGAAATCAATAAATTAATAACATCAGATTTTAAAATAATGACAAAATAAGAGTATTTCAAGTTTTTTGAATAACACAAGACTTTTATTAATTTTATAGAATCATGAATCCAATAACACCAGACTTTTAAAGATTTTAAATTAATTATTACAAAACTATAAACTAATAACACCATACTTTTAAATAGTTTTGAAAAATCTTAATTGAATAACACCATAATCTTTTTAAAATATAAATCCTTATAACTCTCTTTAAACACCTAAACCAATAACACCTTCTAAGTGTTTTTTAAAAACATTTCTATTGGCCACGTCAAAAGAGAGACGTGAAGCGGTTCTGTACTAAGTGTATAATCTGTTTAAAAGCCAAATCAAAATTACATCCTTATGGTTTATATATATGCCTTCGGCTATTCCCAACCAGCATTGGGTAGATATATTTATGGATTTTGTTTTAGGTTTGTCCAAATCAACAACAAAGACTCTATCTTTATAGTTGTTGATAGATTCTCTAAGATGACATATTTTATTCCATGCAACAAGACGAATGTTTCTAATCAAACAGCTAATTTGTTATTTAAGAAGGTTGTAAGACTACATGGAATCTCTAAAACCATTGTATCCGTGATACCAAGTTTTAAAGCAATTTTTGAAGTTTTATGGAGAAAGTTGGGGACAAGTCTGCTCTTTTCAACTACTTGTCACCCACAAACAAATGGCCAGATGGAGGTAGTAAATGGCACACTCTCTACTCTATTGAGAGCCATAGTTGGTAATAAATCTTAAGAATTGGTCAAATTGTATTCCATACAATGAGTTTGCTCATAACCGTGTTAAACATTCAGCCACATAACTTTCACCATTTGAAGTTGTCAATGGATTTAATCATGAAACACCTTTAGATCTCTCACCCCTGTTCCCAAGCTGTTTATTCTAGTGCAGGAGAAACAAAAGCTAAATCTGTAAAAAAAGATTCATCAACGAGTCAAGAACAACTTGGAGAAAAAGACAGAAAAGTATAAGCAACAAGCTGGCAAAAACCGCAAGGAGATCACCTTGGAACGGTCTGGTTACATATGAGACAAGAAAGATTTCCAAATCAGAAAAATCTTAAGCTAGCACCAAGAGGAGATGGCCCATTTCGAATGCTTGAGAAGATCAACACAATGCTTACAAGCTTGAATTTCCAGATGAGTTAACCATTTCTCACACATTCAATATTACTGACTTAGTCCCTTTTACTGCATATGTACCAGTTCTCAGTTCAGAACCTTTCGAAATGATGAGGATATCGGATCTAGCTTAACTGGAGCTGGTTAGGAGGCTGCTGTACAAGTCATGAGGTAAGCACCAAGGGCTCAATCATGAACAAAAAAGTCTAGTGGAAGAGTTTAATAATTTGGTAGAGAGCTTAATAACTCTTATTGAAAAGAAGAGCTTAATGAGAATACACTTGCCAAGGAGATAAGACGAAGAACACCAATCAGTCTTCAAGAGTATTTGAACGTTTTGGAGCTTCAAGACTTGAGAGACAATCATCAAAACACCATTAATACCAGTCAAGAAGCCACAGTCTACATGAAGTCATGCAAATATGTTTACTTGCAAACCAAGACTAAATCAACCTTATTTTTGCCAGTTCTACAAAGCATTAGAGATATATATGACATTATTTGTCATTACTAAGGAGCTTAAAGGAGGGTCAAAGATTCTAATTCCTTAGAATGCTCTACAAGACTCGGTGTATGAAGATTCCAAGCTATCTTATCCAATCATTCATTTAAGACCGATCAAGACATTCAAAGAAGACTTATCTTATTTGGAGAAGACGCAACCAAATCAAGACCAACAATTACTTAATTTTTATTTGCTTTGAATTCAAATGCAATCTTGCTTATGTATTCCATTTCTTGCTTTCATTTTACCGTTTGTAATGATCCTATAAAGCTCTCTTTTCATTTCTTTTTTTTTTTAATGGAAGCTGTTAAATTAATCCAACCAACAAAAAAAACTGTTTTTACAACAAGTGTGACGTTTGTGTGGAAAGTAGAAAGTTGCAGAAGCTTTTTACATGATTATATTGATCTGACAAAAACCAGAGGCTCATTCCCTCTTCAAACTTCGAGTCTCCCAGTCTACGGATGGTAGATAATCTATTTCTCACTTGCTTATCAATCCATCGAATTAATTGGTTTGTAGTTTTATGAGAGTCACCATGACGTCGCCCATTTCTCTCTCGCCAAATGGTGTGAATCGCTGTTTGGAAAGCATAACGCAGAAGAAAACTGGTGATATGGTCTCTCGAGTCATCCAGCAATGACTCTAGAATGATTGTCCTGTCCGCTGAGTATCCCTGAGCAAATATATTAGAGGTTAGCATATGCCAAATCGCTTCAGAGTAGCTGCAGTGAAAGAAGAGATGGTTCCTGGTTTCAAGAGGTTCAGTACAGAGTATACAAGAAACATTGACACCAGCACTCCATGTCATCATCTTGTCACCCGTAGAAAGCCTGTTTCGTGCTGCCAGTCATGCCATGAACGAGTATTTGGGTGTTGAGTGTTTGAACCAAATGCCCTCAGACACATTCCGAATCAATAGCCATGTGTCTTTGGAGCGAAACCTTAGCCAATATTTATCCGCCATCTTCCACAGCACTTTATCCTCTGCTTGGGGGTCACCTTTGTTTTTAATGTTTATAATCTCATCCTCAATGTGGTTTAACAAATCCACCTTGTGGCGTCTCCTTCGATGAGTAACGAGAACCGTATTCATTGAAGCATGAATAGGTATACCCATGTCTATGCATCCCCTGTTTCCTGTAAGCTCAAACAGTCGACCAATCCATGTCCATTTATCAAACCAGAAAGAGGTATAAGCCTCATTATTGACCTCATTCATTGTTAACATCTTCGCCACCTCTCTGTATTTCAGTATCTTTTTCCACATCCATGATCCAAGAGAAGTGGTTTCCCTAACAGACCAGAAAGATCCTTCACGAATGAGATACATACGGACCCAGTTTACCCATAGTGATGAGTGAGCCGAGAGAATCCTCCATACAAGCTTTAGACAACTTACGTTGTTTGCTTCTGCTAATGACCTCAGTCCCAAACCCCCCCTCCTCCTTTGGAAGACATACATCATGCCAAGAAAGTTTAGACTTCTTCGTGTTTAAGTCTGGACCAGACAAGAGGAAGGCTGCGCATAGCTTATCAATTTCCTTGATACATGCTTTAGGTAATATGAAAGCAGATATCCAAAAGTTCGCGAGGCTTTGTAATACTGATGCTATAAGTTGCAGCCGTCCTGCAAAAGATAGATATCGGGCCGAACAGTTAGAGATTCTACTCTTGATTTTTTCAATCAACGGCATGTAGTCTTGCACCGACATTTGTTTTGTCAGGAGTGGGAGGCCTAAGTATCGGACATGTAGAAAGCCTGTTCCGAATGGGAATTGTTGCAGAATATCCTCAGTTGCAGGCTCTGATACACCAGCTAAGTACAGAGTGGATTTCTCTATACTGATATTGAGACCCGGTATTGTAGCAAACACTTTGAAGACCTCCAAAATCCCTCTATTGATCGCTTCTTTCCATCAGCAAATATCAACAGATCATCAGCCAAACATAAGTGAGTAAGCTGCAGGTTCTGGCAATACGGGTGGTAGCCTATCTTCTTTTCCTGAGAAGCCTTATTGAGCATCTTCTAGAGAAGATGCATACATATCACAAAGAGGTAAGGGGAGAGAGAACATCCTTGTCGTAATCCCCTCTCACTTGGGAAGTAACCAGCAAGTTCGCCGTTAACTTGTACTGAGAACGAAGCAGAGATGATACATAATTTGATCCAGTGGATATACTTCGCTGGGAAATTCAAAGCCGAGAGAGTGGAGAGAAGGAAAGGTCATTGAACTGAGTTGAAAGCCTTTGAGATATCTATTTTGACTGCGCAGCGGAGAGAAACAGAGGCTTTATGGTAATTCTTTACCAGCTCAGAAGCTAGTAACACATTCTCCATAAGAAGACGATCCTTAACAAACGCTGATTGGTCTGGGGCGATAAATTTCGGGAGCACTTTCTTCAGACGGTTAGCAAGTATTTTCGAGATGACCTTATACAGGACATTGCAACATGATATAGGTCGATAATCCTTTATTCCTTTAGCTTCCGTCTTCTTCAGAATGAGAGCTGGAATTGTGGAGTTGATCCCCTTTGGGAGGAATCCCTGATCAAAGAAAGATTGAATAGCAATCACAAATTCGTGTCTCATAACCATCCATGCCTCTTTAAAGAATTTGACTGTAAAGTCGTCAGGGCCAGGAGACTTGTTGTTCGGCATGGCAAATACCATATCGTGTACTTCCTTCTCAGTAACAGTACGGCTAAGCAAGTCCTAATCACCCACAGTACATTCAAATTGCAGCAACTCTCGTAGATTTTCCTCTAAAATTCCTTGATAGTTCTCTATTCTCCAAGACATGAACTCCCAAAAATAGTTCTCGGTCTTCTTTTTTTTATGTCCGCTTGGGTATTAGCTATCGTACCATCCTCCCTCTCTATTTCTCTGATGGAATTTCTTGCCTCCCTAGCTTTCGCAGCTTGGTAAAATTATCTGTTATTTCCGTCTCCCACAAGCAACCAATGTAATTTGGATTTCTGTTTGAGGTACCTCTCTTCAAGATCTGCCAGAAGATGCCATTTGTTGTATTCTCTAGCCTCTTCTTCCATTAGTAACTGAGAGGAGTTATGTAGGGTTCTCTCCTGACATTCACAAAGGACGTCAAAAGCGTGTTTTGTCCTTTTTGATAAGTCTCCCAGTTAGTTCTTGCTAAGCCATCGAAGCCTTGGCTTTAGTGCTTTCAATTTCTTTGATAGTCGATGCAGAGTGGAGGTCGAGTTAGATAGAGTCTCTGTCTCTTCTCAATAAGACTCTACCAACGGATAAAACATCTGGTGTTGTGGTCAGTGCATTCGTGAATTTGAACGGGTTCCGCCTCCTAATTCTCTCTGTATCAACCATAATTCTATAGCGCAGATGATCAGAACAACCTCCTGGCTCGAAAACACTGTACGCCTGCTGATGTACTGCATCTCATGCTGTATTTATTAAAACTCTATCCATCTTCTAGCAAATCAACCCTTCCTCACGCTTGTTACACCATGTGTATTGTGGGCCGTGAAAGTGCATATCTGTGAGGGAGCAGTAACAAACTAGGTCCTGAAAATCTCGCATTCCTGGGGGAGCAGCAGGCGAGTTCTCAAAACCGAGTGCTCCTCAATATCTAAAACTTCATTAAAATCCCCTAAGATTATCCATGGCTTGTTTCGAAGTAGAGGAGAGTCTTGGTGATTCTTCAAATCAACCCATAACTCCTTCTTTTCCTCGATAAAATTTGAAGCATAAACAAAGGAACAAAAGAATTCTTCTTCTGAACCATCCATTAAGATTGAACAAGTAATCAACTGAGCACTTGTAAAGCAGGGAGTGGCCCTCACTTGTGGGCTCCAAACTACCCAGATTCTTCCTTTCCGATTGAAATCATAATTTGAAATGTATGACCAGTTCGGACATACTGACGACATTATACTCGCAGCTTTTCTTTCTTTCACTCTAGTCTAAAAAACAGCCAAATTGAAAGGAATTCTTTCTTATCCAGTCCTTCGCTATAGAATGCTTTGTTGATTGGTTAAATCC
Source organism: Thlaspi arvense (assembly GCA_911865555.2). NCBI lineage: Eukaryota > Viridiplantae > Streptophyta > Magnoliopsida > Brassicales > Brassicaceae > Thlaspi > Thlaspi arvense. The sequence goes on from OU466857.2 coordinate 52,159,611, forward strand.
CCTGACATTCCAAGAAAAATCCGACATTAGTTTGTTTTATTAGAGGAATTTTTCAGAACACTATGGTTCTCTTTAGGGCACTGTATCCTCCACATTCATCTCCTTTTCTTTCTCCTCCGCAGATTCGCTAACAACCTCCTCTTGACTTGCGTCAGATAGTACAGCAAATCCTGTTTCCTGAACCTCCTCTGTTTCTTGGGTTTCCTATATCTTCTCTGTTTTCTCTGTATCCAGTACAGCAAATCGAAAGGGGGATAAAATTGAAACCTGACCATAAGTCAGCTTATTTTATTTCTTATTCGGGCTTCTGCTTGCCTTTGATGGTGTTGACCATTCACCCTCCTCTTTCTCCTCCAAGTTGTTTGATTGTGCCTCTGTCTGATTCTCTGTCGCTATCTCAACATTCTCCACTATCTCATGTGGTATGATTGGTTCTGATTGTGGAGGATTCTGGTCTGCAGACCGCTCTTTCTCCACAACATTCACCAGGCAAACAGAAGCTAAATGTCCCCACTTGCTACAGGTTGTACATCTAGGCGGCAACCAAGGATATGTGAAATGCACCTCTCTTGGTAGTTGAAACGCATGGTTGTAGGCAACTCCTTAGAGAGATCAGCCTTGACAAAAACCCTTGCAATTTTAAAATCCAAACATTGCGCTGTATCAGGATGCAGTCTGACTGGTTCTTCCACAGCACTAGTTACGAAACTTAGCCCCTTCCATGAATACATATTCATCGGGACACCCTTGAGATGAACCCATAACGGTACCGCTTTTACTTCCGGTGAAGTATCCTCTGTAAAAGGTGACCACTTTGACATCATTACCGGAACTTCTGCCAGATTCCACATACCCCGACGTAGAATCCTATTCCTTGTATTCTGATTAGCGATTCTGAATTTCGTTGTTGTTGAATTCACCTCAAAAAGTCCTCCCACAGCGGCACGAAGTCCTTAAAAATTTCTTCTGGGACCGTTATCGAGCCCACTCCATCTTGTATCGAAACATCCAGATCATACTTTGTTAAAACTTTCTTTGACTGAACAACATTTGCCCATGACTTCACTGATTTCACCACACCCGGAGGAGAACCCGCTGATTCCCCCATATCCTCCGCCGTGGACATCTCCCCGGAGAGAAGAGAGGCCGGCAATGGCGGACTGCCTTGGAAGTGACGAAAGCCCGAAAACCCTAATCCACCTTTGAATCTCCCTCCGAGCTATACACACCGTTTTAAAAAACTTGATTGATTCCTTTTCATTTCATTATCAATAACAAGTACTATTCAGCAAATCAAATCTTTCTTAGCTAAAGCAAGAAAATTCTTTTGATCTCTATCTCACTTGTGTGCGAAGCCTTGTGAATTGAAGTGTCTAGACTTATCTCGGAAGTAGGATCCATATATCTTCGTTCTCATTTCTATCGAGCCTTCAAAGAGAGCTGTACGACCAGTTGGAGATTCACCTTTCTTTGTACGATCGGGTCCCCCTCCGATCCTACATCACCAAGGCACCAAAAATTAATTAATCGTTTTCCTTTATCTGAAATGTATCACGCAGATAATCCAATCGTTCAAGTTATATCCTGAAATTGTGTTTCCTTTTTCCATTTTTAGCATCTCCAACTAATGAAAGTATCGAAGCAGGAAACCAGAAAATAATATGAAAGCTTACTTGCTTAATGAATGTATACTGAAAAGGTACTCCACGTTCTCAGTATTGAAGTAACCACATGCACAAAATGGCTCACTAATGTTTCCTGGGACAACCTCCTCTAGAATATCATAGGGCAGTCAAGGGTTTGCTAACCCAGTTTGTAAGATCTGAACATCTCCTCTAAAGAAAATATAAAGATTTGTGGGGGAAAAGATATAGTTTTATTAAGTTAGCCGGAGCTCGAAGAGTACAGAGGTTTTAGGTCGTCGGAAAAGAACGCCGACCTAAAGTTTTGAGGGTAAGAATCAAGATCTAAAGCCGAAAGCAGTAAGCTATTATTTGCCTTAGGTCTCGAGTCCGAAGTTGTGAATGAATGATCTTCGAGGGAGGGGGCTCTTCTTATATAGTCGTCATAGACCGCCTCGAGTCGAATCCTTCTCCTTCGGGATAAGGATAATTTCCTTTCTTCTCGGGGCTTGATTTCCTTTTCCTCTGCGACTTGAATATATCCTCGAATATTTCCATATTTCAGCACCGACCTAACTCCAGAAGCGAAGGTAGGGCTTCAAATGAACATTTTCTTAATTTATGAAGGGCTTTTAGCAAGGGGTGCTAAATCTATCACTAACAGTCCCCCTTCGATCCTACATCACCCAGGCACCAAAAATTAATTAATCGTCTTCCTTTATCTGAAATGTATCACGCTCATAATCCAATCGTGCAAATTATATCCTGAAAAACCGGAAAATAATATGAAAGCTTACTTGCTTAATGAATGTATACTGAAACTCCACGTTCTCAGTATTGAAGTAACCACATGCACAAAATGGCTCACTAATGTTTCCTGGGACAACCTCCTCTAGAATATCATAGGACAGTCCAGGGTTTGCAAACCCAGTTTGTAGTTTGTTTCCTTGATTTACTTTGCTGCTTTGTTCTCGCTCGTCCTTCAGAGTCCCCTAAACCCTCTGAACCAAACAATTGTTAGGTGGTGGTGATGAAGCCGTGATCAAGGCAATTTACTGTACCTCTTACACTATATTCTCAGCAGATCCATCTCATTGAACTTTATAAAATAAAAAAACTAAGAGGATCCTTGCAAGAACTAGTCTACTACCAGGAAGAGCAACGCATACATATTTTGTATCTCAATAAACAGATTGTGAACAACTTTTAAATAATTATTTTGATGATACAGCCATTTATTTAAATGTTAAGTTACTTTCACAATCCCACATCAAAATCGAGAAAGATAGACAAAAATCAGATGAACTGGAGGTTGCACATTGATGAAACACGGGGAAGAGCGAGCAGATTAGCTCGCAAGAACTCACTATTATTGCTGTTGTTATCCGCGACAAAACCAACTTTCACAGTTTCAAGACATTCCAACTTGCCCAAGAAATGTCTCATTTGTTTCAGCTCTTGAAAAGAACCTCCATACTCTGAAATCTCAAGCACCTTCACTTGACATGTCCATAAACAAGATAACATCTCCTCCTCTTTCACAATCTTCCTCTTCTTATTCTCATGCTTCTTCTTCTCAGGGCTGCAAGTGCATGCATCTCCGCATCTGTTTGTTACTCTGTGCATAAGACCCTGAAACCACAAGACCAAAGTTTGACATGTATAATAATGGGCACCACAAACAACAGAAGAGAATCTCAGAAAAAGGGGAAACTGATACTAATACCTTGATGGCTAAAGTGTGTAGATTTGGACAACTCTTGAGCAGAAGTGGCATTACTTGCCAACCTTTTTCCTCGTGGCTCTCGATAGATAAACTAAGGAGGTTGTTGAACACCGGCATGGATTTACAGCAGAAATGAAACGTCTAGATATATATGTATGACCACAACCAAAACAAGTGAGAGAAGAGACCTTGGTATAGCTAGCTAAATTACAAGAAGAAGAAGAAGAAGAACAAGTAGCGGAAAAAAAACTGACCTCGAGGGAATTGGGAGACAAGTGAAGGATCGTAATGTTGCATATACCCTCAACTAGCTTTGTAACATCACCAAATATAACCGGCTTTTGTTTACCATAAAAAGATTTTAAATCATCATCATCATCATCATCATCATCATCATAATCATAGTCATCATCCTCATCATCATCGTCATCATCGTCATCGTCATCATCAGAATAATCAATATCGTTAGTTGACTCCCATAACTTGAGACTCAGCCTGACTTCGACAAGCAAATTCAAATCAATAAACTCATAACTCTCGGAGACATAACTAGAATAATCAAGGTAGACAAGGCTTGGTGCTTCAAAACAAATCAGATCGTGAGCCACGTCTCTATAGACGGGACGGCATTTGGTAAAAACCACAAGTCGCTTGATGGATGCACTTTCCACGAATGAACCGCTACCTGGTTGTTCACCATCACGTATGAATAAATCTTCCAGCACAGGGCAGCCATCGACGAGCCGACTATAGTTGGGATGATCAATCATATTAACTGACAATAGAGAAAGTGATTTGAGCGCTGGGAGAAACACACGCCCGACCTTGAGATCACAACTACCAGATATCGTGAGCTTAACCAGTGTGTTACTCGTTAACAACTCTGTTACTAACCCAACACCAGCGATGGGAGCGGCGTGCAAGTGTAGCTCCAATAAACCGCGCCCCATCGCAGTCGAAACCCAACGGTTGACACAACGGTTAACACGAGAGAACTCGTGTCCTGCGTCACGGCGATATCTATGTTCAAGACGCAGACAGAACCTGTTCATGACTGGAGAGTTGCTTAGCAGAGCCAATGTCTTGTCTACGAAATCTAAGAAGCGGTGTGAACCACTTGTTGCTTCTACTTTGTTGGGATACGAAACCATTGAGTCATCAAAGCGAAGGGTGTCTATAAGAACTAGCAGATTCCTCCACCTCTTGGACAGAACCGATGTGGAAGCAGCCACTTTTGTCGGAAGTAAAGACAGGATCTTGCCCAGAATCTCATCTGGCAAACTGCTGATCCAATCTCTATGAGAATCCATATCCAGTCAATTACAGCTTCAATGGTAACTAACCTATTCTACACATTAAAACCACTCGATTAGGATTTAGGGTCGAAAGATCGAATTTTTTTCCTTTGCAATTAAACTATAGAAGAGTTCGAATCTATGAAGGATGAAAACCCAAGAACCACAGATGATCTTTTTAAGTCGAACACAAGGGAATTCAAGAAGAGAAAGCTTTGGAAGAAACTTACGATGCCAGAGGAGACGAGGAAGATTGAAAAGCTTTTTGCTTCACGATGGAATCTGAGACATAGACAAAAATTACACACGAAAAAAACACTTTGGAATTTGGAGGCGGATATCTCTATTTTTAATTGAAGTTTTCCTTTTTCAGTTTTAATATTGTAGGGGTTATATAACACTTAAGATTAATGTTTTCGCACTGAATGTTGTCGAAAAAGAATATCGGCGTGTAAAAGTGATAGGGCTCAGGTTTTACCTAAATAAAACTACTGTAAATGTATAGCAAAACAATTGTAATATAAGGGGTATCGAATTCTAAAGGAGTATGTAAATTACACTATCGAATGTAAGTTCGGATTAAGCTAAGCAGTAAGAGATGTATGTAATGTGAATGACAAATTAAATGTAAGCAAACGAAATTTGGTTGTTGATCTAAGTTTCAGAAGACTAAAAACGCTAAGTCAAGACAGTTCGCAGGTTGAATCCGAGAATGTAGAATGCATGAAATCAGGAATTATTAAGAACCGTTTTGAACATGAATCAAAAATATATAACTAATCAATTCTCATTGCAGAAGTTATCTATGTCTAAATCACAGAGTTTCAAATCTCTTTGCAAATCCTAACAATCTAAACATGCAATATGATCAAATTCAATTGTTCACAACACTCCTAAACCAAATCTCTCTGCACTAAGTTGTTTTGCTCATCAAATACTAGTTCATGTTATCAATAATGATCTCACATATATTTAACAACCTATGATTTTCGGATTTCTAGATGATGTGTCTAGGAAATTCGGTTTTAAAGCAAGCAGAGATGAAAAACCAAAAGATATTCCTAACATGTAGCAATTCTACAAACTCTTCATCAACCTTTGAAAAAGCTCTAACTTAACTAGCAGATTACTCAGACATGATCATGGAATCACAAAACATAACTGAATAAAATTGCATTAAGAGAATAGAAATAAAACAAAGGGGGTTCGAAATCTTCTCCAAAAAGAGTTCAGGATCTGTTTCCCCAAAATCTCTCAATATAATCCTCTCCGAAGCTCTCTGAATTCTCAAAAACTAAGATAAAAGCCAACAATGGCTGAAAAACCTAATATATAGAGGCTAAACACGATATGGGGCCTTATTGCAAATAAAGAAATTTCTGGGCCAATTCTGCAAATAGTCTTCATACTTTTAATAAACCAGCCACGACCCCTTCCTTTCTGGGTGATGAGCGTCACCCATCTCTGATTTCGCCTTCTGAGTTGTACACTTCGTGGTTGTAATGATCCAAAAAGCTCCAAAACCTCCAATTATGCTCCATACATGCTATAACCTGCAAAGACTCTACTAGGACTCTAAAAAGACCAAAAGACTCAATAAAAAGAACTTATATCATGGTGAAAAACCATAAAACCATGATATATCAACTCCCCTAAACTTAGCTTTTGCTTGCCCTCAAGCAAACATTAGACAGAGAACATGGTCGAGGTTTGAAAACAAGAAACAGTCAGTCAAACATCAAGAACACCACATTAGTTAACACTTTCAAATCCACATACCACATAGTCAACACAAGATCAAATTTCAGTCTAATCATCACAAGCTTAGCAAATCTCTCAAATCCAGTCCAAATCCCTTCAAGAAATCTGAAATCTCTACCGCTAGCTCCTTGATTTTCTATCTAAGTGTGAAGTCTCATCAAGGTTTTATCATCTCAATCACTTACATATTCTTTTCCCTTTCTAAACAACTGAACAAATCAATCTCAACACAGCTCTCCTATTTTCTCTTCCCTTGATCTTTTCCTTTCATTTTTTCGATTTTTTTTTCAACTGTTTTCTCATTTTTTTTGAGTCTAAGATATGATGCTACTCAATACTTGTGTTCTTTGTGAGGAGACAGGTTCTTGAGTGTGTTCATTACTGCTGTTCTTTGTGAGGAGACAGGGTCATGAATGCACCATTCTTTGGGCTTAAACTCTTAAAAACTACATCAGAGAAGATCAAAGAGAAACTGTATCTTAACCTTATTGTCAGTGCTGAAAGAGAGAATCAAGATCAATAAGAATCAATCTCCAAGACAAGAAGTTTAAAGTTCATTAAGGTGGAGCTAACAGCAAATTTTCTAGATTCTCTAAGAACCTAAACCTTCATTGCTAGATTGATCTACCTATGACTTTCAACTTAGTAAGACTTGTAATCAGCTACTGTGGCAATGGTTCTTATAAGCATAAACGTCCTATGGAGTTCCAAGAAGAACTGACAATTTCAAAATTTTGATTCTATAAAAACAGATTTTTGACTCAATTTTAAGACTCTATAAACATGCAACAAAGCACACAACGTCAGTAACTACCTCCCCCAGACTTAAACAACATTGTCCCCAGTGTTATTAAGCCTAAAGTTGGTCAAAAAGATGCATGAGAACTTGTAAAACCAAGGTGAAAAAGTGGTACTGATAAAAGGGATTTTTGCAAGTCAAGATATCAAAACCTGAACCACTTAAACAAAGTGGTATAACAGTAAAGGGATCAATCCAGCCTGGGATGTAGAAAGAACATAAGGAATGCAAGAACTAAGCAAAGCTAAGCAAATCAGATAAATGGGTGGTAAAATCGATGAAAACTAAATGCAACGACCAAATAAAATGAAAAACAATTTTAAAATCCCTGGAAGAGGGTTAACAACTACTAGAAGAAAACAGAGACCTTAAAATGCAAATCTACTAATAACTAAAAATTGAGCACTGAATCGGGTAAAACATGTTCTAGCAACCTAGATGAACAACTTCAAGTGAACCAAAGATGCAACTTTATGACAGGAGAATGATAAACACAGGTTTTAAAATGATAACCATAGAGGATCTAAGGTTGAGGGTCATATTCAAGAGGTTCAAGATTCAAGCTTTGGGTTTGAAAACGTAAATCTACTCTTAAAAAAGCTATCTCTAAGCCTTGAGAAACATAAAACTAGGATCATCCATGGCGTGTGGTATGACCCCTTTCTCTGACCCTTCCTCCTAACCTATGGCGTGTAGTGGAAAGATGGGTCAAAGAACATTAAATAAAGATCTCAAATCGTGGCTTAACTAACCCCCTCTACAACCATGGCGTTTGGGAGAGGATAGATTAGTCTCTAGGATCTGGTTTTCTAGGATATCTGAATCCGGTCAAGGTAAGACAGCCTTGGAATCATAGAGATCTTTTCCAAGACTCTCTAAGCCTTAAGACCCCAAATCCTAGAAGAGAAAGAATGAAAAACAAGAAAAACTCCCAAAAGCTTAAACCTTTAACCCTTGAATCGCCCCAACCCCAAATCCAAAAGAAACTACTCACTACTCATGTTTGAAACCGATTGAAAAGCAAAGAAAAGAGAGCTAAGCATCATTAGAGAAAACCGATTAAGAAAAATACTAATGATTAAGCAAGATTAAAGGTCCACAAAGTATGAAAAGCTTGAAATCGTTAACAATGGAGAAAAATCGCCTTAGACACTAAGAAAGCTTAAAAGTTCCAAGACAAAAATGAATGGTTTACATTCGTTTGCCTAAAATAGGCCAAACAAGGAAGTGGCCCCCCCCCCCCCCCCCCCCCCCCCCCCCCCCCCCCCCCCCCCCCCCCCCCCCCTCACAAGAGTCCAAAATCGAGTTGGCCGGATAAGGGTGTAGAGATCGAGCCAGTCAGTCGATCTGATCACTCGATTCTTCGGCTGGATCGTCTGCTTTTGCTCGATCCTTGAGCCGATCTTCTGGATGGATCGGGTCGTGGCCTCGATCAGGCTCTCGTTCTGCATGGCGTAATCCACGTCCGTACTCACGATCGATTTCCTCACTCGATCTCATCCTCGATCTCTTCCTTGAAACGATCCAGGCTTAGTCGATCTTCTGGTCGATCTCATCTAGATCGACCTGCCTAACTCGATCTTGCTCTCGATCTCGGGTCCTTTGCTGAACGGCTGAGTTCTCCAAGTGTCCACAAGCTGCCTCTTGATCCGTTGCACGTCCAAGAAACCTCCACAACTCCAGTGGGTCTCAAACAACCTGGTAATAATGCAAAAGTGCAGAAAATATGCAAAATGCGAATGCAAAGTGATCTAGGACCTAAAATGCAACAAGTGGTCGAAACTAGCCTAAACTGCAAGATGAATGCATGAAAAACTATCCTAAATGCATGCAAAATATGCAAAATATATGGTAATATCAACTCCCCCAAACTTGCCTTTTGCTTGCCCTCAAGCAAACAGAATTCAAGAATAGAAGAGAGGTTTGAAAACAGGAGTTCAAAACTAAAGATGTCAATGGAAAAACTGATTCAATGCCCAAGTTATAAGTTCTAAGATGCACAGAGGTTGTTCTACTTTAAAAGCCTTAGCCATACTCATCAAAAAAAAAATGAACTCTAGCTTTGCCTACACAAGCATTCAAATCGACCAACTCCTTAACATTCATTAAGTGGTAACCAATGGATCTAGCTTGTGCATATCAAGAGAAAGCATTTGGTCAAGGGACAATGTCATGAGATGAAGATGATCTCATTCAAATAAGGGTTTAAAAACTCATTGGATCACTCAATGAAAGAATCCTATCTTTGGCAAAATGCTAAAGGTAAAAGCACACTTATGCATGCAAGTTAAAGCTCCCTTCTACCCTTTTCACCCAAGATGACCCTAAAAACTTCTAAAACCCCAAGTGTAACCCCTAAATCTACCCTTTTCCAAAGCGCTTGATCCTCTTCATCTTTCACATTTGGGGGAAACTCCTTCTTCTTCAGTCTGTGTGGTTGACTTCTTTTTGTTTGAACTTGCTCTCCTTTGTTGTATACTTGGCGCCGTTTTCATCACCTTTGGTGGATAGACTGGTCTGATTTCTCCTTTTGAGTGACCTTTTGCAATCTTTGTTGCTACTGGCGCCTTTCTTCTTTGACACTTAGAGCATTCTTTTCTTCTTTACTTAACCACAACCGATCTGTTCCCCCTATGCTACCAATCCCATACTTCTTCTTCTTTCGTAAAGATATAAACAGAAAACACTTAAACCACTCAAACAACCCTTTTCCCAAAACTCCTAACCTAATACCAAGCTTAAAATGTAAGCTGGTGTCTACAAGGGAGCTTCTCCTTGCCAGCCTTATTCCTAACACTTTTTTGCTAAGATAGGATAGAAAATGATGCAATGATAGGCCTCACTACTCACGCAAAAGTGTTTAGGTCAGAAAGAAGGTTTTGGTTTAGGGCGTGGTTAACTGTCCTATGATGATGAGGATCAGCTACTTGGATTAACAAGAGTGGTAAGAAGGGAAGAAGATAATCCAAGTATGTATAAAGGTAAGCCATGCAATCGCTTTCAATGCACAAACTAGACAATTCAATGTCAAAATTATGGTTCTACTAAAATGGAGTTGGCATCAAATCAAAGCAAGTTTCAGCATAAGACTAGAGTATCAAATACAAGTAATCAAAGTATGGTGCAACCTTAACTTCAAACTCACAAGGTGCAATCAAACAACAAACAACCAAAGCATTGAAAACAGTTCAAACATTAACATCTTAACAAGTGTTTATCATTCACTCCCTATGCAAATGCAACATCCTAAATGATTTTTAAAAATTCTATACTTAATCCTAAAATGTTTAACAATGTGAATGCAACTACATGATTTTTTTTGAAAATTTTAAAAAAAATTTATCAAAATAAGATCAAGGGATGAAAACACAAAATAAGATCAAAGAAAACATGTCAAAGAAAACATGTCAAATAAGATCAAAGAAAACATGTCAAATAACACACACACTCCCCCAAACTTGAATGACACTGTCTTGGTGTCAAACAAAGTCAAGACGAGTCAAAACACAAATCAAAAATCAAAAACATGCATGGTATTTACAAGGGTTCGGTTATTCGTACCTTGGAGCTAGGCTCGGCTGGAGTTTGAGGATGCTCCAGACTTCCTGCTCTTGCTAGGAGGGTCGTGAGTGACTGCCTTGCCTTTCTCCTTGGCTGTCCCTTCGTGTACAGAGTGGCGTGCAGGTTGGATGTTGCTTCCTTGAGGCTCACGGATCACAATCCCACCGGTTGATTTCCTCCTCTTCTCAGGCTGCTCGACCTCCTCACTTGAAGACGCATCGGATGAGCTTCCTTGAAGCTTCTTGATCTTCTTGGCAAGCTTTTTGATCATCTTGCTCTGCCACTTATTCACCTTCCGCTGAACCTCCACCAAAGATGCAAGAACCCTGGAGCTGGCGTAGGTCCCAAGCTATCAGTGTTGCGCATGTACTGCTCGTCCATGTAAGCCCTATCCGCGCAAGGCTCAAACTCTTGAAGAGGAACTCCAGCTTGGACAAACATCGGTGTGAGGAAGCCGCCAATGAGTGTTGAGCTTGCCTTACACCTTAGGACCCATGCCTTGTACTTGACCAAAGAGGTGGCCAAGATGCAACCATAGTTGACATCATCTCCGAGCTCGTCCTCCAATGGCTCATTATGCTCTTCTCGGTTGCATAAGATCTTCTTAACTCCTTGAAAGAGAAAACACAGCTCATTCTTGGTAACTGTTGGAGCCACAGACCTCCCACTGAAAGTGTTGACCAGGAGTTTGAGGGTGTATCTCAGCAAGGGGTTGCGAACTTTCTTGATCTTGGCGGTGTTGGCCTTGTAGTCGTCAAGGCTGATCAAGTCCCATAGATCGTTTGCTGATTTAAGCTGAGGGAACTCCACTTGCTTAGTAGCAGCATTGAGGCCGTAGGCTTGGCAGAGCTCGGCTATGGTCATGTGGTAAGCTTGCCTCCTGATCTTGAAAGTGAGGTGACCTTGTGATGGAGTAGGGAGGCTCGGATTCTCGTAGGAAAACTCCAAGGTTGAGAGAAAGTCAAGCGTGACTTCTGGATATGTGGGGCAATCCATCCTTGAGAGGCAAGCAAGCCCCATATCTTTGAGAAGCACATCAAAGTCTCTTAATAGCCCCATCTTCCCCAAAAGGTCTCTGCTTGCAAATTTGGTTGGTTCAAAGCGCAGCCTCTCAAGTCTCTTCTTAGCCTTTTTCTCTTCTTTGCTCCATCTAACCCTCTCTTGAAACACTTGTTGACCTTCTTCTTGCACCACTTGCTGAGTTTCTTTCTCCTTGGTGGAAGATGCCACATCTCTGCTTCTCTTTGGTGCCATTGGTACCTGAGATCAAAATTCTCAAAGAGAAAGATGAGTAAATGCGGCTAAATAGTGATAATGAGAGAACAAGAAAGAAAAACTCAAAGCGATTAGCTCAGATTTTTAGGGATTTTATAAAAATTGTAGCTAAATACTATAAGGAAAAATCTCTAGATAGGATTAAATCTAGCAATTTTGCTAAATTTTAGATGTTTTTAAAAATTATCCCAATCCCTAAACATCTAACATTCACCCTAAGCTAACCAAAAAGGAAATTTTCCAAAACTTTTGAACAAATAATTCAAATAATCCGAAAATACCTTTGCAAGGGATGAAAGCAAGAAGTTTTTGGTTTTAAAACAAAGTTTACACTCTCTCTTTCGATTAGCAAACAGTTCGAACACAAATGAGAGAGAGTGTGGATATTGTTGTTATAAAAACCAAGAAAACCATGGGCTAAAACACGTGGTTTCTGAAAAAGTGTGGTCAATGCACATCTTTCATGGTCAAAGATGCTTGCTTTGACCACAATTCAAATTTAGAAACGGAGGGAAAAAGAGATAGGAGGGAAAAATTTTGACTTACCTCGGCACGAGATCGAGTCCATTCAGTCGATCTAGGACTCGATCTCATGCCCATGTTGACTAGGATCGAGAGGGTTGATCGATCAGTGACTCGATTCGGATTGCATCGAGTCTTAGATTGAGTGTGCCCCCTCGTTCCATGATTTTTGGTCACTCAGGCTATGCTCCTTGGATTGAGCCACGTGATCGATTTGGGGGTCGTTTGGGCAAAGATCGAGTGGCAGATCGAGTAGACTGATCGATCTATCCTCAAGGATCGAGTGAGATCAGTCGATCCACACCTCATTTTCATTTCAAGCTAAACGTATGGGTGGTTTGTCCTCTCATGATCGACTGAGTCACTCGATTGTCTACTCGATCTTGTCTAGATCGACTGACTCCTCTCGATTCACTGGCTCGATCTAGTAAAGATCGAGCCAGGGTAAGTTGATCTAGCACTTGATCGCTAGCCTCTACTCGTCTTTCCTTGCCCCTTTTGGCTCCAAGATTATGCTCTACAATCCCTTATCCTTCCACCTACACACTTAAACATAAAAAGCATAAAACTGAAACAGAAAGAAAACAAAAATATGTACAAGATAGACATGGGAATGTCTCCTAAGTACGCTTTCTTTAACGTCTTTAGCTAGACTTTACTTGGTTCAGGCCAGAGGTGGGTCTTGGAGAAGCATTGTGGTGCTCTCCTTGCTGCAATCACTCGCCAAGTAGGGCTTGACTCTGTGCCCATTAAACGTGAAGGCATTTCCACTCTTGTCAACCAAAGTAACCGCTCCATAAGGCAGGACCTCCTTGATCTCAAACGGTCCACACCACCTTGACTTAAGCTTCCATGGGAATAGCTTCAAGCGTGAGTTGTAGAGCAAGACCAGACTGCCCTCCTTAAGCTCCTTATGCACCAACTTCTTGTCATGAACCGCCTTGGTCCTTTCCTTGTAGTTTTTGGCGCTCTCATAAGCGTCTAGCCTTAGCTCATCAAGCTCATGGAGTTGAATCAACAGCTTCTCCTGTGCTGTCTTGAGACTGAAGTTCATCTGCTTCACTGCCCACAGTGCTCTATGCTCTAGGTCCACAGGGAGGTGACATGCCTTGCCGTAAAGGAGTGTGAAGGGAGTGGTACCTATAGGAGTTTTGAAGGCGGTTCTATACGCCCATAAAGCATCGTCTAGCTTACTTGCCCAATCTTTCCGAGTTACTCCTATGGTCCTCTCTAAGATAGCCTTGATCTGTCTGTTTGAGACCTCTACTTTCCCACTGGTTTGTGGGTGATAAAGTGTGGCTACCTTGTGTTTCACTCCATACTTCTTTAAGAGACTTTCAAACACTTTGTTGATGAAGTGGCTGCCCCCGTCACTGATCACTACCTTTGGAACTCCAAACCGTGGGAAGATGATGGTCTTGAAGAGTTTAACCACCACATTTGCATCATTAGTTGGGGAAGCTATAGCCTCAACCCACTTAGACACATAGTCAACAGCCACCAAAATGAATTTGTTGCCGTAAGAAGAAGGAAATGGACCCATAAAATCAATCCCCCAAGCATCAAAAACATCAACTTCAAAGATTGGGGCACCTGAGGCATCTCATTTCTCTTGGTGATGTTTCCTGCCTTTTGACATGCTTCACAAGACTTAACAAACTCATGAGCGTCTTTGAATACACCAAAACCCGGCTTGTAACACCTTTGTAGCAGTCTTGAAAGAAGCAAAATGTCCACCATATGATGAGCCGTGGCAGTGAAGAAGGATGTCTCGTGCTTCCTCTCTTGAAACACATCTTCTGTACAAGCTATCTACTCCCCTCTTGTACAAGTAAGGCTCGTCCTAAAAATAGTAAGAGATGCCTCTCATGAACTTCTTCTTGTGGTAGTAGTCCAGATAAGAAGGCTCCTCTCCACAAGCTAAGAAGTTGACTATATCAGCATACCAAGGCAGGTTCTCTTCTCTTAAACTCAGAACTTCTTCAAACTGACCTTCTAGCCGTGTGCATACCACCGTGTTGATCATCATGAGCTGCTCTTCAGGAAGTGAATCATCCAAGGGTAAGGCTTAATTCACTCTCATCCTAGAAAGGTGATCTGCTACGCCATTCTCTATCCCCTTCTTGTCTTTAATCTCCATGTCAAACTTCTGTAGAAAAAGAATCCACCTCAAGATCCTCGGCTTGGTGTCTTTCTTGGAATAGATATACCTCAACGCCGCGTGATCAGTGTATACAACAACCTTAGAGCCAACCAAATATGATCTGAACTTCTCAAAAGCAAACACAACGGCCAGTAGCTCCTTCTCGATCGTAGCATATATCACTTGTGTGTCATCCAAGGTACGACTGGCGTAGTAGATTACATGCAACCTTTTGTCTTTCCTCTGCCCTAGAACAGCCCCTACAGCGTAGTCACTCGCGTCGCACATGATCTCGAAGGGTAAGTTCCAGTCTGGTGCTTGCACTATAGGCGCGGTAACAAGAGCCTCCTTGATGGTCTTGAAAGCGTGAAGACAATCCTCATCAAAGACAAAGTCAGCTTCCTTGCATATCAGTCGTGTAAGAGGGCGAGCTATCTTGGAGAAATCCTTGATAAACCTCCTGTAGAAGCCGGCTTGTCCCAAGAAACTCCTTATCCCCTTGACATTGACCGGCGGCTCATGACTCATCATGACCTCAATCTTTGCTTTATCAATCTCTTCCTTCACCATGAAGTGACACTTTTCCCAGTTCAGCACCAAGTTTGTCTCCTCACACCTCTTAAGTACCCTGCATAGATTAGACAAACAAGCAGAAAAGGATGCACCATACACAGAAAATTCATCCATAAAGACCTCTACCATCTCCTCTATAAGGTCAGAGAAGATTGACATCATGCACCTTTGAAAGGTTGCTGGTGCATTACATAACCCAAAAGGCATCTTTTGATAAGCGAAGGTAGCATAAGGGCATGTGAAAGTTGTCTTTTCTTGGTCATTTGTATGAATAGGAATTTGAAAGAAACCGCTGTATCCATCTAAGAAACAATAGTATGGATGATTAGCAAGTCTCTCTAACATCTGATCAATAAAAGGAAGAGGAAAATGATCTTTTCTAGTAGCTGAATTGAGCTTCCTATAATCTATACACATTCGATGACCAGTTATGGTTCTAGTAGGAATCAATTCATTTTGTTCATTCTTAATGACTGTGATTCCCCCTTTCTTAGGCACCACGTGGACAGGAGAAACCCACGTGCTGTCACTGATATGGTATATCACATCAGCCACTAACAGTTTCAAGATCTCTTTCTTAACTACTTCTTTCAAATTCGGATTTAAACGCCTTTGATGTTCAATAGAAGAAGAGTTTTCATTATCTAAGTGAATCCTATGAGTGCAAAGCATTAGTGAAAGGCCCTTGATGTCACTTAGAGAGTACCTAATGGGCTTCCTATAATTTCTCAGCTCATTAAGGAGCGAGTGCAACTCATCATCACTCAGATTTTCATTCACAATCACGGGATAAGTCTCATTAAGCCCTAAGAAAGCATACTTTAGCCATTCTTGGGAGCTCCTTTAGGTCCACCTTTGGGGCTAGCAGCTCGCTCCAGTCCTCTTCGTGGCTTGTGTTGAGGTTGTCGTCCTCACTGCCCTCCTTAGACCCCAAGTCATAAGCCTTAAGGCTGCTTTCTTGAACCGCTGTTCCCTCAGAGATCGAGTCATCCAGTCGATCTTCCCCTCGTTCTGGTCCGGATCGATTGCACTCACCTCGATCACTTGCTCGATTTGATATGGATTGAGTAGTAGATCGAGTGGCTGAGTCGTTCTCTAAACTGATCGAGTTGGCCCTCTCGATCTTGTCCTCGATTTCTTTCCTGGATCGACCAACCTCCTCGATCTTCTTGTCGATCGTTCTCCTGGATCGAGTGAGCTCGTCGATTTCCTGATTGATCTTTAGGCATCCGCCTTCATCTTCTTTCATAACCTTGCGAGAATCAAGGATATGAACGTACTCTTGGGTCTGCTCGCTCATGAAACCATGCTTCCCTGGCTCCTTAGTCAAGGCTAGCTGCAAGTGGTCCTCCTGTGCCAGCTCTTCAAGCAGCTCATCAGCTAACTCGTCCAAGGTCTCAATGTAGAAAGCTTGGCCACCGATTGTAGGCTTCTTCAGGACTTCATTGATATCGAAGTCTAGCTTTGTGCCCTTACCCAAGTGCAGGGAGATCTTCCTGTTCTTCACGTCAATTATTGCTCCGGCGGTGGCTAAGAATGGTCTACCAAGGATTAAGGGGTCCTTGGGTTCTTCATCCATCTTAAGCACAATGAAATCTGTTGGCACGTTTACTCCACTGATCCTTACGGGCAAATCCTCAAGTAAACCCACGGGAAGCCTTATACTTCTGTCAGCTAGCACCAGGGAGATCCTACACTCTTTAAACCTTGTGAAACCGAGCTTCTTTGCAATGGAATAGGGCATAAGGTTTATACATGCACCAAGATCACACAAACAGCTTTGAAATGTTAAGGGACCGAGTGCACATGGTATGGTGAATGATCCTGGTTCTGCAAGCTTCTTAGGGACTATTTCCTTGTGAATAACAGCACTGCACTCTTCACTCAACACTAAAACTTCTTGACTCTCCTTGCTCTTCTTAGTTAGAGTATCCTTAAATAACTTGGCACACTTAGGCATCATGGCTAGACAATCCTCCAAAGGTAGCTTGATCTCAACATCTTTCAAATGCTTCTCAAAGACTGCTATGTGCTTCTCTAGCAGCTGCTTCTTGAACCGGCCAGGAAAAGGAAGCTTCGGCTTGTATGGTGGAGGAACGAATGCATCTTTCTCTTTGCTCACCTCCTTTACTTTCTTCTCTAGAACAGCTTCTTTGCCTTTCCTTGGCCTTTCAATCCACACATTGTCAAAGGTAATCTCCCCATCATTTGAAAGCTTACCCTCCCCCTCTTGAACTACAATGTCCTCATTGTCTTTAGGTGCAACTCTCAGTGGTAGCTCTTTCCCACTTCGTAAGGTAATAGCGCTTGCATACTCTTTGGGATTCTGCTCACACTTGCCCGGTAAGTTGCTCTGACCGCTTGTACTAGCCTTGCCTTTCTCTAACTGCTTGATCTTGTTGTTCAGATTGGTGATCTGTGTAGAGACGTCAGTAAGAGAAGAATCTAGCCGGTTGTTCATCTAAAAAAACTTCTGATTTGTGGAAGCTTGACCTTGAAGCAACTGTTGGAACATTGCTTGAACCGGATCCTGAGGTGGGGGTTGCATTTGTTGCTGCTGTGGAGCAAAACCGGGAGGAAACATATGAGTGTAGCCTTTGTTGCCATGCTGCTGCTGCTGGAAATTGCCTTGCCTCTGACCTTGGTACCCACTGTTTTGTTGAAAACCCTTGTTGTAAGGTACAAAAGGCTTTGCTTGTTGAGGGGGGTACACCTGATCCTTTGGATTCTCAACGTTTGTACTCCTGTAAGAGAGATTGTTGTTAGCTTGGTATCCTTGTGAATATACCTGAGGCTTGTTGTAGTTCTGACAAACAACCCAATTAGCTTCTTCTTGGCTCAGCCCTAACTCCTCTAAGACATCTTCAGCTTCTCCCACAAAGTGTACATGCTTCTGATTTGCAAGCACCAACTTGTCTATCTTCTCATGGAGCGATTTGAGCTCTTTCTTGTGTGACTCAAGCTCTGAACCTCTAGGTGCTCGGTCATAATCCTCTGTGTAGTTCCCATCACTCAAAGCCAAGTTCTCTATAAGCTTCATACCTTCTTCCACTTCCTGACCAAGAAAGTTTCCCTTACTAGCCATATCAAGCAACATTCTGATCTTGGGTAATGCTCCTCGGTATATTGTGCTCAAGAGAGTCTCTTCACTGAAGCCGTGGTGAGGACACTGGATGGTATAGTCTTTGAATCTCTCCATAGCTTCACTGAATGTCTCATTCTGTCTTTGAGTGAATCCACTAATCTCACTTTGCAGCCTAGCTGTTCTTGTACTTGAGAAAAACTTTGAGAGGAACGCCTTCTTACAGTCAACCCAAGAAGTAATGGTGCCTTGTGGAAGGGTCTTCTCCCAGTGCCTAGCCTTATCTCCAAGAGAAAATGGAAAGAGTCGTAGCTTGAAAGCATCTTCGGAGATGCCGTTAATCTTTATCATCCCACAAACTTGCTCAAAGTTGTCAAGATGCTCCAAAGGGTCTTCCACAGCCAGCCCATCGAACTTGTTGTTCTGAACCATAGAGACAAATTCATGCTTTATCTCGAAGTTGTTGTTTTGCACTGGTGGAGGAGTGATCCCAAAGCGGTTATTATGTGTATTTGGAGCATCTCCAGCACCAATGATCCGAGGTGCTCTAGCTGCGTGGTTGGGGTTTCCATTGCCCCTTCCTACAGGACCGTGAGCTGGTGGAGGTCCCTCAGGATGTTCCTGTTCAGCCATACTTTCAAAGTCAACTGTACCAGCTTGCACAATCTCTTCAAAGGCATGAGCTTGCTCTCTTGCTTCTTGATCTCGCGTGTCCGAGTTGGTGAATATTGTCCAGGGGTTGAAGTAGATTTTTGTCACCCCTAGACCGTAAGTTTATGTACCTGAGATCACAAACAAGAAGGTAGAGCAATGAGTAACTAAAATAAAAGTAAAAGGCTTAGTCTTTACTAAGCTCCAAATTATAATGCTTTCTAATCAATCCCAAGATGGCAACGGCGCCATTTGATAAAAGGGATTTTTTCAAGTCAAGATATCAAAACCTGAACCACTTAAACAATGTAGTATAGCAGTAAAGGGATCAATCCAGCCTGGGATGTAGAAAGAACAGAAGGAATGCAAGAACTAAGCAAAGCTAAGCAAATCAGATAAATGAGTGGTAAAATCGATGAAAACTAAATGCAACGACCAAATGAAATGCAAAACAAATTTAAAATCCCTAGAAGAGGGTTAACAACTACTAGAAGAAAACAGAGACCTTAAAATGCAAATCTACTAATAACTAAAAATTGAGCACTGAATCGGGTAAAACAGGATATTTCTAGCAACCTAAATGAACAACTTCAAGTGAACCAAAGATGCAACTTTATGACAGGAGAATGATAAACAGAGGTTTTAAAATGATAAACAGAGAGGATCTAAGGTTGAGGGTCATATTCAAGAGGTTCAAGATTCAAGATTTGGGTTTGAAAACGTAAATCTACTCTTAAAAGAGTTATCTCTAAGCCTTGAGAAATATAAAACTAGGATCATCCATGGCGTGTGGTATGACCCCTTTCTCTGACCCTTCCTCCTAACCTATGGCGTGTAGTGGAAAGATGGGTCAAAGAACATTAAACAAAGATCTCAAATCGTGGCTTAACTAACCCCCTCTACAACCATGGTGTTTGGGAGAGGATATATTAGTCTCTAGGATCTGGTTTTCTAGGATACCTGAATCCGGTCAAGGTAAGACAGCCTTGGAATCATTGAGATCTTTTCCAAGATTCTCTAAGCCTTAAGACCCCAAATCCTAGAAGAGAAAGAATGAAGAACAAGAAAAACTCCCAAAAGCTTAAACCTTTAACCCTTGAATCGCCCCAACCCCAAATCCAAAAGAAACTACTCACTACTCATGTTTGAAACCGATTGAAAAGCAAAGAAAAGAGAGCTAAGCATCATTAGAGAAAACTGATTAAGAAAAATACTAATGATTAAGAAAGATTAAAGATCCACAAAGTATGAAAAGCTTAAAATCGTTAACAATGGAGAAAAATCACCTTAGACACTAAGAAAGCTTAAAAGGTTCAAGACAAAATGAATGGTTTACATTCGTTTGCCTAAAACAGGCCAAAGAAGGAAGTGGTCCCCCCCTCACAAGACTCCAAAATCCAGTTGGCCGGATAAGGGTGTAGAGATCGAGCCAGTCAGTCGATCTGATCACTCGATTCTTTGGCTGGATCATCTGCTTTTGCTCGATCCTTGAGTCGATCTTCTGGATGGATCAGTTCGTGGCCTCGATCTGGCTCTCGTTCTGCATGGCGTAATCCACGTCCGTACTCACGATCGATTTCCTCACTCGATTTCATCCTCGATCCTTTCCTTGAAACAATCCGAGCTTAGTCGATCTTCTGGTCGATGCCTAACTCGATCTTGCTCTCGATCTCGGGTCCTTTGCTGAACGGCTGAGTTCTCCAAGTGTCCACAAGCTGCCTCTTGATCCTTTGTACGTCCAAGCAACCTCCACAACTCCAGTGGGTCTCAAACAACCTGGTAATGATGCAGAAGTGCAGAAAATATGCAAAATACGAATGCAAAGTGATCTAGGACCTAAAATGCAACAAATGGTCGAAACTAGCCTAAAATGCAAGATGAATACATAAAAAACTATCCTAAATGCATGCAAAATATGCAAAATATATGGTAATATCAGGTACCTCGCGATGGGTCGGGTGACGAGCGTCACCATCTTGGTGACAAGCGTCACCGCGACTGATACTTCAGAATGCATAAGTTAGATGGTCATTAACGTAATGTTATCATATGTACTCTAAATTCAGACCATTAGAGCACTCAAACACACATTTAATAACATCCAAATATAGCAATAAGAATCTGGTTCAACAATCTCACAAAACATCATCAAAGTAACTGACAACTAACTCAGAGAAAACATAAAAATGACTCAAGAGAAATAAAAAAAAAGAAAAACAGAAACAAGTAACCAGATAGTAAAGGCTCAGTCCTCATCCTCGCAGGGCTCAGTGGTGTAATGTGGGCGGACACAACCACAATTGCTAAGTGTAGCAACAGCATCCCAGAGTCCCTCAAAGCTGTCAATGAGATACTCCTGAAAAGAGGCATGTCCATGGGTGTCTGTGGTCGTGGAGGACGCCTAAAAGCAGTGGATGCAGTGGTCTGGCGTCTAGATGGTCCAGCATCAGCAGCAGTGGAAGCGCCAGCAGTGGCAGCTCTAGCAGGTCGCAGAGGTAAAGGGCGCAGCCGACTCCTGTCTGGCAGAAAGAGCAGCTGGCGTGTGACACCCTGGATCGTTGTGAGCTCTGTGTTTGGCAACTTAATGCCAACATACTCGCCAGCAGTGGTAGTGAATGTCCAGACAACTCTAGGCTTGAGCCACGTAACATGGCGCAGATGCTGTTCATCCATGAGAGATCTGTCACTGCGAAGGCTGCAGGGTGTGACATCGATCTGAAAGTGCTGAAAAATTGGTGTCAGAAGACTGCCTACACTCTCAGTCTTCTCCCCCGGACTGGTGAATGGCTTGGTCTTTAAGGAGACCAAATGCTCAGCGAAAATAGCGCCCAAGTTGGCGCGGATCATAGTATCCATATGTATCACATCATCGAGCATATCAGCGAATCCGTAGTAAAGGAGAATCAGCTCACTAACCCGCGTCTTGCTCGGCGCAGACTTACACAATATGGTGTTGCCAAGAAGGCGCAGAATGTACCTCGTGACCGGATGTCGAACCTCTGTCTGCGTGCTTGTCTTTGCTGTCATAGACTCCATTCCTGAACTTGGACTAGAATGTCTGTATGGGGGTCCACTGTGACGGTAGGAGAATGCATGTGGGGTGGTCAGAGAAACCATAGATCTCGCAAAGCTCCATCACACTGATCCTGTAGCGAACCCCGCGGATCAGGAATGTCAGCGTGCCTTCCTATGGACGCTTAGGCAGCTCATTCGCGTAGTACACGCGAGCAGTAGAGAGAAACTGGCAGATCAAATCTGGGTACAGATCGTACTACTGGAATTGCATAGTGCCCATCCCGATCCTCTCCAAAGTCTCCACAACCTCATCGAAGATACCCATCTTCTGCAAGACAGTGGCATCCGCGAACCTGGTAGGCACGATCTTCACTTCCTGCCACGCATTGTAGAACAGCGTGTCGTACTCATCCCACTCCTCCTGAATGTCACGGAATACACAGGTATCCCGCGCTATCTCTTGCTTCGGAGTTCCTGCCCAAGCCACTTCTGAAGCGATTTTCCGATCCTCTCGCTTGGGCCATGCAGGCCTGCAAAATGGGTAGTTGCTGCATGAATCTGTTGAGCATGATGCAGTGCTCGAAGACGAGCCTTGTCGCTAGCGTTTCTCCTGTCGAGGCATCTGAAAATTCAAGTCCAAAATCAACCAAAAACATCACCAAAATCAACAAATTTTCGAAAATTCGAATAATCAAAGAATCAGGATTTAATAACTGATGGCGATCAACAACAACACTACCAGGAACACAATTCAATCATCATTTCAACTCAAATCACCCAAAATTTCCAGATTTTTGCAAGTTTTATCATGAACTCGAAATTTCAAAAACATACAAATCAATCGATTAAATCACACATGGATGGTATCATTCATCTAATACAACCTAATTAACCATGATTCAACAGTTAAATCAAGCTAATCAAGTCAAAAATGAAAATATACCAAACCTATGGCGGACTGAAAATTGAGGATTCCGAACAAATACCTTGCAGATCTTGAAAACTGAATTGATATTGTGAAAGAGGGCCAAAATCCGCACGGATTAGGCTTTTGAATCACTGGATTTGGTTAACAAAATCAAAAGCTTTGTATTTGTGAAAATTTTAAGAAGTGTTCGTTAATATCAGTTGTGAAGCGAAGAAGAGGAAGAAAAGAGTTAGTCGCGTACCTTGGCCTCGGACGGATGACGAGCGTCACCTTAAGGGTGACAAGCGTCACCCATTTTTTTGTTGGGCAGGTTTTTTTTTTTTTTATAACTGAATAGATTTACTAATAGCTATAAAAACTCGAAATTAAATTGCTAAGTACATAAAATAAAAACTTACCAGTGGGTTGCCTCCCACTAAGCGCTTGTTTAAAGTCATTAGCTCGACTTTGATTGGCTGTTTAGATTGCTGGTGCTTCATCCAGAGACACAATGTGTCCTGCTGGAATCTCGGCTTGCGCCCAATAATGCTTCACCCTCTGTCCATTGACAGTGAGCTCCTCTTGTTTGGAGTTGATCAAGACAATCGGACCATGTGGTCGAGCTTCTTTGACAGTGAAGGGACCTGACCATCGAGAACACAGTTTACCAGAAAAAAGCTGTAAATGAGAGTTGTAAAGTAGTACCTGGTCATTGGGCTTGAAATGTCTCGAGATGATCTACTTATCATGATATGCATTTGTCCTCTCTTTGTATAACTTGGAGTTTTCATAGGCTAGATATCTGATTCCATCCAGTTCATTGAGCTGAATCAAGCGCCTCTCTGCAGCAGGCTTCAGATCGAAGTTCAGCTTCTTGATAGTCCATTCTGCTTTGAACTCTAGCTCTACTGGTAGATGGCACGCCTTGCCATAGAGCAGATGGAATGGTGTAGTCCCAAGTGGCGTTCTGTATGCTGTCCTGTAAGCCCATAATGCATCATCCAGTTTTGCTGACCAATCTTTCCTTGTCTTCCCAACTGTCTTCTCTAAAATCTGCTTGATCTGTTTGTTGGAAACCTCAACTTGTCCACTGGTCTGAGGATGATAAGATGTGGCCACTCTGTGCTGTACACCATACTTCTTCAGCAGCTTGTCAAAAACCTTGTTAACAAAGTGAGAACCACCATCACTTATAACAATTCGCGGGACACAAAATCTGGGAAAGATAATGGTCTTAATCAGCTTCAAAACCACTGCAGCATCATTAGTAGGAGTAGCCAACGCCTCCACCCACTTAGATACATAGTCAACAGCAATCAGAATGTATCTATTCCCATAAGATGAGGGAAAAGGTCTCATGAAGTCAATACCCCAACAATCAAAGACTTCAACTTCAAGAATGAAGTTCTGTGGCATCTCCTGTCTTCTGCTGATCTTTCCTCTTCTCTGACAAGTATCACAGCTTGTAATGAATGTCTGGGTGTCCCTGAACATAGTAGGCCACCAAAAACCAGCTCGAAGAACCTTGGAGACTGTTTTGAATGTGGCAAAGTGTCCAGCATACTCTGAACCATGACAGTTAAACATGACGTCCTGCAATTCTTCTTCTGATATGCATCTCCTGTAAATCCCATCAGCACAATGCTTGTAGAGATATGGCTCATCCCAATAGAATCTCATAAGTTCTCTCAAGAACTTCTTCTCAGTATAACCCTTGAAGTCATGTGGTTCATCCTCTGCAGCAAGATAGTTGGCAATATCAGCATACCAGGGCCTCTTTGGATCATCCAAACCATAAACTTGCTCTTTAAAAGCTGTCCCAAGCTTGCACAAATCGCAGCCAAGTTCAGAGATTGGTGACAAGCATCACCAGTATTGGTGACGAGCGTTACCATCTTCGTGTGATTATCGAGTCGTGACTCTTCTCTGTTGGTGACGAGCGTCGCCCTCCTGGTGTCGCTCGTCACTCCCCTGCAGTTCCGTGAAAACTGCAGGTTTTCAACACTTTCTTCCTGCAGTCTGGTTTCAACCAAGTACACATTCTCTTCAGGCAAGAAATCATTGATTGGGACACTGTCTTCAACCTGAATCCTGGATAGATGATCAGTAACTCCAGTCTCAACACCTTTCTTGTCCTTCACTTCAATGTCAAACTCTTGAAGAAGCAGAATCCATCTCAACAACCTTGGCTTTGCATCCTTCTTCTGCATCAGATACTTCAGTGCTGAATGGTCAGTATGAACCGCAACCTTGGAGCCAACAAGATATTGCCAGAATTTTTCAAATGCAATGACAGCAGCCAACAATTCTTTCTCAGTTGTTGCATAGTTCTTCTGAGCATCATCCAAAATCCTACTTGCATAGTAAATGGCATAAAGCTTCTTGTCTTTCCTCTGTCCCAGCACTGCTCCAACTGCAAAATCGCTGGCATCACACATCACTTCAAAAGGCAAATCCAAATCTGGAGGTTGTACAATAGGAGCTGTCGCCAAATCTTGCTTGATCTGTTCAAAAGCAGACTTGCACTCTTCTGTGAACTCAAACTTCATATCTTTGCAGAGAAGAGCAGTAAGAGGTCGTTCTATCATGCTGAAATCCCTGA
Organism: Thlaspi arvense; assembly: GCA_911865555.2. Lineage (NCBI taxonomy): Eukaryota > Viridiplantae > Streptophyta > Magnoliopsida > Brassicales > Brassicaceae > Thlaspi > Thlaspi arvense. The sequence continues at coordinate 52,185,145 of OU466857.2, forward strand.
TGAATCTTCTGTAGAACCCAGCGTGACCCAAAAGACTCCTCACTGCTTTGACTGAATCAGGTGCTTGCAGACTTGTCATCACTTCAATTTTTGCCCTATCCACCTCTATACCATCTCCTGAGACTCTGTGACCAAGTACAATGCCATCTTGTACCATAAAATGGCACTTCTCCGAGTTTAAAACCAAATGCTTCTCTTCACATCTCTGCAGAACTGCACACAAATTGTCCAAGCAGGTCTTGAAGGAAGAACCATAAACTGAGAAATCATCCATGAAAACCTCAATAAACTTCTCAATCATGTTAGTGAAGATCGACATAATGCATCTCTGGAAGGTTGCAGGAGCATTACACAGTCCAAAAGGCATTCTGCAGTATGCAAAGGTTCCATAAAGACAGGTAAAGGTGGTCTTCTCCTGATCATCTGGATGGATGGGAATCTGAAAGGAGCCTGAGTAGCCATCAAGGAAGCAATAGTACTTGTGATTCGCCAGCCTCTCAAGCATCTGATCAATGAAAGGTAGAGGGAAGTGATCTTTCCTTGTGGCTGCATTCAGCTTCCTGTAATTGATGCATATCCTGTGTCCTGTCACAGTTTTGGTTGGAATCAGCTCACCCTTGTCATTCTTCACCACTGTAACACCTCCTTTCTTAGGCACCACATGCAATGGACTCACCCAAGCACTGTCTGGGATAGATGATACCAGCCTACAACAACTTCATGATCTCTTTCTTGACAACATCCTGCAAATTTGGGGTCAGCCTCCTCTGGTGCTCAACTGATGATTTTGATTCATCCTCCAAGTGTATCCTATGCATGCACAAGTCTGGAGAAATCCCTGAAATATCATCAAGAGAATAGCCAAGAGCTTTGCGAAATCTGTGCAGCTAACTTAGCAAAAGGATGAGCTCTGCATTGTTCAATGAAGCATTAACAATAACAGGATAGGTGGAGTTTTCTCCATGGAAGGCGTACCCTAGCCCTGCAGGGAGCTGTTTAAGCTCAACTTTTGGTGCTTTTGCTGCACTCCAATCACCCATTGTAGCAGCTTTCGCAGATGTGGTGACAAGCTCATCTTGTGCAACCAGTTGCATCACTTGTGCAGTAGCATCCATCATCTTTGTGTAGCCTGTTGCAGCAGCATCCAGATGTTCATACTCTGCTTTAGAATGGTCAACGCCCTCTCTAAGGGGTCCTCTGAACTTATCTCATGGAAGATCTGATCAGCAATGTTGGTAAGAACATCCACATAAAAAGCCTTAAAATCGGTCATCCCCAAGCTCTTGGCAACATAATGAGGCATAAGGTTCACACTAGAACCAAGATCACACAATGACCTCTCAAACCTGTCAGAAAAGATTGTGCAGTCTAAAACAAAGCTCTGAGGGTCTGAAAGCTTCTCTGGCACTATGTTCTGAATCACTGCACTGACCTGCTCCTTGATCATCATAGCTCCAGCCTCTAAACTCAAGTTGTTGGTCACCATTCTCTTCACATACCTCCTTATAACATGAGTAATCCTCACAGCATCAATCAATGGGATCTCAATAACCAACTTTTCCTTGATAGCTTTGCATTTAGCATCTTCAAGCTCTTGTTTAGACTTCCTAGGATGCTTAGGATAGGGTATCTTGGGCTTATACACTGTCTCCTTAGCATTATCTGAAGTTTCAGTCGAAACTGTAGTATGTTGCAACAGGTGACGAGTGTCACTCGTTTTGGACAAGTCGTGGTGGGTTGCTCGATTTGGGTGACGAGTGTCACTCGATTGGTGACAGTCGTCACCAATCTGTGAAGAAAAATCGTCTGCGTTGTGCTCAGTGGGTGACGAGCGTCACCCGTGGATTTTCAGCAGAAATTTCTTCATCTTCATACTCAAGTCCCACGAAATTTCTTGAGCCCAAATCCTTCTGCAACACTGGTTGCAGGTTCTTTCCACTCCTCAATGTGATGGCATTCACATGGTGCTTGGGATTAGCATCAGTTCTTCCAGGAAGAAATCCTTCTTGCCTCTGAACAGCTCCTGCAGTTTGGGCAACCTGCACATCAAGCTTCTTCATATGAGAGTTCAGACTCTCAATTTTCCCATTCAAGTCATGATAGAGCGAATCTATTTTGCCATTGAATTCCACTGTCAGCTTCTGTTGTCCTTCTAGGATCTGTTCCAGCATAGCTTCCATCTTGTTCTCTTGTGGAGGTGCAGATTGGTAGGAAGAAGAACCATAGTTCCTGTTGAAGTTGTTGTTGTTCTGGTAAGGTTTCTGGTACTATGTCTTCTGGAATGGAGGCTTAGGTGTGTAACCAGGCGTGCTCTGATTTCCTGTGAAGGCACTCTTCTGATTATTGTTGTTGTAGCCTCTGTTCCATTGCTGATTTCCATACCTCTGACCCTGAAAACCTCCAGCATTGATGAAATCCACATCTTCCTGCTCAATCTCTTCTGAACTTTCGAAAGTCTCCACTTCTGCAGCAAAATGAACTGACTTCTTTCCCACCAAGAGGCTGTGCATACTGTCCAGCTTAGCCTTAACTTCAGCAATCTGATTCTCATCATCCAAACCAGCTTGTTTCATCCTATGAAAATCTGCATTCTTGGTGCTGTTGCTGCAGGCCAAGTTTTCAATTAACCTGATTGCTTCTTCTGGTCTGTTGGTGTTGAATTTCCAGCACTAGCTGCATCCAGTGCCATCTGATATTTCCAGTCAATGCCTCTAAAGAAGATCCCAAGTAGTTGCACTTGACTGTAACCATGATGAGGACAGCCTCTTTGATAAGACTTAAATCTCAGCCAAGAAGCCTTAAAAGCTTCAGTAGGACCTTAAGAGAATGATGCAATTTTCGTCCTCGGGTCCTCTGATCTATCATCATCATAGAAATTGTTCAGAAAGGCATTCTTGGTGTCCTCCCAAGTGGTCAGCGAAGCAGGCTCTAGTTGCTTCAGCCAAAATGCAGCATCTCCTCCAAGTGAGTATGGGAAAAGCTTGCAGAACAGAAAGTCATTGCTAACACCATTAGCTTTGACACTGGAAGCTAGATCCTCAAACCTCTCAATGTGATCTATAGGATGCTCATGAGGTAAGCCATGGAATGGATGCTGACCAACCAGCTGATAATAAACAGGTTTAAGCTCAAAATTGTTCCTCTGGAAGGCAGGAGGACGGATTGCAGCTCTGTTGGCATAGAACTGATCAGGTCTGTTGTAGTCTCCTAAAGTCCTCTGAACAAAATGCCCAGCAGCGTTATTGGTAGCAACAAGGACTCCAGCGTCTTCTTCTACTTGTTGAACCTGCTGTTCAACAATGACATTCCCATCTTGATCAATTCTCTGACCATCTTCATTCCTCCTATTTCCCTCTCTATCAACCAAGTGACCTTCTGCATCTTCAACCAAGATCAGTGGAGCACACATCGTAGACTGTTTCTTAGCTTTCCTGTTGGTCCTCTCCAACTTAGCGAGTTCATCGAAGCTCAAGGTCACAAGCTCCTTCTCTTTGTTGCTTCTGGTACAGCGATTAGGCATACACCTGAAACCAGCACAAAGAAAAGTAGCAGAAAGTTAGTAATCAAATTAAAACTTAGACAAAATCCTAATACTAAAAATCGATAGGAAGCTATTACTCCCTGGCAACAGTCCCAAAAACTTGATAGGGCTCAGGTTTTACCCAAATAAAACTACTGCAAGTGCACAGCAAATCAGTTGTAGTACAAGGGGTATCGAATCCCAAAACAGTATGTAAACTACACTATCGAATGTAGGTTCGGATTAAGCTAAGCAGTAAGCGATGTATGTAATGCGATAAATGTAAGCAAACGAAATTTGGTTGTTGATCTAAGTTTCAGAAGACTAAAAGCGCTCAGGACAGTTCGCAGGTTGAATCTGAGAATGTAGAATGCATGAAATCATGAATGATTAAGAACCATTTTGAACATGAATCGCAAATATATAACTAATCAATTCTCATTGCATAAGTTATCTATGTCTAAATCACAGAGTTTCAAATATCTTTGTAAACCCTAACAATCTAAACATGCAATATGACCAAAGTTAAGTGTTCACAAAACTCCTAAGCCAAATCTCTTTGCACTAAGTTGTTTTGCTCATCAAATACTAGTTCAGGTTATCAATAATGCTCTCACATATATTTAACAACCTATGATTTTCGGATTTCTAGATGATGTGTCTAGGAAATTCGGTTTTAAAGCAAGCAGAGATGAAAAACCAAAAGATATTCCTAACAGGTAGCAATTCTACAAACTCTTCATCAACCTTTGAAAAAGCCCTAACTTAACTAGCAGATTACTCAGACATGATCATTGAATCACAAAACATAACTGAATAAAATGGCCTTAAGAGAATAGAAATAAAACAAAAAGGGTTCGAAATCTTCTCCAAAAAGAGTACAAGATCTGTCTCCGCAAAAGCTCTCAATATAATCCTCTCTAAAGCTCTCTAAATTCTCAAAAACTAAGATAAAAGCCAACAATGGCTGAAAAACTTAATATATAGACGCTAAACACGATCTGGGACCTTATTGCAAATAAAGGAACTTCTGGGCCAATTCTGCAAATAGTCTTCATAGTTTTAATAAACCAGCCACGACCCCTTCCTTTCTGGGTGACGAGCACCACCAAAGGTGGTGACGAGCGTCACCCATCTCTGATTTCGCCTTCTGAGTTGTACACTTCGTGACTTCATCTTGTAATGATCCAAAAAACCTCCAATTATGCTCCAGCCATGCTATAACCTGCAAAGACTCCACTAGGACTCTAAAAAAACCAAAAATACTCAATAAAAAAGACTTATATCATGGTTAAAAACCACAAAAACCATGATATATCAAAAAGGAGAAACCGTCTTAATGCAGCAGAAAAAATTGCTATTATAATGCTATTACTATGGGAACGTTGTCTACTACTGAAGTTCATCGGTTAAAAAAGGAGCTACATCAAGCTCGTATAGATGAGGAAAAGTTTTGGAAACTAAAGAGCAGGGTTATGTGGCTAAAAGAAGGTGATAGAAGTACAAGATATTTTCAGTCAGTAACGAAGACTAAGAGAACAAGAAATGCAATATCTATGATTCTTGATGCTACGGGAGTTCTGTGTCGTGGACAGAAAGACATTACTACCTTGCTGTTGACTATTTCAAAACTCTGTTTGCTGCTGGACCGGATCCATCCAGCTTATTTGAAGAGGTTTTTCATGACTTCCAGATCAGGATCGCTCTGGAGGTTAACAACGACCTGACAATAGAAGTTTCGTATGATGAAATAAAAGAAGCGGTGTTTTCTATTGGTCCATATCGAGCGCCAAGTCGGGATGGTTTTACGGGTGATTTTTACCAAAGATTTTGGGAAGATATAAGCCCTGCAATATTCTCGGAAGTCAGAATTTTTTTCTCCGACAATATTTTGGATTCAAAACATAACTACACAAACCTATGTCTGATCCCAAAAGTTCAATCACCTACCACGATGTCAGAGTTTGACTCATTGTTCTATGTAATGTCTCATACAAGATTATATCTTAGATCTTGGCCAACCGATTGACACCGCATTTAAATGGGCTCATCTCAGAAAATCAGGCAACTTTTATCCCTGGACGTATGATTACGGATAATATCTTAACCGCCCATGAAGTTTTCCATAGTTTGAAGACTCGTAGAAGACAAGCAAACTCGTATATGGCTATGAAAACCGATATCACAAAAGCCACTGGAATTTTCTTGAAGAAACTATGAAATGAATGGGGTTTGCTACTCGATGGATTAACTGGATCATGCTCTGCGTTTCTTACAGTCAGTTACTCAGTACTGATAAATGGTTCTACTGAAGGAATAATCACACAAGAGAAAGGTCTACGTCAAGGGGACCCTCTGTCGCCTTATCTTTTTATTCTCTGCGCAGAGGTTCTTCCTCACCTAATGAATCACGAAATGGTATCCCGCTGATAACAGGTTTTTACTGATGCAATGCAATGCAAGAGGTTATCAAAGCTCAAGCAACACACAGTCGTAGTATAGCAAGAGGTATCAATCCATTCCTAGGGAGCAGGAAGAGCAATGAGAATGCAAGGATCTAGTGAAACTAAGCAAATATGATAAATGATTGGTAAAATCTAGGAAATCTAAATGCAACGATCTAATGCAATGCGAAACAGTTTTAAAATCCCTGGAAGAGGGTTAACTACCACGAGGAACAAGCAAAATATTAAAAATGCAAAGCAACTAAAAACTAAAAATCGATCAGTGAATCGACCACCAGATCGAGCATTGGATCGAGCAGAATGGATAGATCTACAAGCAACTTAAACAGAAATGATTTCTAATGAACAGGATGCAAGCTAAATGACAAGCGAATGATGAACAAAGGTTTAAAATTCTAAAAAGGAGGGTTTAGGGTCGAGGGTCATATTCAGATATCATCAAGTTAGGATGAAAGAAAGAGTTGAGTGGAAAACAGCGTTTAAAACTAAGAGAGGACTTTATTAGTAGTTAGTCATGCCATTTAGACTCACCAACGCTCCTAGTACATTCATGAGGCTCATAAATCTTTTGTTGCGAGCCTACATTTGTAAGTTTGTAGTAGTCTATTTCGATGATATACTAATTTATAGCACTTGCTTTGCTGATCACTTAATATATTTGGAGCAAGTACTTGAAACATTAAGGTTAGAAAAATTATTTGCAAACCTAAAGAAATGTACATTTTGAGCTGATCAGGTTGTGTTTTTAGGATTTGTGGTAAGTTCTCAGGGTTTGAAAGCATATGAAGAGAAGATAAAAGCTATTCAAGACTGGTCAATCCAACCACCATTGTACATGTTAGGGAGCTACTATGGTCTCGCTAGCTTTTACATAAGATATGTACAAGATTTCAGTACCATAGCTGCACCCCCTAACATCGGTGATCAAGGAGAATGTTGCATTTCAGTGGGGATCAGCTCAAGAAGATGCATTTACAAAGCTCAAAACGAGCCAAAAAAATGCTTTTGTTCCGTTATTGTCTAATTTTGAATGAACTTTTGAGATTGAATGTGATGCTTCTGGTACAGGAATTGGAGCTATGCTATCAAAAGAGGGAAGCCAGTGGCCTACTTTAGTGAAAAACTAAGTGGAGCATTAGTAAATTACCTAACTTACGACAAGGAGATGTATGTACTAATAAGGTCTTTTGAAACTTGGTAACATTATTTACTATCTAAAGAGTTTTCTATTCATACAGATCATGGAACACTCAAATATTTCAAAGGCCAAACAACACTAAAAAAAGATATGCTAGATGACTCAAATTTGTGAAAACATTTCCATACATCATTGAATACAAAAAAGGTAAAGAAAATATTATGGCTGACGCTTTGTCAAGAAGGCATGCTTTGATCTCTACAATGGAGGGTAAAGAGATGAGATTCAAGTATATTAAAGATTTATATGAAGCTGATCCTAACTTTCAAGAAGCTTTCAAAGAAACAAGCCGAGCTGTTTATGGAGCTTTTTATCAACAAGATGGGTTTTAATTCAAAGAAAAGAGATTATGCATTCCTCAAGGAACAATGAGAGAGCTGCTAATCAGAGAAGCACATAGAGGAACCCTCATGAGACATTTTGGCATAGACAAGACTCAAAATGAGTGTTATTGGTTTGTATATGTTGAAAAGATTTTTAATGACTTTTAAAACGAAAGAGTTTAATAAAATTAAAAAGAATTTCAGATTAACTTTAGAATTTATATAGAATATTGTATATTATCATAGATTTTTTAACTAGAAGATAATCAGAAAATTTTGTAGAGTTTATCTTTAAGTATTGCATAATATTTTTGTTTATATTTGTTATTATCTACCATTTTCTTTTTATTTTTACTTTTCATCTTCTTTAAATTATTTCAAAGTTTTCATGTTATTCACCATTGTTTCAAAACTTAAGGTATATACTAGATTCACCATTTTTTTGTCTTTCAATTTATGTTTATGCGTTCATATATTATCTTTTTGTTTGGTTGTGGTTTGGTTTTCTTTTTTTTACAATTTATAAGACAATAATTTTGTTTGATCATCGTTTCTTTGTTGGTTGTTTTTCTGCATTGAACTTCTAACTTTAATAAGATGAATCATTAAGATATTTTTTTGTTTTTGTCCTTGTGTCATAGTCCAGAGATTCTAGAGTTTGTGTTCAGCTCACGTTAACATAGTTTATGTGTTCATATTATGTTAACGTAATGTTTGTGTTTTTTGTATGCATATCTATTTTTCAATTGTTTTTTTAATTATAGAAATTTTTTTGAGAATACTTGATCAACATACAATACTTTAGTAACTAAATTTTATTAAGAAAATGTGTGTAATCAATAAACCAATAACATCAGATTTTATAATAATGATAAAATAAGAGTATTTCAAGTTTTTTTAATAACACAAGACTGTTATTAATTTTATAAATTCATGAACACCAGACTTTTAAAGATTTTAAATTACTTATTACAAAATCATAAACTAATAACACTATATTTTTAAATCTGAATAACACCATAATCTTTTTAAAATCTAAATTCTTATAACTCTTTCTAAACACCCAAACCAATAACATCCCCTAAGTGTTTTTCAAGAGCAATTCTATTGGTCACATCAAAAGAGAGATGTGAAGCTGTTCTGTGCTAAGTGTATAACCTGTTCAAAATCCAAATCCAAATTACATCTTTACGCTATTCCCTACCACCTTTAGGTAGATATATTTCTGGATTTTGTTTTCTGTTTGTCCAAATCAACAACAAATGCTCTATCTTTGTAATTGTTGATAGATTCTCTAAAATGGCCCATTTTATTCCATGCAACTAGACAAATGATGCTACTCAAACAGCTAATTTTTTTAAGGAGGTTGTAAGACTACATGGAATCCCTAAAACCATTATATCTGACCGTGATACCAAGTTTTTAAACCATTTTTTGAAGACTTTATGGAGAAAGTTAGGGACAAATCTGTTTTTTTCAACTACTTGCCACCTACAAACAGATAGCCAGATGGAAGTAGTAAACCACACACTCTCTACTCTATTGAGAGCAATAGTTGGTAAGAATCTTAAGAATTGGTTAAATTGCATTCCATACAATGAGTTTGCTTATAACCATGTTAAAAATTCAGCCACAAATCTTTCACCATTTGAAGTTGTCAATGGATTTAATCATGAAACACCTTTAGATCTCTCACCCCTATCCCCAGCTGTTTATTCTAGTGCAGGAGAAACAAAAGCTAAATCTGTAAAAAAAGCTTCACCAACGAGTCAAGAACAACTTGGAGAAAAATACAGAAAAGTATAAGCAACAAGCTGGCAAAAACCGCAAGGAGATCACCTTTGAACCCGGCGATTGGGTCTGGTTACATATGAGACAAGAAAGATTTCCAAATCAGAGAAAGTCTAAGCTAGCACCAAGAGGAAATGGCCCATTTCGAGTGCCTGAGAAGATCAACAACAATGCTTACAAGCTTGAATTTCCAGGTGAGTTAACCATTTCTCACACATTCAAAATTTCTGACTTAGTCCCTTTTAATGCATATGTACCAGTTCTGAGTTCAGAACCTTTCCAACGGAGAGGGAATGAAGAGGATATCGGATCTAGCTTAACTGGAGCTGATTGGGAGGCTGTTGTACAGGTAATGAGGCAAGCACCAAGGACTCGATCATAAACAAAAAAAGTCTAAGGGAAGAGTTCAATAATTCAGTAGAGAGCTTAATAACTCTTATTGAACAAGAAGAGCTTAATGAGAATACACTTGCCAAGGAGATAAGACGAAGAACACCAATCAATCCGGTAAGAGTATTTGAACGTTTTGGAGCTTCAAGACTTGAGAGACAATCATCAAAACACCATTAATGCCAGTCAAGAAGCCACAGTCTACATGAAGTCATGCAAAGATGTTTACTTGCAAACCAAGACTAAATCAACCTTATTTTCGCCAGTTTTACAAAGCATTAGAGATATATATGACATTATTTGTCATTACTAAGGAGCTTAAAGGAGGGCCAGAGATTCTAATTCCTTAGAATGCTCTACAAGACTCTGTGTATGAAGATTACAAGCTATCTCATCCAATCATTCATTTAAGACCAATCAAGACATTCAAAGAAGACTTACCTTATTTGGAGAAGACGCAACAAATCAAGAGCAACGGTTACTTAATTTTTATTTGCTTTGATTTCAAATGCAATATTGCTTATGTTTTCCATTTATTGCTTTCATTTTACCGCTTGTAATGAGCCTATAAAGCTCTCTTTTCATTTCATTATCAATAACAAGTATTATTCAGCAAATCAAATCTTTCTTAGCTAAAGCAAGAAAATCCCTTTGATCTCTATCTCACTTGTGTGCGAAGCCTTGTGAACTGGAGTGTCAGACTTATCTCAGATCCATACATATTTGTTCTCATTACTATCGAGCTTTCAAAGAGAGCTGTACGACCAGTTGGAGATTCACCTTTCCTTGTACGATCGGATCCCCCTTCGATCCCACATCACCAAGGCACCAAAAGTTAAGTAATCGTCTTCCTTTATCTGAAATGTATCACGCATATAGGGAAAACGGCAAATTCCCCTATAAACTAACAAGTTTCTGACGATTCATATATGACCTATGTATGCTAATAACTACATGAGCTATCTAAAATTTTGAAAATACTACATGAATTAAAGAAATATGGTCGATTCCACCAAAATCGCATATAACATTATTTATAGCGTTAGCGATTGCTGACTAGGACGACACGTGGTCTGGGAAAATGGCTGATTCCATATAAACTTTCAAATTTATGATGATTCATATATGATCTATGGATCAGTGCTAATAACTATATTAACTATTTAAAATTTTGAATACAATATGAACTAAAGATATATATGGTCGATTCCACCAAAATCACATACAAAAAAACATTTATAAATTCATAATGTTGAGATTTTAAAATTTTATTAATTTATAAATTTATTAATTAATCAATAAATTATTACTTATTAATTTATAGGTATATTTTTCAGTTCAAATTCTTAGTGTTCAATTCGAAACATAGTTTTAGCAAACTGAATCTAAAACACCCAAAATGCATCATTGAGTGTTTGATAGGACATAGATACAATGTCATCCTAAAACGATGTTTTGAATTTTTATGCGTCATCCTAATTAGCAATCGTTAACGCTGCAATTAATGTTATACAGTAGAATCTTTATAAAGTAATACTTGATAAATTGAAAATCACTAAAAATCAATAAATTTTGTTGGTCCTAAGTAGGTTCAGGAACAAATTAACAAATTTTGATAAGATAATAAAAAATAATTTTTGTAGAATTCTTATGTAAAATTATGGTCCTACTAATTACATAAATTAATAATTATATATTTAAGCATATATAAATAATGTAATATAGTTAAATAAAATTATATTAGTGTTTTAAGTTTATAAATGTTATTTGATTTGTCTTCTAAAATTCATTTTTTATGACATTATTGGATGAAATTTACATTGTTGAAAATATTCGACCATATATCTTTAGTTCATATAGTATTTTCAAAATTTTAAATAGTTCATGTAGTTATTAGCATTGTTCATAGCTCATATATGAATCATCAAATATTTGAAAGTTTATAGGAGAATCGACCATTTTTCCACATGTGTCATCCTACTCAGCAATCGCTAATGCTATAAATAACGTTATATGCAATTTGGTTGAATCGACCATACTTATTAAGTTCATGTAGTATTTTCAAAAATTTAGATAGTTCATGTAGTTATTAGCATTGATTAATAACTTATATATGAATCGTCAAGAACTTGTGAGAATTTGGCCGTTTTCCCATGCAGATAATTCAATCGTGCAAGTTATATCCTAAAAATAAAAACACTAAAGAGGATCCTTGCAAGAACTTGCCTAGTACCAGAAAGAGCAACGCATACATATTTGGCATCTTAATAAACAGATTGTGAACAACTTTTAAATACTTATTTTGATGATACAATCATTTATATAAATGTTAAGTTACATTCACAATCCAACATCAAAATCGAGAAAGATAGACAAAAGTCAGATGAACTGGAGGTTGCACATTGGTGAAACTCGGGGGAGAGCGAGCAGATTAGCTCGCAACAACTCACTATTATTGCTGTTGTTGTCCGCGACAAAACCAACTTTCACAGTTTCAAGACATTCCCAACTTGCCCAAGAAATGTCTCATCTGTTTCAGCTCTTGAAAAGAACCTCCATACTCTGAAATCCCAAGCACCTTCACTTGACATGTCCATAAACAAGATAACATCTCCTCCTCCTCCTTTACAATTTTCCTCTTCTTATTCTCATGCTTCTTCTTCTTAGGGCTGCAAGCGCATGCATCTCCGCATCTGTTTGTTACTCTGTGCATAAGACCCTGAAACCACAAGCCCAAAGTTTGACATGTATAATAATATTGGGCACCACAAACAACATAAGAGAATCTCAGAAAAAGGAAACTGATAATAATACCTTGATGGTTAAAGTGTGTAGATTTGGACAACTCTTGAGCAGAAGTGGCATTACTTGCCAACCTTTTTCCTCGTGGCTCTCGATAGATAAACTAAGGAGGTTGTTGAACACCGGCATGGATTTACAGCAGAAATGAAACGCCTAAATTTATATGTATGAACACAACCAAAACAAGTGAGAGAAGAGACCTTGGTATAGCTAGCTCAATTACAACAAGAAGAAGAAGAACAAGTAGCGGAAAAAAATCTGCCCTCGAGGGAATTGGGAGACAAGTGAAGGGTCGTAATGTTGCTTATACCCTCAACTAGCTTTGTAACATCACCAAATATAAGCGGCTTTTGTTTACCATAAAAAGATTTTAAATTATCATCATCATCATCATCCTCAGCGTCATCATCATCATCATCATCATCATCATCATCAGAATAATCAATATCGTTAGTTGACTCCCATAACTTGAGACTCAGCCTGACATCGACAAGCAAATCCAAATCAATAAACTCATAACTCTCGGAGACATAACTAGAATAGTCAAGGTAGACAAGGCTTGGTGCTTCAAAACAAATCAGATCGTGAGCCATGTCTCTATCGACGGGACGGCATCTGGTGAAAACCACAAGTCGCTTGATGGATGCACTTTCTATGAACGCACCGCAACCTGGTTCTCCATCATCACGTATGAATAAATCTTCCAGCACAGGGCAGCCGTCGACGAGCCGACTATAGTTGGGATGATCAATCATATAAACTGACAATAGAGAAAGTGATTTGAGCGCCGGGAGAAACACACGCCCGACCTGGAGATCATAATAACCAGATATTGTGAGCTTAACCAGTGTGTTACTCGTTAACAACTCTGTTACCAACTCAACACCAGCAATGGGGGAGGCGTGCAAGTGTAGTTCCAATAAACCGCGTCCCATTGCAGTCGAAACCCAACGGTTAACAAACTCGTAACGTGCATCACGGACAGATCTATGTGCAAGACGCAGACAGAACCTGTTCATGGTGGGAGAGTTGCTTAGCAGAGCCAATGTCTTGTCTACGAAATCTAAGAAGCGGTGTGAACCACTTGTTGCTTCTACTTCGTTGGGATACGAAACCATTGAGTCATCAAAGCAAAGGGTGTCTATAAGAACCAGCAGATTCCTCCACCTCTTGGACAGAACTGATGTGGAAGCAGCCACTTTTGTCGGAAGTAAAGACATGATCTTGCCCAGAATCTCATCTGGCAAACTGCTGATCCAATCTCTAGGAGAATCCATATCCAATCAATTACAGCTTCAATTACAACTCGATTAGGATTTAGGGTCGAAAGATCGAATTTTTTTTCCTTTGCAATTAAACAATAGAAGCGTTCGAATCTATGAAGAACGAAAACCCAAGAATCAAAGATGATCTTTTTAAGTCGAACACAAGGGTAATTCAAGAAGAGAAAGCTTTTGGAGAAACTTACGATGCCAGAGGAGACGAGGGAGATTGAAAAGCTTTTTGCTTCAGGATGGAATCTGAGACATAGACAAAAATTACACACGAAAAAAACACTTTGGAGTTTGGAGGCCGATATCTCTATTTTTAATTGAAGTTTTCCTTTTTCAGTTTTAATACTGGGTTTTTCAATTAAAAAAGGGTTATTTTGCTATATAACCATAATAACAAATAAATACAAGAATATAGCTATATTATTTGAATAATTTGTAAACTAACTATATACCACAATCAATTGTCGAATATAACCTTATACTATATTATATTTTGTATTATACTATATATTAATTTTATAGAATAGTAATCGTTTGATATAGTATTAATAAAAAAAGTTGGTTGTAAAGAGAAAAATAAAAAGAAGAAGACAGAAGAGAAGAGGAGATGATGGGAGGGGAAGAGGAGAAAGAGAAGAGCAGGTGAAAGTGAAGATAGTGAAAGGAATGGGGCGATGAGAAGAAGGGAGGAGAAGAGGATCAAAGAGAAGGGGTATTTTTGTATATATTGTAAAATATACAGAGAATATCATAGCATATGTTTATTATGGTTATTTGATGAATTTAGATTGTTTATATGGTCATACGACCTAATTTCTCATTAAAAATTCCAAAAGAAAAAAAAATCTCAAAAAAACACTTTAGATCAATGATTTGAGAAATTTTGTTTCCAAATTTTTCGTTTGAATTGTAATTTCTGGCCCAATAATTAATTTCATGCTCATCTATTATATTAAAAGAGAATTCTAATTGAAAGAATAACTTTAGTTATTGTGTTATTTACCTAATATATCATTAATCTTTCATTAGATATATAAAAATTTATTAAATCTATTCTTTTCATTAAATTATTAAAGGCTTAATTTTTATTACTCTTCTCATTAGAGACCTAATATTTTGTTTTCCTTCTTATTAAAAGGCCCGATTTTCTTTAAAAATTTAGAACTATCTTATTTTTTACTTTTTATTCGAAATTTATCAAAAAAATATAGAAAATGCCAAAAAATAAAAAAATATATATATATTTTTAGGGTCTAAATTTTATTTTGCCCAAAAAACTTAAAATATATGTTAGGTCGAGGTTGTATGTCAATACTCATTATGTTCTTTTTATGCGATTGGACTTCCTCAATTACTATTCATATACCTAGAAAATTAGATTCATATATCCTGATCGATTTTTTCTGTTACAGAGAAAAAGAATGGGAAAAAAGAAAAAGAACAAAGAAAAAAAATAGAAAAAGTCAATAAAAATAAGAAAAGAAGAAGAAGGGAGAAGAATAACTTAGAAGAAAAGCATAACAGAAAAATGGAGAACAATAAGGAGAGATTTACATAAAAAAAAAACTTTTTGTGAGTTTTGGTTACAAAAAAAGACACTTTGTGGAGAAAAGGCACTTTGTCCACTATTGATAATACATTAATCCAGTTTTGCCCTTTTTCTTTATTTATAGTTGTCCACATATGTTCATCCACGTGGTCAGAATATCTTAGTTATTTGTTATAATATACAAGTTTCACAAAGTTCATCCACAAATGATATGCAAAATGGATATACAAAATCATACTTAGTTGTCCACGAAGGTTCGTCCACGAAAGACATGCGAAATGGATAGACAAATTCAAACAATACATGTTTGGCTGTCCATGAAGGGTCATCTATGTGAGCATGAGCTTTATCGATCTCAAACCAGTCCAATGAACGTATGAAGTTGTCCACATATGTTCATCCACGTGGTCAGAATATTTAGCCATTTGTTATAGTATACAAATTTCACAGAGTTCACCCACAAAAGATGTGCAAAATAGATATACAAAATCATATTTAGCTATCCAGGAAGGTTCATCAACGAAAAACATGCAAAATAGATAGACAAATTTAAAAAACACATGTTTGGTTGTCCATGAATGATCATCCACGTGAGCATGAGCTTCATCGATCTCAAACCAGTCCAGTGAACGTTTGAAGTTGTCCACAAAAATTTATCCACGAAGATTCATGACAAAGTGTTATAGTTATCCACAAAGCTTCATCCACATGGTCTAGCGGTTCTGGACATTTGATCTTGTATGAAAAGGATAATATGGTCATTTAACATGATGAAAGTGCATCTTCCCTTCTAAATGCCTTAATTTGTAATTCAAGTCTGTAGAAATGCCTTAAAATGTAATTTTCTCCAATAAGAAGAAGATGAAGAAGAACAATAATAAAAACTTAGAAAAAGAGGAAGGAAAACAAAAAAATATATATAATGAAAAAGATAAAGACACAAAAAAAATATTAATATATTATCTTCTTATTAAAAATCAAATACACTTTTATTATATATTTTTTAAAAACATGAGTACGATTAACAAAACATATACAATTAACCATTCAAATTTTAAGCTTTAATAGTTAAAATTCAAAATATTATTTAAACATAAATTTAAATCTTACAAATATTTACTCTGCGCATACATAAACACATGCTTAATATGTAAGAGTGTTGCTTAATATACAGAATTGTATTAAGCATAAGTTTACATAAGAGTGAATATATTTTTTCATATACATATTTTATAATATCTTAGCATTATTTGTAGATTAACTATTTTGGCTCAAATGTTGTAGAACTATAAAATCACATTTTAAAGTTGTATTTATGAAACCAACAGTTTCTAAAATTAAATTTTTAAAAAAATATTACCTGTGCGTCCTAGTTTATTCTTAAAAGTCTAGAAATCCAGCATGGAGTCGTTGGCATATCAAACTAGAATGCTTAAAGCAATGTCAAAATGGTTAAAACCTTAAAAAAAAAAAATACCAGAACATTGATTCCATTAACGAATTAAAAAATTATTTAAAACAATATAAAATAAGATTAATAACATTGAAGCAATTCGAATATTAGTTAATAAATTAGTAGCATCAAACTTTATATAACAGCATATCTGAATATATATAAATTAATATTGAAACATATTTTTTTCTTTTCAAAATGAATAATAAAATAAAAATAATAGAAAAAAGAGGATTAAGACTAAGATGCTACAATAACTAGTGCATATCCTGAAACAAAATGAACATCTATTATATTAATAGAGAATTTCAATTGAAAGAAAAACTTTTAGTTATTGTGTTATTTACCTAATACATGTCATTGGACTTTCATTAGATATATAAAAGTTTGTTAAATCTATTATTTTCATTAAATCATTAAAGGCCTAATTTTTTGTTACTATTCTCATTAGAGGCCTAATATTTTGTTTTTCTTCTTATTAAAAGGCCAATTTTTTAAAAAAAAATTAGAACTATCTTATTTTTTTTTAATTCGAAATTTATCAAAAAAAGATATAGAAAATGCCAAAAAATTAAAAAATAATACTTTTAGGTTCTAAATTTTATTTTTCCTAAGAGACTTAAAATATGTTAGGTATGGGCTGTATGTCAATATCTACTATGTTTCTTTTATGCGATTGGACTTCCTCAATTACAGTTCATGTATCCAGAAAATTAAATTCATATATCCTGATCGATTTTTTCCAGTTACAGAGAAGAAAAATGGAGAAAAAGAAAAGGAACAAAGAAAAAAAATCAATAAAAATATGAAAAGAAAGAAGAAGGGAGAAGAATAACATAGAAGAAAAGCATAAAAGAAAAATGGAGAACAATAAGAAGAAGATGAAGAAGAGAAAAAGAAGAAGAACAATAATAAAAACTTAGAAAAAGAAGAAGAACAACAAAAAAAGAATAATAATGAAAAGGATAAAGAAAAAGAAAAAACATTTATATTTTATCTTTTTATTAAAAATCAAATACACTTTTATTATATATATTTTTTAAACATGAGTACGATTAACAAAAAATATATAATTAACCATTCAAACTTTAAATTCTAATAGTTAAAATCCAAAACTGTTATTTATAACATAAATTTTAATCTTACAAATATTTACTCTACGCAACGTAAACACATGCTTAATATGTAAGAGTGTTGCTTAATATACAGAGTTGTATTAAGCATAAGTTTACATAAGAGATAATATATTTTTTCATATACATATTTTATTACATCTTAGCATTATTTGTAGATTAACTATTTTGACTCAAATGTTGTAGAACCATAAAATCACATTTTAAAATTGTATTTACGAAACCAACATTTTCTTAAATTAATTTTGTTTTTTAAATTACCTGCACGGACGCACGCAGGTTAGATCCCAATTTATTATTAAAAGTCTAGAAATCCAGCATGAAGTCGTTGGCACATCAAACTAGAATGCCTAAAGCAATGTCAAAATGGTTAAAACCCACAAAAAAAAATACCTGAACATTGACTCCATTAGAGAATTAAAAAATTGTTTAAAACAATATAAAATAAGATTAAGAACATTAAAGCAATTCGAATATTATTTAATAAATTTGTAGCATCAAACTTTATATAATAACATATCTGAATGTATATAAATTGATATTTAAACATATATTTTTTTTTCAAAATGAAAAATAAAATAAAAAACAATAGAAAAGAGAGGATTAAGACAAAGATGTTACAATAACTAGTGTGTATCCTGAAGCAAAATGAACATCTAGCAAGCAATCATTGAAGTTAGTAACTTAGTGTTAAAAGACTTGATGAAGGAAGGAAATGTATAAACTAAATTACCAAAAGATGAAGGAGATCATAGAGTTACTTAATGTCACTGAACTTAGTGATATATTTTCTATGAACAAGGTTGGACTACACTTTCGTTAAGCTTTTGTTTTGTTTCTTTAAAATTGGATACCAAAGTTTATGGTTCTCTGGTTGGTTTGTTTGCAATATGGTGTTCTTTCTTGATGGTCCAGGTATCCAGTTGTGGCTCAAGAAAGAATGATCTTATAAATTCATATTGTTTTTCAGATGTGGATGAAGAACCCAACACTTGTCCTTTGTATGTCATTTCTTTTTGTAGTGATCACAGAGTAACTTGTTACGATCATTTTTTGATAAGTACCTTGATTTGCAAGCAAGGATTCATTTTTCTGACCAAACAATCCCACGGACCCTTCTTCCTTCTAAATTTCCATACAAACATTATTCACAGATGGGAATCTATCAGATATGAGGATATGACGAATTAGACCATTGAATGAGCTGTTGAGAGTGAAAATAAGCCCAAACACTTGAATGAGCTATTCACGCCCTTCATTGAGAGTTGCTGGATCTGTTGTTGGAGAGCGAAGGGTTTCCAATTCTACCCAGAGAGCCTTAAACTCACCAAAGTGTTGCTTGAATGGTTTTTCCTCTTGCTGGAGAGAATTCAGCGTCTTTTTAACTTTAAATATGAGGCTGATGTTGGAAACATTCCCAAAGACCCCTTTTAGAGTATCTATAAATCCTTTGCTGTTTCAGAGAATGAGTAAGCAGCAAGAATCGACTGTTCAGACTTCAGAGAACTCTGGAGAATAGAGAGAACCATCTGATCTTCCTGAAACCATTTAGACTCTTCAAGGCTTGCTGGTCTGATGAGAGTAGAATTTGACTCTTCACCTTCAGCCATGTTTTTGCCATTGTCTTTGTATGCAGAAGACTCGTTTTGGATGCCAATGATGTGATTCCATAGCCCACGACTGCAGCGAGCTGTTATAGTGGTTCTGGACTAAATTAAGTAGCTATCTCATTTGATAATAACTGGAAGAGATATCTGCCTTGTATTTTTCATACCCAGATCACCAAATAACAAGAATAGGAAGAGACACAAACGAAATTAGAGATCTTAAACCTCTGATACCATGTAGAATTATATACGAAAGTGTATAAGAGAGAATAGTGTAGAAAGAATATAGAGAGTAAAGCGAAAATGTATATTATTTATTATGATCTGAATTGTATAAGAAGATATAAAATATAGAAGAAAGAAATAGTTGTTATACAATTAACTACAATTACATCTAAACTCATACACTTTTGCATAAAGGAGAGAGAGGAGCTTCTGAATTAACTTTGACAGGCTGGAAACAAAACAATCATTTATAACACGTTCTGAATGCATTGTAAACGTTCTGATGACAGAATGCGTTCGGAATTCAGACAATACCTTCATTCCAACAGTTTTAAAAATCATATATTGGAAATGAGAAGAACTATATGGTTCAAAATCATTATAAAAATATATAAAAGATAAAAAAAAAAAATTAGTAAAGCACAAAACTTGATTTAATAGTCATCAATATTTATAACTATATTTTGCCTAATATAATTTTTTAATAGAACTATATAAATTAACCAAATAATATAAATATTTAAATTTGATAAAATTTTAGAAAAATATAGTATATCAAATAGTCTAAATACTAAAAATAATTTAATGTGTCAAAAAATTATAATATTATAATTAATTATGTTCGATAAAGAGTTATTGATACCTCATACATTCACATCATTTAGGCTTGTATTTAGTTCATGTTTTGGTTCTCTTTTGCATGTTTTCCTTCTCTTTAGTCCCATTTTCTTCTCCTTTTAGACTTAGATTGCATTTAGGTTATAGTTTTCATTCTCTATGCATTAAGGATGTCTTTAGGTACTTAAGAAGCTGAAAGGAGCAAGGAGGAAGTGTGGGAATGGTTCAAGAGGCTAGCCAAGATGAGAGGGAGCAAAAGGAGCTGAGGAAGATATTTTCTGGAAAGCCATCGATCAGGACTTGAATGCCATCTGTCAAGAAGTGACCGATGGTAATGCAGCGAGTATACCATCGATCACATTCCCCAGGACCATCGGTCAGGAAGTGATCGATGGGATCTCAGCGAGCATACCATCGATCAAAGCTTCAAGGCCATCGGTCAGAATGTGATCGATGGGATCCCAGACTAAAGACCTTTTATTTACAATTTTGTCATTTTCGCATAGACCCATATAAATACGAAAAATCCATAATTTTTGGGACCATCTCGTTATCCAACAGTTCTTTCCTCTTTTGTTTTAGCTTTCGATCTTGTAATTTTAATTTTTGCTTGATTTTAATAAGAATTTGCATTTATCTTCTTGTTTAATCTCTATAATCATGATTAGCTATCTTTTTCTCTTTGGATTGATGGTTTTGATGGTGATTAGTGAGTAGTCTTCTTAAAGCATCTCCAAGAGACACTTCAAATTTAAAGTTTGGGAAACTTCAAATTTGAAGTTTGGAGGTGTTATTCTCCAATGGTAAACTTCAAAAAAACTTTAAAACTATTTATATTTTACATTATAGTCCTCGATATTGATAATAATTAATTAACATCATAAAACTTTTATAAATAACTAAAACATACATAGAAAAGATTACAACCAATATTAATCAATAAAACCTTACATAATAATATAAAAGTACATAATATACACATACTAAATTATAAATTACAAATAAAATATCAATAATATTCAATAAAACTATTTTTGTAGTGCTCTCATTTATGATCAATCAATGCATTTCCAAGTTATCTGAATATTAGTATTATTGTAGTATTTTAATTTGTATAATATTTATGTGTTTATGTAATTTATTTTTTTGTATTACTTTATTTTGTATTAAATTTGTTTTATATATAATTGTTGTTATGTAATAAAAATATTTATAATAATGTGTAATATTTCTTTTAAATTTATTTTAAGATTTTTATATAATCTGTATATAAAAATTATATATATATATATATATATATATATGAAATACTGAAATTATATGGACTAAAGTGATAAACAACAAAACTAAATTATAAATATTCATATAGTATATAATTAGAGGGACTGAAATGCAAATAAAAAGGTGAAACTTCAAATTTGAAGTTTTGAACAGTGAAACTTCAAATTTGGAGTTTCAATTTTGAAGTTTTGAAGTTTCTCTTCTAATGCAAAAAACTTCATATTTGAAGTTATAGAGTCTCTTGGAGATGCTCTTAGGGAATTGAGATGGGTTAGGTTTAGAGAACTTTAGGCTTAATCTATGTTGTCTTAGTGTTAATTCTTTCATTTCTTTTCTTGATTGATGTGTTTAATGCATGATTAGCTCTAGCTAAGTTGATTAGGATCTTAGGCTCATTTTATGCCCACCAAGTGTTTGATGAAATGCATGAACTGCTTTGCAAGAGAATTGCTTGTCCTAGCTCAAGAGATTGACTGTCTAGGGAGTGATTTGGCAATACAGGATTGACAGAATTGTCTTAATGCTTGTTGCTTATCATTTCACTAATGAGAATTAGTTCTTGACTTAGTAATTAGCAAATAAATTAGTGTCAAGAGATTGGATTAGTCTTATAAATGAATTATATGCATAAGGAATAGCATTGTGTGAGTTTGTAAGCATCATAGGTTGAGTTAAGAGTTCCCTAGCACCAATTATCTCATCTCAAGTCTCATCTTCTCTCTCTTTTTAGTTGAATTCGAATTTGCTCTGCTTTTGCCTTTATTTTAGTTGTCTTGCTTGATGTTCACTCTTTGTTTGATGTTGCTTCATTTCTATTTGATCATTTAGGTTGTTAGACACTTCAATCTTATCTATATCTGTTTGAATTAAGAGCTCTATTGCATTTCTGCTGCTTTATTTTCTCCTTTTAGATTAATAAAACATATGATATACTATAATTGATTAGTACAAGCACGGTGATTGACCAAGAAAATCAAAACTCTTGTATCAATTATATATATTATAAATTGTTAGCATAATCATTAAAATAACATGATGTACAAATTAAAATACTATTTTGTTAATATTATATTATAATTTGATCAATTTTCTTTTATATTATTAATATTTTTATTAGATCAATAGGTTAAGAGTTATAAATATTGACTCTCTTATATATTATCTACATATATTTAATATTTTGAAATAAAATTAATAATTATTTGTGTTTTTTTAAATATTGATATTTTTAACGATATTTACAGATAAAACTATATATATAATTATATTCATATTAAAAATATTAAATTAATTATAAACAAATATTATTGTTATTCAAATATATTATATATACACAAAATAATTAAATTATTTTTATTTAGAAAAAAAATAAAATTATGTTTAATTATTACCTAGTTCTGATTATATGGCTCTCTCACATGTGAGATATGTCTGATTTTATCAAGAAGCTAGTCATAACATTAAGAGAGAGAAAAAATAGATTGAGAATCATATTTGGGCAAGTGGACTAGTCCACTTCATAATGATAATAGAATGAATTCTGAGGTTCAAAAATACTTATAATTAGATATTCTTATATAGCATGTTTCTAATTAAAAATGAATAATTTAATTCGAAAATAAATCAACACAAACATTTTATATTAGTAATATGATTTTTTTCATAATTTACTACTCCGGGTTCTTCCTATATACCAAATGATCATTCAGTTTTTACTTTCTAAAGAAATAAAGGGTAAGGTTAAAAATTTGGGAAGTTATTTTTCGTACAACCGGTACATTTGAATGAAAATCGAACATGCCAACTACTCTCCAGATTTGGCAAGTTGTTTTGGGTAAATAAATCCATCAACCAGTCAGTACTTGACACCTGTCAAAATTAAGCGGGTATTGGCTGGCTAAACAGACATGGATGTGGCTATTTTTGTGAACAAATCAACGGTTGGGAAAGTCTCTGCAACCATCAATGAGTAATCGAGAATCAAGTGGATTCAGCAACCAGAAAGACACAGCAATAAACTTAAGAATTCCTAAAAAGCAATTAGATCAAAAGTGTAATTGGGTTCAACACAGTAGTAGTAATATTGGTTGGTGTTTGATCAAGTCTATTCTAGTATCAATATGTATGTCTTCATCAACAGAAACATTAAACTGTACGAGTTTTTAAAGTTGCTCATCGAGCTTGTACGTAGAGGCCATGTTCTGAGATTTGTTGACCATCCATCCAGATGTATCCTTTGTGACAACCTGCAAAACACTAACTCTCAGTATTTTCCTCATATGGTCGCCAAAAGTGACTGAAAAACAAAGGATACAGGTCATGAAGATGCATCAAGACGTGACTTAACCAAAGGGTTATTCGACATTATTCCACAATATTCCACCAAAAGACAGAGGAAAAGCCGATAGATGATACCAGCAGACTAATAAAGAATGCAGATATACATTATCACTCTAACCAGAAACTAATATTATGATCACTAGATCTCTTGATATACCAGAGTAGCTACTAAATTGAGTAAGTTGTTCATACCTGAACGACCATACGCCAATTGCCAGATACGATCTTAGTCTCGCTCACTAATGTCCCCATAGCATATCCACCATGGTCAGCGAACCTTCAGTTCCATGGTCTTCCCAAACAGGTTCTTCAGCAGCCTTACGTATAAACTCTAGAGTTGGAATTGCAACATGAACAGCTCAGATCTTTGATGCTCCCATCTCTTTTCCTTTATCCTTAGCAACATTGGGATCTTGATTCTCCAGTTTGTTACTTTTGATGCTATGGAGTCCTAAGATCATATTGTCCTGATGGCCACATGTTGTTGTTCTGGCATTATGGCAATGAAGTACATGAGCCGCCTGACCCATCACTTTTCCTATTCTCTTATTTGTAGACTTTGATGCTCTTCCTTTTCCTTTTGTAGGCTTTGATGCTCCCTCCTCTTTTCCTTTATCCTTCTCTTTTCCTTTATCCTTAGCAACATCTGGATCTTGATTCTCCCCTTTGTTACTTGTGATACTATGGATAATTGGCTCTGGAGCTGATCCATCTCCTCCCCGTTTAAGTAGGTAAAGCGAAACATCTTGGCACTGAAAGAGGAACAACCTCCAAGGCTCTGCAAGTCTTATATGCTCTTCATCACCACCCCTCATATTCAAACTTGTGAAGAACACCTGCGGGTGATCTATACCAAGTTCGGAAGCCAAGTTCGAGTGTTGTTTGTTGTGTTCACACTAGGGCCAAGGCCAGTTATTAGTTGTATTCAGTTAAGATGTAAACATGTGTATAGGTGCAAAGCTAATGGAGGTTGGTCTCTCAAACAAGATATTACAGCCATGGATGCTACAAAATTGGGAAATGATTGTCTTTAGCTACAGAAGAACGACTGTTACTATCTTCCCTTCTTGCAGGTTGTGAGGTTGATCCATGAACATCATTTGATCCTTGGAAGAACCTTTGGCGCTTGGTCTAGAGACTTACGCATCATCTGTGTCATTGGCTATAATCAACTCTTCTGGTTGCCAACTCTTTTAAATCTATAGGCAACTTCAGCATCAAAACTATATACATAATCGTTAGGTTTCATTGTTTCCTTGATTTGATGCTAGTGTTGAGAATTTGGAAGTCTATTGATCCATTTCATAATGCTCTCTTTGGGAACTAGCAATAAGAATAGGACATGTTCAAGACCTCTTTGTCCTTTGTGTATATGAGTTTGGCATTTCAGCATTCTGTTTGGGAACTAGCAATAAGAATAGCTATTTGTTGCATTGAAATAGCTATATGGTTTGGGTGTCATATTATTTACGGAAGACATCATTTAATTCCCGTCATTGTGTTAATTTTGTTGATTTGAAACAGAGCTCTATCATCTTGCATTGTATGATGATGCATTAATCATAAAGCAAAGGTCCTCTTCTTGTTGTTGCAGGATGAGCAATGAAGAGCTATTCTTTGGGCTTTCACAGCTTTCCAAAAGAGACTGGTATATAATTAAGAGAAGAAGTGATCAGAAGATCCTCCTCAGCTTTTCCAGAGATTCCTGACCATCATCCACAGCTTTCAGATCGAGTGCTTTGTCATTTCTGCTCCAAGCCAAAGAAAAGCGGTTCTAAAACATGATATCTTACTCTAGACTGCATCCGATGCTCTGCCTCTACTTGCTAAGGTCTTTGCCTTTCTCATTCTGTTATCAGTTTTTTTTTAATACTTGCTTTGGCAATTATGTCTATGGCTTACCCCTAATCTTAGTGTCCCATGTAAAAATGCAGGCTTTTAAGGACGCAAAGTGTTTTCTCCTTGCCAATGTTTACAAGTCTGTGTGTGTGAAAATGATAGATATGCTTCCAACTTTAGTTTCTTCCACATGTTAATTCTGGACTATGCAGCTATATTTCAATTGTTGCTTTGGAAATTGAGTTACCCTTTTCTTGTTTTGGAAACAGGATCCTCGTGATTACTTTTGAGTCTCAACAAGGAATGCTCTTCAGTGAACCTATAGGAGCCTGGGGCATCAAAGATTAGTCTCCCTGAAGCTAAACGGTTGCTAAAAGAATCCCTTTGATCAAACCTCAAGTTTCCTTCGACTTAAAATGTGTTTCTTGTGACTAAAAGAAACCATGACTAAGTTAAAAATTTCTTACCGTATTCAGGTTTTCATGTAATTAATCCTGAGGTTTGATCAACTAATTAATCCCTAAGTAATAAGAAGCTCTAACTGATCTACGGTATGAGTTTTCTTTACTGGTACGTCTAATGCAAAAAGGTTTGTTTCTTTGGGTACTTAGTTAAAGAATTAGAGCCTAACTTGCATTCTAGTCCGGTATATGAATTTATCTTTAACTTGTTTAAAAATCGTTGAAAATAATGTGATATATTCAATTTGAAGCGACAAAAATGAAAGAACAGATCATTTGACACTTGAATACTACTAACAAGTAAAGCGACAAAAATGAAAGAACAGATCATTTGAAGACCCATTGAATCTATATTCAATTTTGTTATTCTCATTCAATATTTCTTTGAAGGCCATCAATTGTCAATGTGATATACATGTAATCAATTACTTTTTTTCAAAAGAAAAATCTTAAAGGGATCTAATAAACCATGTCTTGCACACCAGTGACAGTCATCTTCTCCAAATCTTCTTGTGTCAACAGAGTTTTCTTGCCACCCATAGAACCTGCCTTGTCGTACGGTTGAGCCATTTTCCTTAGAAACTGCACCAAAAAACAAAAGACCTTTTGAACTTAATGTATACACTTAGTTGAATTTAAGGTCTTACCTCTAAAAGTTATACGTGACTTGCTTAATGTATATTGAAAAGGTACTCCAAACATTACAACCAGTCTTCCATGATGACGGTCAAAATCAATACCTTCAGCAACTTTTCCTCTGTTGTTATTCAAATACAAAAACTTTGATAAATGTCTGTTGAAATTTCCAAACCAAAGTAAGCCAGAAAGCAGAACTCTTGTTAAACCTGGCTACAGAGAAGAAAACTGCACCTCTTCCACAGTCACAAGCCCTGCGATAATTGTCCAGTGCAAGCGTTGTTTCCACAACATCTTGTGTTTCGACCAATACAAGTTTAAGTTTCCTTATTTCCTACATAATATTACAGAGCAGTGGTCACCATATAGGAAACAAGTAGCAAACTACATAAAGGTATCATTCAAAGACCTTACATCCAGAATTCCAGTTTCATTCCATGTAGCAATAATGCTATCCATGTGTGAGTAACTAACAAAGAAGCAGACAACTCCATCAGGAACAATAGATACCATCTCTAACAAAAGCTTTCCATAATTCCTCACAACACCAGGATCACTTCTCATGTCAAATTTGCTGCTAACAGGAAGCTAATCACTGAGAAAAACCAATAAATCATATTCCCTAATGGCAAACAACAACGTCAGTGTTTAGGATCATAGGGCAGATGCAAACCTTCCTCGAGTTAAAACCATAGGGCAGATACAGTCTCGCGTAGTTGACATCTCAAAGCTTCGACTAACAACAGGATTGAAACCAAGAAGACGTGGATACAGATCAATTGGACTCAGTGTGCCTGATGTAATCACTACTGACTGGAACCGATCAAACACCGGTTTTATAGCCAGAGACGCATCATGACAGCTCAACTAAGCAACAAAAAGGAGATACTTGTTTCAGAACAACAATATACAGCAAAAGAAAGCAAGATCAACACATATATTACTGACCTGCAATATAGGATCTGGAATATGAGGTATTCTCTCATCATAAGGCTCAGTGATGATAGAAAACCCTCGAGCGTATGTGCCAACAAGAGTTGCAAAGTCGCACAGTCTCTGGATAGGGGAAAACTCATCTGCCTCTGTGATCTCAAGGGTTAACATGAGAGAGCGGAGACGTTCATAACAGAACTTGAGTGTCTTCTTCTCAATTCCAGCCAGAGAAGTAAGCGATGATACAAACTAACAGTGCTTTCTTTCTCCACGTTATCGGTATTAAGCCGTCCCTCCAAGTACTGAAGCAGGCGGTGTAAAACATGCACAAAATGCTCAGCTCGTCTAATATTCCCTGGGACAGCCTCCTCTACAATATTCATGGGGCAGTGCAGGGCTTGCAAGCCATTCATCGGTTCCTGTAGAAAGAAAAAGAAAAAACATATCTCTAGTTTGAACTCCTTCCTTGGCCACTTTTCAGCTCTTTCTTCTTCTCCATCTGATGAGCTTTTCGACCATTTTCTCTCTTCTTCTTTCTCATGAACACCAATGGCACTCTTAACCTATCAATACTCCCCCCAAGTGAAATAACCTTTTCCTCAAGGTTACATTCTGGAACTTGGTGCAACAATTCCGACAGCAACCCCCAAGTACAACCAAATGAAAGTAAACCTTTCTTTTGCACAAGAACTTTAGTGGTACCTGTCTCTGATAAGCAAGCCTCAGGAAACCATTCCAGTTCCGTAATCGATTCTACCGCTGGTGATATGATCGCTGTTATGTCGGAAGTCTTGTAAGCAACGAGTGCCGCCTTTTCTTCAAGTACTAAGACCTCTACCAACACGTCATCTTCCATGTTCTCAGCAGGGTACTCTTGGACATTCACCATCTTTGATGAGGCGAGATCCAACGTAATGGTACTCATTGTAAAGGCTTTTGCAGTAACAGCAATAACTTTACTAACAATGACCTTAACCTTAGCTTTCTTGTCCATACATTCCCGTGAAGGAGCAATGTTGTCTCTCATTCCAAGTTCAGATTCATACTTCCCATAAGATTCGATCCGCAACATCATACACAGTCCCGATCTCGACTTCAACTTCAACTTCAA
This sequence comes from Thlaspi arvense, assembly GCA_911865555.2. NCBI lineage: Eukaryota > Viridiplantae > Streptophyta > Magnoliopsida > Brassicales > Brassicaceae > Thlaspi > Thlaspi arvense. The sequence continues at coordinate 52,214,094 of OU466857.2, forward strand.
CCCTCTTTAGGAACAACAAGAAACAGTCTTGATTAGCTTCAGAAGTTGTTTCACTCTTACTGCTACGAGAGGTTTTACGTTCCCAGTCTTTAGTTACTATACGTGTCTGAGCTCTGCACAATTACCTCCAGCGACTATCTCTATCATGTATTCCAGTCCCAATGTCCTTAAAAGCCTTTGAATATCTATGCGATGATACATGCACACGAACTTTTGGGTTGACAAGTGTAAATTCAGCAAGATAACAAAGACCTCTTCACTTAAAAGCGACCACCAGTCAGATTGCATTGACCTCAATGTGATTGAATCTCTTTTCCTCATCTTCTTTAATTTGGCCCTCATTCTCACATAAGTCTTCCCATTGGATCAACCTTTCTCCATCAAGCCAATACCCTTCTGAAAAACCTTAGCAAATGGAAATTTTCTCATTTTTCAAAGCCTAGACAATAGCTTAAACCCATGCGAATTGATCAACAACCAATTATGTTCAGCATACACAGTTTCTAATCCAGAGTACACACAGAACAAATTACAAATACCATAACCACACAAACCCAAATTTTTTTTTTTTTTTTTTTGAACAAAGGCTTTGATGTATAGATTTCCAGATTCCAGCGGGATTTCATGTCCTAGCAACATATGGGTACACAAAAAGTTCAAATCTTTATTACACAAATGGATAAACATAAATCTCCACACAAATGTTACAAAACTTCAAGATACAGAGACATTGTTGAGTCGCTCAAGAGCCAAGATGAGAGCTTGAGTTCCGAGATCACCTTCACCATGTGCCTTGAGGGACAAGTAAAGCTGTTGAGCAAGAGCTAATCCAGGCAAAGCCAGTCCCATCCTCTCACATTCCTTCAAACAAATCCCTAAATCCTTGACGAAATGGTTCACGTAGAACCCTGGATCGAAATCTCTCTTCAGAATCCGATCTCCATACAAATCTATCGACTTCGAACCTGCAGCTCCGGTCGAAATCGCTTCTAGAAACTTCCTAACATCGAGCCCGGCTTTGTGAGCGTAGATGATCCCTTCCACGAGCCCTAACATCGTCGAAGCGATTGTGATTTGATTCGCCAGCTTCGCGAATTGCCCTTTCCCGCTTGTTCCCATGAAATTCACTTTACCCATCAGTGAAAACAACGGATCTAGACGTTTCACGGTGGTCTCGTCTCCTCCGGCGAATATCGCTAGCTTCCCGTTCTTAGCACCGATATCTCCGCCGGAAACAGGAGCGTCGATTGAGAAGCAGTTCACGGAGGAAGCTGCTTCAGATATCTCCTCGGCTAACGAAGGCTCTGAGGTAGTCATATCGACGAGGACGCCGCCTGGAGTTAGACCGGACAAAGCGCCGGAGTTTGGATCGAGGAGGACGTGGCGGACATCGGATGGGTAACCGACGATGGAGAAAACGACGTCGGATTGAGCAGCGAGTGAGTTCGGCGAGTCAGCTAGCTTCGCACCCATGTCCAGAAGTGTCTGGGCTTTGGAGATGGTTCGATTGAAGACGGTGACGGAGTATCCGGCTCTGATTAGGTGTCCGCACATTGATCGGCCCATAACGCCGGTTCCGATCCAACCGATTCGGATGTTTGACGGGTTGATTGGATCGGAGGAGATTGATTTGGAAGCCATTGAGCGGCGGAGAAAAAATGAGGAGACGACGGAGGGAGAAAGGATTCGACGGAGGAACAGTGGCATTTAATTTGTGTGGCGAGCGATGAATGTTTAGTAGTTATCGAAAGAGAGAAGACGAAAGTCTAAGTGCAAGCACGTGTGTGGTTAGCCCGCACGTGTTATTAGAGAGGCCTGGGATTTCGGTTAACCGCAAGCGAACCGACCGGTTTATTCGGTTTTTCATTTATTGAAACCACCGAATAAGATGACGCCTTGGTTCAGTTCGGATAGCGGCTAGTTCGGTTATTAAATTCAGTGCCAATTGGAACTGAAATTGTAGGTTTAGTCGAGGAAAAATCTGAGAATTTCGGTAAATTTTGATGAATTTCGGCTATCTCGGTTAATTTCGGTTGATGCAAACACAAATATAATGGTTGCATATTCCTGATATCCGAATCACATTCTCAGACTAAAAATTTGTGAACATGCTTCAATTGGATAGCAGAAGTTTATGTCCTATTTTTTGGTTCAGCTTTTTGTTACAGAATCCAAATCCCGAGTAAATTGTAAACTTTCAGAATTCATACTAATTTTGTGGTTTTCTATAAAGAGGATACCGGCTATATTTACACGTTGACCAGAATTCATACCAATTTAATCGATTACTAGATGCAGCAGAGTGCAGACCCTAAACCAAATTATATCACTAAGAATTAGTAATCGGTTGTGTGATTTTGGGTTTGGATCCTTGACATTCAAGTTATGTTGTGACTTGTAGGGGACGGTTTCTTTTGACCGGGACGAGCCGGCTATTTTTCATAAATCCAAGTGATGTAGCGTTTTGATTGATATTCATCTTTGTTGGGCTTTTTCTTTATAAAGGCTCTCACTTTCAACTTTCTTGTTCCAAAAGTCACCACATATCTGTGCAAATGTGACAAACTTTCAAACATAGAATTAAGGACCAATATGATTCAGGTACAAACAACAAGTTCACGTTAAGAGTAGTAGTAGTGTCTTGACTACACCTAATTAAAACCTATGGTAAAACTCGCCCTATTTACAATCGGATCATGAGCTGGTTCATTGTCAACGAATTAAAAGGAAGAATATGGATAATACTGTGTATCAAATTAGAGTCTTCAAAATGTTTAATGTAGTCATTTAAACAAGACACACAAGCAGTAAAGTTTTAGAGAGCAGCAGGAGAGGCCAAGCAAGAAAAAAAAACGAGAAGGAAGCGAGCCACTTTGTGTTCAGTTTCACATTATCAATGTCTCTCGTTCCCACATTATCAATTACGCATCAGAGATCAACAACAACGACTCAGGCAGTGCAGTTTCAGAGATCGAGAACAACTAAGGCAGCGCAGTTGCAAACAAGAAACCACTTCAGATGGATCGATGGGAGAGCGTTACGTTCCATAGAACTTACTTCCGGAAGAAGAAGGCTGGGGAGAGTAACTTACAGAGGAAGTGTAGTATTAGATTGCTATATATGAGTGTCTTTGCACATACATTGGGAAAGACTGATACATTTTCTTGTGTTGGTGCTTCAAATCAGATAATATGACTATTTTTACCGTAGTGTTGCCTCCTTCTTTTCCTCTGTTTTCCTCCCTGTTATGTTTTGTGTGTTAGAACACATAGACACTCAAGAAGTTGTCTGTTGACTTCAGGGAGACTTGCAAATAAAATAGTAGGGAAACCGTCTCAGACTGTGGTAGAAGGTACGGTTTGGTTCCTGATTCGGTATTTCGGTTTGTTCAAGAATACTACTTGCCAGAAAGCAGAGTATATCATCCATCTACTCTTGGGTTTTGGTTTTTGTGAACATCACTGAACTTCCTACCAACTACAAAGTTGTCGACATGGGTAGTTAAGGAGAAGGAAGCAAGCACAGAGAGGTGTTACATGTCGGATGAAAATAGCTGAAAACATGTAACATTCAAGTATGTGAAGTAATCAGTCATTATCTTGTCACGAAACTCCTTGTTACATGTCAGGTGAAAGTAGCTGAAAACATGTAACATTCAACTGTATACACAATGAACGAAGGGAGACAAATGCACCTTTGAGATAGTGAGACCGTTACCAACATCGCATCTCAGGAAATCAGGTAGAACTTGTTTAAGCTGTAGCATACTGGCGAGAAAACCTTGCTGAGTCCACTTTTGCATAGAACCGCTTTGGCAGAACTAAAACGGAGCTCCAGAAGTTGACCGATATTCCGTTTTTGCAACAAACCACACATTTCTCTGAACGCAGCCATAACATCAGTTATACCCGTGAGAGATAGTCTCATTTTTGCCATGATGAAGAGGTATGGCGAAATTCAATCTCCTTGTCTCAATCCTTTCTTGCCCGGGAAAATACCTGCCAACTCACAGTTTATTGCAATAGAGAACCGTGGAGAGGTGATGCATCCAAATTCTAAAGAGAGGTGGCAAAGTGTTGAGCCTCTAATAGTTTAAGCACGAAATCCCCAACAGACTAGCATCCAATGCTTTCCTTATATCCGACTTTCAACATACAACTTTTGCGGCAAGACGCTTTTCAATATTGCTTACCAAAGATTCCGTCACAAGCTTGCGTCCGTATTAACTTGTGCGCCAAATCCGTCCTTTAAAATACTATCACCGCACTCTCGTCTCATAAAACCAAAATTTCTCTCTCTCTCTCTCTCTCTCTCTCTCTCTCTCTCTCTCTCTCTCTCTCTCTCTCTCTCTCTCTCTCTCTCTCTCGGAATCAATTTTCTCACTCTTCGCTCGACGACGACGAAGAACTCCGTATCTCTCTTAGGGCGCGACTTCTCTCCACTCCTAGGGTTGGTTTCACTTCTCTGGTCTCCGCTTCTGCGTTTAATTTCTCCGGCTTAATTTCTCTCTGTTATTTCAGATCAGAGACCGTGATTTGTTCTCCCCTCTCGACGATGACGACGAACGAAGACAGAGACGAAGCGGAGATGATGGTTAGTGTTCTGATTCTTTTATACTGTATAATGATCTCTCTTTTTCCTTTTACGTTCGAATTAGGCCCCGAATTTGACAATCTAGGACCCAATTTTGAATAATTCATTTGATCAAAACGATTCGGAATATATAGTCTAAGGTTTCGAATTGTTTTGGACCGAAATTACCTTTTGGGTTTATACAACTCTAGGATTATTCATAACATTTGATTCGGAACTATATAGTATAGGGTTTCAAATTGCTTCGGCCCAAATTTGCCTTTGACTTTATACATCTTTAGGATTCATAACATTTGATTCGGAACTATATAGTATAGGGTGTCGAATTGTTTTGGCCCGAATTTGCCTCTTGAGTTTCTTTATACAACTCTAGGATTATTCATAACATTCGATTCGGAACTATATAGTATAGGGTTTCGAATTGTTTTGGACCGAAGTTGCTTTGATTTTATACAACTCTAGGGGTTATTCATAACATTCGATTCGGATATACACACAATATATAATTCTTTTGGCCCGAATTTATTATTTGGTTGATTATAGGGTTTTTTGAGGGCCCGAAATTTAGTGTTATGCTTTTGGGCTGTGTTATTTTCTTTCTTTCCAGGGTTTTTAGGCCCAAAGTAAGTTTCTGTTTTTTTACACAGGAAGCTGCGGCTACTCTTCTTCTCCTCCGACAAGATCCTCCACGGAAACCACCGGTTCCTATCTTCCACGATCAGCCTTGAGCTACGGGAAGCGGTGTTCCTTACTCGGATGCTCACTCTCGCGCCGCTGCTCTCCTCCTTCATTCTTCTATTGCTGCGCGGATCACCAAGAGCTTTCTTTGACTCTCTCGCATCAAGATCTTCCCTACAAGAGTCTTGGGGGCTTCCAAAGTGATGAGCGTGACAAGACCTGCTCCAGCCTCATCCTCCTGAAGTCTGAAAACATTCAGACGGGAGTTCCTGAACTCTCTGACTCAGAAATCTTCTTGCTCCATCCTTGGGATCAAGAGATGTTCACCAATCCACAAAAAGTGAGCACGAACTGGATCTTCTTCCATGATCCAGTTCCGTCTCAAATCTGGAAATCCGCAGGCGCCACTTACAGCTTTGAATTCTGTGGCTACGACATTCTGACCACCAGTCTCACTTTAGATAAATATCCAAACTGGAATTTGTACTGGTTCAGACACAAACACCTTTCCCTCTACTGCCTAGCATTCACTGCTGTCCGTGAGCCTAAGCTACACAAGATGATTCTCTTAAGCAGCCTGAGGAATCCTGTTCCAGGTAATGAAGAAAGAGGAAATTTTGTTTCTTTGACTTTGATTTTGTATACACAGATACAGACACTCAGACCCATTTCTTTATTTTGTCTATCAGAAAAGGAAAAAACTAATCCAGCAGAAGGAAGCGAGACCAAGAAGAAAATCACTGTGAATCCAGGTAAAAAGAAAAATCCAGTGGAGATTTTGCTTCTTTGAGTTTGTTTTTTGTTTAGAAGGACAGAGAAACTCAGTCTCAGACACGTCTCTTAATATTGTCTATCAGAAAAGCCAGCAGAGGGAAGCAGGACCAAGAAGAAAAGAGACAATGAAGACAGATCAGGAAAGAAGAGAGACAATGAAGACAGATCAATTTGAATTTTTGATTGATCAAACAATTGAGATATACAATATAGGATATAGAATTGTTTTGGCTCGAATTGTATAGGATTCATATGATAGACTTCACCAATCAAGTTTGGAGCAGTCGATGACGACTGAGTTGCTGAGCTAGTGCAATGAATAAAGTCTTTTGTTAGCCGATTATATTGTAAAGAGAATCTGCGATGTGCCATTCAACTAATAGTTGTAGTAAGGTTTTGTAGTTCTCTGGATACTTTCGTTTGATTCAATAAATCATCTCTTGTTCTTCAATTTCTACTTCATAGTTCGAATCATTGTTGTTTGGAGAAGTAAAATCTATCATCATAACATTTGGTTGTCTCTCTTGTGGTTTTATGTAGAGTTGCTATATTGATTACACGTTAGTCAGAAGATTTCTAGAGTGGCTATATTGATTACACGTTAATCAGACTAGATTCGATTGGTAGATGATGCAGACTCTCTCAAAGATTCCACGTGTAAACCAAAATATAACAGGAGGAACTTAGAAAACAGCTTAACTTATATAATATAGTCAGATTATATAATTACATCTACACACTTTTTTTCACTTTCATTACAAGTTTGTACACATTGAACATGTAGCACACTTTCTCATTTTATAAAGATTAATACACCCTTCTTTTTATTATACTTTTATAGTAACTAATTTTTATTTTTATTATTTCTGCCAAAAAATAATATTTTACTTTTCCACCATAAAAAATATAAAACAGTGCCGAACAGATTTTTAGTTTATTACCGACAACGTCAAAGTTCACCATAAACTTTTACACTACCGATAATCCGAAGGATGAATCCATCTTAATCCATATTAAACAAATCTGTCGGCGCTCATATCAGAATCTGGAAAATTCTAATCCTATAAATTTTGAATTCTTACTTCAATCACATACAAAACTTAAACCACGGTTCACACAATGATTTTAACCAGAGATCTCAGATCTACTCTGATACAACCACCATCGTCTTCGTAGTTCTCTGTATGGAAGGTGAAGGGGTTCCTTGTCCACCGATATTGAGATGCATGTACAATACTGTATGGACAAGATGGCATGGGCAAAGTTCCAACAAAAATCTAACTCTTCTCTATTCAATATCATAAGCATTGTCCATGCACTTTTACCCACATTTGTTCGACTATGTAGATACCCATTCTTAGTTTAAGTTATACACGAGCTTGTGATTTGTTTTTTTCACACACAAACACTTGTCCACAACTCAATATGAAGCTAAAGATTTTGAACTATGGATGATTAAAGTGTGGACAACCAACTATGGACAAATATGCATAACTAAATTATGTTCCATGAAGTTCTTTCTCCATCAGAACTGGTACAAATTGTACTGATTCAAATCAAGCATTTGTCCATGATTAAAATTTCTACTAATTCACAATATGAACTTTTAGCTAAACCATATTAGATGGACAAAATTAAGTTGTTGTTAGTTCTATATTGCATAACACAAGATGGATATGGACAAATTTGGATGGATAAAATGATCATAGACATGTTTCGATTAATAAAAACAAGATGGCTGCATGGACATGTTTGGATGGACAAATGATCATGAACACATATGGATGGAACAAAATAATCACATGCATTCATATTTCAAATCACAATCTGGATTGTGAGCTTCTGTTGTTTGTTCCTGCTACTATTATTATTATTTTTTCTTTGTTTTTTAGACTACAACCATCAGTGAGAACACTCTTATTGTTTAGAATCTACGATTCACAGATTTTGTTGTTGTTGTGTCCATGATCGTCCGTCCACAATTGTATGTCCACGATCATCCGTCCATGATCATCCGTCCACTTATTATGGTCGTTATAATCTTTCCAAATTCTGTTTTCATTTCAACTATCCATGAACATCCGTCCATACAATCAATTACTGTTCATCGTCTTCTCCACCAAAACCCAGAATTTGTTTCAGAGATAGATCGAAACCACCAATCTTCTAACTCAATAATAAGTATGCAATATACACATATTCAGATCTCCTACTTTCTGAAATCGAAACAAAACATTAACTCAAACAGCAAATCAAATACATCCAAATCTAATATAAATTTAGAAATCTTCAGATTTCACTAAATCTATATAATTGGTTAATTCAAAATTAATATAAATTGTGATGGTATTGGCTGGCAGAGATGACGATGAAATTGACAAATATATAGATGAGATCGGCGATGATGAGATGGTGAAGATGATGATGACCTCGGTAGAAAGAATATGATGTTGTGGTTAATAATTAAAAAAATTACCATAGAAAAAGGGCAAATAAGGAAATTAGAGATACAAAATATCATTGAAAGTGTCCTATATTGAAGTAAGTGTGCAAAACGTAATCACTTTAAGAAAAAGTGTGCTAAAGTGTAAACGTCTCTTATATAATCAGTTACGTTCACAATACAAAATCAAACCGAGAAATATAAAGGAAAAGAAAATGATCAGATGAAGTGGATGTTGCAATTTGATGAAGAAACTCTGGAGATAGCCAGTAGATTAGCTCGCAAGAAGTAATTGTTGCTGTTGTTGTCTGCGTCAACAGCAACTTTCAGAGTCTCAAGACATTTGAAATTGCCCAAGAAATGTCGCATCTGTTTCAGCTCTTGAAAAGAACCTCGGTACTCTGAAACCTCAAGCACCTTCACATGACATGTCTGTAAACAACACAATACCTCCTCCTCCTTCACAATCTTCCTCCTTTTCTTCTCTTTCTTATTCTTATCTTTCTTAGGGTTGCAAGCGCATGCATCTCCGCATCCATTTGTGACTTTGTGCACAAGACCCTGAAACCAAAAGACCAGTTTCGTTGACATGTGTGTGTAATGGACAAAAAGAAGCTCTGAGTCTAAAAGAAACTGAGCATACCTTGATGGCTAAAGTGTGAAGATTTGGACAACTCTTGAGCAGAAGCGGCATTACTTGCCAGCCTTTGTCCTTGTTACTCTCAATACATAGATTAAGGAGGTTGTAGAACATCGGCATGGATTTACAGCAGAAATGAAACGCCTGATCACAACAACATACCCAAAAAAACAAAAAGATATGATTCAAATCCTCCACAAACACAAAAAAAAGCAATCAATAGAAGAGAAGTAGCAGCAAAAAACTGACCTCAAGGGAATCAGGAGACAAGTGAAGGGTAGTAATGTTGGTTATACCCGCAAGTAGGTTTGTAACATCACCAAATATAGGCTATATTGGTTCATCATCATCAGAATAATAATAGTAACAATCATCAACATCAGAATAACCATAATCATTAGTCGACTCCCATAACCTGAGACCCAGCCTGGCTTCGACAAGCGAGTGCAAATCAACAAACTGATAATTTTCAAAGACATAACTAGAGTAGTCAAGGTATACAAGGCTTGGTGCTCCATAATAAGTCCCTATGTGATGCTTTTTACAATGCGGAAGATTGAGGAAAACCACAAGCCGCTTGATGGATTCACTTGCCACGACCGTACCGTAAAGGGGCAGATTCGAACGATCATCACGTACGAATAACTCTTCCAGGACAGGGTAGCCATCGATGAGCCGACAATAGTTGGGGTGATCAAGCCCAACAAGTGATAAGAGAGAAAGTGACTTGAGCGCTGGGAGGAACAGATGCTCGCCTAAACAATAATCACCGGATAGTGTGAGCTTCACCAGTGTGTTGCTCGTTAGCAACTCTCTCTTTAAATCAACACTAGAATAGCTGTGCAAGTGTAGTTCCAACAAACCACGTTCCATTGCAGTCCAAATCCAACGGATGACTCGTGAGTATTCATCGTCACGCCCACGTCTAAGTACATGACGCAGAGACAGTTTCTTGATTGGGGAATTGCTTAACAGAGCACAGGTCTTGTCTACGAAATCTAAGAAGCGACCTGTTGCTCCTTCTTCGCTCGTGATGGTATACGAAACCATCGAGTCATCAAACCAGAGGGTGTCTACAAATAACAGCAGATGTCTCCAACTCTTGGACAGAACCGATGTGGAAGCCGCCACTTTTGTCGGAAGTAAAGACAGGATTTTGCCCAGAATCTCATCTGGCAAACTGCTTATTCGATCCCTATGAGAATCCATTTCCAATCAGTTAGGATCCCATACACTAAAACTCGATTTGAATGCTCGAATCGAAGAAGAAAAAATCCAGATGATGCTTTCAATCGAAAGAGAGGGTAATTCAGGAAGTGGGTGAAAGACAAACTCACGACGTCAGAGGAGACGAGGGAGATCGATAAAGCTTGCTTTGATTGGGTGGATCAATCGACCGAAAATGACGATGAAATCTGAGAATTTCAGAAGATAAGCAAGCATTCGAACAAAAACCTTTTGAAAGCGAAAGTTTTCCTTTTTCCTTTTTCCTTTTTTTTGTCGACCAAAAATATTTAATAGTTCATTTTCGGTTTTAATTTTGTCGACTTAATGCATTTTCCTTTTTAATTGGCTTCTCGCCGCAGTTTGAATCGGAGAGTTGACGAAGTTTGGCGGCATCTTTTCTTTCTCTTCTCAGTATGACACGCGTGATAGGCATCCGTAATCAATAGGTAAAACACGTGAATTTCATAAATCCTTTATTCTGACCAAATCCAATTATGCGTTTAGCCAAATAAAATTATTTTTCTTTACATCCCATTATTCAAAAAAAAAAAAAAAACCTTAAAAATGTCTATACACACAATTTCACAGGTCATCCAATTATTTTTGTTTGCTTAATATAAACTAGATTTTGGATCTGCGCACTTGCACGAATTTCTTTTTATTAAATATTTTTGGGTCATTACAAAAATCGATTTATAGTAAACTTTTGTTCAAAAAAAAAATTAGCTTATATTATTAAATTTAAAGTTATGGCCCAAAAAAATTTTTTTTATTAGATTATATAAACTATTTTAACATTATGATTTTATGTTCTTAAAATTATTTAGACTTGATTTTATAAAAATATATATTTTGATTAGCAGATTTTTGTTAACTTTTGTAACAAATATTTTAAAATATTATGTTTTATAATGCAAGAGAGATTTATTTTGTTTGTAATTAAGATTCTTGTGATTTGTTTGTTTTTGCATCCATATACATATTTGGATGCAAATGTTCTCAAATATTGTTCTTTTAAATATTTTTAAATCAGTATACGAATATTTTATCTGAATACATGTTCTATAATATCTCAAAGTTTAGATATTTAAAATGCTAAAAAATAGAGATTTGATGCAGCTATTGAATCTCAAAAATTAACAGATAAAAATTTCATTTGATTTAAACAACAAAATCAAGTTTTTTTTGTCAAAACCATTTTTTCTATAGAAATAAAAGGTCACATTTTCCTACAAAAACGTAAAATCACTTTGTTGTACCAAAACCGAAAAATCTGGTAGAAACTGTAAAAATATCATTTTCCATTAAACCGTTTTTTCCTGTCAAAACTATAAACCCACATTTTTTAACAAAACCAAAAATTATGCTTTCCCCCAACATCATAAAATCGTATTCTATGGCTAAATTTCTAATATTAAGTAGTTTTTGTCAAACTTGCAAAATTGCATTTTGTCGTCAAACCCGCAAACCTACATTTTTAATAAAATTCATAAAACCATATTTTCCATCAAAACCTATAAAACCCGCAAAAACATGTAAACCTCGTAAAATCCGCAAAATCACATTTCCTGCCAAATCTACAAAAACCTATGTTTTTCATAATTTTATAAAATCTATAAAATTGTGTTTTATGACCAAATTTCTAAACTCATATGTTTCCACCAAACTCACAAACCCGCATTTTCTCGCTAAAACCTGTAAAACCCATAAAATTTGCAAAATCGCCTTATTCGCATTTCACAAACCCGTATTTTCCCATAAACCCGTAAAATCTGCAAAATCGTGATTTACGACTAAATTTTAAAAATTATGTGTCTCTGTTAAATCTACAAAAGCATATTTGTTGTCAAACCGGTATTTTCTCGGAAAACTATATTTTCCGCTAAAATTATAAAACACGTAAAATCTACAAAATTGTGTTTGTCAAATCCGCAAACCCATAATTTCCCGTAAAAAAATCATTAACAAACCAGAAAAACTAAATTATTTACATAATCTTTTTTCATAGTATATATATATGTAACAAAAAACAATGATTATATATTCATCATTGGCAATAAATTATCACATTTAGTAAATACCATAATAATATTTAAAAATTTCAATGTAGTGCTTTTCTTTTAATACTATAGAAAAAAATTAATTATAATATAATATATATTTAATTTATCATATAATATATATAATTATATTAGTTATTCATGTCCTATATATGTGGTAGTTGTATTAAGATATTATGAAAGATTTTAAAATATTTTAAAAAGTAAATAAATTTGAATTTTATTAGTATCAGATATGATTTATTGGTACTATCTGTTAACAAGCTAATATAATTTAATTTAAATTAATGTATTTATTAACAGTTTAATAATAAGACTGAATTACCATTAATGAATCTATAGAAATTTAATGATATATATTGTAAATAACACATTAACTAAAGGTTAATTTAAAAATAAGATTCTCTTTTAATAGTATAGATGACAACAATTTTTTTTTGTCATATTTGCATACATTATTTAAAATTAAATTAGCGGTTACAATTAAACCGTGTATGCAGGTTTATGAGTTTATATATATATATATATATATATATATATATATATTTTAGGATTTATTCTAGGATACGCCCAAATTGTTTTATAATATTTTTATTACTTTAATTTATTATAAAAAAAATATTTAATGTTGGCAAAAGAACATTATATATATATATGTATTCGAGATTACAATAAAATAAAATCAGTTTTTTATTATATAACTAAAATACATTTCTACTATATATGTCTATATATTAGTTACTGTATATTATTTGTATTTTATTTATTTGTTTTTAGCTTTCTTCAGAAAAGAAAATTTAACATTTTTATAATTAAATAAACTTGTGCAATGGAAAAGAAAAAGATATATAGATATATATATTATTTGATGAGGTGAAATTATTTAAACATAGAAATGAGTGTTTCATTTTATTATAAAAGAAAAGTATTAAATTATTTTAAAATTAGAGTGATATTTTTTTATATAAAAATTAGAGTGATATTGTTCATATGAGAACGTCTCTTTTAATCAAGTGGAAGGAAGCAAAAATTAGAATAATCCAAATCAAAGACATAATATATATTAGTTCAGACTTGCAGTGAAAATATACAGCATATGAAGATAAATTGGGTTTAACCAAAAAAATTAGATAAATTATCGATCTTAAACCATAACAATTTAGATTTGTACGTAACTCATTTATAATCCAGCTACATTGCAGTTTTCATTTAAAAAATGGATTTACAAAACAGATGACATCTTTAGAAATAAAGGTTATAATGAGCACTACGCTCTCACATGAGTAAACATTGTATCATCTGACTTTGCCTGTAATAAGAAGACTCTTCATATGGTTGAAGATTACACATCGATCAATTGCATAAAAAATCTGAACACCATATCCATATGATAATTGAATTAAAGCTTTACATGTGTTAGCGAAATCTCAATATTAATATAAAGTGAGTTTGTACTTAGCTTTTGCATTTATGTGACATTGTGACTGTATTGCAACTTTTTTTTAATCTGAAAGGGATAAGATCTCACAAAACTTCATAGAGAGAAACATGAGTGCTTGTTCAAAGATGAATTGCATTGAATGCTTCTAGTTCACGCTTAACTGTATAAAATCGTCTCTCGTTTCCTACAAGATAAATTCATAGTAAAATGAGTTCCGAAAACAGTATTATTCGCTGCTTACTCTCATTCAAAATTCTTAAGAAGGCTATGAGCTTTACCTTATTCCTCGCTGTTTCCCGCACTTTCCATTTACTTCTTTTCACCCCCGACCATTCCTTTTTGTTGTTGTTAAGAACCGGATCATACGCTCTTTCCATTTCTCAATGATTTCTTTTTGTTAAGTTACATTCTTTTGAGTTTCTTTAAATTTCTTTTTATTTCTTATTTGATTTTTATTCCTTTTATCTTTTTATTGTCAACAAAAGACCTATTTCTTCTCCATTCTCAGCAGTTTTCACCGTATCCATTAGTGTGTTTCTACCCAAAGGATATACGTATAAGAAAAAGTTATAAAAAATGATTATCTAGTGCCCAATAGAATAACATACCGTGATATTTATAAAGATATACATATATATATATATATGCTTTCGTCAACTAATACTATCCAACAACATAACTATAATTTAAGTAAGAGATACTAATCTGAGAGAACAGTAAAATTTTCTGGAATTCAACTATCCAGCAAAGTATTTTAAGTAATCAAATATCTGCAGCACATGTTCGTAAGACGAATAAACGGTCCAAGTTTCTCATTTAATACATAAAAATGAATAAATGTGAATTGTGCATGTTGGTACCAGACCTCTATAAGGTCCAGTTGATTAATTCGACCCGAATCAAGTTCTAGGCCCAAGAGAAAGGAAAGAAATTTCAGCCCAGATTCGAGGAAGATGTCCATCAGTGTCAGCTCGGCCCAGGTTCAAAAATGAAGCCCATCAGTTTTAATTCGGTCCAAGTCCGAAAAACGAAGCCTAGCAGCTTCAGTTTGGCCCAAGTTCGAAGAACGAAGCCCAATAAGGTCAATTCCGTCAGAAAGCCGTGAAGCCCAACGCAGCCACCGCCCTAATCTTCTATAAATAGGACCGTATTTCAGTACGAAAAGGATATTATTTGCTCAGGATTTTACGGAATTTAGCTTTAATCATGCTTTGTAATAGCTTCTCCTTTTTGGAGATCGGCTTCCGAGTTAAAGCTTCTCATACGGGATCCCAGTTTTTGGGAACCTTCTTTTCAGTACTTTTGTCAGTCTTGTTCTGTACTCTGTCGACTCTTGTTATCAATAAATACGAATTATCCTAAGTTGGATCTAAGGTTCAACAGTTGGCGCTCCAGTGAGGGTGATTCGTGCGTTTTAGAGATAACGAGCTTGACGATGAGAGAACAGACTCCGTCTGCCGATGGCCCTCCCGTGCCGACCTCCTCAACGTCACCCATACCGATCTCCTCAGAGTCGCCTATGCCGCCCTCCTTCGCATCACCCATGCCGACCTCATCGATATCACTCATGCCAACCTCCCTGATACTGGGGGAACAGAGCTCAACGGCAAACCTAGGAGAATCATCTACGAGGCTGACCTCGATGGCCTCGGCTTATCGAACATACACTATGCCAACAGGGCCAGCCTTCCTGACGACGTCGATGATACCAATTCCTGCAACGAGACCTTCCCTCGTCACAACAGGCGTTCCAGGCCCGACGGCAGCCCTCCTAAGTCTCCCGGCGCAACCCGCAGTTTACTTTATATTTGTGTCAAGTTTACTTTATATGCTCCTTGCTCAGATGTCCGAGAGTACCCGCAGAATGAACGAGAGACTCGACGAACTGGCCACGACACAACATGTTTGCCATAACAGAATCGACAAGCTCCATAATCGTAACAAAGAACAGACGCCAGCTCCAACCGCTTTCGCTCCACATTTACAAAGAACACTATTTGGGGATTCAAATACCAATCCAAGTGAGTGAACCAACTGGCGTTCGACGATCAGCCATGAACGAGCAAACCAAAGACATTCGGGAAACAATAGCGTCCGAGCCCTGGAGCAGTCGAGCCTGCAGGAGGCCACCATCCACAACCTCGATCGCCAAGATCAACGACTAGACAGCGAACTCGAAGCGCTAAAAACCCAACTGCAACAGATGAGCTCCCAGGTTCATCGGGCAACAAGCTCGGGCCTGGAACTCGACCGCGTACTAAAGGAAGCCCGGAAACTCTGTTCACGAATAATATAACCAACATCCTGGCTCGTCACCTGGGAAAAGCTAAAGTAACACCATATGACGGCACAACAGATCCCACGGGATTCATACAGTCTTTCATGGTTGTTACGGGGAAAGCCCAATTCCAACCGCACAAACGCGACGCAGGATACTGCTTGCTGTTTGTTGAAAACCTGACCGGCGCCGCCCTAAGTTGGTTCTCTTGACTAGAAGCCAACTCAATAGACAGCTATGAAGATTTGTAGATGGCTTTCCTCCGACATTATTCAATGTATATCGAACACGGAGCTCCCGAATCCGACCTTTGCACACTCCACCAAGGCTCAAAGGAATCGCTGCGGTCGTACATAGGCAAATTTAAGAATATCGTTTCCAGATTGGTTGTGTCCGACAACGTAGCTCTCCCCGCGCTCCGAAACGGACTTTGGTTCGAATCCAGCTTCTACGAAGAATTGAAAAAGAACAGACCGAGCACCATAGAGGACGCACTTCATCACGCGACAATCTTCATCAAGATCGAAGAAGAAAGGGCTGAGAATACTAAGAAGTATGCCGCCCAAAAAGCGCCAACCCCGAAGGAAAAACCGAAAGAAGAGTACTATGAGCCCTGAAAACATTACAATAGCGGTTACAACTCCAACAAGAATACCCGAGCTTCCATTTTTGCTGTCACTGGTGCATAAACAAACTCGCAACGTCCCGACAGGTGGAACAAGTATGTCCGAGGCCAAAACGATTTGTTGGGAGGACCTAAATCATATTGCGACTTCCACAAGATATTCGGACATGCCACCGAAGAATGCCAAGCATTAAAAAACACCCTGCTGACACGATTTAAGAAAGACCTCAAGGAATCTGGGAGTGGCGTTTCCCTGCAGCCCACCGATCCAAACAATATTGCTCAGCCAAAAAACAAGGGCAAACGTTTCCGACTCACCCAGGTGGAGGCCAAGCAACAGCCGACCGGCGCAACAGTGAGTCAATAGGCCGGTCCTATTGATTCAGACATGGAGCAGCCGAAGCGTGGGCGAGACGACCAGGAAAAAGGAAACGGCCAAGGTCCTCCGAGGCGAAGAATTAATATGATCATGGGAGGCATTCCATCATATAGGGATTCTGTACGATCAATGAAGGACAACGAGAGAAAATCTACCGCGGTCCATCTTTCGAGACACAACCCCGGCGACGAACTCAAAATCGGTGCCGACATATCCTTTGATGAAACCGATACCGACGGACTCCACACACCGCACAACGACTGCCTAGTCATCGAACTCAGAATCAAAGGGTCTTGATCGACACCGGAAGCACCTTGGATCTGATGTTTAAAGAAACGTTACAACGAATGGAGATGCAAAACTACAAATTCAAGGCCTGCGTAAGGCCATTAACTGGATTTGATGGGGACCAAACTATGACCATCAGGACCGTTAAGCTCCCCGTATGCGTCGGAAGAATCACCAAGATAGTTAAGTTCGTGATCATCGAAAAACCAGCGATTTACAATGTAATCCTAAGGACACCTTGGTTACATGAAATGAAGGCGGTACCATCCACTTATCACCAATGCCTCAAGTTCCCAACGTCGGACGATATCTTCACGGTCTGTGGAAATCAACATTTAGCAAGTGCGTGTTTTATCACCGAGCAGAAGATCAGAAAGGCGGCTCAAACATGCCTCGTTATGACGAACATCTGCAACGAACTCCCACCTCCCGACGATCAGCAACGAGAAAACATTACGCAGGTTAACATCGACCCACAAGATCCCGAGCAGTGCATCGGCATTGGGACAGAGATAAGTGACGACCTGCGCGATCGGCTCGTCGAATTTCTTTGTCAGAATGTATCGACTTTCGTTTGGGCCGCAAAAGATATGAAAGGAGTTCCACCGTCTCTCGTTCAGCACGAGTTACAAGTCGATCCAACATACAAACCGATCAAGCAGAAGCGACGTAAGCTCGGTCCAGCACAAGCAGTTAACGACGAAGTAGAACGATTGTCTAAGGCGGGGTCTATCATGGAAGTCCGATACCCAAAATGGCTGGCCAACCCAGTGGTCGACAAAAAGAAGAATGGAAAGTGGAGGGTCTGCATTGACTTTACTGACCTCAACAAAGCTTCCCTCTTCCCCATATAGACCGACTCGTAGAGGCAACAGCCGGGAATGAGATCTTGTCGTTTATGGACGTATTTTCCGGGTACAATCAAATTATGATGCATCCTGATGACCGGGAGAAAAATTCTTTCATCACAGAGCGCAGGACGTATTGCTATATATCGACGATATGCTTGTCAAGTCGGCCAACGCCGACGATCATATCGACCACCTCGCACGATGTTTCAAAAGCCTCAACGAGTATGACACGAAGTTAAACCGGCCAAGTGCACCTTTGCCGTCAAATAGGGAGAATTTCTAGGTTATCTCATCACCAAACGGAGAATCGAGGCTAACCCCAAGAAAATCGCCGCACTCCTCGAACTCCCTTTCTCGAAGAACACAAGAGAAGTACAGCGCCTGGCGGGTAGAATCGCAGCCCTTAACAGGTTTATCGCCCGGTCAACAGACATGTGCCTACCTTTCTATCAGCTCCTACGAGGAAACAAAAAGTTCGAATGGGATGATAAATACGAAGAGGCTTTCAAACAACTCAAGAAATATCTATCAACTCCGCCTGTGATAGTAAAACCCGAATTTGGCGAAACCTTATACCTCTACGTCACAGTCTCTCATTCCGTGGTCAGCGGAGTCTTAGTCAAAGAAGATCGCAGCGAGCAGAAGCCGATTTTCTATGTCAGCAAGTCACTTGATGATCCTGAAACAAGGTATCCAACGCTTGAGAAGTTAGCCTTGGCAGTAGTCACCGCAGCTAGAAAGCTGCAACCGTATTTTCAATCCCACTCTGTCACCGTCTTGTCGAATCACCCCCGAATGTCCAAGTGGGCCGTCGAATTAAGCGAGTACGATATCGACTACAAGAACAGAACGTGCGCAAAATCCCAAGTTCTTGCAGACTTCTTAATAGAGCTCCCACCAGGGGCTGCCAGTGAAGACCTCCCAACTAAGGAGATATGGTCCTTGTACTTCGATGGCTCGTCATCTCGCAATGGGTCAGGAATTGGAGTCAGACTTACATCTCCAACCGGAGAAATCTTTGACCAATCTTTCCTACTCAAGTTCACGGCATCCAATAACGAAGCAGAATATGAAGCACTCATCGCCGGCTTGCGTCTGGCCAAAGCAATAAGGGCGAGCCAAATTCAAGCATTTTGCAACTCACAGCTCGTGGTGAGCCAATTCAACGGAGAATACGAGGCAAAGAACAAACACATGAACGCCTACCTCAAAGTCGTCCAAATTCTCGCTAAAGACTTTGGTGCCTTTACGCTGACCAAAATTTCGTGAAGCGATAAGTCACCGGCTGCGCTCTCGCCGCACTCGCTTCTACTTCCGATCCAATCTCAAAAGATAGGCTGACTTTAGGCCCAAAACCAAAAGCAAAAAAGATGGCCGATCTACCAAAAAGGAAAGAAGGAGAAAAATCCAAGATAACAAGATGAAAGATCAAAATGGCCGACCTATATTGATTGGCCGACCAAAAATTACCAAGATAAAGTGCTGACCTACCTCAACTAAACGATATACATTAAACTGGCCTACCAACATAAAACGACAGGTCATTTCTGAGAGAAAAAAGCCGACCCTAATCTGAAGTAAGATCAACTTATAGCAAAGAAGCAAACCCCAAAAATCAACTATTTGGAAGGAGCTAACCTTAGTTGGCCAACCTGCGCCAACTTAGCAAAATGCCGACCGATTCGCACTAGAAACCCGACTTACAAACGAAGCCTTCGACAGTGGAGTGATAACTCGAAGTCCCGCAAATAAAACAGATTGCCCATAAATCTTTTAGAAGAGCGAACCTGAAACCCGACGAACGTAAGCTCAAATAGCCAGGAAATCGGAAAAATTCTTAAAGCAAGCTGCCACCGTCAGCAGCTGAACCAAACTAAAACACCGAGGAAGAAGCAAGTTGCGCCCGAGTCGAATCGAAGAACTCTCACGCCAACAGAACCAGACAAAATGCGATTTGCTGATCTCCCAAGAACTAAAATGGTGACCGACCTCGGAGCTAGGAAGAAGCAGCTGCGACAAGGACAATCGGAGCCCCACCGCAAACCGGCGATGACAACCTCAATGATTCACCGATCTCAAAGCCTAATGGAGGTCCCATCAACCGAGACTAAACACTTCATAATCGAGGAGCTCACAAATCGGAAGAACTAGAAACAGATCGAGAGAGAAAACAGAAAAGGGGAGAAGAGAAAAATTACTTTGGCAATAAACAGTGTCGAATGAGAGAAGAGAGGCAGGAAAAGAGAGTAGAAAGAAGTATTTATAAGCAAGAGAGGAAAGGGGGAACACTTACCTGACCTAAAGCAATGCCGGGACCCACGTTCGTAGCAACGAAGCCGTACACGGACCCACTCCAAGCCAACTCAGATTCGTGCCGAGCCAATAAATATTCGAAGAATCCGTTGACTCAAGGTCAAAACTTTTTGTCAAACAGACTGGGGGGGGGGGGGGGGGGGGGCTGGGGCTTACTGTTGATACCAGACCTCTACAAGGCCCAGTTGATTAATTTGGCCCGTATCAAGCTCTAGGCCCAAGAGAGAAGAAAGAAGTTTTGGCCCAGATTTGAGGAAGATGCCCAGCAGTGTCAGCTCAGCCCAGGTTCAAGGATAAAGCCCAGCAGTTTCAGCTCGGCCTAAGTCCAAAAAACGAAGCCCAGCAGCTTCAGCTTGGCCTAAGTCCGAAGAACGAAGCCCAATAAGGTCAATTTCGTCAGAAAGCCCCCGAAGCCCAACGCAGCCACTGCCCTAATCTTCTATATATAGGACCGTATTTCAGTACGAAAAGGACACTCTTTGCTCCGGAATTTACGGAATTTAGCTTTAATCACGCTTTGTAATAGGTTCTCTTTTTTAGAGGTCGGCTTTCGTGTTAGAACTTCTCAGATGGGATCCCAGTTTTTGGGAACCCTCTTTTTAGTACTTTTATCGGTCTTGTTCTGTACTCTGTCGATTCTTGTTATCAATAAATACGAATTATCCTAAGTTGGATCTAAGGTTCAACAGTGCATAACAAACTCTACTTTACATATGACATTGTTCCTCCTATGTTGCAGCTTCACATAGAATGTTTTACGTTGTTAACTTCAAAATATTTATTTTCTGACAAGCAAAAACCATATGAATTTAGTTAAGCATTTACATAAATATATAGTTAATCATTTACATAAATATATATCAGGATTTGATAAGCCAACTACTTAAAATCTTCTATCACAAGTGTTGTCTTCCTTAAATTTGTAACAGAGATGTTTTGAGCACCTCAAATGTTGAATTTCATCCCCAATCATTATTACTAAATAAATAATTTACAAACATTATTAATTCAATAATTATATATAATTTTAAATAAGAAAGTTTGTAAGAAAAATAAAAGAAAGCTTTATGTCCGTGCCCAAGTAATATAATAGTTGATATCCACAGTTAATTTTTTTTTGACCCGGTTGAAAAATAATATTTGGTCCACCAAGTCAGCAAGAAGAGAAACCGGTTGTGTGATTTTGGATTTTGGATCCTTGACATTCAAGTTATATGACTTGTAGGGAACGGTTTCTTTTGACCGGGACGAGCCGGCTATTTTTCATAAATCTAAGTGATGTAGCATGATGATATGATTCAGGTACAAACAACAACAAGAGATATTGACATATTGTGGGCAAAGCATTAAATTGTGAGGAAAGATACAACAAAATCTTCTTCCTTTGGTGTTAGAATTTATGGCAGAGCTGGCAATTTCGTGTGTGATTTAGAGAGCGAGTGCGATTGTGTTTTCGTTCTTTTTATGCGCCGGCGACTAGGCCTCACGTCGTCGACGAGAACTTCTCCCCTCTTTCTTCTTTATCTCCCTTGCTCTTCTATGGCTACCTATCTCGACGCTCTCTCAGAAGCCCCTCCTGGATCTGTTATTCCGGTGGCATCTGAAACCCTAAATTCCATGGGTCACTCGTCTACTCTTGGTTCCGACATCAAAATTCCTCCGTCCTCGATTCCAGAAGGAATCCCCTCTGCCCCGGCTGTTCCGTATGCGACCAGATTCAAAGCCTCCCTCCGTAACCTAAAGAAAATGTCGGCTTCCTCATTCCTCGACGATGGGACACCGGTGGTACATGCACCGGATTCTGTCCTCCTCCAAACCTTTGAGTTATAGAAGGGTTACATTGTGGCTCAATGTCATGGTCTTCTCCCTCCGGCCTCGGTAGTCTACCATGACCTTAATCCGATTTGGGAAAAATTTGGTAATATCTCGATGCGCAAGATCTCTGACTTCGCTTGTATGATCTTCATTCCCTCGGTACAAACAAGGGAATGGGTCCTGCAAGTCGGGTTTTGGAATGCGGGTCACTGCTCCTTCACAGTCTCACCTTGGACCCTGGAATTCTCGCTTGAAACTCAGGAGCTCAAATCAGCACTGACCTGGGCAATCCTAAAGAATGTTCCCCCAATGCTCTACTCGCTCGATGGTATCAGCGTAATTGCCAGCACCATTAGAGAACCCCTGCACACAGAAAAATCCCATCTGGATGCAATTTATATTGGTCAGACAAAAGTGAAAGTTGAAATAATGCTCGATAGCTCCCCTCCAGAGTCTATTGTCATTCGGGATTCGCAAGGTAACTCAGCGATGGTCTCGGTCTCCTACCCTAGCTTACCACCAAAATGCTCCAACTGTGGATGATTCGGTCATCTGCTGAACCGTTGCCCGTCTCCTCGCCCCAAGAAAACGATTCTAACTAAAAAATCAGTGGCATCTTCGGAAGCTACGAAGCCAATTCCTGCTGAAAATTTGTTGGAATCTGGTATCGTCGCTGACCAACCTCTGAGCGAAGATCCACCTACATCGATCAGGATCAAGGCAAGGAGACATCGATCGGGCAGTTAGTTCCCCTCCTCGGTTATCAGTGGGTTATTTGGTCACAGAAGAACTGCCTGCTTCAGACTCGTCTCTCTGCTCCCCTGAGCTTCCTCTTCCCGTTGGTCCCTGTGAGGAGGCGTCAGAGACACTTCATCTGCCCCCCTCCGAGTTACCACTGGCTGCGGAAACCACTGATCCTTTTGTAGAGGTTCTCTCCAAATCGGCTAAGAGGAAGAAAAAGAAGCTATTGCGACAGGCGGCTCTGGATGCTGCTTCACCAGTGTTATTTCAATCGGCTCAAGTCTAAACTCGTGACAAGGGGAAGTCCTTGTCAGGAAGACAGTCTCATTAAATGCTCGGCTCTCCCCACTTTTTTGCTGTATATAATGGGGACACAACTTTTCTTTTGGAATGTTCGCGGCTTAAATAGCTCCTCTCGTCAAAGATTGGTTTGTAATTGGATGAATCTTCACAAACCTATCATTGGCGCTCTCTTGGAAACGCATGTGAAGGAGGAATAGGCTCTATCGGTACTTTCCTCCACTCTTCCTAGTTGGCGGTATGATAACAACTATGCTTTCTCGGATAATAGAAGAATATGTGTTGTTTGGGATCCAGTGGCCTCGGTAATCACTCTCTCTATGTCTGAACAACTGGTATTTGTGCTGTACAAACTCCAACTGCACAGGCCTCCTTCTGTGTCATTTTTATCTATGGCAATAACACAGAGGGGCAACGGAGGAGACTATGGGAAGAAATCACTTATCTGAATGAACAACCGCCGCTTTGCTCTACTCCTTGGCTACTCATTGGGGACTTCAATCAGATAGCTTCCAGCTTGGAGAATTACTCAATCCTCCCTACGACTCTTCCACTCTCTGGTATGGCGGATTTTCAGGACTGCCTCTCTACTAATAATCTGGTTGATCTTTAGAGTAGGGGAGTCTTTTTCACTTGCTCAAACAACTGTATGCATGCTCCAGTGCTGCGCAAATTGGATAGGGTCCTCATAAACGACCATTGGGCTTCTTCTTTTCTGGATTCTCTTGTTGTTTTTGGACCCTCCTGGAGGCTCTGATCATGCTCCAGGTCTAATCACCTTAGACTCCCAAGCTCCTCGAACCAAGAAGAGTTTCAAATACTTCTCCTTCTTGGCAACTCACCCCGCCTTCGCTGCAGAAATTGCCAAAGCATGGTCTGCCCCGATCAGTATGGGTTGTGCAATGTTCTCTCTCGGTCAGTGACTCACGGCATCAAAGCGAAGCTGCAGAGCTTTGAATAGGGAGGGGTTTGGAAACATCAAACAGAAAGTTGCAGACTCGCTAGCTGCGCTGGAATCAATTCAGAGTGAACTGCTAACACACCCCTCCCCTGCTCTTATTTTACAGAGGAAACAGAGGCTCGCAAAACTTGGCTGTTCTTTGCAATATCTCTTGAATCGTTTTACCGACAAAAATCCAGAATTCGTTGGCTAAAGGATGGAGATGCAAACACGGCTTTCTTTTTTAAAGCGATATTATTTCATCAGGCCAGTAACTTGATCCGTCACCTTCGGGATGCGAATGGATCAAGAATTGAAGATCCGGTCCTTCTCAAAGACATGATCATCTCTTATTACTTCAACCTCCTTGGAGTGGCTCCTCTGGACATCACCCCCTTTTCGGTCACCGAGTTAAGCAACTGTCTATCTTATCGTTGCCCTACCCTGATTTCGGCTGAGCTTTTGCGTGTCCCTTTACCTGAGGAGATCACTAAAATCTTATTCGCCATGCCGAAGAACAAGGCTCCAGGCCCCAACGGGGTTTCAATGGAATTCTTTATAGACTCTTGGTCAACGGTGGAACCTGATACCATCAAGGCAGTCGCAGAGTTCTTCCCTAGTGGCTTCCTTTTCCCTCGCTTCAATGCTACGGTAATCACTCTAATACCTAAAACTAAGAGTGTTGATTATCTCTCAGGGTTCAGACCGGTATCTTGTTCCAACACCATTTACAAGATCATTGCTCGGCTTCTCAAGGCAAAGCTACAACTTTTTATCCATGAAGTGGTTCAGGCCAATCAAGTCGGCTTCATTAAGGTTCACGTGCTTTGTGAGAATGTCCTGCTAGTATCTGAGTTAGTGGAGAGCTTCCATCAGAAGGGGCTAACCAGGAGAGGATGTCTTTAGATTGACATCACAAAAGCTTTTAATAGCTTAAATTGGGAATTCTTACTCAATATCCTCAAAGCTATTGATCTTCCTCAGGGCTTCATCGACTGGATTAGAATCTGCATCTCTACCCCTTCTTATAGTATTGGGTTTAATGGGGAGATGATTGGCTTCTTCCCAGGTAAGAGGGGGATTCGGCAAGGCGATCCAATTTCCTCTCTCCTCTTTGCTCTCGCTATGGATGTCCTATCTAAAATGCTTGATCAAGGTGTAATTACAGGTCAGTTTGGGATTCACCCACAGTGTAATGGCCCCCTGATCACCCATTTGAGCTTTGTGGATGACGTGTTAATCTTCTTTGATGGCTCGGATCAGTCGCTTCAGGGGATCCTCGACATTCTGGATAACTTTAAGAGGCTTCAAGGCTGGGAATAAACCGTGAGAAAAGCTATCTTTTTCTAGATGGAGGGAACATTCACCATGCTCGGCATCTTGCTGAAAGCTTTGGTATATCGTAGGGTTCTCTGCCAATTTGCTACTTAGGGGTTCCATTGACCTCTAAGAAATTTACAAGGTCCGACTACCAGCCTTTGCTTGACAAAGTCTCGAATCGTTTCTCTTCGTGAAAGGTCTGGAATTTATCATTTGCTGGAAGGCTTCAACTGCTTCAGTCAGTTATCTTCTCCACTATTAACTTCTGGGCTTCCATTTTCATCCTCTCCAAGCAATGCATTGCAGCTCTTGAAAATATGTGCAATGCTTTCCACTGGAAAGCGGATCCTACATCCGCCAGAGGAGCAAAAATTTCCTGGGATTCAGTATGTACACCAAAGCAGAGTGGGGGGCTTGGGCTTAGAAGATTATTGGATTGGAACAAGATCATGGGCCTAAAGCTTATCTGGTTGATATTCACCTCGAGTGGCTCCCTTTGGGTTTCCTGGGTGAGACGTCACCTAATCAGCTCTCAAAACTTCTGGACTATCGTCCCCAACTCGGGAAGCTGGATTTGGAAGCAGTTATGTAAACTAAGAACCACTGCTAGGCCCCTCATATGCTGTGATGTTGGCTCGGGCCTCACAGCTCTTTTCTGGCATGAAAATTGGACAGGAATGGGTCCTCTGATCAATCTCACGGGTACACAAGGACCTCGAATATGTGGTATCCCGAGCATGGTGGTTGTGGCGGATTGCATTCGCAACGGGGCTTGGTGGATTCACGGCTCTAGGAGTCGCAATCCTATCATCTCCTTGATCCGGCAGTGTTTGTCAGATCCACTACCAATAGCCACAGCCGAGGAGGATGACTACTATAAGTGGAAACTAGGTTCTCAAGGGGTCCCGAAAGCATTCTCAGCTTCGGCTACTTGGAAATTCCTTCACCCATGCCCGCCCGCTGTCACCTGGAATAGAGCAGTTTGGTTTTCTAGAAGGATACCAAAGCACGCTTTTATTTGTTGGGTAGCTGCTCGAGACAGGCTATACACTAGAGACAGGCTTAAGGATTGGGGTCTGAATATCCCCACCGTCTGCCTCCTCTACAACTCGGTTGACGAATCGAGAGATCACTTATTCTTTAACTGCTCATACAGCCAAGAGGTGTGGATGGCTTTTACCACGCCTGCAAACGTCCATCCTCCTCTGCCTTTCGCTTTGCTGCTCAACTGGATGGCCAGCCCTCCGGCTACCAAGAATGTCGCCCTCATCATCAGACTCGCCTTCCAAGCTTCTTTATATGCTATTTGGAAGGAAAGGAATTCTAGACTTCATACAGCGGTCTCCCGTCCGACGGTTACTATTGTGGAAGACATCAAGAGACTGCTTCGAGCTCGACTAGACTCTCTCTTGGGCGCTTCCAAACACCCCTTCATCAGTTTCGTACCTCTCCACCTGATTCTCGATTTACTAACCCATTTTTTTGTTAAAGTTTTTGCTTTACATTAATTGCAGATCGTTCTGAGATCATGAGTTGTAACCCTGTGGGGCATCAATTGTAACTGTTTCCTACTAATATAAATAGAGTTTAAAAAAAAAAGACAAGAGATATTCTTTGTTGAGATTGATTTGGAAGCCATTGAGCTGCAGAGAAAGAATGAGGAGACGATGGAGGAGCAATGGCATTTAATTTTTAGTTTATCGAAAGAGATAACACAAAAGTCTAAGTGCAAGCACGTGTTAAGTAAACTAGCATTTTGTACTAAAATATTCGGTAGAGGCCTCGGATTTTTTAGTTACTCGCAACCGAACTGACCGTTTTATTCGATTTATTCGGATATTGAATAAACCCGAATAAAATGATGGGTCATTTCGGTTTGGTTAACGGTTATTTTGATTGTTAATTATGTGCCAATTTAAACCAAAATTATAGATTTACTCGAGAAAAAAAATCTGAGAATTTCGGCTATCTCAATTAATTTCGGTCAATGTAAACACAAATGTAATTGTTGCATATTTCTGATATTCGAATCACACATTCTCAATTTCTTGAACTGAAAACTTATGAACATGCTTTCAATTGGATAGCAGAAGTTAATGTTCTAATTTTTGGTTCAAGAATCCATATCCCGACCGAGTCAATTGTAAACTTTCATAGTTTATACTAATTTGTTGTTTTCTGTAGAATGAAGGATACCGACTATATTTACATGTTAACCTGAATTTATATCAATTTAATCGATTACTAGATAATGTATATTGCATACTAACGATAAACAATGGATGTTTGGTAAAATTTGTTCCCAAAATCTTATGATCCTACCAAGTGTGCATTTACCACTAAATTCACCAATAAAAATGTTTACACTAAATTTATAAATTGAGTTTTCATTGATTACAATTTTGGTTATATATATTTTGTTAGCCAAAAAAGTAACAGAAAACTTATGAACCAAGTGTATCATGAAATATGAACATCCATAATAAGATTAGTTATTGATAATTAACTAATAATTATCCATGTACAAAAATATTATTAATTAATTTGGTGAGAGTCTTTAGAAAGACAATATTACACACAAACGCATATTTCTTACTAGGTTGATATGGCGTTTGAGCTTCATTTTGGCTGGAAGCCTTTTGTGGAGTTGCTTTTGGATTTGCCAATAGACCAAAAGGCCAATATCTGCTATGCAGTGTCAAGCACTCGCCAGTTTGAGAATGAGCTCAAGTTCCATAAAGCAATTAATCATCAGATCACACTATCGATTCAAGAAGTTGTGAACATTATGGACAAGGGATAGAGGTTGTTTACAAAAGATGCAAGCATTCTGTAACACTTTCGTTAGAGAAGAGATTGTGGATGAGCGATATTGTCCACGGTTATTGAAGCCATTTCAATAAAAACATGATTCGAAAGAACTATAGCTTCCAGATTCAGAGCCATAGACGAATATGTCGGATTTTCATTTCATTTGGATAGCGGTTCGAAATAATAAAATGATAATTCTTATTAAAATGATTTCAAATGAAAATCTAGCATATTCATCTTAATTTTTTTATCTTTTTGTATATTTTTTAATTTTTTTATTTAAATAACCCATCATGATTATGATTATGTTTGAGATAAAACGTAAAACATACAATTACTGAGTTTCTTCACCATTTCTCAAACTAACTAATTTATTACACTAATATCAATATCTACATATTGCAAGTTAACTATATGTTTAATATCAATTAATAAGCTCAATAAATTGAAAACTATGCATACAGTTTTACTAAAAAAAGTACAATGAACTATATAGAACAATTGCACTTGCACAACTTATGTTCGGGCTTTCTAAATAGCTCCGAAATCTAATCAATTTGGCTAAACCATTTATCATGAGTGGTTCTTCTATTTGAGTTTGGAAGCTATAAAGTTTTGTGATTTCTATCCTTCACATAGTTAAAAATAGTCTTATTTTTTTTATCCTCTCTTTCAACAAATTGGAAATTAGAGAAGAAATATATGTATACAATTGTTAGCAACGACTATATATAAATTTCTTATTGAAAATAAACAATTATAAAGATATTACATCAAATTTCTTTTATCTAGCAGATTTAACAACACACTTAAATATGAGATTCTTTAGTTTTTAACTATTTATATAATGAAGGATAAAATCCCATCAAACACTGATAACACATGCTTGTATTAACATAAGATAAAAATCAAAGCAACATTCTCACTATAGCCTTAGTCACATTAGAGATTTTTTGCATTGAGTTGGTCAAACTAGTCAATGGAGATTTCCCTTCAAACCGTTCTTCACATACAGAAGCTTCGACACCAGCATCAATCACACCGTCTTCGCCAAATTTCGGAACTCCTTTAGAGATAGCTTCAATGGCTTCGGGAACATCAGCCTTTAAAATCGTTTTGTATCTTTTACTACATTCATCCAAAGCATATTTCAATTCCGGTCTCTTTTTATACAGATTGTTGATCTCGTTCAAAGTCTTTGTCGCCAACCCCTACAAAATTATACTTATAAACAAATTATAACTGGTTGGTTTTAAACAAAATATAAAAATTATAAAAAAAGTTTTTTATTAATTTATAAGTTTTTATTTACTCAAATTAACCAAGCCCCGAACAAAAAAAGCGACTCATACATAATTGGTGGTATATACTGATTACTGAAAGTGAGGCAAATCTTAATCAAATATCTCATTCTTATAAACAAATTAAGTATAGTACTTCAATTTGAACTGAAATAATTGATTATATACTATACTGAAAAAGAAGGAAATATTGATCACAGTTCACATTCTTGTAAGAATATTAGATATGATAAATTTTATTATAAATTGAACTAATTAGGTATATATGAAAGAGGAAGGTCAATTATTGCTTCAAAGAGGATGGTTAATTCCCTCTGTTTGTTTGTAACGGAATAGATTGATTAATGATATGGGAAAAACATGTTGAACAAAAAACAAGAATATATATATATATATATATATATGAAAGAAAATAGATCGGGGAAGAAAATTAAAGACCTTGATTTTGTCGACGAGGATGAGAGCGAGACCAGAGGTGTCGGCAGAGGAGCCACGTGGATCGGAATGGAGGAGAGACACGCAGAGATTGAAGTCTGGTGTCTCTTTGCATGTCTTCTCTATTATACTCGCTTCACTCACCACCATCATCACCATCATCACCATCATCTTCTTCATATTCTCTCTTAATTATTATTTGATGATTATCTTTTTGTGTAAAAGATGGAGGATATGCTTTGATTTCGGTGAATAACAGTTATATAAGTATGTGTCTCTGCCCTGCGTGTGTTGATTTTCTCTGTGTAGTGCACGTCTCCGATATATATATATATATATAATCGAATCGATGGTGTCTTTACCAAAATACGTTATAATTCCCAAAGTTTAAAAGTTATCATTTCTGATATTTACACGCAATATATTTTAATTAATTAATATTTTTGTCCAATCAAATTCTTGTTTTGTATGTTGTTAAACTTTTTTTAGCTAGTTCTATGAGTAAATTTTTAGTTTCTCTAGTATAACAGTATTGGTAAAAATATAAATAGTGTGCCACATTAATATTAGTCAAACAATAATGAATGTATATTCGTGCGTAAAACTATGCAAGTGTAGTAATAATTTGAATATAAAATTTTTATGTTGCTTTTGAATATTTTTCTTTAACTGATCATATTTCTTTTGATTAAATACATATCTGTGTGAAATGGGGAGTAACTAGCTAAATTTCGTGATCTAACTTGATCACATCGTTATATATGTTGGAAACTATTTAGTGGTATTTTGTGGCGAATAATTTCTTAATACAGTAAGAGTTGCGAATCATGTGATAGTGGTTCTATTATCTATTATGCTACGCATGATTAAATCCAAAGGTATGAATTACAGCTAAATAGTAATATAAGAAAACGTTTCATTTTAAGTTTAGTTTACATAGCTTAATTACATAACTTAATTACATAATCATCACTGAAAAATCTCAAATTATAACAAAATATACAAGCCTCGTAATTAACCCCAATAAATAACAACGCGCAATAAATTCAAATACAACTCTTCAACTCTTTAAAATGCTTGCTATATGACAATTTTTTGTTCACTTACTTCACAACACTTTATAATTTCGACCCTGAAATTTTTTTGTATATGTTTATTATATATTACGGATATTATACTATGATTTACAATTACACCGTTGATAAAACAACAAAAATATAGTATGTCGTATTGTTATTAATGTTGGCCCAAAGTATTAAAGTTTCTATCACTTTCCAACGAACCGCATCTATGAAACATCGCCATGTGGATCCAACAGTTGAGGTTAGCGTGTTACACTAGTAGTTAATCAAGGGGATAGCTTTTGCTCATCCCTAGTTTGCTTTTACCTTTATTCATTCGTAACGGTAAGCATTGCGAGTTGCTGAGTTACATGGTGGAGCCATCACATCATATAGAATAAAAGGATAAATCTAAAAGTAAATAAAGCAAACTTTTATTTGAGTTATTTAAGACATTTCATTTGACAAAATATGACCACCTAAAGCATTTTTTCTTTCTCTCTTAAAGCCATTTTATCTATTTTTGTTGCTTTTTAGGCAAAACAACGAAAAGATAAGTTCAATAAGAGAAGTCCTTTTCATAAATAGATGATATTTATATTATTCAATCATTCGATCATCATATAAAAAACAAAAAAAAATCCCATCGCGTTTTACAACCAATCAAGATGCAAACAATTTCAAAACAAGGTACTAATAAATACTATTGATTAATGTGAAAACAAGTTTCTCGTTTGGAGTCTTACACATAGAGGAAAACGGCAATAAAAGTAACTTAAATCACGAATTGGTTAAATAAATGAAGATGTTTATTTCCCTGAATTATGCTCACAAGGTCTAATATTTTAACTATGTCACATTAAGCATCACAAAGTTTAATATATGAAATTTGTCACATTGAGCATGTTTTCGGTTGTCCAGAATTTTCAGAATGCGCACTATCTGACAATAAGCCCGTAACAAAATCTATTGTCCATATCCGACAATAAGCCCGTAACAAAATCTATTGTCCATATCCGATTCAGAACTCAGATTCACGTAGTTACAATATGTCTGCAAGTATCTACAAGAAAACAAAAAATCCAGAAGATTATCCGAAACTAAAATTACATGTAGATACATAAATAAGACTAAAATTACATGTAGATACATAAATAAGTTAACATACATACGAACTTCCATATCCTTCAAATACATATATAAAACTCTGAAATATAATTCTATTTGAAATTTTTAAACAAGAAAGATACTGAAATGCATAAATTGTTTTTACTGGTTTTTAAATGCAAAACTTAAAAGTGTTATGAACATAAATCTTCCAAACTTTCACACACTCTAGCTGCACACAGAGCCGTGCCAACCTTATTTGATATCATAAACAATTTTTTTCCTAAAATGCCCTTATTTATATTTTTATAATAATAAATATAATTATTACATAGTAAAGATCATAAAATGAAACTAAATAAATTAAATTGCAGTTCTAAAACTTTTTTTTACTCCAAAATTATTGACCAAAATTTTAATTTATTTTTACCAATTATGGATATGGATGAAAACTATTTTTAAAAATAATAAAATAACAAAAAGTAAAAAAAAAAATATCTTCATTATATCTAATTGTTAGAGTGCTGAAAAAACAATTGTTACAAAAATATAGAAAAATTGTAATAATAAACTTCTTAATGTTAGACCAGTAGAAAGATGGAAAGAAAGAAATTATATGGTTTAATTTTTTCCTTGTTTTAGTTCTTTTTTTTAGGGTCATTTCCTATAATAACAATTTGATTTATTGTTGTTAATTTCTCATTTGTAAACTTATATATGTATAAATCTATATTTATATTTGAGATCAATACAATATAACTAACAAGAAAATAGATTATTAAATCTTTTTAAAAAACTGCTGCTCTATGATTTAAACAATAATTTGCTGCTTTAAACCAAAGTTTCTTTTAAATGCATGTAGGCACGGCTCTCGCTGCACATCTTTTTTTTTTTTCAACTGAAGGATTTTATATATACCAAAGAAGATGTTACACAAGGCCAAAAACAAAGGATCCACAGCAATCACAGTAATGCTTAACCGAGAGAATTACAAAAGTGCAACACTCTTTTCATGCACAAAAAGATTTTTAAGCCAACCTGGAAACCCAGCTGCTACATATGATTGCCAACGATCCTCCCCTGTAACACTCTGAGCTATAAACCTAGCTCCACTATTCGCTCCTTTTGCTTCCACTTCAATTTTCCAACCAACGATTAGGGAGAGAAGGGACCTGAAATGATACGCATGGTGCCTAAAAAAAAGCCATGCCTTCGGTCGAAGCACAGCTCCCACCAGAACTACATCTTCAACAGCAAAAACCACATTTTTCAAAGAGAAACTGATAATGCTATTGATTGCCCAAGACCAAGCTTTCTTTGTAGCTTCAGGTTTAGTCTTCACCCTGACAAAGGAGACTCGGCTATGGAGAAGAGTATCTCCTTGATTATCCCTTAAAACCCAAGAAGCACCACCTGATTCCTTCTTCTTGTTCTAACAAACTCCAATATTGCATTTTACCCAACCGATTTCAGGAGCTTTCCACTTGCTTTTCTCCACTTTAGCTAATCGATTAAACTTGTCCTGTACCTCTTTCTCATCAGCTTGAACTCTGAACCATTCAGAAGAATCTTCTCTAATCTTTTTAATTGTATCAAGCGCTTGGAAAACCATTCCTTCAAAAATGAAGTTGTTTCGGTTCTTCCAGAGTAACCACATAATCCAAGGGAAAACTCTTCTTATTCCAATAGGAACTCTTGTATCAACCCCAATTCCCATAATATAAGACATATTTTGGTACATTGATTCCTCATGGAATCCATTCTCAGGGTAGGGAAACAAGGAAAGGGCCCAAACCTGTCTTGCCCTCGTGCATGTAAAGAGAACGTGATTAGAAGATTCTCCTTCCAGCCCACAGATTTGACATCTGGAATCTATTTGCATCCCTCTTACTGCAAAATTATCTGCCACGGGAACAGCATCACTCAATACCTTCCATAGGAAGTTTTGGATCTTTGGAGGAGAAGAGATCCTCCAAACTCTATTCTTTAATCCGTTTAGCGATGGTTGCATATTTGCCTCAATCATCTCCTTCGTCAAGAAGGTCTGCGACGCAAACCAATACCCCGAGCTCACTGAATACTCCCCACTTTTAGTATGCCCCCAAGCCCAGAAATCATCTTCTCCCACCGATGGGTGACTCTTAACTATGATAGCAACATCTCTTTCAAAGAACAGCTCATTCAACTTATCTAAATCCCACCATTTAGTTGAGAGGTTAAGTAGATTCTCCACTCTCAGGTCGATGTTGACCAAAGTATTTTTCATGAGAGGTGCACGCATCTTACCATCATTGATCCATAAACTAGACCAAACCCTTAGGGATCTTCCATTGCCTACCATCGGCCTTAGCCCTTTCTTTAACAATTCTCTACCATGTAGAATGCTCCTCCAAGCAAAGGAGGGTCTCGCACTCATTTCAGCTTCTAAGAACCCATGATCGTCAAAATATCTGCTCTTCATGAATCTTGCGAACAGACAGTTGGGAGATTGGAGGAGCCTCCACGCTTGCTTAGCCAATAACGCTTGGTTAAACAAATGAATATCTTTAAAGCCAAGCCCTCCCTGATCCTTTGGGATACACATTTTCTTCCAGCTTTTCCAGTGAATTTTCCTGATGTTTTCAGTTGCCTGCCACCAGAAATCAGACATTGCACTGGCCAGATTATCCAACGTTGTCTTTGGAAGCTTGAAACACATCATTGCGAACACAGGCATAGCCATCCCAATTGACTTCAGAAGCACTTCTTTCCCACCTTGAGAAAGAGATTTCATATACCATCCCGCCATTCTCCCTTTCATCTTATCCTTTATGAAGTCTAACATTTCAACTTTAGACCCGCTAAAACATTCCGGCAGACCAAGGTATGTTCCCGCTCCTCCTTCACAGCTAATGCCAAGCTTTGTCTTGACTAAAGCTCTGGTTTGTGCCCCCACATTCGCACCAAAGGTTATTGAGGATTTTCCGACATTTATAGTTTGTCCAGAAACCTCCTCGTATAACTTGAGGATACTTTGAATAGTCCCACATTGCTCCGTCGAAGCTTTGCACAGGAAGAGCGTATCATCTGCAAACAACAAATGATGAATCACTGGCCCTTCTTCTGAGAATTGAAGGCCGTTAATCAAACCACTTCGCTCTGCCATGTTCATCATATGCGTAAGACCCTCCGTGCATAGAACGAAAAGAAAAGGAGAGAGCGGATCTCCTTGACGCAGGCCCCTCTGCGGAACTATATAACCGTGGGGTTGTCCATTAATTAGAACTTCATATGTCACCGATGTGACACAAAACATCACCCACTTTACCCATTTCTGATGAAACCCCATAGTTTTCAATAAAGCTTCGAGATAGCTCCACTCCACTCTATCATACGCTTTAGACATGTCTGTTTTGACAGCCATATACTCTTTCGATATCCTCGAGTGGGTTCTAAGACTGTGAACCGCCTCATGAGCAATCAGAATGTTGTCTGATATTAACCTTTCCGCTACGAATGCAGATTGATTAGGAGCTACCAAGTCTGCCAGAAAGGGCTTAACCCGAGAAACCAAAATCTTTGAGATTACCTTATACAGCACAGAACACAAACTGATTGGTCTCATATCAGACATTAAAGGCGAACCTGTTTTCTTCGGAATCAAGCAAATCTGAGTAAAATTCCATTCCCTTGGAAATTCTCCTGTTCTAAAGAAGGTCCGAACCTCATCAGTGATTTGAGCTCTTACAATATCCCAATATTGTTGGTAGAAGACCCCTGTCATCCCATCCGCACCAGGAGCACTCTCCCCTTTGATCGCAAAAACAGCAAATCTAACTTCTTCCTTTGACACCTCCTTAACCAGAGAATTATTGACTACCTCGGATACCCTAGAGCTGAACCCTACGAACAGATTTTGAGGGTTCTGCGGGTAGGAGGAAGTAAACATGGACTTGAAGTACTGAGCAGCTATCTCCCCTTTCGATCCTTGAAGTACTCTCGCTGCACATCACTTACATAAAATAATTCAGTGAGTGTAAAAGATGGATGCTCTATCTTTTTGCCAACCTTTTAGTCACTACTGTAGTTCCATTAGTCTACATAGATGGATGCTCTATCTTTTTGCCAACCTTTTGTTGTATTTAAAAAATTAGCTACAGAAAATACAAACACATCAAATAACACTACCGTTTGACATTTGCACTGACGGAAAAGCCCATGACCTATGTAATGACTGAAACCATTGGGCTCTTGTAATGAAATTTGATATAATGACATAAAAAAATATTCTCAGTTTTAATGTTTTTTTTGGGGTACAAATTACACACTACATTATTTCTTTAAATTAAACAAAATAAGCCTAAGACTATCAAAACTGGAAAAGGCGGACATGTTTAACAACAGGTTACAAGTGTAATGAGTCTTGTTACAGTCCATTGGGCCTTCATAAGAGCATATTGGGTCTCATTAAAATGCTTTAGAGAGGCTAGAATATTCGATGAGAAACCTAATATAATATATTAAAAAATCTTATCACATGTCGCACGTGTGATTCTCACGAAAAAGGACAATAATCTTCAATTTTTTTTTATTCAGCTTGGCCCGCCGCTGTATCGCTTGCGGCATCTTTTTAACCCTTGTTCATCAAAACCACATTGTTCTATCACGTAAACCGTCCGATTAAAAGCCACGTCACCGATCCGCGTCAGTTTTTGATTCAACGGTTGAGATCTAATTTTCAAGACGGTACTGCTTTGTGCTGTTTGGTCGAAGCTTCAAACCATTCTCTCTCTCTTTCGGTTAAGAACAAAAAATCTCCAGGAAAAATCGAATTTTCTCGAGAAAATCTTTACTTGTTTTCGGAAGAAGATGACGGGAGTTGATGATGACAAGGAGTTCAAAGAGGATACCGTGATTCTCAGCGACGACGATAGTGAAGAGGAAGTTAAAGACGGAGGAGAAGAAGGTAGCGACGACGAGGAAGAAGAAGTCGATGGAGATGATGACGGAAGTGAAGGAGATGACGATGAGGAGGAAGACGATGACGATGATGTTCAGGTTTTGCAATCCTTGGGTGGGCCGCCGGTACAGTCAGCGGAAGACGAAGACGAGGAAGGTGATGAAGACGGAAACGGAGACGACGACGATGATGGTGATGACGACGATGACGACGACGATGATGATGAGGACGAGGACGGTGAAGATGAGGTATGGTTCTGAGATGAAATCAATTTTGTTTCTTTCTTTGAATTTATACACTCTTTAAAATTGATTTAGGGTTTAAGCTCTGTGATGAAATTGTAGATCTGGTGTTTTCTGCGCCTAATTAGCTTAGTAGGAGTCTGAATCTTTGATGAAGAAAGACTGGATCTGTTTAAACTAAGTAACTTTTTTAACAGAATCTATAAACTTTCCTTGAATGTTTTTGATACTGTAACTAGAAAGTGTCCTGTTTTATCCCCAAATTAGGGTTTATACTTTCTTCCCCGAAATAAAAAAGTGGATTTTTTAAGTTTTTGAAGTTTCTGTTTGTGTAAAATTTTCTGACACAGTGTTTTGTCTGAGCCTGAGGTAGAAAGGAACAGAGTAAACTCTGTTACTCAATTTCTGACTCTAATTGAAATTCAAAATTAAGGATTCGTGAACCAATTAGATTAGAGAGTTCTTAGCTTTTGCCAAAGTATATGCCTTTTTGGTCCTTATCTTTCTGGGTTCTTGCGTAAATTGTCCTGTGATGAAAAGTCGATGAAACTGAGAAGATCTTATGGTTGCTTGGGTTTTGTCATATGGAATATTTGCAGGAGGATCTTGGAACAGAGTACTTAGTGAGGCCAGTTGGTCAAGCTGAAGATGAAGAGGATGCGAGTGATTTTGAGCCAGAGGAGAATGGTGTGGAAGAAGACATTGATGAAGGAGATGACGATGAAGGAGATAACACGGGTGCTGGCAAATCGGAGGCTCCTCCGAAAAGAAAGAGAGGAGGAGCAGAGGAAGAGGAGGATAGTGATGATGAAGATGATGATAGACCTCCAAAGAGGTAGTTTCTAAAAAAGAACTGACAACAACAACAACACGGTTCAAACAAAACAAAAAGATGCAGAAGAGCTTTATGTTTTTTTTTAAATTTGGAGTCGTGAGATTTGTTTGAATCATTGGTTGGGGTTCATGTAAGTTTATTATGGAGCAAAGTATTAGTTTAAGTTTTAATTAGGGGGCTTTTTTTTCTTTTCTTCGTTCTTTTCATTTATGCAATGTTGTTTTCTTTTTCTAGTGAGTCCAATAACCAATGTCTCTCGAACGATTTGCTGTCTAATGCTTTTTCTTTGTTAGAGTTCTTTTTTCGTTTTCTGTAATTTTTGTTGTGTTTTAAAAAAATTAGTTTTAGACTTTGTCTTGTTCTCTTTTTCGAGTTTTGGCGGAGACATTGTTGTTTCTTGGAGTATCACATATGAGAATTCAATTGGCGATAAGTCGAACTGATTGATCTGAATGGAATCAAACAAGTTCTAAAAAAAAAAGAGTTTTGGTACGAATAAAATGGTTTGTTTGTATCTGAAAACCAAAACGTAATTCGATTAGAATGAAAGAAAGAGGGTTTTATTTTAGAGAATAACATATAGTTAGCTGATCAACTCAAATTTAATTATAATCCGCATCAAACCAATACTGTGTTCCCTGAATCATTTGAACTAAACACTCCTTGCTTGTAAATGTTGAAATAAAATGGTGTAGAAGTAATAAGAATTCGAAAATGATACTTTTGAAGTAGAGAATTGTTTCAATCACAATATTATTCCTATGCAAAGTTGCGGTTACAGAGTTTTGGAAATTGGAACGCAGCAATGGCAAGTTGGCAACTCAAACCATTAGGCATTAGTAAATCAAACCATTGAGTAGTTGATAAATCAAAGCCTAAATCCGTTAGGCATTAGTAATGAAGAAGACTCAAGTTGATCATGACGAAAAACTGTATATGTTTGATTGAAATTATACGTTACTACATAAAGTTTGCAAGATAACATAAGTACGCAAAGTGACATGATTTGCATTTTTTGTCGTTGCCTAGACTTTCCCAACAGATGCGTCCACATTTTGAATGTCGTATAAAATCATGCCACACTTTCCTTGTGGATAACGACTAAATTTTTCAGATCTTAGATTCTTTTTTTTTTTTTTCTCTAAATTTTCATTAAAATCATATCAAAAATACACATTCAGTCATTACAAATCTACAAGATACAAATTATTACACAAGCAGCTATATGCACCATATGTTAAAATGATAAATTAAAGAAAAACTACATAATGCATTCTAGTCACGAACACCTTACTCGTAAATGAATATATATCTCCGTTATGTTTTTCCTTCGTACACCATCCTCTTTCCTTGTAATTGATATGCTTTTTTAGTTTCTGCAAACTCCAAATTGCATAGCAAAAATCCATTGCTCTCGATACTAGATCTGTGAATTCAACATTTTGATACCAATTAGTTCGTATTAATGTTTTTTTGATAA
The DNA here is from genome assembly GCA_911865555.2 of Thlaspi arvense. Lineage (NCBI taxonomy): Eukaryota > Viridiplantae > Streptophyta > Magnoliopsida > Brassicales > Brassicaceae > Thlaspi > Thlaspi arvense. Next base: position 52,254,011 of record OU466857.2, read on the forward strand.
TAAAGTGAACTCATGGTGCATAGCTGCTTGTGTAATAATTTGTATCTGTAAGTTTTGTTGTGTTTTGAAACAAACACATCAGCGTCTTGATTCTTCTTCATTTAGTGATTGTTTGAATATCGCCATACAAGAAAGAGAGTGCATTTTTGAATCCAAAACGTCGTCTCTTCGAATCTTTGAAGCCGGACCATGTTCTCTTCCATGGTGGTTTCCGTGATTTTCCAGGATCCCAAATTTGCCGACTAAGACACCAAAACACTCGTTGGATTTTGAATTCAATTCCTTCACCAGATCGGTAAGGCAAGTGTCGAGTATCATGAAGAGTCACATAACTCTTCATGGAGATGACATGTTTGTCCTAGGTGATTTTATAAAATCGACCCCTTACAACGAACAATGAATATTCGTTTCCACTAACGGAGAACGTTGCCACTCACGAACCGACACCATGGCCGAGCGATCTGTGAGAAAGAATTCTGATTTTATGGATTGACTGTTTCGTGAATCACCTTGGCTTAACTTCCATTGGAACCGACGGCGAGTTAATGAAACAGAGGATCAACGCTGACTAATGTCACCGATCATTATGAAGCACCACCAACCATCGCGCGAGCATGTGGTGGGGTTGCCGGCGTCATATAGAATCCTCCATCGCATTTAAGATAAACACAATCATCTAACTGTTTGCTAGATGTAGATGACACTCCAATTTTCACGAAAGTGATGAGATTCAAAATGCACAAAAATTTAGAAACCCAACCCAAATTGAAAAGGAGAAAGATGAAAATATACAAATACATAATTATATAATGTGATCAGGGGCACGGTACCAACACTGAATTGCATCAGCCACCGACCGGAATTAAAGATAGAAGAAGATTCCCTCAGAAATGCAAATCGCACTCAGGATCGCTCTCGGAGCAAAAAAAACGATTACTTAATTTTGCATCAGTCAAAAGTTACTTAATTTTAGATCTTAGTATGTTTTCTTTTTCTTTCGTTTTTTCCACTCACATCTTCTTTAGTTATAACTTTATTAATTTGAATTTTGACTATAGATGAAGTTCACATCGCTTAAATAAGTGTAAATGTATAATTATCATTATTGGCGTGTATAAGAAAAAAGTTGCCGCTAATAATCAGTGTAGAGCGGAAATAGATTTTTGTAGTAAAAACTCAATTCTCTCTGCCTTCTAGAAATAGTAGAAGAAAAGCAATTTTACAGTAGGTGTAACTTGTAAGAGTTCTTCATATTACATGAAAAAAGAAAGTGATACGACGAATAACATTAACAACATTAAAAAAATACACGAGACACTTGATTTGTGAGAGAATATTATAGATGAGAAACTTTGGCACTAGTTGTCTATATGCTCTCTTGTTACAAACTCGTTCAGATTCTCTATGCAAATATTTTTGCATTTGTTTAGTATGTACTATGTACATCTTCCAAAAGATAAACAAAAATCTTTCTATTTTGGCGTTTGCGGTTGCATTTTGAGACTATGAAAATCTGAATATAGCATTTAAGAAATATGTTTTTTGCTTGAAAAAAATACTTTTAATAAAATTTCGCAAACACAATGAGTATTGTGAATATCGAGAGATCGACCAATAAAAACGGTGTTGCCATATGTGGAACATAAGACAAGTCCTTGTAATGGATGGTAGAAGGCTAGAAGCTTAGTAGATATGAGATTAGTCAATAGATTTAAATGCGAACTATGATTTAGCAAATGTTCATGAACATCGATGAACATTGAGATGTTTCTTTCCGAAATATAGTGTACGTCTTGACGAATTGGGAAAATCAAAGTTGTTTATGTTGGACACTGGAGACATTTGATGTATAGTCAAATTGTTGATGTCGGGCTTCACACTTGAATCTGATCCGGTAAAAGCCTATAATGACTTTAGGGCCCAATCGGGAAAATGACCAACATCGATCATTTAACAAAAAAAAAAAATTAAGACGTATTCCAATTCAAACCCAATGATGATCTAACGGATGCTGCCTCAAATTTTGGTTGATGTGTTTTCTTAAATTACGTTGTGTGGTTTCATATGAGTAAAGTACTAATCCACAGTAACTTTTGTATATTTTCATATTTTTTAAACTTTTTTTTATTTATTATTGTGAAAAAATTCATTCTCGTTTCTCACAACACTTATTACATTAATACAACAATTATTTTGTTTAATTTCCTATAAAAAACCACCAAAACAAAACCTAAGACTTAACCAAATAAGACTTGGCAATATCTCCATCAGCTCCTTTAGGATAAAATCCACCAGGAACACTTTCATTTCCACTTCCATACACAATCCTTAGAATCTCCTCCGGAGTTCGATCAAACGCAACCGACATCTCATCACCAGCCAATACATTTCCGGGAATTTGTCCTTCTGCTCCCATGGACTTAGGCACGACCAAACCTTCATCTTTCACACCCATTTTCCCCAATTTGTTCCTTAGTTCGGAGATCTTATTCGTGAAAGCCGCAACAGTAATACCATAAGGATATACTATGTGTGCCGCTTTAGCATATAACATTGTTCTGATGACCGCGTCTTGCCCTGATTCTACTCCCAAAAGTCCTGCTACTAACTGGAGAACGTTTGTGCAATTAACATTATGTATATTTAATATTGCGGAAATTTACGGGAAAAAATGTTTCATAACCTATAGTTACACTTACATTAGTCCTACTTCTGAATAGAAAATTTTGAATATATCACACATTTATCTTTTGGATGAAACATTAGACATAACTCGAAAAGAGACTTATGTGTATATACCCATGGAAGAGAGTTTTTGGATTTGTTACCTTCCTTGATGCGGGACATTGTAGTTTAGGGTTAGCGCCAACGTAGCCGGTGAGACCAACGTAAGGGACTAAATATGAAGCAATGAGGTAATTGTAAGAATTAGCATAAGGATTAAATGGTGGTATGAATTTTTTTCCAAATGCATCATCCATCACTTTCGCAAATGCTTTTTTACTCAAATCAAGTTGTGGCCTTGCAAATCCTTTCACCGTTTTCTTGATTGCCCTGCGATTGTTATTATTATTATTATTATATCATTTCTTGAAGATTATATCAATGTGACAAATTTCCTAAAAGCTTTGCGGTTATAAACAATGTTGTAAAATATTTTTGAAATCGTGAATATTCTATATTAAAACTGACTTTTTTTTCTAGCCAACCATAAAAGCAACTCCGTAGTCTAATTATTCAACTAAGGAGAAAATTTTGCGTAATTTTTTTATAGAAAATAAAAAAATCCCGACTCCTAGACAGATGAATAAAGTCACAACTCTAAACTATTTACACTCTAAGTTAAAAGAAGCATTTTACCTCAAGTGGCCAACCTCTTGCCAAGCAAATTGCAAAATAATATCTCTTGTCAAAGGATCAAGTTTAGCTTTCTGAGCTCCAATTGGACTTGGCCCACCCATTGTTAAATTTGGTGCGACTTTATCAAGACCAAACCCTAAAGCTCCATACAAGAAAAACTCAGCTTCAAGATACTCCAAATTCAATGGAAACTCCAATAATTTCCTGTCTTGATCCGTACAGTTCGACGCCAATGGCTCAGGGCAGCTCATAACCTGAAGATGGTGAATGTTGAAAAAGAACAACACCATTAGTGTGGAAACCAACAAGCTTCTTCTTCTCTCCATATTAAGTTCTTTAAAAAAATGTTTTCGTTTCTTTTATTTGTTTCTGATTTATTTGTTTTTGGGTTTGAAGGTGATTTATTTATAGGGTTCTAGGACTTGAGTGAAGAGCAGAAGAAGTCTCCTGTTTTGCCGGCGTATTTACTCCGGAGAGGATTTCGCAGATACTGCCACATGGACTCTCAACTGCTGGAGGAGTTCCACGTGTATATTTGACATTTTCAGTTTCTATTTTTAGGACACATCTTAGGACTTTGAGAAATGTACGAAAATGTCATTTTGTCGTTTTGAGTTTATTGATAAGGGTTAGGTTGGATTTTGTTTTTGTCATGATACTTAGATTTTGTTTTTATCATGCCTAAATTAGCTAAGATTTAAGACATGATACCAACTTTGTCATTCAGATCTGCATTAGCTTGCTATTAAGTATGTTCAAATCACACAGAAATCTATAAGTAAAATCAATCCAAAACTTCAAATTCATAATGGTGAGATTTAATTTGAATAATGAAGGATTAGCTAATTTAGGCATTATATAAAAAAGTTATAATTCAAATTGGCAGAAAAATAAATTTTAACAAATAAGTATGCATTAACTTGTCATTAAATATGTTCAAATCACACAAAAAGCTATAAGTAGAATCAATCCAAAACTTCAAATTCATAATGGTGAGATTTAGTTGAATAATGAAGGATTAGCTAATTTAGACATGATATGAAAAAGTTATAATTCAGATCTGCAGGAAAATAAAGCTTAACAAATAAGTATGCATTAACTTGTTATTAAATATGTTCAATTCACAGAAAAAGCTATAAGTAAGATCAATCCAAAACTTCAAATTTATAATGGTGAGATTTAAGTTGAATGATGAAGGATTAGCTAATTTGGCATGATATCAACTTTGTCAACAAAAAACAAATCTTAACAAATAAGTATGCATTAATTTGTCATTAAATGTGTTCAAATCACACAAAATTTCAAATTCATCTTGACAAAATTTTCTTGTTTGTTGGACGAGGAGGAAATCTTTTTTTATTTTAGTTTTGTTTTTAACTATTATCGTTAAAGACGAGGAAACGCAATCTTTAGATGATGCAGATGATTTCTCGAATAGTAAATTTGGGTTTCTTTGTGTGTTTAATTATAGTTCCATCGGCCGTTAATATCTGTTCCATGAGATCCATTCTCTCTTTTTCTTTTTACAAAACTACAATTCACGTGACCATTTTTTTGGATTTTACATGAGAATTCGGCTAGGTCGAGTAGTCTCGAAAATTTATGAAATGGGCTTATTGTAGGCCTGTTAAACACTTAAATAAACCCTCTATGTAAAACAAGAGTTTCCCTTTTAAATTTGATGTGATCTTGTTGTACTACACTCAAGAGAAGTATTCATCAGGATATGGCTCGTATGGTAATATTCTGGATCGGTTTTATCGAATAAATGAATTTTTTATAGGCTTTTTTAGTTTGATTGTTTGAACAACACCAAATTATGTGTAATTCATGACACAGGAGAATTCGTTTCGTTTTAGGAATGTAATTATTTTATCTCTTGTTTGAAGTTTGCCAAATGTGTAATGTGTTTTTGAATTCTCCATATAGGATGGTTTTACCTTTTGATAGGCCACACTTAAAAACATTATTTTATTTGAAATCATGTGCCTTGACCCTTAGTCGGAGATCACACCTTCCTCTTCTTCATATCTCATATTCGATCGACAATAATTATCCTGATTTTATTCGTCAGCCAAAGAATTCGAAGGTACACTTTCTTTCTCTAAAGCACTTATAAAGTTATAAACTCACCAAAATAGTATATTATACCTCAGAACTCAGATGACTTATCGACCATGCCCAAACTAAACAGCCACTTCTATTCCCATAAAATTGGTTGCCCGATCAGTCACAATGAATTGTTATTATTATTTTTCCTGAGCATGAGATAGTATTGGGAGAAGAAACACATTTTTGTACTACAAAAGAGCATTTTTGATGTCATTTTGTCCGTATTCTAGTTTCTTGGTGGCGTTACTACAACGGAAGTCCTTACAAGTCACAACATCACTAAAAAAACCTAGCTTGTTTTTTTTAGTGGTTGAAATCACCTAACCTTACAATTTTTGGCAATCCAATTTTATTATATGGTTTCCATGACAAACAAATTTTAACGTTTCGTAGATTTCAAAAATCAATTCCGAAACTATGTTGATAACATAACATGCCCCGTTCAATATTTTATTGGGCCTTTTGGACTACAAAACAGCATTTTTCATAGTAATTGTTTTAACCAACAAATAAAAAAATAGATAAATGAAAAACAAAAAAAAAACTAACCTGTGTAGCTCACGTAACAATTAATGACTTAAGAAGAGTGAACAAAATACCACTCAAATGTATTTAGCTCACGTAATATTGGACACACACAGCGCTATCTTCTTATGGACTTAGGTTTTACAGATTTCTGCCGATTATCCTATATTGTCTTTTTTTATTTGAAAAAAAAGATTAACCGATATTGTCGTTATAGAGAAGAAGAAAATATGTAAATTTGGACCTTACAAAAGATGGAAAATTTTGAGAGAACCTTATGTTTTTGCACCATATTCACACATCCCAAGAACATCGTTTGTAACTTACCATAGTGTTCGGATAGTGTTCGAATGCAAATTTTAGGATACTACGTAGGGGTTATGATTTGTCGGAGATGGAACCAGGTCTTCGAGTTCCATCCTCTAGGGAAAGCGACGAATCGTTGTTCTGGGGTGGAAGTTCTCCATTCGCAAGGTGGCGGGGCACGCGCCATGTTCGATCCTGCAAGCACTTAAACAACCGTCAAACGAGCCTTCGGGGAGGACCGGAAGGGGATTTCTCTCCCAAAAGTTCTCCGACGCCCAAGTTAGTGAGCGTCCTACTGGAAACAATTACTCAGAGGGGAGGAGAGAATTCTACGGGTTAATCGTTAGGGGACTCGTCCGAAGATCGAGACTCTTGTTTGGTTTAGAGTGTTATGAAGAGTTACCCAGAAGAGTGGCAAGATGGTCATATCGGACCTTACTGGCGTCTGGGACATAATGGGATAATTGCTTAGATCGTTTGATCGAGGCATAATATCTCAGAAGATGAAGAGTTGACACACTTAGAATAATAAATCTAAGTGATTGGTCAAAAGAATTCTGAAGAATTATCAAGAAAATCTACAAGCGTTCGAAGGAGAAGAAAAATGGTCATCTGAAGCTCGAAAGGCTCGGATAGAAGATTAACAAGAGGACTAAGCTTCATTCCAACAATGGCACGTGAATGAGAGACATTTATTTGTCAAGAAAATGAAGTTTGAAGAAGAAGTAGTCGAAGTCAAAATTCGACCAATCAGACGGCGATACCCAAGCAGCTGCTTCACCAGCTTATAATCGCAGGAGGAGGTGTCACAGTGTGACTAGTTTGCGTTACTGTGGATCAGATCTATAATGACAAAGGAAGTTTCAAGTCTTAGCCACCAAGGACGGACCAATCCTGATGCTCAAAGGTGAATCTATAAGGACGAAACCAAGGGTGAATCTATAAGGACGAAACCAGCCACCATTGTGAACCAGTCATGGATGGACGTGGATTGAGTCATCTATGGGACAAAAACCGCGGCTGTCACCATGAGAAGGGATAGGCTACTAATCTAAGAGACAAGTCTCGTGATTATAGCTTATGGATCAGAAGATAAGATCAAACGACACAGCCAATCTCGCAAGAACACCCAGTCTGAAAAGGAGATCAATGGAGACAAAACCGTAACCAGGCAATGGGATAAGCCTCGTGACTTTGGTCAGAGCAGAAGATAAGGGCCGTGATTATGGCAAATGGAGAGACAACACACGGGATAAAAGCTTGAAGATAAGGGTCTTGTTGATACTTATCCCGAATTCAGCCAATAATGTGAAAACACCCAAACTGAAGAGATAAAGAGATGGGCATGGACTCCTATTTCGTTTTTGTGGATAAGGAGATAAGAATGGACTCCTATTACGTCCATATAGATGAGGAGATAAGCTTGGACTGCTGTTTTGTCTTCTTTGGTTCGAGGATAAGCATGGACTGCTGTTTCGTCTTCACTGGTTAGTAGATAGGAACGAATGAGTGTCACATAGCCATTGGATGAGCTACCCACGTCCCAGGCCATCCTTCCCCTATAAATACCCCCTGAGGCCATTCTTTCAAACCATTCTCAGCCACAGCAAAGGTAAAACGAAAATTCTAGAGAGAGAGAGAGAGAGTAGTGAAGAGCTAGTAAGCTCAAAGAAGAGTAGAGCTTAGGCGATCTAAAGAGGAAGGATCCCACTAAGCTAGGAGAGTCCAAGGTGAGTCCCGGTAGTATAGAATCATGCTAATGAATTCTTATGCAGGTTGTAGCTTAAGGATGAAACACTATGTGTGTGTTCATCTTAAGTTATTGTTATTTGTTAGAGGTTCTGCTTTATAACTTTCACAAATAGGAGAGTTTTGTGAAGAGTTATGCTGCAGAAATTTTAGTAGGATTGCTGTATTAACTTTCACAGAAGAGGAGTTTTGTGAAGAGTTATGCTGCAAAAATTGTGAATAAGTATGCCGTATAACTTTCACAAAAAGTGAGTTTTGTGAAGAGTTATGCTGCAGAAATATTGTTGATAAGTATGCCGTGTTAACTTTCATAGGACGGACTTTATGAAGAGTTACGCTGCAGAAATGTTGTGAATTGTTGTTAGTGGATCACATGGGTCGAAGACCACGTGTGATGGTTAGGGCGGTGTATCGGCGGTCCCGCAGACTCGGAGTGACTTGGGTCGCGCCCTTGGCCGAGTAATGCATGACGATGCATCCGATTGTCGAGCAAGGGCAATTCCGGCCGACTGTCGAGGCAAGGACAGGTCGGGTTGATGTTCCGACCTATGGTCCTTTGTGGTAAGTAGGTGCGGGTGTTCAAGTGTAGTATTTGGGCAACCGTGAACCGATACACCTAGAGATCTCGAAAAACCCTGTCAGCGTCCGAACATACTTAGCGTTGAGGCTAGGATGATGTTCATGAGCTGTTGAACATACTTAGCGTTGAGGCTAGGATGATATTCGTGAGGTGTTGAACATACTTAGCGTTGAGGCTAGGATGATGTTCGTGAGGTGTTGAACATACTTAGCGTTGAGGCTAGGATGATGTTCAACGGTTAGGCTTAGTAACTGCAGTTGCTATAGCCTCGGCGTGCATAGTAACAGTAAGGTTACTATGGACATGCCACCCTTGTTTGAGTTTCCACTTGTGTTATTTCTCTGATATTGTTGCATGGTGTAAGCATGCATTGCATTGTTTATTTTGGGGTTTTGGGGTGAGAAATTTAACTGTTGTTTAGAGGGTCCTGGACTCACTGGGTAATCTTAGATTGCTCATGCCTCACCCATTTGTTTCAGGAAATCTATAAGAGATCAGTAAGGGCATACGGAACAAAACCGGAGTAGATTGGCGTTGGCTTTTGTAAAACCGGTTGGTTGTATAATATGTATAATATTTTGGCTCTAGGCCTCAGCTGAAACTTATAATGTTTGTAAGAATCCTTATTTTGGAATAGTTTAATATATGGAATATGTTTTATGAAAATGGCTTGTGTTCAATGGTATTAGCCTAGTCCGGGTTAACACAACTCGAAACCTTGGTACGGGTTGAAAAGCCTTAGGCCAAAGGTGTAGAGGTTCGATTGCTGAAAGTATTTAGGATTTAGTCTTGGATTCGTTCTTAGTACTAGGACTTGAATGCTCTCGGCGATCATATTGTGGCGCTTTCGGTTTATCTATGTCTAGATCAAACCGGGGGTGTTACAGGTGCACTGCCCCCATCCTGGATGACCGCTGCAGGAGCCGCGACTAGAGAGAGTGGTACATTTTCTGGATGGTGTCAGCGGAAGTTAACATCCACCTTACCTGGATGCTGAGGGGTAAGATTCTTCTACTACCGCTACCCTTCTTTCCTTCGGGTTTGGTCCGTCGGCCATCTTCCTACTGCCATCCCGTCTTCTCTTTTTTCAGGCTCTGGGACGCCGTCTGCTTTTGAGCGGGTCAACCTACACCGCTTGCTCTGGATCCCTGAGCGGTTCCGGTCGTTCGAGTTATTGCTCTCTCCGCTGAGCATCAGGATGAGATCGCTCGTCCTACCGTCCGGAATGGTCCCGGACGTCCCATGTAACAACTTTGACTCTTCTGCCCTTGGCCTTGCGCTGGTCCCTTGGTCTTTACCTGCAAATCTGATCTTTGTAGGTTCCAAGAGTCGGATCAAGGAGATCTTGGAGGATTACGCCCCTGATGGTTGTCTGCCCCCAGCGAGGTTCCTGCGGGCTGCGGGGAGGACACCTGTTCAAATACTGCACCGGTGGTCCCGAGCGGACTCTCCCGAGGGGGAAGCCTCGTCCCGATCGATGCACCGTCGGTGCCTGACTAGATCTCCTGCAGTTAGATTGATGTGGTCTCCGGGACCCTCTTCGGCCATTCCCGCCCACTACTCCTCTGAGTCGGCTTCAACTGCCAGTGATGGGGCTCTCGCAGATTCTGACGCCCCGGAATATATGGGGACCGTCGAGAGGTCCAGGGCCGAGCGAGCCGCTACCCCGGTCCCTGATGCCCCGGCCTTACCGAAGGCGATGGGTGTCTCTTTGGAATCGGAGCTGATGTTTGTACCTCCTCTTCTGACCGCCCGCTCGACCCGCGAGCTCACTGGCTGGCGGCTTACCACCTCGGAGCTCACCCAGTCGCTGGACACGGTAAGTTAACTTCTCGGGACATCTTCTTTTGCTTTTCCGGTTTTTTACCTGTTTCTTACTGGTACTCTTTGCCTTTTGACAGAGTCAGCGCTTGCTCGCGAAGCTGGAGCACGAGCTTCACACGGCTGAACACCGCGAGCGCGGCCTTGCTGATAGGACTAGCGAGCTTCATGCCGAGCTTTTAGTGACCTGGGACCAGCTTGCTAAGGCCCAGACTTCCGTCTATGGAGAGGATCCTAGCGCGGAGATGGAGCGCCTCACCGTGGCGCTTGCCGACAGCCAACGGGATCTGGAGGCGCGCAACTCGGAACTGGAAACACTCCGCCAAACCCTCACCGTGTACAGGGGGTTCACCCCGGGGGCCAAGGTGGACGTGGCGCTGATGGCGGTTGAAGCTTTCTCGACGAGCCATACCACAATTTGCGTGCTAAGAGCGGAGATGCGTCAGGTCGCGAGGGTTGAGCACTTCGGGGGCGGATGGAGATGCTAGGGGCGCAGGCTCTTCTTTGCCGGCGGGACTTTCGCATCCATTGGGTTTTTAAAATTATTTCTGCTTCGGAGACTCGCTCTCCTTGTAACTTTTATGTCCGAACTCAAACCAGCGACCGCTTTTACCTGCCTTTTTTTAAACAATGGCACTTTATCTTATTTGCTTAGCTTTGTCTTTTGTACTTTTGCGTCTTATCTCGTGTCGCAGATCCGGAGTCTCAGTTTCGTGTCCAATATGTGTAATGGTCCCGGGCTCCCGAAACGGTTGAGTAGAACCGTAGCCTGCTCGATCCACGCGCTCTATGCAGCTATCTTCATATGCTTTGCTTTCTTCATGGAACGTCTGCCGGTGAACCGCATCGCGGATCCAGGGTCTCGGTTTTTGGGCCAATACGCGTAATGAACCTGAGATCCTGAGACGGTTTAGCAGAACCGTAGCCTGCTCGACCTGCACAGCTATCGGCGGATGCTTTGCTTCCTTCGTGTAACGTCCACCGGTGATCCCCCCTCCTTCTAGCGCCAACTATTTGGGAGCAAATTTCGGGATGCAACATGGGGGGTCATAATTTGTCGGGGTGGAGCCAGGTCTCCGAGTTCCATCTTTTGGGGGGAAAGACGGCGAATCGTCGTTCCAGGGCAGAAGCTCTCCATTCGTGAAGTGGCAGGGCACACGCCATGTTCGATCCTGAAAGCACTTAAACAACCGTCAAGCGAGCCTTCAGGGAGGACCGGAAGGGGGCTTCCCTCCCGAAGGTTCTCCGACGCCCAGGTTAGTGAGCGTCCTACCGGGAACAAGTACTGGAGGGAGGGGGGGGGGAGAATTCTACGGGTTAATCATTAGGGGACTCGTCCGAAGATTGAGACTCCTATCTGGTTTATAGTGTTTCAAGAGGGATTCCTACTCGTGAAAAAGGGAACGTAGCGGGTATAAAGGCGAGGTTCCAAGTCATGGATGACTAAACCTTGTCGGCAATCACCCGGGAGGAACGTGGAGTCCACCCATGATCCTGCTGTATGGCTGGGAATATTTTCTCATATGACGGAAAGTCAGCCTCCCTTCTCCCCCCCCCCCTCCTTGAAGGGTTCTTCTTCTATTTATACTCGCCATTCTCTCATCCTGTCTTTTCAAAGCCGCGCACCCGGAGAGCAGGTGGGAGTAATCATTCTGGCGTGTTAGGGGAAGCCGGCCAACTGCCCTGATACAAGTACGCGAGAGTGGATCGGCCGAGCTAGCGTAGCGTGTGTCAGCATCCGACATAACCTAGGCTTACGTGGCGAGCTCTTCTTTAACTCGGTAAAGTGGGTCCCAACACATAGGATGTTGGAGCTGGATTTAGCATCCTAAATCCGGCTCACTCAAGCCAAAAGGATAAATCCAAACTAAGCCAAATCGACTGGGCTTTGACCCTATGGCCTAGGTCCATTCAGCTCTCAACGATCCAGTCCTGAACAACAAGACGTTCCGTTCGACGAGGTCGAGCTCCAGCTCGACCAAATCCCGAGAAACGAGGAAGGATCTAAGCCAAGTCAGAGCATATTCTCACCAGTTCAAACGAGTCTGAAGATCGCAGAAGAAGCTGCTGAACGTGACGAGATTTCCGGCTGAAGCTGCTGCACGTGGCGAGATTTCCGGCTGAAGCTACTGCACGTGGCCGAGATACGTGTTGGCGACGAAGCGAGTTATATAAAGAGGACAAACAGCTTAGTTAAGGGGGGGGGGCTTCCGGACCTGATCTTTTCACCATTTTTCACCTGAAAACTCTGTAACCGCTCCTAGAGCTCTTTTCAGTTCATCTTCTTTATAGAAATCTTTGTAACTGTTTCATTCAACCGATTAATACTAAATTCTTATTTCAGTTATTGTTAACTTATATTGTCAATCTATTCGAGAGAATCTACTCCTTAATCTTTTAAAATTCTTTCTTTACAAAAATATATAAATTTTTTGAGTATAAATTTCTGTATCCTAAATTGGAGATGAATGTGCTGACCATCTCATATTTGTATTCCTTTAGCTTTTTTTTATGCTACTCAAATTTTTAATTCTATTTCACATATCTCTAATTCGCTACCACTAAGACCCTTATACAACTTTCCAAATTATATGAAATTTATATATAACATTTGAATAATTCGTTCACAATACAAATTTTTCAAGTAAGTGTGATTAAATGCGGTATGTCCGATAATTACTATTCATCGACTTAACGTTTTTAAAATACGTTAACTGTTAATTTGGACACCATTGTTTCATGAATTGGTGTTGTTTTGCACTGGTCTACTATGGTATAATATGCGTGAGACAATTTTTAATTATTATGGGTTTCCATTTCGGATCATCTGTTTATAGTAAAGCACAAATTATTTATATTATTTCAAATCATTAGAATAAAATAATTATTTTGTACTAATTGGGAATCGATTGTTCTCTTGTTTGCGTTCGAATCATATAGTAATATAGTTCTTGGTGACTCTTCCTTTTTTTTAGCCAATCTTGGTGACTCTTCTTAAAGTCATTATTTGTTTTTTTTTGGGTATGAATGTTAAGATAAATCATTAATTGTTACCTGAGCTAGATAGGCCTAAGACAGTTGGTATTCTAGCAAAAACCTTTAAGTTTTTTGCATTTATCTATTTTTATTTGTTGTCTAAAACGATTATTTAACAAAAAAAAGTTTTTGATAGTTAATACTTAATATAGATATTACACATAGCATATGAAAAACCATCACAATAAAACGAGAGGAGATCATATATAAATTAATAATAGCATTTGGTTCTGCATACACTAAATTTGATATTTAAGTTTTGTTGAATAATCAATTAGTATACAAAAAAAAAAAAACAATTTGGTGTCTGAAGTAACAAAATAATCGGTAGATGTCTTGACAATGTATTGCTTCTAGGTAGGTGCGCCATATTTTTTCTAAATAGATAATCCATCACCACTAAGTTGTTAGTTGTTTTGATTATTGTAACTTATTCTATATCATTGTAAAATGTGGCTAAAGTAAATACTATTGCAACTGCCTGCTTAATCTAATTCTACCTAATTAAAAGCCCTATATGATAAGGTAATAACTGTAAATCTTTTTTTTATGTTCAAGTTCTTTTTAACCTATAAAGTTGTTTGCAGTTAAGATGATACACTCAACTATTCAGTTTCTTTGACTGGTCAAAATCTCATTTTTACTACAAATATACTATTGCAACTCCATGTGCAACTGCCACGTGTGACTTGTTTACATGTTCTTCTGTAAATAACTTGTGGATTTGACGTGAGTGTGATCCGAATTATTGTAGGGAAAGTGAAGTGTAATTGTGATTTCAACACCTAATCTCTTGACCTATGCTCTGCAGAGACTCAGGCTTTCATTCTTTGTTTATAAGCATTTTCCTTTTTAGTACGGATTTCTAGGTGCTCCTAATTATAAACATTTTCTTAATTTTGGGTACAAATGTTCTAGAAATCCTATAGTTTAATACACATACAGGTTAACCAAAAGAAAAGCAACTACACATACAAATGATGGAATTGATGCTAAATTGGATAGATTTTTGCAGGATCTACAATCTGTCTATATGCTAAATTGCTAACTGCACTCACGATATTCTGCATTTTCGGATGGATGATTAAAAATTACAATTACCCTTTAAATTTTACTATTCTTAAAATAATATTTAAATTAGTATCAAATTAATTATCTTCTATTAATATATACATTTTAAAAAATCATATATAAGTGATTTCCACTCCATTCTGTTATTTGGATCTTTAGTGTATCAACTTCTTTTTTTTTCTTCACTCGTTATAGTTTTACTTGTTCTTCTATAGTGATATCATAGAATAAAAAAATACAAACCTTGAGTTGTTTTTTCAAAACTCTTGAAAAGGTTCGGTTTCTAGAGGATAATAAGTAAACAATTTAATAAATCGTTTTTGGATTTGTTTTTGTCACCTAAAAATTGTCTTTAGATCTAAATTTTAGAATAGCAATAAAATCGTAGTACAAATTAGTATTGTTTTTTTAGAAAACAAAAAATTGGGAGGCAAAGTCATCAAAAGGAGACTGAACATGTAGGGCCGTAGGGATGATATGTGAAAGCTTGGATTCTGATAGAAGTAAGAAGTGAGATATAAATATATTTATCATAAAGTGTAATTACGTAGAATAAGAATGGTATTGGTGTTCCCTTTGTTGTTACTTTCGTACGAATTATCAGTTTTCCCCGAACGACATAGGCATATTTATCAAATACAAGTAGCAATTAATATTTGAAATTAGATTGTAATTGCTTTAACGAAACATGGATTGGATTAGCCGATCTCATCGTTATAACATACATTCAAACTATAACAAGTGGACTATATATATATATATTGGAATTAATCTATAATACGAGTCAGTGAAGCTATCCATAAAAGTCTGGCTACAAAGCTGAACCAATTTATAATATAAATGTGGCAGTTGGTGATCAATAAATTTGTATATATATAAGAACCATGTTCCATATTTGGGAAGGTACCACTGGTTGCCATTAACTTGATCCGACCAAATTCAAACCCAACTATTATTCTATCAAATTTAGCTTTGACTTTTGAAAGTTCTGGTTTATTGAAAGAATAACCAAAATCTTTGTAGTTTCAAGAACCCCACAAAATATAAACATATCATAATCGAATAAACCTTTATCATATGATCACCGCCGATGTTTACCTTTTTTTTTAAGTTGTAAATCACTGAAGTATTTTGTTGGGATTTATGTAGAGAATATTACACTGGTCGGTTATTATATTCTCACATAGGTTACCTATTATTTATTCAATTAAAGAAAATAATAAAATTGTTTTAAGAACATTTCATATTGAATAGTAAAGAGGTCAACTTCTTTTGCAAATGGGAATTTGCGGTTCTACTTTAGCCTAGAAGTCTTCGATCAGCTGAATATCCCGAGGAATATATATTTATATATGTGAAAGAGGTTTACCACGAATATTTGGAGAATAGTACTATTCATTATTAAAATAACTTTTTTAAAACGGTGTCTAATGTTTATTGAACATGTTGGAATAATCTGGCATGAAATCGAATTGTAGATTATATCTTAATTTAGAGGTCAATATTACATTGAGAACACGCACTCCGACTTATTGGTACATATATATACACATTCAAGCACAAAAGATCTAACAAATCCAGCTTATAAATAGATGAAATTTCCATCTGTTAGAGTAAATCGTGTCGGGTATAAGTCTTCATTCTGATGTGTTAACAAGTATGAACGATGTGTTAAAACATAAAACTTTAACAAAGCATCAGCATTTTTCTTTTTCTTTAATTATCTACCTTGTATTTATAAGATTCCACCAATAATAGTATAACCCGTTGGTGCCTAATACATGCACGTGATAACAAATTTTGGTCGCTAGATTCTCTCTCTTGTGTGTATATAAATATATCCACACATACATTCACTAACTCTTCGTTATCATCTTCTCTCATAAAATCTTCCTCTCTCTCTCTAAAATGGTGAAAGGGTCCCAGAAAATCGTGGCCGTAGATCAAGACATACCAATAATAGACATGTCGCAGGAGAGATCACGAGTGTCGATGCAGATAGTCAAAGCTTGCGAGACTCTCGGCTTCTTTAAGGTGGTCAACCACGGTGTTGACCAAACCATTATCTCAAGGATGGAGCAAGAGTCCATCAACTTCTTCGCTAAACCGACCCATGAGAAGATATCCGTTAAACCGGCCAACCAGCCATTCCGGTATGGATTTAGAGAAATCGGGCTCAACGGTGACTCTGGTGAGGTCGAGTACTTGCTGTTTCACACTAACGACCCTGCCTTTCTCTCTCAGCTCTCCTTAAGGTACGTATTTAAATATGTATATTTTAACCATATTTATCAGTTTACGGTTCGAGTGTCTCTCACGTAAGCCTAAAGCATACTATTACCGACAATTAATATACGGTATCATAGTTGTATCTTCATTGAAAATATGCATGCACATTTATGACGAACCTTTGAAGATATTAATGTAATCAATTTACATGTTATTGAGATTTTTATATAACAAATGTAGGCAATATGCATGTCTGTGTTAATTATATTTTAAATCATATTGTATATATATATAAGTGTATGCATATAATTTAATTTAGTACATTTATGTAAAAGAGGACAGTTACCTCATACCAACTTTATTGATACTATAAACTACTAATAAAGCATAAACTATAAACAAACAGCTCATCTTTTTCTCTGTTCAATTAGGTATAGGTTTGTTTTTCATTTATTTTGAGGATTTTATCAATACTGGAGTAAGCTAGAGTAACAGAGTCTCAGTCTATCTCAATAACAGTGTATGTATGATAATTGTGTATCTAGTAATCTACATGGCACATCTATATAATAATTAAATTATTAGAAAATAAATACATGTACTTTCATCATATTTGAAATAGGCTATGGATTTTTAAATAGTTGTAAATCTTTTCATAGTACTTGAGTTTCAACAGTTTTTCGTACTTAACTCAATGATGGTTCATTATTGTCTATTTAATTTTTGTTCTTTGGTATAAAGAAAAAAAAAAGGAGAAACAACTTCTTTTTTTTGGTAAGCAGAAACAACATCTTTCTGAAAGTAGAAATATTAAGGTTTCGTGGTTATTTTCCTTATATTTCCATAATTAAGAAAAACAAAAATAAATCTAGTGCTGATGTGTGACGTTTATGTTGTGACAGCTCGGCAGTGAATTGTTACATAGAAGCAGTTAAGCAGTTGGCTCGTGAGATCTTAGATCTGACGGCTGAGGGACTTCGGGTCCCACCTCACACCTTCAGTAGGTTAATCAGCTCCGTCGATAGTGACTCTGTTCTGAGGGTGAACCATTATCCACCGTCCGATCAGTTTTTCGGTGGAGCCACACTCTCTGATAAATCTGTGTCACTGACCAGGGTTGGCTTTGGAGAACACACCGACCCTCAGATCTTAACAGTTCTTAGATCTAACGGTGTAGCTGGACTCCAAGTGTCAAATTCAGACGGTATGTGGGTCCCTGTCTCCCCTGACCCCTCAGCTTTCTGCGTCAATGTAGGAGACTTGTTACAGGTCGGTGTCATGTTTTTTTTTTATAGATTTTTTTTTTTTTACATTTTATTATAAATTTAATTTAAACTGAAATTAAATCGAAATTTGTTTATAAACTGATTGTTTTATTAACTGGAAGCCCAAAAACAGACATCTAAATTTGAGCCAAACCCGGTTATATTATATCCGAATGAAACTAAACTGAATAAACCAAAATCTTCATGTTTGATCAGCAAAGATCAAAACTGAAATCAATTTAAATTGCAGATAGTTTTATTTAGTCCTAGTTTTTATAAAATGATAAACCACTAAACGTAAGAACTAAACCGTAGACCAAATTGTCTAAAATTTGAAAGTTATGGTACTATTGTTATTGTTTTCCAACTTATGTTACTATTTTTTTTCTTTTTGATTAAAATTTTTGAATTATTTTTAAACTGGTCGTTGGGGTTTATAGGTAATGACGAACGGAAGATTTATAAGCGTAAGGCATAGAGCGTTGACGTTCGGAAAAGAAAGCCGGCTCTCGACGGCGTACTTTGCCGGACCACCACTCCAGGCAAAAATTGGGCCCTTACCAGTGATGGTTAAAGCGGTGAATCAGCCGCGGCTATACCAAACGTTTACTTGGAGCGATTACAAAAAGCTCATGTATTCACTACGACTTGAAGATAGTCGTTTAGACATGTTTCGTACATGTAAATGACAAATGAGAATGATGAGAAGGTGTTTTAGATAACAATGTTTTTTTTTGTGTGTTTTTTTTATAACAATGTTTGTGTTGAGGATATTTTAGCCTAACTACGTACGTTCTCTCAAAGTTTAACGTAAGATTAGGCATAATAGTTTTAATAGATTCGTGTGAAAGTCTTATATAGTTTGTAAACTTGTGTTAAATTAACTTTTAATGAAGTAGCCAAATATGTTTTTTCATTGCATTAAGTGATTTTATAATGTTAAGTTTACGATGATTAAAAAGTGAGAATGATAAGGAATATAAATGTGCTTTTGGGCCATGGATCAAATATTAAGTTTTGGGCTGGTATTGGGCATCTCTTCAAACTTTCTTTAAACGGCCTATCAAAATTTGAATAATTTTGATGTACTTCGTGGTGATGGTGAACCATTTTGCGGGGTCATAAGCTTATAGCATAAACAAAATATTTTATGAGAAATAGTTTAAAATCCACTGGTCTACATTTTCATAGCCATTGTTATAGTTAAAATAACCATTGTTGCGTTAAAAAAAAAGATTTGGCGAAGACCATAACTTAACTGATTTTCTGATTACTATTACCATTATTTGCTATTTTGACAAGATTATGTCTCTAATTTGATCTCTAGTACATGTGAATGAGTGCGTTAATTCAACTTTTCCAAGATAAAAATTTGTGAAAAGGAACCAATAATTAAATAAAAGCAAAATCCCATACCTTGTAACGCGTCTAGAGCTAACTACATGCATTACTGAAAAGATTTGAATACCTTCTCAAACTGGCTTTTTGGGCCTGTTCGATTTGAATAGTGAATAATTTTTAGTAAATTTCAGTTGTCGACGTTCAAGTTCAACTATGTTATGGTTGACAATGGTATAGTGTATATATGTAATACTAAATTATTTGATTTTTGAAATCCAACATTCTACGTATTTACATGTTCAAGACTTCAACTGATTTACTAATTACTATAACTACTTTTACTATTCTGACACTTATCTGATCTCTATGACTCTATGGCTCATTCATTCATATACGTTACGACTTGTGAGTGTGTGCGTTAATTTAACTTTTACAAGCCAGAAATTTGTGAAAAAAATAACAACCAGAAATTTGTGAAAAAAATAACAAATCAGATTTACAATGACCACGGATTATCTAATTTAACTGCTAATATTTTACAATGCAGCTTTTGACATTTGTCTAAATTATAGTAGTTCCTTGTAAAGTTAACTGCATATAATTAGACTTTTGCAGCCTTTGTACATAAAAAAATTAACTGATTAATTTCTTTACGCCTTAAATAATTTTAATAAATCCCATTAACTCGTGCATGTACGTCGGGTTCCCTTTAGTGACCTGTTCCACTTAATATTAGAACAAGTTCCTAAGCAAAGACTTTTGTTGTGTTTCTTACTTTTTCTTTCAGCTTTTTCTTAATTACATTTGAGATTGATTGGTCTCGGTGCTAATAATGCAATGGTTGGTCTCAAAGATGCAATAATGTTCCCAAAACAGGGATTATGAGGAGAAGAAAACAGAATATTTTTTTTCTTTCCTAAAACATCTTTTGAAATAAGACAGAGGACGTATTAATAAAGTAGTATATGTATTAACATTTCTTAGGCTACATGAATACGTGCCATGAAAAACAAACCATTAAAAATAAATATTGATTGTTAGGTTTAATACGGGTTTTTAGCGTTACATGGATGTACGTAGTGTAATAAATGTGATATGTCCTGACCTGAAATCCATTACTATGCCATACTATCATATGGGAAGATGCTATTAAGAATTGCGTGGTCAAGCATTAGATTTATGTTAAATAAGTCAAACATTTTTCTAATTTTACCAATACTACATTTGGAGAAGGTATTATGAGATGAGAGGTGTAGTATAGTAAAATGGGCATGGCCACCTTTCCCAAACTAGTTATATATGCTATGTTAAATAGATATAATGGAAGTAGGAGATGGTCGGACGATCATGCATGCCTCAATAGCCAAGCAGCCTTGGTGTGCAAGAGACTTATTGAGCACCACATGATTTTTGGATAAATTCTGTGTGAAACGAGCCATGTATAACATTTTTACATTACTTTCTTTTCATAGAGAAATGGATTTAATTTTTCTACTTTCTTTTCATAATAAAATGGATTTAATTTTTCTCTCGAATTCAGAGATTTATTTTTCATTTATTTCCGGCCAACTTTTTTTTTTCCAATCAAAGTGTTTTTTAAATTTATAAACTCTCTCAAATTAATCAATTTCTTTGAACTCGTCGTTTCTGGTTTCTATCTTCTATAAATAAATGATTATATTTAAAAATTAAAAATAAAAAACAAAATATGTCTTATATATATATATATATATATTTTATCCCAAAACTATTAATATGTGAAACAGACAGAACACTTCTTGGTAAGCTTCTCTCTTCGAACTTCTGGAGCTTCGTTTTTTTTATTTGTCTTTGAAACACATTTTTCTATCATATTTTTCGGTATTTCATATTTTTTATTTTGTTGAAGATTTGAAAAAAATCTCTATTTTTAATTTTGTTAATGATGTGATGATTTAATATCTTCTTAAAAATATATTCAAATTAATATAATATAATTGGATATTAAATATTGTTTATTCAATTTTTATTGATTAATGTTAATTACCAGCAATAAAACATAATCTTAAATAACAAAAGCATCAAAACTAATGAACTAGAAAAGTAAAAAGTACTAAAAACTAGTTTTAAAAAGGACGGAATTGCCACGTAAACCTCCAATACTCTTTTTAATATATTAAAGATATGTAAGTTTACTTTCTCCGAAAAATGAAAGACAAAACTTTACCCATAACTTTAACCCAAAATAGGATGTAACTGGAACATACAACATAATGACATGCATCCATATATAATCTGTTTAACTTATGCACGAGCTCACTATACATTTAATTTAATAAATTTAAAGGAAACAAAATAATTGGTCTTTAGCAGCACTAACATTTTTTTTTTTTTTTGAAAAATAGCAGCACTAACCTTTTTCCCTAAGGAATCTATCTAGAAGCTCAGAGGAAATGTTATAGAGCATATATATGATATGCGAATGGCACCAGAAAGTCATCAAATTGCTCCTTTTTTGTTTCTATCTTTACAATAAGAAAAAAAATAAGGAGATTATTACAACTTATAATAGAAATGTGTATTAATATCTATAACTATGAATCATATAGTAACTTAATTTATCAAAATATTGTTTTTATCAATATTTATCTATAAGATTGGGATTTGTTAAGAAGTTCGTATTTGTGTTCAAGTCTTTCCTTACAATTAAATGAGTTATGGTGATATCTCAAGTTAGATATCTCTAGATGCTTATTTTGATAGATCATGTTGGGAAATTTTGTTTATAGATAACAAAACTATCTATCTAATCTAATTCAATCCTACTTTAGTCAATTTACCCAAAACTATCCATCTAGATAAACCCAATAATTGAAGAAACAATAGCCACAAGCCACTCGAACTCATTTCAAACTATATAAAAAGATATTATCGATTAAGAGATTGTATCTAAAGATAAAAGACACGTGACAGATGAAGAACACAGGTGTCGAATTGAGACCACTTTGGGTTGCTTATCATGTCCGCACGCACCCTTTTCTTTTGGATTCCCACCCCAGCCGCCATTGCCACTTCTTTTATTTTCCAATTAAAAAGGAACAGCTCGCACGTGCGATTCGTTCACACGTCTCTTCATATTTTTCCACATAATTAATCATCGAAATATTTTAAGACTACAGTATAAGAGAATTAACAAAGCGAAACCAATAATGATTCCACATATCCCAAGAAGGCAATTATTCGTGTGTAAAACTAAAATGCCAATATTCCATTTCACAAAAATTATACTGCCAAATGCCAATATTCCAAAGTAGTTAACATTGTTTTTTTTTTTCTGAAAAGGGGTACAGTTAACATTGTTCTGCTTTTAAAGTTAGAAAAATCATGAAAAAGTAACGTTAAACTTTATCATAAAAACCAATGTTGCTCCATAACTCCAAGTCACTTATCCTTATGATTATATTCTAACAAATAAAATAGTTATTATTTAAACCTAAAACTAGGGTTGGATCTGTGATCCTACCCCGACGTAGTGGAAAAAAAAATACTAAGAAATAATTTGATCCACGTCCTTTTGTTTTAAAATTTAATTAGACTAACTTTATTTGGGTTCATCCCATCTGTACATACATGAGTTGGATTATAATAATCAGTATTCTATATTTCTAAATTTGTAATCATAAGTTCAAAAAAAAAAAAATTATAACCATGATAAAGAATTAGAGACAATGCGACATCATTCACGTACGTTATGTCCCTTTCTTGTATTTAAAATATTGGAAGTTTCCAGCTCGCTAATTCAACTAATAATTATATTTATTAGTAGTAATTACTAAATTGATAAGCGTATAACTTACTGGATGTTCACTTACCACACACATCAATTCCGATCCATTCACTAATGATTACACACTGAACGCCAAAGGGATGTTTTGAACTACCAATTGTCTTAGCTTTTGGGTTCATGGTTAATTAGAAGCAGATTCACACCCAAAAAACGAGAGCTTTACACACACAAAACTACGACCTAACAGTTTCTTTGGGAAATATTCTTAGATTTGTTTTAGTCAATTGGTACTTGGAAAAAAAAAAGGTAAATAGAAATCGGTAGACGTCTTATATTAGATAAACATCAATGAAACAAAGAAATTCATATTTTGTGAGTATAAATTAGTTGGCGTGCAGAACAGTAGTGGGCTAAAAATTATCTTAATGCAGTTATTAGATTATTCAACTGGTTAGGAAAACATTGATTAAACTATAGTATTCAGTATTTTAGAAAAACTGTTATATATATTATCAAAGGTAAATTTTGATCTATTTTTATGAATCTTATAAAAATTCAGACATGAGAAAAAATCACATAAAAATTCAGACATGAGATACACCCTAAGAAATACCAAAAAAATGGAAACGAAAAAGAGGAAAAAAAAAACAAAAACTTATACTTTGTTTTTTTCATTTCAAAGTGATATATATAAATTTCGAAGTGTATCATCAAACTATTTTATGTACTATTTATTAAATAATTATCACATAAATTGCTGCTGTATGAGCCAGTTGTTGAGCTCATCAACACACCACAAGTTTTCCAACGCATCTCCACCGTTGAACAAAGTACTACCATCATTTGTCATCTGATCCAACGTTCCATATACCACCTGATCACCACTGTAGAAACTCGATCCCACGGACTCCGACGACGTCGATGATGAGATGGCAGTGGCCATGCTCGAGTTCTCAGGCGAGTAGTGGGTAGGGGTAAATTCGACATTTTGAGCGGAGGCTATTCTCTCGACGAGACGAGGCATCCAAAGATGTTTGATAGTGTCTTTGAATTGCTTGCTGTTCACGTCACAATTCAGAAGTTTCGCATGTTTTTGAACACGTGTTCTCCAATAATTCTTTATCTCGTTATCTGTTCTTCCAGGTAAATGTTGAGCAATCTTTGACCACCTTCAGACAAAAAAAACGTTAAAACATTGTTAAAATACTCCACAATATTAATATGTATCTATCATTTTCATTTTACTAATTATATACTTATTAAATGGGAACGTTAAACATTTTTTTACTAAATGGTGTACTACAATTTCTCTAATTTTGTACATTGCTAAAAACTAAAAGGACTTGAATTGTCATATCGAGTTACAAATATGATACACAATATTTTGATGTATATACTACTATTATTAAATGGGAACGTTAAACATTTTTTTACTAAATGGTGTACTACTACAATTTCTCTAATGTTTTACCTTAATTAATAAAAACTAAAAGGACTTGAATTGTCATATCGAGTTACAAATATGATTACACATTATTTTGATGTATATAGTACTACTGTTGTAATTGTAACTAAGAACATTCAAATACGCATTAACTTTCAGTTGTCAATTCTCGATTACATTGAATACTGAGCTATTATTTCATAGAGACGTTCGAGAATTGGTCTCTCCATGAATATATTTCCCGTTTTTTTGTTTCAAATAATGTATTATTAAGACTATATTGGTTTCCATAAATAATAAAAGATAGATAAATAAAGGGTTCATACCGATTTCCCCAACGAGAATGGAGTTCAAGAATGATGAATTGTTCTTGGAGGGATATGTCTCCGCGGCGGATGTCCGGGCGGAGATAGTTTAGCCACCGTAATCTACAACTTTTCCCCGTTCTATTAAGTCCTGTCTCCATAATAAAGTATATATAAATATAAATACAATTCATAGAGTACTGTTCAATATTGCATGGACACTAGCCATTATAATTTCCTAAAATCAATAAAATAGCAGTTAATTAGGATTTATCGTATTGGATGGTTGTGAAAAGCTGAAACGTGTTTGAGTTCCACACTCAAAAGGCAAATGAAAAGAACCCCAAAGGAAAATCTAGGACCGACCAATCTTTTTTGTAAGAAAGTACATTTTAAATGACAATAGCGAACTATAGAGATGTCAACTTGTTCTTTGTTACTTTGCCAACTCTAAAGAGGAATATAAACTATACCGACATGGATAAGTCACAGCAATAGGCCCATAGGCATTAGGATACACATGAAAATGGGTTTAAGCTAGATTTGATGAAAATTAAGAATAACATATATTGAGACGAAGAATAGTTCTGATACGAAGAGTACTAATAATAGCAAGGTTAGACCATTCGAATCAATTGAAGACAATTGAGACAATAGCTCTCAGGGTATGATAAGGTCATATAACTGTTTGTTATGATCATTCTGATTGATCTAGATTAATTTACGCAATAAATCCTATCGATATCATGATCATATATTCTAATAGTCTATAATATAAACATCATACATGTATGTAAAAGGGGTAATAAGTTACCAGCAGAATGAGAGAGAGAGTTCCATTTTCCTTCACCGTGAAGAGCAATGTAATTGATGAGCTTCATGTCTTCCTCTACAGTCCATGGGCCTCTTCTTATTTCCGTTTCCGTTTCCATCTTCTTCTCTTCTTCTATTTCTTCCACTTCTTCTTTCTGCTCTAGGGTTTTACAGTTTGGGAGTGTTGCTCTGTTTATATTATGCTGTGATATATTTAGAAATTAAAGAGGATAGACTGATGATTTTGATGATTGTTGAGAGAGAGAGAGAGAGAGAGAGAGAGAGAGAGAGAGAGAGAGAGAGAGAGAGAGAGAGAGAGAGAGAGAGAGAGAGATAGAAAGAAAAAGAGAGGAAAAAAAATACGAAGTAAGAGTCAATAATCTCTTCGAGGAATAAAAAAATATGTGTACTCTATTTGAGTCGTTGTATTAATAAAGTAGTATACGGAGTTCTTCGTCGTCGTCGAGCGAAGAGTGAGAAAATTGATTCCTCCGAGAGAGAGAGAGAGAGAGAGAGAGAGAGCGCTCTCTTTTTTTTGTGCAAATCGATAGACCGCTCTCTATGGGACACATAATAAAGTGGTCTAGTTTTCAGGGTGGGTTTTATAGATATCTATACTATAAAAGATGACACTCTCTCCATATGAATGCCACCTCATCATTTTGATTTATTGTAGAAATGACATGTGTCATTTTAAAAATTTAATAATACAAATTATGTAAAATACAGTTAATGCATAAATTTAATGTATTAAATATGAAGAATTATATAATATATTTTAAGAACAATATATACATAATATCCAAAAACAATTATTGAATATCTATTTTGTAGTAGTTTTTAAAAATCATTAACAAAATTTATGTTTTATATTTAAGAGTGTTTTCTTATTTTTATTTAATATTATAAGATATTATTATAAAAACAATTATAAAAATATAAAAATAACAATTATTTGATATCTTGAATCTTAAAAAGTTAGAAGAAAAATTTATATAATATTTTAATAAACTTTAAAATAATTTTTTATAAACTAATAATTATTTGATAATTTATTTTATTCAAACTTGATTTATTGATAATTTTAAAATATTTAACGCAGCTGTATAAATTAGAATTATAATTTAATTATTTAAACTCATAAAAATATAAAACCATGGCATTGCTATTGTGTAAATGTACGCCGTGAATAAGTATTACATGTTAAAAAGAGTTGTTTCTATCTATGTTGTGCTTGAAGAGTTTTTCTAATTAATTTTTGTTATAAAGTATATTTCTGATCTGCACTATATCCATTTAATATATTCTATATATACAAGGTAAAATATATTTTACATTTTCTTATCAATAAACCATTGATCACATATATAGTTAATATCCACATAATATGTAAATATGTATTGTACGTATATTCAAATACACAATATCCTTTAAAAAATTTTAAATATACTATAAAATAAATTGTAACTACACTTTTTAATAAATTATTTTGTAAAAAAATATCCGCATATCGCGCGGGTACTCATCTAATATTTTTAAGTATGGTAGTACTATAAAATAAATTCTAATTATGTGGGATCGGCATGTTAATATTTAATATTTAAACGCAATATATATGTATTAGACTGCGTAAATTTGTTTACTTTTATCCGTATAAAATAATAATAGTACGAGTCTAACTGGTGACCAAATTAAAGAATGGTGAAGAATAATGAAATTTTTCTTTGTTCCTTAATTTTTTACCATTTATTAGGAATATTGTTTTCACATTATTCTTTACCATTCTTTATTTTAAAAGGAATTATAAAACAAAACTATTTCTTATTAA
Source organism: Thlaspi arvense (assembly GCA_911865555.2). Classification (NCBI taxonomy): domain Eukaryota; kingdom Viridiplantae; phylum Streptophyta; class Magnoliopsida; order Brassicales; family Brassicaceae; genus Thlaspi; species Thlaspi arvense. Next base: position 52,281,562 of record OU466857.2, read on the forward strand.
TTTTTGAGAGGAATAAAATATATTTATTTGTTTCTTTTTTTTAATTTCATTCCCATTTATTCCTATGATTTTGTTTCTTTCGTTCTTTTCCTTTTCATTTCTGTTGTTCTTTTAGTGATCACCAGTTAGAGCTTTTAATTCTCCTACACGAATAATATATATAACACGATTATCAAACGCACATCTAATTTGATTTGTACATACATGCGAGCATAATTTTTTATTAAAAACATTTTTTTATAATATTTGAGTTTATCATTTATAATAAATAGATGATTAATCTATATAAATAAATAATATATAATATAAACTAATTTTATATGATTTATAAAATTTACGATTAGATGTTAAAAAAAAGATTACGATTGTTAAGCTTGATGGGTTATCCCGCAAATATCCACAAATACAATTTTTACAGATAATATCAGCTGTTAACGTTCGACAACAGTCATCGCAAACGTTCTCTACCAATTTGAACCATTGTAGATCTCTCAAAATCAAAAGCTTATTCCTACAATTTTTTTGCAATTGAAGCGTTTGTAGATGCACAATTAACAATATTTAAAATCATGATAGTATATATAATGATCTTTAAAAAAAATAAAACTGAAACATTTTAATCACAAATATATATATATATATATATATATATATAAACAAATTTAATATTTTTTAGTTATTATTCACTAAAAACCTATCATAACTTTATATTTAAAATATTTATAAACTAAATTTTCTTGATAAATGTTCTCTTCATCACTAATATATACATGTTTAACAACTATAATTATCTTAATCTAATTTTAATCTTTAAAAAGAAATAATTTATTAATAAAATCATTACTTTAATCTAAGATAAAAATAAATGCAAATATTACACACATATTAATTTATAGTTTGTATTATTAATTTTAAATTAATAATTTTATATCCTCTCATTATAATACAGGTTAATGTTTTTTATAATTATTTTATATGTTTATATTATTAATTTATTATTTAACTACTTCTACAAATGCAAGTTAACTAGTCGTAAGTATTCCACAAACACATCCATTTCTAACTGTTGTACGGTACCAGTTATACAAATCGCTTTACAACGCTGTTTACCGCAATCGCTAGCTTGTACAAACTCTCGCACCCGCAGCCGTGACCACAATGTTTAAACCAGTTGGATTCTAAACTTATATGTGTATATGATTTAAGTTAGAGATAATATATTAATATCTGATTGTTATATTTAAAATTAAGAGTTCGTTTGTTTCTAAATTATATAAAATATAATAGATAACAACATATAAAAAACTTGATTCATAAAATATTATTTTAATATATAGAAAATTATATGCATTAAATAATTAACATGTGTAAGATAAAATTTTCAAATATTTCAAATAAAAACATAAAACCAATCAAAATTATTACTTTTTTTATCTTTCTGTCTTCTTTGACTCACATTTCTTTTTTCTTAACTTTTGAATAATATATTAAACATTAAAATAATCTCAAATGTATTTTATTTTTATTTTTTCCACTAATATAGGTGGATTTCTTTCCAACCTATTTCTATTTAACAAAAAAAAAAAGATTGTTATTTTTCCCCACAATTACAGTGGAAACAATAACATCTCTATTTAAATTCAAAATAAAAATTAGGTGGAGATGCTTTAAACCAGAGATATAGCCCAATATTTTTACAGAAAACCAACGCTGTAGAGATTCATTTTTAATTTTATTTTTACTTCTTATATATAATATTATAATAAAGTTTTCTAAGAGGATAATTATGACTTATTCTTTTATCCATTTTTTTCATTTATAATTTTGAGTGCTTGCTATATAATAAAAATGCACTCATATATTATATAATCTTTTTTATTTATTTAAAATTTTATTTAGTTTTAAATGAACTCATCAAAACATTATGTTTATTTTATGAAATTTGCCATGTCACATTCCAGATCAACAAAACACTAACTTTTTTTCAGATCATCAAAACAATCCAGATCATCAAAACACTAACTTTTTTTCTTTTTTTGATATATCTTATTTTTTTTAACCTAAGAGTATTCTCAAATAATAGTGTATATTTATCTGAATTTCACACAAGATTTATAGTACTACTATCTAGTTATTTATATTTTTATAGTTTATAAAAAACTTTAGTATTAGAGAATATCAATATGTCGTATCTATAATAATTTTATATGTACTTAATAAAATAAAATGTGTTGTAAATGATCAAATTTATAACAAACATACAGTTCTGTCTATTAACAATTAAATCTTAAAATTATTTGTGATTCATAGAACATATTATCTGAATTTTGAATATGCACACATACAAAATTGTTATTAAATATACATGTTCAATCAAATGTGACATCAATAATTGTTAATAGGGTTTTTTTGTAATAAAACCATTTAACTAAAGATGGACTGGATAAAAATCTCTCAGATTAAAAATTCAATAAAAAAAACTCTCAAGTTAAAGTCTATTTATGATAAATACATTCCATCTGCAACAACGTTAAAAAATAAACAGATCAAATTAAATTAAAACATCACGTTTTGAAACGCCCAAAAACAACAAAAATAATATTAAAACAACATGATTGTTTTATAAAAACAGCAAGATATGTTAAATATGTAAAGTCTGTGAACTCTAAAATTTTCAAATTCATTCATCAACTAAAGGTGAACCTAACTTCAAATTATAAGATCATATGAAGTTTTCGTGGATTAGATAGTCGACTGAAAGAAATTGGGAATGAATTGTTGTGGAGATTTGAAATAATTAGAGGTAAAATGGTGACTGTAAAGAGACCAAAAAGGTTCTTTAAAAAATCGGCTAAGCCAAAGGCATGATTTGCTCCTCAGCGTGTTAGAATGCCCATAGGGGATGCTATAATGGTCTTGGTAAAGAAAGAGCAAAACGAAAGATCTGGTGAAGATATTGAAAATGACTTTTTTTTTGTTGTGTGCGCAAATATTGGATTTCATTAGATTCTTAAACCGGACCGATACAAGAATTGAGCGCACATTTTATGATTGAATTAGCTAAACTATTTGTGTCTCTCAATACAAACAAGAAAGAGCAATCGACGAAGAAGGAGGATAGGTTTTGGATATCATAGATGATCCATGAAGCTCTTTGAAGTGAGTCTCTGAATTGATGCCTATGATCACCTTCTGTGAATCAGATGCTATACGGATTTTCTGGATGTCAAGCCGTCGTGCATGTTCGATAGCGAGGAGAGTTGCCGTCGCTTCTGCCATAAGAGGCGATCCGATGTTCTTTGCCCTTGATGCCCCCTTTTGAAGCCAAGGTCTAGTATTTGATTTGAAGATCCAACCAAATCCTGCAGTATTTATGCCCTCCTTCTAGGTTATATCAAGTTTAATTGGAGGGAGCGGTTGTGTTATCCTTGGTTTTGGAGATTTGGTTTAGTTGTGCCATCAACCAATCTCAAGCTAAGATGATCGCCTGGAGAAGGTATTCCTCTGATAAGGTATGTCTCCCTTCGAACATCCTCATATTTCTACTTGTCCACAAAGTCCAAAATATCCGTGGGAAAATTGGATCCTGGCTCAGTCCCGAGGGTGGAAGATTGACTTGGAGTTTTGCAGATTTGACCCCTTGGCGGAAATCTTCGATTTGGTCAAAGACAAGCGGACTACTGTCTGGAGCTTGGACCCATACCTGGAATGCAAATGAGCATCAGAAGAACATATGCGTAGAAGTTTCAAGTTCTCTGCACACACCGAAGGTGTCCACTGTCCTAGACAAAAGATTGACACCCAGTGGGATGGTTTTGTTCATTACTTTCCAGTGGAAAGCTTTCGCCTTCGGTGAGCATTTAAGGTCCCATATGTTTGATTTCCATTTAAAGTCTCTGATTCTTGAGGGTTGTTGAATCTCACCACAGCTCTTTTTAATGGTTTCGTAGTAGCCATGCCTTGTCTTATACTCTCCTGTCTCTGTTGGAAGCCAAGCGTATCTATCAGGCGCTCCCCTTATGCTCGGTTTGAATCTCAGAATTTCATGCTCATAGGCCGGTAAGATGCTTCTGATTGGATCACAATCCCATTCTCCACTTTCCTGGGAGATTAAATCACTAACCAGGAGGTCTTTGTATATGGCAGGTGCATGTCCCATTGACGTACTTAGGGAATTAATTGAGAGTCAGGGTTCCCTATACAAAAGTGTAGAGGCCCCATTCCCTATGACTTTCCCCATACAGTAGTTGATAAGGTCTCTTCTGGCGCAAATACTTCTCCATCCATGGGAAGCAGATGATGCAACATGGCACTCTACGAAGAGGATGGAATGACAGTATTTACCCATAAGGACACGGGCAAAGAGACATTGTGGGTTTGTCAAAATCCACCAACTGATCTTAGCAAGGAGAGCGTCATTGAAGTTTTGGATATCCTTAAAGGCCAAGCCTCCATCTCTTTTGGATTTTGTGAGTCGCTTCCACGATATCCAGCAGATTTTCTTTTCACCTTTGTTTGAATCCCACCAGAATTTCTTTTAGATTTGGAGGAGCTATTAAATTATGTAATGTTTGCTTAATGGTTTGATGAATGTTGCTTCTTTGTTTCTTTACCTTAATTTATAGTTATTGGTGTAAATTGAACAATCTCTGGTTTCTAGTTTCAGGTTTGCTGCTTTAGTTGAGAAAGAATGAAGAAAAGAGCACAATATTTGTTTGATTGGTGATACGCTTTCTTTCATGGAACAAGAAAATCATGGTGTTGGCTTAAAAGACAATTTTACTGCAAATGCATTTAAGTTTGAGTTACATAACATGATCACAAGATCGGTTTGGTGATATGCTTTTGTAAAGCTTGAGAATACCTATATATATTTAGATAGAGTGTTGCAGATCTAGACAACTAATGCGTATACATCAATAAATAATGTTGAAATGAATCGTAAAAAAAGTGTTGAAACTTGGAACTTGATTGTGCTAGAGAAATGTTGTAAGACTGAACATCTAAACACACAAATTGGTTAAATATACCAATTTAATTTTGAACATTTACTTAAGATAGTAAAATCAACAACATAACTAATATTTCTTCTAATTTCATCTACATTAATTTAATCTCAAAATCTTTGCTATTTCTCAGCTTTTTTTTTTCTGTTTAGATCAAAATTCTCCTCCTATCTCTTCCACTCAATATATTTTTGTTTGATAGCTTTCTCAATTAAGCCGAGCTCATTCTTTTCTCAAATTTTCTGTTTCTTCTTTCTGTTTCAATTCAAAATGATCCTCTTTTCTCTTTAGCTCTTTTTGTATCAGAACCTTCTCATGGGTGGACTCAGAAAGTCGACAAGCTTCTTCTATGCCTTATCTTACTCATCCAACTTCTCATGAATTGACTTAAAAAGTTGAATAGCTTCCTATTCTTCGATTTAATCTCATTCATTATATGTTTTCAAGGTGAGATTTTTTTTTGATTTGGATTCAATTGAAGTTTCTTTCGAGTTAACCATATATTTCTTGTGTGGAAGTCCCCTTGGCCCAATGGTTTAATAAACGTTTATTAATTTTTGTACATGATACACATAGTTTTAACCCTATAGAACTACTGCAAGTGCACATCAAATGTTATAGTAAAGTAGGGATCAAATCTACAAGGACAAAGTGTCACAATGCAAATCGTAATGAAAGAAACTAAGCTAAGACAATGATATGTTGTTGTTTTGAGAGGTAAAACGAAAATAGCAAGTAAAAGCGGTTAAAAAAAGTAAAAGAAAGCGCTAGGTCTAGGTATTTCGTGAAAATTTAGAGATCAAGAACCAGACAATTATTTAGGACAGTTTATAGAACAATCTTGAACTCAAAAATAAATGTATAATTAATCCATATTCCTCGCATCAAAGACTTTGTCTAGCAACCTAAGTATCTGAACGTCCATTTGAACTTATTATTCTAAACAAGTAATAATGAACATATTCGATTTGTTCACAGATTGCCTTAACACCAACTTTCATTGGCTAAGAACAATCTGCTCACGTATGTTCTATCAAGCAATCTAAAGAACTTTCATGAATAGGATTAAACCATAAATCAGAGATTAAGTGATCAAATTAATATAATCAGTGAGAACAACAATAGGTGAAGACAACAGATGAATGCCCCTATCTATGTCTAGTTCAGTGATTTATGAATTCTTTGAAACCCTAAACCTAACTATGAAACTACTCAAACATGGAAGCAGAGAAACAACAATGAGATGAAGAAAAATTCATAATCAATAAATTGGAAACCCAAAGAAGTTCAGGAATCTTCTTAAAAGATGTAGAGATTCTTCTCTTCAAGCTTACAAAGCACCAAAGCCAAAAGTATCGATGTAAAAGAAGAGGTAGCCTAAAAAATGGCTGAAAAACAAGTGTATATAGGTAGAGACACGAATTGTGTGAGAAATTATCGAAAACCAAGTTGGAATAAGAAAAACCCAAAGAATCTTTATTTCCTGCACGGCCAAACCGGCTGGTTAAGACCCCGGATCAATCGACCTAATTTCTCTCGGAAAAATCTTGGAACATCTGCGCCCACCAGACTGGACTACTTTCACACAAACTGGTATAAATTTTGATAGCACCGTTGGATTGACTCCAAACCACTTCCAAATGAAATCTAACTCAAAGATATAACTTGTGTCCAAAATTCAGCTCGATTGGGAAGTACTTAAAAGAATGCCAAACTTCGGACGTTCCTGTATAGTTCTGCATCCACATATGTTCGTTTGCGCCCGGAACGATTCCTTTTATCCCAAAACGACCTACAAACCTGAAAAGACTCTATAAAGGACTAACATACTCTTAAATAAACATTCTGACTCGAAAAATCATTGAAAACTTTTGGTTAAAAAGCCTCAAAAATCCAATATATCACTACATCAGAAGGTCTAGGTTTCAAATCCGAGAGATTTCGATTTATTCTTAATTATACAGATTAATGAATAATAATACAAATTAATAAAGACAAGCTTACAAGAGATCTTCAGCATGGTGCATACAGAATCGCCATGTGTAGATCTTCATATGATGATGGTAAGCGTGGTGCATGATGCATGTAGATCCGTTAGTCGTGGATCTTTATAAGATGGTAGACTTGACCGTTGTAGAATTGTCGATGTAACAGTTCTCATGGTTTGCAATAAATTAATAAGTCATTGTTAAAAAAAACCATATATTTCTTGTCATTTTTTGGCATCTCAAAACGCAGAGTTTTTTGGCATCTCAAAACGTGATCTGTTCAGTTTTCACGTTGTTATTGACGGATGATACATTTTATTGACAGATTTTGATTGAGATATTTTATCACTAAAAATCCGTGTTAATATGAAAAAGTGCGAGTATTATATGATTACGATAGACATGATTTACTCTGATACATTCGATGCGCTATAGATGCTATTTGCTCTCATAAAACTGTGATTTGAATAGATTATTTATAAAATCAATATTTTATATTATTCAATTATATACTTAATTATATTTTATTATTTAAACAAATACAAAGAAATAATTTTGTACTACAAAATATGTTTAATGATACAAGTGTGCCTCTTATTTAAGTTTTGCAACATTTTTAAAATTTCATATACTTTTTTATTTAAAAAACAAATGAAAAATAGTTATAATAATAAATTAAGTATTTTCTAATTATATTAAATTATTTCATTTTAATATTTTAATATTTATGATATATACAATTTATTATAATAATAAAAAATTGTTAAATAATTATAATTTGACATTTGGCTATTATATATAATTTATTCAATTATATTAAAAAATTTATTTTATAATTCCGCAATAAATTATTCTGTAACTCATTTTTTTTGTCATTCCGCCAATTTTAGTATATTACCTAATTGGAGCTAAAGTTTTCAATATTAAATTATATCCGCCAGAAATACCTTAAAACGAGTCATTAGATATTTATAACTAAACAAAAATTTCATCCAGCATATTTGTGAAACCCAAAGAAGTGAACCAAAAATATAGTCCAATTAGGACCTTAGTGGATAACCTATAGGACCCAAAAAATGAACCAAAAACATAGCCCAATTAGAGCCCAAGTAGATAACCTAGAAAACCCAAAGTTTATCTTTCATACCAGAAAAGTATATAAAATTTTACCGTTAAGATTTAGAGGGTAGTTGATTACATCGATCATATTGAAGGAGCCTTCGAGGCTTTGAGATGATTTGGAGGATGGAGCAGTCAATTGATGATTAGCGATGGCAGAAAATGAAGCAGTTCCGTCTTGTTTTGGAACTAAAGATATAAACAGTTATTTGTAAATTCTATCGGCCACCTCTCGAAAGCATCCTCAATTCCTCATCATTTGAGAGATTCACAAGAGTAAGGTATAAGATTAGAGATTTACATGAGCTTCTTATCTACTACCATCACACACGGAGTTGTACGTAATAGGAAATATTTATAAATTATTTTTATATCTAACTTATATATAGAAGCATACAAATACGAGGAGATTTGAGATCTATTGATACATTGTGAGATACCAGAGTTTTTCTCTTAGATACTGTAAATATTGATCAAGATCTTAAGATATGGACGCTACATATTGAGAGTTTTTAGCAAAGAGTCTTGTTGTCTTGGCGTTTCTAGAGTTTAGAGAGAAAGTGTAGAATTACTATTATGATTTCTATCATGAAATCTACTTTTATAGTGATCTAGATTTGTTAGATTCCTCAAGATAAAAAGAAAAGCACCTAACGAAAAAAAAACGTTCCTAGGCCCGTTCTTCGAGAGAGTTTTCTACTAACTGGTTTTAGCCCACATTTTCAAATATCTACCCGATATTTCCCAAAATAGAAAGTTGATTTTGATCCTTACTACCTCTGGTCTTGTGCTACCGTGGTTCCGCCCCCGACTTTAGTCGGAGGGTCCATTTTTCAAACCGCCAGTAAGCTTTCTCCCTCTATCCCTTGCTCCATCGCTTGAGACCCCCCAAACCTCTCTCGTTTTTGTGCTTTCACTCTCAATTCCTTCCCAAACTACCTGTTTTACGCAACAGTCAATCCATGCCTTCCTCAAAACCGCCTCTCTATATGTCATTTTAGAGCTGCTTATAGCAATCACATCCTGCTAATAGCCGTTGGGGTAAATCTAGTTTTGGGCCAATAACGTTTCTCCAAACCTAAAAGGCACCATTATACCACCTTCTTTAAAAACTTTCCTCTTGACCCTCCCCTTTTAACCTCTCCTCATATCTCCCCAAAAACCCCTCTCACCACGAATCCAAGATCTAAACAGCTTTGAGCAATCCTCATCATATACCTTCCTGCTTACGGCAAGCTTTAACCCTCCCGAGCATAGCCATACCCTCCGGTAAAATGAAGCGCCGATTAACCTATGAAGAGAAAGGAAAGTCCATAGTGAGAGAAACAGCTGGGCCAACCCGTATTCGAGTCTGTGTACCAGAGTTTGACAACTCAGATTTAATAAGATATAACCAACTCACACTTATTGGACGACTCACAAACCCCAAGAGCAAGCTATGTGGTCAATGATACCATTCCTGGCTAGACGCTGGAACCTACAAGGCAGAGCAATAGGGTCAGATCTAGGAAACGACTGTTTCCAATATATGTTTGACTTTGCAGAAGACCTTGAGAAAGTGTTAGAGAACAGACCTTACCACTTTAACATATGGATGGTTATCTTGCAACGGTGGGAGCCGATCATCTCTGCCAACTTCCCCTCAGAAATCCCCTTCTGGATCCGAGTAAAGGGCATTCCCCTGCACTACTGGAAGGCTGACACGTTAACAAGTCTGGGAAGCGGTATTGGATCCTATGAAGCACAATAACTCACCAAGACGTCAGCTAAGATTCGAATCTGCGTCAACAACCTCCAACCTCTAATCAAGGAAACTCTCCTGGAATTCTTAAATGGTGATGAAGCAGAAGTGCTGTTGGAATACAAGAGACTTGAAAAACACTGCTCCATTTGCCACCGCCTAACCCATGAGAAAAGAGACTGTCCACAAGCACAGCAGGAAACCAATATCAGAAAGGAAATTCTGGCCAAAGATTCCCAACAGCTAAATGCCCTCTATCCAAAGTCTACGCTACCACCAAGTAGGATGCTACGACAGGAGATGAAGGAAACAGAGGACAGAGGAACTAATACAAATCATTCCTATTAAAGATATCAATATCATCACAGATCTACATCTCGATGGAACTACCGCTAGAGAGAAAACCAGACCCACGACTACCAAGACCACAAGATCTCTGACAGAGAAGTACCAAGACGCACGGGGGAGTACTGTTGTTCTCCACCAAGAGAAGAGAACACATATGAAGCAAGCCGCCACCTACTGCCAAGAGAAAACTCTGGATACCAAACAGCTCTTAGCAGAAGGACAAAGAACCCGCCTCCGAGAAGAGAAAGAAGGAGCGAAGAGAGAGGATCGTACCACTCTTTGATATCAAATAATGAAAAACAACACAACCAAAGGGATACTGCAAGGACACCATCAAGCTACTACCAATGCAAGGCACCCAACGCTGTCGAAACAATACATCCAATAACAGTTGAAAGGGACGAGGAGGCAACTTCCTGCCATCAAGACAAACAACAACAACCGACACTAACCCTTGAAAAAGCGCTGGAGGAACTTCAGGAGGTAACCATCCAGTATACAAATTGTGCAAACCCGTTGGAAAGTGCTGCAAGAATGCAAAGAGTGTTGCAAAGTGAGGAACGAGGGCTAATGCTGGAAACAGCAACAAGAATGGTTGAAGAGGCTAACTGTATGACACAGATAGTTCTACCAACCATCCCTCGGGAAGCGGAGCTCCTCTTGGACTCATGGGCAGCTAATCCCACTTTGGAGCAACCTGAAACAATGAATTCAGCACAACAGAGCAGGAGTAAGCAGAACACTAAATCACGAGTGGTAAGGAAAAAGCTGGGAAGACCACCGGAGAAAAAGAATAACCCACAACCACCACCACACCAACTGGAACAAGCTCGAGGAAGATAAAACTCAAGCAAATACAGCAATCACCTAAGAAGAGGACTCAGCGAGGAAGGAATCGACAAGGTAATACGGAGGCAGGATCCTCATCTGCAGTATTGATCCCAAGACCCCCTCATCCAAAACTTAGCACAGTCGATGGACAACCTGCTTCACCAACTGATACAGCTGCCCGCTTATGCCCCACTATTCCGGCAAACCCGAAGAACCAATCAGATTTTCAGGAACCTGCCACGTCCCATCCACCACGAGAGTGAGCTGGAACTGTCAAAGGCTGGGGAATCCCTTGACAGTTCACAGAATCCGGGAGATGCTTAGAACGATCTCCCCTGATATTCTATTCCTCATGGAGACGAAAAACTCCGATGATTTCGTTCTCACTAAGCTTCAATGGATGAATTATCACTCTCACTACCTAGTTTCTCCTCATGCTCGAGGAGGGGGTGAATAGCATTATTCTGGAAACAAGAAATCGACATGGAAGTGATATCAGCTTGCAAAAACTTTGTTGATACTAAACTCACCTCAGAGGGCATAACTTCATATGCAATGTTTGTATATAGAGAACCGGAGATAAAATCTCGCTTCCTTGTCTGGAACCAACTCCAAGAAACTGCCTTCAACCGAGATGTACCCTGGCTCCTCACAGGAGATTTCAACGACATTATAGACAACTCAGATAAAGTTGGTGGACCCACTCGCCCTGAAGGATCCTTCTCCGTTTTCCGAAGCTTCATCTCAGCGTGTGATCTGTACGATTTGCAGCACTCTGGAAACCCCCTCATACCTTTAGATGCCGCCTTGACAGATCTATGGCAAACAGTACTTGGGCAGAGGCCTACCCCTCGAGAAGATGTGAGTACCTTCGTTTCAAAGGTTCGGATCATCGGCCTATAGCCACATACTTCAACTCAAGCTCCAAGAAAAGACGAGGTCTGTTCCGCTATGATAGAAGACTCCAAAACAAAGAGGAAGTGCACCGCTTGATAGAGAAAGTGTGGCAACGGGAAGAGCTGGAGACAATATCAACAAAGCTGAGAGCAAACCACATAGAGATAATAGCCTGGAATAAGGAGCAGCACAATAACAGTCAGAAGAAAATAAGAAAACAAAAACAATTACTAGATAAGGCAATGGTAAGTCCTAACTCTACTGAGGCTGAAATACGCATCATCAATGATACCTTACAAGAAGCCTACAACAAGGAAGAAGAGTTCTGGAAGCAACAAAGCAAACAGCAGTGGCTAGCACTGGGGGACAAAAACTCGGGCTACTTCCACGCCACTACAAAAGGGAGAAAGGCAGTCAATAAATTCTCTGTAATAGAAGACCATAATGGAAATGCAGTCTTTGAGGAAGCTAAAATAGTAGGAGTCATTACTGACTACTTCCAAAAACTATTCATCTCTGAAGAAGGCGAAAGAGGAAGCACTGTCAACGAAGCCCTTAAACCCCGCATTACAGCAGCAGATAATGAAAAGCTAATTGTCATACCGTTGAGAGAGGAAATCAAGCAGGCGTGCTTCGCCGGATAAAGCTCCAGGGCCGGATGGCTTCTCAGCAGCATTTTTTCAAGCTCATTGGCAACAAGTAGAAACGGCAGTAGTGAATGAAATTCAGGGCTTCTTCCTCTCGGGATATCTACCTGCCAAAATCAATGAAACGCATGTTAGATTGATCCCCAAAATCCAAGGTCCTAAGACAGTAGCGAATTACAGACCAATAGCCCTATGCAGCGTCTACTATAAAATAATCTCTAAATTACTTACAAGAATATTACAACCACTTTTGCAAGATGTTATCTCAGAAAACCAATCTGCGTTTGTCCCAAAAAGAGCTATCTCGGATAATGTCCTGATAACACATGAGATCCTACATTTCCTCAAAACCTCAGGTGCAAGAAAACGGTGTTCCATGGCGGTCAAGACTGATATGAGTAAAGCATACGACATACTGGAGTGAGATTTCATCCAACTAGTTATTAAGAAACTCGGTTTTCATCCTACTTTCTGCCAGTGGATTGTACAATGTATAACTGCAGTTTCCTTCTCTTACCTCATCAACGGTGCAGCCCAAGGAAAGGTACTGCCACAGAACAGAATTAGGCAGGTAGACCCACTCTCCCCATACATCTTCATTCTCTGCAGCGAAGTACTCTCCAACCTTTGCAACAATGCCCAACTTGCCGGATGCCTCCCAGGAATTAGAGTCACAAAGAATAGCCCTAAAGTGAACCATCTGCTTTTTGCAGATGACACCATGTTTTTCTGCAAAGCAGACCCCAAAACCTGTCAAGCTCTCTGCAAAGTGATTAAATAGTACTCAGAAGCATCAGGCCAAACCATTAACTATGGTAAATCAGCCATCACCTTCGGCTCAAAGACACCTTTGGAGATGAGCGAACAAGTCAAAAGAGATCTCGGGATATCAAAGGAAGGAGGACTTGGGAAATACCTGGGGCTCCCAGAACACTTTGGCAGACGAAAGAAAGATTTGTTCAGTCTCATTGTGGATAGAATTCGTCAAAAGAGTGTCAGCTGGTCCGCTCGGAGATTATCTACAGCAGGGAAACTCACCATACTGAAGTCCGTACTCTCCACAATCCCCACTTATACCATGTCATGCTTCCAAATCCCATTGTCCCTGTGTAAAAGGATCCAATCTTGCTTAGTGAGATTCTGGTGGGACTTAAATCCCGAGAAGAAAGGGATGTGCTGGACAGCGTGGAGAAAACTTACTCAACCAAAGAAGAATGGAGGATTAGGGCTCCGAGACATCCAAGATTTCAATAAAGCCCTTCTGACCAAGCTAGGATGGAGGATGCTGCAACACCCAAATTGCTTGTTAGCACGTGTTCTCATGGGGAAATACTGTGTAGACAAACCTTTTCTAGAATGCGAAGTACCTAATGGGGCTTCCCATGGTTGGCGAGGAATTCTAAGTGGCAGAGACCTTCTCTGGCAGAAGTTAGGAAAATCCATTGGAGATGGCAAATCTACAAACATTTGGTCAGCCCCCTGGCTCTCCCTCGAGGAACCGATCACACCAATTGGCCCCGCCCCTTACCTATCACAGCTTCTCACAGTAGACCACCTCATAAGGACAAACTCAACGGAATGGGATATTGATCGTATAAGGGAGCTCCTCCCGGCGTATGAAAAAGATATCCTCAAGCTTCTCCCAAGCTCCCTCGAGGCACAAGACAAGTTTATATGGATCCCCACGAAGTCAGGAGACTACACAACAAAGTCTGGTTATGTTGAAGTGGCGACTACTCCTGTATCACCTCCAATACCAGGTCAAATCACATCTCAAATCAACTGGAACACTGACGTCAAGACAACACCAAAGATTCAACTCTTCTTTTGGAAAATTCTCAAAGAAGCTCTCCCTGTTGGCGAAAAACTCATGGAACGCATCTCCACAGCCTTCTATGAATGCCCCCACTGCACGGCGTCGAAGTCAATCCTCCACTTACTCTTCCACTGCCCGTTCACAGTCAGCATTTGGCGTTTAGCCCCCTCCACCAGTCCGGTGATTATAAGCGAAATACCCTCACCTCTGCAGGGACTCCACAGTCTAAAGGAACAGATCTATCTACCACCAACCAGAAATGTTTTTCTGTACCCATGGATCTGCTGGGCTATCTGGTCCGTCAGGAATAAGAAGATCTTCAATAACCAGGATGTCACACCTGCAGACACTATAGAGAAAGCGATCAGAGAAGCGCGGGAATGGCAAATGGCACAAGATTGCAAAGAGCAACAAACCCATCAGCAAAACCCAAAGCAGTGACAGGAACACACCAGATCTTACCTTATATCCAGGACAATTATCTGTTCTGATGCGGCATGGAAAGAAGATGCAGAAATCGCTGGACTAAGATGGACAATTACAAATCGGGATCTGGGAGTGCTCGAAAATAAATCTTCGTCGTGTCCCCAAACCGGATTGCCTCTTCTCGCGGAAGCTAAGGCCCTCCTTGCTGGCCTCTGACATGCAGCAGATCTGGGACAAACGACGGTCACTACTTGCTCCGACTCCCGAGAACTCGTCAATTCGCTCAACAGAAGATCGATCATCAAACAGCTCCATGGAATCAGCTTCGATATCCACTCTATCTCTCTTTTGTTTTCTAGCATCGAATTTAGCTATATTCCAAGAAAAAACAATTGTGACGCGGATTCTCTGGCAAATAATGCACTCCATCTTTTGGCCCTGGCCGCTTTTAATTAATGAATAAAATGAAGTAGCTGCACAAATAATAAAGTGATCTAGATTTGTTTTAATCCAACCCTAACAGTTTCTTATAGAGAAAGAGAGAAACACTAACCTTGATCCATGTTTTCCTTGAACTTGTTATGAGATCAATACTTCAACTGATCTTCTCCTCCTTAATCTCCAAACACCTTACGATTCCTATTGATGGACATGGAATCAAAATCCTTTATCTTCTTTCTCTTCTCTCTACAGTTTTTATATGTGTGTGTGTTGTTCTTTTATAGTTCGTTACTTGGTTAAATTATGGTTTCTCTTTTTATAATAGAAACACACTTCTTAACAAACATTACAACCTTTACTACACACCATTACAACCTTTCATATATACATGAAATGATCTTATAATAAAATAAGGCAAGAGGGTTATTAATACATCCAAATCATATGGCTCCTTCTTGATGCATAAACAATCGTTGGTCTTTCTGAAACAGATAAACTATTTCTCTACTGGCTACTTTGGCGAATATGGAAATCCCGCAATGATTTAATTTTCCAACATAAGCATATCTTGATTAGCAAAGACATCAATAAATCTATAGCTGATGTTACATAGTGGATTAAAAACACGACAGGTGCACCAGTAATAAATACAACTGCTCCACTTTTGCAAAGTTCTTGGGAAAGACCAAGACCTGGTTACCTAAAATGCCAACCCTCATACAGGACTCTCCAAAGGTGGATGGATAATACGAGACGCATATGGTTATACGAAATACTGGGGGGCAAGTAATTTGGAATCAACAACTTCGTGCCTTGAAGCAGAAGCAAAAAGATACTCACGGCTATTCAACACTCCTGGAGCATGGGCTTTGACTTTATTAACTTCGAAGGGAACTGCCAGACTTTAGTTAATTTACTAGAATCTAATGATCAAGATATAAGCATATCTACTCAACTTGATGATATTAGAAATTGGTTAAGTAACATCCATTCTTATGACATTTCTCATGTTAAAAAAACTTGTAATAAGGTAACACATAGTTTAATGAAACAAAGTCCACCAAATGGCCAATTTTATTCAGGAACTAACTATTCACCATGTTGGATAACAACCTATCTCTATCATGACCATATCAATTCTATATAAATCAAAGTTTGCTGTTAGAAAAAAATCATGTATCGTCTTTTATATTGAAATTCATAACTTTAATTTGAAATTAATCTTTATAATTAAACCGAAAGACACATAGGTCATACATAAAAATATTCTTACAGAAAGAGTCTAAACTGATGTGATTTTTTCACGTTACAAGATCTGGTTTGATCTTTAAGAATACTATATCAAAATAGATTTTACACACGATTTGTTGTATTCCCGTTCATTATAAGAGACTTCTTTGAAGAAGGGAGTTGAATATCCAAAGTCTTCTTGCTTGTTATGGACTGATGTTGAGGAGAATCATGTCCGAGCTTCTTGTTTGTCTTATACTTTGTGCTTAGGCTATTGCCCCACAAATATCGGCCTCTGAAGAGTGTAACTACATTTCACATAGTGTACAAATATTAATAAGCATTTTCTCAATCCTTTGGAGCTATCAAATGTTCAAGGCTGACTTTGATTGTCACTTCGGGGATTCGTTGCTATGGATCTCTCAGATTTAACTATGTAAGGTTATCTTTATTTCTTTGTATCCATGCTTCTTGGGCTATAAATGATAGTTCATCAATCAGAAGTGGGATAACGAATAAGGAATATTTTGATACAAGTAATGAAAAGAAAGAGCGAACGAAAAGAGGAAACTTTGGTGGACAAGTAGGGTTTGTGGTACGCTGGTATCAGGTAGGGTTCTGGTAAGGTCTTTCTAATCCTAACCTAATATATTGACAGCTCCTAACCTAATATACATAATGTCGATGTACATATGGATTATACTATAGAGTTTAATGTCTCTATTAGTGCATAAGCCCAAGAGACCACAATCAAGTCCATTAGCCTATGTATCTATGGTTTCTAGCAAAATATATTTTATGTAATTATGTGTGTAACGACCATGTGTGTGTAACTAATGCTATTGATCGAACAGTTTATTTATCCAAAACTATTTTGTTCTTAGTGACAGTGTAAAATATTTTATCTTATTTGTGTGTTCTATGCCCATAATAAACCTCATATGAGCTATCTATTTTCAGTTGAACAAAAAAAAAAGCTATCTATTTTCTAATCTTGTTTTCTGGTTTTCTAAATGGTATCTATTTGATGTTGAATCTACCTTGCTTTTAGTATTCAAACAGTCTCTAATTTTGTAATTAACATGATCGCCATACATGTTGATATATTAACTAGGTGTTTCCCCGCACAAGGTGCGGGGTTCGATTAATTTTTAAAAAAATTAAGAGCCTGAGTTTATTTATAAATAAAAAATCAAATTTTATAATTATTTGAAATCAAAATTAATATATTTAAAAAATATAATTTTCATGAGATATATTATTTTTTGACCGCATAAATCAAATTTTAAGATTTAGAATTTTACTTGTGGCCACATAAATCAATTAGGTTAATCAAAAATATTAATAAGTTAAACGATCAAATTAAAATTAGTTTTAGAAAATAATTAAGATTGATTTTTTTGTGATTTATGCTAGTTATATATATTCTTATGATATACACTCGAATTTAGAAATTTAGATTTGAAAAAACGAAAAAATCAATTAAAAATTATATTATATTAATTTGTTAATTTTATTAAGAGTAATTAAAGTCTTTTCATATAAGGGGCAAAAAGTAATCAACAATCATAAGTCTCAACCACAGTCCAACTTGCTTGTCAATTCATAATATGATTATTAAAAAATTTAAATATATATATAAAAAGTTTTCAATTAAAAAAATCAAATTAAATAAAAAGACAAATGTAATTCAGATAAGAATAGAATAATTAGCAATAGTCTAAATGAGTTTACATTTACCTTTTGACCAAGATAAAAAGTAAACATATAATCTAAATGAGAATTGAAAATCTAAATATTTTAAAAATATGATAAACTTTAATTAAAAGGCAAATTATAGAATTTGAGACTTTTGTGTAACTTCAAACTTTATATTTAAGACTTTTGTAGTTGAACTAAATAAATCTGATTTGACCCTTAAATTTGTTTTTGTTCTGTCATATCTTTTTGAGATTACAAATATTTATTATAGTATTTTCTGAAGTGATCAAAGTTTTATATTTTCTAGTAATTAATTATTTATGAATTTTTGATTAAGTTTTTAATGACATTTAAAGATAAACTAGAATAGTGAAACTATTTTATAATAATATGTTTAAAAATCGTGTTTATAAAATAAATTTTAATATTTTATATAATTTTTACAATATTTCTTTTTATCACTTTCTATTCCTTTAAAAACAACCATTCATCCCTCTCTCTCTCTCCCCCCCCCCCTCTTTCCCTCCCTCTCTCGAAAATGCTTATAATGTGATCTTGAAAAATCATACTGAATTGTTTAATCAAGTACATAAGGAACAAAGTCAAAATAAATGTAAGAAACATTACAAAAATTATTAGAAACTGCTAATATACGAGTCAATTTATTCTGTTCTCTTAGAATTTATGTGAATTTGACCTCCTCAAATCGTGAGGACTAGTACCAAATTTCTCTTAACCAGTTTATCGTCCCAAAGTGTAGGCTCTGCTTATTTACCAAACTCTGCAGATTCTTTGAATCTTCTTCAAATATAACTCGTCGATAACCTTTAGAAATGTTGCATTGCTATTACTAGTGTTTTTGCTTCACTTTCCAAAACATTTGATAAAATAGTTGTAGTCGCTTGTTCGGTTCCGTGTGAATCTCTTATTAACCTTCATACTTTTGTTCGTAGTAGAGATTACAAGAGCTATCCGGTATATTATGGTTTTTTTTTAATTGTTTTTAACTATGATATAAGTCTTATTTATAGTCTTTTAGATTTTTGTAGAGTCATATTCGAATCTTTACAGGTTAAAGTATGTTTAGAGCTCATATGAAAAATTTGGAGCAAAACATAAGACCTTTCCGATAAGAGCAACAAAGAGACACATTGTACAATGGATGACAACTGTCACCACCCATTGGTGACGCTCGTCACCCCTCCTAAAAGACGTTGCCCGAGTTAATTAAAAGTTAAAAGAAGATTTACAACTTTGGCCAGAAGTATTACTATTTGCACTTTGGCTTCAGTTCGTTTTTAGATTATATTTTAGGTTTTTTCAGCCTTTTGTTTTGCTTTGTATGTTATTTTCTATTGAGACTTTGAGAAAGATTGATCCAAAGCTTTTTATGGAGAGAATTATGCACTCTTATAGAGAAGATTTCGAACCCCTGTTTTATTACTCTTCTTATTTTAATGCAGTATTATTCAGTTATGATTTGTTCATTCATCTTCATGTCTAAGTAATCTGTTAGTTAGATTATGATGATTGAAAGATTGATGCTGAAATTATAGATTCATTATACTGTTAGGATAATCAATTGGTTATTTGTCTGGATTTGCATTTACATCGATTCAAGGATTGATCATCTAGAAATTGCATCATAGGCTGTTTAAAGATATGAGAACATTGTTAATTACCTGACCTAATCTTAGATGAGAAAAATTACAATCTGCAAAAATATTTGATTTAAAAAATTTGTGAACAATCAAACCTGTTATCAATGCTTGTCTAGATTATTTGAATTTGCAAAAAGATTTGAAATTCTGGAATTTAGGCATAGATAATCTCTGCAACGAGAGTTTAATTGATTTTAAATTAGTGTTTTGAGTTCTAGACGGTTTTAAATAATAACCTGACAATATACATTCTGCATTCTTGGATTCAGCGTGCATATTATCCTGGTCTGGCATTTTTACTCTCTTGAATTTTAAGAACATCCAATCATTTGCCTGCTACTGTTTTGTTTAGCTCTTTTGAATTACATTTTATTGAATTACTTAGTATAATTTGAATCTAAAGTCTGTAGTGTAGTATTCTACTCTCTTGGGATTCGATAATCTTTTGTGCTACAACTGCATTACTGTGCACTTGCAACAGTAATATAAATTGGGTAAAACTATATATCTATCACCATCGTAATTGCATTTAATTCAACTGTGTGGCGGTCTTGTCCATCTTCTGTCATTACTACTGTCGTCTTCTCTTATTGTTCCATACGGTCTATGAATATTACTAACATGGTCTTGAGCATCTAGCCATTCTTGAGCATCCTGAAGCTAACACTAGTGCCTTCTGGAAATTTATATTCTTCTTTTGAAAGATTAATAGATTCCTGTATTTCTAAAGCCTCCATAATATCCATAGTGCTAGTTGATGCACTTCTCAGGGGAAATAACTCTGGTTTTCACAAATATTCTTGATTTTTTCTTCAACAAAGATCTTTGAATTGAGCAGTCTAAACTTGGGATATTTACTTGCTTTGTGCAGTGCAAAAATAAATGCTGAGCAGTTTCTTCTCCATTCTAACATCGTCAGTATTCTCTTGAAGCCCTGATGTGACGATTCTGGAGGGCACATCCTATTGCTAGCGTATTAGAGGCCATCCTCCAAAGAAAGTGTTTAATTTTCGGGGATGTCTATAATTTCCATATACTCATTTTTAAAGAGACATCTCCAGGGGGAGGGATCAGCTGAGTTATATTTCTCAAGTGTGCAGAGAACCAATACGCTGATTTAACTGAGTAGATCCCCAATTTATTGTAATGCTATCCCAAGTAGTCTATTGTAGCTCTAGTACTAATGCGCAATATCTTTTCAACATCCTTTCCCACTACCAAGCTTCTGATTTTTTCTTCATTCCAACCTCTACCTATAGAATAGAACCAATCATTGACATATCAATGCTCCATATTTTCATGTCTTGGCATTGAAGGCCTCAGCGGGTGTTTCAATAGCCAAGGGTCTATCTACTCACTCAATATAGACCCATCTCCAATCTCAAATTGTAACCCTTGCTTAACTAAATCGCTGACTTGTTGTAAGGATTTCCAAACATACGAGATTTTCTTTCTCTCTCCAGCAATCAGAATGTTACCTTCATGGAATAACGTCCTTCAATAACTATGGCCATGAGACAGTTTGGATTGTGAAGTATTCTCCAAACTTGATTCCCAAGTAATGCCAGATTGAAGTTCTCTAGGTCTTTAAATCCGCAAATGACCTTTCTTTTTTTTATAGACTAAGTCAATCCCAAGCAAACCAATGGAGCCATTTTACATCATCTCATGTACTCCACCAGAACCTTGCCAGAATGTTATTTATTTTTTCATAAATGGCATTTGTAAGTTTAAATATTTGCATACAGAAAACAGGCATGGCAGTAGTAATTGATTTAAGCTACATATGTCCCATTTATTTGGTATCCAGCTAACTTTAATCCATCTTATTTCATAGCACTCCTACCTAAAATTAAATAACAGTTAGGCTTTCAGCCGTGAGGAAATAAGACATCAGAAATTACCAGAAACTTTTTCCACTTATCAGTTTGGTTGTTATTATCATTTTTATATACCTTGATGTGGCATTGATTGTTTCAAGTTACAACTTAAATATGTAAGAACATGATTTAGTCGAACTCCATACCCTAATTTTTGTGGACTATTTATATCTTTCTAAGTACAACAACATTAATTACTATTATGTCATTCATCTTTCACATTTGTTAAAGAGTTATAAATAATAAAACTTATATATTATTATATCCATTAAATCTATCAATCTGATTCTGAGTTCCACGCAATACCAATCAAACTAGCTTTAGATCAAGCCATCCTCGCCAAAACCAGGATCGACCCAATATTTATAGATGTCCTAAGTAAAATTCTGGTTGTCATCCCTGTTCTTATTAATGTGGATTTAGAATACGCATCTCACACGCTACTCGACTCTACCCCTTTGGCCACAACTGAAGTGGAATCTCTGTCTTCAAAGTCAGCTTGGATTGACCTATTCAAAGGTCCCAAAGCAACTATAAAAAGAGAACCCTTTTCCTTCTTGATTCTAGTGAAATTTGTGTGAAAATCCCTAAAGAATTCATAAAGTAAAACAAAAAAAAAGATGGGAAGATTTAATCATCGGTCGTTTTCATTACAACCTTCCCTCCCGTAGAGCTCTTCATGCCATATCTGGAACAATAACCTACGAGACATCACAAATTTGAAATTAAGACAAAAACGGTCCTTATACGCATTCCTTGCTCAGCAACTACACAAAGAGTTTTGAACCAAGGCATCTGGCACACTGAAGGCCAAAAAATGTTTAGTGCTCAATGGGAACCTGGCTTGAATCCATCTATGCTAGAGCTGACACAAGTTCCAGTTTGGCTTGAATTCCGAGGAGTACAACCACACTTCTTCTCTGAAGAGGGCCTTAAGTTCGTTGCTGAAGCTCTTGGGCATCTGGTATTCTACCATCCTTCAACTCTAAATATGTCCAACATTGAAGTAGTTAAAGTCTTCACCATAATTGATCCCTCTATAGCCTTACCTGAAGCTATGAATATTGAGTTCAAATCTGGAGAAATACATAGGGTTGAAGTTTCTTGCCCGTGGCTCCCTCCAATCTGTTACCATTGCCATGAATTTGGGCATAGTATTCATCGCTGCCCTACTGCACCTATTACTTGCTTATTTTGCAATTCTTCAGTCAAGTCTTCAGATAGCTGCCCTCGCGCAAAGAAGAAGCAGGTTTCTGCTGATGAAAACTCAAAGCCTCTTAATTGGAAAAGCCCTTTGCATAGTAAAAAGGAGAAAGCGAGGAAGAAGGAGACAGAACTCCCTATTCCAGTTGAGATACAAACCTTTTCAGAGCTCTTATCACCAGACTTGTAGCTAGGAAGCAAGGAAAGCAGGTTGTTGATTCGTCAAAGGAGGAAGCAGATTCCTCCAGGAAGGGGAGGAAAAGCTCTAAATGGATTGCATTGGTTCTTTCTTCTTCTTCATCAGAGACTGAGTCATCTGACAATGATTCTGACAACAGTTCTGCAGAAAAATCCCCCTCTTCATCTCCCTTCGACTATCTTTTTGAGGCTGATGATAATCCTGTTGTTGAATCATGGTTCACTTCAGTAACTTGAAAGATTCAGTGTCACCACGAGCGTAAGTCCCCGAGGATAAACCCCAAATTCATCCCCAAACGTTATTTATGTTAGTCAACTCTTTCTGCTGGAATATGAGAGGATTAAATAGTAAGCTCAAGCATAGTAATATCAAGAAATAGCTTTGGCAAACCAAGCCATTTTTGGAAGTGTTATAGAGACTAGAGTGAAAGTTCACAAATCTCAACGTTATATTCATTCGACGTTTTCAGGGTGGAATTTTTTGACTACATATGAGTTTGCAGAATTAGGCAGAATTTGAGTTGTTTGGGTCCTTCAGTCAATGTGACAATCCACTCCAAATCAAATCATATGATTAATTATCTAATCGAGCTCCTTCAGTCCACTACTGAGGTTTTTATCTCTTATATTTACGGTTTAAATACTAAGACTAGTAAACTTCAACTATGAGATGAGCTGAAATATCTTGCTACTGACCCTATTATGGTCAGGAAGCCATGGACGGTGATGGGTGATTTCAATCAGATTCTTAATCAAGATGAAAAATCGAATGTGGTACTAAGATTTCAAATCAGATTGCGGATCTCAGGAAATGTCTAAATCATACTGGGTTATTTGATCTCTCTATCAGAGGCAACATATTCACTTGGTGGAATAATTAGAAAGCTTTTCCCATTGCAAAGAAACTTGACCGGATTCTTGTTAATGATCTGTGGCAGATGAAGTTTCCCACAACCTTTGCTCACATTGGAGATCCAGATTTATCTAACCACAGCCCGTACTCTCTTATTATGGGTGATCAGATACAGACTAAAAAGAATTTTATAGTTTCTCATTTACTCCTTCATCATATCGACTTCATGCCAAAAGTTTCTATCAAATGGGGTGAATTATTCCTCACTAGATCAGCCATGTTCTCACTATCAAAGGACCTAAAACTCCTCAAGAATGAGATAAAGAACATCAACAGAGAACATTACTCAGATCTGGAGAACAAAGTTCAAGAGGCACATTCAGATCTTACTACTTGTCAATCTATGCTCTTTGAAAACCTGTGCTGCCTTCTAGCAAATCGTGAGAAAGATGCTAAAATAAGGTGGCTTGTTCTGGGCCGCATCTGGCCCTGACAGAGGAAAAGTTTCTTCAGCAAAGATCTAGAGTGCAATGGCTGGAGAGTGGGGATAGTAACACTGCTTTTTACCATAGAATGGTATCATTGAGGCGTTTTAGTAATCAATTTCACTATCTCATCGACAATGGGGGGAGGGGGGGGGGGGGGGGGGTGGTGGGTGTGGGGAGGAGAGTGAGGCTGCTTTTGATGGGAGAGATAAAAGAGCATTGTGAAAGATACTTTGAAGAACTCTTGGGAGCCTTTTCGCCTCCTCTTTCAGCTAACAATCTAGATCGTATTTATGTGCTGACCAAATTTCGCTGCAATGATTCTACTAAGGCCTTCCTCCATGCTTCAGTTACTGCAGCGGATGTCAAACATGGAGTATTTGTCCTTACTTTGAATAAAACACCAGGTCCGGATGGTTACACGGGGGAATTCCTCAAGAAGACTTAGGATATTACTGGAGTTGAACTTACTAATGCAGTTTTGGAGTTCTTCAGGTCTGAAAAACTGCTGAAACATTAGAATTATACCGTGATTTCTTTTATAGCAAAGAAAGTGGGAGCTGACAGGCTGGGTTATTTCAGACTCATCTCCTTGTGTAATGTGGTATACAAGATCATCTCTAAAATTCTGGCTCGCAGGTTGCAAGAAATCACCCCCATGATGGTTTCAAACACTCAATCAACCTTTGTTAAGGGAAGAATTCTTGTAGAGAATGTTTTACTAGCAACAGAAATGGTTTAAGGGTTTCATCGGTTAAACATCTCCAAAAGAGGTCTTCTAAAGGTAGATTTGAGGAAAGCTTTTGATTTGGTGAAATGGGAGTTCATTCTTTGGATCTTTGAAGCTGTAGACTTTTCTCCGATATTCACAAATTGGATCTCTCAATATCTTACAACTACTTCATTCTCTGTTACTGCGAATGGGGAACTGTGCGGTTTTTCTAAAGGTTTGAGAGGTCTTAGGCAAGAGGATCCTCTGTCTCCCTCTTTAATGTACTCCAATCTCCTAAACTCTAGTTCGAAGCAGGTTCTATTAGGCTTCATTCTCGCAAAAACCCAAAGGTAACTCACTTGGCCTTTGGTGATGATATTATTATCCTTTTTTGATGGAAAATGATCTTTGCAAGGAATAACTTATACTCTTGAGTGTTTCCATGATATTTTGGGTTTGAGTATGAATAGAGACAAAACGGACTTGTTTACAGTAGGATTGAACCATGAGGAAGCTAAAACTCTAAACAGTTTTGGCTTCCGGAAGAGCTCCTCTCCATCCGCTATCTCGGCCTGCCGCTCCTTCATAGGAAACATCGCAAGGCTGATTACTCCCCATTAAACGACAAGATGAAGGTTAAGTTTAATAACTGAACTGTTAAGTGTCTTTCTTTTTCTGGGCGCCTGCAACTGATTTCCTCCTTCATAGGTAATATACGGTCTTTTTAACTTCTGGTTCAGCCATTTTCACTTCCAATGGGGTGCTTGAAAGAGATTCAAAAGTTGTGTAACCGGTTTCTTTGGGCGGGTGATCTCTTAAAACGTACTTCAACAAAAGTTTCTTGGAAAGTAATTTGTCTATCAAAATCAGAAGGTGGTCTTGGTCTTCGAAGGTATATGGTTTAGAATAAAGCTTTGAACCTCAATCTTGTGTGGCTGCTGTTTACATCTAGTGGGTCTCTTTAGGTAGCGTGGATGCCTGAACACAGGCTGAAGCCCCAAAACTTCTGGTATGTTGAGAAAAAGAGTACTAACTATTGGATCTGGAAATTATTTCTATCCTTTAGACCTTTGGTGAGCTCTCTCTTAAGCTGTCAGGTTGGCTCAGAAAGAAAATCAGTTTCTGGCATGATCATTAGTGTTCGCATGGTCTGCTTCTTTCCTTCATGGGAGGCAATGTACCTAGGCTTATGGGAATCCCTATTCAGGCGACTGTTGCTAAATTTTCTCCTCCCATGATTGGCAGGCTCCCTCTCGTTCGAGAAATCACAATATCTCGACCTTGAGGAACAATCTGCAAACTTTTCTGCCTTTATATGCTTATAGAGATGAAGACTCTTTCCTTTGGAGGCCTCCAAACGAAAAAAGCCCATGACTTCTCAACTAGGAAAACTTGGAACTTCCTTAGATAAATGGATAATGTCAAGCCTTGTTCGACAGTTGTATGGTTTAAGAACAAAGTTTCAAAATATGCGTTCAATTTCCAGACAAGCTTCTGGTTAAGGCAATGCTAGCGCAATGAGGTATGAACATCAACCCTGCTAGCACATTTTGATCTTCTCACGAGGAAAACAGGGATCACATGATTCTCCATTTTATTTACTAGGCTGATATTTGGTCTAAGATTCTTCGACGGTTCGGTAATCCTGTTCCTCTCATTCACACTTGGGAACACATGATTCAATGGCTTCTTTTGTGCGGTAGCAATGATCATGCACCGATTCTGAAGAAACTTGCATATCAGGAATCGATCTACCTAATTTGGATGGAGCGAAATAACAGAATCCATAATGATGTGTCCCTCCTCTGAATTCTCTCTTCAATCAGATTGACAGGTCAATTCTTGACATATCTCTAGCGAGACATCACAAGAAAAGCTGCTGTACTCTCCTCTCAGATTGGTTTACCCATAGCTAAGCTACTGCTAGTTCTAACAAATGCCTCCAAAATACAAATTAGCTTAATTCATTAAGTTTATTTTTGTATTTAGAAAATTATGTTTTGTTTAGCACTTTCTATATTAGAATATCTTTTTAGTTAAAATAAGTTAATATATAATAATGACCCCTATTTTTTTAGTTGTCTTGAGTTCCCAAAATTTCAGGACCGACCTTGCATAGAGTTATAGTTTTGAGGTAACTTTGATGGTTATGAAAAGCTACGATAGAGAACGAAAACTATTTCAGAGAGTTTCCCTCACAGCTTTTGAGACTCCCAAATTCATTTAAGGAACCAACTAATAGAGTTAGAGAAGCCTATTAGAAAATAAGAAACTTGAAGAATGGAAGATATAAACATGCAAAATGTGTATGGGTTTATCAGGTTTTGGATCAGCGAACCATTAGTAAATTGGTGAGAACTATTAGTAAATTGGTGAGAACCAATATTCAACAGATAACAAAATGTATAAAACGAAACAATATTATTATATTAAAAAGTAAAAAGGCACTAGTTTTTTTTTTATTTTTTTTCTCTGGAAGGATTCTTTATTAAATGAAACCAAAGTTTAGAAACCAAAGTTTAAAAACCAAAGAAACAAAAAAACCATTGAACGATGAAGATGGCTTAGAACAAAATTTTATTAAAAAAACACCAATTACACTAAGGTAAATGGTTTCTATAATAAAACTATATCCGCCAGCCAACCTGGTTCTCCCGCCGCCACATAAGACTGAAAATGTTGTTCTTTTGTTACACTTCTAGCAATGAGAAAAGCACACCTGTTCGTTGTCGTCGTTTCTTCTATCCATTTCCATTCCGGCAAGTTCCCCAAAGCTTTAAGCAAATCATCAGATTGGACATAAAAAGCGGGCCACGCCTGCTGTCATGTAATCGCACCACACAGTTTAGCCGCGTCAGAAGCAAAAAGGCAGCGCTCCACATGATGGCTCTGCATACATTCAATAGCCCATAAATGACTTATCCTCTTTACATCATTGAAGCTATTAATTCCACTAAAAGCACGCCGGCTGTGCAACACAACATCTCCTTTATGGTCCTGCACAATCCAAGCCGCTTCCCCTATCTTTAGACTTCATGACCATGAGGTTCCAATGTTGCATTTTAAAAAACCCGCACTTGGTACTTCCCACCTTTGCCCAAACCTCATATGACTCTCTTCTTCTTTCTGGGTGTTCATCGCATGTAGTTGCACATGAAACCACTGGTTTTAATCTTCCCAAATCTTAGATGTAGTTTCCATAGCCGTGAAGGATTTATTTTCAAACAGAAATGCTCCCCTGTTTTTCCATAACTGCCATAAAATCCAAGGGTAACACCTCATAATCTCAACTGGAATACTCTCATTGTTCTCCCAACCCATCATATAGTTCAAATTCATATAAATGGACTGAGGATGAAACCCTTCTCCGAGGAAGGGAAAATTCGATTGTACCCACACCAGCCATAGTGCACTCAAAGAGAGCATCGTTAATGGATTCACCATCATTTACACACATCTGATATATCTTATCCACTCTCATCCGTCTACTTTCCAAACCATCTGCAACAGCCAAAGCCCCACTAAGCATCTTCCACTTAAATATTTTGATCTTTGGAACAGTTTTAACGTTCCGCACCTTGGCCTTGAGAGCATCTAGAGAAGGCCTTACCAGCACCTCCCGTTGCACCTCTAAATAAAGTCTTCATGCAAGCCAATACTCATACCTCACTGCATATTCCCCATTCCTAGTATAAACCCATTCATAGCTATCCTTCCGAGTAACTGAAGGTTGGATCTTCAAAACTGTCCTAATATCCGTTGGAAAGAAAATTTCTTCTAATTTTCCTCGATCCCAAGTCTTAGTTTAAGGATCAATCAGATCGCAAACTCTCAAAGGCAAGTTAAAAAGAATTGGTTTTTGACACAGAGCTCGAGGAGAGTCTCCACAGATCTATTTCTCGAGCCATACGTTTGTCTGTTTCCCATCACCAATAGCTTTTTTTACTCCCTATTGAAGTAATTCACGACCATCGAGAATACTCGCCAACATAAGGGCCAAGTACCCATAACTTCGTCCAAAAATTCAGCATTTTGATACAAGGTTTTTTGAATCCTTTGTCAATTACCTTTGTACTAATCAATTGCAGTATATTATAGGGTTTTATCAATCCAATGGGGTTAAGCTAGATTCTACTAGGATTATAGTAGAATGCTTTAAATCAAGTGAATTCAGAGAAAGAGTGTTGCTTAGCAACTAAACTATCAACTTAAAAGGACCAAGAACCAAGCACAACTTAAGAAAGCAATACTAAGCAATAATTCAAAGCAAAACAGAGCAACAAAATAGAGCACTAAAAGAAATTCGAAATCCAGATATTAAAAGCAAGGATCCTAGATGTGCTTATTGACTTTGTAGAATTCAAAGGCAAGACTAAGGCTGTTTTCAAACACCATTGACAATGCAAACAAGCAAGCAATGCTAATTCTTAGACATGAAGTTCACAATCAAGCAAGTTAAGTCTAATCTCTTGATAAATAACTCTTTGCTAATCACCCTAACAAGAACTAACTCTCATTAGTGCTAGAATCATTAACAAGCAAGCAAAACCAACTCTATTCAAGCCAAAACACTTCTCAGACAGTCAATCTCTTGAGTTAAGACTAGTAAATCCTCTATTAAACAAGATCAGCATTTCATCA
Organism: Thlaspi arvense; assembly: GCA_911865555.2. Taxonomy (NCBI): domain Eukaryota; kingdom Viridiplantae; phylum Streptophyta; class Magnoliopsida; order Brassicales; family Brassicaceae; genus Thlaspi; species Thlaspi arvense. The sequence continues at coordinate 52,311,386 of OU466857.2, forward strand.
AACACTTGGTGGGTATAAGATGAAGCCTAAATCTAGATTCATGTGATCAAGATAAATCTAGCCTAAACACAGATTAAAAGAGAGGAATCAACCTAATTAAACACTAACAAACCCTAATCAAGCCTCTAAATTTCCCCAATCTACAACATCTAAAACCCTAAAAGTGACTACTCACTCATCATCATGAACAACACCAAATCACAAGAGGAAAATATGCTAAATTTGATTAAGAGGGATATTAGAGAAGATTAAATAAGGCAAATACAAGACTTTGATTAAAAAGAGAGATTTGTTCTCACAAACACTAAAAAACTCTTAGGAAACTAAGCAAAAATAAAACTTTTCTAAATACCATGAGTTCAAGCTTATTTATACTAAATGGCAAAAACCCTAAAGCAATGACAAACTTATAAATATAAGGTGTTTGTATTAGGCCAACATTAATCACAAGTGAACGATGTGAATGATTGATATACTCATTATTTATACCATATTAACATACATTTTGCATTGTTTTATAGTCTTTAAACATTCATTCTTGCTTGCTTTTGTCCAATTTGCATTCAATTAGGACTTAGTGTAGATTTAGGGTGTGCATTGCATGTTTTGTGCATTTGAGGAGTTTGGCAGGTATGTTTGGAGAGTTTTGAGACTACAAGGAGCATGGGAGATGATGGTGGATGCAGCACAAAACATCAAAAGAGGCAAGAAGAAGCTCACCTTGTTGAAGCGGCCAGAAACTTCACCTGAAAAAACCGGCTTGGACAAAACATCTCCAACCCGATTCAGCTTTCACAGTCTTCATCAATGTTGTAGCCCCGTGAGTTCGCTTGCGTCTGGAGTTGGGTTCAGGTCATTCCCATCAGATATTAGAAAGTTACAGAAGTTTTAGTGAAACCGCTCAACCCACATCGATCACTTCAGGAATCCTATCGATCAAGATTGATCGATACAATGCAGCAGAGGTTTTGAAGATCCTATCGATCAAGCGTATCGATCAAGACTGACTGATGGGAATCAAGCGGATGCTCTATCGATCAACTGTATCGGTCAAAACTGACCGATAGGATCCAACCAAGTTTTCAAAGAAGCGTATCGGTCACCTGTAAAGCAAGCGAGTGACCATATCGACTGAAGATCAGCTTAGATGAGGTGTTTACATTCCGATTTGGCCTCGGCGTTCTTCATCAACATTGTAGCCAAATGCGTTAACTTTCGTTTGGTATTGGTTCGAGTCATTCCCATCAGTGGTTGAAGAGTTATGAAGAATAAAGTGATCACATGTCCATTTGGAGTTTTGACCATTGATCTTGACCGACTTGAAGATCGGCTCGGACGAATAGCCTCCGTCTTGATTCAGCTTCCGTATTATTCAGAAAAGGCATAGCCACGTGAGTTAGCTTTCAGGAAGACATGGTTTCAGGTCATTCGGATATACCATTCAAAAGATATTGCAATTTTTGTGAAACCGCTCAACCTGCATCGATCAAGCGTATTGGTCAAGGAGTGACCGATGGGAACCCAGCGGATGCTCTATCGATCAAGCCTATCGATCACTTTTGATCGATACAAACCAGTCCGAACTTTCACTTATTTACAATTTTGCCATTTTCGCCTAGACTCCTATAATTACTTAAAATCCCTAATTTTTGGGAACAATCTCTTTATCCAGCAGTTCATATTTTCTTCTCTAGATTTTGAATAACTTTGTATTTGAATCTTGGTTGATTTCAATAATAGTTTGCATTTCTCTGAATTTTATGTCTCCCTAATCATGATTAACTATCTTTTCTTCATAGAATTGATGGTTTTCATCATGATTAGTGAGTAGTTTGTTTTAGGTTTGAGATTAAGGCAAATGGGGTGAGTTTAGTGATTGTTTAGGGTGATTAAGGCTTAGATCTTCTCATTCCATTTCTTATATGATTGTGCTTAGTGCTTAGTACCTCTTTGTTGGAGAAGTTGATCTTAGGTTTTCACATGCAAACTAAGTGTTTGATGAAATGCCTGAATGAAGTTCAAAGCTTGAAAATGGTGTCTAGATAGTCATGATTCTTTGCATCTATCTTTTCTTGCTTGAATGTGCTTATTGCTTAGTACCACATTGGTGGGAAATTATCTTTAGACATTGATTATGCATGAGAATGTGAGTTGATGTTTGATATATTGTATAAGAGATTAGTAAACCTAGCCTAAGAGATTAGATGTCTAGCATGCTAATTGGTTTTATGGAACTTGATTTTAATGCTTGCTTCTCATAGATACACCACCAAAAGTGGGTGTGAAATGTGATTTAACAAAGGGATTAATGCCAAGAGATTGAATTAGTCTTTATTAGTGTCCCTAACCTAAGGTTGAGTATTTAGAATTGCTTGTTTTGATCACCCTAGACATGAACATGAACCACCCTATCACCATTGCCTTGATCTTGAACCATATTTTAATATTTGAAGTCTAGATTTTACTCTATTTTTGCTCTGTTTTTCATTGCTTTTATTGCTGTTGCTTGCTTTCTCTTGCTTCTTTGCTTGCTCACTTAGGTCGTTAGAATCAAAACCCCTTCCCTATTAGCTTAACTTAGCATAGTTCTCTATATCTCAAGTATCATTAACTTCCCAAGTGGACTGACACCTCAAGTACTACAATGACATGTGTGTTTGAGGATTGATCTAAGGATTCAAAAACCTTAACATCAATTGGTGCCGTTGCCTTTTGGAATTGTATTTAATGCATTTAAGATTGAGTTCTTGCTTAGACTAAGCATTTATTTCAGTACTGATTTTCTTTTTCTTTTATTTCTCTTATAGGTACAATGTTTCACCCTCAAGCTTACTAACAAAACTCTCTAAGTGCCTTCAACCATTGATCCCCTTATGAAGCTTATGGTGCTGATTATCTCAGCAGTTATGGAGACCAGCACCAGCTTTCTGATCCCTTACCTCCATATAATGCCCAAGGTAGTCCACTTCCACCTCATGAGTTGAGTGTCACTGAGATGTTGCAACAAGTCCTTCAACTGCAAGCTATTCAAGAAGAGATTTACAGGAAGCGCATGGATGATATATACATCAAGTTGGCTCACATCACATTGGAGCTAGACACTAAACTAGCAGACCTTACACTAAGAGTGGGGTAACTTAAGTTGGAGGAAGAAATATCATCATAGCAACAACAATATTCACTCCTTGGAAAGAGTAAGCCCCTACACCAAGAGTATTATCATTTATTACATGACAAGGACATCACCTTCAACAAAGAGGCTGAAGAATCCATTAAGGAGATTGAAGAAATGCTTTATGGGGCTGAAGAAGAGTTCTTCACCACAAGCTCTACTAAGAAGATCAATCTGGGCATTAAGTCTAAGTGTGGGGGAAGTGCTTTTCACTTGAATTCAGCTGGTGTTGCCAAGGCTGATGTAGAGTATAAAGCCATTGAAGCTGAGGTTGTTGAAGCTGAAGTGGAGGTGAAACAAAGAGCTGAATTAGTTGAGCATGTTAAGCTTGTTGGAGTATACTATGCTCTAAAGGAGCTTGCAAATCGGTCACCTCCCCAAAAGAGATAAGCTGAACCCAAAAAGAAGAAGTAAGAGTCTTTACTCAAAGATGAAGCATCACACCTTGAGGATGAGCTTAAGTACCAACCTCCTATACCTTATCCTGGTAGATTTCTTACAAAGGCTTAAAAGGCTGTACTCTCAAGGTTCAGAAAAGAGATGGATGAGGCTAGTGTCCCCTTGCCTCCACTGGAAACTCTGATGCAAGTGAAGGATCAAACAAGATTCATCAAAAACCTTCTTGGGAACATAGAAAAGGTGAAGCTGATTATTAACTCTTCATTTGGAGAGGAGAAGAAGAAAAAAGAGCCAACAATCCTCCATAAGCTTGGCAATGCAGGAAAGTTTCTAGTCTCTTGTGAGCTTGGTGAATTAGTTGTGGAAGAGGCCATGTGTGATACAGGTTCAAGTATCAATGTGATGTTTCTTGAATTGGCAAAAGAATTAGGAGTCACCAAGCTGAGATCATATGATTCCACAATCACTTTTGTGGACTCATCTTCAAGCACACATGTTGGTCTCATTGAAGACTTTTCTGTGAGGATTGGAACATGCAAGATACCAACTGATTTTGTTGTGATAGAAATGGCTCACACTCAGAAACCTTCTCTACTACTTGGGACTCCATTTCTGAACACAGCTGGCGCTAATCTTGACTTCACCAAAGAGAGAGTCACCCTCAAGAAGGTGAATGGTGGAGTTAGCTATGCAATGAAGCCTCCACCTTCAAGCTTTCGTGGAAGCACTACTAATGTTGAGAGAGGAGCTGCTAAAAATCCACCTGATGCCAAGGAAGATCTGAGGGGATTAAAGGCTGAAGTACTAAAAAAAGATGAAGACCCTCTTAATCACAATGAATATGATGGTAAAGCCTTTGATGGTGCTTGTCTTCTTGATTTGTTTGATGGAATCAAGATGAAGCTCTATGGTGGACCAAGGAAACCAAGAAAGAGAATCAGGAAACCAAGGAGAAGCTCTACTGTGGAGACAGTACATTGTTCAAGAAGAAAGGTGAAGAAACTCCAGTTCCACTCCATATTCCTCCATGATCTCAAATGTGTGAACAGTCAAGCTTAGTGACTCTAAACAAGCACTCTTGGGAGGTATTCCCATATTACCCCTGTACATATTTTTGCCTTATAAGTTTGTGTTTGTGTTTTCCTTTGATCATAGGAGCAGGTGGAGTTCAAAACAAGTGGATAGTTGAATTAGTGCCAAAGCTCCTTTCTGCCAAAACTAACTCCTCTTCTTTCTTTATGCATCTTTTATCATTTTTAGTTTGTTTTATTCACCTCCTTCAAGCTTCCATTACACAAGGGACTGTGTAATTTAAGTGTGGGGGAGGATATTGCATTTAACATTGTGTTTTGTTTTCTTATTTTCTCTTTTACATACTTGAGTCTCATGTATTCATGCATTCATCTATATGCACTAAAAATCCATAAAATTTTCAAATTTTTTAGATGCATTTCATATAGTTTTGCACACATTTGCATAGGGAGTAGATGATAAACACTTGTCAAGATGTTAGTGTTTGAGTTGTTTTCAATGCCTTGGTTATCTGTTGTTTGATTGCATTGTAGTGAGTTTGAAATTAAAGCTGCATCATATCTTGAATTCTTGCATTGATATTCTTGTCTTATGCTCAAGCTTGCTTTGATTTGATTCCAACTCTATCTTATTAGAACCATAATCCTGACTTTGAATTATATTGTTTGTGCATTGAGAGTGATTACATGGCTACCTATATACATACTTGGATTATCTTCTTCCCTTTTTACCACTCTTTTTAATCAAAGTAGCTGATCCTCATCATTATGGGAAATTTAACCACACCCAAAACCAATCCTTCTTTCTGAACCTAAACACCATTATGAGAGTTGTGAGGCCTTGCATTGCATCATTTTTGATTTTATCTTGGCAAAAAGTGTTAGGAATAAGGCTGGCAAGGAGAAGCTCTCCTGTAGACACCAGATTGCATCTTGAGCTAGGTATTAGGTTGAGAGTTTGGAAAAGGGTAGTATAAGTGGTTTGAGCTTTAAATGTTTACATCTTTTGAAAAGAAGAAGAAGTATAGGGATGGTAGTTTAAAGGAACAGTTTATTTTGTGGTTAAGTTAATTAGGAAGAAAGCTCTAAGTGTTAAAGAAGAAAGGTGTTAACAACAACAAAGCTTACAAAATTTCATCCAAAAGGAGAAATCAGACCAAGAAATCCACTAAAGGTGATGAAAATGGTGCCTATCATACAACAAAGAAGAGAAAGTTCTAAAAAGAAGTCAACCACACAAGCAAAAGAAGGAGTTTCTTCAAATATGAATAAGGAAGAGATCAAGTGCCTTGGGAAAGGGTAGATTTATGATATATCATGGTTTTTATGGTTTTTAACCATGATATAAGTCCTTTTTATTGAGTCTTTTTGGTATTTTTAGAGTCCTAGAAGAGTCTTTGCAGGTTATAGCATGTCTGGAGCATAATTGGAGATTTTGGAACCTTTTGGAGCATTCTGAGTGGAAGCCACGAAGTACCAAGCTCGAAGCAGAAAGTATTCACAAATGGTGACGATCGTCACCCCTTTAGTGACGCTCGTCACCCACTAAGGAGCGTGGCGTTTTATTAAAAGTATCAAGAAGAATTGCAGAATTGGCCCAGAAGTTTTCTTTATTTACATGAAGACCCCAGATCGTGTTTAGCTTCTATTTATTAGGTTTTTCAGCCACTGTTGGCTATTATCTTAGTTTTTGAGAATTCAGAGAGCTAGAGAGAGATTTATTCAGAGCTTTTTGGGGAGACAAATCCTGTACTCTTTTGAGAAGATTTCGAACCCCCTTTTGTTTCTTACTCTTTCTCTTAATGCAATTTTATTCAGTTATGTTTTGTGATCTCATAATCATGTCTGAGTAATCTGCTAGTTAAGTTAGGGTTTTTCAAAGGTTGATGAAAAGATTGTAGAATCGCTATCTGTTAGGAATATCTTATGGTTTTTCATCTCTGCTTGCTTTAAAATCGAATTTCTGAGACACATCATCTAGGAATCCGAAAATCATAGGTTGTTAAATATATGTGAGAGCATTATTCATAACCTGAACTAGTATTTGATGAGCAAAACAACTTAGTACAAAGAGATTTGGCTTAGGAGTTTTGTAAACAACTGAATCTGATCATTCCTGCATGCTTAGGTTGTTAGGGTTTACAAAGAGATTTGAAACTCTGTGATCTAGGTATAGATAAATTTTGCAATGAGAATTGATTAGTTATGCATTAGAGATTCATGTTTAAAACGGTTCTTAATCATTCCTGATTTCCTGCATCATACATTCTTGGATTCAAACCTGCGAATTACCCTGGCTTAGCGCTTTTAATCTTCTTGAACTTAGATAACTTCACACATTCGTTTGCTTACTTCCATTTATTCATTCGCATTACATACATCATATTTTGCTTAGCTTAGTCCGAATCTATATTCGATAGTGTAGTCTGCATTACTCTCTTGGGATTTCGATACCCCTTATACTACATCTGCTTTTGCTGTGCATTTGCAGTAGTTTTATTTGGGTAAAACCTGACCCTATCAAGTTTTTGGCGCCGTTGTCGGGGAGTAATAGCTGCCTATCGAATTTTAGTATTAGGATTTTGTCTAAGTTTTTATTTGTTTACTGATTTTCAGCTACTTTTCTTTGTTCCTGTTTCAGGTGTATGCATAATCGCAGAACCAGAAGCAACAAAGAGAAGGAGCTTGTGACTTTGAGCATCGACGAGCTTGCTAGGTTGGAGAGAACTAACAGGAAAGCTAAGAAGCAATCTACAATGGTCGCTCCACTGATCTTGGTTGAAGATGCAGAAGGTCACTTGGTTGACAGGGAAGGAAATAGGAGGAACGAAGAGGGGCAGAGAATTGATCAAGAGGGGAATGTCATTGTTGAACAGCAGGTTCAGCAAGTGGCTGAGAACGTGGGAGTCCCTGCTGCTGTCAATAACGCTGCTGGGCGTTTTGTTCAGAGGACTCTAGGTGATTACAACAGACCTGATCAGTTCTATGCCAACAGAGCTGCAATTCGACCTCCTGCCTTCCAGAGGAACGATTTTGAGGTTAAACCTGTCTACTATCAGCTGGTTGGACAGCATCCCTTCCATGGTTTACCTCATGAGCATCCTATGGATCACATAGAGAGATTTGAGGACTTAGCTTCCAGTGTCAAAGCTAATGGGGTTAGCAATGACTTTCTGTTCTGCAAGCTTTTTCCATACTCTCTTGAAGGAGAAGCTGCATATTGGCTGAAGCAACTGGAACCTGCTTCATTAACTACTTGGGAGGACACCAAGAATGCCTTTCTGAACAATTTCTATGATGATGCCAGATCAGAAGACATGAGGACGAAAATTGCATCATTTACACAAGGCCCTACTGAAGCTTTCAAGGCTTCTTGGATCAGGTTCAAGTCTTATCAAAGGGACTGCCCTCATCATGGTTTCAGTCAGGTGCAATTACTTGGGATCTTTTTCAGAGGCATTGACTGGAAATATCAGATGGCGCTGGATGCAGCAAGTGCAGGGAACTTCAACACCAACAGACCAGAGGAGGCGGTGAGACTGATTAAGAACTTGGTCTGCAGCAACAACACTAAAAATGCAGACTTTCAGAGAATGAAACAAGCTGGTGTAGCTGATGGAAATCAGATTGCTGAAGTTAAGGCTAAGTTGGATGATATGCACAGCCTTTTGGTAGGGAAGAAGTCAGTTCACTTTGCTGCAGAAGTAGAGACTTTCGAAGCTCCAGAGGAAGTTGAGCAGGAGGATGTAAATTTCATCAATTCTGGCGGATTTCAGGGACAAAGGTATGGGAATCAGCAGTGGAACAGAGGATACAGCAACAACAATCAGAAAAACGCCCCTACAAGAGGACAGAACACGCCTGGTTTCACTCCTAGACCCCCTTTCCAGAAGACAGAGTATCAGAAGCCATTCCAGAACAGTGGAAATTACAGAAACTATGGTTCTACTTCCTATCAACCAGCACCTCCACAAGAGAACAAAATGGAAGCAATGTTAGAACAGATCTTGGAAGGACAACATAAGCTTACTGTGAACTTCAATGGCAAGATAGATTCGCTCTATCAGGACTTGAATGGGAAAATTGAGAGTCTGAACTCTCATATGAAGAAGCTTGATGTTCAAGTTGCTCAAACTGCAGGAGCTGTTCAGAGGCAAGAAGGATTTCTTCCAGGAAGAACTGATGCTAATCCCAAACACCATGTGAATGCCATCACATTGAGGAGTGGAAGGAACCTGCAACCAGTGTTGCAGAAGGATTTAACCTCAAGAAATTTCGTGGGTATGGAAGAGTATGAAGATGAAGAAAATTTTACTGCAGAACCATTGGTGACGCTCGTCACCAATAATGGGTGTCGCTCGTCACCCATTCAGGACAACCCCGACCCCGATTCTTCACAAATTGGTGACGACCGTCACCAAGGGGGTGACGCTCGTCACCCATATCCAGTACTCGACCCCGACTCGTCCAAAGTGAGTGACGCTCGTCACCAATCCAGTGACGCTCGTCACCAGACACCACATGTTGCAGTTTCGCCTAAGACTTCAGATAATGCTAAGGAGACCGTGTATAAACCCAAGATACCCTATCCTAAGCATCCTAAGAAGTCTAAGCAGGAGCTTGAGGATGTAAGATGCAAGGCTATCATGGACAAGTTGGTAATAGAGATCCCATTGATTGATGCTGTAAGGATAACTCCTGTTATTAGGAGGTATGTGAAGAGAATGGTGACCAATAACTTGAGTCTTGAGGTTGGGGCTATGATGATCAACGAGCAGGTCAGTGCAGTGATTCAGAACAGAGTTCCAGAGAAGCTTTCAGACCCAGGAAGCTTTGTTTTAGACTGCACCATCTTCAATGACAAGTTTGAGAGGTCATTGTGTGATCTTGGGTCTAGTGTGAACCTCATGCCTCATTCTGTTGTCAAGAGTTTGGGGATGACCGATTTTAAAGCTACAAGAATATCTCTTGTCCTAGCTGATAGATCAGTTAGAGTTCCTGAAGGGGTGATAGAGGATGTTCCTATCAAAATAGGAGATTGTATGATCCCTACTGATTTTGTGGTTCTAGAGTATGGAGAAGAGCCCAAAGACCCCTTGATTCTTGGCAGACCCTTCTTAGCCACTGCAGGAGCTATTATTGACGTCAGGAAGGGTAGAATAGAGCTGAATGTTGGCGATTTAGTGATGAAATTCGAAATGGATAAGCTGATGAAGAGGCCAACCATAGATGGACAGACTTTTTATGTTGATGTTCTCACAAACATTGCTGATCAGATCTTCCATGAGATGAGTTCAGAGGACCCCTTGGAAAGGGCGTTGACCACTTCTACAGCTGAGTATGAGCATTTAGATGCTGCTGCAACAGGCTACACAAAGATGATGGATGCTACTGCACAAGTGATGCAACTGGTTGCACAGGATGAACTTGTCTCCACATCTGCAAAAGCCGCCACAATGGGTGACTAGTCAGCAGCAAAATCACCAAAAGTTGAGCTTAAACAGCTCCCTGCAGGGCTAAGGTACGCATTTTTAGGAGAAAACTCCACCTATCCTGTTATTGTTAATGCTTCATTGAACAATGCAGAGCTCACCCTATTGCTAAGTAAGCTGCGAAAATTTCGCAAAGCTCTTGGCTATTCTCTTGATGACATTTCAGGTATCTCTCCAGACTTGTGCATGCATAGAATACACTTGGAGGATGAGTCGAAATCATCAGTTGAGCACCAGAGGAGGCTAACTTTCGAGTACACATGCAAACACTTCGTTAATTAACATCTAACATAAGATTTGGGCAATACAGGTCGTGGTGACGCTCGTCACCAGATTGGTGACGCTCGTCACCCGACCCCACGCGAGGTAACACTTTTCTGACTTGGTTTTTCGACTTCTCATTCATTTTTCTGACCAACTCTTGGCTTAATAACACTGGGGACAGTGTTGTTTAAGTCTGGGGGAGGTGGTTACTGACGTTGTGTGCTTTGTGTCATGTTTATAGAGTCTTAAAGTTGAGTCAAAAACCTGTTTTTCTAGAGTCAAAATTTTTGAAACTGTTAGTTTTTCTTGGAACTAGCCATATGACGTTTTTGCTGATAAGAACCATTACCACAGTAGTTAATTACAACTCTTACTAAGTCGAAAGTCATAGGTAGATCAGTCTAGCAATGAAGGTTTAGGTTCTTAGAGAATCTGGAAAATTTGCTGTTAGCTCCACCTTAATGAACTTTAAACTTCTTGTCTTGGTGATTGATTCTTATTGATCTTGATTCTCTCTTTAAGCACTGACAATAAGGTTAAGATACAGTCTCTCTTTGATCTTCCCTGATGTAGTTTTTAAAAGTTTAAGTTCAAAGAATGATGCATTCATGACCCTGTCTCCTCACAAGGAACAACAGTAGTGAACACACTCAAGAACCTGTCTCCTCACAAGGAATACAAGTATTGAGTAGCACCATTTCTTAGACTGAAAAAGTTGAGAAAAAGAAGTGAAAAATCAAAAATATCCTAAGGAAAAGATTAAGGGAAGAGAAAATAGGAGAGCTGTGTTGAGATTCATTTGTTCAGTTGTTAGGAAGGGAAAAGAATCTGTAAAGTGATTAAGATTATAGAGCTTTGATGAGACTTCACACTTGAATAAAAAATAAGGAGTTGACAGTAGAAATTTCGGATTTCTTGAAGGGATTTAGACTGGACTTGAGAGATTTGCTAAGCTTGTGATGATTAGGCTGAAATTTGATCTTGTGTTGACTCTGTGGTATGTGGATTCGAAAGCTTTAACTAGTGTGGTGTTTCTGATGACTGACTGACTGTTTCTTGTTTTCAAACCTCGACCTTATTCTTTGTCTAATGTTTGCTTGAGGGCAAGCAAAAGCTAAGTATGGGGGAGTTGATATATCATGGTTTTTATGGTTTTTAACCATGATATAAGTCCTTTTTATTGAGTCTTTTTGGTATTTTTAGAGTCCTAGAAGAGTCTTTGCAGGTTATAGCATGTCTGGAGCATAATTGGAGATTTTGGAACCTTTTGGAGCATTCTGAGTGGAAGCCACGAAGTACCAAGCTCGAAGCAGAAAGTATTCACAAATGGTGACGATCGTCACCCCTTTAGTGACGCTCGTCACCCACTAAGGAAGGAGCGTGGCGTTTTATTAAAAGTATCAAGAAGAATTGCAGAATTAGCCCAGAAGTTTCCTTTATTTACATGAAGACCCCAGATCGTGTTTAGCTTCTATTTATTAGGTTTTTCAGCCATTGTTGACTATTATCTTAGTTTTTGAGAATTTAGAGAGCTAGAGAGAGATTTATTCAGAGCTTTTTGGGGAGACAAATCCTATACTCTTTTGAGAAGATTTCGAACCCCCTTTTGTTTCTTACTCTTTCTCTTAATGCAATTTTATTCAGTTATGTTTTGTGATCTCATAATCATGTCTGAGTAATCTGCTAGTTAAGTTAGGGTTTTTCAAAGGTTGATGAAAAGATTGTAGAATCGCTATCTGTTAGGAATATCTTATGGTTTTTCATCTCTGCTTGCTTTAAAATCGAATTTCTGAGACACATCATCTAGGAATCCGAAAATCATAGGTTGTTAAATATATGTGAGAGCATTATTCATAACCTGAACTAGTATTTGATGAGCAAAACAACTTAGTACAAAGAGATTTGGCTTAGGAGTTTTGTAAACAACTGAATCTGATCATTCCTGCATGCTTAGGTTGTTAGGGTTTACAAAGAGATTTGAAACTCTGTGATCTAGGTATAATTAAATTTTGCAATGAGAATTGATTAGTTATGCATTAGAGATTCATGTTTAAAACGGTTCTTAATCATTCCTGATTTCCTGCATCATACATTCTTGGATTCAAACCTGCGAATTACCCTGGCTTAGCGCTTTTAATCTTCTTGAACTTAGATAACTTCACACATTCGTTTGCTTACTTCCATTTATTCATTCGCATTACATACATCATATTTTGCTTAGCTTAGTCCGAATCTATATTCGATAGTGTAGTCTGCATTACTCTCTTGGGATTTCGATACCCCTTATACTACATATGCTTTTGATGTGCACTTGCAGTAGTTTTATTTGGGTAAAACCTGACCCTATCAATTTAGAAGTTTCACTTGGGATTTTAGAAGTTATTAGGTTCATCTTGAGTAAAAAGGATAGAAGAGAGCTTTGACTTGCATGCATAGGTGTGCTTTTACCTTTATCATTTTGCCTAAGATAGAATCATTTCATTGAGTGATCCCCTAACTCTTTGAACCCTTATTTGAATGAGATCATTTTCATCTCATAACCATGTCCCTTGACCAAATATTTTCTCTTGATTTGCAAAAACTTGATCCATTGGTTACTGATTAATGAATGTTAAAGAGTTGGTTAATTTGAATGCTTGTGCAGGCTAAGCTAGAGTTCATTGTTTGCTATGATAGGTATGGCTAAAGCTTTTGAAGTAGAACAATCTCTATGCATCTTAGAACCTATAAATTGGGCATTGAATCATTTTTTCCATTGACATCTTTTGTTTTAAGCTCCCACTTTCAAACCTCACTCTCTCATTTGTTCTTGTTTGCTTGAGGACAAGCAAAATGGAAGTGTGGTGATGTTGATATACTTATTATTTACACCATATTAGCATATATTTTGCATTGTTTTATAGTCTTTAAACATTCATTCTTGCTTGCTTTTGTCCCTTTTGCATTCAATTATGACTTAGTGTAGATTTAAGGTGTGCATTGCATGTTTTGTGCATTTGAGGAGTTTGGCAGGTATGTTTGGAGAGTTTTGAGACTACAAGAATAAGGGGAGATGATGATGGGTGCAGCACAAGACATCAAAAGAGGCAAGAAGAAGGTGCACCTTGTTGAAGCGGCCAGAAACTTCACCTGATAAAACTGGCTTGGACAAAGCATCTTCGACCCGATTCAGCTTCAAAAGTCTTCGTCAATGTTGTAGCCCTGTTTTAGATTGTGTCTGGAGTTGGTTTCAGGTCATTCCCATCAGAGGTTAGAAAGTTACTGAAGTTTTCGTGAAACCGCTCAACCCACATCGATCACTTCTGGAATTTTATCGATCAAGATTGATTGATACAATGTAGCAGAGTTATTAAAGATCCTATTGATTAACCGTATCGACCAAGACTGACTGATGGGAATCAAGCGGATGCTTTATCAATCAACTGTATCGGTCAAGACTGACTGATAGGATCCAGCCAAGTTTTCAAAGAAGCGTATCGGTCATCTGTAAAGCAAGCGAGTGACCATATCGACTGAAGAGCAGCTCAGAAGTGGTGTTTCGATTCCGATTTGGCCTCGACATTCTTCATCAATATTGTAGCCCAGTGAGTTACATTTCGTTTGGTATTAGTTACGAGTAATTCCCATCAGTGGTGGAAGAGTTATGGAGAATAAAGTGAGCACATCCATTTGGAGTTTTGATCGTTGATCTTGCCCGACTTGAAGATCGGCTCGGACGAATAGCCTCTGTCTTGATTCAACTTCCGCACTCTCTAGGAAAGTTGTAGCCACGTGAGTTAGCTTTCAGGAGGACTTGGTTTCAGGTCATTCGGAGGACTTGGTTTCAATTCAACTCTTTAACATTCATTAAGCTTGTAACCATGAATCAAGTTGTGCAAATCAAGTGAAAACATTTGGTCTTAGGGTAAGGTCATGAGATAAAAATGATCTCATTCAAGTAAGGGCTAGTAAACTCAAGAGATCACTCAATGAAAATGATTATATCTTATACAAAATGCTAAAGGTAAAAGCACATTTATGCATGCAAGTTAAAGCTCTCTTCTACCCTTAACCCAAAGATGAATCCTAAAAATTTCTAAACCCAAAGTGAACCCCTAAGTCTACACTTTCCAAAGAACTTGATCTTCTTCTTCTTCATGCGTGGGAAAACTCCTTCTTCTTTGCTTGTGTGGTTGATCCTTTTTGTTGGGACTTACTCATCTTTTGTTGATTAGGCGCCATTCTTCATTACCTTTGGTGGATTGCCTTGGTCTGATTTCTTCTTTTGTATGACCTTTCAAAGCTTTGTTGTTGGCGCCTCCTTATTTTAGACACTTAGATATTTTCTTCCCTTTATACTTAACCACAAACTTAACTTATTTCCAATACCACCATCCCATACTTCTTCTTCTTCTTCTTAAAAGATATAAACAATGAAGTTCAAACCACTTAACACTACCCTTTCACCCAAACTCCTAACCTAGAATCAAGCTCAAAATTTAAGCTGATATCTATAAGAGAGTTTCTCCTTGCCAGCCTTAATCCTAACACTTTTTGCGAAGATAAAATTCAAAAATTATGTATACAAGGCCTCAAAACTCTCACAAATGGTGTTTAGGCTGAAAAAGGAGATTTGGTTAAGGGTGTTGATTAACAGTCCCATAAGTATGAAGATCAGCTATTTGGATCAACAAGAGTGGTAAGAAGGGAAGAAGATGATCCAAATATGTATATGGTAGCCATGAATTCACTTTTCAATGCACAAACATGATAATTAAAAATTAGATGAAGGTTCAAACAGATAGAGTTGGTTTTCAATGAACAAATGGTTTCAGTATGAGATGAGAGAATCAAATTTAACAATTCAAACATGCTTCAATCTTAACTTCTAAATTTCTCATGATGCATCAAACAGTTAACCACTTAGACATTTAAATCAACCCTAAACACTTAGAACTTTACAAGGAAAATTCATCATTGTGCCCTATGCAAATGCAATGCAACCTATATACAAACACTAGACTCAATCTTAAACAAATGAAATACATATATGTGCTCTCTTTTTGGTTTGCAATAGATGCAACAAATTTCAATTTTTTTATTTTTTTTTATTTTTCTATGCATTTACATGTTTGCATGAATGCATGAGACTTAAAAATGAAAGAAATGAAAACCTAAGAAAAGAACAAACAAAATTAAACCCTAAATCCCTCCCCCATACTTAAATTACACAATCCCTTGTGTAATAAAAGAGTGAAAGAGAGAAGCAACAGAAATATATTACATAAACTAAAAAAAATGCAATGATATTTACAATGGAAAGGATGTGGTACCTTAGTTATGGTGGGAGGAGTGGTGGGATGAGTAAGAGAGTTCATCAGTTTCTCTTGGATCTATTAATGATCCTGATGTTGCTGGTTGTGAAGACTGAATTTCCCTCCTCTTGTTTCTCCTTGTCTCTTATGAAGAAGATTCTGTTTGAGCAGCTCCTGCAGTTTGAGCAACCAGAACATCCAGCTTCTTCATATAAGAGTTTAGACTCTCAATTTTTCCATTCAGGTCCTGATACAACGAATCTATCTTGCCATTGAAGTCCACTGTAATCTTCTGCTGTCCTTCTAGGATCTGCTCCAGTATATCTTCCATCTTGTTGCCTTGTGGAGGTGCGTTTTGGTAGGAAGAAGAACCATAATTACTGTTGAAGTTGCTGCTGTTCTGGTATGGTTTCTCAAACTCAGTCTTCTGGAACTATGGCTGTGGTGTGTAACTAGTTGGATTCTGGTTTCCTGTGAAGGTGTTCTTCTGATTGTTGCTGTTGTAGCCTTTGTTCCACTGATGATTCCCAAACCTTTGACTCTGAAAACCCCCAGCATTGATGAAATTAACATCTTTCTGCTCAATCTCCCCTAGATTTTCGAAAGTCTCTACTTCTGAGCAAAGTTGACTGATTTCTTTCCCACCAGAAGGCTGTGCATACTGTCCAGCTTAGCCTTGACTTTAGAAATCTGATTCCCATCATTCAAACCAGCTTGTTTCATCCTCTGTTAATTTGCATTTTTGGTGATGTTACTGCAGGCCAAGTTTTCAATCAGTCTGATTGCTTCTTCTGGCCTGTTTGTGTTGAAGTTTCCACTGCTTGAAGCATTCAACGCCATCTGGTATTTCCAGTCAATGCCTCTGAAGAAGATACCAAGCAACTGCACTTGATTGAAACCATGATGAAGACAATCCTTTTGATAGGACTTGAATCTCAGCCAAGAAGCTTTAAAAGCTTCTGTAGGACCTTGGGAAAATGATGCAATTTTCGTCCCCAGGTCTTCTGATCTAGCATCGTCATAGAAGTTGTTCAGAAAAGCATTCTTGGTATCCTCCCAAGTGGTCAGCGAACCAGGCTCTAGTTACTTCAGTCAATAAGTAACATCTCCTCCAAGTGAGTAAGGAAACAGCTTGCAGAATAGGAAATCATTGCTAACTCCATTAGCTTTGACACTATACGCCAAACCCTGAAACCTCTCAATGTGATCTATATGATGCTCATATGGTAAGTCATGAAAAGGATGTTGTCCCACAAGCTGAAAGTAAACAGGCTTGAGCTCAAAATCATTCTTCTAAAAAGCAGAAGGGCGGATTGCAGCTCTGTTGGCATAAAACTGATCAGGTCTGTTGTAATCTCCAAGAGTCCGCTGCACAAAACGCCCAGCAAGGCTGACAACTTCATCTGGTTCTTGCTGAATCCCATGTTCAGCTATGATATTCCCATTCTGATCAAGCCTCTGCCCTTCTGCATTCCTCCTGTTTCCATCTCTGTCAACTAAATGACCCTTTTCATCTTCAACCAACACAAGTGGATCAACCATTGTAGATTGTTTCTTAGCTTTCCTGATGGTCCTCTCTAACTTAGCTAGCTCGTCAAAAGCTCATTCTCTTTGTTGCTTCTGGTACTGCGATTATGCATACACCTGAAACCAGCACAAAGAAAAGTAGCAGAAAGTTAGTAAACAAATAAAAACTTAGACAAAATCCTAATACTAAAAATTGATAGGCAGCTATTATTCCCCGGCAACGGTGCCAAAAACTTGATATGGCTCAGATTTTATCCAAATAAAACTACTGCAAATGCACAGCAAATTAGTTATAGTATAAGGGGTTATCGAATCCCAAGGGAGTAAGTTAACTACACTAAAGAGTTCAGGTTTGGATTAAGCTAAGCAATAAGTAACAAATGTAATGCGAAACAGAAAAATAAATGTAAGCGGGCGTTTTTGAGATTGTTCTTAAAGTTCAGAAAGCTAAAGGCGCTAAGTCAGGACAATCCGCAGGTTGAATCCGAGAGTGTAGAATGTATGCAATAAAGAATGAATTAAAACCTTCTTGAACATGAAACAATTCTCATTGCAGAAGTTATGTATGTCTAAATCACATAGTTTCAAATCTCTTTGCAAACTCTAACAACCTAAACATGCAGTAATGATCAGGGTTCAATTGTTCACAAAACTCATAAGCCAAATCTATTTCCAAATAGGCATTTTGATCATCTAATACTAGTTCAGGTGATCAATAATGTTCTCACATTTATCAAACAACCTAGGGTTTCGAAATCTAGATGATGTGTCTAAGGAAACGATATGAACGCAAGCACAGATGAAGAACCAATGGATTTGCTATCAGTTTAGCAATTCTACAAACTCTTCATCAACCTTTGAAAAGCCCTAACTTAACCAACAAACTACTCAGATATGGTAAATGAAACAAACATCATGAAAAGAATAGATTGCATAAAATAAATAAGAAATAAAGATAAAAGAGTTCGAAATCTGCTCTGAAGGAGTCTGATTTGTCTCTCCAAAAGCTCTGCTACAAATCTCTATCTAAAGCTCTCTCAATTATAAAGTCCAAGATAAAAGCCAACAATAGCTGAAAACCTAATATATACAAGCTAAAATACAAGTTGGGGTCTTCTTGTAAATAATAGAACTTCTAGGCCAAAACTGCAATTTCCTTTCCATCTTTTAATACAAGTCGCAATTTCTCTTCAGAGGCTGGTGACGAGCGTTACCCTTAAGTGGTGACGATCATCACCCACTGCAGGACAACGGTTCTGACTTGCTTCATTCGTGGTTGATCCTTGCAATGATCCAAAAAGCTCCATAATCTCCAATTGTGCTGCAGTTGTGCTATAACCTACAAAGACTCTACTAGGAATCTAAAAAGACCAAAAAGACTCAATAAAAAGGACTTATACCATGGTTAAAAACCATAAAAACCATGATATATCACTTTATACAGCTTGGCATACTCTCTGTTTCTGATCTTGAACTGGGACTTCTTATCAGCATAGAACTCGACTCTAATGGCGCGGTAAATGTCTTCAAAGGTTGCTGTGAACTTCTGCCTCCCAAGCCTAAAGGCTATTCAGCCATCACCATTGTCTAGCTCACTCTCCTCATAACATGTAACTTAAAAAGTGGAGAGAAACTGCATGGTCAGATACTGGTATGAAGGAAGCGCCAACTCCATGAAACTGCAAAGCCCCATTGTTTCAAAGATTTTCTTGTAGTCTTCATAGATCCCATGTGCCTTCATTGTGGAGGTACAAGGATACCTTGTAGCCTTGAATTTGCGCTGGCTGAAAAGCTCTACAAACTCCCTTGGGCTTGGTTGTTTGCTTGGGGCTTCTTCTACAACCTTGGCCTTTCCCTTAGCCTTTGACTTAGCAGCCTTGCTTTCTACTGCCCTCTTTCCAGCAGCCTTTGAGGATTGTCCTTCAGCAACACCTTTGCCCTTGTCTTTGACTGAAAGTGGTGTTGTAAGCGCCTGCTTCCTTGGTGCTTGGCCTTTTTTTTTAGCAACCTCCTTTGTTCTCCCCATAGTACCTATTAGAACAATTCTCAAAAGACTATAAGTATGGAAACAAAGGGATGAAGTCTAATGATTTTAAAGCTCTTAAAATTTTTTTTTCTCAAATCCAAGTGAGGCTTAACTAGTTATTAAACAAGGAAAACCTTTAAACAAAATGAGAGGCGATTATGCAAAATGAATTTAAAGCAAAGCAAGCTAATAGATTAATAAACAGTGATTTGCTCTAAACATCCTACATGCTTAACCAACAAATTACACTATGCAAAATCAAAACAAGCACTTAAACTAAACAAAACTAGTTCTTAAAGCATAAGGTTTATAAGACCTAAAGTTCAAACCATAAGAACAAGTAAATGAATAGTGGAAGAGAACAAACCTTTTTGAGACTTCTGAGCACTTTCAAAGACAAATAAAAGAGAGAGAGAGCTGAGAAATTTCGTGGCTATAGGTGAGAGAACGTAAAATGTGAAGTGTGAAGAGAGAAGAGGAGTTTATTGGTTTATATAGAGCTAAGGAGGGGAGACAATAAATCTAAGGAGTAAGGGACAAAACCAAAAGTTCTCAAAAGTGGGTCAGTATGGCAGGGAGGAGCCAAAAAAATTTAAATTCAAACTCCCTTGGCTCCAAACCAAGAGAGGGAAAATTTTGAAAGTTAGAACCACATACCTCGCTGGCCACATCGATTACTTCTGATCGATGTGGATGATCGATGTTGGTGTCCAATGTAAGTTCCAAAACTCCCTACCCATTAACATCGTACAATGTTGGTGTATGATGTAGGCACATCGAGCAAGCCTTGATCAATGCTGTTGCTCGATGTAAATTCCAAAACTCTTAGTCAATTTACATCGATCGATGTTGGTGATCGATGTGCTCCACATCGATCATGGGTGATTGATGTGCTCCACATCGATCATGGGTGATCGATGTGCTCCACATCGATCATGGGTGATCGATGTGCTCTACATCGATCATGGGTGATCGATGTTGCTGACCAATGTTGTTTGTCTGACTCTCGGGATGATTACATCGTACGATGTACATGATCGATGTGATCAACCCGAGACACTTCTTTTTCCCATATCGATCATAAGTGATCGATGTAGTTGCCCAATGCACTTCTGGTTCCACAACATCGAGCATCCTTAATCGATGTACATGATCTATGTAGCTAACATCAAGCTGGCATGCTCGATGTTAACCAGGATGCACCTTCTTTGGTTTCCTAAACATCTTCTCATCCCCTTATCCAAACTCCTGCTTCTAAGAACACTCAAAATGCATAAAACATAATCTAAAAGCATAATTATGTACAAAGGATACCATGGGACTACCTCCCAAGTGTGCTTGTTTAAAGTCACTAAGCTTGACTTTGTTTACCTCTTAGTGGAGGTAAGGATAAGGCGTCTTGGAACTTCTTGGTGGTGTCTTTCTTCCCTTGACCCTTGTGGTGACTCCATTCATCTTGAACACAGCAAAGGGCTTAGACTTTCCCTCTTGATTCATCTTGTAGTAGACCTCATCTTTCTTTGAGCCAAATGGTTGCAAAACCACTTCTCCTTCTTCAATAACGCACAATATTATTCATCTTCTTGGAACCAACCACTTGGAGGACCTCCTCTTTAGTGGTGTCTTGAAATAACCTTGACAAGCAGCAGCCATCAAAGCTCTCTCCATCATAGCCTTCAAACTCAGGCCAATCCTTATCAACTCCTTTCATCTTGTTCAACTCCATGGAGAAAGCATGTTCATGCTCTAGCTTGTTACCCTTGCTATCAAACTTCAAGACCTTCTCCTTGGAGAGCCTAAGCTCTGTAGTTCATTATCTGGCATCAAGGACAGCACCAGCTGAAGCTAAGAAGGGTCTTCCTAGTATGATTGCATTCTTGATCTGGCCCTTAACATCCAAGACTAAGAAGTCTGTTGGAATTTTTACTCTTTCAATCATCATGGGCACATCTTTGAGGGCTCCCAATGGTGTCTTCACTGTGCCATCGGCAATGGTTAGAGACACATTGCTTTGCTGGAACTTGGTGTAACCCAACTCCTTAGCTGTAGTTGATGGCAACAGATTAATGCTAGCACCCAAGTCACACAAACAGCTCTTGAAGGTTCTCTCCTTGAGTTCACATGGGAAAGTAAAGCAGTCAGGATCTCCAAGCTTCTTAATGTCCAGCTCCTTAACCTCTGATTCCTCAGCCTTGGCTAGTACTTTCCCAAGCTCTTCTTCAGAATCTAGACCTCTCATCTCCGTTTGAGCAGCATATAGAGTTGAATACTTATTGACTAGCTCCTGCTTGAATCTTCCTGGAAATGGAATGTCTAGCTGGTAAACTAGAAGTACATCAGCTTTAAAATCCTTCTTAGCATCAGAGACTTAGACAAGGTCTTCCCCCTCACTTTGTTCATCAATGTCCTCATTGAGCAAAAACAAGAACTCTTCTTAATAGCTTCTTCCTCAGCAGTAGTGAAAGCATCTTTAGAATCAACAATTTGGCAATACTCTTTGGGATTCATCTCACACTTTCCTGAAAGGTTACCTTGGGGGCGTGGTCCACCAGCTACTCCTTTGTTGTTCTCCAAAGCCTTCACTCTTGCAGCTAGACCATCAAACTTATTTGTGAGCTCCACATGAACATAGTCTATCTTGTTGTGGACCTCAGCAAACTTTTTGTTCATCTCCAAGGTACCATTGATCTGAGATTGAAGCACTTGTTGAATGAGACTATTGATCTCACAGTCTTGAGAGCTGGAAGAGGCTTGAGCTGGTACTTGAGCATTGAATCCTGGAGGGTTGAAAGATGCTCTAGGCTGAAAGTTGTTGTTCCTTTGTTGAAAGCCTTGATTGTTGTTATTGTAAGGCACAAAAGGTCTTGCTTGACCAGCTTGGTGTTGTTGTCGAGGTGGATAGACCTGATTTTGAGGGTTGGCTACATTGTTACTCCTGTAAGAGAGGTTATGATTGTTTCTGTAATTCTCATAGCCATTGTAACCTCCTTGATTCCCAAGATAGTTCATCTCTTCAACTTGGCAAGCTACTTGATCTTAAATCTGAAGCAAGTCTCCAACAAAGTTAACTTCCTTCTTTTCCTTTAGCAACTGATCAATCTTCTCATGAAGAGCTTTGATTTCCTTCTTATTGTACTCCAGCTCATCCTTGCACTCCTAGGAGTTCTATCTAACTCCTTATTATAATTTCCATCTGATTGTGCTAGATTCTCAACCAATTTCATTCCCTCATCAACATCTTTAGAGAGAAAGTTACCATTCGATGTTATATCCAAAAGCATTCTGATCTTTGGGAGGGCGCCTCTATAGAGAGTGGAGATGAGTGAAGCTTGTGAAAACCCATGGTGTGGGCACTGAAGTGTGTACCCTTTGAACCTTTTCCATGCTTCACCAAAACTCTCATTGTTCCTTTGAGCAAAACCAGAGATTTCATTCCTAGTTCTAGCTGTCCTTAAAGTAGAGAAGAACTTGGCCAGGAATGCTCTCTTGCACTCATCTTAACTTGTGATGCTTCTCTGAGGTAAGTTTTTCTCTCATTAATGATCTTTGTCTCCTAGAGAGAATGGGAAGAGCCTCAACTTAATGATCTTCACTGACTCCATTAATCTTGGTGAGTGAATAGAGCCTATCAAAGTTGTCTAGATGGTCCAAGGGGTCTTCTAAAGGTAAGCCATGAAACTTGCTTCCTTGTACCATGGAGATCATACCAGACTTGATCTCAAAGTTGTTGTTCTGAACAGCTGGAGGGAGGATTCATGTTCTGTTTTTGTAAGCATTGGGTGCATCTCCTGCTCCAATGGGTCTTATAAGTCTTGGAGCTTAAGCTGCTCCTCTAGGACCTTGCTCTCCTTGCAGTCCTTGAACTCCTTGTTGGCCTTGTTGGCCTTGAATACCACCTTCTCTGTGAGGTCCTTGAAACCTCATATCATCAACACTTTGATCTTGGATGTTCATCCCTAATCTCTCAAAGTGCTGCTGTCTTTCCCTTTGTATCCTTGCCCTTTGACCTATGCCCAGCAAGTTGATGTTGTCTATGAAATCCACCAAGTTGCTAGATCCTCTTAATCTAAGGTTCATACACCTGAAAACAGCAATGAGAGTCAAAGTTGATTAGTAACCAAATACAAATAAAACTTGATCTTAGAGATTCTACAAATCCTAATGATCCAAACAATTAACCCTCCCCGGCAACGGTGCCAAATTGATACAAGATTTTTTGAATCCTTGGTCAATTACCCTTGTACTAATTAATTGTAGTATAGTATACGGTTTTATCAATCCAATGGGGTTAAGCTAGATTCCACTAGGATTATAGTATAAAGATTTAAGTCAAGTGAATTCGGAGAAAGAGTGTTTCTTAGTAACTAAACTATCAACCTAAAAGAACCAAGAACCAAGCACAACTTAAGAAAGCAATACTAAGCAATGATTCAAAGAAAACAGAGCACTAAAGAAAATTCGAAATTCAAATATGAAAAGCAAGGATCCTAGATGTGGTTATTGACTTTGGGAAATTCAAAGGCAAGACTAAGGCTATTTTTAAACACCATTGACAATGCAAACAAGCAAGCAATGCTAATTCCTAGGCATAGAGTTCATAATCAATCAAGTTAAGTTCAATCTCTTGATAAATAACCCTTTGCTAATCACCTAACAAGAACTAAATCTCATTAGTGCTAGAATCATTAACAAGCAAGAAAAACTAACTCTATTCAAGCCAAAACACTTTACAGACAGTCAATCTCTTGAGCTAAGACCAGTAAATTCTCTATTAAACAAGATCAGCATTTCATCAAACATTTGGTGTGCATAAGATGAAGCATAAATCTAGATTCATGTGATTAAGATAAATCTAGCCTAAATACAGATTAATAGAGAGAAATCGACTTAATTAAACATTAACAAACTCTAATCAAGCCTCTAAATTCTCCTAATCTACCAAATCTAAAACTCTAAAAGTGACTACTCACTCATCATCATGAATAACACCAAATCACAAGAGGAAAAGATGCTAAACATGATTAGGAGAGAGATTGGAGAAGATTAAATAAGGCAAATACAAGAATTTGATTAAAAAGAGAGATTTGTTCTTACAAACACTGAAAAACTCTTAAGAAACTAAGCAAGAACAAAACTTTTCTAAAAACCATTAGTCCAAGCCTATTTATACTAAATGCCAAAAACCCTAAAGCAATAGCAAACTTGTAAATAAAAGGTGTTCGGATTAGGCCAACATCAATCACAAGTGATCAATGTGGATGATTGATGTAGACTTCTGGTGCTTGACATCGGTCACTTGATGATCGATGTAGGTGATCGATGTGAATGCTTGAAGCTCATGCCCGTTTACATCACACGATGTTGGTGATCGATGTGGTTGTCCTGTATCTTGACATCAATCATCAGTGATCGATGTGGACCTCTATCTTCTTTGTCGCTTTACATCGCATGATGTAGACTCTAAGCTTGATCGATGTGATTCACATTGTTTGATGTTGATCCAGCCATGATCGATGTTGCACCAAAAAACATCTTCCTTAGCTTCTTTTGCTCCTCCTCAACTTGGGCAACTCCTTGAATCATCCCCATGCTTGCTCCTTGCTCCAAATAGCTCCTTAGGTACATAAAAACATTCTTAATGCAAAGAGAATGAAAACTACAACCTAAATGCAACCTTAAGTCTAAAAGAAAAGGAAAATAGGACTAAAAAGAAGGAAAACATGCAAAAGGAAACCAAAACATGAACTAAATGCAAGCCTAAATGATGTAAATATGAGAGATATCAGATTTCCATAATACCTACTCTTTAAAACCCTTCCATACTGTCATGTAGGCTTACTAATCGCCATGCTTGCTTGGCCAGTGAAGCCTGGTTGAAAAGCGCAATATCTCGAAACCCCAGACCTCCGTCTTCTTTGTCTAAGCACATTGTTTCCCAGGAGACCAATTGAATCTTGTTCTGCCCTTCTTGAGCAGTCCACCAGAAATTTGCCATGGTACTAATCAAGTTCTTGCATGTAGACTTGGGAAGTTTAAAACAAGTCATAGCCTAAACCGGCATAGACATAGCTACAGACTTGAGTAAGACCTCCTTCCCTCCTTGAGACAAGAGCCTCTCTTACCATCCATGTAGTCGCCCTTTCATCTTATCATGGATATATTCCAACATCTCAAGTTTAAACCCACTGAAACATTCTGGTAACCCCAAGTATTTTCCAGTCCCTCCTTCATCTCTATGCCCAGCTTGCCTTTTATCTTTAGCCTCATCTCCTCCGTAATCTTGCTGCCAAAAGTGACCGCAGATTTCTGATAGTTAATCATTTAGCCCGAAACTTTCTCATAATCACGAAGTACTTGGTGGAGTACTGCACATTCCTCCTCATTGGCCTTACACAGGAATAAGCAATCATCTGCAAAGAGGAGGTGATGGACTGAAGGGCCCTCAGCCCATAAACGGATCCCATTTATTTGATTGTCCCCTTCTGCCTTTGCAAGTAGATGCGATAACCCTTCAGTGCACAAGTCAAAGAGAATAGGGGACAAAGGATCACCTTTGATGTAGACCTCGCTCTGGTGAATCATACCATGAGCCTCGCCATTAATCAAAACCGTATATGTATCAAAGTGCACACAAAATATAAGCCAGCCAACAAACTTTGGATGAAACCCTAGAGCGTGAAGGAGGCCTTCAAGATAGTCGCACTCTATACGATCATAAGCTTTTGACATATCGGTTTTAATCGCCATAAACACCTCTGAAGCTTAAACATGGGCTCTCAGAGCGTGAACCATCTGAAACAAAAGCAATTAGGATATTAACTGAGATCAACCTATCTGAAACAAAAGCTGATTGAGTTGAAGAGACAATCTGAGGCAGCCACTTTGAGTTGTGCTACTAGGATCTTGGATATGATCTTATACATCACAATACATAAGCTAATAGGCCATAGGTTACTCATCCTCATCGAATTATTAACTTTGGGGATCAGACAAATCTGAGGATAGTTCCATTCCACTGAAAACATCCCAATGATAAAGAACTCTTTTATATCCACTGTTATATCCTTTCAATAGTATCCCAGTAATGTTGAAAGAAATTCTCATCTATGCCATCAACACCTAGCGCACTAGACGCTTTAATTGCAAAGACAGCCTCCTAAATTCCCATCTTTGGGACCTCTTTGATCACAAGCACATTCATCGCTTCATATACTTTTGGCATGAGACCAATGAAGAAATCCCTGTTACTATTACTATTCGTCGAAAGAAACAAATTCCTAAGATAATCCCCAACAACTTCTGCCACTGAACTAATCAATATTACCAAAACTTCTTTGCGTGTTTTCGAGTTTCCCAACATATTAAATATGATAAATTAATAAATATCATTCATAAATATACATATAAAGTTTTATTCAAATTTTAGTAAAATGGTATATAAGAAAATAATATATGAAATTTAAGCTTTCCATTTTGAATTAATAGGTAACTATTGAATGTAAAAAAAACATTAAAATAATTTATTGGTAACTATTGAATATGTATCATATTTATGTTTATCTCTCCATTTTTGTTCTTTTTATGAAATTACTGATTTTAGTAGAGTTTTATTTTTGAGATGAAAGTTAGATTTTTAAAATATATATATATATATATAGGAATCGATGAAAATAATTTACAGAAAAAAATTTAGTTTTGAAATCTTATAAATGTAAGAATTTTTTTTATAGCTTACACGTTCACATATGTTAGCAAGTTTAACAATCAACTATTGATTAAAACGAGAAAGAACCGAAGAAGTTGAGTTTATTTTTGAAATTAAGAAACATTTATGGTGGTTTTAATTTCAGTTTTAAATAAGGATTGTAAGTTAAAATGAATAAACCGCAATAATTATTAATTAAAATATTATATAATTTAAAACTGATTTAAAATTTATGTGTGATTTTGACTGTAAAGCTTTGAATATGTAAAATTTATTTGGTTTGAGTAAAAATTGGAATAAGTGATTATAATAAGAGATCAGCCAAAAAAAATTCATGATTATAAGATTATTTATAAACTCAATCAATAAAATTTTTTTCAAGAATTTGAATATATTTTTCTTGTGCTCACTTGGTAATGAGTAGACTTTGGTAATTGTGAAATATGCTTCTTAAATTGGCAAGACAGAACCTATATTGAAGTAGTTTAAAATCATCTAAAGATGTTGTGACCGTTTTTGTTGTTAAAAAACATTTAATACTAAGGAAATAAAAGCAAATCTAAATTTCAGTTATAATTTCTAATAGAAGAGACTAATCTGAACTAACTAAATATCATCAAACCAAACACATATACTCTTAAAAATGGCAGATTAAACTAACAAAAAATCAAGAAAAACACTAAAAAAAATCAAGAAATAATTAAGAAAATTCTTTTAGATAAAAAAAAAAAGAAAAACCAACCGAAACAAAAAATTATAATATAAAAAAATAATAAAATAAATAATCTGATCGATGATGATGGAACTAAAAAAACTTTTCAGCCATTGGCCAGAAATGCTCAACTCTTTTTCTCAAGGCAGCTAGACCGTACTGTTTTTAGAATATATACAAGTTTTCTTTTACGAGAAAAAAGGGTTGGAGTATATTATTTCATTTTGCCACGTGATCCAACGGCCCACATTAGTTGACTCATCCATTCATCTTTGGCTTCTGACTTTTGTTATGCTACAGTCCACAAAATTATTACTTTACCGATGATTGTTTTCCACTTTCCACCGATGACGGATACCTGCCTCTTTTTTTTGGTTAAAGGATTTCAAGAAGGAAAAGTAAGAAATAGGCAAGGCATAAAGAAAGAAAACCAAAAAAGCATGACCAATAACATAGCACTACTTATTTGGATAGTAGTCCTGGAAAAGTAAAGCATGACCAAAACGTGTCGTAAATATTATTTTATTTTTATCGAACGGCACATTAGTAATTTAGTACTAACGTTTTTAACATTAGATTCGTCCCTTCATACGCACACAAGTTTAGCCTTTAGCTATCATTTTCAACATCTTAAAAACTAGTCGAATGGACACTACAAAACTAATAATCATCAGAAGGACGATGGCCATTAGCTAGTACAAAAAATATTTTTATATAATCAGTTAACTTTTAAGCATGTAGATTTCGTTATGCGATCGATAAGATTTTTGATTTCATGCAGTTTCTTTATAACTTTAGCCTTTAAATATAAGCTTTCGATGGAGTTAAAATTTTGGTTGAACAAAATGTGAATACGATAATAAACTTGAAACTTTCAAAACATGTTTAAAATGACCAGTTTTAAGTATTTGACATCGATCTAATGGTGCTTGAATGTAGAAACAGATGAATTTCCAATATATAACTATACACCTAATCAAAAGCTCCTCATGAATCATGATACCAAACAAGTTAATCTAGTTGTCTCTTAATTTCTTTTCTTTTTTTTTATCAGCTTCTAGTTGTCTATCTACAACTTGTTTATTTAATTCGCTTGAGTTCCAATCCACAGGCTGTCTTTAGAATAGAATGTAATACTCCGATTGAATAGAGAATAAACGAATTAGAAATCATATCATTCACAATCTCATCTCGATTGTGAATCAAGAGATCACAATCTTCCCTCAGCTCAAATCGCTTCGGTACATACAAGTTCTAATTCGCATAACCATAAATATAGAAGAAGAAACATTTATATACTAAAGACTTAGTGAAATATACATGTTGACTCTTTGATTTTTCTCTTCTATTCTAGCTCTTTTTTTTTTAATGGTAAATCTTGTGGATCCTATCATTTTTACCCAAGATAAACGACACTAAAGTATACATGGAATATCATAACTGTTTCCGGATCAGGCTTTTGTTCGCGATGATCTACATGATAATGAAAACATGCATGTTTCTCAAATTCATAAAATAAATTAACTTAAAATTCACGACTGAATAAATTCATTTATGACCTTCTTAACCAAACTAGTACGTAGTTCTCGAATCACACAAAAATTACCACAATACTTAAATTCATCTATTTAAGACTTAATTACTGAATCAACTTCCTAGAGATTTTCAAGAAAATCTGGGCTCTTCCTTCCTATAAATGTTTAAATGACTTAAGAATTTTACGGATCAACTTTTCGTAGTTTAGACGGACCTTTTGGGATGGACAATCATTTTTATCGCTATGAGAGGTTCTGTCTGACCTTATCTATCAAGTTATTTAATTTGACTCTTGTTTAATTTGGTCATTTGGTCAAGCCTTTGAGGGATTTAGGTATGCATTACGAATTCATAATCTATTACTAATAAAAGTTGATGTTAAATGCTTCTAAGAGTGTCCACATAAAATTTAAAAGATTCAATTCTGTTGGTACACATCATCATTATCTATAGTTAACTATATTTTATATATTAAAATTAATTAATTCATTTTTATTGTTATAAGAAAAATTTCTAAATTTAAATTAATTTCATTTTTTGTTATTAGAAAAGTTTCAAAAATTTAAGTTTGTTATTAATAAGAGAGAGTTTATAAAGTAGAACTTATTTTTCTATTAACAATAAAAAGTAAATTAACATATAAATATCTATAACAAACAAAAAAATTAACATATAAATAAATTGATTATTAAAGAAAATTATATATATTGAACAAAATAAATAAAAAACCATATTTAAGACCATAATTAAACTATTTCAAAAATTTAATCATGACAAACAATTTAAATCTGAACTGATAACCTAAAATATATTAGTTGTGGCCAATGAAAGAGTCCACATATGACGTAGAAACTCAATCTGATTGGTCCACATCAGCATTTATCATTAAACATAAAAATATTAAATATAATTAATAATTTAAATAAATTAAACCATGCAAGCATATAAATTTATCATAGTAGATTAGAAAACTAATTACAAAAAAATTAACTAACAAAATAGATAAAATAAAATTATGTCAAAAATCCAAATCAACAATGTTTGTCAAAATAAAAGAGAAACTTATTGTCAAAAAAGCTAAACTAACAAAAAAAAAATATGTAAATCAATATTGAAAAGGTTTAATTAAATAAAATTAATATATATATTTTAAATAAGTAATTTATTTAGAAAAAATATTAAGATTAAATTGTTTATATAAACATATTAAATTGTTATTCAAAACTATCAATACTACCAAAAAAAATTCATATTAAATTAACAAAAGAAAAAGTCATCTAAAACTTGATATTTAGCTAATTATTTAGAAAATCAACACAAAAAGCTGAACTAACCAAAAAAGTTTAACTAACAAAAAAAACAAACGTAAATTATTTTTTGCAACGTGTCAATACAATTAAAATAAAAATTCATATCAAAAAGTTAAATTAACAAAAAAGAGGATATCAATTTGATATCTATGATATTATTATTGAACAAAATCAATATAAACAAAATAAGTAAGAAAAAAAAAAACTTAAGTAATACTAAAAACCTTTACTAACAAAAACAAGATAAATATTTGAGATAATTATTTAATAAATTAATATGAAGAAATTCATTAACAAAGAAAAATAGAACGAAAATAAATTTTTACAAAATATTAATTTTTTTAAAAATCATATAAAAGAAATTGACTTAATATCTGACTAACTACTTAAAAATCAATATTAAAATATTTAACTAAGAAAAAAACGAAAAATAAAGTTATTTCTTCAAAAATATCAATATTTTCAAAACAATTATGTGTTAAAATAAAATAGAAATCAATATCAAGAGAGGTAAATTATCAAAGGAAATATTTCTATAAAGAAAACCTAGCTTGATATTTAGACTAATATTTTGGAAAATACAATAAAAGAATTAACTAAAAAAAAGAAAATGATGGTATAGGCTTTTAAAAGAAGTCCACATAAATTTAAAAATACCCAGTTATACAATGTCAAAATAGCATTATAATTAAAATAAAAGTTAATGTAAAAAATAAATTTAACAAAGAAATTTTTTTTTTGTAAAAGAGATTAAATTTGATATATGCTACCTATTTATAAAATCAATAACAAAAGAGATTAATTAAAAAAATATATATTTTAAATATAACAAACATGCACAAAATTGAATAAATTAAAATAAAACATAAAATTACTATAGAAAGATATGTGAAACAACAAAAAATAAAATCTACGATAAAAATTAATTTGAAATTTAGTTCTAGAAAATTCATGATTTCTAAATTATTGGTATTGACTATGAATAACCATTTAAAGTTACAGTAGGTTATACAAATTTCTAAATCAAACATATTATTTAAATTTATAATGACTAATATCTTGGCTGCGTCTAGTTTAAATACTAACAAAACAATACTACACAAGTAATTTTACATTCGAAACATAACAACTAACTAATACATAGTTACTACTTATAATTTAGCCAACATGTACAGCACATGAGTACCATCTTCTATAATTTCCGTTAAAATTGTAAAGTATGATAAAGTTATTAATCAAATTCAAATTGAAATATATCTAGATAAACTATTCAAATCAAAACATGAATAGACCACACAAAAGATAAAAACAGTGATAATGTGAAGACTCAACACCATCTTACATGTTTAAAAACAAAAACTATCAAATAGTTGACTGCAAATAAAACAGATCTTATAAACTAAATAGGTTTATAACTTAAAATTTATAGAACATCTCGTAGAGAAGCAAGAAGCAGCTTTACATGGTTATTGTAGCATCCTAACAAAAATAAATCCGAAGCAACATGAATCATATATTATATATACATAGGTACACAACATCATTGAGACATTTAATCAAAAACTAAATATTTGAACATATAAATCTTAAAAAAGAAGAACTATAGAAATCTTAAAGACACAAAACAAAACACCAAAAAATTAGTAAGGAAATTATTCTATAAATCAAACGTATATACGTTGAAGTTGGATAATTTGTTAGATGTTATTACTATGATTTTAAATAAAATTATAAAATATATTATATTATATTTTTATAAAATATGATTTTTTATAAAAATAAAATTTCTATAAATATATTATATTTTTGATAATTTATAAAATATTAGCAAAAAAAAACTAAACCAAATAATTAATACAGATTCGCGCGTAGCGCGAGATAAAAGCCTAGTCTATAATATATAAAAGTTGATGGAATAGTGCATTGAGAGCGTCCACATGGGACGAAGAAACTCAATCTGATTGGTCTACATTATCGTTTTTTATTAATCATAAAAATGTTAAGTATGATTGAGATGAAGAAACTCAATATGATTGGTCCAGATTAGAGTTTTTCATTAAGCATAAAAATGTTAAATTTGATTAAAACATTACAAAATTAATTTCTATTTTTTTTTAAAACATTAATTTCATTTTATATATGGAAAAATCAAAACAAAAACCTTAAGTAACAAGTAGAAAATAATTAACGTTAAAAAAGTAAAAATATAGTATCCATCAAAATTAAATAAAAATATAATGTCAAAGAGTTAACCTAACAAAAAAAACAAATTGGTCCACATCATCATTTTTTATTAAACACAAAAATGTTAAGTATGATTAAGATGAAGAAACTCAATATGATTGGTCAACATCAGGGTTTTTGATTAAATAAAAAATATTAAATTTGATTAAAACATTACAAAATTAATTTCTATTTTTTATAAACTTTAATTTCGTTTTATATATGGAAAAAGCAAAACAAAAACCTTAAGTAATAAATAGAAAAAATTAATGTAAAAAAAAATAAAAATATAGTATTCTTCAAAATTAAATGTAAATTTAATGTCAAAGAATTAACCTAACAAAAAAACAATAACGTAAAAGTTAAAACTTATAATATAGATTAAGAAAATTTCTAACTTCTAAATTAATTGAAAAAAAAAGAAAAAACATTAATTTGGTGTTTTAAATGGAAAAATCTTAATAAAAAGGCTTAAGTAACAAATAGAAAAGATAATTATATCAAAAAAACTAAAATATAGTATACTTCAAATTTAAATGAAAATTTAATGTAAAAAAGTTAAATAAACAAAACAAAAATCAATATCGTAAAATCAAATTAACTTAATATCTAAAACAAAGAAATTAACTTGAAAATTAATATAAATTTAACAAAAAAACATTCGTATAAAAGAAATTAACTTGATTTCTATGCTACATATTTCGAAATCAATAACAAAAGAGCTTAATAAAATAAAAATATGTCCTAAGTATATCAAGTATATAAACAATTGTATAAATTAGAATAAAATATAAAATTACTATCAAAAGATGTAAAGTATAAAAAAAAAAATTAAAATGAAATTAATTTGAAATTATAGATTGCCTATGGAAACCATGAGAATAACTTGAGAATATCTAGAGAGAGAGAATGAAAAATATTATAGTAGGTGACTCAAGATCTATAGAAACAATAAAGAAGTTATGCGCTAAATAATGCTTACAAATTTCTAATAATGTTTGCCATTTTGAAGATAATATTAATTACATTATTTTATCTCGATAGTAAGTCGATTAATAATATACAATGACAAATTATTAAATCATGTTATAATTTTATATTTTATCCAGATAAATATTTGTATAAAATTATATCATCATTTCATACCAAGTTCGAAAAAATAGATTTGGATGATATAAAAATAAAAATACAACTTATCATATTGAAAGAAAATTTATAATTTTTGAAACATAAATTATAACATTTATAAATATTTATAAATATTTATGATTATGTTTATGTTTTTTTCAACAAAAATATTGAAGCAACTACTAACTATTTGACATGGTAAGTACATTCTCATGCATATACCTGCCATGCTTTAATTATCTGTTGTAAATTTTTTAAATATCAAACTAAACTGTTTTAAGGCTATTATGATATGATAAGAAATTAAAAATATTTTTATAAAAAGTTTTTTTAGCATTCAATATATTATAAATTTATGTTTCAAATTTGTTTTATAAATTTTATAAATGTTATAAAAAACATAAACATTTATAACATTTTCATAATATTTTTTATAACATTTTTATAAATATTTATGTTTTTTTAGCTTTCAACATGTTATAATTTACTAACCTGATATTTGGGCTAACATTTTTAATAATCAACAGAAAAAACTTAACTAAAAACGTTGCTATAAGATTTTGAGCAAAGTTCATAAAATTATATTGAACATTTAAAACATGTTAAATGAGCATTGTAACTAAAATAAAATTAATATAAAAAACAAATTTAACAAAGAAAAAAATTCGTATAAAAGAAATTATCTTGATGTATAACTTACCTGTTTTGTTAGAAACAACAAAGGAACTTAATAAAAACAAATATAAGTCCTAAGTATATCAAACATACAAAAATAAATTATATAAATATAAATAAAATATAAAATTACTATCAAAAGATGTAAAGTATATAGAAAATTATAGCAAAATTAATTGAAATTAGTTTCAAAAAATTCATAATTTAACAATAAGTAACCATCTAAAGTTGCAATAGATTTACATGAGTAAAATATACACTGATTAATACACTAGGTGTTTCAGATTTTAGAAATTAACAAAGGAAAACACAACATAAATAACCTAACATTCAAAATTTAACAAGTTCTGAAATCTGATTTTTATACATAATCACTACTTATATCTGAACCAATATTAATAACATATGAGTAACACATTATAAAATTCTATTTAAATAACAAAATATGAGAGAGTTATGAATCAAACTCAAATTGGTATCTATAGATAAAACATTCAAACTGAAGCATACAGATTACACACAAAAGATAAAAATAGTAAAAAATAATGCGAAGACTCCACACCGCTGATCCTACAAGTATAAAAACTGAAATTATCAAATATTAGACTGCAAAAAATAGATCTCAATGAAAACTGAATAATGATATAAGCTAAAACTCATGGATGACCTGGTGAAGAGGGAAAAAATGGCTTTGCATGATCATTGTAACTTCCTAACAAGAGTAAATACGAATCAACATGAATCATGAATTATAAATGCATATATACACAAACATCACATTTAATAAAATAAAACTAAATATTTAAACACATATACTTTAAAGAAAAAATAACTGCAAAAATCCTATGAAAACCAAAACAAAATACCAAGATCTTAGCAAAAGAAACATTTCTCTAAATCAAACGTATGTGTATATCAGAGTTGGATAATTTGATAGGTGTTATTGTTATTATTTAACATAATAAAATTTAAAATTTTATATATAAAAATAGGAGAAACTACACATTATATTTTAATTTCTCTTATATAAAGAATTTTTTTTATAAATCTATTATAGTTTTGATAATTTACAAGATAATACCTTAAAAAAATTAAACTAAACTATTAATACAGACTCGCATTTAGCGCGAGTTATAAACCTAGTATATTGAATAACTTGATAGATAAGGCCAGACAGAACCTCTCATTACTTGCTAGCATCGCCACCATGTCGGAGAGACAAAGACTAAGGCCCTAAATGTGAGTGGTTTAACAGTCCATACACCCACACATCAGAAATCCATGCCAAGTATGTAACTTGGCTCTAAAAAGAAGCATAAACCATTAACAGACCTAGAATTTCTTATATTCAAATATTCAAACCTCTGTACTGGAGCCAATCAGTGAATAACAAATTACTACTTTCAACATGTAGTAGCAAAAAATGACTATTAAATGCACTTTGGAAAGATAAAATAATGGGATTGACTATTTGTTGAACCAGAAAATCACCACTACGGTTTTGATTAACAGTTTGGGTTTAAGAGAATATCAAATTGGAGCTCATAGATTTGATCATAGAAAATATGAACTACTTGAAGTTTTTATCAAGCTATAGCTGGACCTTTAAGAAAGGCTGCCTATGTACCCTTGCAAAGAGATCAAGCCATTCATAGTTTGGTAACAAAGCATTTAAGCAGAGGAAATCTAGAGAATTCTCTCTAGATCTCAGATTTTACGGTAGATGCTTCAGATGAGGTTTTCATCCCTTTTTTATCCTCTTCAACTTATGAGAAGCTCCCTATTTATAAGAAGGCGATGTCGGTTTCTTTGACCTTGTTTCCCTATTTATGAGTATTTCTCCTTTTCCATTAGGAAAACTTTTTTTTTTCCTTATTCTTTGGAAATTTGCCATTATCTTCAAAAAATTTTCCTTAATCCACAAGTCAGTGTGATTTTCTTTATATTGATGGGCTTATGTTATTGCTAGAGAAAGCCTTTTAGAAAATGAGCATTTATTTTAATATATATAAAATATTCATTATTTTAATATAAATTTATTTAATTTTAAAATTTTAAAATAAAAAGAATTAAAATCAATTATAAAATTACAAGAATTATTAAAATATCTCAAGTATTTATGTTTGAGTTCTCAAGTAAAAACTAGATCTCATTTTCTTTCTATTTTTTTCTATTTATTTATAATGAAATACTCTTCTAGATATCCTTAATAAGGGCAGTAAAAAAAAAAAAATCCCTAATAACCTTTACAACCCAAAAGCACCACACCCTAATAATACCACGGACCGTGCGTCCATTCTTTTTTTTTTTCCACCATCGAATTTTTCAGATTTCTGCATGTTTATTATATGCACATCTGATTTTTTTCTTAGAACATCTTTAACCTTACAACATTTTTAACTTTAAAATGGAGTAATACCATCTTTCCTCTAAATATGTAGTAATCTTTTGTTGTCCACTTTTATATGAACATTTTTATTCATAAAGTATAGTTTCAAAATTTAAATAATTTTACTTTAAAATGTATAAATTATTATTTTGATGATAATTGTTGGGTGATGAGTATTGATACTAAAACACTATGATACTTAAGATTAATTAAAGTGTAAATAATAAATATTTAATTGAAAATGATATAAACTGAAGATAAATTTAAAAGCATATAGAAAGTATTGAAAATGTTTGTAAGAAATAAACTAATTGGTCAGTTTGTAAAATTTTAAAATAATGTGTATTCTTAACAATTAATAATAAAATTGAATTTTGTTTTACAAATATATCACTAGACATGTCGATCATCTATATTTTTATTAATTTATTTAACATTGACTTCATTTTTTCTCCTTACAAATTTAGAATAACTTTTAACATATTTTTAGCCAAAATTTTGTATGTAACAGATTTTGTTTAAAAAAATATTTTGATTCATTTTTTTTGTTTTAAACTTATTAGTATACTATAGACCAGTGTTTTATTTTAAAGCCTAGACCAAATGTTTGTATCTAACATTTTAGCACATTTGAGAAGTAATTTTTTTATTAATCCAATAACAATACATGCAAACATAATCTTTTTTTTGTTTCAAATTGTATACTCTCAAATTCTAAATTTTGCGATTGAGATCTTTTTCGATTCTTTGCTTCAGAAATTGATAATTTTTCAGGATTTTGATTCAAAAAGCTTATATAGA
Source organism: Thlaspi arvense (assembly GCA_911865555.2). Lineage (NCBI taxonomy): Eukaryota > Viridiplantae > Streptophyta > Magnoliopsida > Brassicales > Brassicaceae > Thlaspi > Thlaspi arvense. Next base: position 52,349,070 of record OU466857.2, read on the forward strand.
ACATGGTGTCTTATTGTTAATCATTTGAGAGGAAGAAATCATGAAAATCGTTAAAAATCATCTATATATAGTTAATGATGATAATACATAAAACTAAAATATGCGATTCTGAATATTATATGAAGAGTACTTCTATTAAGACACATGTGAACACCCGTGATTTTTGTTTTAGTTCTCAATCAATATTTAAAAAACCATGATTTGAGAACATTGTACCAAATATTTTAGTTGTTTTGTCATAAAGTTATACAATTAGTGTAGAGTATGATAGAGATTGTTATGATCATAACCATTATATTATATATTTTTGTTTTGATAAAATATTTATTTTGAAAGAAAAAAATGAAAAAAGATTGAAATATCTTTTTGGAGAGATTTATTAATGAAAATCGTTAACAACCCAGAAAATAATTTATTTACATACTATTTCTTTCATAGTATTTATGTAATCAAAAATAATTATTACATATTCATCATTGACTATAAATTGGCACATTTAAAAAATAGTATGATAGTTTTGGAGATTTTAAAGTAATACTTCTCTTTTAATAGAAAATAAAAAATTGATTATAATATAATAAATATGTAATTATATTAGTTATTTATGCCACATATATATAATTATGGTAAGATATTATATGATATTATGAAAGATTCTAAAATAATTTCAAAATTAAATTAAATTAAATTATAATAGTATAACATATAATTTGTTGATATTAGCTGCTAATAAACTAATATAATTTAATTTAGTTTAATGTATTTGTTAATAGTTTAATGAGAGGACACAATTATCCTTAATAAATAATTAATTTTTAAGAGAATTTAATGACATTTTAATAAATATCGTGGTAGCTTTTGGTTATTTAAAAATAATACTTCTTTTTTAATAGTACAGATATTATAGACAGTTTTTTTATATTTTTGTTTTACTATACTATAATCAAATTTTTTGTAATTTCGACAATTCAATCTCATATCGCTTGTTTTTCGATTTCAATCGGTCTCTTAGGTCCTAACGTTATATCATCTATATTCCTACATACGTCGGGCTTTATCTAGAATTGATTCATTGACGAAAAAGCAAAAGGAATTGAAATAAAAATCAACACCAATACACAAGAAAAAAATGATGAATTCACCATCGGTGTCCTTTTTATGTTTTTCCCCGCCAAAGACCAAATATTCAAATTTTGGAAGGTTTTATTTTTCCCCGCATGCAAAACGTTTTGTATATTTTATTCAACGTTAAATTGTGCTTTTAACAGGCGTCTATCCCGAAAAGTTCAGTTTAAATAACAAACCCTCCTTTTCCTTTTTGAAAAGACAACCGCGTTATGAAATGTCATTGGTCTCCGGCTATAAATAGCGGAGTAGAGAGCAACTCTCCTTATCTATCAATTAAAATTGTATTTGTTTCCAATTATCATTTTCTAAATCCTTTGTTTTCGAAAACACCTCCCAAGGTCCGTTTAAAAACTAAATCATCCTAATCTCTTTATATTTTTCTTTCACTTCACCATTCGGTGTATGTTCTAGACTCGAATGATAAATAATTAATGATGATCTTTGTTTCTGTCTCGCTCGTCTAAATAAACCGTTGTTAATTTTCCATTACTTTGGTTTTCATATAGTGTTTACTCCTTGATCGTTACAAAGTCATTCCTTCGCATTATATTATATTTTGTTTTCCAAAAAAAGGAATTGAATCAGTTAATTATTTCAATTCTGATCGCATGAACGCATGTTTTTGGTAAAATTTTTCAACGTTATCTTGTATTTTCTTATCTAAGTTCTTCATGTTTTTTTTTGTAATTAGAACGAAAAGAAATGTCGACGGAGTCGTATGAAGATGCCCTTGAAAGACTGGGAGAGCTTCTCAGGTACACACACTGACACACATTCTTTTTCTCTCCCATGGTAAAACAGAACTTTTGGGTTTTGCATGATCATTTGGACCCTATACACTGTATCTTGATTACTCGTTTGTATAGAAAATATAGTTTGTCGTCTAATTTTTGTTTAATATTATGAAATAGGCAATTAACCTGCAGTAAGATATCGGATCTCGGGAACGTGGCGGCCGTAAAGATAAAGAAGTTAACGGATGAGCTAGAGGAACTTGATTCCAACAAGTCATCAGATGCCGTAGAACGAATCAAATCCGGATTTCTCCATTTCAAGACTCGCAAATATATGTATGTTTTATTCCTTCCGTATGCATCCGTCCATTACAATATACTTTTAATATGAATAAAAAACCTAACTTTTTCCCCACACTTGTATAAATAATAGTAGTGCTTATAAAGTTAAAACACTTATTTTAATCTAGTTACCTAATCCAGAAGCGCATAACACGGAAAGGGGATTCCTTTCATGTGTGTTTTTAAACGTGCGTCTTTGGTTAAGTAAAAGCTTGAGTCTTGAATTTGATGATTGTTCATTAATTATATCGTTGGTTTCATCAATTTACAGGAAGAGACCTGGTTTGTACAATGCACTTGCCAAGAGCCAGAGTCCCAAGGTTTTGTTTTGTTTCCCAATCTCTTTATTCTTATTTTTTTCTCCTATAGTGGTTTCCTTTTCTCTAATTGGCCAAAAGGGGTATGAAACAGAAGGAAAGGTCTAATCCAGTAATGATGATGGTAACTTTATGAGCAAGTTAGAGAAAAAAAAACTAGAAACCCTCAAAGAGATCCTTGTATTTTGCAGTTTCTGGTGTTTGCTTGTTCGGATTCCCGAGTTTCCCCTTCTCACATCTTGAATTTCCAACCTGGGGAAGCTTTTATCGTTAGAAACATTGGAAACATGGTTCCACTTTTTGACAAGGTTCGTCCTAACAAAAATCTTTTTAATTATCGTTACATAACATCACAAGTAGTTGTTAGTGGTTAAGTAACTACTACATATTTACATAAGCTTTGTCTTTGGAAACTTGCAGACACAACACTCTGGTACTGGTGCCGCTCTTGAATATCCAATTGTAAACCTCAATGTACGTAATAATTAATTGCTTATTAGAGATATTACTCTTGTCGGCCATACATAAATATGCTTAGTAAAAACCTGACGTGACCTAGTTTTAGCCCTAAGATAATGTAAATGCTTGTCACTATCAGGTGGAGAACATTCTGGTAATTGGTCATAGCCGTTGTGGTGGAATAAAGGGACTCATGTCCATTGAAGATGATGCAGCTCCTAGTAAGAGGTAAAGAATTTCAAAAGGCTAATCTAGTCAAATATCCTCTAATTACCTAATCAAGCATGAGACAGTTTCTTGGGTTGGTTCACTAACTTTATTGAAATTATTTGAAATGGCAGCGTTTTCATAGAGGACTGGGTCAAGATCGGTACACCTGCCAAGAACAGGGTTAAGCAGGAGTTTGAAGACCTGAGCTTCGAAGATCAGTGCACCCACTGTGAGAAGGTACGTGATAATTAAGGGAAAAAAACACACTCTTTTTCTCTGTTTTTTGTCTTATACTTTTTTAAGGTCGAAACTGAGATTGTCTCGTGTTTCCAGGAATCGGTGAACGTTACCTTGGGGAATCTGATGTCTTACCCATTCGTGAGAGAAAGGGTGGTGCGTAACAAGCTTGCCTTACGAGGAGGTCACTACGATTTTGTGAACGGAACATTTGAACTCTGGGAACTCGACTTCAAGACCACACCTGCCTATGCCTTTTCTTAAAACATTCCTGCTTACCTTTCTCTCTATGTTGCTTCTAATTAACTGTGTTCTTATCATCTTTCTTTGTTTCATATGTTTCTTGTTTGTGTTTCTTGTTTCTGTTTGAAAAGAAATGAAAATAAGCTATAAAAAGCATTTTTTAGTTTCTGGCTGCATTCTGATGGGATCCGGTGCATTAGTGGTGGTATGATCGCACCCGTTAGTACATGTAACGCAATCGCTAATATGCTTTTGCGCTGACTCATGGCCTCTTTTGCCGTGGACCTTACTTGATTCATGGGCTTTTTAGGCATGCTTGGACGGGTTTTTACACTGAGAAAATCGCGATAACCACGTTCGAAATGATCGAATCAGAACCTGTAATTTGGTATGTAACAGAAAACAGGCCAAAAAAGGATCTAAACAGCGGAATTTGAGGATTTTAAAACTCACCCATGGTCTTAAGACCTTGGGCAAGCCAAAGAGCACTCTTAGGGCTTTCCGAAAAGGTGGTGACGGCGGTGTGGTTCCATACGGTCCAGAAGTTACGTCGTTCCAAAGGTACGATGTTATTTTCGAAGACGGAAAAAAAGAAAGAAGCAAAAGAAAAAAACAAAAAAAAGGGTGCAACACGAGGACTTCCCGGGAGGTCACCCATCCTAGTACTACTCTCGCCCAAGCGCGCTTAGCTGCGGAGTTCTGATGGGATCCGGTGCATTAGTGCTGGTATGATCGCACCCGTTAGTACATGTAACGCAATCGCTAATATGCTTTTGCGCTGGCTCATGGTCTCTTTTGCCGTGGACCCCACTTGATTCATGGGCTTTTTAGGCATGCTCGGACGGGTTTTTACATTGAGAAAATCGTGATAACCACGTCCGAAATGATCGAATCGAAACCTGTAATTTGGTAGGATTTCACCTGAATCACAAGATTCCCTATTCCTCCGTGCTATTGAGAATGCGTGTTGCAGCAAATGCTTTTTGAAAGATTTTCTAAATGGAAGATGAGAGTCCAATAAACTAATTTTTATGCAAGAATTTAAGTTTTTCGGATTCTTTTTCAGTCTTACAAACTAATTTTCTATGATTTATGTTTTTGGATATTTTATATTACAAACATATATTTGGGACATAATTAAAAGGATTCTGATTCTTCAATAGTATTTTTTAGGTGTAATCTCAACTATTGATTAAAATAAAAAATGATTAGAATTTTTTTTTATAACCACGTTATTCATATTGGTTACCAAATATATTTTTTAAAAAAACTTCAATAAAAGACAGATAACTATAAAAAAAAAAATACATAATAGAAAAGGAAAATACTCCTTACACAGTTGATTTATACTTATTTTATTAATTTTTGGGTAACATGACAGAAATTTTTAAAGCAATGCTTGACAGATTGTTGAAATCATGAATCTTCTGTAAGAGTTGTGGGCTAAGTTTAACACTTTCCAACTCATCCTGGCACGAGGCTCCATTTGTGGTCGCAGATGTGACTTTAGAGTTTAAACTTGTACTGTCATTGAATGCCAAAGCTTTGAGGATGTCATCAAAGTCAATAATTGCATCTTCATAATTTTCTGAGCATTGAGTATAAATATTTTTTGTACGAAAACCATTTTCAATTTTCGCCAGTGCTTCAAATTGCTTATGTGCGTCTAAGGCATTTCCTGATGCAGCAATAATCAAAAGCTTTGCGACACCAACAAGATCCAATGCTTTAGTTTGTGGAGTCGATTTAAAGAAGTTGAAACAAAATGAAGGATCTCCATTTTCGGAGCAGATGGTGTTGACCTCACTGTCTGAAATTTGGATACTAATTCTTGCGTATGATGAGGCAACAAGAAGAAAAATCACTACTAATGAAACGAATAAAAAGTTGTTTTTGACATACACAGCCATGTTTATTCGTATGTTTTTGATATGAGGATTCTGGTTTCTTGTTCCAATTCCAAACAACTAACAATTGTGAGATTTATATGCTAAACTATGTTTTGTTATGTGTCTGATTATGTACCATAATAAGGTTATTAATTATGTCAATAACATTACATCAAAGCATGCAAATATTTTTCCTTTTTTCCATAGAGCTATGTGTACTTCACAAATTACAAATTACAGATTTCATTATTGTAAACAAATATGAAAATAACTGTTATATAGAGGAGGAAATCACCGAGAAATTTGTATATATCATTTAATCTCTGATCTCAAATTTATTTGCATATTGTGATCAAGTCAATTAAATTATGCAGAGCTTGATTATGTACAGTCGATGCCTTACATCTAATGGCTTTGTTGCCAAGCAGAAGTGATTCCAAATTCCATGTTTGATCATTTTCTTGTGGTACGGGATTATTAAATTAGCTGAGGCCCAATGTGGAAAAACAGATTTCTACGAGTTTAATTATTTACATTACATTTTAATTTGCATATTGCATAGACTTATTTATTAATTTAACTTCAAATTTTATATATTTATATTATTATTATTTATATAGTTATTCAATAATATTAAATTAGGATTCATCTATATATGGGTTTTTAATAAAATATTTATAAATTTATAAAAATAATTTGAAAACAAAATTGGATAATTCATAAAGAAAAGTAAAACTAATTTTCCTCTTTTTATAGTATTAGTGTTTTAGCTTATATGTTTCTAAATTTAAATTAATTCTATTTATTTTTATTTTGTTTTCTTTTCATAGTTGGAATATATATTTTTATTTTGTTGTATTTTTAAGATTAGTGTTTTAAGTTAAAGTTTCTTATATTGAAGTTAATCTTATTTGCTTTAGCTATCATTTTCTTTATTAATTAAAATATACTATATTATTTTATTAATTAAAATAATTCTTATTTACTTTTGTTTTAATTTTAGTATTTTTAATTAAAATATATTCTCTTATTTTATTATGTTTTTATTTTATTTTTATTTTAAAATTAATATTTTATTTTATATTTTCCTGTTTCTTTTAATATTAATTTTTTAGCTTATATTAATGTAAATTAAAGTTACTCTTAATTATTTATTTTTTTCTTAATTAAAATATATCATTTTTACCTTTATTAAATTGAAGTTCATCTTAACTATTTCGTTTTTAAATGTATTTTGTTAATTTAAATATATCATTTATTCTTTTTCTTTTTTGTTGATATATATATTTTTAGCTTTCTTTTTTTGTTTTTTATTTATTAACATGATCGCGACATGTGTCAATCGATAAAATTTTGACACACTTTGCAGTTAGAATAAAAACAAATATCTAACATATATTCTATATATACACATATAAATTAATTAAAATATAATAATGAATATACCATATAAATTTTCTGTCTTATTTTTTAGATTATCAAAATCCTTATAATTTGAAATCTAAATTTTTTAAAGGGTATTTGACAAAACTCTTGCTCCATGGAGTTAACACTTATACTCTTAGTTAAAAAAATATTATATAACAACACATAACATAACATAATGCATGATTGTATGTACCATAATAACATAACATAATATTATTAATGTACATATAATGTAATGCATGATTGTTTTAACGCAATGAGAAAGAATATTTTTCTAAATTGAAGTTAATTTTATTTTATTATATTTTTAATATTTTTTAATTGAGATATATCTTTTTTTCTTTTAGAAATAGTATTGTAGCTTATATTTAATCGCCACATGTCGTAAACATTTTAATTACTAACTTTGATGTATCCAACTTCATATAATAAGAAACGTGTTATATTTGTCTTTTTAAATCTGCTTTTATCTTTATATATATATATATATATATATATATAATTATTTTCTACTATAAATTGTGATATATTAGTTCTTAAAAAATGTCTCATATATTTATATGCTGGAATAAATATTATATGTGTCCTAACTGTTTATCTATATTTAATTGATTTCTGATCTTTTTCTCCAACTTATTTTCATGGAATAAATATCTCATATATTTATATGCTAGTGATATTTTCTCTTATTTCATGTAAGCTTCCGTCTCTTTCTGTTCTGTGATTGGTTGTAACTCTAAATGAGGAGAATTTTAGTTAGATTTGGGGAGACAGAGCAAGAGATATGTTCATATATTACATCTGTTTGATAGGTTTTTATATTAAAAAATTAAACTTATTTGATAAACTGTTGATTTTAATTGATTTGAGGCATTTCTCTTCATTCGTGAAGCAATTTTGATGTCTTCATCAATCCGACAATGATGAACTACCTGATCTATATTTGAGAATGTGTGTGAAGATATTTTTGTCTATTTTCATGTCAAGTAGAGGTAAACGACATGACTCCGTTAAAAAAGTATAATCAATAATTTTGTTTTAGTTTATTTATACACTTCATATTAGAACTCATATACTATCTGGTGGATGAGTAAAGTCATCGAATATTAACTTTATATTACCATCGCTAAGAAAAAAATGGATGATAAGTATTTGCTATTTTTTCTTTTTCATATAAATCAAGTTTATTTCTATACTATATAATTTAAACACTTTATTTTTCTTTATTTATAATAAATCTTCATTCATTTTATATAGTAAAGTAGATATGAATAATTTTACTTTAGTTTTATGCATTAATCTTTCTGAGTTTTTTTTAAAAAAATTTGATAACTATTCTCTGCAGGTATTTCAGTCATCTTTCGTAATTGTTCACCTCCTAACTCTTTTTCACATTCTATTTATTTACATTCGAAATAGCATTTTTCAGAGGTATTTTATAGTTTTCATGGTTTATAAAATAATTATTTATTTTATATGAATGTTTTTACTTTAGCTTTATATATAAATCTTTCTACGGTTTTGTTTTTAAAAAAAAAGTTTGATAACTATTCTCTTTAAGTTCTTCCGCCATCTTTTGTATTTGTTTTCCTTCCAAACTTTTTTTCACAAATAGAGAATTTATAATGTTTGTGATTTGTAAAATATATATTTTTTAATTTTAAATTAATATCATATGAAAACCTAAAAATGAATACCCAAAATATATAAAAGTTTATAAAAAAATATACCAAAATATTTAGAAGCTCATTTTTATAAAAAAATTGCTGAGATGGACACTTTAGATGGAGAGGAAATTTTTTTAATTATATATATTATGATTCAATTAAAAATATAATTTCATCAGTTGCCGTTCTTTTTCAATAATATACCACTTTATAAACTTCGACAAAAATTCAAACTGAGAAAAAAGCGTAAACACTCTTTTACTCCTCTTGTATTTCTACAAGTGAATTGAGAAGATCAGCCATCCCTCAGATTTAAATACCATGTTTATTAATATGTAATTAAAATCACTGTCACTATCTAGTTTGCCACTATACAGTCATTGTCCAAATTAATTTCTGTATGAAGGTAAGAATGGCTGTGTTGGAGATTCTTAGGTTGCATAAAACTCTTATCAGTTCCTATACAGTTGTAAACCCGCCCTAATTCAATGTGACTTGCTTTCTACTTCCAAAATCCATTTACCTGATATAATAAACCATCTTAAATTCGTGAAACTCGATTTTAAATTATTTGATGTGAGTATTATCAAATCTTATATATATTTATTAAACGTGTAATGAGACACCTAGCATTAAACAATATCTAACCTAAAATAGCTGTTTGAAATAACACAAATCCAATACAAAAATATTTAATAACTTAATTAAAGATAAAAATTGTGAAAGATTTATATATTTTTCATTAATTAAACTATTTGTGGTATTTTATAACTTATGAAAATATCAAATATATCTCAACGCTTCTGAATTATTACTTTATCGTGTAAAAAAATGTTATCTCCCATATACAAAAAAAAATCAGATATTTATGATGCTTCAGTCGCATTTCCAAATTAAAATTGTTAGGAATCATGTTTCCAGGACGCTACTCTTCATTTCCAGAAAGAGAAAAAATTGGTCAATTCTCCTGTGAATTTACAAATTCCTGATGATTTATATACGTGTTTTCAATCAATGCTAATAAGTACATTAATATATTAGATTTTTGAGGCTTTTTAATCAAATGTTTTCAATGATTTTTCGAGTCACAGTGTTTATTTTAGAGTATGTTAGTTATTTACATAGTATTTTTCAGGTTTTAGGTCGTTTTGGGAGAAAATGAGCCGTTTTGGATGAAAACGAACATATGTGAATGCAGAACTATGCAGGAACGTCCGAAGTTTGGCATTCGTTGAAGTACTTCCCACCGATGGATCGAGCTAAATTTTGGACATAGGCTATATATTTGAGTTCGCTTTCATTTGGAAGTGGTTTGAAGTCAATCCAATGGTGTGATAAAAAGTAATGCCAGTTTTCGTGAACGCAGTCCAGTCTGGCGCGCACAGAAAGCCAAAGAACTTCTGGAGAGAAATTATATAAGTTAAAAAATCACCTGAGACATTTTAGATCGATTGATCCAGGAGGGATCAATCGGTCCAAGAGGCCATGGATTACCCGAGAGGATTTGATTGATCGATCCAATCCAGGACCGATCGATCCGGGGTCTTAACCAGCCGGCTTGGTCGCACAGAAAATAAGGAAACTTTGGGTTTTTCCTATTCCAACTTGGTTTTCGCCAATTTCTCACTCAATTCATTTCTTGACCTTTATATACTTGTTTTTCAGCCATTGTTTAGGCACCCTCTTCTTTTACATTCATATTTTTAGGTTTGGTGCTTTGTAAGCTTGGGGAGAAGAATCTCTACATCTTTTAAAAAGATTTATGAACCCCTTTGGATTTCTTATTTATTGATTATGAAATTCTCTTCATCTCCTTGCTGTTTCTATGATTCCATGTCTGAGTAGTTTCATAGTTAGGTTTAGGGTTTTCAAAGGATTCATGAATAATTGAACTAGACATAAATAGGGTTATTTATCTGTTGTCTTCACCTATTGTTGTTCTCATAGCCTATATTAATTTGATCACTTAATCTCTGATTTAGGGTTTAATCTATTCATGAAAGTGCTTTAGATTTCTTGATAGAACATAGGTGAGAAGATTGTCCTTAGCCAACAAAAGCTGATGTTAAGACAATCTGTGAACAAATCGAACTTGTTCATTAATGCTTGTTTAGAATTTCAAGTTCAAACAAAAGTTTAGATACTTAGGTTGCTAGACAAAGTCTTTGATGCCACGAAAGTGGATAAATTATACATTTATGTTTGAGTTCTAGATTGTTCTATAAACTGTCCTGAATAATTGTCTGGCTCTTGATCTCTGAATTACCTGAGAAATACCTAGACCTACCGCTTTCTTTTACTGTCTTTAAACCGTTTTTCTATGCTATTTTAGTTTTACATTACATTTAACAACTCATATTCTTGTCTTAGCTTAGTTTCTTTCATTAAGATTTGCAGTGTGACACTTGGTCCTTGTAGATTCGATTCCTACTTTACTACATCATTTGTTGTGCACTTGCAGTAGTTTATATAGGGTTCAAACTCTCTGTATCATACATAAACTATCTAAAATTTTAAAATTACTACATAAACTAAAGAAATATGGTCGATTCTACCAAAATTGCATAATGTTTATTGTAGATTTAGCGATTGCTAACTAGGAATACGTAAATGTTCGAAACGACATCGTTTTAGTGGAAAACGGGTGATTCTCCTATGAACTTACAAATTCATGACGATTCATATATAACATATGAATCAATGATAATAACTAGATGAACTACTAAAGTTTTGAAAATACTATAAGAACTATAAAATTATGGTCGATTCTAGTAAAATCACATATAACATTAATTGAAGCATTAGTAATTGCTGACTAGGTTAACATTTAAAAAATCGATACAACATGATTTTAGTAAATATAATATAAAACCCCAAAAATGTTATAATTTTGTCTTTAATTCGAATTGCAGCTTTATAGCTTTCTCTCAGACGTCACTATTTCTGCAATTCTTCAATTTCACAGAAAACCAGATGATTCTTAGAGTCATTGGAAGGGATTTCTCGGATCCACATTGTTGATTTTGATATCAGATTTTGCTTGAATCAGAGCTTGCCGGAAAAAGAAACAGATTATTTTTTATTTTAATAAATTTAAAATATATAAATTTAAAATAGTGAGTGCTGCCATTGTCGCCATCGTGAGGAGTAAGAAGAAGAAGAGAGGTATTGGAGTCAATAATCTTTATAATCCAAAACAGCAAGAGTTTTAATCTGAAATATTAGAATAGTGTAACAAATGTTTTATATCTAAAAGATAGAAAAAATAGGATATTTGTTACTGGTAAGTAAAATCAATTATTTAATGATAAAACAACGTTGTTTTAACCTTATACACATCACCCTAGTTAGCAATCGCTAATACTGTAATTAACATTATATGCATATTTGGTTGAACTGATCATTTTTCTTTAGTTCGTGTAGTATGTTCAAAATTTTAGATAATTTATGTAGTTATTAGCATTGGTTAATAGGACCACACCATGTGTCGTCATAGTCAGCAATCATTAACACTATAAAAAATGTTATATACGATTTTGGTAAAATCGACCATATTTCATTAGTTCATGTAGTACTTTCAAAATTTTAGATAGTTTATGTAGTTATTAGCACTAATTGATAAGTCATAATGAATCGTCAATAATTTATAAATTCACAGCGAAATTGACCATTTTTCTTCGAAAAACCCAATTTTAATGCAATTCCAAGACGTGAAATATAATATTATTAGGTGATCAGTTTGCACCATGTGCAGGCTGTAAAACATTTTATATGTTTAATATATAAATAATATTATATATTGATTTATCACTAATTGTATATGATTAATCATGTTTTAAGTAATAATATTGTATGAATATATAATAATAGAGAATAACTATAGATTAAATGAAAAATATTGTATAGTGTAAAAAATATGATAACTACATAAACGAAAAAATATTAAAATATATAAAAAATTAGAGTTAAAATATATCAAAAGTATAAAAATTAAGCAAGATTTTGAAACACTTCTTTATAGGTAATGTTCATAATTTTCTTTTGCAACTTTCCTTCTTTGTCTGTTATGAAAACTTTAAGCCTGGATCTAGACTTAACTCTAGATAATGTAACATATAGCTGTCCATGAGAGAAAACAGGTATAGGTAGAAAGAAACCAACATTCTCAAGTGACTGTCTTTGGCTTTTTTTTATGATCATTGCGAAAACTAAAGCCAAAAGGAATTTTCTTCGACGCATTCTGAAAGAAAATCTTGTGCCTAGTGATGTCACATACATCCTAGAGATTATAACTATTTGACCAATCAGTTTCTCATTTCCCATTACAATTCTACCTTCAACCACATATCAACCCATATGAATACTAATAAGTCTATTCCATTGCATATTCCAGCTTAAGATCAATGTTAGGAAGACACATGACTGGAGCACCAACCTTTAATTTCAAGCAATGCTTCTGTAATCCAAAAACTTTGATGATGTTTAAAAACTTAGTTGGGTAGTCTATATCATTCAATGTATCTTTATCTGAAAGAATAATGCTGTTAGAGTTAAGATATGATTTTTCTCACTTGAAATATTTATATAATATAAATATGTGAAAGTATATTATTTTTTGATAATTAGTTGTAATATTTAAATGTTAATCTTAATATTAAAAGCTTACTGTATATCAACATGGTTGTGTTTGAGAAAAAACAATTTTTTACTGGTTTATTTATTAGTTCTTTTTCTTCTTGTTACCTCATCACATGGAATATTTAGTATGAAAATTTCAGAAGATGAGGAAACACTATCTGCTCAGAAGATAATAATCATTCTTTCTGCTTATGTACTATAATATTTCATCATTTTCATAAAAAGTGTCATTTTAATATTTTCACATAAATTAAAAAAAAATAAGTTAAAATTATGCATAGAAAATATAAAATACAATACTTTTATGAAACAAAAATAAAACTTTAGAATGACATTCTTTATAAAATGGAAGAAGTAATGTTTTTATTTTATTTTTCAATGGTCAATATTATGTCAAAGCTTTCAATTTAAACATTTAGATGGAGTAGCACATTTATGTCAAAGCATTTAACTTTTCACTTCTTGGGTCAATAACATAATGTCAAAGCATTAAATAAATAGTGGTGCATATACGCCAACTTTATAAATTATAGATTTCGCTTATACTTTTTTTTTAAAGTAATACAAACTACGTTGTCAAGACAAAAAAATCCTCCTGTTTTTTATATAATTAATTACATGAACGAAAACTAATGAAATAGCTCTTGTTTTACTAACTAAACGACGTTTGAACTCGCGCTGTACGCACGGAACGGAATCATACTTTTTGATTTTTTGAATTTCTCTATGTTGCTTCTAAGTTCTAACAGCGTTCTAAAATACACATTTATTTTAAAATATATGTTATTTTGGCTAAAATACACATATTAACACAGATTTTACTTTTTTATTTTTCCTAAAAATCAATCATTATTTTGCAATTAAAAAGATGAATAACTCATGTTTGTTTTTTTGCTTTTCAGCTTTTTAAATTAAAATATTATTTTTTGCCTAAAATCTGTAAAACAATTTATATTTTGAAACAAACAAAATTTTTAAAACAACTTATATTTTGAAATAGATGGAGTAATGCACTTAGCTTGGAAATCTAATTATTCAATCCGGTTTCATTAGAATTATTCTCAAACATTGATCAAATTCAAATTTAATTAAAAAAATAAATTTATTTATTACTATTTTATTAGTTACCAGGTTTTTTTTTTTTTGGACAACTGATTAATTATATTAAAAACTAAAATCCAAAAAGGTGTAGATGAGTACAATTAGAACTATACTTAAGATGATTAAGCAGTACAATAAGACAGAAGATAGAAGCATTGAGGGGCGAGACTTGCTCAGCAGCGTAAAGAATCTCATCGAGAAACTTTCACCCATAACCCAAAAGCAGTTGCTCCAAAGAGCAAATAGTCGAGAAGTAAACTAATGATTAAACCGACGTTAATACGCCCAAAGATAGAGACTTGATAACGGACTTGAAGCACCGTTAATGACTGAAGTTGAAGGGAGGAGGATTGTTGTCTTAAGCTACCTCTAACTCTCCTATGAAAATCGGTTGTTTGTCCGATGGATTTTGCAATAGAATTTGTAAGGTTTGGGCTAAGATCTGTTGGGTTTACTAAGCCCATCTCAAAGCCAAAGCTGGGCCAAGACTCACGTGAGTGAATGAGAAAGCAAGCAAACGATTTGGAATCGAGATTGCTCTTGGAAAACGATGTAACGAAGCAAGATTCTGGAGACATCGCAGGTGGATCTGAAGACAAAACCCGTCGTGGAGACAGCCGGCGGATGGGCCTGAGCGGCAGCAGAGGGAAGAAGTCAGGAGTGGGCTGCACATTGGTGTCGTCGGAGGAGGATTGTTGCCGTCGTCGGCTACCTCTAACTCCTGGATTATTACAACGCCGAACCAAGATGCGAAGAATGACGATAAGGAGAACACAAAGTCCCAATGTCCTGTCACCGGCGAGGAGTAGGGCGGAAAGCTTTGAATGGCCAAAGCTTAGAGAGGTGGTCGAGGATGAACCGATGGAGATGAATGGAGGTGAAGAAAACTCGACGGAGCTACACCTTTTTCCGACTAGATCGAACAGAAAGAACAAGAACCAAAAAATTTCCGACAATGGCAAAAGAATCTCGGACGGCAGAGAAGCGAGAGAAACCGGCGGCTGAGGAGAGTAGAATAGAGACTGTGGAGGCAGACGGAGCTTTCGTTGAGATGGGGGCCAGCAACAAAAGGTGGAAGGCGGAGGATCCGGAGGTACCGGTGGAACTGGAGCCTCCGACGGTTGGAGTAGGACCGGCGGCGCCGAAGAAAACTCTGTCCGGAGATAATCGAGAGGAGTGAAGAGTAGATCTGAAATCTCAGTTTTCGAAACCCAAAGAGAAATCATGAAGACTGATGGCGGAGAGACAGCAACGGAGGGGCGGAGGTGAAGTTGCAGCGTGCGGAGATGCAGAGACGAAAGACTGGAGATGCTGGCGGAGATGACGGGCGAGGCTTAGACGGAGAGGCTGACAGCAGAGTAGCGGTGGCTGATGGCTGAAGAGACGAAGAAAAGCTTGATCTCCGGCTTCATCGGGCTTCGTGCCTAGGAGCGGCTAGTGGTTATCAGATATATGTAGAAAAATTGCAATAAAAGATAAAAAGATATAATTAAAAACGTCTAATAGAATTATAGAAAAGTAAATTATTCATTTCTCAAAAAAAAAGAGTCGTTTACTCTCCGGCACACTTCTTGAGTGTTTTATTTCATTTTACACACATTTTGCTTTTGAGGCACTTTCCAACAATTTTTGTACATCTCCGTGTCCATTTTACCCTTAATGAGAAAGTAAAAAAACTTGTTTTTTACTGCTGCTGTTAGCGGTTGCCCTTTTGCTCAGAAGTAAGTCGGAGCAAGTTTTTAGAAGTCTACATGTTTCACAGTTGCCAGAGAGCGGTGTTTGAGTTAAAATCAATAAGGCGAGTGGGACTTCGTTGATTTAATTCTTTAATCCTACTGTATGTGGAACTTTTAACAGCGGTAGTGGTCGGTTGCTGCTACCGAGACGAAACGATTTTATTCGATTCTTCGATTTTGGGAGGACCGTACATCAGAAGAACAATAATATTGATATTTGCAGGTTATAAAAAAATGTATGTCATCTCGTGGCGACGTACGATGTTTGCCCACCTGGGAAACTGTAAGCAAGAATCATCCATTGGGAGACTGTAGGAAATGTACATCAGCTCGTGTCCACATACATTGTTTGTCCACCCGTAAAGCTGTTAGGTCCATAGAAAGATCTGGTATATTGATTTTGGGAGGGTATAGAAATTGTAAATCAGCGCGTGTCCATGGGCACTGTACATTTTGTGCATGCGTTGGCCATATAAGCTGTGGATAAGCGGGTACATGCACTAATACTAAGGTGTAGGGGATAGTGTTAGGTCCAGCATATCCATGATTCTCTATGCATAATTAGATCCTGTCTACTTCTTATTTTTCCAAAGCTTTTCTCACGATACTTTGTCATGATTCTTACAAGTAAGCTTCCATATTTTAATCAAGAAGATATAAAATCTTTGTTCATGATACTTTGTCCATAATAGAACGGCATGGTTGCAGAGTCATGGATATAACAGAATGGATGCATAGTCATGGATGTAGCAGCGTGGATGTTACGAGACGGATGCAGCAGCGTGGATGAAGCGGCATACACATTGTAGCACCGCCTCTTCAGATTTAGACGGACGACCAAGCTAACACCTGGCCAGAGCTATATGGACAAAATTTTATGGATAAATCCCAATTGACCCATTCGATACATGTAATGCTGTAACCACAATGGATTATTAACAATGGACACAAATACAATTACCAATCCATAATGAGCGCCTGCATTTATTAAACAAATAAAAACCATGGACACAGTCTGCAGGACATAAATACTATGAACTAATCATTATCCTTGATGGACAACCACAGCATGTCAAATTAATTATTGTACTACCATACAACCCCAAAACTACCATGGACATTGCATCGTGGACAGCTTCTCATGGACACCGCAGCGTGGACAACTTCTCATGAATATCGAACATATGTCTCCTATATAACCCATTGATTGATAACTATTTGAGTCTTCAATATCCATTTGTTATGTCCATCACTTCACCGTCCATATGTTATGTGTCCATGTGTTTTCTGTTTCTAATGAACATATCCATTAGTTTGTGTCCATGACGCATAAATTCAGGTTCATGTACAAAATGATCATTAAACAGCAGCCATGTATCCTAACTATTGTTTTCTATTCATCCACATGATCATGTCTATGTGGATATAATACATGTTCCTTTACCTTTTTAGAGTTCTATAGATTTGAATTGCGGCATAACACAATTTACCGAGATTAATAACATCTATAAAAAAATAATCGACGACGTTCCATCCATAGTGTTTTGCTTCTCAGTTTACTTATGTTGAAAAGTTCTTTTATGATATATGTATAGCTTCTATTACAAATCAACAATCCACAACCTTTTATCCACATGTACAATAATAGATGAGTCAATAATGTTTCAAATAGTCGAGATGATGTGTACAGACAGCTATGGATATAGATTGATGGATATGAAAATACGAAGCCAATATTTGGAAGACGGTGGATAACAGGACATGGATGGGCATGGATGGACTTAGGATATAAAATCGACCTGAACTCGTGATGGACAAATCTAGGTAAAATGGATGAGAAAAAACGAAAAGTGAAACTGAAAAGTGAGATATGGATGGTAGTTATTTGGTGTAAAACTTATAATCTGCTGTAATAGCATCAAGTAAGAGCGAGTGGGAAAAAACTGTGGATCTAAGCTAGATTTGCGAAGATGAATTGGATATATGCAAACAATTATAGATGTGGACAAAGAAATAAGAAGTAGATGAAAAGTAGAATTGATGAAAGTACATTCCATGTCGATTGATAACATTAACTGAACAAGATGATACGAGAGACAGCAAGTAGGTTTCCGGCGAACTGAGAGGCGGCGATACAGAGAGGCAAGGTATTTCCGGTGAACTAGGTATTTTGTTGCTAAGAGAAAAGTAAGATGTGATGAATTTTTTATCAGTAACTGAACAAGTTGAACAAGGTGCACCTGTCGAAGAAGATTTCCGGCTAACTGAGGGCTAGTGAACTAGTTTTTTTTTAATTGGAGAAAGATAAAATGAGATGATTTTTTAATAGGGGCGTAAAAACATGGTTTAGTTACTGAAAAGCTATAATGTAAAGATAGGGGTATTTTAGTCATAATATAATCTGAAAGTGTGTCAAAAGCCCAAAGTGTGTTAATGTGAAAGCAAACTCGAAATAAGTGCCTATGGATGTAATTATTCCTTATTTATATTATTTTATTAATTTTTTGGATATCATGGTAGCAATCGTCAAAACAATGGCTCACAAATTGTTGATATCGGATAGTTTTTGTACGATTTGTGGATTAGATTGGGGTTTAACACTTGGAAATTGGTCGGAACGGCACGAGTCTCCGTCTGTCATTGCAACCGTGACTTTGTCGATTACATTGCCACTGTCTTTGGTTGCCAAAGCTTTGAGGGCGTCATATACTCACTAACTGCATCTTCATAATTTTTTAAGCATTGAGTATAAATATTCTTTTTACGAAAACCGCTCTCACTTTTTGCCAATGCCTCAAATTGCTTATGTTCGTGTAAGGCATCTGATGATGCAATACTGATCATAAGCTTTGCGACACCAGCAAGATCCAATGTTTTAGTTTGAGGAGTCGATTTAAAGAAGTTGAGACAAAATGAAGGATTGCATATGATGAGGCAACAAAAAGAGAAAGCACTACTAAGGAACGAGTAAAGAGTTGTTTCTTACATACACAGCCATGTTTGTTGGTATGTTTTTGATATGAGGAGAATTCTGTTTTGTTGTTCCAAACAACTATTATGAGAATTGAGATTTAAATATCAAACCTGTATAAACTTGTTTGGTAAAGATACGTATTTGATAATCAATACAACAATAACACCAATGTCTCTCCTAGAGATGACACCTCAGCATTTTGGAGCTTTATAAACATGACACTTCAGCAAAAACAAATCACCAATCAAAATATTTTATTAATACAAGTCATCTATTTATTTTAACTTTTCAATTTAAATCCACTAAAAACCCATATATTTTTTATTGTTAAATTTAGTTTTATTTTTTGGTCAAATCCAAACTCAAATAATAAATAACAATAAATAAAAAAATCTTTTTTTTATTTTTTCCAAACCCAAGCTCAAATAATAAATAATAACAAAAAAAAATATATTTTTTTCCAAACCCAAACAATAAATAATAGCAAATTAAAAAAATTAAAATGTTTAGCTACATGTATACTTGAAAGAGACGTGTATAATTGAAAAAAATATAATCCCAGCATAAATTATGCTTCCATGACAACAAAGTAAAAAACCGTATGTTATAAGAAGCTCACAAACCGTATGTTTTAAGTTGACAAATAATGCGATTTTTTGGTTTTGTTGGAAAATATGATTTTTTAGTTTTCTCGGAAAAATACAATTTGACGATTTTGGCTGAAAATGCATTTTGTTGGTTTGAAGGGAAAATGAATTTTCTCGGTTTTTGTGGGAATAGGCAATTTCTCAGTTTTGATGAAAAATGCAAATTTTTATTTTTTGACGGATAATGTAATTTTTTAGTTTTCGTGGAAAAATGTGATTTCTTAGTTTTCGCGGAAAATCACAATTTCTTGCGAGATAATGCAATTTTCTATTTTCATGGGATAATGTAATTTCTCAATTTTGGTGGGAAAGCGTGAATTTTGGTTTGACGAAAAAATAAAATTTCTTGGTTTTGGCGGAAATAGGCGATTTCTCGGTTTTTTTGGAAAATGATTTTTTCGGTTTTGACGGAAAATATTTTTTGTTTTTGCTGGAAGATGAAATATTTTGGTTTTGGTGAGAGAACATGATTTTTCAATTTTGGCAGAAAACACTGGTTCACGCGGGAAAATATGATTTCTTGGTTTTTGTGGGAAGATGAAATTTTTGGTTTGACGAGATAAAATTTATTGATTTTGGCGGGAATAAGTAAGTTCTCAGTTTTCTTAGGAAAATGAATTTTTTTTTGTTTTAACGGAAACTGCGATAATTCAGTTTTTTTAAGAAAATAAAAGTTCTTGGTGGTAAAATTTCAAGTTACCATATGTTTACAGTAACCAATATTAAATTATTTAACTTTTGCTAAATTGATATATCAATAGTTCAAACATATTTTTCTATTTAGTTATAAAGCAATAGCAATGGTTTTGATATGAATGTTATTGATTATAGTTTGGTAGGTTTTGAAACATATGTTTACAATAAATATTTGATAAAAAAATAAATAAAATTTATAATTCAAATAATCATATTAGATAATAAATCTTTTTTTAAAGTGGCATTTTGCTTTATATAATTATAAGAGAGGACCAAGTGGTAATTTAGTGAAGAAAATAAATTATATTAGCCATTAGCATGAAGGTACTTAAAAATATTGTATTTTATTTTTACATATACATTTTTAGTTAGTTAGTTAGTTAAACGAATTTGATAGTAAATTACAATTTTGAAAAAAAAAAACAAATAAGGATATACTATGTTTATTCAGATTTAAAACATATAAATATATAACTTAAGATAATAAAATAAATAAATATGTATTTATTTATATTATAGAAACAATTTTATTTTATTAAAATATATACAAAATTTAGAAAAATCATAGTGGGGATAATTACCTAGTGTACCATAACAAGGTTATTATGTCAATCTATACTAAATGAAAGAAAGAGTTTGGAGCTTCTTAAGCTATCCACCTCAGCTTTTTAAGTTAGTCTCTCCTTTTGCCACATCAGCAAAAAACAATAATAAAATATTCTTACAAAATATTTTTTGAAATATATATAAAATAAATAAATAGAACCACATTAATATAGTTATTAACAAAAAACTAAATAATTTTAAAATATTATTTTTAAATTAAAATATTATTTTTTGAATCAGTAAAATAAACATCATTTAAATCTAAAAATTTAATATATTCTCTTTTTGTTTGTAATATTAGCTTTTTAAAAAGCTTTCTAAACTTGCCACATCAGCAGCAAACTAAATATTTAAACCCAAACTTTTAATCAAACTAAATCCAACATTTATAAGTTTATATCTAATAAGAAAAAATATTTCAAACATAGTCACATGCAATTAAAAGCTCGCTTCAAATTAGATTTGTATCTTTTACACGCTTTGGACTCTTTACCTTTTGTCAGTTACATTTTTTCCATTTCTTTTGCTCAAAATCTTTAAAGTTCTGTTCATCTTCCTCACCTTCCCCATTCCATTCTTTAAATCGGGTTATTAGTAATCTCTATTACGATTCCCAACTAAGCAACTCCCCTAATTTGCTATTCTCTATCTGCCATTCTCTTACTCAAATTTTTCTCCATCAAACTTTAGCCGCTAGAAAACGAGAAAGGAGTCAGAGAAGTTAAGCAGGTAAATAACCAGAGAGTTTGTTTTAACTTTTAACTGTTCATGAGCTTCTCATATCGTTTCGTTTTTTGTTAGACTAGAATATCCAAAAGTTATCGGTTCTTGAGATGTTTTTTTTTCTATTAATTTTCACACAAAAAACTAATATAATGACTCAGCCTATGAAGCAGCATGTTCATGTTCAAGTGATATCAATTTGTTGATATATATATATATATATATAAACGAACGGTACAGGGTTTTTTCCTTCTTTTTTTGTGCGAACAGTAAAGGTTATACTTCAAAAATATCCTTATGATAATAGATAAGGAGTTTTGATTTGCAATTACTTATGTGCCAGAATTAAGTTCTAATACATGTTTCGTTTTTCAGGAAATCTACGAGTTTTACTTTCTCATACAAGTAGCTACTTCACAAATTCCATTGCTCTCAGCCACTCTCGTGTGGTTTAGGTCTCATGCATAAAGGCAAGCTGTCCTATCCGTTGATCATCATGTTTTTGTATATATTTTCACACATCTACTCTGACAGGCCATATATAGATTCTTAATGACGTATACAAAGAGTCATTGTCACTATTATCATATTTCAAAACCATAAAAGATCAGATTTCTATTTCTTTTTTTTTTAGATTAATCAGGTTTCTACTTTCAATTTTCATTTAGTAACATGTCCATTTAAATATTCATCTACAATGAATCTTATCTTTACAAATGATGGTTCATGATCGGAGGCAACGGAGGCCTTTGTGCTTAGTCATGTCAGGGTTACAGGATATAAAGCATAATTCTGAATAAGGATACACCCTGCTTTAACTATTACAGTCGATTTCTTTGATCAAGATGGAATATACGTCACTTCATGACCAATTTTGGCTACATTGGTTATATAGTGTTTGGTTCGTTATTGGTTTGTTATTTAATTAGAAACTCATAAGGTTACAACTTCAATAGGGTTATCTCAATTGATAAATATGCTTACAGTGTTTTTTCCTTTGGATTTTTTGCTAATCAGATTGAAAACTTTCGAAAAAGTGTAAGACCCTGTAATAAACACTCCTTTTGTTCTTCGATAGAGATCAGCAATATTTTTATGGAAAACATATACTCCCCTTCGCAGCTGATTTGAGAAGGTTCGAACAATCTCGCCTTTTTCTTTCACTTTCCTTATCGTCATTAAAATTAAAATAAAGTAGAATTTAGGAACAACGAACTAATATGACATAATTAGCAGCTGCTGTTCTTTTGTAGTACCTAGCTATGGCGGTTGGTTTCTGTCTGCATGCTGAAAAGAGAGTGACCTCAAAGGCAAGTTTATAATTCGTTTTTCTATCCCGCGTTTTCTGTATGACTAAAAAAAAAGTTGTAGGGATGCGACTTATTAAGACATGCTCTTCTCAGTGCTTTAGGTTATAATCTATTTATGATGATGAATGATGAATGGAGTCAGCACAAGAAAGATATCAAAATATTTCAATGCACTCATATATATATAAAAGCAAACATTTCAAAAATTAATATCATTACTTCCCTAGAATCATTGAGTACAAACTGACGGGAAAGACCAGTATGTTGATGGAATAAATAAGAAATATCGATCACATTTTACATTCTATCTTCCTATTTGGATGGTCATTTAGGGTCTCAGATCATATTTCACTAATACACTCACAAGGTTCAACTTATTTCGATATGGTTGAATACATTAGCTATTTAAACATAGGGATTATGGCTTTTAAGTGGTATAAAAGCAAGCATAATATATCTTTGATCATAACAAAGATAGCTTCCATTTCTATAAGATAGATTTGTAACTTATCATATTCATGTATTTCTCTTTTTCAACAAAGCTTCTCTCATCCTGTACGTCATAAGATACATGGATAATTAGGCTGTTGTATTTGTTTCTTTGAAAGGAAACAGTGGGAGATGATATTAAATATGGTGTAAATGTCAATTTGCATTGGAAGTCTGAACAAATATATGTTATTACTGATCTGGATAACATCACATTTCTAATGTTTTGGTCTTTTTTTCGATTCTATGTCTTGGTTGTAAAATGCTCCTTCTGATTTTACTTGCACGAACAGAAAAGTTACCAATAATGATAGATAAATACTCTATGCACACTTCAATAAAATAATACATGTTTTTAAAAATATCTGAACAAATGGTACTTTATTACTTAAATAATACAAAATCTAAGAAAATTTTGCTGTACTTTTATATGATGAAATACTTTTAATAAGTTTAAAAAACTTTAAATTAAAAATTACAAATTTTTTATTATATCAATTAATTAATAATGCATATCAATTAATTTTTTAAAGATTATAATTTTTCAAAAAAACTAAAACGAAATATATCAAATACAAACAGCAGACTTCTAATAAAAATAACTCTTTAATATATTTATAACATGCTTAAAATTAAGTAGTATTTAATCAATAATAATAGTAAAACTTGAATATTGATTAAATTGTATATACTATAGTAACAAAAAACATATGACATATAACTTAATTTTAACAAAAACAAAAGTTTATTATATATCTAATATTTTAAATTCTTACAGTCCAAATTAATAAAAATCACACGTTTAAACTAAAAAAAGATATGATATAATATTATGAGGTATGAAATTCGTCCATACAATGATAAAAAATTCTCATTTTAGTTTTTTTGAAATACACATAAAATATTTTGGAAAACAAATTTCTCTAAAAAAACTAATAATAGTTAATAGAAACAAAGTTACAAAATAGTAATTTCTAAGATAAAATTGAAAACATTCACAATTTTTTAAAAAATCTAAAAAAATTGAGTCATAGAATACACATAACAAATAAATAATTGTTTTTTTCTAAATTAACACACCTATATTTTACATATGTGGACACAAAATTGTCTATTATCTCTACAAAAATAAACTTATAAGACTTTATTAATACATTACTTATTACAAAAATATATGCAATATATTTACAGAAAAATATACTAGCAAAATTCTATTTTAAACATTAATATATTGTATTACTATATTTGAAAATGGTATATACATTTTTATGTAAAAGAATATAGATTATATCATAAAAACATTATTTACCATCCACATCAACAAAAAAGGAATTCCTTACAAACAGAACATGTAAGAAAAACTAGTATGATTTTTTGGGGGGGTTTAGAAACTCTTTTAAAAATAATATAATATATATTATTAATTTAATTATAAAAAATCATCAAAATATAAGTGTGGTGTAAGAAAAATATATAAGTTAAATTACAAGCCAAATGCATATGAATCTTTTACATCTTTTGAGTTTTGAGAAACTCGACATACTTTATTTATTAAAATGAGTTAGTATAAAGTTGTATTTATATATGTATTACTTGCTTTATTCATCTATACTTATATAGTTTACAGATGCTTCAGGAACCAAATCAAAATTACAGTTTATCAATATGATTGTGATTTTGTATACTATGCAAATGTTGTTTTCATTTACATGAACAATAATTCTTTTAAGGATTTGTAAGAGTTTCAAACAATGACTGTTGTTTTGTATTTGAAACTGCTAATAAAAAAAAAAAATTACACGAATACAATTGAAATGAAAAAAATCCATATTAATTGGAACAATAATCAGATGCTCCAGTTTTATTCATATGTTTGATAAGCTATTTTATTTTTATTTAAATGAAAAAAATTGTTTTTAATTAAATTCAGAAAAAACTTATAGTTGTTGAATTCAATTATATATCAAATTTAGTTAAAACAAAATTAATTTTAATAATATTTTGAAAGTTGTTGTACAAATTTATATAGAAATATTAAGTTTTAGATTAACAGTTATTTTTTACATATATCAAGTTAGTAAATTTTTAAATTAAATCATAATATATTTTTCAAATAATTTAAAAATATTTTGATGTACAACCACATCAAAACAATATTACAAATCAAATATTGTATTTAAAATATTAAGTTAATATTAAAATAAATTATTTTAAATAATAATTAAATATTTATAAAAAACAATCTGCGCGTAGCGCGGAAACATCTCTATCTCTAGTAGTATTTAATTACGTCAATGCGTGTTAATAATATGTTTCCTTTTTTCTAGTAGAGCAGATTTGTAAATATATCATTAATCTTGAAATTTTCATACTGAAACTTTCATATGATGAGGTGTAACAAGCCGAAAAAAACATACTAAAGGACAGGGACCAGTAATATTTTTAATTATTTTAGATAAAATGTTCTCTAAGAAGTATAGTACATAGCAAAAACATAAGATATCAGTGTAAACATAATGTACATGAATCCTATAAAAATCTTTTAATATTATTATTAATTTACGGTTGTTTTCTACGCAAGAGTTTTTCAGATTTCTCTTCTCTTACTTATAAACTATTTTATAAGGTTATGTTTTGGATACTTATTGAGAAAATCCAATTCTTCAATGAGGTTTCTTTAAGATAAATATTAACCATCGATCAAAATCAAAATTGATTAAAGAAAAAGCTTTTTTATTGCCACTTTATTGGTTACCAAATATATTAAAAAAAATTCCAATAAAAACACATAATATAAAAATAAAAGACTCCTTACAATGGATATTTTTAATTTTAAGGTAACATGTTAGAAATCACCAAAACAATACCAGAGAGATTGTCGATATCAGAAACTTTTTGCAAGAGTTGTGGACTAGGTTTAACACTTGGCAACTCTGAATTGCAAGAATCTCCATCTGTCATTGCAGCTGAGACTTTAATGTTTAAACTTGCACCGTCTTTGGCTGCCAAAGCTTTGAGGGCGTCATCAAACTCGCTAAGTGCATCTTTATAATTTTCCGAACATTGAGTATAAACATTCTTGGTACGAGGATCGCTCGCACTTTTCGCCAGTGAGTCGAATTGCTTCTGTGCGTCTGAGGCATCTCCTGATGCATCATCGATCAAAAGCTTTGCGACACCAGGAAGATCCAATGCCTTAGTTTGTGGAGTGGATTTAAAGAAGTTTGAACAGAATGAAGGATTCTTCGCTTTTGAGCAGATAGTGTTGACATCACCGTCTGAAATTTGTATACTGATTCTTGCATATGATGAGGTAACAACAAGAAAAAGCACTACTAAAGAAACGAGTAAGAAGTTGTTTTTGACATACACAGCCATGATTATTCGTTTGTTTTGAATAAGTGGATTCTGTTTTGTCGTTCCAAACAACTATTGTGAGATTTAAATACTGAACCTGTATATCTTGTTTGGTAACGTACGTGTTATGCTTTTATTCAAAAAAAAAAAAAAAATCGTACGTGCTTGATTATGTACAATTATATTAGGCTATTATGTTTCTATATCAGTAGCATTACGTCAAAGAGTGTAAATAAATTTCCTTTTTCACTAGAGAAATATCCTTATTTTACAATTTACAGGTTTCATTCTTGGAAACATTTATGAAAATAATTAGCATAGGAATTCAATCTGTGATCTCTGATTTATTTGCATATCAAAAATTAAGTCAAATTGATATGCAAATAAATTGACTTCCTAACAAGTTGATATGCAAATATTTAGAGATCAGAGATTAACTAATATATACAGATCTCTCTGTGATTTCCTCCGGTGACAATAACATAATTCACATTCGAAAAATTAGCACAGTTTCCTCTATTATTATCAGTAAACTAGGTAACAGTAATTACTAGTTCAACAAAACTAGATGATAGTAACTCTTTATAAGTTTTTATTTTAATATGGTGAATAGTCACAGGTCACATGTATTGAATAATATGTTATTGTAACATTGCTATTACATATGTAAATTTACAAAGTTAGAACTGTAGCATTGCTATATGGTTTTCAGTTTTCACTATAGAGACGGGCTCTATATATTAGGGGTGAGCAAAAAAATCCAACCGAAGTGAATTAACCCAAACCAACCGAATCAAACCGAACCAAAGTCTATACCAAAATATTTTGGTTGAGATTTCTATCAATCCGAATGGTTTGGTTCGGTTCAGTTTTAAACCAAACTAAACCAAAAACCAATATATTTTCTTAAATATTAATTATTAAATTTCTAGTTTTTCTTTTGTTTAAATTTGTGTTGATATTGATTTGTTGCAAGTTTTTTTTAGGCTGTAGAGGCAAGATAGATACTATGATATGATGAAATTGGGTGTTTTGGTTTTCTTTTTAGTTGAGTATGATTTTGAATTGGAGTTTTTTTTTGTTTTACGAGTTTTGTTGTTTAAAATAGTTTACATTTTTATTTTGATTTCGATGTTATGTTTAGTATTTACATAAGATTTTGTTTTGCAAACTATTAAGTATTAACCAAACTAAACAAATCAAACCGAACCATATTTAAACCGAACCAAACTGAAGTCAAACCGAATTAATTTTGGTTGAATTCAGTTAGAATTTTAGTATAACCAAACTAATCAAACCGAACCAAAACCATAAGTAAATCGAAATGTCCACCCCTACAAGTACATATAAGCCTATTGTCCACATGATGAAATGAAATAAAAGGCGTAAATGATATTGTCTACACTAAAATACAAGTACGTGCGTTCCTCACCTGACATTTACCACAGATCCGCCATCCGAGCAGGCAAAATTTCAAAAGTAATTTCCTATCCAGGCAAAGATGATTTATTTTTAAAAAATAATTGAATTCGATAATAAAATTTCTATACATTAATAATGTTAGAACTTTAAAAGTTTTAAAAAAAATATTAATTTATAGTGATTATTAATTTATAGATATATTATTAGGTTGATAACTTAATTTTGGAACTGACAACAAAAATATTAATTTTGTCGAAATATTAATAAATCGAATATTAATTTGTAGATGTTGTACTGTATACAGTAGAACCTCTATAAATTAAGTAGGGGTTATTGATTCTTGTATTTTAGTGAATTTATAAATCTTCTTTGGATTTGATAAATTTATTGATTTCAAAATCAGCAAAATGGAAAAAAATCAAATCCACTAAAATACCAAGGTTAGACCTTGTATTTGGGTCTTTGTATTTTAGTCATAAAAATCCTTCCAAATCTATTCAAATTCAATTAAAACTCAAATTCTTATAATATTTAGATTCTAAAATGATAGAACCAATAACACTGTATTTCATTATGTATTTTAAAATCATAGAACCAATAACACTGTATTTCAATATAAATTTTAAAATACAAGAACCAATAACACTGAATTTGGTTTGGATTCTCAAATCCACTAAAATACAAGAACCAATAACACCTCCTTATACTCAATAAATTAATAATCACTATAAATTAATAATTTTTGCCGGTCCCAAGTTGGGACAGTGTAAAAATTGACAATATTCGATAAGATAATAGGATAATACTTTTTTTGAAAGTTCTATGTAAAAATATGGTCTCAATAATAATATAAATTAATAATCATACATTCAGGTATATATTAATAATATAATATAGTAAACTATGACAATATTGTTGTTTCAAGTTTATAAAATTTGTTTGATTTATCTTCTAAATTCATTATTATGATATTTTTTGAATGAATTTTACATTGTTAAAAATATTAATTTTGTTTTTATGATGAATATTAAAGATTCAAACTAAAAATATCTCTATAAATTAATAACTCTATAAATTAATAAAATTTGGGAGTCCCAACATTATTAATTTATAGAGGTTTTACTGTAGTTTTGATATTTCAATTGATGGCTTGATGCTACTAGTAGTAGCAGTAGAACATCTATAAATTAATACTCGATAAATTAATAATCACTATAAATTAATAATTTTTGCTGGTCCTAAGTCAGGTCAGTGTAAAAATTAGCAAATTTTGATAAGATAATAAGATAATCATTTTTTAAAAACTCCTATGTAAAAATATACTCCCAATAATTAGATAAATTAATAATTATACATTTAAGCATATATATAAATAATATAATATAGTAAAATATAATTATATTATTGTTTCAAGTTTATAAAAATTGTTTGACTTATTTTTCAAATTCACTGATATGATGTTTTCTGAGTAAATTTTACATTGTTGAAAATATTTTTCTTGTTTTTTGACAAATATTTTAAATTTGAACTGAAATATCTCTCTCTAAATTAATAAAATATTACTTTCTCGATAAATTAATATTTATTAATTTATCAATTAATTAATAACTCTATAAATTAATAAATTTTTTAAGTCCCAACATTATTAATTTATAGAGGTTTTACTGTAGTAACATCTGAATCTCACTAACGTTACCAAAATATTTTTTTTTTACTGGTTTAGTAATTAAGATATTTTCCTACTATGAGGAAGATTGATGCTAAAAAAAACTAAAGAAGATTTATTGGATTGTCTAATTAAAGCATATGGTTTTAAAACAAACAAATCAAATTTTGGGATGGGTTTGTATTTCACATCTAGGCTCAGGTGTTACTATCTCCTTTTTTAATATTTTTAATTAATTTATGTTTGTATGTTATCTTTATTATTAAACATTTTATTTCAAATTAATTAAAATTGAATTGGAACTGATCACAAATAATTCGATAATTTTACTGGTTTAGTAAATTAAATTAGTTATCTGTTTTACTAATATAAATGAAAATTATTTCCATGTTTTAGATCTACGAGCATTTATTGTTTTCCAACTTTTTTGATTCACATATTATATAAACATAAAAGTAATATTATTTTTAGAAACCTCGAACGAAAATAAATGTAAATCTCGCTTTGTATAAGTTTAAATTAAAAACAAAAATAACTAAATTTTCTCAAATTTCGACTGAACATTTTTAGATATCCAAATATTTTGAAACTTAATAAATTATAAAATATCTCTTAAATATTTTTATAAACATTATCCTGCATAAACATGCAGGTAGTAACCTAGTATATATAATGCAAGCTACAAAAGTTTTTTTTGTAAATTAATTCAATAGGACCAAATTTCGAGTATGAATTTTAAAAACTATGAATGAAATAACACTATATTTGAATCAGTATTTTGAAGTAACATGTAAATCTTGTGTTGTTGATTCGTGTAACTTTAAATGTATAAATTGAAAATTATAACGAACAACAAAATCATAGGGGGCCAAAATATTTTATTTGTAAAACAAAAATTATGGGTTGGAGGAAATGATGATACGAAAATTCATTTTAAAAACAAGGAAACGTTGAACTGAAAAGACATAAGCTTATTTTCTTTCAATAATAATAATATAATGTAATTGTCCTCTTACAAATAATACAAATTAATCAGAGCAACACACATAAAATGATGATTATCAAATTAAGCTCTACGTGGTAACATGTTAGAGATAACAAGAGCAATACCACAAAGATTCTTAATTTTTTTACTGTTATCCACAACCGAAGCATCTACCGAACTCAATCTCTTGACATCATCTAAACATGTATCAGCTCCATCTAACGCAGCAGAAACTTTCATGTTCATCCCCATGCCATCTCCAGAAGCTAAATGCTCGAAAGCTTCCTCGATGTTTCCAATGGCGCTCTCGTATTCATCTAAGCATGATCTGTAAGCTAATTTGGATCGAGGGTCGACTCCTCCATCGATAATAGATTGGAGTCTTTTGAATGTTTTTGTTGCTCTTGCTTGTGTTGCATCAAGTGTTGTTTTCGCCAAGGCTTGAAGGTTAGGAGATGCGAATTGCGTATTGAGGAAGTTAAGACAGAAAGATGGGTTTAAGGTTTTGTCACAGATTGTGCTCATCTCTGAACTTGTGATTGCGTACGAGGAAATGATTAAGAGAAGAAACATTAGAGAAGACAAGAACGCATTGTTCCTTAGATTCGCAGCCATTCTTGTTTTCTCTGTTTTTATTTTTCTTTTCTTTTCTAGTTGATGATAGATAATAATATTTGAAGCAATGAGTATTTATTTATATAGAATGATTTACCTACAACGCATTAGTCAAAACAGAATCAAGAATAGAAGTTGATATGAGCGATGAAAAAACCTTTTGCCATTGTTAGAACTTAGAGGAATTGCAAATATAGTAAACCTTCATGCACAAGTTATTTATGACTTAGCCTTATGCAATGATAGAATTCTTTTGTCAATAAATTAGAATTGTCTAATGATATGATTATGATCAGTTGTTTGTGCTCAATTTATCATGTATGGAGCTAATAATACTAAGGTGGGGTTATTCAGTTTAAGAATCATATATATATATAATGAGCAAGTTATCTCTTCATCTAAGGTGTCCACATCAGCATAATTTTTATTTTAAAATGGGCTTTTAAATATTTTGGGTTTTGTTTTTTATTTTTTATATTTTGGGTATTTATTTTTGGGCTTTTAATATGATTAATTTGGAAAAAAACAAATACTTATTTTACAAATCATAAAAAATTATAAATTCTTCATTTGTGAAAAAGAGTTTGGAAGGATTTTTCGAAAAACTTACAGAAAATAATTATCAAACTTTATAAAAAAAAACCTTAGAAAGATTTATATATATGTGGCTAAAGTCAAATCATATATATTAAACAAATATTTGTTTTATAAACTATAAAAACTATGAATTCTCTTTGAAATAAAAAAATTCAAAAAGTTATTTTGAATATAAACAAACATAATTTGAAAAAAGAGTTGGAAAATGAACAGTTACGAAATATGACAGAAGAATTTGCTCAGAATAGTTATCAAACTTATTTAAAAATGCTCTGAAATATTAATTCTTAAAACTAAAGTAAAATCATTCATATCCACTTTACTGTATAAAATGAATGAAACTTTTTCATAAATAAAGAAAAATAAAGTGTGTAATTATATAGCATAGAAATGAATTTGGTTTATACGAAGGAGGAAAAAATGGCAAATACTTATCAACCCTTTTTTTAATGATGGTAATATAAAATTGATATGCGATCACATTACTCATCAACCGGATAATATATGAGTTTTAATTTAAAATATATAAATAAACTAAAACAAGATTATTGATTATACTTTTTAAGATAGTCATGTTGTTTATATTCACATGATATGAAAATAGACAAAAATATTCTCACATTCACAAATATAGTCAGGTAGTTCATCATTGAAAAAAAAACCGCCTCAAATCAATTAAAATCAACAATTTATCAACTATGCATAATTTTTTGATATAAAAACCCATCAAACATATGTAGTATTTGAACAAATATTTTGCTCTGTCTAGCCAACTCTAACTAAAATTCTCTTCATTTAGAGTTATAACCTATCACAGAACTGAATGAGATGGAAGCTTGCATGAAATAAGAGAAAAAATTAGTAGATTACAATCAGAATAGCGAGACTAAGAGCTATAAGAAAAGAGAAAAAAATAAAGGACTAATTGTGCTTGAAATGAGGTAGATTCCATAAAATATTAAAAGAACATTTAGTTTAGAGTGGAAAAAGATTAATGATGATTTCACTTTGTTGATCTATGAAAAGAAGATGTAGAAAAAGATGAGAAATCAATTGAATACAGATAAACAATAAGAATATAACAATTAATACATAATAATCTATATTAGAACAACAAAAACATATAAAAAATAAAAGACAAATATAATATACAATAATATTAATTTAATATAATATATTTAAATATATAAAATTTCAATAAAATTAATAAATAAGTCGGCGCAACACGCGGGTAAAAATCTAGTTTTATAAAATTTGAAAGAAAGACATTCTTTTCAATTCTGGTGTTATTCAATTATGTATTTTATAAATTCTTTTAAATTCTTGTATTATTGGATTAATTATTTATATATATTTTACTAAATTACTTTGAATTCTAGTGTAATTCAATTCATTAATTTCCTAATTCTATTACATATTAGTATTATTCAATTCTAGAATAGCTTCAATAATATTATCATTTAGAAAGGATTTAATAACACTAACATTTGATAAAATTAGAAAATTAATGAATTGAACAACAGTATAATTCAAAGTAATCTAATAGAATACATATAAATAATTAATTCAATAACACAAGAAATTAAAAAAAATCATAAAATACATAATTGAATAACACTAGAATTGAAAAGAATGTCCAGTACTTTTAAATTCTATTAAATTTTTAAATTGAATAACCCCACCTAAATTTCAATAAAACATTTTAAATTATTCAAAAATTAATTATTTTTGAATTCTTTTATACATTCTATCTAATTCAATTATCCAATACCACCCCTAATTCTTTTACTAATAACTAATTTATACCAACCGAGTAATCAAATTGTGGGTAAACATAAACCGAAATTCGAAATCAAAGCCAATTTGGTTTACTCAATAAGCCAAAATTGGTCGAGTGAATGTATTTATTATAACGGATCAGGCCTAACCCGAATCGGAACATACAAAGAAAATTAACGAATAAAAACAGTATATTATATTCTTCCAGCTCATTCCAACCCAAAGAAAACCGAGCCAAATGTAACCAAAATCCAACCCGGTTAAGATATCGATTTGGCTCTCCCTCCTTTAACGTCCTCCTAATGTGGGACATAACGCATACAGTAATCAGAACCGCAAATAAATAAAAAAACTAAAATCTTAACCGAAACCGAACCAGACCGTGACATACCTTCTGCGGTTTAGATGTGAATAGGCTTGTCATAAGTGGCCATGGCAGCTTCCTTAAGAGCCTCGCTCATAGTGGGATGAGCGTGACAGACTCGAGCAATGTCTTCACTCGAAGCATCGTAGTTAATCGCAAGAACCGCCTCATGAATCAGCTCTCCAGCGTTTGGCGACATAATGTGAACCCCCAAGATCTTATCAGTCTCCTTATCAGCCAAAATCTTAACCAATCCTTCAGCATTGTCTATGGCCTTAGCTCTACTATTAGCCATAAACGGGAACTTCCCAACCCGATAGCTCACACCGTCTTTCTTCAACTGTTCCTCGGTTTTACCGACCGAAGCAACCTCGGGATGCGTGTAGACAACGCCGGGTACCTTGTCGTAATCCACATGGCCGTGTTTGCCTGCTATGAACTCCACACAAGCAACACCGTCTTCTTCGGCTTTGTGTGCAAGCATTGGTCCTGGAATCACATCTCCGATCGCGTACACGCCTGAGACATTGGTCAAGAACCTCTCGTTCACCAGGATTCTCCCGCCTTTGTCAGTTTCCACTCCGATTTTCTCAAGATCAAGTCCGGACGTGAACGGTGTTCTTCCCGCTGAGACAAGGACAACATCGGCTTCGAGTGTGGTCTGTTCTCCACCTTCGGCTGGTTCCACTGTGAGCTTCACACCGTCTCCAGAGGCATCAACGGACACAACTTTAGTCTTGAGCATGAACTTCATCTTTTGCTTCTCAAGCGAACGTTGAAACTGTTTGCGGATTTCGCCATCCATGGAAGGAACGATATCTGCAGCAAACTCAACTACAGTGACCTCTGATCCAAGCCGACCCCAAACAGAACCCATCTCAAGCCCAATGTATCCGGCACCAATCACAATCAGTTTCTTCGGGATTTGGGATAAAGACAACGCTCCGGTAGACGAAACAATCTTCTTCTCATCGATCGTAATACCGGGCAAAGATTTGACGTCCGAGCCAGTAGCAACAATGATGTGTTTGCCTTTCACAACGGTGGTTTCTCCATCGGTTGTCTCCACAGAGACTTCATTTGGGGAAAGAAACTTACCATATCCCTTGACATAGGTTACCTTGTTCTTCTTGAACAAACCCTCAATGCCACGAGTCAGGTTCTTGACAGCATTGTCTTTCTGAGCCAACATAGCAGGAAGATCTACCTCAACTGAAGCCAACTTGATACCATGGTGAGCAAAAGAGTGTTTCGCCTCGTGGTACATATGTGAAGAGTGAAGAAGAGCCTAATACACCAGAAACAATGCAAAACGAAAACAAATAGACAATTTTGGATTAATTTTTTTACATTCAGCAAAAGCTAATAACATCATCATCATAGACTTATCAGAAGCTCATAGAAACAGTGCATATCAACGAAAAAAGCTTCATACAATCAGAGAACTTAACTCAAATTGCTGCTAATGTTACTCTCTCGAATATTATGGATTTTTAACTAAGGTATGATACAAACACATAAATCACAATCAAAATACAGGAAATTTCACAGGCATATCAGTTACTTCCATTTCATTTACATGGAATCAAGGGGATAATCCAGAAATTAGTAATTAGGGACTAAGTGACCAAGCAAATGTGATTAGGCTCATCACAAAGACAGTAATTAACTCTCCAATTGATTCATCGACAAAAAAGACATAGATCAAATCTCAGTGATGATTAGCAACAACAACAACGGAAAATCAATTGAAAATCGAGAGGAGAATTTTCGAAATTGACCTTCGAGGGAATGCAGCCGACGTTGAGACAAGTACCACCGAGTGCGCCGCGCTTCTCGATACACGTGGTTTTGAGACCGAGCTGTGCCGCCTTGATCGCCGCCACGTAACCTCCGGGACCGCCACCGATGATGACCACGTCGTTCTCGTCAGATCCCGATGACGCGAAGCCGCGCGATAGGGAAAAGGAGAATCTGAGAGCGTCAGTGTGAGAGTTGGTCACGTTTCTGGTGAGAAAATACGCCTTCCTCCTTGCTAAACTCGCCATCGCCATTGTTGTTGTGTGTGTGGAGAGAGAGAGAGAGGGAGAGAGAGAGAGTTGGCTCCTTGTACAGACGAACAGAGCCGGCAAATGTAAACAGGTTCTTAGACCTTTTTTTTTTATTTTCTGTTCACAAATATTGGTATTTCCATAATTGACCAAATATTTGAAAAAATTATGTCTTTGTGCATTATGGAAAATTAGTTAACAGTTTGGTCCATAATAAGGATATAAAGACTTGAATTTTCCATAATCTCACACACTAATTAGCCCGAATTGTGTCTACCAAATATTCGAAGTTTATTACAAAATCATACAAATCCATATTTGAACCATTTTTATATTCATAAAAGATGCACATTGTACAGACAAATATATATTTATAAAATATATGGACATGAAGATTTTGGGGGAGAAGAAGATAAAGAGATAACGATAGAGATGATGAGAAGCAATGACATATAGGGTTAGGATTGAGGCTTATGAGATAAAACTCCAAAAACTTTCCTAGTCCACAAAAATTCTCAAGCTCCACAGATATGGGAGAGAGAGAGAGAGAGATTCTTACCAGAAAGCAAACCTCATCAATCACTAATCCTCAAAAACCAAAGTGGAATTAAATAATTTCTTAAAACAATAATGGGTACACACAATCACTAATCCTCAAAAACCAAGTTGAATTAATTCTTAAAACAACAATGGGTACATCAATAACTAATCCTCAAAAAATCAAAAGCTGAAATCCTCATCACACCAATGCTTGGTGTTTCTGCTTTCAATAATCCTAACAAAACTTCAGGCTGCTTTTTCTCTCACTATCTTCTCTCTTCTCTGAAACAACCAAATAAACAGATGAATCAAAAATGACCAAACCACACAATACAAACATTGTCCTTTCCTCTCTATCTCACTGTCTAAGCCTCTCTTATTATATCTCATCCAATCCAATTTCAAATTAGTGAAATAAATCGCTTGACCGGTCTAAATACCGATCCCTGTTGTTAATATACCGCCAAGAAAAAAAAGACCGTCTTTCAGTCGCCTCCAAGCATAGCCTGTAACCGAGCTCGGGCTTCATCAGACACGCAGAATCTTGATCTTCTCCTCTGTGATTGTTGAGGTGAAGATGGAACAGAGGAGAAGCATATGACCACAACCGTCATATTATCTGATGAGTTAAGCCTCGCTGCTTCTTTACCAAGTTCCATAGCACATTGTCTCGGGTCACCATGCCTCCTTAGTCCTTGCCTTACGTTACTCACTGCGTTTTGGCTTGACAACACATCCCATATACCATCACATGCCAAAATCAAGAACTCGTCGTCCTCTGTTAGACTCATCTGTTGAATCTCTGGGTCTGATATCAGAGGTGATGATGAGCCAGCGAAAGGATTCTTCAGTTCCCAATCACCGATCGCACGTGTGACGGCGAGGACCCCGTTGAGGTATCCGTCCTCAAAGTATCCTCCCAAGTCTTCTATCCGCCTTCGTTCTGGCTCATACGTTGATCTGTGGTCGAAAGACATATCAACAGCCACTCCTCTCCGGCACAGCACCGCGCGGCAATCTCCAGCGTTAGCGACTAGGAGATGTCGTCCGATTATGAGAGCGGTCAAGGCGGTTGTCCCGCACGAACCGCTGACAATGCTTTCGTCAGATATGGCGAGATCGGCCAAAGCAAAAGCTTTTCGGTGAGAGTTCTCCAGCTCTTGTAAGAAAAACGCGTCTACAATGGAGGGCATCTCTGGAAATACAGCATCTTGGAAAAACAGTCTTGTCAAATTCTCCTTCATGTAAAGTGATGCCTCAGGTCCACCATGGCCATCAAACACCCCGTAGAAAGCACTTGGTTCCGAGAAGTTGAAGGATCTAAGATGGGCTGACAAGTCGTCTATGCAAATGTGTTCATCCTCCATGGTTTCTCGGCCTCGAATGTCAGAAAAGCTCCCTGAACGTATCGTTGGGAAAAACTCACTGGTGGGTTCGTCAATGGTGGTGATTGCACAGCTCATGCCCTGTTAAAAAGGTAGAAAATTCGTTAATATCATGGTTTCACTCATAACAAACAGCAAATTCGCACAACTAAATAAGCAGAACAACCAGAAACAGAGCATGATCAACAATTCAAAGGGCATACACAAGTCATCTTTGTAACAATGTAAACACTGATCCATTCGCAGCTGAATCAACAGTCTTCACAGCATAACAAAGGAATAAGTTTTATCTAAAAGACACCA
Source organism: Thlaspi arvense (assembly GCA_911865555.2). Classification (NCBI taxonomy): domain Eukaryota; kingdom Viridiplantae; phylum Streptophyta; class Magnoliopsida; order Brassicales; family Brassicaceae; genus Thlaspi; species Thlaspi arvense. The sequence continues at coordinate 52,387,708 of OU466857.2, forward strand.
CAGTAATCATCTTAACTAAATTTGTCGAAACGACTCTTCGCGAAATGGGTAAGGGGGGGGGGGGGGGGGGGGGGGGGGGGGGGGGGGGGGTGCTTTCAACATTATTATGCAACAGAACAAAACCCCAAATCAAATATAAGCCCTGATGAAGAATTTCATCCCAAGACATAATTCTAACTCGTATCCAAACGAACAAATCTCAATTACGAGGAAGAAGACTCAACATCAATTTGATCCAGCTTGCAATGAAAAATTCTGGAATAGCACACATAACAGCAGAGAAAAACTTGGAAACCCAATGGGAAAACAAAAATAAGCGATTCAGATCAGGAATCCTAAACACATACCGATCCGAATCGAGGCGTTTCAGCGGAACCCGAAATCTCAGCACGCACCGAATCAGAAACTCGAACTTCGTCGATCTGAAAATTCTTCTGCTCCTTCGCAGCGGAGATATGGCACTTGACGTCGAGAACCCTGATCTCAGACTCAGCAACCATCGTTTGACTCAGAATCATGACTTCTGTCCACTTATTATAATCAAAATCGAGCAGATCTGATTGAGAAATCCACCGAGAGGCGAAATTGAGGAATAAATCCGCGAAATTTGGGGGTACTGGCGCTTTGCTTGGACGCAATTAAAATTCGCCCAAAAGAATAAAGAACAAAGGAAAAAAGAAATTAGGGTTTGGATTCTGTGTTGGATGTTTATTTGCATATTTCTGTATTGACAGATGCCCATCTTATTATATAAAATTAAATTAATAATAATAAATATAAAATAAATAACTCTCTCACTTTATATTTTTTAAAAAAAAACTAAAGAACAAAACTCTTTTTATTTTCTGAGTTCAACTTCAATTTATACAAAGAAAAAATGTATATCTAAATTCTAAACTACAGTTTTTGGTCATCCGAGTTTAGTAATATGTACCATTGACCGAATCCGATTATTCATGTGTTTATATATCTGAGAAGTGTTATTTAACCTTAAAAAAATAGTGTATTTTTAAAAGCATATAAAAACATATTTAAGATATAGTAAAATAGTGTATATTTTTAATATAAATGATATTTAAAATATAACATGATTTTGTTATGTCTTCTGCTGTATAAACAAATGATTTAACTCTGTGGAGAAAAGTAAGAATTTGACAGCTAAGAGTATCTCCAGCGACAGTTTTTTTTTTGGTGAGAGTATGAGAGACATAGTCTCTCACTTTTATTCAAAACTCAAAGCACTTACAAACAAATGTTTCGAACTCTAGCCAATATATTGGCATCATCCAACAAAACAGAAGCAACATTTGAAAGTACAGAGTCAAAATAATAAAAACCTAAAGGTAGAGAATATGCATAGTTCGCTAGACTATCTGGTAAACAGTTAGCCTCTCTGAATACATGCTTGATCCGGACTATACAATCCCTCGAAATGAAGTCATAGCACAGATGTACTACGAAAGACAGAGGATGGTGATGACTTATCCCCCTCGTCAAGAACCCCACTACCACCACCGAGTCCACCTCTATCTTCAAACGAGTCACTCGACGCTCCCATGCAATATAGAGCCCGTAGTACACTCTCCATAACTCTGCTAATGGTGCCGAGCATATCCCAATATTTAAAGCAAATCCCCCATACCAATTACCCTCAGTGTCCCTAAGCACTCCTCCAGCAGTTGCAGGACCTGGATTACCATGTGAAGCCTCGTCCGTATTCAATTTAATCCATCCCTCTTGTGGTGGAATCCATGATATTTGTCTCTCCTCTCGTACTACCGTTCTCGTGGATTCCTCACTCTTTGATGAGCTAGCGTTACCTCTCGAGCTACTTCTTTCAGAAATTTATCTCTATCCCGACATATCCCTGTAGATCCAAAGACATATCCACACCTCCACTTCCACCCCCACCAAACCCCCATTGCAAACAGCGTAACCCAAGTAGAACCACCCATCTCCCACGTCTCCCCAAGGTTCCCATAAATCCACTCAAGAAGAGACTGCTCAAAGAAGCTCCTCTTTTTGCTTAACGGGAGTATGCGATTCCAAATACCCGACACTGCCGGATAATCACGAAGAACATAGAGTATAGATTTGTATCTCCCTTTACACACTTGACATACCCCTGTATCACTCAAGTGTCTCCTTTTGATAGAGCTCAGGTTTTACCTAAATAAGACTCGAAGGGTATCCTCTAAAAAGTCCCACCTGATTCTATCATAAGCCTTCTCCATGTCTAGTTTCAGCAACATCCGCCCTTTCCCTCCTTTCTAACGTCGCATCGAGTGAACCGCTTCTTGTACTATGACTAAATTATCAGAGCTAAGCCTCCCTGGGATGAAACTAGACTGGGCTGGTCCTATCAGTTTCGTCATCAAGCCCTTCAGTCTCGTTCTTGTTCCCATCATCTTCGTGATTGTCTTGAATTAGACATTACAAAGACTTATGGGTCTGAACTGAGTTATCTTCTCCGGTTTCTGCACCTTGGGTATCAGAACAATAATCGCATCATTCACACCACTCGGAAGCCTGCTTGTTGCGAAGAAGTCTAACACAAAACGGATCACGGACTCTCCCACCACCTTCCAACATTTATGGTAAAACACTGGTTGAAACCCATCTGGCCCTGGAGCTTTATACTTCCCCATGTTTCGTACCAAACTTTCAACTTCCTCTGATGAGAAAGGTTTCTCCAACTCCGCCAATTCCTCACGAGTTAAGTTCATAAAGCCCTTCATTGGTAACCTATTTACCATTTGATAAACGTCTTCCATTGAATATAATCTCGTATAGTATTCGAGAGCCAAGTTTTCGAGTTCCTCCTGTTGGGAGATCCAGTGCCCATCATCCCCCTTTAGCATTTCAATCCTATTCCTCCTCCTTTTAATGATAGTCGAGGTATGGAAAAACTTGGTGTTTCGATCCCCTAAAGCAATTGCTTTCTCTCGAGATTTCTGGAACCACAGCACCTCCTCTTGTTCAAGGACTATCTCGAACTCTTTAATCAGCTCATCCTCTTTCTTGAGCAGATCATCTGTTTGGTGGATATCCAACAGATCTTGGACCTCCTGAATCTCCTTCACTATCTTATCCTTTCTGTTGAATATCTCCAAACACTTGTTTATTCCATCTCTTTAAAACGCTTGCTAACGTACACAATGCTTCTGGAGTCCTCAAGTCTCCCCTCCACGAAGCAAGTAACATATCCTTGAACCCTGCGCGCTTTAACCAAGCAGCTTCAAAACAAAACGGCCTCCTTCTCGGATCGCCGACAACCCCAGGTTCAAGTTGGATATACAGCAGCGCGTGGTCAGAAGAGAGAAAAGGCAGATGAGTAATTGTAGCTTCCTGCCACTTCAAGCGTGTATGTGCACAGCACAGAACTCTATCTAGTCGTTTTGCCACAAAATTGCTTTGAGTACGCCATCTTCTCCAGGTAAATTTATTCCCTCAAAAACCCATATCGATCAACGACACATCATTCATCCACTCCCCGAAAGCTGTGGAATCAGCCGAGAGTCTGCCGTTACCTCCTGTCCTCTCATCAAGACGTGCAACTGTGTTAAAATCACCCCCCATAATCATTGGTCCGTCAACCTGGGTCAACACTTGTCTAAGATCGTTCCACAACCCACTCCTCCGACTCACCGTGGGAGCCGCGTTGACGACGATCAAGTGAATAGCTGCTGCATCACTCCCTATCTTCGCATAAATGTATTGCGCAGAAGACTTCACAATACTTACATTTCCAACTTCCAACCTCCATAAAAGCCATAACCCCCCCACTATGTCCCACCGCGTCCACGCGGAACGAGTTATCAAAGCCTAGTCCCTCGCATATACGACCAGCTCTATCACCACCCGCATGTGTTTCAAAGATTGCCAATACCTCTGTCCTGTACTTCTTCAAAAGGTATCGAATCGATCTCCTGAAATTAGGTTTATTCACCCCCGACAGTTCCATAATAAATAATTCATCTGAATTATCCAACACCGTAACCAAAGAACAACCGGGGCGCTCCGTTATGCACTCCGCGAGCCCCTCTCCACCTCCAAGGGACTCGAGCACATACTCCCCTCCTCCCGCATCCCTTCCATCTCCAGATTAGAGGACGAGGTCTCCCCTGCATTCTCCTGATCTTGACTCTCCCTGAGATCCACTGAGCTCTCATCAGATTCCCCTGCAAACGCCCCTCCAGGTCTCCCTGTGATCACCTTCTCTACTCGTAACCTCTTCCTCGACTCCGACAATTCCCGTTCTCCCCTTGTCGGGCCAAAGACTAGTCCTCGTGTGGGCCGATTCTGGGTTGGTCTGTGATTCAAACGGGCAGGCCCATTGGGCTTGGTCTTCCAATGTCGATTCTCCTTAGGCCCTTCTCTGAATTTCACTCATGTGCTTTCCAGTCTACTCACATCCCTACTTTCCTTCCCATGACCAATAATATTCTCATGCATCTCATTTTCCTTATCTTCCTCCATCCGCTCCCCAAATCGTATCCCGTCAGAATTATCCGTATCCATTACCAAACTGCCAAATTTGTTTGATACCGTAATATTCTCATACCCCACATTTACCAGGATTTCCCTCAAATTCCTACCGGGTTCCGTTTCCGGTAACCCCAACTTTCCCGAGTTGTCCGCCTCTATCCCATTTAGGTTTGGTACTGGAATACCGCTCCTCCATGATCTCCGGACCACCGTGAACCCATCCTCCCCCTGTTGTGAGCCATTCGTCCGCATAACCTCCTTCTGTTGTACTGCCACTACCTCATTCACTTTCTCCGGAGCAACATTCTTCGGGCAAGAGTGGACTGTGTGCCCATACAAGCCACATAGTGCACAAATGTTCGTCAAACCTTCATAAGATATAAAATATTTATCCTCATTAATTAAAACGGTACCTTTAAGCGGTTTGGCCAAGTTCACTTCGACACACACCCGAGGGAATCTATCTCGCTTTAAGTTCAAAGTAGCCAAATCCACTTGAATCGGTTTTCCAAGCCCCCGAGCTATCCCCATAAGAATGGCTTTATGGTAGAAGTTCACCGGAATGTTCGTCAAACGCACCCACACTGGAGTCGTCGTTATATCATCTCTTAGCGGATCAAAATCCGGTGACCAGTCCTGCACCATCAGATGGCTTCCGAAGGCTCTCCATGGACCTCCCATCAATGCTGCTAAGTATTCCTCATCATCCTCAAACCTCACCATGAAGAACTGACGGGGCAAGTCAATCACCGACATTCCTTTCTTTGGTTTCCAGATCTCCCGTAACTTCCTACTCAAGGAAGAAATCTCAACGTTCCGTCCCAGGACTCTCACGATCATACATCTTTTCCATAGACCATTCATAGCATCTAGCACCTCTCTCTCTATAGTAATTTCTGGCTCACCATCCTCTCCATTCGGAAACACTACATGCACCCGTTCTGCCACAAATCCATCATCTAACACATCCTCCGGAACTAGCCTTCCCCCTACACTCGTACCCCCTACCTTCGACGCCCATGAACTCCCCCCATCCGGGGGATCTCCTGGTGGCCATGTTTTCTCGTCGATTTCCGTCATGGTCGCATCCTGATTTTCCGCCTCCAAAACCCTAGAGTCGCCCATCATTAATATTGAATAATCGATGTTGGACTCTCCAGCGACAGTTTGTAAAGCGTCTCTTAGCATTAAAAATAAAAAAATAATAAAAAAATAGGAGAGAGACAAGAAACGTCTCTCATTTAAGAAGTTTTAGATATGTTTTTAACTAAGTTTTTACCACATGTCTTTCTATAACTGGATCAATCAGTTTATATTTAATAATTAATTAAATTATGAATATATATTAATAAAAGTATGCATTAGAATCCAATTTAAAATACTGACCGATGAGAATGGTCTAAACAAAATACTTACGTGTAAATTCTTGGTGTAAAATAAGTTTGTGCAAATGATGTGGCGCCATGAAATCGATTTATTTCAACATATATGGTTGTGAACATTTATTTAAAAATGGTTTGGGTCGTATTTCGAATCTTTTGTATTTTATCTCTCAGCAAAAATAGCTGGTGAACACATTAATTGTAATACTTCCATTTGCGGGAGGCTTCCCTTTCGGTGGGGATCTTCGTGAAGATGGCAACAGAGAGTTGGTCCTACACATATCGATCACTGTAATGAGAATCAGTTGCTCTTTCTCTCTTCACCTTTTCATCCACAAGAATCAAAAAGTTCATCATCAGCATCAATGGTAACAAAACATGACGAGTTTGCTGACTCAAGTATCAATCCTCGTAATAGCATGAACTTCCAAAATTTTGTCTGTTGCATCATTTGTATGTCTTTCTTTGGATAATACCTTTTATGTAATCCTACTACAAGACAACTATTAAGGATACCTAAGAGCATCTGTAATGGTCATATTCTAAAGAGTTCTAAAGCAAAAGAAAAAGAAAAAAAAAATTAATGATGTGGCATGACTAAAAATTAGAAGCGCCTCTCTGCACAGAGGTGGAAGAGGCGACTCTCTTCTAACGTGGTAGAATAAGATTTGTCAGATATTGTTTTTTTGTTTTGTTTTTTCTTTTTAACAAAAAATAATTTTTTTTAATATTAAAAAAAAATTAAAAGCTTTCCATCATTTCTGCGATGCTGATGCTCTAATGGCCTGACCTGTCTTGGTAAGACCACCTCCAGTGAGAGTCTCTTAAGAGAATCTCAAATTTTAAAATAGTAAAATAATAGAAAAAGATGAAGGAAAGAGAAATGAGTCTCTTAAATAAAAAATTTCAGATACTCTGTTCTACTATTTGTTTCTTTTTGATTGGTTAAATTTTCTTTTTAACTTATTAATTAATTAGAAAATAAAATTATATAAAAACTATTAGTATTATATTGGTTGAGATACTCAAATGAGTATCTAACCATTGGAGCTGCACTTAGACAACCTGCATTGGTAGTTTTTCACCAAGTCTCTCAAAACAAAAAATTAATAAACTTAAAAAAAAAGAGAATGGAGAGAGTTTTTCATTTGAGAGATTATGAGAGACCTGTGAGAGACTCACCTTATGTATTATCTTTATATAATTGGTTTAAACTTTACTCCAAATTTAAAATTAATTAATACAATTAAATTAGAGAAATTCTCTCAAATGCACTTAATATAAGTTTTTGTTCTACATATACACTAACACTCTAAAAAATTCCATCCATAACATTTTGTACCATATTAATCTTAGTTAGACAAAATATTAGTTAATAAAAAGAAAAAAAATAATGTACAAATAAATGTATCAATGGCCAAGACTGATCTGAAATTTGAATCATTTGTTTTGTTTAGGATCACTCTTCTCATTTGATTGTGATTTGTAATTGTGGACCTCTAATATTTTTGGGGTTTTTTTATAGGAAAGTGATTTCAAAATTTAAAGCTCAAAATCATATAATGATAGATATATCTGATATAATTAGGTGAAAAACTCAAGAAACCCGAGCTAAAACAGCAACAGTGGTGGAAAAAAAAATCGGTGGAAATTAGGGTTTGGATGTCGCAGAGGTGAAGAAGGAGATGAACGTAAATTTTGGAAGATATTCTAAAGTTTTAGGAAGACTTTCCTAAAATGTATAAATAAAAGAAGTCATTACATATATTTAGGAATGCCTTCGAAAATCGTATAATCGTATAATTGATTATTATTTTTTTTAATTTATACAACTCAAATTCAAGAAACATTTTCACAATTCAGGAAACTCTTTCACAATTCAGGAAGTCTTTCCACAATTCAGGAAATTTTAAAAAATTTAGGAAAGCTTTCCTAAACCATATGAAACGATGTTAAATTCTAGTATTTGGAAGATCTTTCTAAACAAATCACGAAATATTAACAGAAAAAAACTTTTAGGAAGACTTTCCTAAGGGTAAAATCGAAAAACTTAAATGAAAAATGTTAGGAGTAGAAAATTTTTGGCTTCCCTTTTATATTTGTCCTGAAAACTTATTTTCAATGTAATTATGGAAATTGCCCATTAAATTATAGGTTTTCTGCTAAAAAACTCTCAAACTAAATTAATTTTGCAAAATTAACCCCTAGCCCAAAAAATACAGGTCAATCTATTAATCTTTAAAGTCACCCGCTATATAACCCCTCCGTGAAGTGGTCACTATAATGATAACGGATATCAAAATGCTGTGTTTTGTGTTATTGTAAACTGCTTAAAATTCATGTTGTTTTGGTTTGAAAAAACAAAAAATCCTGTTGTTTTTTTAAGTAGAAATGTCTTATTCCTCAGCAAAATATAAAGTCAATTTGGGAAAAAAATTAGGGCTTGGCGCTTACGAAAGAAAGAGGAAGAAGCTCAAGCCTCATAGCTTCCCATATACAGTCATTGCAATTCCATTTGATCATCATCATTATTATTAGGAAGCTTTGTTCCCCTCCTCTTCGTCAAAAATAAATATGGCTTCAGCTTTTTAAAATCTGCAAAAATTTAAAGAATCTCAAAACTCTCTTTCTTAGAAGTTTAATAAAAAGAGAGAAACTTTTTTCAAAGCCTTGAGCTTTATTAACCTTGAAATTGACGGATGTAACAAATCAAGCTTCTTCTTCTCACCTTTTTCTTGTTGCCGCCTGTCGAACAAATTCATAAATAAAATCAGAAATTTCTTAAACAAAGAGACGATCTTTGGGATCGAGAGAGTTAGTTATTTTCTTATATATGCCTCTTCACTTGCTAATGTCAATGACACAAGGTTAACCTTTTGCACCAACTAGATCCTGATTAAACACATCTAGTGCTCTGTCTCTTCATCTATAAACCAAATTTTCTGTTCCTTGTTTCATCTGAAAAAATAAAAACACTGTATTCTGTCAGATTCTCTGTTCGTAAAAACTTGAATTCTCAGATTCTCAACCGCGTATAGTTATCTTGAAGAATCGCTGTAATGGTTTTCTCCAAATCGATTCCCAAACGCCCATTTTAAAAAAAAACAAAAATAAATAATCAAACTTCATGCTGTTTTATTACACTAAAATGCAGTGTTTAAATTATGTTAGTTTTTTCACAGACAATTACCAAAGCCAAGTCGGCAATATAGAGGTTATATAGCGGGTGACTTTAAAAATTAATAGATTGACCTGCATTTTTTTGAGTTGAGGTTTAATCTTACAAAATTAATTTAATTTGAGGGTTTTTTAACAGATAACCCTTAAATTGTATTAAAATTATTATTATTAAATTGATGAGAGACTTATGTGAGTCTCTCACCAATGCAGATGCCTTTACTATATAATATATGTTTTATGTTCTTGGGATACGATCCAAGCAAAGATTTGTTCAAGATATTGCACAGGATGATGAGCTTATCTGGATCTAATCAACATAGTGTATGTACATTGGAAAAAGTTAAACAATCTTCTTTTTCGTGGAGGTGTCTCGAAAGTAATATCTTATATGATCGTTTGTATAAGATATAAGATATTACATCTACAAAAACACAACACTGGAACAGCTTTGTGATAGTGAGTTTTGATGTTGAGTCTGAACGGTTATATGATCGCTTGTCCCAATCTATAACCAATGTAATATCCAATTCACAAAACCCTGATTTTCATGGACCAAATTTGCTTTTTACCATCATCAAGAATATGTATAACAATTATAATTGAACCAAAACAGGTTAATTTCCATTGGTAGTTTATTAAGTGCATGGACATTCAAAGAATAAAATTATCTACCAAATAAATCATAAGACCATGTGCAACGCATGAATCTTAAGCAAATTTCAAAAGATTCTAAACAATAAAATAATATAAAGATAAGAGAGAAAATAAGAAATGATCTTTATTTAGGAGTCATAAGAATCGATTCTTAAAAAAATGAAAGATGATGTAGTCCATATCCAATTTTAAATAGTTACAAATTAATTAATTATTTTATATTAATTTTAGATACCTTTTTTGAGTTTCTCAGTTGCACATGCTCTAATATACTTATAGAACAAGAAGGGTTCCCCGAATATGATGAATCTTGATTGACTATTGCAGTGGGTAAATCAGTCTAAAGCTTGTTCTTTGGTTCAGGCAGGACCCCAACAATCACACACCATACTGAAACTAGGCTTTTGGGCCTATTTGTTGGATATTTCAACTCAATGGGCTTACCTCTTTCTAAGATCCGCATGAAAACAAGAAGAAACATGTTTACTCAGTCTCTTTCGCAGTCATTTTCAAAAAAAAAAAACATCCTTCGTCTTCTTCGATTCATCACTTTTTCTCCTTCTTCGTCTACTTCACCTCCATTTTCCACCAATAGGTTTTCAATGGCGCGTAATCGGGTGGAGTTTTTCTCGATTTTTTACTCCGCTATTTTGTTTATCTTCGTGATTTTGTCTAGGTTTTTTCAGAATCAATTCATGAAATCGATGTTTCCTTTTTTTTTTCCTTCCGCATAGTTTCGTTCTCGTTCAAGTTGTTCTCCATTCATGCATACTTATTTTATTTTCATAGCTTACATATGTAAATATGGAAATGCTGTTAAAATTGATTTTGACTTCGATTTATGCATTTTCCCTTGTCAATCAACATCGGGGTTTAAACATTTGCTAGAGTTTTTGTTTACTGTTGAAATTCATCTCCGAAGTGTTCTTGTAGTGATTTAGGCTTTGAAATCTTTCATTTCACTTGAGAAGTTAGTCTGCTCGATTCTGGATACTGATTCTGTGTGTTCTTCGAAGCAGGAGGGGTTAGTTTTGTTGCTCGATGTAGGCCCTGCGATGCATAGTATACTCCCTCATGTTGAAAAGACATGTTCATTGCTACTGCAGAAGAAGGTAAATACAGATATCTTTTGTCATTTCTTCTGAAATTCGTTGCTTACATCATTCTTCTTTTTTATTTAATGGAAAGGTTTGAAATTTTGAGCATTTTTTTTTTTTTGGATATCTCATTGCTGTAGCTTGGTTTTGTGTGTTGTTGCAGTTGATTTACAACAAGTATGATGAAGTTGGGATTGTTGTCTTTGGAACTGAAGGTCTCTTGTCTCTTCTTTTACTGATTAAATCTCTTGCCTTTGATAATGACTTAAATGTTGTTACATTTTGACTAGTAATTTACGAATCTGTCATATGCTGTATCAGCTATATGTTATACTTTTTTTTTTTTTTTATAAATCATGTTTCATGTGATTTATGCAGAAACCGAAAATGAGCTTGCTAAGGACATAGGTGGATATGACAATGTTGCGGTTTTAAGAACTATCAGAGTTGTTGATGAAGTCGTGGTTGATAATGTAAAGCGTCTACCTCGAGGAACCGTAGCTGGAGACTGTATCCTGCTAGCTAAATCTTTGCTGCTTCTGAAATTTTCTTTCGTTTATTCTTGTTCTCCTTGTGTTCTTTGACTGGTTTCAGTTCTTGATGCTGTAATTGTTGGCATGGATATGCTCATTAAGATGTATGGTGCTGCGCAAAAAGGGAAGAAACAGTTGTGTCTCATTACGAATGCGGCTTGTCCTACTAAAGATCCATTCGAAGGGACGAAAGACGAGCAAGTCAGTACCATCGCTGTGAAAATGGCTGCGGAAGGTATAAAGATGGAAAGCATTGTTATGAGGGCCAATGCAAACGGTGATGTTGATGAGAAAATAGTAGAGGAGAATGATCATTTGTTGAATCTATTCTCAAGCAACGCGATTGCGAAGACAGTGTATGTCGAGAGTCCACTCTCACTGCTAGGTTCCTTAAAGACGCGGAGAGTTGCTCCGGTTACTCTGTTCAGGGGTGACCTTGAGATCAACCCAACAATGAAGATAAAGGTAACACTTGTGTGTTTGTATCTTTTGCTTGTGTGCAATGTTTCAGGATATATTTTGTTCAAGAAAGTTTCTGAGGATGTTGGTTTTGGATTTTTGAATTTTGCAGGTGTGGGTTTATAAAAAAGTTTCTGAGGAGAGACTTCCCACACTGAAAATGTATTCCGACAAGGCGCCTCCAAGTGACAACTTTGCTAAACATGAAGTGAAAATCGACTACGATTACAAAGTTACTGCAGAAACTAGTGACGTTCTTGCTCCGGAAGAAAGGATCAAGGGCTTTCGCTATGGACCTCATGTTATTCCTATATCACCAGAGGAGATGGAAACACTCAAGTTCAAAACTGAGAAAGGCATGAAGCTTCTTGGATTTGCTGATGCGTCAAACATACTTCGGTAAGCATACATACATATATTTAAGGTTTCACTGTAAACTTCTTGGCCTTTTCAATTCAGAGAATGTTTTTCTTCTTTTTTGTGTGTGTGTTTTCTCTGCATGTCAACGAAGACATTACTACATGAAAGACGTGAACATAGTTGTTCCTGACCCGAGCAAAGAAAAATCAGTTATTGCCGTCTCTGCCATTGCGAGAGAAATGAAGCAAACAAACAAGGTGGCAATTGTACGTTGTGTCTGGAGAAATGGACAAGGGAATATGGTTGTTGGGGTCCTGACTCCAAATGTTTCTGAACGAGATGACACCGTAAGTTATCAGAGCTCATAGAAACACTTATATTTGAATCTGGCTACCTTGAATTGATGATCAAATTTACCCTTTTTGTTTCCGCAGCCTGATTCTTTCTACTTCAACATGCTACCTTTCGCCGAGGATGTCCGTGAGTTTCCGTTTCCTTCTTTCAGCAGATTCCCTGCGTCGTGGAAGCCAGATGAACAACAGCAAGCAGTGGCAGATGATTTGGTTAAGATGCTTGACCTTACACCTTCTGATAAAGAGGAAGTATTAAAGCCTGAGCTTACTCCTAACCCGGTTTTGCAGGTAAAAACCATTTTTCTTTTCTTGCTTCTGACTATTGATAGTTTTATCCGAACGCGTTCTGATGAAAGATTTTGTTATCAGCGCTTTTATGAATACCTTGAGTTGAAATCAAGATCCACGGACGCTGCTTTACCTCTAATGGATGAAGCTTTCAAGAAGATTATGGAGCAGAATCCAGAGCTTTCTTCCAACAACAAATCCATAATGGATGCGTTTCGTGGAAGTTTTGAAGTCAAGCAGAACCCAAAGGTTTGTTCCCTTGAACCCAAAGGAACCTGAAATTATCGTTCTTGATTCTTTTACATTACTTTAACCGCAGTTGAAAAAGACTTCTAAGAGATTCTTGCGAGATAAGCCATCGGGTTCGGATGATGAAGACAATCTCATGATTACTTATAATGCCGGTGAGAACAGAGTTGACACAGTAGGAGATGCAAACCCAATTCAAGATTTCGAAGCTATGATATCTCGTAGAGATAACCATGATTGGATCGATAAAGCAATCAGTCAGATGAAAAACCGAATATTGAAGCTCGTAGAAGATAGTACTGATGAAGGTGATAAGGCATTGGAATGTTTGTTCGCTCTACGCAAAGGCTGCGTCTTGGAACAGGTCTCACATCTCCTTTTCTCCCTATCTCAGACATGTGACTCTCTATCTAAAGCATAACCTCTGTTTTAACTCCATTGTCATGGATATGTTTCTTTACATATGTGCTCAGGAGCCAAAGCAATTCAATGAGTTCTTGAATCATCTATACGAGTTATGCCAAGAAAGGAAGTTGTCTCGTTTCGTCAAACATTTCACGGCGAAGAAGATCACGTTGATTCCCAAATCCGAAGCAGCAGACAGGTTTATAGACAGAATATTGTTCCATTTGGGTATTTTTGTTTGATGAGTAATAAATTTCTGAATGTTTGGTTTGGTCGTTGCCTTTAAGCAGTGATGTGGCGGACGAGGACGCTGGGGATTTCACCTTCAAACCAGAGCCAAAGCTCGAGAGCTAACAAAACGTCTTCACTACAATCTCCCTGTGACCGTATTTTCCTAAACGACGCCGGTTATTTTGTCTGACTTTTGTGCCTGTTGGCAAATTTGTCAACCCAATCATACGTAATTTCACAAAACGACCATTTTGTAGATTATTCGATGACTAAGCCATTGAACTGGTTATTTTCAACCCAATTTTACTCACAAGCTTATCATAAAAACTCATCATCATGTTCTCTCTCCATCTCAAAACTAAATTTATTTGGGTTAGTTTAGACCCTAATCATATGCCATAATGACTAGAAATTGATAGATTGCCTATATATAAAAAAAATTTAGAGGTATATTGAAACTAATATTTTAGAAAACTTTGTGATTATTTTAAATTTCATGTTATTCAAGTAATGATTTAACATTCAAGTAAAAATTTCTAAATGTAATGTTTTATGTTATTTAATCAAAAATTTGTAAATCAAATCCATTGTTATCAAAAATATTTTAAATAGTGAATTTTAGAAAATATTGAGTGATTTAAAATGATTTTGACAGAGTTTGTTAGTTAAAAATATAAAAAATTAAATATATTGTTTTAAGTTAGATTTTATATAATTTTAATATCAAATCATAACAATTTACCTCAATCCACATAAAATTATATAAAATTTCTATTAAAACTAAAAAGTTTTCAAATGCTTTCAAATTACAGACTTAATATACCCCTTTATAAAGGTCTATTAAATACGGAAATTTATAAGATTTGATGGTTGTTTTAAAATTTTATGTTATTGAATTAAGAATTTTTAAATGTCATACCAAATTTAATGTTATTGAACATAAAATTTATGTTTTTTTAAAGTTATATAAAATTCCATGTTATTGTGAAAATTAAATCAACTCCATTGTAATTCAAAATCAAACAACATTTTCTACAAAGAGTTGTGAAAAAGGCTTGATCGGAGATTTTACATCCATTTTTAATCACAAACAATGATTCAAAAATTTACTGAAGTGTTTTTTTGGAGAGATTATATAAAAAAGATATATGAGGGATAGAGGGGTATTGGATAATTTCTCGGTCATTGAAAAAAAATATAAAAGCTAATTTCTCTATCCTTTTGTTTGGAACTTTTTTTGTTCCATGTAAGTTAATTTTTTTTTTTTTTTTTTGTAATTGTCCATGTAAGTTAATTTCTCTATCCGTTTGCAATTAGTTCTCTGAAGATGCACAACATGAACAATCAGCTAATTATCAGTTACATAATATCAGCTGTTGATAATTGAGTCATTATCTGAATCTGAACGACAATCAATTGCAACTGAATAACCATACCGAGTATATGGTAGAAGCGACATTTTTTATTTATTTTTAGAAGCGACATTTCCTTGTCATGTAACTTACTATTACGCCCTGCAAACAACATTTCCTGGTCTCTGATTTGAATCAGTCATCCGGTTTGGAGCTGATTGAAATTAACCAGAAATTGGTGTCGGTTTAGATTCAATTTGGAGCTGATTGAAGTTAACCAGAAATTGGTGTCGGTTTAGACTCAATTTGGTGTGGTTAAGTGCTTGTCTACACACGTCGTCGTTAAGCTGAAGAAACAAAAAAAAATCCCCGAGCTCCGAGAAGTTTGTTACAGCAAGTGAGCTTCACGAGCTAGTTTCCGTTACAGGTTGTTGTAATCGGGAAACAGTATATAATGGGTTTGTTGGGTAGTTTAATTCGATCAATTGAATTTTCGGGTGAGAGAATCATTGTATGGAGAGGAAAAAGAGAGAGATTCGTGAGTGAATTGGGGTTTTCCGGTGAGAGACGGCGGAGTTGTATAAGCAAAGTGATTAGTGTATTCCGAGGTGATCTCGACCAGAGGCAGGGCTGCAATTTGCGCTGAACTGGATAAATCGTGTGTGCTTTTACTTTCTGCAATTTTGTGTTATAGAAAATAAGAGAGGATGATTAAGAAGCAATAGAGGGCTGGAAAACGGAACCATTTGATAAAAATGTTTTTGCAAGGGTTTTGAAAAGGTCAATATGATCAATGCTACGAAGCAAAGATAATAAAGTTTTTCTTGGCAAACTATCAAAACATTAAGCTACTCATGTCATTGTAGCAATTAAGGTGTCAATCCAGCCTAGGTTGTAGAAAGCCACTAAGAATGCAATAGTGAAACCAAACTAAGTGAAATTGGGTAAACGAATGGTAAAGTCGATAAAAATTAAATGCAAGTGCTGAATGACTACGCAAACTATTTTAAAAATCTCTCTTAAGGGTTAACAACTACTAAAAGAAAAAGAGAATCTAAAATGCAAAACTACTAATTACTAAAAATCGAGAACTAAAGTCAGATAAACAGAGAATTACTAGCAACTTAGAACAATGACTTTTAAAGATTAAAGATGCAGACTTTATGACAAGGAAAAGATAAACTAGAGTTTTAAAATGCTAAAAGGAGGATCTAAGATTGAGGGTCATATTCAAGAGGTTCAAGATTCAAGCTTTTGGGTTTGAAAACATAAATCTACTCTTTTGAAGTGCTATCTCTAAGCCTTAAGAAACTGAAATAGACTCATCCATGGCTTTTGGTATGAATCCCTTCTTCAATCTCCTCTCCAAATCCATGGCTTGTGGTGGAAAAAGAGATCGAAGAGCATGAACTACAAATCTCAACAAGTGGCTTACCTAACTTCCTCTTCAACCATGGCGTTTGGGAGAGGGTAGATTAGCCTCTAGGATTTGGCTTTAGGGGATTTCTGGATCCGGTCAAGATAAGAAAGCCCTGGAATCATAGAGATCTTTTCCAAGACTCTCTAAGCTTTAAGACCCCAAATCCTAGAAAAGAATAAGTGAAGAACAAGAAAAACTCCCAAAAGCTTAAACCTTTAAACCCTTGAATCGCCCCACCTTTAAATCCAAAGAAATCTACTCACTACACATGATTAAAACCGATTCAAATGCAAAGAAAGGAAAGCTAAACATGATTAATCAAGAGTGATTAAGGAAATACTTAATGATTAACCAAGATTCAAAAGTTTAAAACAAGAAAAGCTTAAAAAGTTTAGCAATGGCAAAAAATAGCCTAAGAGAAAGTTGTAAAAGGATAAGGCAAAGCGTGGATAATGAAAAGTGATGTCTCTTCTTTGCCCAAAATGGCTAAACAACCAATTGGTCCCCTCACTACATGCCAAAAATGAGCTGGCCGGATAAGGTCCCAGAGATCAAGTTGGATGATCGAACTCTAGCTCGATCTTCTGGTGGATCGTTTCCTTTTTGCTCGATCTTCTACTCGATCCTTTGACGATCGAGTCGTGAACTCGATCTGGCTCTCGTTCTGTATGGCATGGCCCACGTCCGTACTCACGATCGATCTCTTCTCTCGATCTCATCCTCGATCCTCGTCATTGAAAAGACTTGAGTCACTCGATCTTCTGGTCGATCTCGTCTAGATCGACCTGCCTAGCTCGATATGCGGCTCGATCCCGACTCCTTTGCTGAATGGCTGAGTTCTCCAAGTGTCCACAAGTTTCCTCTCGATCCTTAGCACGTCCATGAATTCTCCACAACTCCAATGTGTCCAAAACAACCTGAATATGATGCAATAATGCAAGAAACATGCAAATGCTAATGCAAAAGTGCTCTAGGACCTAAAATAGTGCAAACTAGCCTAAAATGCAAGATGTATGCATGAAAACTACACTAAATGCATGCTAAATATGCTAAATATAAGAGTATATCAACTCCCCCAAACTTGCCTTTTGCTTGCCTTCAAGCAAACAAAATTCAAGAAACGAAGAGAGGTTTGAAAGTGGGAGCTCAAATTTCTTGCAAAAGTGTTTTTCAAATGAATCAATTCAATGTCCTAGTTCTTAATTCTAGGATGCAACATACAAACTCATACTCCAAAGGACTTAGCTATACTCATCACATGTTGAATCTCAAATCATGACTCTCATATCCCAAATAATCCAAGAATCCTAACCTTTAACATTCATTAAGCTCAAAACCGTGAATCACACTTATGCACTTTAAAACCGGATACATTTGGCTAAGGGACAAAGGTTATGAGATAAAAATAATCTCATTTAAATGGGTATTCCAAGCAATTGTTTATCTCAAGAAATGGTTGAAATTTATGCATAATGTTAAAGGTAAAGGCAATTGATGCATTTATGACTAGACTCTCATCTACCCATATACACTAACAATGATCCTGAAACCCTCTCTCATTATCTTTTTTTTACTTGGCCTTTTGGCTCTTTTAGCAATCTCTTTTTTTTTTCTTTATCTTTTCTTTTTGAGAGCAATCTTCTTTTCAAACATGAGCTTTTATTTTAAAACAAGGCCTTCCACTTAAAACCATGTAACCCTTTTGATCAAATCCCAAAACACCAACTCTTTGTAAAACCGCAACAAGTAAGCAATAATCATCAACACCCAAGCGATCCCATCCTATCCTAAAGCCTAAAACTAGCTTCAAAATGCAAAGCTAGCAATCAAATGAGAGCCTATTCATGTTGCCTAAACGTAACACTTTATGCTAAGTTCAACCGAAAGAAGAGGCCTCACAATGATAACACACAAGAACATTGGCTTGAAAGGAAGGTAAGGGTAAAGGTGGGGAGTTCTATCTAGGTTCACAAGAGAGTGGTAAAAAAGGAAAAAGAGAGCCTAAATATGTATAACTGATCCATGTATCCTTTCTCAAATGCATAAGTATGATAATTCAAAAGTCAAATTAAGGTTCTCACTTAGTAGGAAAGGATTCAATTCATGAATGTTCAACTTAAGCCACAAAAATCAAAATAAATGATCCAAGTATGGTAAGAACTTACTTTCAAAGATTGCACAATGCATCAAAGAACTACTAACTAGGGCCTTGAACTAATTCATGAGCATAAAACACTTTTTTAAGAAAATCTTTTCATCATTGCTCCCTATGCAAGTGCAAATGCAAACAACCTAAATGTTTAAAAATTCTAGACTCAATCCTACAATATTTAACAATGCAAATGCAAACTACATGATTTTTTTTTGAAATTTTTTTGAAACTTTTATGATTCTTTTGTATTTTCTATGCCTTAGATGATGCAATGCAAGACTCAAGCATGATAACTCAAAATAAGATCAAAGAAAACATGTCAAATAACACACACTCTCCCCCAAACTTGAATGAAACTGTCTCGGTGGCAAACAAATTCAAGAGGAGACAAAACACAAAGCAAAAACTTAAGAAAAATGCATGGTATTTACAAGGTTGTGTGTTGGTACCTTGGAGCTAGGCATGGCTGGAACTTGAGGGTGTTCCAGACTTCCTGCTCTTGCCAGAAGTGTCGTGGGCTATGCCCTTTCCTTTGCTCGTGCTCGAGGGTTCATGGGGAGAAAGCCTTGCTACTTGGTTGCTTCCTTGTAGCTCACGGATCTCTATACCACCAGTTGACTTCCTCCTCTTCTCTGGTTGCTCAACCTCCTCACTAGAAGATGCTTCAGATGAACTCCCTTGGAGGTTCTTGATCTTCTTGGCAAGCTTCTTAATCATCTTGTTTTGCCACTTGTTCACCTTGCGCTGGATCTCCACAACCGAAGCAAGGAACTTCTCGGTTTTGGTTCTTGGCTCAAAATCAAGCTAAGGGAGCTCAAAGCTAGCTGGCATCACGGCGTCTGAAGATGGTGATTCTGAAGGTTCACGAGCAACTTGAGGTGGCGCGGCTGTGGCTCCAAGTGGTATAAAACATTCCTATTCAGTTGGAACAAAATCGATGGTGCCCATGCTCTCTAAGTGTGTCTCATCCTGATTAGGCAGGATGCATACTCTCTTCTTGTTGTTTTCACCGTAGAACATGTAGGCAAAGAATCCTGGATCTGGCGTAGGTCCCAAGCTTTCAGTGTTGCGCATGTAAGTCTCATCCATGTAGGCTCTATCCGCGCAAGGTTCAAAGTCTTGAAGAGGTACACTGGCTTGAATGTAGAGCGGTGTAAGAAAGCCTCCAATGAGTGCTGATCTCGCCTTGCATCTCAAAGCCCATGTCTTGTACTTGACCAAAGAAGAGGCCAAGATACAACCATAGTTAACATCATTCCCAAGCTCATCTTCCATCGACTCATCATTCTCCTCACGGTTGCAAAGCATCTTCTTGATTCCTTGGAAGAGAAAACACAACTTGTTCCTTGTCACCATTGGAGCCACGGATCGCCCACTGAAAGTGTTTGCTAGAAGTTTGACGACATATCTCAGCACGCGGTTCTTTACTTTCTTGATCTTCGCCGTGTTGGCTTTGTAGTCCTCGTCGCAAAGCAAGTCCCATAGATCGTTGGCGGTTTTGAGAGGAGGGAACTCCACTTGTTTGGCTGCGGAATTAAGACCATAGGCTTGGCAAAGCTCTTGGATGGAGAGGTGATAAGTTTGCCTCTTGACTTTGAATGTGAGGTGACCTTGTGATGGAGTGGGAAGGCTCGGATTCTCATAGGTAAACTCCAAGGTTGAGAGGAAGTCTAGCGTGACTTGAGGATAAGTTGGGCAGTCCATCCTTGAAAGGCATGCAAGCCCCATGTCCTTGAGAAGCACATCAAAGTCTTCTAACAGCCCCATCCTCTCCAAGAGGCCTCTACTAGCAAACTTAGTAGGTTCAAAGCGCAGCCTCTCTAGCCTCTTCTTGGCCAACTTCTCCTCCTTGGTCCATCTAACCCTCTCTTCAGCCACTTGTTGACCTTCTTCTCCTTGTGTTGCCATGCCTCTGCTTCTCTTTGGTGCCATTGCTCCTGAAATACAAGTTCTCAAAGAGGAGAATGAGTATAGGAGGCGATTTAAAAGAGAAAGGCAAGTTAAGGAGAGAAAAACTTATAACAATAAACCAAAATTTTTAGGGATTTTATAAAAATTATCAACAAATAGTAAAGGAAAATTTTTTGAGATAATAGTAAATCAAGAAGTTTTCCTAATATTTAGATGATTTTTTTTAAAATAGCCTAATCCCTAGCAAATCATTCAACCAAATCACAAAAAAGAAATTTTCTTGAAAATTTAAATATGCAATCAAGTAAATTCGAAAATACCTTTGGAGTTGGTTGAAAATGAAATGCTTTTGCTTTTGAAAACAAGAACTCACCCTCTCTCTCTAAGTTTTTGTAAAAATGAGTTTTTTGCAAAATGTGAAAAGAGAAAGAGCAAGAGGAGTTTTATAAAACAAAAAATCTTGGACACATGCACAAGTTGGTCTGAAAAAGGTGTGGTCAAGGCACATCTTTCATGGTCAAAGATGCTTGCCTTGACCACCATTCAAAATTAAAAATGAGAGGGAAAATAAAGAGGAGGGAAATTTTTTTTGGCTAACCTCGGTATGAGATCGAGTCAAATAGGTCGCTCTTGACCTCGATCTCATGCCCATGTTGCTTGGGATCGAGTGGTTTGCTCGATTGGGGGCTCGATCTGAATTGAATCGAGCCTTAGATCGAGTCTCCTACTCGATTCATTACTCCACGTGGTTTTGGCCATGCATCCTGGATCGAGTCCTTTGATCGATTTGGAGGTCGTTTTGGCAGAGATCGAGTGACATGATCGAGTGAACTAGTCGATCCAACTCGAGGATCGAGTGAGTCAGTTGATCCACACCCCGTTTGAATTTCAAACTTAAACATTTGGGTGGGTCATCCTCTCTTGATCGACTGACTCACTCGATTGTCTACTCGATCTAGTAAAGATCGAGTGACTTCACTCGTTTCACCAGCTCGATCTAGTAAAGATCGAGCTAGAATAGGTCGATCTATCGCTCGATCTCTTGCCTCTACTTCCTCATTCCTTGCCCTTTTTGACTCCTAGAGCATGATCTCCAATCCCTTATCCTTTCACCTACACACTTAAACTACAAAAGCAGAAAATGCAAACAAAAATAAGCAGAAATATATACAAAGATAGACATGGGAATGCCTCCCAAGTGCGCTTGTTTTAAGTCTCTTAGGTTGACTTGTTACTTGCTTTAGGCTGATGGGGGTCATGGAGAAGCATTGTGGTGCTCTCCTTGCTGAAATCACTGGCCATGTAGGGCTTGACTCTGTGTCCATTAACCGTGAAAGCATTTCCACTCTTGCCAACCAATGTAACCGCTCCATAGGGTAGAACTTCCTTGATCTCAAAAGGTCCACTCCACCTAGACTTCAGCTTTCCAGGGAACAACTTCAGCCTTGAGTTGTAGAGTAACACCAGACTGCCTTCCTTCAGCTCCTTGAGTACCAGCTTCTTGTCATGAACCGCCTTGGTCCTTTCCTTGTAGATTTTGGCACTCTCGTAAGCGTCTAGGCTTAGCTCATCAAGCTCGTGGAGTTGAATCAACCTCTTCTCCTGTGCCGTCTTGAGACTGAAGTTCATCTGCTTCACGGCCCACAATGCTCTATGCTCCAGCTCAACAGGAAGATGACATGCCTTGCCATAAAGGAGAGTGAAGGGAGTGGTGCCTATAGGAGTCTTGAAGGCGGTTCTATACGCCCAAAGTGCATCGTCCAGTTTGTTGGCCCAGTCTTTTCTAGTAGCCCCAACGGTTCTCTCTAGAATAGCTTTGATATGCCTATTAGACACCTCTACTTGACCGCTAGTTTGAGGATGATAGGGCGTAGCTACCTTGTGCTTCACTCCATACTTCTTCAAGAGACCCTCAAAGACTTTGTTGATGAAGTGGCTTCCCCCATCGCTGATCACTACTTTTGGAACCCCAAATCTTGGAAAGATGATAGACTTGAACAGCTTGATCACCACCCTTGCATCATTGGTTGGGGAAGCTATAGCCTCAACCCACTTTGACACATAATCAACAGCTACCAAGATGTATTTGTTGCCATAAGAAGATGGGAATGGTTCCATGAAGTCAATTCCCCAAGCATCAAACACATCATTACTCTTTGTGATGTTTCCAGCTCTTTGATAAGGCTCACATGACTTAACAAAATCATGAGCGTCTTTAAAGAGGGATGGCCATCAGAAACCAGCTTGTAACACCTTCGTGGCAGTCTTGAAAGAAGCGAAATGACCTCCATAAGATGAACCATGGCAATGTAGAAGGATGTCCCTTGCCTCTTCTCTTGTTACACACCTTCTATACAAGCTATCCACTCCTCTTTTGTACAGGTAAGGCTCGTCCCAAAAGTAATGGGAGACATCTCTCATGAATTTCTTCTTGTGGTAGTGGTCTAGATGAGAAGGCTCATCTCCACAAGCCAAGTAGTTTACTATGTCAGCATACCAAGGTAAGTCTTCTTCCTTGAAACTCAAAACTTCTTCAAACTGTCCTCTAGCCTTGCACTTACAACAGTGTTGATTATCATGAGCTGATCCTCAGGAAGTGAATCATCTAAAGGTAAGGCTTCATTCACTCTCATTCTTGAAAGGTGATCAGCTACGCTATTCTCTATGCCTTTCTTATCCTTGATCTCCATATCAAACTCTTGTAGCAAAAGAATCCATCTCAAGAGTCTTGGCTTGGTATCCTTCTTGGAGTAGATGTACCTCAAAGCAGCATGATCAGTGTATACTATGACCTTGGAACCAACCAAATAGGATCTGAACTTCTCAAAAGCAAACACCACGGCTAGTAGCTCCTTCTCGGTAGTAGCATACTTCACTTGCGTGTCATCCAAGGTACGGCTTGCATAGTAGATGACATGTAGCCTCTTGTCCTTCCTCTGGCCCAAAACAGCTCCTATAGCATAGTCACTAGCGTCGCACATCATCTCAAAGGGAAGGTTCCAGTCTGGAGCTTGTACTATGAGAGCTGAGACCAATGCTTCCTTGATAACCTTGAAAGCTTGAAGACATTCTTCATCAAACTTGAACTCAGCTTCTTTGCACAATAGCCTCGTGAGGGGTTTTGCTATCTTGGAGAAGTCTTTTATAAATCTTCTGTAGAAGCCAACATGCCCCAAGAAGCTCCTTATCCCCTTAACATTAGCTGGAGGTTCCAAGCTCATCATGACTTCAATTTTGGCTTTATCAACCTCTATCCCTTGCTCAGAGATCTTGTGCCCAAGCACAATTCCTTCCTTGACCATGAAGTGACACTTCTCCCAATTCAGCACCAAGTTTGTCTCCTCACATCTCTTGAGTACCTTGTAAAGATTGAAAAAACAAGCAGCAAAAGAAGCACCATACACAGAAAAATCATCCATGAAGACTTTAACCATTTCTTCTATAAGATCAGAGAAGATAGACATCATGCACCTTTGAAAGGTTGCTGGTGCATTACACAACCCAAAAGGCATCCTTCGATATACGAAGGTACCATAAGGGCATGTGAATGTTGTCTTCTCTTGGTCATTAGGATAAATAGGAATTTGAAAGAAGCTACTATAACCATCAAGAAAGCAATAATAAGGATGATTTGCTAGTCTTTCTAACATCTGATCAATAAAAGGAAGAGGATAGTGATCTTTTCTAGTAGCTGAGTTAAGCTTCCTATAGTCTATACACATCCTATGGCCAGTTATAGTTGTTATGGGTATTAACTCATCTTTCTCATTCTTAATGACTGTGATTCCCCCTTTCTTAGGCACCACATGGACTGGAGAGACCCACGTGCTGTCACTAATATGGTATATCACATCAGCCTCTAGCAGTTTTAAGATCTCTTTTTTCACTACTTCTTTTAAATTTGGGTTTAAGCGCCTTTGATGCATTGTGCAATCTTTGAAAGTAAGTTCTTACCATACTTAGATCATTTGTTTTGATTTTCGTGGCCTAAGTTGAACATTCATAAATTGAATCATTTCCTACTAAGTGAGAACCTTAATTTGACTTTTGAATTATCATACTTATGCATTTGAGAAAGGATACATGGATCACTTATACATATTTAGGCTCTCTTTTTCCTTTTTTACCACTCTTTTGTGAGCCTAGATAGAACTCCCCACCTTTACCCTTACCTTCCTTTCAAGCCAATGTTCTTGTGTGTTATCATTGTGAGGCCTCTTCTTTTGGTTGAACTTAGCATAAAGTGTTACGTCTAGGCGACATGAATAGGCTCTCATTTGATTGCTAGCTTTAAATTTTGAAGCTAGTTTTAGGCTTTAGGATAGGATGGGATTGCTTGGGTGTTGATGATTATTGCTTACTTGTTGCGGTTTTACAAAGAGTTGATGTTTTGGGATTTGATCAAAAGGGTTTCATGGTTTTAAGTGGTAGGCCTTGTTTTAAAATAAAAGCTCATGTTTGAAAAGAAGATAACTCTCAAAAAGAAAAGATAAAAAAAAAAAGAAATTGCTAAAAGAGCCAAAAGGCCAAGTAAAAAAAGAAAAAAAAAAGATTTGAGAAGAGAGCTATTAATGTATTGAAAAGAGCTAAGTATGTTTATGGCCTTACCACTAGCCAAAAGGGTTTTAAAAATGATGTGTTTAATTGGGTAATGCTTAGCAATTTGCCTTGTCATTATGGGTAATATCTAGGAGGGTGAGTGAGCTTAAAAAGAAGAAAGAAAAAGATAATGAGAGAGGGTTTTAAGATCATTGTTAGTGTATATGGGTAGATGAGAGTCTAGTCATGTATGCATCAATTGCCTTTTCCTTTAGCACTATGCATAAAGTTCAACCATTTCTTGAGATAAATCATTGCTTGGAGTATCCATTTAAATGAGATCATTTTCATCTCATAACCCTTCTCCCTTAGCCAAATGTATCCGGTTTTAAAGTGCATAAGTGTGATTCACGGTTTTGAGCTTAATGAATGTTAAAGGTTAGGATTCTTGGATTGTTTGGGATATGAGAGTCATGATTTGAGATTTAACATGTGATGAGTATGGCGAAGTCCTTTAGAGTATGAGTTTGTATGTTGCATCCTAGGATTAAGAACTAGGACCATGAATTGATTCATTTGAAAAACACTTTTGCAAGAAATTTGAGCTCCCACTTTCAAACCTCTCTTCCTATCTTGAATTTTGTTTGCTTGAAGGCAAGCAAAAGGCAAGTTTGGGGGAGTTGATATACTCTTATATTGAGCATATTTAGCATGCATTTAGTGTAGTTTTCATGCATACATATTGCATTTTAGGCTAGTTTGCACCATTTTAGGTCCTAGAACACTTTTGCATTGGCATTTGCATGTTTCTTATATTATTGCATCATATTCAGGTTGTTTTGGACACATTGGAGTTGTGTAGAATTCATGGACGTGCTAAGGATCGAGAGGAAACTTGTGGACACTTGGAGAACTCAGCCATTCAGCAAAGGAGCCGGGATCGAGCCGCAGATCGAGCTAGGTAGGTCGATCTAGACGAGATCGACCAGAAGATCGAGTGACTCAAGTCGTTTCAAGGACGAGGATCGAGGATGAGATCAAGAGAGGATATCGATCGTGAGTACGGACGTGGGCCATGCCATGCAGAACGAGAGCCAGATCGAGTTCATGACTCGATCGTCAAAGGATCGAGTAGAAGATCGAGCAAAAAGGAAACGATCCACCAGAAGATCGAGCCAGAGATCGATCATCAAACTCGATCTCTGGGACCTTATCCGGCCAGCTCATTTTTGGTATGTAGTGAGGGGACCATTTGGTTGTTTAGCCATTTTGGGCAAAGAAGAGATATCACTTTTCATTATCCACGCTTTGCCTTATCTTTTTACAGCTTTCTCTTAGGCGATTTTTCGCCATTGCTAAACTTTTTAAGCTTTTCTTGTTTTAAAATTTTGAATCTTGGTTAATCATTAAGTATTTCCTTAATCACTCTTACTTAATCATGTTTAGCTTTCCTTTCTTTGCATTTGAATCGGTTTTAATCATGTGTAGTGAGTAGATTTCTTTGGATTTAAGGTTGGGGCGATTCAAGGGTTTAAAGGTTTAAGCTTTTGGGAGTTTTTCTTGTTCTTCACTTATTCTTTTCTAGGATTTGGGGTCTTAAAGCTTAGAGAGTCTTGGAAAAGATCTCTATGATTCCAGGGCTTTCGTACCTTGACCGGATTCAGAAATCCCCTAAAGCCAAATCCTAGAGGCTAATCTACCCTCTCCCAAACACCATGGTTGAAGAGGAGGTTAGTTAAGCCACTTGTTGAGATTTGTAGTTCATGCTCTTCGATCTCTTTTTCCACCACAAGCCATGGGTTTAGAGAAGAGATTGAAGAAGGGATTCATAGCAAAAGCCATGGATGAGTCTATTTCAGTTTCTTAAGGCTTAGAGATAGCTCTTCAAAAGAGTAGATTTATGTTTTCAAACCCAAAAGCTTGAATCTTGAACCTCTTGAATATGACCCTCAACCTTAGATCCTCCTTTTAGCATTTTAAAACTCTAGTTTATTATTTCCTTGTCATAAAGTCTACATCTTTAATCTTTAAAAATCATTGTTCTAAGTTGCTAGTAATTCTCTGTTTATCTGCCTTTAGCTCTCAATTTTTAGTAATCAGTAGTTTTGCATTTTAGATCCTCTTTTTCTTATAGTAGTTGTTAACCCTTAAGATGGATTTTTAAAATAGTTTGCGTGGTCATTCAGCACTTGCATTTAGTTTTTATCGATTTTACCATCCATTTACCGGATTTCACTTAGCTTTGCTTCACTCTTGTATTCTTAGTGGCTTTCTACAACCTAGGCTGGATTGAAACCTTAAATGCTACAATGACATGATTAGCTTAAGGTTTTGATAGTTTGCCAAGGAAAACCTTGTTTTGCTTCATAGCATTGATCACATTGACCTTTTCAAAACCCTTGCCAAACATTCTTATCAAATGGCGCCGTTGCTGGGGATCGAACCCGGGTCACCCGCGTGACAGGCGGGAATACTTACCACTATACTTGACAGGCGTGCTGATAACCTTGAGCATAGCCTTGTGGCTTTTTGTAGTTGTTGCCACCAACCCAATTGACCTCTCTTACAGAAGCACCAAGTGGAGAATCCTAAAGACCAAGTGTATCCTCCACAATAAGGCAAACCCTTTGTTCCTTATAACAAGGGTGGATTTACAAGCAACAATGGATACCAGCAGAAGCGACTGGGCAACTTCCAAGGTCAACAGCAAAGCAACAACTATCCGCCAGGTTTCATGCCTCAGCAACAACAATCGCAAGCCCCACCTCAAGACCCTATTCAAGCAATGTTTCAACAATTGCTTCAAGGTCAAACTTCTACAACTCAGAAGTTTGTTGAGATGAACAAGAGACTAGACTCCTCTCTCACTGAAGTCTCCACGCAAATCACCACTCTCAACAACAAGATTCATTAACTTGAGAAGGGCAAATCAAGTTCAAGTGGTGAAGGTACATTACCAGGAAAGTGTGAGAAAAACTCCAAGGAATATGCCAAAGCTATTACCTTGAGAAGTGGGAAAGAACTTCTAGCAAAATCAGCAGCTAAAGACAATGAGGACATTGTAGTCCAAGAGGAGGAGGGTAAACTTTCAGCATAGAACGCCATGAGATGCATTGGCTGATGAATTGCTTGAAGAGTTGGCACAAGAAGATCATTTGCAGCTGGATTTGACTAAGGAGAGTGGTGAGCATGGTTTCCTGAGTAAGCAGATTGAGGAGTACGTTCGTATACTTGATTCTCAAAGAGTGGTCAAAGAGGATGAAGGCGGATGCCTAGAGATCGACCCCGAGATCGACGAGCTTACTTGATCCAGGGCAACAATCGAGAAGAAGATCGATGAGGCTGCTCGATCCAGAAAAGAAACGACCAAGAAGATCGACCAAGACAGCTCGATCAGTTTGTGACGATTTACCACATACATATGAGATTGTGAGAAAAGACCAAGTTCAGTTTCAGTTGGGTTTTGAGCGTGTAAATGGTAAAAACAGTGCACACCATCTGTTTGACAGAATTCTTCTTAAGGAAAACAGATTACAACAAAGAGAGAAACTGAGTTTATCTCCTAAGTCCTGGAAGTTCAAGTACAAAGAAATGATCTTTAAGCAACTTCATCACTTGCTTCGAATGTATTCTGGTTTTGATCAACAGGAAGGAATTGAGTTAGCAATGTATGGTTGGGAATGTAAGAAGCAAATAAATCCTGATTTTCTCAGCTTGAAGGGTATCTTTGAAATGGCTGAGATCTTTCAGAAGCTAACAAAGACATGGAAATTCAAGTTTAAAAGGACAGATGAAGCTGAATTTTGCTATGGATCACATTCTGGTTTGGGTTTTGGTGTTGACATCACAGCTGGTATATCAATGGATGAGTTAAGTTCAGTTTGCAAGCTTTTCCTGAGTGCTTTTGTCCTCACTCTCTTAGTAGAACAGAGCTACGGCTGTAGTGATAAGATGTCTCACATGAAGCACAAGTGGAGGTCTAAGTGTTACCAATGTGATCGACTACTGAGGTTAAGTCTTCAAAAGATTCAAGTACAATGGAGATGGGGTTTGCAAAAATTCTACCATGACTATATAGAAGATTTGCTATTCCGTCGAGTGTGGGAACCTGAGGGAGTATTGGTTGCAATGGGTTATTGGATATGGGCATTTGCTAAGCTTGCAAATTACCCCCCTCTCAGAAAAGTTGGGATTAAAGTTCTTTTCAGGAAAACAAATGAAAACTCTGGTCTGCGTGATTATCATGAAATCACTGCGATGTTTTCCGAGTGTGACAAAGAGTCGAATTCCGAACTCAGCATTGCACATACAGCTGATGAAGAAGTTGCTGAATGTGAGGAAGCTGTTGCTGCAAAAAGAATGAATGACCTCATGCATCATTTCAGATTAATCTTCCGTCAGATAAATCAGTATAAGTGCGCATGGCCTTTTTTGCATCCTGTCAATGTAGAAGGTCTTGGTTTGAATGACTACTATAAGGTTATTGACAAGGCCATGGACTTCAACATGATAAAGAATCGAATGGGTACTGGGTACAAACATGTTATGCAAATATATGCTGATATGCAGCTCGTGTTTGAGAACGCAGTGAAGTATATTGAAGAATTAAATGATGCTTACTCTATGACGAACACATTACTGGGAAAGTTTGAAGAGAAATGGGGACTGATACATATCAAAAATCAGTAAATCAAGGGTCTTCAATATGTGAATTATTATTAGAATCTGTTCTTCATAATTATCAAAGTCAAAGGATTCTCATTTAAGTCCAAAGCAAGATTGGTGGCAAGAAGAACATTATTTGATTTAACTTATTTTCTCCTTTTGTTTAAATGTAAATAATTTAAATTAAATGTAATTTATTGTAAAAGCTATAAAAGCTTATTGTTCTCATTGTAAAAAGATATAAAAAATTTTGGAAAATGAAAGAGAATTTTCTCTAAAAAGCTTAGGCTTTGTTACTTTGTTCATTAGAGATTTTGTGGAATCACTTCTCTTATGTTCTTGCGAGTTCTTGAGTGTTTTATGGAATCAGACATTTGAGTTTTCGTGTTGTTTCTTACTGTCCATACGAGGATGAGCCCTTGGAAGTTAGAAGCATAAATTGTTGCCTATGGAATCAGTCAACCCATCTATCCATTCCATCCACTGATCCTTCCTGAAAGAGACTTGAGTCCAGCGGGATTGATCCCATAACCATCCACTTCGACCATCTCTTGAGCAAGTAGAAAGAGACTTCAGTCCAGCTGCTTACTTCCACCCATTCACCCAACCATTTATAAGATCATCCCATTGATCTTATATCAGGGACACTTTCTTCCAACGGTTCAAAAAGAGGAGAAAATACCGGAGCAAGAGTTACTGGACAAACCAACACTGTGGAGGCTAAAGTTCTTTTGTGAAGGATGCGTTGAAGATTTCTATGGAAGGAGAAGTGCAGAACAAGCTTAATTCGCTGGTTATAACAGAAGCAAGATTACCGACTTTTTCAATGATTAAACATCACAATTCTTTCTCGGTTGGAGTTTGTATAGCTAAACAACATTTAAGTTCTTTGCTTCAAGTCAACCAAATTTGGAATCCTGGTGGAGCTTTTCATATAAACCTTGAGGTCAAGGTTTTCTAAACAGGGAGGATTTGTTATAGGAAATAAGAGAGGATGATTAAGAAGTGATAGAGGGCTGGGATTAAAAGGGGATCAACGGCTGTGATCAAAAGTAGTTAAGCTTGATCGTTAAAAGGATCGGAGGAAAGAGAAAACCAATAATCAGAAAATATTTTGTAACAAACTTTGTCTTCCTCATTTCTCTTCTCTGTAATTCATCGAGGATCCTTTTCTCTTGTTTTGGATTCTTAAGGTTCATGAATCGTTGTTTTAATAACATCAGGTTCATTTGATTTCATTGATCATTTTGAGGTTACGTTTAATCGTATCATTTTGTTTTCTCAGTTTTCGATAAGTCTTTCTCCGATCAAGTCTCCAGTGTTATTTTACAAGAAATGGCTCCTGTTCAGTCGGAGATAAACAGATTTTTTACTGTCTCCACTCTCCTCCATGGCCTGTTTGGCACAGCGGTAGTCACAGCTTTAGTCTTCACTGGCTTCGCAACAGTTAGAGGCGACAACGACATTTCACCGCCCTCACCGCCCTCACCGCGTGCATCATCACAGGTAGCACCTTCCCCATCCCCCCGAGATAGTCGTCCGAACACACAGTTGCTGATCTTTGGAATTTTTTTCGCCATATACCTTGTATTGAAAGCATGGGAGATTTCGATCGAACCGTATTGGCTATTGTGGAAGAAAATTATTGATGCAACGAGCTTGTTTATCGGATGTGGGTCTTTATTGGCGCTGATATCTGTAACAACGACGACTCTGCTTTACTTCGTGGGTTTACCGGTATTGGCCTTTTTGATAGTTGGTTACTACGTCTTTGTGACCGGGAAGTTCACAAAATTCTATCATTGGGCCCTTATCAAGTTTCTAAGGATGAGAAAGTCACATCATCTACGTCCCTTGGTGGCCAAGAAGAATCGAAGAGAGAGGGTTTTACGTGAAGCTAATCTGGCTTCGAGAATTGCTCTGGATAAGCGAGATGATGCGGGTTTAAAGAGGAAAGAATGTGATCTGAGAAAGGCCCAGTTATCGGTGGTAGAGGTAAATGATAAAATCGCGGAAACAACCGAGTATTGGGATTCAATGATCGTGGCGGCCCAGAACGATCCTTCTGCCGACAAGCAAGTGAAGCTCACACATATAGTGAAGACCTAAATCTTACCAAGCGTATTAATGGAATAACTCGAACAGAAATATAATAAGATAAGAGAAGAAAGGATAAAAGAAGAGAAGATTTAATGTTTGATATTATTTAGATAATCAACCCTAAAGCGGAAACACTGTTTAAATAACATTCGATGCAATAGTTAAAACGACAGAATATTACAATAACTAAACCCTCTCACAGAACGAGAGTCTTCGTCTCCTTTCTTCCTGACTTTAGCCACTTTCGACAACTGTCTTCTTCTCCAAAGCTCGAGCTCCTCTCCTCTGTGATCGTGGCTTCTTCCTCATAAACGCCAAAGGCAACTTCAGTCTATCAATACTCTCCCCAAGAGAAGCAACCTTGTCCTCAAAGTTAATAAGCTGAAACTGCCCTGCCAAATCAGAAAGAGACTCCCAAGTGCATTCAAAATCAGGCAATCCCCGCCATTTAACCAATACCTCAGTCTCGTTGCCAGTTTTGGAGCGGCGAGCATCAAGCAACTCTTCTGGTTCTGTATTCCATTCCAGTGATGGGCTCAGGCAAGCAGGAATGTCTTGCAATTGCTGAGAAGCAGCAATGGCTCTTTTCAATTGCGAGACGTGGAACACCGGATGTATTGCACTGTGCGATGGTAATTCCAGTTTATAAGCAACTCTTCCCACCTTCTTAAGCACCTTATACGGCCCGAAAAACCATGGAACTAGCTTCTCATTCCTGCGCTTAGCCACCAAGTGTTGCCTATACGTCCTCAGCTTCAAATACACCAAATCTCCTACAGCAAATTCCACATCCCTTTGGTGTTTGTTTGCCCTCTTAACCATCCTCATTTGCGCCACTTCCAGGTTTTTCCTCAACTCCACTAACAGACTATCTCTATCCTTCAACAGCTCCTCTACCTGAGCGTTAGCAGTGGGAGTATCCCCATAACAAAGCAGACGGGGTGGTTCTCTACCGTACATTACCGAGAAGGGGGTACACTTACTTGCAGAATGGTAGGACGTGTTGTACCAATACTCTGCCGACGGAAGCCATTGCACCCACTGAGTTGGTTTCCTTCCCGCGAAGCATCTCAGGTAAGTCTCGAGGCAACGGTTCACCACCTCGGTTTGACCATCTGTTTGACCATCTGTTTGAGGGTGGTAAGCCGTGCTCTTCTGCAGCGCGGATCCTTGTAGCTTAAACAACTCAGACCAAAAATTGCTCAAGAAAACCTTGTCACGATCAGATACCAATGTCTTCGGAAACCCATGAAGCTTCACGACTTCCCTTACAAAAGCTTATGCTACCACGTTAGCTGTGAAGAGGTGCTTGAGTGCAATGAAATGTCCATATTTACTCAAGCGTTTCACCACAACAAGTATGACGCTGAACCCCTTTGAGAGTGGCAACCGTTCCACGAAGTCGAGACTGATGTCAGACCAAATCTGCTTCGAAATGGGCAGTAGAGAAAGCAGGCCTGTAGGGGAAAGCGTTGAGTACTTGTTCTCTTGACAGATTTGGCAACGTCGGATGTACTCTACCACATCTCTGCGCATTCCTCTCCAAGAGACTTCTTGTCTCAACCTTTTGTATGTTTTCAAAGCGCCTTCATGACCCCCTGTTTCACTCGAGTGGAACTGCTGCAGCAGCTGCGGAATGAAGCAGGAATCTGCTTGTAACAATAGGCACCCTTGCTTATAAAGAAGACCCTGGTAGACACTATACTCCGAGTGATCTTTCTCCCCTCTCTCAACTCTTCTCAAGAGCTCGCCCTATTCAGAGTCCGCTTTCACTTGTTCTGCCAAAACCTTTTTGTCAAAGGTTAGAGGAGCCATCAAGGTGAAGTGTTTGAGCTCCTCCACGTGTGGTCTCCTTGACAGAGCATCCGCCACCCGATTGTCAACTCCAGGTTTATACTCGATCTTGTAGTTTAAACCTATTAACTTGGCGGCCCAACGCTGCTGAACGGAAGAGACTGCTTTTTGATCAAGCAAATGCTTCAAACTTCGCTGATCCGTCTTGATTATGAATTCCTTTCCCGTAAGATAGTGTTTCCACTTGGTAACTGCCTTCACAATCGCAAGCAGCTCCCTCTCATAGACAGATTTAACTCTTCCCTTGGCCGAGAAGGCTTGGCTAAGGAAGGCAATCGGCCTCCTCCCTTGCGAGAGTACAGCTCCTATCCCTGCACCCGAAGCGTCAGTTTCGATGGTGAAAGGCTGGGAAAAGTCTGGTAATACCAGTACAGGCAAAGAAGTCACCGCGTTTTTGAGCTTGTTGAATGCTTCATCTGCCGCAGGGGACCACTTGAACCCTTCCTTCTTGAGGAGTTCTGTCAACGGCCGAGCCATAATGCCGTAGCTCTTCATAAACCTCCAGTAATATCCTGTGAGTCCTAAGAAGCCACGCAGCTCCGTTACTGACTTTGGTTTTGGCCAAGCCAACATTGCTTCGATCTTCTCAGGATCAGCTGCTACCCCTTTGCCGGATATCCAGTGTCCGAGATAAGCCACTTCCTTGCTCCTAAAGAACACTTCTTGCCATTGGCATAGAATTGGTGTTGTTGCATGAGCTCCAACACTACTTCGAGGTGCTTCAGGTGTGCAGTGAGGTCTACACTATACACCAAAATGTCGTCGAAGAACACCAAGACAAACCTTCGGAGGTATGGCCGAAATAAATCATTCATGACACTCTGAAAGGTTGATGGTGCGTTGGTGAGGCCAAAAGGCATCACCAAAAACTCGTAGTGCCCTTCATGAGTCTTGAAGGCAGTCTTTTCGATGTCACTGCTCTTCATACGAATCTGATGGTATCCTAATTTAAGATCCAGCTTAGAGAAGACAGTTGCTCCGTTGTGTTCATCCAACAGTTCCTCTATGATGGGAATGGGGTACCTATCTGGAATAGTCGCCTTGTTGAGCGCTCTATAATCCACGCAAAACCGCCACCCTCCGTCCTTCTTCTTAACAAGCAATACAGGGCTTGAATAAGGGCTAATGCTTGGCTGTATTACTCGGGCTTCCAGCATTTTCTTCACCAACTTCTCAATCTCATTCTTCTGGGTGAAGGAGTATCGGTATGGTCTTATGTTGATAGGCCCTACTCCTGCCTGAAGTGTGATCGCGTGCTCCCTCTTACGGTCTGGTGGCAGCCCCTTAGGCATATTAAACACTCCCGTATACTTCTCCAATACTTCTTGCAGCTCTCGAGAATGTTCGTGATACTGTGGTGGGCTTGCACTCGTGAACAACGTGGTGAGTTCCAACAAGTAAGCCTCACCATTATGTTGGAGGTCCTTTTCCATAGACTGAAGTGAAATCTGCTCTCGACTTAGATTTGGATCTCCCTTGATGGTGACCCATAACCCCCTGATTCTCCAGCTCAGAGTGCTGCGCAGCCAGTTGATGCGAGTATCCCCCAATGAAGCCAACCACGTATACCCCAGCACTACATCCGTGTTTCCCAGATCAAAACACAGAAACTCTTCTACTAGTTCGACTCCCTGAATATCGAGTGATAAACCGGCACATCGACCCTTGCCACTAATGATTTCACCACCGCCCACTCGAACTCCAAAACCCCGTGAATCAGTTTGAGTCAATCCCAGTTCTTGTACGAGCTTCTCTGAAATGAAATTTCTCATTGCTCCTGAATCAATGAGGACGATCACATCCTTATCTTTGATCTTGCCCTGCATCCGCATTGAGTTGACGGTAGTCAATCCCACCATAGATTGCAGAGATAAAGTCACTAACTCCTGTGGCTCTTCCTCTTGGACTCCCGTTTCTTGCTCAATCTGTTCCTCCACTCCTTCGTGATTAGATGCTTCCTCATCTTCAAGCTCCATACACTTGAGCTTCTGCTTACAACGATGCCCATGGAACCAAGGTTTCCCGCAAAACTTGCACGGGTTGGGACCCCGTGAAGAGCCTCCCACAACCGGCTTCTTGTTCTCCTTGGCATAAGTGATTCCGGTGCTACGATTTGTAGGAGTTGTAACATAGACGTTTTGTGGTCTTTGCGGGTTTCGATTAAAGTAGCTGACTTGATCCCCTTCCTGTGATTCGATCAGCTTCGCGATATCCACAATCTCCGCCATATTCGCAGGTCGGCATCTTACCACTTGGTCTCGAAGGCTCTTCCTTAACCCCCGTAAGAACGTAGATTCTAGAACATCATCCGACACATGTGGCAACTCAACGACTAAGGCTTCAAACCTTTCCCGGTACTCTTCCACGCTTTCCTTCTGGAAAATACAGAACAAGTGGTCCACAGATGAACACCCACGGCTTTGCTTAAACCTTACTTTGAACTTTTCTTTGAAGTCCTTCCAGGCTACAATGTGCTCTCTCTCCTGAGCTCCCTGCCACCAGGTCACTGCAGCGCCGGGGAGACACATTACCGCGTGGTCCAACTTCTCCGCCTCTGCGGTTCCGTTCATGGCACAACACTTCTCCAGCCGAAAGAGCCAATCTTCCAGGTTGTATCCTTCATACAACGATAGATCGACTCGCTTAGACGGAACCTCCGTTGTAGCTTGTGGTCGCTCTACCCGTAGCTCTCGAGCCGTGGGAAGCGCGAAGCCATCCGTGCGTCTCAGTCGAAGCTCCTTGTTGGGTCGGGGTAAGATCCATTCCCTTCTTGTTCGATCTGAGTGTTGTTCCGGCGTAAAAGGGGCGGCTTGGTTTGGTGTCGCAGAGATAGGACTTGCAAACCCTATCGGCGAAGCTCCGGTCATCAGGTAGTCTATCTTCTTCATCATGTCGAACATCGCTTGTCGGACCCAAAGCGTATCCTTATCTTGCTTGTCCAGGCGTTGATTAACGGTTAGAGCTGGAATCGGTGTCTCAGGTACACTCGTCTCGAGTTCAATCGACGCAGATATGGGCTCAGCGCCGCTAACGGTGGGAGCGTTCGTCATTTCTTCTCGACATCTCTCACAGTCAGCACTCTCAATGAAAGCACCAATGATAAGACCTAAATCTTACCTAGCGTATTAATAGAATAACTCGAACATAAATAGAATAAGATAAGAGAAGAAAGGATAAGAGAAGAGAAGATTTAATGTTTGATCTTATTTAGATAATCAATCCTAAAAGGGAAACACTGTTTAAATAACATTCAATGCAATAGTTAAAACGATAGAGTATTACAATAACTAAACCCTTTCACAGAACGAGAGTCTTCGTCTCCTTTCTTCCTGACTTTAGCCACTTTCTATAACTATCTTCTTCTCCAAAGCTCGAGCTCTTTTCATCTGTGATCGTGGCTTCTTCCTCATAAACGCCAAAGGCACCTTCAGTCTATCAGAATTGTTCTGGATTAGCGAGATGATGCGGGTTCAAAGAGGAAAGAATGTGATTTGAGAAAGGCCCAATTATCGGTGGTAGAAGTAAATGATAAAATCGTGGAAACAACCGAGTATTGGGATTCGATGATCGTGGCGGCCCAGAACGATCCTTCTGCCCACAAGCAAGTGAAACTCACGCATATAGTGATCGACGACGGAGCACCTCCGGAAAGAAAACCTTCTGCACTTGCGTCTTTCCCGTCGAAGAATCCTTCCCAAGGCGACAAGCAAGTAAAGCTCAAGGATACAGGGATCGCCGGCGGCAACAAAGAAACACCTCCGGGAAATCAAACTTCTGCAGTTGAATCTCTCACATTGAAGTCACTACACATCGTAAGTTATTTCTCACTTTTCGTGTTGTATAGCTTATCCTATGTACACTAGTGAGTATAGAGCCTACTTCTGGACCAGCAACAAATTATGATTTGACCTTTTTTTCCAAGTTTCCAACACACGTATCTTTACTTATTT
Source organism: Thlaspi arvense (assembly GCA_911865555.2). Lineage (NCBI taxonomy): Eukaryota > Viridiplantae > Streptophyta > Magnoliopsida > Brassicales > Brassicaceae > Thlaspi > Thlaspi arvense. The sequence continues at coordinate 52,425,330 of OU466857.2, forward strand.
CTCTCTGAATTCAACGTAGGATTAGTGGCTTATTCTACTGCTACGAACTGGCTCTATGTGTTATAATACCCAATTGTGTTTCAAATTGCAGGCAACACATCTCATGGATACCTTTATGAGCCTTGCCGAGTCAAACACTCAGAATAATCTAGAGACTTGTGGTCTTCTGGCTGGATCACTAGTGAGCATATGTCTATACAAATTCTGTTTTTGCTTATGGACAACAAATAATGATTTGTGATTGACGTATATGCAGAAAAACGACATCTATTATATTACTGTTCTTATCATACCAAAGCAGAAATCAACATCGGACTCTGTAAGTCCAGTCTTGTTTTGGTATTTCAACTTAGTTTTATTTTATATTATACGTTCACTTATTTCTCTCTCTCTCTGTCTCTCTATACAGTGCCAGATCACAGACGAACATGAGGTTTTGGAATTACAAAACAAGCATTCCCTTGTCCCACTTGGTTGGATTCATGTGAGTAGAATATATTACGATTTTATATCTCATAGATGTATGTTTGAGATCAGTCTTGTTGCGTAAATATTATTTGTAGACTGACTCGTTACGCGCTGTCTCTAGACACATCCCACACAGACTTGCTTCATGTCGGCCGTTGATATACACACCCAGTTCTCATACCAGGTACAGAGAAAATGATTTGACATTTTTTGGAATGACAGGCTCTCTCTCTCACTAATTGCAATGTTTTTTCAGCTTATGACACCGGAAACTGTATCAATTGTTATGGCGCCACAAGACTCTTCAATGTAATAAATGAACAAAAGGCCACTTTATTTATGTTCAATGAAATGATTTGGAAAGCTCTAATGCATCTCTAATTTGTTTAGGAAATACGGAATATTCCGGCTGACAGTACCCGAAGGAATGGCTGTGATAAAGAACTGTAACCAGCAAGGCTTTCACCCACACAGCTCGCAAGGACCAATTTACGATACGTGCAACACAGGTGTTCACATGGACCCTGATCTCAAGTTTAATGTTTTTGATCTCCGATAAGCATCACTTGTGCTTTTGAAACTATTTTCAATCCTTATTTCACTACGATTGTGGCGATCCCTATTTGGATTTGAATTTTCTTGATAATAAAAGGGGAACAGACAGAGGTTGTTATGTGGATCAGTTAATTTTTAAATAACTTGAATATTAGACTTGGTGCTATGTGTTTAATGTTGGTCACACCTATTACATTAATCAATTTCATTATATTGTTTGGTATATTAATTCAATTTTGCAAGTGGGTTATAAATCTTTTGCAATATATAATAGAGAATGGTTTAGATGTTAGAGAGTTTGATTAGTCGGTAGGTTGGTGATGTAAACCAGTTTATCTTTTTCTTGAACTCAATTACAATTTCTTAGTACTTACAGATTTTAGTTAGGTGTGGACTTTTGTATTATTTTAAAAAATTAAGAAATAAAATGTGTTTTTATCATCGTTGCTTGCTGAATCTGAGCCGAACCCGGGTTATTCATAAAAACATAAATCCGAGACTATTCTTTTGTCTAATCATTAGAAGAAGAAAAAGTTGGTAAACAGATCAAAATTATTCATTTCATTAACTATATAAACCGTATCCGTGGTTACAACGGTATACATAATAATCCCATGTTTTTGAATATACTTCATACATAAACTCAGGTCCGGCCCAAACAAAAATTAGGCTCTGTTCCAAATCAAAATTTGGACTTTTAATTGCACCATTTTTTAAAAATTGGACCGTTAATTACACGATTTCAAAAAATTAGGACCCTAAAATGTAACAAAAAATAGATGAAATAGAAGGATCTAGTGCAAAAGCAACTCCAACACACTCTTAAAACCGGGCCTGCATAAATTCAGATCCCATCTAAATTTATATTCAAGCTATCTTGTGTCTAGATATGTGTTGCATATTTTATTATTTTTGGAGGTGTTATCTAGATATTATGAAGGCTAAAGAAGTTTGCTTATCAAATGGAGTTCAAGTGGATGCATGGAGGAGAGTCAAAGGGAAGCTAAACAAAGAAAAGGACGACACCAGGCATTGTATCAGCTACATCACCTCGCTGCAACATGGCCATAAGCTTTATGAACTCACATCGGCGACTACACCTCGCTGAAGAGGAACTATACGTTGAATGGGATCACACCAGCATCTCACACCGACAACTACACCCGATGCGAATTCACACCGGCGACTGCACCGGCTAGGTGGCTGATATGATCCTCTTCCCCAGCCAACTTTGACTTCGGTCAACGTGCAGACTTAACTTTTGACCAAGCTTTGACCCTTGACTATAAAAGCAAAAGCTTATCTGTTTATCACTGATCAATCATTAATCTTAGTTCTATACTTTTATCTTATCCATAAACTCTTTCTTTCTTGTTCTTGAGCTTTTTCCAGTTTTTTTTTGTATTTGTAAGCAACAAATTGAGTTTCTAATAGAAGTTTGCATTTCTTGTTATTGATTGTCTTGTTATTGCTTCGGATAATGATTTCCTACATCTCTTTCTCTGTATTTGATAGATTGAACATGGTTTGTGAGTAGTCTTTTCTAGGTTTAAGGATGGATTAGATTTAGGATAATCCAAGGCTGAAAACATAATGTTTAAGTATAGATGATGTTAGATCCTTCACTATTGGGTGTTCTTAATGCTTGATTCTTTCTGATCAATAGAATTTCAGAGCGCAAAGGATCCTAAGTACCTGAAAACCTCCAAGCCAAAAAGACCCCTGCTCTTCCTAGGGTCACAACTTGCTGCACAGATGGAGCGTGGAACCCGGAATCCAAGAATGGAGGCATGGGTTGGATTATCTCCAATCCAGAGGGAGACACGATCCCGGAAAGCTCCTCAACAAGACAATTCGTAGCATCGGTGCTGACAGCAGAAGCCTTACCAGTCTTAGGCGCTTTTGGAGACTCCATCTCGCTATAGATCAAAGGCATGCTCATCGAGTCGGACTCAGAAGTCTTTATCAACGTCCTCATTCCGGGATCAGAACTGGTAGAGATAGCAGGCATCCTTGACGATATCAGGAGACTTGTTTCTCTCTTGTCTTCCATTTCTTTTAGTTTTATCAATCGATCTGCAAACTATTTAGTAGATGGGCTGGATAAATCAGCCCTAAACTCTCTTAGCCCAGTGGGCCATGTCTAAACCATTTGCAAGTTTTAATTTAAAAAGTTGAAAAAAAAAAGTATAGATGATGTTAGATCCTTCACTATTGAGTGTTCTTAATGCTTGATTCTTTCTGATCAATAGAATTTTGAATCTAGGGTTTCTCTGCACCAAAATTGTTTGATGAAATACCTGAACCAGCTTCTTAGTGGATTTGCTTATCTTTAGACATGAGAATGAATGACTAGGGAGCTTATTCGCTAGATAGAACTATTTCTTTATGCTTGTTTGTTTCCTGATCACTAACGAGAATTAGATCTTGATTATGCATTCAAATGAATAATTATCATGAGAGTGGATTGATTTACATGTTAGATTTCTATGCTAAAGGATCATGCATTCATTGATTGTTTGAACATCTTGTTTAAGGCAAAGGATCATTCTAGCTTGACCATCCCATCCTGAACCCTCTTGTTTATCATTAGAATATCTCTGTTTTGCTCTATTCACTCTATTTTCTTAGGCTTTATGTTGTGTTCTGCTTGAATCTATTTGCTGTTTATGGTTTTTATTTCACTTTGATCATTGTCCTGTTTCAGTTTGGTGACTGGTTAGGGTGTTAGATTTTTAAAACCAACCATCTTTGCTTGGCTTAGCTTACAAGAATAAAATGTATTCTCTATGATAATCTTTCCCATTTGGATTGATAAAAGACCCTATACTATACTATAACTGATTAGTAGTGGGTTGATTGCTTAAGTAGTGAAAACCTGCTTATCAAGCACAAAGAGGTTCAAGAGATGATCAAGACTCTACTAAGAAAGAGCTTGAGTATACTAGGAGAGAAATCAAAGAGACGAACTCAAGGCTTGATAGACTGCTCCAAGTGGAACACAAGGAGGTTAACTTTGTTGGGGAAATGGTTAAGCTACAAGGTGATGAAGGGCTCTAAGTGGAGGAGATAAACTATGTTGGGAATCAAAGAGGCTACAACAACTATGACAACTATATGCCGAATCCTAATCTGTCCTATAGAAGCAACAATGTGGCTAATCCTCAAAACCAAGTGTATTCTGATACAAGAGTTTTGACTCTCTGGCCAATTACCCTTTGTACTAGTCAGTTGTAGTAAGGGTTTTATGTCAATCCAAGGGGTTATGAATATATGCCAATAGAATTATGAGCGGAAAGCTCTAAGTCAGGTGGAATCAAGCAAATTTGTTGTTTACACAACTAAAGCTATCAACCTAAGTGATCAAGCACCAAACAGAACTCAAAAGAGAACAACTTAGCAATGATCAGACGCAAATCAAGGCATTAAACAGAGCACTTAAAGCAAAATTCGAAATTCAAATAAGAGAAAGAAGGATCCTAGATGTGCTTATTGACTTTGGGGAATTCAAAGGATAGATAAGGTTGTTTCAAACATCATTGACAATGCAAACAAGCAAACAATGCTGATTCCTAGACATAGAGTTCACAATCAAGCAAGTTAAGTCCAATCTCTTGACAAATAACCCTTTGCTAATCATCCTAACAAGAACTAACTCTCATTAGTGCTAGAACAATCAACAAGTAAGCAAAACCAACTCTATTTAAGTCAAAGTACTCCTCAGACAGTCAATCTCTTGAGCTAAGGCCAGTAATTCCTCTATTAAACAAGATCAGCATTTCATAAAACACTTGGTGGGCATAAGATGAAACCTAAATCTAGATTCATGTGATCAAGACAAATCTAGCCTAAACACAGATTAATAGAGAGGAATCAATCATATTAATCACTAACAAATCTAAAACAAGTCTCTAAATTCCCCTAATCTACCATATCTAAAACCCTAAAGGACCCACTCACTCATCATCATAGAAAACACCAAATCACAAGAGTAAATGATGCTAAACATGATTAAGAGGGAGATTAGAGAAGAAATTAAAAGACAAATACAAAAGACTGGAAAAACTCTTAAAACTAAGCAAGAACAAGACTTTTTCTAAAAACATTAGATCAAGCCTATTTATACTAGATGACAAAAGCCCTAGAATAATGGCAAAATTGTAAATAAAAGGAAGTTCGGACTGGTTCTCATCGGTCACAAATGACTGATATAGATGATCGATGGAGCATTTACTTGATTTCCATCGGTCACTCCTTGACCGATACGGATGACCGATACGCTTCTTCGAACACTCGGCTTGATCCCATCGGTCAATCTTGACCGATAAAGATGACCGATACAGATGTCCTGTCTCTTCCCATCGGTCACAAGTGATCGATGCAGATGACCGATGGGATCTTCAACTCCTCTGCTGCATTATATCGATCATCACAGACAGATGGAGCTCGTGCTATAACCGATGGAACACCAGAAATCGCCTTCCTTAGCTCCTTTTGCTCCTTCTCAGCTTGGCTAACTTCTTGAACCATTCCCACACTTCCTCCTTGCTCCCAATAGCTTCTTAAGTACCTAAAAACATCCTTAATACATAGAGAATGCAAACTACAACCTAAATGCAACCTAAGTCTAAAAGAAAATAAAAATGGGACTAAAGAGAAAGAAAACATGCAAAAGGTGACCAAAACATGGACTAAATGCAAGCCTAAATGATATAAATGTATGAGATATCATATCCTCCACAACAAGGCCAAGGACAAGGGAACCAACAAAGGAACTTTTAGCCTTTCAACAACTAAAGTTTTGCTCTCAAGAATAACTTTCAAGGGAACTATCAGCCAAAACAACAATTTGCTCCTCCTGGTTTTGCTGCACAAGGTCAAGCTAATATTTCAAGCTCTAATGATGCTGAAATGAAAGGGATGCTCCAGCAGTTAATCCAAGGACGACTCAATAGTAACTTGGAGTTTAACAAGAAGTTTGCTGATGTTTACAATAGGTTGGACTCCTTTCATGTTGACCTTTCCACAAAGCTTGATGGTTTGACTTCAAGGGCAAAGACATTAGAGACCAACAAGGGAATTGCTTCAGAACCAAGACCACAAGGAAACCTTCCTGAAAAATCTGAAGCTAACCCCAAAGAGTTCTGCTATGCCATCACTGTTAGGGAAAAGTTTGTCTTGTCTGATGAAGAGACTTTCAAAGATAACTTCTTATCTTTGATTAATTAGTACACTAAAGTCCAAAGTGAAGGGGAGGAGACTCTTGAAGCTGACCCCACCAAGGAGGAAGAGAATAAGGCGCCAATAGAGGCTGTTAAAGACAAGGAGGAAGAAAGAATCTATGTTCCTTCATCACCTTCTAAGCCACTTCTTCCTTTTTCTGGAAGGTTCAAGAAGCAACTCATTGAGAAGTACACAAACCTCTATGAAGCTCAAGTGAAGATGATCAATGGAGGCACGGATGTGTTGTCCAAGCTGCCCACTAAGGTTGAGAAGATCCACATCACTAAGCTTGGAGATCCTGGATGCTTTACCTTGCCTTGTGAGTTAGGAGAACTCTCTTTCAAAAGCTGCTTATGTGATCTTGGAGCTAGTATCAGTTTGCTACCCATCTCTACTGCTAAGGCTTTGGGATACACTACATTCCAAGACAGCCAAATTACTCTCACCATATCTGAAGGCTCAGTGAAGACACCTCTTGGAGCACTTAAGGATGTTCCCATGATGATTGAAGGAGTTGTGATACCAACTGATTTCTTGGTGCTTGATATGGAAGGGAAAGTAAAGAACTCTTAATATCTTAGGAAGTCCATTATTGGCTACTGCTGGAGCTGTGTTTGATGCTAAGGAAGGGACCATTGAGATGAGGTTGAGAAAAAACAAGGTCTTGAGGTTTGATTCCAAGGGAAACAAGATGGACAATGAACAATCTTTCTCTATGGAGGTTAAAGAGTTAAAGTTGGCTGCTGAGAATTGGCTTTCGCACAATGAGTATGATGGTGAGAGCTTTGATTAATGCAGCCTACTCAATCTATTTGAGGAGCTTGAGACTACTACTAAGGAAGAGCTTCACAAGGTGGACACCATGAAGAGTGCTAAGGATATTTTGCTTGGTCCTTTGGAAGATGATCTGATTTTGAGACCATATGTGTCTAGAGGTGGTGAAGTTTCATACATGATGAAGTATGAGGGTAAGTCTTAGCCTTTTGCAATTCTGAAGATCAATGGAATCACCAAGAAGGTAAAGGGAGAAAGCATAGGTTGTGCTGAAGAGAAGTCATCAAAAATTTGCAAGCCTTCAGACCTTCCAACAATAACAACCAAGGATCAGACTAGTAAGAATCCACCCAGGAGTTCTATAACTCCTTCTTACCCCAACAAAGGAATCAAGGAAAGTCAATCTTAGTGACTCTAAACAAGTGCACTTGGGAGGCATTCCAATGGTATCTTTGTATATATTACTGCTTTCTAATGTTTTTAATGTCTATTTTAGTGTTTGTGGACGTTCCTAGACACCAGGTTTGAGCCATGGATGAAGGTGTTAGGTTTGGAAGAGGGGAGAAAACAAAGAAGGTCAATATCGACAAGTGTATCAGCCTAGTCAGTTTGATATTGTCAGTATCGAGCTACATATTAGGCAACCTTGCCCGATATTGGACAGTTTGAACTGTATCAATCTATCTACCAAGGATAGAATGGCTGATATGGTGGAGAAGAGTCCATACCGACCCATGTACCAAGCAAGACCAAGCCGATATGCCTTGATGGCACGCGTACCGTGCTATGTATAGGGCAAGGTCCAAGGAGATACAGCGAGTGAAGGAACGTATTGGGCTATGTATCGGCCAATCCTGGCCGATATTCGAACAGACAAGGCCAGTATCAATTTGAATATCGGGCAAGGCCAGCCGATATCCAATATCGACCTACGTATCGGCCAGTCCAGCCTGATATTCCCCCTTCGAGGTAAGTTTAGTTTCAAAATTTTCCCCTCTTGGTCAAGCTTGGCCAAGGATTTCAAATTTGAATCCCCCCCCCTCCCTTCTTAAGCACTAGAGGGCCCACCTTTACGTACTCCTTTTTTCTTGTTCCCCTTTTCTAAGATTCCTTCTTCTTCTTATAAACACAACTTCTCTCCTTCTCTCTCACACTCTCATTTTTCTGCAACAAATCATAAAATTCGAAATTTCTTAGACTTTCAAGTGCTTAGAGGAGCCCAATACCATCTATCAAAGTAATGTACCTCTACCTCTTTAAATCTTCAAAGGGTTTCCTTTCCTTTGAAGATAAATATTGTTTAATTGTTTGTTAAGTTAATTTCTTAATTGGTTTGTTACATGATCATCAAAGACTAGAGTATGATTTTTGCTTCTCGTGAATTTATTTAGTAATTACATAGTGAAGTCCTTGAATTTTGACTAGAAGCATTAATTTTTCATTTATAATGCTTGTCAAAATTTGAAGTTTTCCTTGCATTAACTTAATTGTTCTTGTTTAGCTTCACCATTCTAAGAATCATGCATTTTATTTTTTTTTGAAATTTTGAATTTGGATTTCTATTATGCTTAGTTTAAGTGTTGATTCACCATTTTTAGAGGTTTACTTATGCTTGTTAAGTATATAATCTCTTCATTTTGTGCATCTAAATGTACTTTTACCATTAGTCTTTTGTCCCACATCTTTGTACTTACTTTCTTTCAAGTTGTTTTCTTATAGGTATCATGTCAAAGACAAGAGGTGGGACAAGCACAGATAAAGCAAGAAAAGAGAAAGCACAAGGGAAGAGGAAAGTTGATAGTGGCCAAGTGAGCAAGACAAGGGGAAGAAGAAGGAACAAATGACCCTACACCAAGGCAGCTTTATGATCTCTGCCAAAAGGTGGAACTAAGGCTAACAAGGTATCATCATGTCCCTAGAATGAAGGAGCCAGGTATTTTTGTAGACTGCCTCACGATCTTCAAGGCAATGAAGCTAGATAAGCTCTTGGGAGATGCACATTCAGCCAACAAGGAGCAAGTCCTCCAGTTCTTTGCTACCTTGAATGTCACCTTTTATGAGTAGGGTGAAGAGACTCCACAAGAGGATGATGATGGCTTCATAATCTTCAAAATTGCAAGGACCAGTCATAGGCTCTCCTTTAGAGCTATTGAATATGCCTTTGGATTCCTAGCTGGAAACAGAAGAGGACAAAGCTTTGGGATAAGCAAGGATGAGTTAAAGAGTTTGTGGGATCACATTGGCAAGGGAGTGTACAGATCTGGAAGAAACAAGGCTTTATCTCATAAATCATCCTGCACTTAGATATGTGCACAAGGCCCTTGCTCACACTTTCTTTGCAAGGAAAGATTGTGGAGCTGTGGAAACTGAAGAGCTGGAGCTAATTGACCAAAGCCTGATCTATATTTGGAGGAAACAAGGGATGAAAGAGAGCTTTTGGGTACCAATGCATATACTGGACTTGTCACCATCCTTATGTAATAATTTCTAGTCTACAAGCATTAGATAGCTATAACTGAAGACAAGTCACCAAAGCTGTTTTGTGGAGGAATTACTTCAGCTTTGCTAGTTGTTGCAAAAGTAGAGCTTGCATCACGAACGACAAAAGTGGAGTGGATGGACCTCACTTACCTAAGGAAATCTCAATTTCTTGGAAAGAAAGTGGGAAGCAAGCACATCTACAATTTTATCCAAGAAGATGGATCAGCTGCAATGGTTCTCCTTTCTAACCAATACTTCATATCCATCTCAAACAAGAGTAACATGGGCTTCCACCCACCCCAACACATGCTCAATGAAGAAGGTGCCCTTTGATCTTTTGCACAAGAAGACCTAAACATGGTTGTCTACTATGGTGGTCAAATGGCTGAAGAAGTTTCTGAAGCGGATGAAGAGCAAGATTACCCAAGATACCATGGGAGTGACTTCCACTTTGAGCCACATGATGTATCCCAACAAGGACGTCCTTCGAAGAGAGTTCATGAACACATTAACCTTCTCCAAAAGTAAAGCAAGTGGAAAGATAAAACCATTAAGAAGTTGGTGAAAGGAATGAAGAACATGAAGCGCCAAATCAAGGACCTTGAGAGGAAGAAGAGCAGCCATTCAAGGTCTCCTCCTCATGCTGAAGCTGAGCAAGAAGGATAAAGTCTAGGAGGAGAAGGAAGAGTGCCAAGTAGAAGAAATTACTTTCATGCCCAATATAAAGAAATCAAATCTTGGGAACCACCTAGACCTTCTTCTCATGGGAAGCAAAGGAGGAGAAGGAGAGTAGCAAGGAAGGACATGCCTACTTCTAGCCATGAATTAAAGCTCACGGAGGACCTTTCAGGAGCCTCTTACACCTCAAAGTACACTTTATAAGGTACCACAACTCCCTCATTGTAAATACCATTCATTTTTTTTTACTTTGCATATTTTGTGTGTTTTCATCTTTCTCTCAAGGTTTTATTACACAAGAGAATGTGCAATTTAAGTTGGGGAAGAGCTTGTATATTTGACATTGTGTTTTGTTTTCTTAGTTTTAAATTTTTCATACTTGAATCTCATGCATAGAAAAACACAAAAAATTGAAAAATTTTAAAACTTTGCAACTAAAAAACAAAGCATTTAGTTGTCTTTGCACTTATGACTGAGTATAGATTCCATATCATTTAAGATGCATAACATTTGCATAGGGTGTAATGATGATAGTTCCTTGTAAAATGCCAAATGTTTGAAATTATATCATTGCCCAAGTTGATAATTGTTTGATGCATCTTGAGTAAGTTAGAAGTTAAGGTTGAACCATGCTAGGAACTCTAATTTATACATTCATATCTTGTACTTAAGCTTGTTGTGATTTGATATCAAATCTAATAACTTGAATTTTAATCTTGACTTGAATGATCTTGCTTATGTTTTGAAAAGTGTTTTCATGGCTATCATACACATACTTGGACATTCTTTTTCCTTCTACTACTCTTGCTAGTCCAAGTAGCTGATCTTCATCTATAGGACAGTTAAGCCCACCTTAAACTAATCCTCTTTTTAAGCCTAAAATACTATCTTGTGTGTGTGAGGCCTTATTTTGAATGAGCTTAGATGGTTTAGCACTACAAAATAATCTTTTATGTAGATGGCTAATTTCTTTGAGCTATACATAGGCTTAGGATGGTAGATTTAGGTGAGGGACTTAGGTGTTATTTTATTTCCAAAAGTGGAGAAGAGAAGAAGAAAAGGGAATGCAACAAAGCTAACCATGTGTGGAGCCAAAGAGGTTTAAAAGCAGCAAGCAAAGAATAGGAGTTCTCAACCAACAAAGAAAAAAGGGAAAAAACGCCTAAGGCATCTAAAGATGAAGAAAATGGAGACTTCCTAAGCAATAAAGAAGAGCTGCAACAAGAAGATCAAAAGGCCACATTATGAAGATAGCAATGAAGTGAAGATTCTTTAAGAAATTGCTTAGTTTGGGGGTGCTTAAAAGGGGCTAAGGACTTAAGAAAGGATATATTATGGATTATATGGGGTTATAAGCTGAGTTTGGGGTTTAGAACAATCTAGGAATTGGGTAGATGAAAGTTTGTCCTTGTATGTATATGTTGTGCTTTACCCTTAGCATTTTTCCAAAGTTCATACCTTTAAAGAGAGATCCCTTGCATTTGAAACATCATATTGAATGAGATCATTTTCATCTCATAGCCATGTACTTGAACCATATGCTTTCACTTGTTAGCATAAGTAAGATCTATTGTTAAATTTTAATTAAATGTTAAAGAGTTGGTTGATTTGAATAAAAGTGTAGGCTAAGTTTGATGTCTTTATTGAGTTGTGATGAGCATGGCTAGGTTCTTTAAAGTATGATGAGTTATTGTTTGCATCTTATAATTATCATCATGGACATTGATTTGATATTTTTTCATTAGCATTTTTGGATTTGAACACCCACCTTCAAACCTCTCTCTCTTATTTGTTTTTGATTGCTTGAGGACAAGCAAAAAGCAAGTTTGGGAGAGTTAATATACTCATTATTTATACCATTTCAGCATGCATTCATTTGTCCCATTTGCATCTATTTAGGACTTAAAGTAGTTTTAAGAGTTGCATTGCATGTTTGGTGCATTTGGAGTTTATGGCAGGTGCAATTGAGGTGTTTAGAGGCTATGAGGAGCGTTAGTAGTGATCAAGAAGTGAAGCCAGGGAAGAACAAAGGCAAGAAGGACCATCTCGAGCTGGATATCAGGCAAGTCTGCTCGATATTCACCATATCGAGCTGCATCTCGGCTTAGACAAGTCGATACATCATTCAATACTTGTACCAAGCTGGATATCGGGGTGGAGACAAGACGATACAGGCGTGAAAGGACGTACCAGGGAGTATAACGAGGAGACAAGCCGATACATTTGAGGCAGGACAGCCATACCGAGCTGTATATCGAGGTGGGCAGCTTGACACACCTTAATAGGCGATCGTATCGGTCTGTGTACCGAGGAAGGCTAGCTCGATACAACCCAAGATGATGGATGTACCGGCCTGCGTTACGAGGAGGAGCAAGAGGAAAAAAGGTCATATCGACTTGGATATCGGCCTGGACAGCCCGATATGGTACATCCGAACCAAACCTAATCTGTTTTACCCTTGGTTTATTAGAGATATTCCTCTTACCTACAAATATGTTAAGACCTAAAATCATTAGGCAATCTATCTTTTATTTTTCTAAGCTTACGAACTTTCGTTTTTGATTAAACTTTGTAAGAATCTTGATTTGTTGAGTGAATTTCAGCACTTCTCTTAATATTTCCTTGTCTAATCTTTTTCCTAATCATGTCTTACCATACTTTCTCTTTAGATTTTATGGTTTTGGCAATGATTAGTGAATAGTCTTTTTAGGGTTTGAGATGGATAGATTAATGGGGGTTTTAGGATAGATTAATGATGTCTTGTGCTTAATCTTATTGTTTCCTCTCTGTTTGATGCATCAAACTTGATCAAACTTTCTTATATTCTAGCTTTTTCTTTTGCTTATGAAGTGTTTGTTGAAATGCTGATAATATCATTTAGATGATTTGTTCATCCTAGCCTAAGAGATTAGATATCTAGGGATCATTTTGGCTATAAAAGTAGTTTTGCTTGCTTGCTAACCATTTGGTCACTAATGAAAATAATTTTTAATTAGGTAGTTAGTAAAGGGAATTTCATCAAGGGATTCAGTTAGTCTTGCTTGTTTGAATTGTATGCCTAGGAAATAGTATTGTTATATGTTTTATAAAGCATCATTGATCATTCTTAGACCTCCATATATCAATAAACTCCATATTGAGTCCTTCTTTAACCCATATTTGTATCAAGTTCGAAATTTCTTATTTTGCTTAGTCTTGTTTGTTTGCTTTTGCTTGTTTGAAGTTTAATCACTTGTTAGATTTCTAGTCTTTATCCATTCTTTGATTTGACTTGAATTAGATAGTTTATTACATTCATATTGTTTTGAAGCACACCAATTAGACTGATACCTCATATGCTACAATGACATGAGTGGGTTTGAGTAATTGAAGTTGCATAAAAAGCTACCACCACCTGGTGATGAAAAATTATGAGGGGACCGATGAACCTGAAGATCACATAGCTCAGTACAAGCAAATGATGTTCTCAACCTCTCCCCCATCGTACATAAGTGACGCCTACCTCTGCAAATGCTTCAGAGCAATGCATTCTGGGCCGGCCCTGCAATGCTGATCAGTCTTCCCAACAAGTCGATCGACTCATTCGCCTAGCTGCACAATGTCTTCGTCCAACAGATCGCCAATAGCAAAAAGCCGAGATGGGGCATGGGACATTTATTCGATATATGTCAGGGGAATGATGAGCAACTATTGTCAGATGTGACACGTTTCAACACAATCCGGATAGAGATACCTGCCTGTCACGAAGTCACGGCGGTGCACGCCTTCTGTAAGGGACTCCTGAATGGATCAGGTCTCTACGAAGACCTCACCAAGAACGATTGCAGCATCATGAAGGACGTTCTCAACTACGTCCATCGACAGATCCGATGGGAGTGTGACCTAGATCATATGGCCATCCTAGCGGACAGCAAAGAGACCGCAATGAGCCCTCCAGAGGCTACTCAGGCAAGAGAAGCAGCTCTACTACCACTCGCCTGTCTGGCAGATATACTAGGTCCCCAAGACTGCATGTTTTCGAGGGTAGGTGGACGTCCTCCCACCCTGCTATGGGGGAGACGACGCAGAACGAGATGGAATTTGACAAGCTCGAGATAGACGCCACTCTGATGGTAATGATCGAGGCCCTGAATGTAACACCCCCGATTCGATCTATGCCCAAGGCCGAACCGCAGATGTCACAAAGCCGAGGTTCACTCGATAAGTCAGCCCGTCTTAGAACAAATCCAAGCATAAGGTCGTCTCGTCAAGTTAGTTTGAACCCTCTCGACCAAGGCCTAAGGCTTTTCAACCTGTACCCCAATCTTGAGTTGTGTTAGTCCGGACTAGACTAATATCATTAAGCAAGCCCAAGTTTGTAAAAAACGTATTTATTATTAATATCATAACATTCTCAAAACACGTTCTTACAAACTTATATAATGCTGCAGCGGAGAGTAAACCCAAAAAGGCATTTAGTGCATACTTTATCTTACAACCAAGTTTTACAAAAGCCAAGCGCAAATCTACTCCGATGTCCTAACATTCCGCTCTGCTTACTATGGCCACTTACGGATAACCTGCAGGAAGGAAGGGAGGGATGAGTAATCTAAGATTACTCAGTGAGTCCAAGACCCTCTAACAATATAAACCCTAAAATCCCCAAGAAAAACCCATAAGCAACAAGCAAACAAACAGTCACGCAATAGCTGAAGCAACGTAAAATAAATAGCTGAAGCATGCAACCCTAAATCTATATGCAAGCGCTAAACTATATGCAAACGTGCCACCACTTCTGCACCACACCGCGTTCTCACAACGCACACACACTACCACACACCACACACCACACTCGCATGGACACAGAGATCTCTAAGTGTGTCGACCAGTTCCCCTCCGCGAACACCCTGCACTTGACTATCACAAAGACAAGCCAAGACAGAACATCACTACTACAAACACCCTGCACTTGGCTATCACAAAGACAAGCCAAGCTGGAACATCGCTATACCCTAGGAGCTCCTCGGTTGGTTCACATCTCGGTGGGGTTTCCATCCGAGAGCCGCCAAGTGAGTTCACATCCCAGGGGGGACAACCATGACTCCTCGCTGGTTTCCCACTATCCCGTCAGATAGTACTCGGCCATAGGCTTGTAAGGCCCGTCCATCTCCGAGTCTTCCCATCTAGCAGTCCATTCGCTAACTATGGGGAGCGGGGAACTCCGACCACACCATCACTAAGTCATGAAGAATAACATGCCACCAACATGACTCCGCAGTATAATGGATCACACACTATTATACTTCACACCGCATTGATCCACACTTAATCAAATGCTAACACTCTCCACGCAACCTCCGAGAAGTTAGCGCCCTACAGTGACAGAAAAGCTAGAACTCCTCTAATCCCAGCTCTCGTTAACGACTACAAGCCTCACACGCTTGAACCTCACTTATGCACGTTCATTGCAACTCCGCTTACATGACTTTTCAGCCACACAACAGGTTTTATCATAAATCATACACTCGCTCATTCGATTAAGGAACATGCAAGCGGATCTGAGATCCGACAGTCTTTACACCCTTCTCACCACTCGGTAAGGATGATAACATGTCCCACGGACATGCATCAAACCATTACCTCTCCCAACGGGTTTCACAGCACTCAGATCTAACACATCCGAGGCTGAACCTGCACCAAAAACATTAGTATACACTCGGATCCACACTGATCCGAGCTTCCCTGCATCACACGTTAGTTACACACATACACACAAGCATAGAGCCTACTCTACCGAGGCTAGTGTTGCGCTACAATGCAAATTCGAGATCCACACTGCACCACGAACAGCAGCCGTGATAGTCCACCACTACCGGGATTCACAAGATCTGACGAAATCCTCCACACACTCCTCAGATCTAGGCACTCACGACATCACAATGATATAGCTGCATATTCCATGCATTTTGCATACACATAAGTTAGTTTCTCACGCATATACATTGCATTTTAGATTAGTTTGCATCACTTTAGGTCCTAGAGTGTTCTTGCACCAGCATATGTATATTTCTTGCATTTTGCATCGCATACAGGTTGTTTTCGGCTACTTTGGAGTCTTGGAGGGTTCGTGGACGTGTTAAGGCTCGTGAGGAAGTTCGTGGGACTTGAAGAATTTGGGAATGCTTGCTAAGGACCAGAGATCAAGAGGAGGTTCGAGCATGGCCGGTCGATCTAGATGAGATCGACCAGAAGATCGAGTAGCCCAGCCGATCCAAGGGAATTGATCGAGACGGGAATTGAGTGAAGCGATCGATCAAGGAGTAGGGACGTGAATGACGCCATGCAGAGCAAGAACCGGATCGAGTCCACCACTCGATCCTCCACAGATCGACTTCAAGATCGAACGAAGCACCCGATCCAATGAGGAAGATCGAGACGAAGATCAAGCTGAAGGCACGATGTCTGAAAGTGATCGAGAGAGATGCTCGATCCCGAAGTCGATCTCAGAGTACTTTAACCGCTTTTGGCCGCTAGCGAAGGGGGGACCATCGAGTTGTTTTTCTATTTTGGCAAGGCGGCGAGCATGCTTTTGAAGGACACGTTTTCATTTTATCTTTTTATAATCTTTTTCTCTCTGTTCGAAGGCGATTTCGCCATTGTTGGATTTTGAAGCTTTTCTTGCTTTGTATCGAATCATTTAAGTTTAATCTATCGTTTTTCATGTTCATCGTTTCATCTTTCATGCTTTGATTGGTTTACTTAATGTGTAGTGAGTAGTTTAATCAGGTTTTGGGGTTGAGAGGATTCAAAGGGGTCGAAAAGGTTTTCAAGTTTGGAGTTTTCTTGTTCTTAATGGCTTTCTCTTCTAGGATGTTGAGTTCTTAAGGCTTAAAGAGTCTCACGCCAAGATCTTTATGATCAGAGAGAGCTCTTACCTTGACAGGATCTAGAGATCTCTGAAAGTCACATCCTAGAGGCTACTTACCCTTTCCTAAACGCCATGGTAGTTTAGGGGACTAGTTAAGCCGTGTGTTTGAAATCTGATTTCCTTGCCCTTCAATCTCTTTTTCCGCTAAACGCCATGGGTCTGGAGAAGAGAATGAAGGAGTGATCCATACCACACGCCATGGATGGATCTTGTTTTGTTTTCAAGGCTTAGAGAACCCCACCAAGTGAGTAGATCTAGAGTTTTCAAACCAAGCTTGAACCTTTGAAACCCCTGAACATGAATCTCGACCCTAGACCCTCTTTCTTAGTCATTCGCTTGTTACCTGTTTCATCCTGGTCATTAGTGTCATTGTGCTTGAACTTTTAGACGAGATCAGTCGTTGTTGCTCGATCTAGTGGTCGATCCTGTAGTCGATCCACTAGTCGATTTTTATAAATTCATAGCCTTGCATTTTAATCATTCTGTTTGTTCGTCGTGGTAGTTCACACTTTCCTAGTAATTTTAAAATAGTTTTGCCTTGCATATAGTCGTTGCATTTAGTTTTTAGGAATTTTTCAATATCGTTCATCATTTGCCTAGCTTTACTCGATCCTTGCTTTCTCATTGAACTTTCTAGCTCCTAGGATTGGATTGATTCCTCTTGCATTATACTACAACTAAGTGCTGCTTGAGTTTTGATAACCTCCTGTTGCATTGCATCATCCTAGAGATAAAAAGCTTGTTATCAAATGGCGCCGTTGCCATTCTAGGAGTATTTAGAAAGCATTGAGATTTGGGGTTTAGTAAAGACTAAACCTTTACTTCATTAAAGTTATTAACTTCTCTACTCTAAAACGTGTGTCTTTCAGGTACATGAATCTTCGTTCAAGGGGAGACAACAATCTACTTCAAACCTTGGACAACATTCATCAACTTGGTCATTCACGGCAAATAAGAGTACGAGAACAAGCTAGAGCTTTTGAGGAGATTGTTCAGCACGGTTTGGTTGACTTCAAAGCTATGGCCAAGCACGAGCATCCAGAAGGACCTCCACCAGCTCACGAGGCAGTGGGAAGGGGCAATGGAAACCCCAACACGCGGCTAGACCCCCAAGGATCATAAGAGCAGGAGATGCTCCCAATACTCATCACAATAGGTTTGGGATCACTCCTTCTCCTGTACAGAATAACAACTTCGAGATTAAGCCGGGTTTCATCTCAATGGTGCAAAACAATAAGTTTCATGGGCTAGCAATGGAAGATCCCTTGGAACACCTTGATAACTTCGAACAAGTATGTGGGATGACCAAGATAAATGGCATATCCGAAGATGCTTTCAAGCTGCGTCTCTTTCCATTTTCTCTCGGAGACAAGGCTAGACATTGGGAGAAAACACTTCCACAAGGTATCATTACCTCTTGGGCCGAGTGTAAAAAGGCGTTTCTCTCAAAATTCTTCTCTAGCACCAGAACAGCACGGTTGAGAAGCGAGATCAGCGGCTTCATGCAAAGGAACAATGAGACTTTCAATGAAGCCATGGAACGGTTCAAGGACTATACTATCCAATGTCCTCACCACAGCTTCAGTGAAGAGACTCTTCTAAGCACTATCTACCGAGGAGCTTCACCAAAGATTCGCTTGTTGCTTGACACGGCTAGTAAGGGAAACTTCCTTGGTCAAGAGGTAGAAGAAGGCATTGAACTGATTGAGAACTTGGCACTAAGTGACGGGAACTATGCTGAGGATTACAACCGTGCACAGAGAGGTTCTGAGCTAGATTCCCACAAGAAAGAGCTTAAGTCTTTGCATGAAAAGATTGACAAGTTGGTTTTGGCAAACCAGAAGCATGTTCACTTTGTTGGTGAAGCGGATGAGAGCCAAGAGGAGCTTGAGTTGAGTCAAGAAGAAGCCAACTGGGTGGCGGGTCAAAACAACTACAAACCTCAAGGATATTCACAAGGCTACAACCAGAACAACAATCTCTCATACCGTAGCACCAATGTCGCAAACCCTAAGGATCAAGTGTATCCTGCTCAGCAAGCAAAGCCTTTCGTACCTTACAACAAAGGTTTTCAGCCGAGTGGTGGCTTCCAAGGGCAAGGGCAGAACAACTTCCAAGGACAACAGCCAGGAAACAAAGGTTATACGCCAATGTACCCTCCGGGCTTTGTACCTCAGCAGCAACAACCGATGCAACAACAAGTTGATCCTGTCCAAGCTATGTTTCAACAATTGATTCAAGGGCAAGCCTCTACAAACCAGATGTTTGCCGAGATGAATACTCGCTTAGACTCGTCTCTCACGGATTTCTCTACTCAGATTACAACCTTGAATAATAAAATAAAGCAACTTGAGAAGGGAAAGGCAAGCTCAAGTGGTCAGAATAGCTTACCGAGCAAGTGTGAGCAAAATCCCAAGGAATACGTCAATGCCATTACGCTAAGGAGTGGGAAAGAGCTAGCACCTACGGTTACTCTAAAGAACAACGAGGACATTGTAATTCAAGAGGGGGAGGGTAAGCTTTCAGCTGATGATGAGATCAGCTTTGACAATGTCTGGATTCAAGGACCAAGAAGAGGAGACAAAGCGGTTGTTGAGAAGAAAGCGGAGCAAACTACTAAGGAGAAGGATGCTTATGTGCCTCCACCGTATGTACCTAAGCTACCTTTTCCTGGTCGTTTCAAGAAGCAACTCATAGAGAAGCATAGAGTCTTGTTTGAGAAGCACCTTAAGGACGTAGAGATCAAGCTACCTCTCGTGGACCGCCTTGAAATGATGCCTAAATGCGCCAAATTCTTCAAAGACACTCTCGTGAAGCAGAATAAGGAAAGCAAGGAAGTGCTTGTTCTAAGTGAGGAGTGTAGTGCTGTGATACACAAAGAGATAGTCCCTAAGAAGTTGGGAGACCCTGGAAGCTTCACTATACCTTGCGCTTTAGGTCCTTTGGAGTTCAAGAGTTGCCTTTGTGATCTCGGAGCTAGTATAAATCTGATGCCTCATTCCGTGGAGAAGAAGCTTGGCTTTACCCGTTTCAAGGATTGTAGAATCTCCTTGGTACTAGCTGACAGAAGTGTGAGGCTACCCGTGGGTTTGCTTGAGGACTTGCCAGTGAAAATCAGTGGAGTAAACGTGCCTACAGACTTCAGTGTGTTGGAAATAGATGAAGAACCAAAGGATCCACTCATTCTTGGTAGACCGTTCTTAGCCACCGCCGGAGCCATCATAGACGTCAAAAATGGTAAGATTGCCTTGCACTTGGGTAAAGATATAAGGCTGGACTTCGATATCAATGAGGTTTTGAAGAAGCCTACGATAGAAGGGCAAGCTTTCTACATTGAGACGTTGGATGCTTTAGCGGATGAGTTGCTGGAAGAGTTGGCTCAGGAGGATCATTTGAAGCTGGCATTGACTAAGGAGCCAAGAGAGTTCGGTTACGTGGATCAGAGGACTCAGGAGTACGTCAACTTGCTTGATTCAAGGAAGGTTATGCTAAGGAAAGCTCCAAGGAGGAAAACAAAAGCAACAGCCACAAGGATGATTGGAGCGAGCTGTTAGCCCCAAAGGTGGACCTTAAGGAGCTCCCAAAAGGGCTAAGGTATGCTTTCTTAGGGCTTAACGAAACCTATCCTGTGATTGTGAATGAAAATTTGAGTGATGATGAATTGCAATCGCTCTTAACTGAGTTGAGAAAGTATAGGAAGGCCATTGGGTACTCCCTAAGTGACATCAAGGGCCTTTCGCCAATGCTTTGCACTCATAGGATTCACTTGGATAATGAGAACGCCTCTTCTATAGAACATCAAAGGCGTTTGAATCCAAATTTGAAAGAAGTCGTTAAGAAAGAGATTCTTAAGCTTTTAGAGGCTGACGTGATCTATCCCATAAGTGACAGCACGTGGGTTTCTCCCGTATACGTGGTGCCTAAGAAGGGAGGGATCACGGTCATTAAGAATGACAAAGATGAGCTTATACCTACTAGAACAATTATTGGACACCGTATGTGTATTGATTATAGGAAGCTTAATCTTGCTACTAGAAAGGATCATTTTCCCTTGTCTTTTATTGATCAAATACTTGAAAGACTTGCTAATCACCCCTACTATTGCTTTCTTGATGGATATAGTGGATTTTTCCAAATACCAATCCATCCAAATGATCAGGAGAAGACGACCTTTACATGCCCTTATGGCACCTTCGCATATCGAAGGATGCCATTCGGGGTTGTGTAACACACCAGCTACATTTCAGCGGTGTATGATGTCAATCTTCTCCGATCTAATAGAAGAGATGGTAGAGGTGTTTATGGATGACTTCTCGGTCTATGGTGCGTCCTTTTCTGAGTGTTTATTGAATCTTTGCAGGGTACTAAAGCGTTGTGGGGAGACAAACTTGGTGCTTAATTGGGAAAAATGCCACTTCATGGTGAAGGAGGGGATCGTGCTTGGCCATAAGATATCAGAGAAGGGTATTGAGGTCGACAAGGCAAAGGTTGAAGTGATGACAAGCCTTGAGCCACCGGTCAACGTCAAAGGAGTGAGGAGTTTCTTGGGACACGTCGGTTTCTACAGGCGCTTCATTAAAGACTTCTCTAAGATTGCACGCCCTCTCACGCGGCTGTTGTGCAAGGAGGCTGAATTCGTCTTTGATGAGGAGTGTTTGCGAGCTTTTGTGACCATCAAGGAGGCCCTAGTATCCGCGCCTACAGTGCAAGCACCAGACTGGACTCTACCTTTCGAGATCATGTGTGATGCTAGTGACTATGCCGTGGGAGCCGTTCTAGGCCAAAGGAAGGATAAGAAGCTGCACGTGATATACTATGCTTCAAGAACCTTGGATGACACGCAAACGAGGTATACCACTACGGAGAAGGAGCTATTGGCGGTTGTATTCGCCTTTGAGAAGTTCAGGGCTTACCTCGTGGGTTCCAAGACCATTGTCTACACAGATCACGCGGCTTTGCGCTACATCTATTCCAAGAAGGACACTAATCCGAGGCTTTTGAGATGGATCCTCTTACTCCAAGAATTTGACATGGAGATCAAAGACAAGAAAGGGATAGTGAACGGCGTTGCTGACCATCTCTCTCGATTAAGAGTCGACGAGTCTCTTCCTTTAGATGATTCTCTCCCCGAGGAACAACTCATGGCGATCACTACGGCTGTTTGTGGGAGCTTAGAGGGGCGGTTTGAGGAAGTTCTGAGCATCAAAGAGGAGGATCTTCCTTGGTACGCAGATATTGTGAACTACTTGGGATGTGGGGAAGAGCCGTCGCATCTTGACAACTACCATAGGAAGAAGTTCATGAGAGACGTGAGCCACTACTATTGGGATGACCCCTATTTATACAAGAGAGGTGTTGATAGCCTGTACAGAAGATGCGTGACAAAGGAGGAAGCGAGAGACATCATCTTTCATTGCCACGGGTCTTTGTATGGAGGGCATTTTGCTTCATTCAAAACCGCCACTAAGGTCTTACAAGCCGGCTTCTGGTGGCCGTCCATCTTCAAAGACACCCATGAGTTCGTGATGAGCTGCGAGGCATGTCAAAGAGCAGGGAATATCACTAAGAGGAATGAGATGCCTCAAGTTCCCATATTTGAGGTAGATGTCTTTGACGCGTGGGGCATAGACTTCATGGGGCCATTTCCTTCATCATACAGCAACAAGTTCATACTAGTAGCTGTTGATTACGTCTCTAAATGGGTTGAGGCCATTGCTTCCCCGACAAACGACTCTAAGGTGGTGATCAAGCTCTTTAAGAGCATTATTTTCTCGAGGTTTGGAGTTCCCAAGGTGGTGATAAGCGACGGAGGGAGCCATTTCATCAACAAGCTGTTTGAAAATCTGCTAAAGAAGTATGGCGTGAAGCATAAGGTAGCTACGCCTTACCATCCTCAAACGAGTAGCCAAGTGGAGGTCTCTAACCGTCAGATAAAGGTGATACTCGAGAGAACTGTTGGGACAACTCGGAAGGATTAGGCGGTGAAGTTGGATGACGCTTTGTGGGCGTACCGGACTGCTTTGAAAACGCCTATTGGTACCACTCCTTTCACTCTTCTCTACGGCAAAGGATGTCATCTCCTCGTTGAGCTGGAACATAGGGCGTTGTGGGCTGTGAAGCGGTTAAATTTTGATCTGAAGACAGCTCAGGAGAAGCGGTTGATCCAGTTGCACGAGCTTGCGAAAGCGCTATGATCTACAAGGAGCGTACCTAGGCTGCTCATGACAAGAAACTGGTACCTAAGGAGCTTAAGGAAGGGATTTTGGTGCTGCTTTACAACTCGAGGCTCAAGCTCTTTCCAGGGAAGCTAAAGTCACGGTGGAGCGGTCCGTATGAAATCAAGGAAGTATTACCTTACTGAGCTGTCACGTTGGTAGGGAAGAGTGGGAATGCATTCACAGTGAACGGACACAGAGTTAAGCCATACATGGCGAGTGCATTTGACAAGGAGAGCACCTCAATGCTTCTCCAGGACCCACCATCTGCCTAAACCAAGTAAAGTCTAGCTAAAGACGTTAAAGAAAGCGCACTTGGGAGGCATTCCCATGTCTATCCTGTACATATTTTTGCTTTATTTCTTTTCGAGTTTTATGTTTTTATCTTGTGAGTGTGTAGGAACAGGTATAAGGGATTGCAGGCAAAGTTCTTAGATCCAAAAGGAGTGAGAAGGGGCGAATATCGACTAGAGATCGAGTGCTAGATCGACTAATCCTAACTTGATCTTTACTAGATCGAGTTAGTGAATCGAAAGGAGTTAGTCGATCTAGACGAGATCGAGTGACAAAGTCGATCTAGATGAGCACGGATCGATCCGTCCTATCTAGATCGACCGATCTAAAATGTCTCGGGAAATTCTTGGAGTTTAGATCGATCGATCCAAAAATGGATCGACCGATCTATTTTCTCTCGGGAAAATCCTTCAAAGACAGATCGATCACTCGACTCGATCCATCACTCGATCTAAATCGAACTGACCCCTTAATCGAGAACACAGCTCGATCACGCGAACTCAGCCTAGTTGACCAAAAGTCAAGGAACGAGAGAGTACAATCGATCTAAGACTCAATTCTAGTCCAATCGAGTCACTCGTCGATCAAATATCTCGATCCGGCCATTATGGGCATGAGATCGAGTCCTAGATCGACCAAAATGACTCGATCTCGTGCCGAGGTAACACTTTCTTTTCCCTCTCTCATTCTTTCCCTCCACTTTTTAAATTCAAATCTTGGTCAAGACAGGAATCTTTGACCATGAAAGATGTGCCTTGACCAAGACTTTTGTCAGAAACCACTTCTTTTACCCATGGTTTTGTTTTTGTTAGCCTTTAAATGTTTTCAACAACTTCACACTCTCTCATTCTTGTTTTCTCGAGTTGCTAAGTAAAAGAGAGTGAGAGTTCTTTGTTTTCTAAAGGCTAACAAACATTTTTGACAATCTTTGCAAATGTATTTTCGGATCTTTGAAAATCTTTAGGAATCTCTTTTTATTTCGCAATTAATTGTTTTAGATGCTAGAGCGGTTTTGAATTTTTGAAACTAGCTTAATAATAAGAAAAATTCTGGATTTTCTAGTATCTCTAGATCTGATTCTCTAATATTTTGCTATAATTTTTATAAATTCCCCAAAATTCTAGGGTATTAGCAATCGACTTTCTTCTTTGCTTCTGTCTTTCTCTCAACATATCGCCTATTTGCTCATTGCTTTGCTTGAGAACTTTGTTTCAAGCGTAATGGCCCCCAAAAGAACGAGAGAGGAGACAGCACAAGAGGGAGAAGGTCAAGAGGTAGCTGCTCAAGAAAGGGTTCGCTGGAGTAAGGATGAAAAAAGGGACAAGAAGCGGCTGGAGAGGCTTCGGTTCGAGCCTACCAAATTCGCGGACAGAGGGTTACTCACTAGGCTGGGGATTCTTGGAGATTTCGACCAACTCCTCAAGAACATTGGCTTAAGATGTCTGTCACGAATGGATTGGCCAACCATTCCAGAAGTGACAATAGACTTGCTTGCCACGTTGGAGTTTGGTTACGAGAACCCTAGCGTCCATGTTCCTTCACAAGGCCGTCTCTCTTTCAAGATCGGACGTCAAGCTTTTAGCCTCTCAATCCCCGAGCTGTGTCAAGCATATGGTCTCAACGCAGCCGCCACCAAGATCGAGTTCCCTCCTTCACGCGCGCAAACGATTTTTGGGACCTGATCAGCAACAATGACTACAAGGCCAACACCGCCAAAATCAAGAGAGTGAGAAGCCCGGTGCTGAGGTACACTTTGAAGCTGATCGCCAACACATTCAGCGGACGGTCAGTTGCTCCCACGATCACGAAGACCGAGCTTTGCTTCTTGTTCCAAGGCTTGAAGCATCTGTTGTGTGATCCGGCGGAGAATGATGCGCCTATGGAGGATGAACTCGGTGATGACGTGAACTACGGGTGCGTACTTGCTGCTTCTTTGGTGAAGTATAAATCATATGCCTTGCGGTGCAAGGCAAGCTCTTCATTCATTGGCGGCTTCCTCACACCTCTGTTCATGCAAGCCGGCGTACCAATACACGAGTTCACACCCGTCCCGGCTAGAGCTTTCATGGATGAAATCTACATGAGGAATACCGACAGCTTGGGACGCACGCCAGCAGAAGGGTTATACGCTTACCTTTTCATCGACGCGGATAATGAGAAGAGAGTGTGCATCCTGCCAAACAAAGACGAGACCGAGCTGCTTGGTGTTGGGAACATCGAGTTCTTGCCAACCGTAGAGGAGTGCTTTGCTCCTCTAAGAAGAACGCCTGCCCAAGCAATCGCTCCACGTCCAAGGTCTGAGTCCCCTGCCACAGAAGATGAGATGCCCGAGGCCTACACCCTTCCCAAGCTCGATTTCGAGCCGAGAACCAAGACGGAGAAATTCCTAGCATCTGTTGTGGAGATGCAAAGGAAAATCAACAAGTGGCAAGGCAAAATGCTCAAGAAGCTTGCCAAGAAGGTCAAATCGCTTCAAGGAGGCTCGCCTAAGAAGGCTGCAAGTGAGGAGGTTCAACAGCCCGAGAAGAGGAGGCTTTCAACCGGTGGAGTTGTCATCCGTGAGACTCAAGGCAGCAACATTCAACCGGCGCGCCTCTCTCTTCAAGAGCCAGGCTCCAAAGGCAAAGCCGTAGTATCTAGCTCCTCTGGAACATCCTCAAGTTCCAGCCGAGACTAGACCCGAGGTAACCACCATCCTCTATTGTATATACCATTCATGCTTTCTTGATTTTGCTTTGTGTTTTGAGCTCTCTCAAACGTGTTTTCCACAGGGACGGTGTCATTCAAGTTTGGGAGAGTATGTGTGTGGTTTGACTAGTTTATTTTGATCTTATTTTATCTTTGCATAACTTGAGTCTTGCATGCATCTAAGGAATAGAAAAGAAAAGGAAAAAAATTGGTAAAATTTTTAAAAATTTTCAAAAAAAATTCATGTAGTTGCATTCATCTTGTTAAGCATTTTAGGATTGAGTCTAGAATTTTTAAGCATCTAGGTTGTTTACATTTGCATAAGGGGTTAAAGTTTTCTTAAAAAGGTGTTTTAAGCTTATGAATGGTTTCATTATCCTAGTTGGTAGTTCTCTAATGCTTTGCTCACACTTTAAAAGTAAGTTCTTACCATGCTTGGATCACTAGTTTTGATTTTCGTGACTAGAATTGAACACTCATGATTTGAAACTTGTCCTATTAAGTGAAAACCTCAACTTGAATTTCTAAATATCATTCTTATGCACTTGAAAATGAACACATGGATCTTAAAAATATTTAGGCTCTCTTCTTCCTTTTATCACTTTTTGTGAGCCTAAGTAGAACTGCCACCTTGACCCTTACCTTTCTTTGAAGCCAAGTTTTCGTGTGTGACATCTTTGTGAGGCCTCTTTCGGTTTTGAACTTAGCATAAAGTGTTACGTTTAGGCGACATGATTAGGTTCTCATATGATTGCTAGCTTTGTATTTTGAAGCTAGATGTAGGCTTATGAAAAGTTTAGGGGATCATTGGGATTGCTTTCATGTTTATATGCTTTCGGTTTCAAAAAGAGTTTGGTATTTGAAGTAAGAAAAATGTTTTAAGTGAAAGGTTTTGTGCTTAAAAATGTATATTGCTCTAATAATTTCAGAAGATAACTCTCTCAAAATAAAAAAAAATATATAATAAAAGAAAACAAAATATAAAAGAGCCTAAGTGCCAAAACAAATAAAAGAAAAAAAAAAAAAATATATGAGAGAGTTATCAATAAGAAAGAGTTAAAGAGCTTAGTATTTTCAAACCTTTTCACTAACCTAAAAGAGTTAAAATGCTTTCTGTTTTGTTTTGGAGATTGCTAAGCTTTTGCTTTGGGAAAAAGGGTAGACTCTAAGTGGCGAGTGAGCTTAAAAGAAAATAAATGAGAGGGGTTTTTAAGATCATTGTTAGTTTACATGGGTAGATGAGAATCTGATCATGTATGCATCAATTGCCTTTACCTTTAGCTTATGCATATAGTTCTTACCATTTTCGAGAGAAACCCTTGCTTAAAATAAACCCTCTTTAAAATGAGATCATTCTATGCTCATATCCTTTATCCTTAGCCAAATGTGTTTTGTTTTAAAGTGCATAAGTTTGATTCATGGTTCGGTCATTAATGAATGTTAAAGGATGAGTCTCTTTGATTGTTTGGAATAGAAGAGTCATGATTTGAAATTCTTTGTGCAATGAGTATGGCTAAGCTCTTTGGAGTATGAGTGTGTGTATTGCATTTTAGAACTGATAACTAGGACAATGAGATTGATTCATTCGAAAAGCACCTTTGCAAGAAGCTTATACCCCCGTTTGTTTTAAAACCTCTCTCTCTTCTTTAATTTTGTTTGCTTGAGGGCAAGCAAAAAGTAAGTTTGGGGGAGTTGATATAGCTGCATATTCCATGCATTTTGCATAAACATAAGTTAGTTTCTCACGCATATACATTGCATTTTAGGTTAGTTTGCATCACTTTAGGTCCTAGAGTGTTCTTACACCAGCATATGCATATTTCTTGCATTTTACATTGCATACAGGTTGTTTTCGGCTACTTTGGAGTCTTGGAGGGTTCGTGGACGTGTTAAGGCTCGTGAGGAAGTTCGTGGGACTTGAAGAATTTGGGAATGCTTGCTAAGGACCAGAGATCGAGAGGAGGTTTGAGCATGGCCGGTCGATCTAGATGAGATCGACCAGAAGATCGAGTAGCCCAGCCGATCCAAGGGAATTGATCGAGACAGAGATCAAGTGAAGCGATTGATCAAGGAGTACAGACGTGAATGACGCCATGCAGAGCGAGAGCCGGATCGAGTCCACCACTCGATCCTCCACAGATCGACTCCAAGATCGAACGAAGCACCCGATCCACCGAGGAAGAACGAGACGAAGATCGAGCTGAAGGCACGATATCTGAAAGTGATCGAGAGAGATGCTCGATCCCGAAGTCGATCTCAGAGTACTTTAACCACTTTTGGCCGCTAGCGAAGGGGGGGCCATTGAGTTGTTTTCCTATTTTGGCAAGGCGGCGAGCATGCTTTTGAAGGACACATTTTCATTTTATCTTTTTATCATCTTTTTCTCTCTGTTCGAAGGCGGTTTCGCCATTGTTGGATTTTGAAGCTTTCTTGCTTTGTATCAAATCGTTTAAGTTTAATCTTTCGTTTTTCATGTTCATCGTTTCATCTTTCATGATTTGCTTGGTTTACTTAATGTGTAGTGAGTAGTTAATCGGGTTTTGGGGTTGAGAGGATTCAAAGGGGTCGAAAAGGTTTTCAAGTTTGGAGTTTTCTTGTTCTTAATGGCTTTCTCTTCTAGGATGTTGAGTTCTTAAGGCTTAAAGAGTCTCACGCCAAGATCTTTATGATCAGAGAGAGCTCTTACCTTGACAGGATCCAGAGATCTCTGAAAGTCACATCCTAGAGGCTAGTTACCCTTTCCCAAAGGCCATGGTAGTTTAGGGGACTAGTTAAGCCGTGTGTTTGAAATCTGATTTCCTTGCCCTTCAATCTCTTTTTCCGCTAAACGCCATGGGTCTGGAGAAGAGAATGAAGGAGTGATCCATACCACACGCCATGGATGGATCTTGTTTTGTTTTCAAGGCTTAGAGAACCCCTACCAAGTGAGTAGATCTAGAGTTTTCAAACCAAGCTTGAACCTTTGAAACCCCTGAACGTGAATCTCGACCCTAGACCCTCTTTCTTAGTCATTCGCTTGTTACCTGTTGTATCCTGGTCATTAGTTTCATTGTGCTTGAACTTTTAGACGAGATCGATCGTTGTTGCTCGATCTAGTGGTCGATCCTGTGGTCGATCCACTTGTCGATTTTTATAAATTCATAGCCTTGCATTTTAATCATTCTGTTTGCTCGTCGTGGTAGTTCACACTTTCCTAGTAATTTTAAAATAGTTTTGCCTTGCATTTAGTTGTTGCATTTAGTTTTTAGGAATTTTAAAATATCGTTCATCATTTGCCTAGCTTTACTCGATCCTTGCATTCTCATTGAACTTTCTAGCTCCTAGGATTGGATTAAATCCTCTTGCATTGTACTACAACTAAGTGCTGCTTGAGTTTTGATAACCTCCTGTTGCATTGCATCATCCTAGAGGCAAAAAGCCTGTTATCACACAACACTCGCATCTAAGACTTAACACTCAACTCTCTCACTCAAAACGCAGATCCGACACTTCTCTCTCAAAACCGACACTACACTCTTTTCTTTTCTCTCTCGAACTCACTCTCTTTTCTTCTCTCTTTCTTTCTTTCTCACACACACTTACCAACATTATTGCCATCAATCCTTTTAGTAGTCCTTGCAAGGCCAGCCCAACTTGTAAAACAAAAATAGATGAAAAATGGAAAAGTGGGTCGTGCAGAACCTTCCTTGTTCGGCCCAGCTAGGTCCTGCAATGAAAGGGTCGTGACAACGTGCATGTCAACCAATCTCACACCTGTTCATTGCAGATGACAACCTATTTATTTGTTAGGCTATAAAAGAAGAAATGGATGTCCTACTCAGCATTCTGAAACAATACGAATTAGTATCTGAGCAACAAATAAATTTTACAAAATCTTCGGTACAATTGGATCATATGGTGGATTCAGTAATGCGGGAAGTAGTCCATATAACCTTAGGGATCATGAATATTAGGGGAATAGGCACACATTTAGGGATTCCAGAGAGTTTAAGTGGGGCTAAAACAAAAATCTTTTGTTTTCTGGTAGAAAAGGCAACATAAACGGATAAATAGATGGACATCACGGTTGCTTTTCAAATCAGGGAAAGAAGTATTGATCAAGTCTGTGGCATCAAAAACACCAGCATATGTTATGTCGTTTTTTCGATTACCACAAACAATCACAAAAAACTTACCAGTACGGTTTCTCAATTATGGTGGAGCACCAGTGGTCAAACATGGGGGATGCACTGGTTGACATGGAACAAATTATACAAACACAAAACGCAAGGCGGGTAAGGTTTCAGATTAATTATAGATTTTAATACGGCGTTACAGGCCAAACAACTATGGAGACATGGATTCTACGTCGTTATTTGTGAAAGTATTCAAAGGGCGCTATTATCAAAATGAATGTCCATTGGATCCAATGCGTTTTTATTTTGCATCTTATGGTTGGCAGAGCATTACGCCGAATTGGGAAATTCTATATATATATATATATATGGAATGATCCATGGATACTAAATTTTCGCCTGAGATTAGCAACATGTCAGGGGTATAATATTTACCCCGACTTAAAAGTCAAATACCTTATTCATTCATCCAATAACGTGGAATATATCATTGATTAACCAACTTATTGTCCCCGAGGATATTCCACTCTTTATTGAAATTCCAACCACAACGAAAAATAAACCAGATTTACATAACCAGAAACAAAAAGGGTAGTTATATGGTGAAGTCATGATACAATTTAGAGCAAGAGCTCCCGACCAAAACTGTCGCAATATGGTTTTATGGACCAAACATATGACACTTACAAAGTCATGCATGGAAAGTTAAATGCCCACCTAAGATGAAGCATTTTCTTAGACAAGTTATTTCAGGATGCGTATCAGTCATGAATTGACTAAATAATAGAGGGTTGAATTGTGATCTACAATGTGGATGACTTGGCAGTGAGAGAAAGGCTATAAACCATACATTATTCGAATGCCTGCCAGCAGTCCATGTGTGGGCTCTATCAGTGGTACTAACACCACTATCAAGATTTTCTTTGTTAGCATTATATACAAATATGACACATTTATTTTGGCAACTTCCAAACTTAGAAGAAATGGCTACGTACCCATGATTATCTTGGTATATTTGGAAAGCACAAAATGAAAAAATCTATTCAAAAATAAATCGGAATTCTAGGAAAGTACTAAGTATTGCACAAGCAGAGGCGACATCATAGTTAGTGGCACAGCATGATGATCTTCGTATAGGTGAGTAATATTTTCAAGTAGAGGTAATGACGGTCTATGATGAGTTAACTTGTCAAACAGATGGATCATAGAATGATACATCGGCGAATGCTTGTTTAACGTATTGAATCTTTAATGTGGACTATGAGGAATTTACCAAAGACAGGGAGGAATTTACTTATTTCACATGCTCGCATATCCCATACCAGTCTTGGGCATCCGACCCAGACCCGATCCGAACCAAAAAAGTGGTTGGATTCGGTTTCGATTCTCGCCAAAATCTTTTTTAATTTTTATTCGGATTTTGGTTTGATTCGGGTAAAACTCGAAAACCGATCAGTTACCCAAACCAAACCATAAAACATTTTTTTTGTTAATCTAGTTAAAAAACCCTAATTTTTTTTAAGGCATCGCCTCTTTTTGCAATCCTCCTTCTTCACCTTATGCAATTCTCTGTTCTCACCTTCTCCTTCTCCTCTTTTCCTTCTTCTCATTCTCTTCTTCCTCCAACTTCTTTGATTCTCCTCTCTTTCTCCTTCTCTTCCTCCTTCAACTTCTTCGATTTTCCTCTTCTCCTTCTTCTCTTTTTTTTTTCATCTCCTTCTCTTCCTCCGTCAACTTCTTCGATTCTCCTCTTCTCCTTCTTCTCTTTTTTTTTTTTATCATCTCCTTCTCTTCCTCCGTCAACTTCTTCGATTCTCCTCTTCTCCTTCTTCCCTTTTTTTTCATCTCCTTCTCTTCCTCCGTCAACTTCTTCGATTCTCCTCTTCTCCTTTTTCTCTTTTTTTTTTTTCATCTCCTTCTCTCCTTCTACTTCTCTCCGATCTCTTTTTCCTTGTCTTTTGGGTTTATTCGGGTTCAAACAGATTTTTCGGATCTGAAACCATAATTTTTGGGTCTGTTTTGGGTGTCTTTCAATTTCTAAAACCCGATCCGAGCCGAATCATACCCAAACCGAACCAGACCAATTTTCAACCGGGTCCTAAACAGGTCCTCAACACACCTGAAATCCGAAAGATCCGACCCGGCCCGACCCAAGGACCCGAATTTAAATTATATCATATCTATTTTGATTTAAAAAATATATAATCTAAAGATATTAAAATAAAATTTTAAAAATATAAAAAATAATTAACTTGATACACAATAAGAAATTAAAAATATAAAAACACATGTAAAAATATATATATAGGAGCTTTTCTCTATCTAAGTTGTCCATCTGAGCACTTTTTGTTTAAATTTTTTTATGGGCTTTCAATTTTTTTACTTTTTATGGGATTTAATATATTTTATATATATAGATTTTACAGAACACAAAATTATAATTATGTAATTTCCATTTTATGGGCTTTCATATACATATTTTGGACATTTAGATGACATAATTTAAAAATAAAACTAAATCCTTATTCTAAAAGTTACAAAACTGTAAATTACCCATAAATACAAATTTTATAATGCTATTTTGAGTAAGAAATAATGATAGTAGGTGAGATGGTGAATTTATTTTATTAATCTCGATAAAAATAAACGATATAAAAGTATATGAAATGAATTAAACTATTCAGTGAAAAGATATAGATACTAACGACAACATATATATAAACGAGTGTTTTTAACAATTAGCACATTACATTTATTTTAAAAGACAACTTTACAATACATATACATATTTTAGGTTAATAAAAATTAAATATTTAAATTTAAAAAGAGCAAAACAAATATGAAAAAGTAAACATAATAGTAACATTAATATATGATTTTGAATAAAAAATAAAAAGTCTGGATGTAATTGATAATACATTTTTGTTGTTCTTATTACTAAAAATAAGAAAAAATAATTGACTAAAGTTATTCAGTGAGAAGATATAAATATATACTAGAAAAGTATAAATATAGGAATGAATTAACAGATAAATCCGCACAATGTGCATGTCAATTTATAGTTGTAATAATGAAATAAAAGAATTTGTTGAACTTTTTTTTCTGTTTTAATGTTTTATTAGCTAATAATTAATTAAAACCCATATTCTTTGTAAAGTGGGCTTAATTTAAAATTGAGCCTAAAATTCAGATAAAATTAATGACTTAATTTAATTATATTTTTTTATCTTTTATGTTTTTGTTTGTTTATGAAGTCAATTAAGAAAATTTAATGGGGTTATAAACATTTTTAACTAAACATATTTCACAGGTGATTGATGTTGTGTCTCAATGCTTCTTCCTCATAGATTCTTCAGATTTGAGCTATTTTCGTGGTATTGAGGTTTCACGAACATCCCAGAGTCTACACCTGATATAACGAAAATATATCATCGATCTCTTGACGAAGACAAAGATGGTTGATGCTAAACCAGTTACCACTCCAATGGTGCCTTCACTGCGGTTGTCCTTTTATACAGGCACACCTTTAGATTATGCAAGTGAATATCGAATGGTGATAGGCAGTCCCGAATACCTAGCATTTACTACACCAAACATCACATATGTGATTAATCGACTGTCATAATTTATGCATCGTCCCACTGATATGCATTGGCAAGGAACTAAAAGAGTTTTGCGATATCTTGCACGAAAAGCTTCTCATGGGCTCTTCCTCAAAGCGACTTCACCACTCATGCTTCACGCATATTTAGATGCAGAATGGGCAGGGAATACTAACAATTTTGTATCGACAAATGCATATATTCTATGCATCGGTTCAACCCTAATTGTGTGGACCTCCAAAAACCAGCGAGGAGTTGCTAGATCTTCAACAGAGACAAAGTATTGGGCTGTCGCGAACACATCGTCTGAGATCATTTGGGTATGTTCCCTTTTAACTGAACTTGGCATTGCTCTATGATATATCATGGTTCTTATGATTTTTAACCATGATATAAGTCTTTTTTATTGATTTTTTGGGTATTTTTAGAGTCTTAGTAGAGTCCTTACAGGTTATAGCATCATTGTAGCACAACTGAAGGCCTTGGAGCATTTTGGATCAAAGCAACAATCCTTCCCCAATGAAGCAATTGAGAAGGCGTTATTCTACACTGGTGACGATCGTCACCACTCATGGGTGACGCTCATCACCCACATCCGAGAAAGGATGGAGAAGAATTTGCATTTTTTGCTCAGAAGTTCTCCTGTTTGCAAAAGTGTCTCAGTCGTGATTTAGCTTGTATATTAAGTTTTTCAGCCATTCATTGGCTGGGATCTTGTATCTGACTTTCTAGAGAGCTTTTGATAGAGATTGATTTCAGAGCATTGTGGGAGACAAATCCTGTACTCTTTTAGAGAAAATTTCAAACCTTTGTATCTCTACTCTTATCTATTTTATACAGTTTTATTCAGTTATATTTGTTTCATCATCTGCATGTCTGAGTAGTATGTCAGTTAAATTAGGATGATTTAAGGGTTGATGAAGAGTTTGTAGAATTATTAAACTGTTAGGGAAATCCATTGGTTCTTCATCCAGACTTGCATTCATATCGATTTTAGGACTGATCATCTATAAATCTAGGTTGTTTAATAGATGTGAGAACATTGTTAATCACCTGAACTAGTCTTGGATAAGCAAAACTACTATTTGGAAAGAGATTCGGCTTACAAGTTTTGTGAACAATTGAAACCTGATCATTAATGCTTGCTTGATTTGTTAGAACTTGCAAAGAGATTTGAAATTTTGTGATTTATGCATAGATAACTTTTGCAATGAGAATTGATTAGTTATATCATTGTGTTTCGAGTTCTTGACGGTTTTAATTACTTCCTGATTGCATGCATTCTACATTCTCGGATTCAACATGCAAATTATCCTAGCTTAGCGCTTTTAGCTCTTTGAACTTTAGAACAATCAACAAAATTGCCTACTTTTCATTACTTTGTTATTTCACATTACATTCATTCATTACTGCTTACCTTCTGAATCTAAATTCTTTAGTGTAGTAGCTTACTCCCTTGGGATTTGATAACCCCTTGTGCTACAACTGCATTGCTGTGCACGTGCAGTAAAATAATTAGGTAAAACTTAGACCCTATCCAGTTTTTGCTGCCGTTGCCGGAGAGTAATAGCTGCCTATAGATTTTTAGTATCAGGATTTTGACTAAGTTTAATTTAATTTACTAACTTTTAGCAATTTTTCTTGTGTTTATTTCAGGTGTATGCATAATCGCAGTACCAGAAGCAACAAAGAAAAGGAGCTTGTGACTTTGAGCCTCGATAAACTCACTAAATTAGAAAGGACCATCAGGAAACCTAAGAAGCAATCGATAATGGCCAATCCGATTGTCTTGATCACTGATGCAGAAGGTCACTTGGTTGACAAAGAGGGGAACATGAGGAATGAAGAGGGGGCAAAGACTTGATCATAATTGAGATGTTTTAGTTGAGCAAGCTGTTCAACAAGGTGTGAATCAGGCGCAGACACCTGCTGCATTTAATGCTGCTGGGCGTGGAAGAACATTTGATGACTATAACAGGCCTGATCAGTTTTAAGAAAATAGAGCTGCAATCCGCCCACCTCCTTTTCAGAGGAATGACTTTGAGCTGAAGCTAGCACCCTTTTCATGGTCATCCTCATAAACATCCTATGGATCATATTGAGAGGTTTGAGGACTTAGTGACAATATCAAGTACAATGGTGTATCCAATGGTTACCTCTTCTGCAAGCTTTTCCCATACTCACTTGGAGGAGATGCATCATACTAGCTGAAGAGCTTCCAGCAGGTACGCTGACCACTTGGGAGGACACCAAAAACACATTTTTGAACAATTTCTATGATGATGCCTGGTCTGAAGAGATTCAGGGCATACCAAAGAGACTGTCCACACCATGGGTTCAGTGAAGTACAATTGCTGGGAATCTTCTTCAGAGGAGTGGATTGGAAATATCAGATGGCGCTGGATGCTGCTAGCAGTGGCAACTTCAACACAAACCTTCCAGATTATGCATATGTGCTTATTGAGAATCTGGCATCTAGTAACAACACCAAGAATGCTAATTTTCAAAGACTGAAGCAAGCTGGAATGAATGATGGAAACCAAATTGCTGAGGTCAAGGCAAAGTTGGACAGTATGCACAGCCTTCTGGTGGAAAAGAAATCAGTCTAATTTGCTGTAGAGGTGGAGAATTTCGAAAATCTTGAAGAATTTGAGCAAGAGGATGCTAATTTCATCAGTGGTGGGGGTTTTTAGAATCAAAGGTTTGGGAACTAGCAATGGAACAGAGGTTACAATAGCAATAATCAGAAGAGTACCTTCATAGGAAACCAGAACTCTTCTGGTTATAGTCCAAAGCCACAGTTCCTGAAGACTGAGTTTCAGGAACAATACCAGAACAGCACCAACTTCAATAGAAACTATGGTTCTTCTTCCTATCAAACTGCACATGCACAAGACAATAAGATGGAAGCTTTATTGGAACAGATCCTAGAAGGATAACAAAAGATGACTGTGGACTTCAATGAAAATATGGATACGCTGAACCAAGACCTGAATGAAAAGATTGAGAGTCTGAACTCTCATGTGAAGAACCTGGATGTTCAGGTTGCTCAAACTGCAGGAGCTGTTCAAAGGCAAGAAGGATTCCTTCCTGGAAGGACTGATATCAATCTCAAGCACCAGGTGAATGCCATCACACTGAGGAGTGGAAGAAACCTTCAACCATTCATGAAGAAAGGTCTGAGTGCTGGAGAAATCGTGGAACTGGAAGAAGTGGAAGATGAAGAATTCTCTGCTGAGAACGATGGAGTGATGATCGTCACCCATGATGGGTGTCACTCGTAGCCAGTTATTTAAGGCAAAAATTTAAGGTTTGACAGAATGGTGACAAGGGGAGTCGTCACCCAAGGCTCGTCATCGATCAGTGACGATCATCACCAGGAGGGTGACGCTCGTCACCAACCCCGAGACAAGGCTGTTTCGCCTGAAACTGTATATAATGGCAAGGAGAAGATGTATAAGCCTAAGATACCCTATCCTAAGCATCTTAAGAAGTCTAAACAGGAGCTTGAAGATGCCAAGTGCAAATCTATCATGGACAAACTGGTGATTGAAATCCCCTTGATTGATGCAGTGAGGATTCCTTCCGTGACAAGGAGTTATGTGAAGAGAATGGTCACCAACAACCTAAGTGTGGAACAGGGAGTCATGGTGATCAACGAACAGGTCAGTGTAGTGATTCAGAACATAGTACATGATAAGCTTTCAGACCCTGGAAGCTTTGTCTTAGGCTGCACCATCTTTTTAGACAGTTTTTAGAGATCATTGTGTGATCTTGGTTCTAATGTGAACCTGATGCCTCATTCTGTTGCCAAGAGCTTGGGGATGACTGATTTTAAAGCTACTAGGATATCTCTTGTCATAGCTGATAGATCAGTAAGAGTCCCTGAAGGAGTGATGGAGGATGTGCCTATCAAAGTGAGAGACTGTATGGTTCCCACTGATTTTGTAGATCTGGAGTATGGAGAAGAACCTAAAGATCCTCTGATTCTTGGCAGACCCTTCCTGGCCACTGCTGCAGCCATCATAGATGTCAGAAAAGGGAGGATATAGCTGAATCATGGTAACTTGGTGATGAATTTCGAAATGGAAAAGCTTATTAAGAGGCCAACCATAGATGGACAGACATTATATGTGGATGTTCTCACCAACCTTGCTGAGCAAATCTTCCAAGAGATGAGTCCATCAGATTCTTTGGAGAGGGCGCTGACCAATTCTACAGCAGAAGCAGAACGCCTGGATGAAGCTGCTACTGGATATGATAAGATGATGAATGCTATTGCACATGTCATGCAACTGGTTGCACAAGAGGAGCTAGTAAACACCTCTGCAAAAGCTGCAATAATGGGAAACTGAAGTGTAGGAAAAGCTCCAAAAGTTGAGCTAAAACAGCTCCCTGCAGGGCTAAGGTACGCTTTCCATGGAGAAAATGCTACTTATCGTGTTATTGTTAATGCTTCATTGAACAATGCAGAGCTCACTCTTTTGCTAAGTAAGCTGCGCATATTTCGCGAAGCTCTTGGCTACTCTCTTGATGACATTTTAGGTATCTTTCCAGACTTGTGCGTGCACAGGATACACCTAGAGGATGAGTCGAAGTCATAGATTGAGAATCAGAGGAGACTGAATCCGAATTTGAAGATGTTGTCAAGAAGGAGATCATGAAGCTCCTGGAAGCTGGGATCATCTATCCCATATCTGACAGCGCTTGGGTCAGTCCGGTTCATGTGGTTCCTAAGAAAGGAGGAGTAACAATGGTGAAAAATAACAAAGATGAGCTGATCCCTACAAGAATAGTGACTGGACACATGATGTGCATAGACTACATGAATCTGAATGCAACCACCAGGAAAGATCACCTTCTACTGCCCTTCATCGATCAGATGCTAGAGAGGCTGGTGAATCACCAGTATTATTGCTTCCTAGATGGATATTCAGGCTTCTTTCAGATACATATCCATATCCAGATGACCATTAGAAGACCACCTTTACATGTCCTTATGGCACATTTGCATATCGCAGAATGCCATTAAGATTGTGTAAAGCTCATGCGACTTTCCAGAGATGCATGATGACTATCTTCATATACATAATCAAGAAGTTCATGGAGGTCTTTATGGATGACTTTTCAGTTTATGGGTCTTCTTTTAAAGCCTGCTTTGAGAACTTGTGTGTTGTTCTGCAGAGATGTGAAGAGAAACACTTGAATCTGAATTGGGAGAAGTGCCATTTTATGGTGAAAGATGGCATTGTTCTTTGTTATAGAGTCTCTGGAGATGGTATTGAAGTGGACAGGGTGAAAATTGGTGTCATGACAAGCTTGCAGGCGTCTGATTCTGTCAAAGTAGTGAGGAGTTTTTTTTGGGTCATGCTGGGTTCATCAAGGACTTTAGCAAGATTGCAAGAAAACTTACTGAACTTCTCTGCATGAATGCGAAGTTTGAATTCTTTGCAGAATGTCAGTCTCCTTTTGAACAGATCAAACAAGCTTTGGTGACAGCTCCTATTGTACAACCTCCAGACTGGGACTTGCCTTTTGAGGTGATGTGTGATACCACTGACTTTGCTGTTGGAGCTATGCTGAGACAGAGGAAAGACGAGAAGCTACACACCATTTACTACGCCAGCAAAACATTGGATGAAGCTCAGAAGAACTATGCCACTACTGAGAAGGAACTGCTGGCAGTAGTCTTTGCCTTTGAGAAGTTTTGCTAGTACCTTGTAGGCTCCAAGTCATGGTGCATACAGATCATTCTGCACTGAAGTGCCTGATGCAGAAGAAGGATGCAAAGCCAAGGTTACTGAGATGGACTCTGCTTCTCCAAGAGTTTGATATTGCGGTTAGAGACAAGAAAAGAGTTCAGAATGAAGTAACTGATCATCTCTCCAGGATCAAGATTAAAGATTTGACATCTCTTGCATTTGCATCATTTAGGCTTGCATTTCGTTCATGTTTTAGTTTCCTTTTGCATGTTTTCCTTCTCTTTAGTTCCATTTTCCTTTTCTTTTAGACTTAGGTTGCATTTAGGTTGTAGTTTGCATTCTCTATGCATTAATGATGTTTTTAGGTACCTAAGGAGCTATTTGGAGCAAGGACGAAGCATGGGGATGATTCAAGGAGTTGCCTAAGCTAAGGAGGAGCAAAAGGAGCTAAGGAAGATGGATTTTTTGTGCAGCATCGATCAAGGTACAAACTGCATCGATTATGAGTGATCGATGTAAAGCAGCCGAGAAGATGGATATTCACATCGATCACTCACATTGGTCACAAGTGATCGATGTGAAGAGACAGGACACTTGAATCGATCACCAGCATCGACCAAGACTGATCAATGTACTTCACCCGAGAGACTTGAAGACTGCATCGATCATCCACATCGATCATCAGTTGATCGATATCAAGCACCAGGGGTCCAGCATCGATCATCTACATTGATCACTTGTGATCGATGTAAGCCTAATCCGAACACCTTTTATTTACAAGTATGCCATTGCTTTAAGGTTTTTGTCATTTACTATAAATAAGCTTGGACTAATGGTTTTTAGCCAAGTCTTGTTCTTGCTTAATTTCTTAAGAGTTTTTCAGTCTTTGTAAGAACATGATCATCCTTTTAATTAATGTTTTGTATTTACATCATTAAATCTTCTCTAATCTCCCTCCTAATCATGTTTAACATCATTTACTCTTGTGATTTGGTGTTTTCATTGATGATGAGTAGACTTTTTGGGGTTCTTGGATGTTGTAGATTAAGGGAATTTAGAGGCTTGATTAGGGTTTGTTATTGTTTAATTAGGTTGGTTCCTCTCTATTAATCTGTGTTTAGGCTAGATTTATCTTGATCACATGAATCTGGATTTAGGCTTCATTTTATGCTCACCAAGTGTTTGATGAAATGCTGATCTTGTTTGATAGATGATTTACTAGTCTTAGCTCAAGAGATTGATTGTCTGAGAAGTATTTTGGATTGAATATAGTTGGTTTTGGATGCTTGCTTTCTTGAGCTTTGCTTAGTTAAATGTTCACTTAGGTTGATAGTTTAGTTGTGTTAAACAATAAATCTTCTCTGAATTCACTTGACTTAAGGTTTTCTGCTCATAATTCTATTGGCATCTATTCATAATTCCTTTGGATTGATAAAAATCCTATACTATACTACAACTGATTAGTACAAGCTGGGTGATTGAGAAAGAGACTCAAAACTCTTGTATCAATTTGGCACCGTTGCCATTGGGGTTATTGTTTGGATCTTTAGAATTTGTGGAATTTTTAAGATCAGATTTTATTTGAATTTGGTTACTAATAGTCTTTCCCTCTCATTTCTATTTTCAGGTGTATGAACCTTAGATCAAGAGGCTCTAGCAACTTAGTGGACTTCTTAGATAACATTAATTTGCTGGGCAGAGGTCAAAGGGCAAGGAGAATAAGGGAAAGACAGCAGCACTTTGAGAGATTGGGGATGAACATCCAAGATCAAGGTGTTTATGATGAGGTTTCCAGGAACTCAAGGAGCAGCTGGTGCTCAAGGCCAACAGGCCCAACAAGGAGTTCAGGGACTGCAAGGAGAGCAAGGTCCTAGAGGAGCAGCTCAAGCTCCAAGACCAATCAGACCCAATGCTTATAACAACAGAACAAGAATCCTTCCTCCAGCTGTTCAGAACAATAACGTTGAGATCAAATCTGGTCTGATCTCCATGGTCCAAGGAAGCAAGTTCTATGGCTTACCTTTCGAATACCCTTTGGATCACTTGGACAACTTTGATAGACTCTGCTCACTCACCAAGATTAATGGAGTCAGCGAAGATGGGTTCAAATTGAGACTCTTCCCATTTTCTCTAGGAGACAAAGCTCACCAATGGGAAAAGAACTTACCTCAGATAAGCATCACAAGTTGGGATGAGTACAAGAGAGCATTTCTGGCCAAGTTCTTCTCTACTTCAAGGAGTGCTAGGATCAGGAATGAAATCTCTGGAGTTGCTCAAAGCAACAATAAGAGCTTTGGTGAAGCATGTGAGAGGTTTAAAGGCTACACACTTCAGTGCCCACACCATGGGTTTACACAAGCTTCACTCCTCTCCACTCTATACAAAGGCGCCCTCCTAAAGATCAGAATAATCCTGGATACTGCATCTAATGGTAACTTCTCATCTAAAGATGTTGATGAGGGATTGGAACTTGTGGAGAATCTAGAACAATCAGATGGAAATTATAATGAAGAGTTTGATAGAGCTCCTAGGAGTGCTAAGGATAAACTGGAGTCTAACAAGAAAGAGATCAAAGCTCTACATGAGAAGATTAATCTGTTGTTGAGGGAAAGGAAGGAAATCAACTTTGTTGGGGACTTAGCTCAGATTGAAGATCAAGAAGGCTGCCAAGTTGAGGAGATGAACTATCTTGGTAATCAAGGAGGCTACAATGGATATGAGAACTACAGACCTAACCCAAGTCTATCCTACAGAAGCAACAATGTTGCCAACCCTCAAGATCAGGTCTACCCACATCAACAACAACAAAAAGCTGGCTAAAGACCTTTTGTGCCTTACAACAACAACAATCAAGGCTTTCAACAAAGGAACAACAACTTCCAGACTAGAGCGCCTACAACCCTCCAGGATTCAATGCTCAACCACCTGCGCAATCCCTTTCCAGTACTCCAGATGGTGAGATCAAGAGTCTCATCCAAAAAATGCTTCAAAATCAGATCAACACTACCATGGAGATGAACAAAAACTTTGCTGAGGTCCACAACAAGATAGACTCTGTTCATGTGGAGCTGACAAACAAGCTTGATGGTTTAGCTGTAAGAGTGAAGACTCTAGAGAATAAAAAAGGAGTAGCTCATGCACCACACCCTCAAGGTAACCT
Source organism: Thlaspi arvense (assembly GCA_911865555.2). Classification (NCBI taxonomy): domain Eukaryota; kingdom Viridiplantae; phylum Streptophyta; class Magnoliopsida; order Brassicales; family Brassicaceae; genus Thlaspi; species Thlaspi arvense. The sequence goes on from OU466857.2 coordinate 52,468,192, forward strand.
CCCTGGAGAGTGTGAGATGAATCCCAAGGAGTATTGCCAAGCTGTTGATTCTCAAGATGCTTTCACCACTGAGGAAAATGCTATTATAGATGAGTTCTTGTCAATTCTCAATGAAGAAATTGATGAAAAAGTGAGGGGAAAGACCTTTTCTAAGTCTCTGATGCTAAGAAGGAAGCTCTAGCTGATTTGCTTCCGGTTTACCAACCTGACATTTCATTTCCAGGAAGATTCAAAGAGCAGCTTGTCAAGAAGTATGCAACTCTTTATGCTGCTCAAATAGAAATGAGAGGTCTAGATGCTGAAGAAGATCTTGGGAAAGTTCTAGCCAAGTTTTTGGAACCAGAAATCAAGGAGCTGAACATCAAGAAGCTTGGAGATCCTGGTTGCTTTACTCTTCCATGTGAAATCAAAGGAATAACCTTCAAGAGCTGTTTGTGTGACTTGGGTGCAAGCATCAATCTGTTGCCATCAACTACAACTAAGGAGTTGGGTTATACCAAGTTCCAGCAAAGCAATGTGTCCTTAACCATTGCTGATGGAACAATGAAGATGCCATTAGGAGCCCTCAAGGACGTGCCTATGCAGAATGAGGGAGTAACAATCCCAACTGATTTCTTGGTTTTGGATGTTGAGGGCCAGATCGAGAATGCCATCATACTTGGAAGACACTTCTTAGCTTCAGCTGGCACTGTCTTTGATGCTAGAGACTCCATAACAGAGCTTAGGCTCAACAAGGAGAAGGTCTTGAAGTTTGATAGCAAGGGTAACAAGCTGGAGCATGAACATGCTTTCTCCATAGAACTGAACAAGATGAAAGGAGTTGACAAGAACTGGCCTGATTTTGAAGGCTATACTGGAGAGAGCTTTGATGGCTGCTGCTTTTCAAGGTTGTTTGAAGACACCATTGAAGAGGAGGTCCTTGAAGTGGTTAGTTCCAAGAAGATGAATGAAATCAAGCTGGTTACTGAATAAGGAGAGGTGGTTTTGCAACCATTTAGCTCTAAGGATGGTGAGGTCCACTACAAGATGAAGCAAGAGGGGAAGTCTAAGCTTTTTGCTGTGTTCAAGCTGAATGGCGTCACCACAAGGGTCAAGGGAAGCAAGACACCACCAAGGAGTTCCAAGACTCCTTCTCCTTACCTCTACTAAAAAGGTAATCAAAGTCAAGCTAAGTGACTTTAAACAAGCACACTTGGGAGGTAGTCCCACGTTATCCTTTGTATATATTTAACCTTTTTAGTTTATGTTTTATGCATTTTAAGTGTTCTCAGAAACAAGAGTTTGGTCAAGGGGATGAGAAGATGTTTGGAGAACCAAAGAAGATGCATTCTGGTTAACATCGAGCATCAACATCGATCATGCCAGATCGATGTTGGGTACATCGGTTATGTACATCAATAAAAAATGCTCGATGTTGTGGAACCAAGATCAGATGTGTTCGATGGGATCAATCCAAGAGTCAGACAAACAACAACGGTCAGGAACATCGGTCATGTTGATCGATGTGGATCACATCGATCACTCACATCAATCAAGAGTGATCGATGTAAACTGAACGAGAGTTTGGGGGGGGGGGGGGGGGGGGGGTCGACCAAGAGCATCGATCAAAGCTTTCCCGATATGCCTACATCGATCACTCACATTGGCCAAGGAGTGATTGATGTAAATGGGCAGGAGGTTCAGGAGTCTGCATTGACCAGCAGCATCGATCAACCATGATTGATGCCGACCACATAGATCAGATGTGATCGATGTAGTCAGCGAGGTAACTACTTCAAATTTCAAATATTTTCCCTCTCTTGGCTTGGAGCCAAGGGAGTTTGAATTTGATTTTTTTGGCTCCTCCCTGCCATTCTGACCCACTTCTGAGCACTTTTGGTTTTGTCCCCCACTCCTTAGATTCCTTATGCTCCCTCTTTGATTCTATATAAACCACCTAACTCCGCTCTTCACTCTCTACACTTCACTTTCTCTCTTCTATCACCTATGCCACAAAATTTCTTAGCTCCCTCTCTCTTTTATTTTGTCTTTAAGAGTGCTCAGAAGTCCCGAGAAGGTTTGCTCTCTTAAACTATTTATTTACTAGTTCTTATGCTTTGCACTTTACTTGTTATGAATCTTTTGCTTTAAGAACTTGTTTTGTTTAGTTTAAGGTGCTTGTTTTGATTTCTGCATGGTGGAATTTGTTAGTTTAAGCAAGTCGATGTTAGAGTTGTTTACTGTTCAAAAATCTAATAGCTTGCTTGTTTTAAATACACTTTGCATAATCATGTTTCATTTTGTTTAAAAGCCACAATGTTAGGATTCATGTGGATAAGTAGTTAAAATTTTGTTTAGAACCCTAGCATGTTTATGATTTTTGCTCTTGAATTCTCTTAGTTCTTTAGAGGTTTGCCTTGTTTAAACACTAGTTGAGCCTATCTTAGATTTGAGAAAAAAAAATTTAGAGCTTTAAATCATTGATTTTGAACTTTTGTTATTAAACTCATTAGATCTTCAAACATTGTTCTTGTAGATACTATGGGGAGAACCAAAGAAGCTGCTGGAAATAAAAAGCCAAGCACCTAAGAAGAAAGCGCCCTCTACTGCACTCACAATCAAAGACAAGGGCAAAAGTGTTGTTGAAGGGAAGCCCTCAAAAGCTGCTGGAAAAAGGGTTGTGGAAAGCAAGGCAGCCAAGTCCAAAGACAAGGGGCAAGGCAAGGTTGTGTAAGAAGAACCAAATAAACAGCCAAGTGCAAGGAAGCTTATAAAGCTTTTCAATCAGTGTACCTTCAAGACTACAAGGTATCCTTGCATCCCCACAATGTAGGCGTTTGGGATAAATGATGATTGCAAAACAATCTTTGAGAAGATAAGGTTTGGAGAATTCATGGAGAAACCGCTTCCTTCCTACCAGCATCTCACCATTCAGTTTCTCTCCACTTTTCAAGTAGTGAGTAATGAAGAGAGTGAGCTTGACAATGGAAATGGCTGGATATCCTTCAAACTTGGCAAGTAGAAGTTCACGCAAACTTTAGAAAGCTTTCAGAAGGTCTTGGCATGTACCCTTATGCTGATAAGAAGGCCCAGTTCAAGATCAGAATGAGTGAGCATGCCATGCTTTGGGAGGTTATTTGCGTTGACCACTTCATTCCAGGAGTCACCAAGAACAAGAGTCTATGGCATCCAGCTGTGAGATATGCTCACAAGGCCCTTACAAATACTCTTTTTGCAAGGAAGGAGACAACCAACATAACCTCAAGAGAGATGGACATCATCTATAATGGGATGCAGCCACTAGTGTGCTTCAGCAAGGGTGGAGAGTCTCTCAACAGGCCAAGAGAGCTCCCTTGTTATGTGACTCTACTCTTAGAGCAGCTCTACACATATAAGAGCTGGATAATGAACAAGGGGAAAAGGGAGAAGAACCCTCAACTACACATTGGAGGAGTTTTAACAGCAATTATGATGGTAAGTGCAGTGAATCTTGAGGAGCATACTGCATTTGCTTTGCCACCACAATGGATAGATCTTGTCTATCTTAAGAGGAGTCACTATCTAGAGATGACTATCCAAGGGAACAACATCTATCAGTTTCTCAAACCCTCCATGGAACCAGCAAGATTTCTTCTCCCCAATGAGCAGCATACATCCATCACCATGAGGAGCAATATAGATTTACTATAAATAGGCTTGGACTAATGGTTTTTAACCAAGTCTTGTTCTTGCTTAGTTTCTTAAGAGTTTTTCAGTCTTTGTAAGAACAAGATCATCCTTTTAATTAAAATTTGTATTTGTATAATTAAATCTTCTCTAATCTCCCTCTTAATCATGTTTAACATCATTTACTCTTGCGATTTGGTGTTTTCATTGATGATGAGTGAGTAGACTTTTTAGGATTCTTAGATGTGGTAGATTAGGAGAATTTAGAGGCTTGATTAGGGTTTGTTATTATTTAATTAGGTTGATTCCTTTTTATTAATCTGTGTTTAGGCTAGATTTATCTTGATCACATGAATCTGGATTTAGGCTTCATCTTATGCCCACCAAGTGTTTGATGAAATGCTAATCTTGTTTGATAGAGGATATACTGGTCTTAGCTCAAGAGATTGATTGTCTGAGAAGTATTTTGGCTTGAATAGAGTTTGTTTGACATTCTTGTTGATTGTTCTAGCACTAATGAGAGTTAGTTCTTGTTAGGATGATTAGCAAAGGGTTCTTTGTCAAGAGATTGAACTTAACTTGCTTGATTGTGAACTCTATGCCTAGAAATTAGAATTGATTGCTTTTTTGCATTGTCAATGATGTTTGGAACAGCCTAAGTCTTGCCTTTGAATTCCCCAAAGTTAATAACCACATCTAGGAACTTGTTTTCTCTTATTGAATTTCGAATTTGCCTTATTACTCTGTTTTCTTGCTCTGTTTTGTTTTGGATCATTGCTTAGTGTTGCTTTCTTGAGTTTTGCTTGGTTGAATATTCACTTAGGTTGATAGTTTAGTTGTGTTAAACAATAAATCTTCTCTGAATTCACTTGACTTAAGGTTTTCTGCTCATAATTCTATTGGCATCTATTCATAACTCCTTTGGATTGATAAAAACCCTATGCTATACTACAACTGATTAGTACAAGCTGGGTGATTGAGAAAGAGACGCAAAACTCTTGTATCAAGATGATGTTCCAATCAATGATTTCCTGCCTGAGGAGAATGACTATCTAATTGAAACAAGACTGCAAGGCAAAAGTATTGAAAACCTGCAGTTTTCTGGCAATAAAATGGCAGTGATGAGTGACACCAGGAGGGTGACACTCATCACCAAATCAGAAAACTCGGAAAGGAGTCGCGATACAACGCCGGTGACGATCGCCACCCCCTGATGACGCTCGTCACCCTACACAGATGTTGGCAATGATTTGTGCCAGCTTGGGAACTACTTTTCAAGAGCAAGTTTATGCTATTACTGATCCCAAGAGACCCTGGTATGCTGATATTGCCAATTACTTAGCTACAGAAGACGAACCACATGATTTCAAGGCCTATGCTAAGAAGAAGTTCTTGAGAGAACTTAGGAAATTTTACTGGGATAAGCCATATCTTTACAGACACTGTGCAGATGGATTTACAGGAGATGCATTGCTGAGACTGAGGTTCCAGATGTGCTGTTTCACTGTCATGGTTCTGAGTATGCTGGCCATTTTGTAACATTCAAAACAATCTCCAAGGTTCTTCAATCAGGCTTATGGTGGCCTAGTATGTTCCAGGATGCACAGGCCTTCATAATTAGATGGTGATACCTATCAAAGGAGAGGAAAGATTAGCAGGCTTCTGATGCTCGTCACCCACATCTGCGAAGGGTCGCGCGGTTCTATTAGAAGATGGAGAAGAATTTGCACTTTTGGCCCAGAAATTCTAATATTTTACAAAAGTGTCCCACTCGTGCGTTAGCTTGTATATTAGGTTTTTCAGCCATTCTTTGGCTGGGATCTTGTATATGATTTTCTAGAGAGCTTTTGAGAGAGATTGATTTCAGAGCATTGAAGGAGACAAATCATGTACTCTTTTATAGAAGATTTTGAACCCTTGTATCTCTATCTTGTCTATTTTATGCAGTTTTATTCAGTTATTATTTGTTCCATCATCTCCATGTTGAGACCAGTACCTCCAAATCATTAAGATGTTAAATGTTGTATCAAAAGAGTTTCCATTGCCTTTGTGGTACACATCGTTCCCCCCGGTTCTAGTTTAATTCACCACGTTCGATCACCAGTAAAACCGCCCGAGTATCTCGGCTGTTCGACCAAAACATTCGTACAGCCCGTCCATTGATACTATTCGTCCCGTCCCACGACCGAGTAACCATCCCGTTCGATTCACACCATCGTACCACGTCCTTGTGTCCTGAGTATCTCGGTTGCAAGGCATCCCGTACCGTCCGTTCCATCTCTTCCTAGACTAATCGAACCAGTCTCGTACCGAAGGGCATATTAAGCCGGCCATCACTCCGTGCTTGTATCATTTTGGTATCAGAGCTGAAGTTCCTTCCAGCCCTCAGGTTGCATCTATCCGATCTATCCCCTCTTTTGCATTTTGTATTATTTTTCATTATACCATTTAAAAAAAATATATATTAAAAGCATTCTATCATTTGATTCATATTTGTCTTCATATCTAAATTCTTATTACTACAATAAAAACAAAAAGAAATCCATCATCCGTTCATCATCTTTCAGTTTTTCATCATCAATCATTTATGCTAGATTTTCATTAGTTTTAATCACGAAAAAGTCAAAAAAATAATAATTAAGTCGTCCATTAGCATTCATAATAGTTTCCATAAATAGAACCGCATTTACACTCATTCCATTCACGTTTGATACGGTTCATCACTTTAGCATATTACACTCATTGGACCGTGTTAATTAATCAAAGAGACTTAAAACATTTAATCTTTTTGGTTTAAGGTACTTGTCTAAGAAAAGCAGACATGGGAGAGGAAGCTAGCAACGCTAACGATCCGGTCAGTCAAATGATGGCCATGAAGAGGGAAGAGTTCCAAGCCTTTAGGCAAGAAGTGGGAGAACGCCTCACTCGTGTAGAGCAGACCCCTCGTGCGCCCTTACGACCCGTGAGAAACGTTGGAGGTCTTGGTAATACCAACCTTCATGGAAACCCTCAAAGGAACAACGGCATTCACATCAATGAGCCCGCGAATGGAGATCAACAACGTGACAATGACCCTCAAGAAGACGAAGAAGATCCACCACCTAGAACAAACCGCATACGGAGAAGACGAGTACAAAGAGAGGAGTATGAAAAAGATGAGCCATACGACCCTCACCCGAGACAAAACCAAGGGAATATCAAACTAACCGCGCCAAACTTTGCCGGTAAAGTTGACCCCGAGGCTTATCTCGAATGGGAAAAGAGAATGGACCATATCTTTGATTACTACAATCATCTCGGCCCGAAGAGGATAGCCTTAGCCGTAGCACAACTCACGGACAACGCTCTCATATGGTGGGATTGAACAGTAGCAGATAGAAGGAGAAACCGCCAGCGGTCCATTGATTCATGGGTGGACATGAAAGATCTTATGCGCCAAACGTACATTCTTCCTCATTTCCATAGAGACTTACAACGCAAGTTTTTGTTCTCTTAAACAGGGAACTAGGTCAGTGGAGGAATATTACGAGGAGTTTGAGCGACTAAGGAACCGTTTGAAGTTGCATGACGATGAGGAAGCACTGATGGCTCAGTTTCTAAATGGCTTACAAGAGAGAATCAGCCGTAAAGTGGAGAGACAAGTCTACGGTGACATCAAAGATCTCTTTCACCTCTCAATACAAGCCGAGCAACACATCAAACGTAAGACCAGCAGCAACAGAATCAAACGTCAAAGCTCTTGGAATTCAAACATCAACAAACCGATGGACAAAGGCAAAGGCATTGAGATAGATTCACGGTACAAGGGAAAAATTCTAGAACCCTCCAAAGACAACCGTACCGAAGCAAGTGAGCCTAATAACCCTTAACGTTCTAGAGATATAACATGTTTTAAATGTAGAGGAAGAGGGCATATGGCGAGAGAATGCCCCAACCAATGAGTCATGCTCTTAACCGAAACCGGCGACTATGAATCCCATGACAAAGCTGACATGGAGCAGAATGACGAGTTTGGCGACATTGAGTATCCTGACTCTGGAGAAGACGTGTACTTAGCACCATGGTAGAGCCTACCGAGATCATTCAAAGAGAAAACATATTTCATACCCGTTGCACCATTAAAGGCAAGGTATGCAATCTTATTATTGATGGTGGGTCTTGCACCAATGTAGCAAGTGCTCATATGGTTGATAATCTTGGCATTGAGAGAACTAAACACCCACGGCCCTATAGGCTAAGGTGGCTTGATGATAAGGTAGAGCTTAAGGTTAGTGATCAAGTTGTTATACCGTTCAGTGTTGGTAGATATAACGATCAAGTAACTTGTGATATAGTTCCTATCCAAGCTGGTAAACCATGTCAATTTGATAGAGAAACTAAATATGATGGTAGAAGTAATATGTATACCTTCATGCATGATAAAAAAAAAGTTAGTTTAGCACCTCTCACGCCATCTCAAGTTCATGATTTGCAAATGAAAATGGTTAAGGAGAAACAAGTTGTTGCTAAACCAAACTTTCTTGTTCAATCTAGTCATGTTAGAAAGGCTTATGCATCAAAACACACAATGCTACTTATGATCTTTAAGGAAGTTTTGAGTGCAGGTTACAGCTTAGAAGAACTACCAAGTGAACTAAATGCCGTGCTAGACAAGTTTAAGGATGTCTTTTCTGAAGGCATGCCAGAAGGACTACCACCCTTAAGAGGCATTGAGCATCAAATAGATTTCATTCCCGGAGCAGCATTACCCAATAAGCCAGCCCATAGAATGAATCCTGTAGAATCTAAGGAGTTAGAAAAACAAGTCAAGGAGTTACTTGACAAGGCTACGTGAGGGAAAGCCTAAGCCCATGTGCCATACCGGTTCTATTGGTGCATAAGAAGGATGGCTCATGGCGTATGTGTGTGGATTGCCGAGCTATAAACAATATCACAATCAAATACCGCCACCCCATACCAAGGTTAGATGATATGCTTGATGAAATGAGTGGAGCTAACTTATTTTCTAAAATTGATTTGAAGAGTGGATATCATTAAGTGAGAATGAAAGAAGACGACAAATGAAAGACAGCCTTTAAAACTAAGCAAGGGCTCTATGAATGGATGGTCATGCCATTTGGCTTAACCAACGCCCCTAGTACCTTCATGCGCTTAATGAACCGGTTCTTAGAGCTTATATCAGTAAATTTGTTGTTGTATATTTTGATAATATATTAATATATAGCAAGTGTTTATCTGACCATGTATCACATCTTGAGCTTGTACTAAAGACACTTCGCCAAGAAGGACTTTATGCAAACTTAAAGAAGTGTGCATTCTGTACTAAGCTAGTTTTCCTAGGTTTTGTTGTAAGCTCGCAGGGTTTACAGGTTAATGGTGAGAAGATAAAAGCCATTAAGGAATGGCCCACGCCAACGAGTATTAGCCAAGTGAGAAGTTTCCATGGTCTAGCTAGCTTCTACTGCCGGTTCGTGAAGGATTTTAGCAGTGTAGCAGCTCCCCTCACAGCTGTAATCAAGAAGAACATAGAGTTTGTATAGGGAGAAGCTCAACAAAAGGCTTTTGAAGACCTTAAGGAGAAACTCACCAATCCACCAGTCTTAACCCTACCTGATTTTGAGAAGACGTTTGAAGTGGAGTGTGATGCATCAGGAGTTGGCATTGGAGCTGTACTAACTCAGGGAGGCAAGCCCGTAGCCTTTTACAACGAGAAGCTAGGAGGTGCCACGCTAAACTACCCACATATGACCGAGAGCTATACGCTCTAGTAAGGGCAATAAAAACATGGCAACACTATTTGATGTCAAGGGAGTTTGTAGTGCATACAGATCATGAAACATTGAAGCACCTCAGAGGACAAACTCATTTGAAGAAGAGACATGCTCTTTGGATGTAGTACATAGAGACTTTTCCCTACATTATCAAGTATAAGAAGGAAAAGGAGAATATTGTGGCTGACGCTCTTTCTAGAAGACATGTTCTGATATCAACCATGGAGGCGAAAGTAATTGGGTTTTAATACATCAAGGAGCTATACCACGAGGACAATGACCTAAAATACAGCTACAATGGGTGCAACAATGGAGGACAAGGCAAATTCTACATCTATGAAGGCTTTCTATTCCGAGAGAAGAGATTTTGCATCCCACATTGTTCTCTTAGGGAATTGATCGTTCAGGAAGCTCACGGTGGTGGACTCATGGGTCACTTTGGAGTGGATAAAACGCTAGCCATCGTCAAGGAACACTTCTACTGGCCACACCTCAAGAAGACCGTAGAAGCTCATTGTACTAGATGCGTGACCTGCAAGAAAGCCAAGTCTAAAGTACACCCTCACGGGCTATACTTACCTTTACCCATCCCCACTGAACCTTGGGTGGACATTTCTATGGATTTCGTACTTGGGCTACCAAAGAGTCGCAGCAAGGATTCCATATTCGTGGTGGTAGACCGCTTCTCAAAAATGGCATATTTCATACCATGTGCCAAGGTGAATGATGCTTCTCAAATGGCTGAGTTGTTCTTCAAGGAGATAGTCAGATTACATGGAGTGCTAAGAACAATCGTTTCAGACCAGGATAGTGATAAGAAGGTTTTTAACTCATAGGTTTGTCTATTATCAAATCCCAAACCACAACAATGATGTAGTATAGCAGTAAGGGTATCAATCCAACCTAGGAATCAGGAAGAACACTAGGAATGCAAGAGTAAAGCAAAGCTAAGCAAATCGGGAAGATGGCTGGTAAAATCGGTGAAAACTAAATGCAACGATCAAATGCTTATGAAAACTATTTTAAAATCCCTGGAAGAGGGTTAACTAGCACTAAGAGAAAACAGAGCATTAAAAGAGTAAATCTACTAATAACTAAAAATCGAGCACTGAAACGGGTAAAAGAGATCGAGAGCTAAAACGGGTAAAACAGGTCTATTCTAGCAACTTAAGATGATGACTTCAAATGAACAAAAATGCAAGCTTTATGACAAGAGAATGATAAACAGAGGTTTTAAAATACTAAAAGAGGGTTCATGGTCGAGGGTCATATTCAAGAATGTTCAAAGGTTCAAGCTTTGGTTTGAAAACACATAGATATACTCATTGATGAGCTTTCCATAAGCCTTGAAAACAAAACTAGAACCATCCATGGCGTGTGGTATGATTCACTTCCTCAACCTCTTCTCCAAACCCATGGCATTTGGTGGAAAAAGAGATCAAAGAGCAAGAAAAATAGATTTCAACTAATAGCCTAACTAACCTCCTCTACATCCATGACGTTTGGGAGAGGGTCGATTAGTCTCTAGAACTTGGTTTTCAAGGATTTATGAATCCTGTCAAGGTAAGAAAGCCTTGGAATCATAGGGATCTTTTCCAAGACTCTCTAAGCCTTAAGACCCAAAGATCCTAGAAGAGAAGGAATGAAGAACAAGAAAAACACAAAACATATACCTCTTAAACCCCTTGAATCGCCTCAACCCCTTACCCAAAGAGAAACTACTCGCTATTCATGATTGAAACCGAATGAAATGCAATGAAAGATAAACTAAGCATGATTAACCGATTGATTAAAGGAAAAGACTTAATATTTTTAAGACTCAAAAGTTATCAAAACATGAAAAAGCTTAAAAGCATAACAATGGCTTATCGCCTCCAAAAACGAAGAACAGAAAAGATAAGAGTGTCAAGTGTCTAGAAAGTGATGGCCGCCTTATCACAAAATAGCCAAACAGCTGGAATGGTCCGCCCACCCCCCCCCCCCCCACCCAGTAGTTGCCAAAGGCGGTTAAAGTACCCGAGATTGATCTTGAGATCGATCAGTTCACTCGATCTTCTTCAGGGATCGCCTTCTTCTGCTCGATCTGCAAGTCGATCTGGTCGGATGGATCGAGTACTTCGTTCGATCTTCTAGTCGATCCTTGTATGATCGAGTCGTGGTCTTGATCCGGCTCTCGTTCTGCATGGCGTCATTTACATTCGTACTAGCGATCGATCTCTTCTCTCGATCTTGGTCTTGATCCGTCCTCTTGAATCGACTTGGGTCACTCGATCTTCTGGTCGAACTCGTCTAGATCGACCTGCCTTGCTCGATCCGTGTCTCGATCTTGACTCCTTTGCTGAACGGCTAAGTCCTCCAAGTGTCTACAAGCATCCTATTGATCCTTTTCACGTCCAAGCAGCCTCCACAACTCCAGTGTGTCCCGAACAACCTGATATGATGCAAAAGATGCAAGAAACATGCAAAATGTGAATGCAAAGTGATCTAGGATCTAAAGTGCAACAAATGGTATAACTTAGCCTATAATGCAAGCTATATGCATGAAAACGACACTAAATGCATGCTAAATATGCTAAATATATAGGTATATCAACTCCCCCAAACTTGCCTTTTGCTTGCCCTCAAGCAAACAAAATTCAAGAAAGGAAGAGAGGTTTGAAAGTGGGAGCTCAAACTTCTTGCAAAAGTGTTTTTCATATGAATCAATTCAATGGTCCTAGTTCTTAATTCTAGGATGCAACATACAAACTCATACTCCAAAGGACTTAGCCATACTCATCACATGTTGAATCTCAAATCATGACTCTCACATCCCAAACAATCCAAGAATCCAATCCTTTAACATTCATTAAGCTCAAAACCATGAATCACACTTATGCATTTTAAAACCGAATACATTTGGCTAAGGGACAAGGGTTATGAGATGAAAATGATCTCATTTAGATAGGTACTCCAAGCAATGGTTTCTCTCAAAAGAAGGTTGAACTTTATGCATAATGCTAAAGGTAAAGGCAATTGATGCATACATGACTAGACTCTCATCTACCCATATACACTAACAATGATCCTAAAACCCTCTCTCATTATTTTATTTTTTTCCTTTTTTACTCACTCACCCTCCGAAAGACTACCCATAACAACAAGGCAAATCGCCAAGCATCACTCAAATAAACACATCATTTCCAAACCTTTTTGGCTAGTGGTAAGACCATAAACATACTTAGCTCTTTTTGTTTTTTTACTTTGATAGCTCTCTACTCTGTTTTTTTTCTTTTTAAACATTTGGCTTTTTGGCTCTTTTATTTTCTTCTTCTTTTCTTTTTGAGAGCTACCTTATTTTTGAAACTAGAGTTTTCATTTTAAAACATAAGGTCTACCACTTAAAACCATTAAACCTTTTTATTCAGCTTTCATACGTCAAACTCTAACGAAACAAAAACAAATCAACTCCCATGAATACCCGCCCTATCCTAAGCCTAAAACTAGCTTCAAAATGCAAAGCTAGCAATCAAATGAGAGCCTAATCATGTTGCCTAGACGTAACATTTTATGCTAAGTCCAACCAAAGAAAAAGGCCTCACAAAGATATCACACAAGAACATTGGCTTGAAAGGAAGGTAAGGGTAAAGGTGGGGAGATCTATTTAGGCTTGCAAGAGAGTGGTGAAAGGAAGAAGAAAGCCAAAATATGTATAAGTGATCCATGTATCCTTTCTCAAATGTATAAGTATGATAATTAAAAGTTCTATTTAAGGTTCTCACTTAGTAGGAAAGGATTCAATTCATGAATGTTCAACTAAAGCCACGAAAATCAAAACAAATGACCCAAGCATGGTAAGAACTTACTTTCAAAGCTTGCACGATGCATCAAAGAACTACTAACTAGGGCCTTGAACTAATTCAGGAGCATAAAACATTTTTTTAAGAAAATTTTTTCATCATTGCTCCCTATGCAAGTGCAAATGCAAACAACCTAATAGTTTAAAATTCTAGACTCAATCCTACAATATCATACAATGCAAATGCAAACTACATGAATTTGTTTTTTGAAAATTTTTAAAAATTTTTAAAAATTTTATCATTTTTTGGTGTTTTCTACGCCTTATGATGCAATGCAAGACTCAAGGGATGATAACACAAAATAAGATCAAGGAAAACATGTCAAACACACCACACACTCCCCCAAACTTGAATGAAACCATCTCGGTGGCAAACAAAATTCAGAGGAGTTAAAACAAAAAGCAAAAATCAAAAGAAATGCATGGTATGTACAATGGTTCGGCTGTTGGTACCTTGGAGCTAGGCTCGGCTGGAACTTGAGGATGCTCCAGACGACCTGCTCTTGCTAGAGGTGTCTCATGCTATGCCCTTGCCTTTGTCCGTCTCTTCATGAAGGGAGTGACGTGCTGGTTGGGTGTTTCCTTGAGGCTCACGGATGACTATTCCACCAGTTGATCTCCTTCTCTTCGCGGGCTGCTCGTCCTCCACGCTTGTAGACTTCTTAGGTGAGCTCCCTTGAAGCGCCTTGATCTTCTTAGAGAGCTTCTTAAGCATCTTGCTCTGCCACTTGTTGATTTTTCGTTGCATCTCCACAACAGAAGCAAGAAACTTCTCGGTCTTTGTCCTTGGCTCGAAGTCAAGCTTGGGAAGAACAAAGCTCTCGGGCATCTCAGCATCGGATGGAGGTGATTCTGAACATGGAGGAGCGACTTGTGCTGGTGCGGCTGCTGGTCCTAGAGGTGCAAAGCACTCCTCAACACTTGTAGAAATTCAATGTTGCCAACTCCTAGCAGCTCCGTTTCCTCCTTGTTTGGCAAGATGCACACCCTCTTCTGATTCTCACAATCGACGAACAAGTAGGCATAGAAACCCTCGGCTGGCGTGCGTCCCAAGCTGTCCGTGTTGCGCATGTATGTCTCATCCATGAAGGCTCTCTCCGCCCATGGCACAAAATCAGGAAGAGGAACGCCGGCTTGAACAAACATCGGTGTGAGGAAGCCTCCTATCAACGCCGAGCTTGCCTTGCACCTCATGGCCCATGCCTTGTACTTCATCAAGGAGGAGGCCAAAATACATCCGTAGTTGATGTCATCTCCTAGCTCATCTTCCATAGGCTCGTTGTTCTCCACAGGATCACATAGAAGGTGCTTCACGCCTTGGAAGAGAAAGCATAATTCGTTCTTGGTGACCGTGGGAGCTACGGACCTTCCACTGAACGTGTTAGCAATGAACTTGAGAGTGTATCTCAGCACTGGACTCCTGACCCTCTTGATCTTTGCCGTGTTCGCCTTGTAGTCATCATTGCTGATCAGGTCCCACAAGTCGTTGGCTTGAGTGAAAGAAGGAAACTCAACTTGCTTGGCATCAGCTTTCAATCCGTAGGCTTGGCATAACTCGGGAATAGAGAGATGATAGGCTTGCCTCCTAATCTTGAACGTGATGTGACCTTGGGAAGGAGTGGGGAGGCTTGGATTCTCGTAAGTGAACTCCAAAGTGGCGAGGAAGTCTATGGTTGCCTCGGGATAGGCAATCCATTCTTGACACGCAAGGAAGCCCAATGTTCTTGAGAAGCTGATCAAAGTCTCCCAAGATCCCCATCTTGGCCAACAGATCCCTGCACACAAACTTCGTGGGATCAGACTTTAGCCTTTCCAACCGCTTCTTGGCATGTTTCTCCTCCTTGGTCCATCTAACCCTCTCCTTGTGTTCTCTCCTCTCTGGTTCTCTTTGGTGCCATTAGTACCTGAAACACGAATATCAAAGAAGAGAGTGAGTATAGGCGGCGAATGTAAGAGGATAACAAGGTAGGAAAGAAAAACTTCTAACAATAATCCCAGATTTTTAGGGAATTTATAAAAATTATCAACTAATAGCAAAGGAAAATCTTTTGAGATATTAGCAAATCTAGAAGTTTTCCTAATACTTAAGTGATTTAAAAAAAATATTAGGACAATCCCCAGCAAATCATTTAACTAAATCATAGAAAGGAATTTTCTTGAAAAGTTAAGCAAGCAGATCAAACAACACGAAAATACCTTTGAATTTAGAGAAAAATGAAATGCTCTAGTCTTTTAAAATCTCAAACTCGCTCTCTCTCTCTCTTTCGTTTTGTAAAAAATAAGTTTGCAAAGTGAAGATACAAAGAGCAAAGATAGGTTTTAAAGACAAGAAAATTTTTGGACACATGCACAAGTGATTTCTGACAAAAGCTTGGTCAAGGCACATCTTTCATGATCAAAGATGCTTGCCTTGACCAAGATTTGAATTTAAAAATAGGAGGGAAAAAAGAAAGGAGGGAAAAAATTTTGTTACCTCGGCACGAGATCGAGTCCATTTGGTCGATCTAGACTCAATCTCATGCCCATGTTGGCTTGGATCGAGAGGCTTGGTCGATTTGGGACTCGATTCATATAGAATCGAGTCTTGGATGGAGTGTGCCCCCTCGTTCCATGATTTTTGGTCATGATAGCTGAGCTCCATGGATCGAGCCACGTGATCTATTCAGGGGTCGTTTGGGTTTAGATCGAGTGGCAGATCGAGTAGACTGATCGATCTATCTTTGAGGATCGAGTGAGTCGGTCGATCCACCCCTCGTTTGCTTTTCAAGCTAAACGCATGGGTGGTTTATCCTCTCATGATCGACCGTTCATCTCGATTGTCTACTCGATCTCGTCTAGATCGACTTACTCCTCTCGATTCACTAGATCGATTTAGTAAAGATCGAGCCAGGGTGTGTTGATCTAGCACTCGATCTCTAGCCTATACTCGCCTTTCCTTACTCCTTTTGGCTGCAAGATCATGGCTTACAATCCCTTATCTCTTCACCTACACACTGAGACAATAAAATCATAAAACTGAAATAGAAAGAAAGCAAAATATGTACAAGATATACATGGGAATGCCTCCCAAGTGCGCTTTCTTTAACGTTATTAACTAAACCTTACTTGGCTTAGGCCGATGGTGGGTCTTGGAGAAGCAATGAAGTGCTCTCCTTGCTGAATTCACTAGCCATGTAAGGCTTCACTCTGTGTCCGTTAACCGTGAAAGCATTCCCACTCTTGCCAACCAATGTAACCACTCCATAAGGCAACACTTCCTTGATCTCATAAGGTCCACTCCACCTAGACTTCAGATTTCCAGGGAATAGCTTCAGCCTTGAGTTGTAGAGTAACACCAAATCTCCTTCCTTCAGATTCTTGAGTACTAGCTTCTTGTCATGAGCAGCCTTGGTTCTTTCTTTGTAAACCTTTGCACTTTCATATGCATCTAGCCTTAGCTCATCTAGCTCATGTAGCTGAATCATCCTCTTCTCTTGCGCTGTCTTGAGGTTGAAGTTCATCTGTTTCACTGCCCACAGTGCTCTATGCTCCAGCTCAACAGGAAGATGACACGCCTTGCCGTAGAGAAGAGTGAAAGAAGTAGTTATAAGAATCTTGAAGGCGGTTCGGTAAGCCCACAAAGCATCGTCTAGTTTGACCGCCCAATCTTTACTAGTAGTCCCAACTGTTCTCTCTAGTATAGCCTTGATCTGCCTATTAGACACCTCTACTTGCCCACTAGTTTGAGAATGATAGGGAGTTGCTACCTTGTGCTTCACTCCATACTTCTTCAAGAGGTTTTCAAACACTTTGTTGATAAAGTGGCTTCCCCCATCACTGATCACTATCTTGGGAACTCCAAACCGTGGGAATATGATGGTCATGAAGAGCTTAATCACCACCTTAGCATCATTTGTTGGGGAAGCTATAGCCTCAACCCACTTAGACACGTAATCAACAGCTACCAAGATGAACTTGTTTCCATAAGAAGATGGGAATGGGCCCATGAAGTCAATCCCCCAAGCATCAAACACATCAACTTCAAAGATTGGAACCTGAGGCATCTCATTTCGCTTTGTGATGTTTCCAGCTCTTTGACAAGGCTCACATGACTTGACAAACTCGTGAGCGTCCTTGAAGATAGATGGCCACCAGAAACCGGCTTGTAACACTTTCATGGCAGTCTTGAAAGAAGCGAAATGACCTCCATAAGATGAACCATGACAATCTAGAAGGATGTCTTTAGCTTTTTCCCTTGTTACACACCTTCTATACAAGCTGTCCACTCCTCTTTTGTACAAGTATGGCTCGTCCCAAAAGAAATGTGAGACGTCTCTCATAAACTTCTTCTTGTGGTAGTGGTCTAGATGAGTTGGTTCCTCCCCACAAGCTAAGTAGTTGACAATGTCAGCATACCAAGGTAAGTCTTCTTCTTGGAAACTCAAAACCTCTTCAAACTTGTCTTCAAGCTTTCCACATACTGCCGTAGTGATCATCATGAGCTGCTCCTCTGGAAGTGAATCATCTAAGGGTAATGCTTCATTGACTCTCATCCTTGAAAGGTGATCAGCAACACCATTTTATATCCCCTTCTTATCCTTTATCTCCATATCAAACTCTTATAGAAGAAGAATCCACCTCAAGAGCCTCGGCTTGGTATCCTTCTTAGAGTAGATGTACCTTAGAGCTGCGTGATCTGCGTAGACAACAACCTTAGAGCCCACCAAGTATGATCTGAACTTCTCAAAAGCAAACACAACGGCCAGCAGCTCCTTCTCGGTTGTAGCATATCTCACTTGCGTGTCATCCAAGGTACGACTAGCGTAGTAGATAACATGCAATCTCTTGTCTTTCCTCTCCCCTAGAACAGCTCCCACTGCGTAGTCACTCGCGTCACACATGATCTCGAATGGTAGACTCCAGTCTGGTGCTTGTACTATTGGCGCGGATACAAGAGCTTCCTTGATAGTTTTGAAAGCATGAAGGCACTCCTCATCAAAGACAAACTCAGCTTCTTTGCACAACAGCCTTGTGAGGGGTCTTGCTATCTTGGAGAAGTCCTTTATGAATCTCCTGTAGAAGCCTGCGTGACCTAAGAAGCTCCTCACTGCCTTGACATTAACCCCGGCTCAAGATTCATCATGACCTCAACCTTAGCTTTATCAACCTCTATCCCTTTCTCTGATATCTTGTGGCCAAGTACAATCCCTTCCTTCACCATGAAGTGACATTTCTCCCAGTTGAGCACCAAGTTTGTCTCCTCACACCGCTTAAGTACCTTGCAAAGATTGGACAAACAAGCAGAAAAGGACGCACCATACACAGAGAAAATATCCACAAGCACTTCAACCATCTCTTCAATAAGATCAGAGAAGATAGACGTCATGCACCTTTGAAAGGTTGCTGGTGCATTACATAACCCAAAGGGCATCCTTCGATAAGCGAAGGTACCATAAGGGCATGTGAATGTTGTCTTCTCTTGATCATTTGGATGAATAGGTATTTGGAAAAAGCCACTATAACCATCTAAAAAGCAATAGTAAGGATGATTTGCTAGCCTTTCTAACATTTGATCAATGAAAGGTAAAGGAAAATGGTCTTTTCTAGTAGATGAGTTGAGCTTTCTATAATCTATGCACATCCTATGGCCGGTTATGGTTCTTGTTGGTATCAATTCATCTTTCTCATTCTTAATGAGCGTGATTCCTCCCTTCTTAGGCACCACGTGGACTGGAGAGACCCACGTGCTGTCGCTAATGGGGTATATCACATCAGCCTTAAGCAATTTTAGAATTTCTTTCTTAACAACTTCCTTTAAATTTGGATTTAAACGCCTTTGGTGTTCTATAGAAGAGGTATTCTCATTCTCTAGGTGAATCCTGTGAGTGCAAAGCATAGGAGAAAGGCATTTAAGGTCACTTAGGGAGTACCCAATGGCCCTTCTGTACTTTCTCAACCCCTTATGGAGTGAGTGCAACTCATCATCACTCAAGCTTTCATTCACAATCACGGGGTAAGTATCATTAGATCCCAAGAAAGCATACCTTAGCCTATGTGGGAGCTCCTTAAAGTCCACCTTTGGGGCAAGCAGCTCGCTCCAGTCATCCTCGTGGCTAGTGTTGAAGTTGCCATCCTTAGTGGCCTCCTTAGAACCCGTGTCATGACCCAAAAGACTGCTTTCTTGAACTGTTGTCTTCTCCGAGATCGAGTCATCCCGTCATTTTTCAACTCGTTCTGATCTGGATCGATCGCCATCACTCGATTCACTCACTTGATTCGATGTGGATCGAGTAAGAGATCGAGTTGCTGAGTCGTTCTCTGAACTGATCGGATGGCTTCTCTCGATCTTTGACTCGATTTCTTTTCTGGATCGACCAACCTCCTCGATCTTCTTGTCGATTGCTGCACCGGATCGAGTGGAGTTCTCGATTTTCTTGTCGATCTGACCTCTGGATCGAGTGATTGCATCGATCTTGGGGTCGATCTCTAGGAATCCGCCTTCATCTTCTTTGACAACCTTTCTGGAATCAAGGAGATTAACATACTCTTGGGTCTTCTCATTCAAGAAACCATACTCTCCTCTCTCCTTAGTCAAAGCCAGCTTCAAGTGATCTTCTTGTGCCAAATCTTCTAGCAATTCATCAGCCAAAGCATCCAATGTTTCAATGTAGAATGCTTGTCCTTCAATGGTTGGCTTCTTCAAGACCTCATTGATATCGAAGTCCAGCTTGATGTTCTTGCCAAGGTGCAGGGCAATCTTCCCATTCTTCACATCAATGATTGCTCCGGCGGTTGCAAGGAATGGTCTTCCAAGTATAAGCGGATCCTTAGGCTCTTCATCCATCTCAAGCACCACAAAGTCGGTTGGTACATTGACATCGCTGATTCTTACTAGAAGATCTTCTAGCATACCCACTGGAAGTCTCACGCTTCTGTCAGCAAACACAAGAGAGATCCTACACTCTTTGAACCGTGTGAAACCTAGCTTCTTTGCTATAGAGTGGGGCATGAGATTGATACTTGCTCCCAAATCGCATAAACAACTCTTAAACTTCAATGGACCCAAAGCGCAAGGAATGGTGAAGGATCCTGGATCTCCCAACTTCTTAGGTACTATCTCCTTGTGGATGATAGCACTACACTCTTCACTAAGCACCAAAACTTATTTACTCTCTTTGTTTTTCTTTGTAAGGGTGTCTTTGAAGAACTTTGCACACTTAGGCATCATAGCTAGACAATCTACAAGAGGGAGCTTGATCTCAACATCCTTCAGATGCTTCTCAAATAGCAATATGTGCTTCTCAATCAGCTGTTTCTTGAAGCGGCCAGGATAAGGAAGCTTCGGTACATATGGTGGAGGCACATAAGCATCTTTCTCCTTAGTAGCTTGCTCCACTTTCTTCTCTACAGCCAGTTCTTTGCCCTTCCTTGGCTTTTCAATCCACACATTATCAAAAGTAATTTCATCATCAGCTGAAAGCTTACCCTCCTCCTCTTGGACTACAATGTCCTCATTGTCTTTAGCTGCTGATCTTGCTGGAAGTTCCTTCCCACTTCTCAATGTAATGGCGTTGGCGTATTCCTTGGGATTCTGCTCACATTTGCCCGGTAAGCTGCTCTGGCCGCCTGTACTCGCCTTGCCCTTCTCTAACTGCTTGATCTTGTTGTTCAGAGTTGTTATCTGTGTAGAGACGTCAGTAAGAGAGGAGTCTAGCCGGTTGTTCATCTCAGCAAATTTCTGGTTAGTAGAAGCTTGACCTTGAAGCAACTGCTGGAACATTGCTTGTACCGGATCCTGAACCTGTGGTTGCATTTGTTGTTGTGGAACAAAACCAGGAGGAAACATGGGAGTGTAGCCTTTGTTGCCTTGCTGTTGCTGCTGACCCTGAAAGTTCCCTTGCCTTTGCCCTTGAAAGCCACTATTCTGTTGAAAACCCTTGTTGTAAGGTACAAACAGCTTTGCTTGCTGAGGGGGGTACACCTGATCCTTTGGATTCTCAACGTTGATGCTCCTGTAAGACAGATTGTTGTTGGCTTGGTACCTTTGTGAATAACCCTGAGGCTTGTTATAGTTCTGACCAGCAACCAAATTAGCTTCTTCTTGGCTAGCTCTAACTCCTCTAAGACATCTTCAGCTTCACCCACAAAGTGCACGTGCTTCTGATTGCCAAGCACTAGCTTGTCTATCTTCTCATGCAGCGATTTTAGCTCTTTCTTGTGTGACTCCAGCTCAGAACCTCTTGGTGCGTGGTCATAATCTTCTGTGTAATTGCCGTCACTCAAAGCCAAGTTTTCGATCAGCTCCATACCCTCTTCCACTTCTTGACCAAGAAAGTTGCCCTTGCTTGCCGTGTCAAGCAACATTCAGACCTTGGGTAATGCTCCTCGGTATATGGTGCTTAGGAGAGTCTCTTCACTGAAGCCGTGGTGAGGACACTGAATTGTATAGTCTTTGAAGCGCTTCATAGCTTCACTGAATGTCTCATTCTGTCTTTGAGTGAATCCACTAATCTCACTTTGCAGCCTTGCTGTTCTTGTGCTAGAGAAAAAATTTAAGAGGAAGGCCTTCTTACATTCTGCCCAAGAAGTGTTGGTACCTTGTGGCAGTGTCTTTCCCAATGCTGAGCCTTGTCTCCAAGAGAGAATGGAAAGAGCCATAGCTTGAAAGCATCTTTGGAGATCCCATTTATCTTTATAATCCCACAAACTTGTTCAAAGTTATCAAGATGCTCTAAGAGGTCTTCCATAGCCAGTCCATGAAATTTGCTATTTTGAACCATAGAGACGAAGCCAGGCTTTATCTCAAAATTATTGTTCTGTACTGGTGGAGGAGTGATCCCAAAACGATTATGATGTGTGTTGGGAGCATCTCCAGCACCAATGATCTATGGGGGTCTAGCTGTGTGGTTGGGGTTTCCATTACCCCTTCCTACAGCACCTTGCGCTGGTGGAGGTCCCTCAGGATGTTCCTGCTCAGCCATTGTTGCAAAGTCTACTGTACCAGCTTGAACAATCTCTTCAAAGGCTTGAGCGTGCTCTCTAGCCCTTCTTGATCTAGCATGTCCAAGTTGGTGAATGTTGTCCAGGGGTTTATGCAGATTGTTGTCACCCCTTGAACGCAAATTCATGTACCTGAAAACACAAGTTTGAAGGCAGAGAGATCAGTCACCAAAATAAAAACAAAGGCTTAGTCTTTACTAAACCCCAAATCCTACTGCTTCCTAACAATCCTAAGATGGCAACAGCGCCATTTGATAAGAAGGTTTTTAACTCATAGGTTTGTCTATTATCAAATCCCAAACCACAACAATGATGTAGTATAGCAGTAAGAGTATCAATCCATACTAGAAAGCAGGAAGAACACTAGGAATGCAAGAGTAAAGCAAAGCTAAGCAAATCGGGAAGATGGCTGGTAAAATCAGTAAAACTAAATGCAACGATCAAATGCTTATGAAAACTATTGTAAAATCCATGGAAGAGGGTTAACTAGCACTAAGAGAAAACAGAGGATTAAAAGGGTAAATATACAAATAACTAAAAATCGAGCACTGAAAAGGGTAAAACAGATCGAGAGCTAAAACGGGTAAAACAGGTCGATTCTAGCAACTTAAGATGATGACTTCAAATAAACAAAGATGCAAGCTTTATGACAAGAGAATGATAAACAGAGGTTTTAAAATGTTAAAAGAGGGTTCAGGGTCGAGGGTCATATTCAAGAATGTTCAAAGGTTCAAGCTTTGGTTTGAAAACACATAGATCTACTAATTTATGAGCTTTCCCTAAGCCTTGAAAACAAAACTAGAACCATCCATGGCGTGTGGTATGATTCACTTCCTCAATCTCTTCTCCAAACCATGGCGTTTGGTGGAAAAAGAGATCAAAGAGCAAGAAAAACAGATTTCAACTAATAGCCTAACTAACCTCCTCTACATCCATGGCGTTTGGGAGAGGGTCGATTAGTCTCTAGGACTTGGTTTTCAAGGATTTCTGAATCCTGTCAAGGTAAGAAAGCCCTGGAATCATAGAGATCTTTTCCAAGACTCTCTAAGCCTTAAGACTCCAAGATCCTAGAAGAGAAGAAATGAAGAACAAGAAAAACACAAAACTTAAACCTCTTAAACCCCTTGAATCGCCTCAACCCCTTACCCAAAGAGAAACTACTCGCTATTCATGATAGAAACCGAATGAAATGCAATGAAAGATAAACTAAGCATGATTAAGCGATTGATTAAAGGAAAAGACTTAATATTTTTAAGATTCAAAAGTTATCAAAACATGAAAAAGCTTAAAAGCATAACAATGGCTTATCGCCTCCAAAAACAAAGAACAGAAAAGATAAGAGTGTCAAGTGTCTAGAAAGTGATGGCTGCCTTATCCCAAAATAGCCAAACAGCTGGAATGGTCCCCCCCCCCCCCCCCCCCCCCCCCCCCACTAAATGCCAAAAGCGGTTAAAGTACCTGAGATTGATCTTGAGATCGATTCACTCGATCTTCTTCAGGGATCGTCTTCTTCTGCTCCATCTGCAAGTCGATCTGGTCGGATGTATCGAGTACTTCGTTCGATCTTCTAGTCGATCCTTGGATGATCGAGTCGTGGTCTCGATCCTGCTCTCGTTCTGCATGGCGTCATTTACGTCTGTACTCGCGATCGATCTCTTCTCTCGATCTTGGTCTCGATCCGTCCTCTTGAATCGACTTGGGTCACTCGATCTTCTGGTCACACTCGTCTAGATCGACCTGCCTTGTTCGATCTGCGTCTCGATCTCGACTCCTTTGCTGAAAAGCTAAGTCCTCCAAGTGTCTACAAGCCTCTTATTGATCCTTTTCACGTCCAAGCAGCCTCCACAACTCCAGTGTGTCCCGAACAACCTGATAATGATGCAAAAGATGCAAGAAACATGCAAAATACGAATGCAAAGTGATCTAGGATCTAAAGTGCAACAAATGGTATAACTTAGCCTATAATGCAAGCTATATGCATGAAAACTACACAAAATGCATGCTAAATATGCTAAATATATAGGTATATCAGATAGCAAATTTCTCAGCCATTTCTGGAGAACCTTGTGGAAGAAGCTAGGGACAAAGCTCTTATTTTCTACCACTTGCCACCCCCAAACGGATAGACAAACAGAGGTAGTCAACCGGACCTTGTCAGCTTTGTTAAGAGCAACTATTGGGAGGAACATGAAGAATTGGCTTAAGTGTATACCATTCATAGAGTTCGCTTACAACCGAACACAACATTCAGCCACCAAGATGTCCCCTTTTGAGATAGTCTACGGATTCAGCCACCACACCTCTAGACTTACACCATTACCACCAGCCGAAGCAGTAAGTCTAGTAGGAGAAGAGAAAGCAGCGTTTATCAAGAAGTTACATCAGAAGGCTAAAGAAAACTTGGAAAAGAGAAACGAACAGTATACAAAGCACGCCAACAAGGGACGAAAAGAAGTTGTATTTACACCAGGAGAATGGGTTTGGCTACACATGAGGCAGGAAAGGTTTCCAAACCAACGGAGCTCAAAGCTAAAACCAAGAGGAGACGGCCCATTCAAGATCCTTGAGAAGATCAATGACAACGCCTACCACCTTCAACTTCCAGGTGAGTTTAATGTATCTTCTACCTTTAACGTTTCTGATCTAGCTCCATTTCTTGCAGATGATCCTGTTTTGAGGTCAAAACCTATTCAAGAGGGAGGGAATGATGAAGATATACAAGAAGAACCGGACTTAACCGAGCCTCAAGTGATAGAAGTGCCAACCAGAGCTATAACTAGAGAGAGAGCAAGACTGTTACAACATAAATATAATCAAGCAAGCTCATTAGCTTATAGTAGACTACTTGAAAATAGAGATACCGGCCCAACTTCAGCCAACAAAGATAGCTGGCCAATCCTCCCAAGTCAAGGCCTCTACAACATATTCACGATCACACAAGAAGCCCAAGAAGAGAGGGGTTGAAAGGAAAGGATTCACCTCAGTCAAACCGCGATTATAAACTTAAAAAGGAGAATTATTACTTACATTAAAACCAAACTGTGGACGAGCCAACAAAGAAGGTGAGTGTTTACAAAATTATATCAATTATATTTGACTAATTAAGTTATTATCTCTTTGGTGAATGCAGCATAAACTTAGTCTTTGATTTTTGATTAAATTTATGTTAATTTACGTTAATAATAAAGGCAAATGTTAGCATGATTTACTTGCATTTTATTTCATGTAATTTGTTTCTAAAGACCCCAAGAAGGGCATAGCTGTTCAGACTAGTTTATAAAGTCCCCTCTTACAGCAGTGTATTCTCAACTTTTGATCAATAAAAATACCAAATTTTCTTTATAAAATTATACATAAAATCTTGTGTTCTTTCTCTTGTTTTGTTGAGACCAGTACCTCCAAATCATTGAGAAAATAAGTGTTGTATCAAAGGATTTTCCATTGCCTTTGTGGTACACAACGTTCCCCCTGGTTCTAGTTTAATTCACCACGTTCGATCTCAGCTGTTCGACCAAAACACTTGTACCGCCCGTCCATTGATACTATTCGTCCCGTCCCACGACCGTGTAGCCATCCCGTTTGATCCACACCATCGTACCACGTCCTTGTGTCCTGAGTATCTCGGTTGCAAGGCATCCCGTACCGTCCGTTTCATCTCTTCCTAGACTGAACGAACCAGTCTCGTACTGAAGGACATATTAAGCCGGCCATCACTTTGTGCTTGTATCAAAAGGGTGGGATAGTAAATACCAAATATCTAATGACTTTGTATACTGTATAAACACCGTATCAGTTGCGAGCTATGGTTCTGATTTCATTTCAGGTCGGTTAGACCGGGAATTATGAAGAGCTGGTTCCTGGATGTTGATTGAACTGGGTTTCGGAAGGGAGCAATATCCGAATACTCTAGTCGTGATAGAGGGTTCGTCTTTAACACTTAGTATAAGTGTATTCTCTTCTCTCTCTCTCTTGTGTCGTCAACGCGAGTGTTCTTCTTCTCCGTTGATTTTCTGAGAAAGCTTTGTTCTTGAGCGATCTGTAAACTCTTCTTTGATATAGTGGATTGCCAGATTGATTCGGCCCCATATGTAGGCTCAATCACATCGATTGAGTTAAACTGGGTAATCAAACCTCTGTGTTCTTGTTCTAGTTTCGTCATCTTGTGATTGTTCTTAATTCATTGAGTGTGAGTTGAATTCGAGTTGAGAGCGAGTTAGAGTGAGTTCTGGTAATTGATTCCGCAGCTCGATTTGCAACAACTGGCATTAGAGCACCATGTTCTTAATGGCGAAAGAACTCATGCAGAGTTCCCGGATCTATGTTGATCGCTTTGATGGGGAGAACGATTTCTCGCTTTGGAAGATTCGGATGCTGGCACACTTTGGAATGGCGAAGATCAAGTACATCTTGTACGACAACGATTTTACTACGGTGGTTCCGCTCACGTAGAAAGAAGAAAAGCATCCTGCGACCCCAGGAGTTGTCGGTGACGAGAAATCAACGACCGGTGGTACGTCGGAGCCATTTCCAAAGATGGTAGAAGATCCAGTGAAGCTCGATCACAATGAAAGAGCAATGGGTTTGATCATCACGAACATCGACAATTAGGTTCTTCGCAAGATCAAACACCGTACGACTGCAGCAAACATGTGGGCATTATTGGATCGTCTGTACACTGAAAGTTCATTGCCAAATCGGATTCATCTGCAATTTAAGTTCTACACCTTCAAGATGAAAGAGTACAAGACTGTGGATCAGACGTATGACGAATACTTGAAGGTTGTATCTGAGATGGGGAATCTTGACATTGCAGTTTCAGATGAAGTCAAGGCAATTCTGTTTCTGACATCGTTATCTCCATGTTTCGATAGCCTTAAGCATACTCTAAAGTATGGAAGAGAGACATTAACGCTCGAAGATGTCATCTCTACTGCAAGATCTCAAGAAAGGGAATTTCCTGAGGGTCACAAAAGTGATAAAGGTTCAGCGTTGTACACAAAGGATCGAGGAAGATCTTCGTCAAAAGAATCCAGAGGAAGAAAGGATTGTAGCAGAAGCAAGTCAAGTTCTGGTTTCAGAAAGGTCACATGTTGGTTCTGCAAGAAGGAAGGACATGCGAAGAAGGATTGCTACGCCAGAAAGAAGAAGTATCAGAATGAGAATCAAGGTGAAGCTGGAGTCATCGTGGAGAAGTTTTTTTACTCAGAAGCTCTAAATGCAAATGATCAAGACTCCAAAGATCAATGGGTGATTGATATGGGTTGCACGTATCACATGACATCCAGAAGAGATTGGTTCTCGGACTTCAACAAAGATGCAAGTACTATGATATTACTTGGAGATGGCCACACTATTGAATCAAAGGGACGTGGGTTAGTGAGAATCAGAACAAATGGCGGCACAATCCAGGTACTCAACAATGTCAGGTACGTTCCTAATCTTAGAAGGAACCTAATCTCCACTGGAACCTTAGATAAGCTAGGATATACTCATGTAGGTGGAGATAGTTCAGTAAGTTTTTTTAAGAACAAATGGTTAGCTCTAGGGGGAAACTTATACATGGATTGTATATCTTGGATGGTAGGACAACTATAAGTGAAACATGTAATGCTGAATTGTCTAAGGATAAGTTTGCTCTATGGCATAGTAGACTTGGTCATTTGAGTCTGAACAATATGAAAATTATGTCAGGCAATGGCTTATTAGAAAAGTCTGATGTTAACGAGTTATCTTTTTGTGAGAATTGTGTTATGGGCAAGTCTAAGAAGCTGAGCTTCAACATGGGAAAGCACAACACGGAGGATGCACTTGGATATATCCATGCTGACCTTTGGGGATCACCCAACGTGACTCCCTCCCTCTCCGGTAAACAGTTTTTTCTCTCTGTTATTGATGATAGAACACGAAAAGTTTGGCTAATGTTTCTTAGAACTAAGGATGAAACTTTTGAAATGTTCTGTGGTTGGAAAGACTTGGTCAAAAATAAAATAGAGAAGAAAGTTAAGATTTTAAGGACTGACAATGGGATTGAGTTTTGCAATATTCCTTTTGATGAGTTTTGCAGGAAACATGGCATAGAAAGGCATCATACTTGCACATACACTCCTCAGCAGAATGGTGTGGCAGAAAGAATGAACCGCATCATTATGGAAAAGGTCAGGTGCATGCTTGATGAGTCTGGTATTGATGAGACATTCTGGGCAGAAGCAGCTTCAACAGCAGCTTACCTGATAAATCGTTCACCACCATGAGCTATTGATCACAATGTGCCAGAGCAATTGTGGTTAAATAGAAAACCTGGATACAAGCATTTGAGGAGGTTGGTTCTATTGCGTATGTTCATCAGGAGCAGGGCAAGCTTCAACCGAGAGCTTTGAAGGGTATGTTCTTGGGTTACTCATAGGGTATGAAAGGGTATAAGGTGTGGCTGATTGACGAAGAGAAATGTGTCATCAGCAGAAATGTTATCTTCCATGAAGATAAAGTCTACAAGAACCTCAGGACTCCTGAATCATCGCAACCTATCACTCAAGCAGGAGCATCTACAATGAGATATGTTGATTTGCCGTCTGATGTTGGAAACAGAAAAGGAAAAGACCTTATTCAAGCAGAGAAACAAGACCTAGACAGATCAGGTGTAGAGAGTTAAAGAAAAGGTGGAGCTATTATACTTAGCTCAAGTGATTCAGACTCTGCATCAGACGAAGCTGAAGAAGAACCAGTTTCAGAGTGTGAAGTGTACTCAGAAGCAGATTCAGTTGGTGACAACTACGTACCAGATTCAGAGTCGCAGTCACCAGGAAACAGAGAGATAGTGAGGTCTCCTCATGTCATTCACGATCGTCCCAAGAGAAAGACTAAGCTTCCTGAGAAGCTTAAGGACTATTCAGTACAACTCCCTGGAAAACTCAATGACACTACAACGTTTGCTTTTGCTCTGTTAGCTGCTGAAGAGATCAATGTTGGTGATCCTTTGTGCTACCAAGATGCAAAGAGGAGCAGAGATTGGGAGAAGTGGAATGGAGGGATGACAGATGAGATGGAATCATTATGGAAGAACTGTACATGGAACATAGTTGATAGACCTAAAGATAAAAAGGTTATCAGCTGTCGTTGGCTGTACAAGAAGAAGGCAGGGATACCAGGAGTAGAACCTGGGAGATATAAAGCTCGGTTAGTAGCCAGAGGGTTTTCACAAAGAGAAGGCATTGACTACGAATAAATATTTGCACCATTTGTCAAGCACATATCGATCAGGATACTGATGTCTTTGGTTGTTAAAGATGATCTGGAACTGGAGCAAATGGATGTTAAAACAGCATTTTTACATGGAGAAATTGACCGAGAGTTATAAATGGAACAGCCTGAAGTTTTTGAAGTTAATCCTAAGAAGGATCAAGTTTGTTTACTGAAGAAGTCCATCTATGGGTTAAAGCAAGCACCTAGTCAATGGAGTAAACGGTTTGACACTTTCATGAAAGATCAGAACTTCAGCAGAAGTGTTCATGATACTTGTGTATATGTGAAAGAGGTCAACAATAAGGAGTTTGTCTACCTCCTACTCTACGTTGATGACATGTTGTTAGCAGCCAGAAGCATGACAGAGATCAACAAGCTAAAGAGTCTCCTGAGTCTCGAGTTTGAGATGAAGGACATGGGACCAGCGAGTAGGATTCTGGGTATAGACATCACAAGGGACAGAAAGGAAGGTGTTCTGCGGTTGTCTCAGTCAGGTTATATCGAAAAGGTTTTTCAGAGGTTCAACATGGGTGATGGAAAGTCATAGCTATACGCATTGGTGCACACTTCAAGTTATCATCTACCAAAGATGACTACGATTGTGTTGACCCGGAGAAGACTCCATACTCAAGTGCAGTTGGGAGTGTAATGTATGCCATGATTGGCACTCATCCTGATGTAGCTTACGCTATGGGACTTGTGAGCCGCTTCATGAGCAAGCCAAGCAACTTTCATTGGGAAGCTGTGAAGTGGTTGCTGAGGTACCTTAAAGGTTCAACAGATTTGATTTTGGTCTACAAAAGAGGTGAAGACGTCAAGGTTCAAGGGTATAGTGACTCGGATTATGCAGCAGATCTTGACAAAAGAAAGTCTACTACAGGTTATGTGTTCACTGTTGGTGGCAATACAGTGAGCTGGAAATCTTGTTTACAGTCTACAGTGGCTATGTCGACAACCGAAGCTGAGTATGTTGCCCTCACGGAAGCAGTGAAAGAAGCTATATGGATTCATGGTTTGTTAGTTGACATGGGGATGAAACCTGAGAAAGCACAGTCAGCAATCTGTTTGTCGAAGAACAATGCATTTCATGAAAAGACAAAACATATGGCTACAAAGTTAAGTTTCATTCGAGACACTATCAAAAAAGGAGAAGTAGAAGTCAAGAAGATTCACACTTCTCTAAATCCAGCGGATATGCTTACTAAAGGTATAACGGTCAACAAGTTTGAAGCAGCTCTGGAGTTTCTGAAGCTGATCAGGTGAAGATGAAGATCTTTGTGCCGAGGTTAAGTCCATGAAGTGCAATTCACTAGAAAAAGGGGTTATGAAACTGAAATCAAGGTGGAGTGTTGCGAGCTATGGTTCTGATTTCATTTGAGGTCAGTTAGACCGGGAATTATGAAGAGCTGGTTCGTGGATGTTGATTGAACCGGGTTTGGGAAGGGAGCAATATTCGAATACTCTAGTCGCGATAGAGGGTTCGTCTTTAACACTTAGTATAGGTGTATTCTCTTCTCTCTCTCTCTTGTGTCGTCAACGCGAGTGTTCTTCTTCTCTGTTGATTTTCTGAGAAAGCTTTGTTCTTGAGCGATCTGTAAACTTTTCTTTGATATAGTGGATTGCCGGATTGATTCGGCCCGAGATGTAGGCTCAATCACATCGATTGAGTTGAACTGGGTAACCAAATCTCTGTGTTCTTGTTCTAGTTTGGTCATCTTGTGATTTTTCTTAATTCGTTGAGTGTGAGTTGAATTCGAGTTGAGAGCGAGTTAGAGTGAGTTCTGGTAATCGATTCCGCAGCTCGATTTGCAACAGTATCCATATTATCAATACATTCAGTTCAGCCTTATACATATCTCAACTAATCTTGTGAATGAGATAGCTTTTGAGGGTGAGGATGAAAATATTATATAAGCTATCTCATATCTCGACTAATCTTGTGAATCGATTTAATGATATATATCTCAACCATCGTATAATATATCAATATATACAATAATAAATAGGGTAATTTCCATAATTACATTGAAAATAAGTTTTCAGGACAAATATAACAGGGAAGCTAAAATTTTTCCACTTCTAACATTTTTCATTTGAGTTTTTCGATTTTACCCTTTAGGAAAAGCTTCCTAAAAGTTTTTTTCTGTTAATATTTCGTAATTTTTTTAGGATGGTGTTCCAAATACTAGACTTTAACATCGTTTCATATGGTTTAGGAAAGCTTTCTTAAAATTTTAAAATTTTCTGAATTGTGGAAGGCTTCCTGAATTGTGGAAGAGTTTCCTAAATTGTGGAAATGTTTCTTGAATTTGAGTTGTAATAAATTAACCAAAATAATAATCAATTATACAATTTATGAAGGCATTTCTAAATACATGTAATGACTTCCTTAATTTATACATTTTAGGAAAATCCTAAAACTTTAGAATATCTTCCTAAATTTACGCTCATCTCCTTCCTCACTTCTGCGACGTCCAAACCCTAATTCCCGCCGATTTCTTTTTTTTTCACCATTGTTGCTGTTTTAGCTCATGTTTCTTGAGTTTTTCACCCAATTATATCAGATCTATC
This sequence comes from Thlaspi arvense, assembly GCA_911865555.2. Classification (NCBI taxonomy): domain Eukaryota; kingdom Viridiplantae; phylum Streptophyta; class Magnoliopsida; order Brassicales; family Brassicaceae; genus Thlaspi; species Thlaspi arvense. Next base: position 52,500,235 of record OU466857.2, read on the forward strand.
TATCACTATATGATTTTGAGCTTTACATTTTGAAATCACTTTCCCATAAAAAAACCTCAAAAATCTAAGAGATTTACAATCACAAATCACAATCAAATGAGAAGAGTGATCCTAAACAAAACAAATAATTTGAATTTCAGATCAGTCTTGGTCATTGATACATTTGTTTGTACATTATTTTTTTTTCTTTTTATTAATTAATGTTTTGTCTAATTAAAATTAATATGGTACAAACTGTTATTTATAGAATTTTTTAAAGTGTTAGTGTATATGTGGAACAAAAACTTAGATTAAATGCATTTGAGGGAATTTCTCTAATAAAATATATCAGTTCGATCGAACTCTACACTTTTTCGATTAAAACTCTAAATAAATCATTTAATCGATTTAAAAATATTTATGGTAAAAGAAAGTAGGTTTCCTATTCCAAAAAGAAATATAAATTTAATGCTTAGTTGAAATAGGAACACGATATTAGTTGAGATAGGTATATACATCCATGCACCTATATATATATCATATATACATATCTCAACTAATCTTGTGAATACCAAAGCAAATTCTGGTTTTTATCAGCATATCAAATTAGAAAGAGAAACTATGGCAAGTAATATTACGGTGGCCGAAGAAGATAAAATATTAGCCAAGCCTCTATTTTTGTGAGTTCATCTAACATATTTCGGTTAGTTTCCGAAATTTAACAAATTATATATATAGGCTAACAAATTGTTCTTTGTTCTTTTTTTTTTGTTTTTAGTTTTTATAACGCAGTTGCGATTCGGCGATTTATAACGTCATCATGCAAGTGCTCATCATGGGCACAGTTTTACCGTTATACTTTCATCTCCGACAAAATAACGAGTACTTTCGCAACGTATCGCTCCTAATGTCGTTCTATGTGTTTTGCGCTATAACCCAGCTTGGGTGCATAAATAGGAGCTGGCTTGAATCATTGGCATACGGAAGTTTGAGTCACGTGTTGGGTGTTTCTACAATATTCTTACTCCTCCGTCTAATTTCTTCGGTCGTAGCTATGTGCGTGTGCATACCAATTCTTTTGTGGTTCGGAGTTACTTTTATCTATCATACATGTGCATGCTTTGCTATAGCTTACGTACAAGATTTGCAAAATCAACTCATGACACAACAGAAAGATGTGGAAGCGAATCTCCCTTGAATCTTGATATATATTTTTCATATCAAGATTTTTATTTTCTTTATTTTTTTCAATTGTCTTTCTTCTTCTAATTTTTGATCAGTGATTTATTTATTTATTTATATATATTTAATTATTAATGATGATTTATTTATTTATTTTGAATTGTCAATAACTCCTAGCTAGCGTTGACTGAATCAGATCTTAGTTAGATTTGGACAACTTCTTTAATAAAACATCTTATTAGATTTGGATGTGATACAACAAGAATGCACACCACTCAAACAAAGGGTTGGATGTGATAATTCATAAACAAAAACCTATATCCTTTAACAAGATGATCAAGCAAAAAGAAAAAATATCGTTGACATGAAAACAAACATGATCATTCAACCATACTGATCGTAATCTCCTTGTTTGAGATACGATTTGGTGCAACTATTCAGTTTACATAATTATGGCACTTTACAAAAGAAAGAAAAATAATTACGAGTACATGGACAGTTGGCGAATTAGCCGTCGGTTTGCCGATGTAAACCATTAGGTTTTTCCACATACAGATCATAAAGAAAAGAAGAAAAGGAATATTCGATATTTGTTGAAAGTAAATAGGTAACACAATTACACAACATCCCCAAAATCTTCTTGGCTTAGTAGAAACACGAAATATGAATTGCGAAAATGTCTCAAGATCACTTTACTATTCGCTCGACACTTCGACTAAAACCACACTGGTGGTACAAAACGATTCAGGGAAAGCGTTTTAGGTGGAAAATACAAGACCGGTTCAGTTAAGGATTTATTTTCTCTTCTTTTTTGTCAATGATTTATTTATATATTTTTAATTATCAATGATGATTTATTTATTTATTTTGAATTGTCAATAACTCCTAGATAGCGTTGATTTAATCAGATCCTAGTTAGATTTGGACAACGTGTTAGCTTGCGGTCTTGAAATTTATAAACGTCTAAATTAGTTTGTTCAACAGCCTAGGATTAGGAGAAAAAAATAAAATACATATGTAAGTTAATAAATTTGATAAATCAATAATTTTACTTGGTCTGGAGTTAAAGCGGTTTAAAATTTAATATAAATCGATAAACTAATAAGATAATAATTATTGTTGAAAACCTATATAAAATATAGTGTCATTAGAATCATAAATTAATAAATATCATATAAAATAATTTTATATCAATATATAATTATGATAATCTATTAAAATATGAATATATTATAGTTTTTTATATTAAAATTGAAATATTTTTATCATTTATCTCTAATTTTATAATAAAATTTTTGTAAAAATATTATAAATTTTAAAGAAAATATTATTTTTAATTAATTATTAATAAAATTTTATTTTATCTAAAATTGATAAATTAATAACTCTGTAAATTAATAAAATATCAAAGTTTCAATATTATTAATTTATAGAGTTACTATTGAAATTAGAAATTGAAGTAAAATAAAATAAAAAGTGAAATGTTAAGATATAAAATCCATGGTACATCAATTTACGTGGATGCTACTCATTCCTAGTGGATGAACACAGATGAATTTCATCACCTGCAACGACAAACATACATCCTTAATAAGTATTTTATAAAATGCTACCGACCAAAGAGACACTTAGTTTTGGCGTCCTGATTTTATTTTTGAAAATTTATCGTTACAACGTTTAATTAATAATCTAACGACTGTGGTCATTCTCTGACTTATGAGATAGCTTTGACTTAGACAACGAATGGTTACGATCACAAACTCTAGAAGGTTAAAGTAGTGGTTATAGAGACAAAGACATAGATCGTGATCTGAGAGAAATTATCCATTTAGTGACAGCGGAAGCAAATGCTTGAGAAGATGTACAGTTGGAGACTCCAATGGTAGCATACAATACAATCCATGAAACAATTATTAACATGTAAGACAGATGGGTCCTGGAAACAATTGAAACCAGGATTAGGAGGATTTTGTCAAGGAATGAAAATGGAGAGTACTCTAATGGGGGCACGAAATGTGCGACATAGCATCTCGCCATTACATGCAGAACTGGAAGCTTTGATTTAGACAATGCATTGTATGTTCGATGTCAGAAGACTAAAGATGACATTTCTCACAGATTATTTCGAATTGGTGAAGATGGTATCTAACCCATCGGAGTGGCCGACATTCGCACTACATCTAGAAGAATATAAGATTAGCAGAAGGGAATTTGTTTCTTTCTTGATATCTCAAATATCACGCGCGCAGAATACGAAGGCAGACAAACTAGTACGGAATGCTCGAGACTAAACTATGTAAACTCAATTCCACCGGGTTGGTTTACTGAGCCGTTTTAGGAATATGAGACTGTTCACGGAAAAAAAAGGAGACAAAGGCTTGTAAAGACACACATCAACCATTTAAGGTTCCTCTATCCACCTGTAAATGTTCCATGCAAACCGATAGTTTTTTTTTTAATCTAAACCTTTATTTGTGAAGTGATTTTGAGGAATTGAGCTCTCTCATTTAACCTCGCTGAATATTACTTAAGTACACTTAATAAAGAAAACGCTAATCTTATCTACAATTTTCCGAGATTTTCAACTCTGTTTTTTTTTGCTATTTTAACGTGTATCTCGAATTTGATTTTAGATAAATCTTACATTTTTAAATTTCTAAATAAGTTAAGAAATATTCAAAAAGGAATATTCGTTCGTTCAATGATTCTACGATTATCAAAATGGAAATAACTTTAATATAATTACCATTATCCTAGCCGAATGTTAATAAAATCTAATATTTTCGTTTCTTTTTAAAAAATTCGAAATTATTGTTTTAATTCGGGCTGTGGCCCATAATGTATGAGCAGTTGTCACGTAACCCTAATCTTCTCTATATATACAGTTCAGTATTCTAGGATCAGCAAAAATTATCGATTTGTTTATTTGTTTTCACGTTTGTTAGATTTTGTATTTTGGTGAAATTTTCATACGCATATCTAATAATTTTTTTATATGTATGAAGTTGATATGGCTTGTTGACCTTCTTGAAGGACTGACCTGCTTTAGACGGTATGTTCTCTATATATAGGAGTATCATTTTTAATAATGAATATATAGATGTATTACATTCTTTTGTTGATTTGGATTTTCGTTTAACCTTCTTTTATTTTTTGTTAACAATTAGATGTTTGATGCTGACTGCGTTTCGGTTACGTGAAGAATTATCGAGACGTTGTTTCATTCTTTGTAGTTTTCCAGCTGATCGTGTCTTTGATTTTATATTTGTTTAATATTTTCTTATGTATACAGGTATTTGATGAATTTATTCACTATGCTTATCTAATGAATTCTTCATATGTATGAAGGTGATATGGCTTTATTGATCTTCTCGATGTATTGATCTGGCTTAAACGGTATGTTCGCTACATATAACGAATATATAGATGTATTATGTTGTTTTTTATATTTTGTATTTCGTTTAGACTTTTTGTCTTTCTATTAGTGATTGGATATTCATCAATATATGCGGGCTTCGGTTTTGTGAGGTATTATCGAAATGCTATTTCATTTTTCGTAGTTGTTTAATGAATATTTGAGATCTCATATAGTCTTAGTTGATGAATATATAGAAGCTTATGTTTATTTGGTATATGTAATATTGATTAAGTTTTTATTTTGTTTTGGATGGCCAAGGGTTGTTCACTTTGTATTGGGGATTGGTAGATGTAACGTGATTGCACTTTCGGATATATTATCAATGTCTTCTTATTCTACTGAGGAGGTTTGTGCAGTTATGGCTTTTCTATTGTCTTATTATTTCAGAGCTTGTGTATAGCCTCCTTTTGTGATGTGTATATTCTCTTAAGAAGGTTAATTTATATTTGATGTTGTTTCTATATTTATATCTAATGATTTTTTTTTTTATTGTAAATGTTTGATGTGTGATAGGGTTCTTGAAAAAGTGTAATGATTCGTCAAATCTTGAGTTCAAAATGTAGAGGATGTGTTGGGACTACCGAAGATAAGAAGTTCAAGATTCTTGAATATATTTCTTTGATCATGCATGCCTTGAACAGGAATACATTCATTTATATTTTGTCGAAATTATTGTAATTTGATTGTATTTAGGTTATCTATGATTTGTATTTGGGCCGTCTATAATTTGTAATAATGCTTTATTCACTTAATAAATTATAATCTAATTCTATTTGGTTGTTCATGATATCTCGGCTGTTTTTTTTATAAAGATGTCTTAAAATTTTAGATTAGTATACTAATTGAGTTTTGTTGGTATATGGTATCTTGAACGAGATTTACAATAATCTATTTATATTAGCGTCATTGGTTTTATAAAGAGTTTTTGAAAGTAATGATATCGTGTAATGTGTATTTTTTGAATGTTATGTCTCTTTGATCAACAAAATATTTGAATTTTGTTAGTGGATTAGTAGATTATGTCCTATTCGAGTTTTGGACTAGCTCATGTGTTCTGTTAACATCGCTGGTATCGTGTGGAATCTTTGCATGTATATTGTTTGTTAAGGTAAATTATAACTTTTAATCCTAATATCATTTGATTCCTTTTTAAAATACCCGAGCAATGTGAGAATTCAATATATCAACTGCAAGACGGGATATTTATACGTATATTGGTGTATATACGAATATATATAGATTTTCTTTTCTAATGTTATCGATATGCTTGGAAAAGTTGACAGGTTTGATCTTTCTTGCATGTATATCTATTGTTAAAGAAATAAAATATTTGGTAGTTGATTTACCTTTGGGATAATATTGTATGTCTTTTATGAATGTTAGTGTTTATTCTTTTTCTATTACTGAAAATGTGAGATTCCTATATATATATTGATATATACCTGTTCATATTTAGATTTTGGGATGGGATATTTTATATAATTGTATGTTTGGAAATTCTAATTGTAAATTTATTTGTATATAGAATTTTTATAATATTGGCGACCTCTGAGACAAAGAATGTTCAAATGGGTTTTTTTTTTCCGGTATCCAAACTTTATCCAACTGAGCATTTCTTTATATGTCCATGCTCGGATGTTTTTCTGTTTATGAGTCTTAATGACTAGGTTTGTTGGTGTTATACTTTATTTGTTGATGTCTTGCATTCTGTTGTTTATTTAATTTTACAAGATTCAGATAGGTCCGAAGTAATTGATTAATCGTTTAGTTGGCCCCAATATGTATCAAAACGAGCTCGAACTGGATAAATATTGGGAAAGTGAACGGTTGTCAGTATTATTAAAAAGAATATAATTGTCTCCAAAGAGAAAGGTTCAGTGGCGTCTCCCCGAGCTTTATATATATGGTTTTTTAGGGTTTTTTCGACCACCAAAACTTATTTTCTTCACCGACCAAGAATCCAAAAATAAATTAAAAATCGTCCAATCTACGCCGCCATGGATTCTCTTTCAGATATGAAAAAGGGTACACTGAGCGCTCTGTTTGTGTGAAGATTCTTCCGTTGTGGAAGCAGACCAACTTCTTCGGCCGTACATTGGAGCTCATCGTTTCCGATAATGGGTAATTTCTGATGAACAAATCATAGAATTGGCTGTTCTATTCTCTTTGCATGCGAAGATCTCTTTAGTATTTCTTGCTTAATCGGTTTTTGACTTTTTATTTTTGGTTAGCGAATACAAATCTCGGTTACTGTGATGCCCGATGCCCGATGAACTGTTTATTTACGAAAGTTATTTTAAAGAAGGTTTTTGGTACGAGATTTGTAATTTCTAAGTGAAGCAAGATTTTGGATCTGTGATCTGTCTGACTATGGTCAGAAGATCGAATTTGGTCATTCGATGAGGGTTAGAAGATTTGATGATGGATCCCTTGGACTATTTTTTCTGTGACGGCGAATTTTTGATGTTCGTACTAGGGAGTTTGAATCTCGGTCATCTTTTTTTTTAAAAAATTGTATTTCTAGAAAGTCTATTTATAGTTAATTACTGTAATTTCATGTGTCTAAAATTCGATTCCTTTAAGATGTCATGGGAACGGTTTTAAGAATATGGACACTTCAGGATAACAACAATGATGCCTACCAAGAGGATTTGTGTCATGTTCGTTTTGAGTTTTGTGATCCGAGGTTAGTAGTTTATAAATTATTTTATGTGAATGGTTCGAATAGGCTATATTTTTTGGTATTTATGGTTTATTTATAGTTGATGTCGTTATTTTAGGAAGGATGATGTCGTTGCGTGTATTGCCAGAGGAGCTATTGCTAGGGATTTTGTTCATCTATATGAGAAAAATGATTATGAGTCAATAATATGCTTCTTGAGGTTTTGGATGGTATCCGACAATAAATGTATAAGAAATATTATCATGTGTTCTTTATATAATTATAACTGATGCTCCCTCGCTATGAATTGATAACGAATTATATAATCACTTTTTGATAATGTTGTGTTTGTGTTGGTGCTGATCTAAGGATGTTGTTCTGCATTCTCATTATCCATCTTCCCAGTTTATGTTCAACTCTATCGGCGACGATGTCTGTGATTTTCAGGAGATGTAAGCTTCTGATTCTTGTGATAAGGTCTTTTACTTTTGGATTTTTTTCACGTTATACTTTTATTGCTAATATATTGAATCTAATCTCATGCAGACGTGATGCTCTTGGTGACCAGATTACTCGGTGATGAACTGACTAGCATGTGCGGGGTTTGTTGCCTTTGTCGTTTCAGCTGAACCTTTTTAATTTCTCGGACTTGCTTTATTAAGTATTATTCTCGAACAATTTCGGTTTATTTTACGTATATTTGTAATATATGCTTTGTGGTCTTGTGTTTTCTACTATCTTTTGTTTCGCTTAGTCAATTGATAGTGAAATGTATAATATTCGGTTTCTTTTTAGGTTTTAATTCGGTTATAAAAACCAAACTATTCTGGGGATTCTGTATCATTTCAAAAAGTGGTATGTTCTTTCAAAACGCAACTCGGTTTCTATTGTATATAAAATATACTATTGCTAATCTTACAAGTATATGAAAATGTCATCTATGTCCTAAAAAGATATCCGAGAATGTGTTTGATATACTCATATATTTTGTATATTTAGCATGCATTTAGAGTAGTTTTCATGCATACATTTTTCATAATAGGCTAGTTTTCACTATTTGTTTCATTTTAGGTCCTAAGTGCTTTTTGCATTAGCATTTGCATATTTCTTGCATTCTTGCATCATATTCAGGTTGTTTTGGATACACTGGAGCTATGGAGGTTGCATGGACATGCTAAAGATCGAAAGGAACGCTATGGACACTTGGGAGAACTCAGCCATGCAGCAAAGAAGCCGAGATCGAGGCGCAGATCGAGCTAGGCAGGTCGATCTAGACGAGATCGACCAGAAGATCGAGTGACTCGGGTTGTTTCGAGAAAGATGATCGAGATCAAGATCGACCAAGGTGATCGATCGTGAGTACGGACACGAGAACTAAACCCGGGCAAAACGAGAGCCAAATCGAGATCACGACACGATCATCCAAGGATCGACTAGAAGATCGATGGAAGCACTCGATCCACCCAACCGAATCGACCCGAAGATCGAGCAAAGGAAGACGACCTACAAAGAAGATCGAGCTAGACATCGATGACCCAAGTCGATCTCTAGAACCTTATCCGGACAGCTCACTTTTGAAGTTTAGTGAGGGGACCATTTTTGGTTTTTACCCTATTTTGAGCAACAAAACATTATGACTTTCATTACCCACGCTTTGTCGACAACTTTTCTATCTTTCCTTTAGGCAAAACGCCATTGTTGAAGTTTTAAGCTTTTGTTATTTTGTGAACCTTTAATCTTGCTTAAATCTTAAGTATTTTCCATTAATCTCTTTTGCTTAGTAGTTTAATCATGTTTATCTTTTCTTCCTTTGCATTTTCATCGGTTTTAATCATGAGTAGCGAGTAGTCATTTATGGGTTTAAGGTTGAGGTGATTAAAGGGTTTAAAGGTTTAAGCTTTGGGGCTTTTTCTTGTTCTTAACTTATTATATTCTTGGATTTGGGGGTTTTAATGCCTAGAGAGGCTTGAGAAAGATTTCTTTGATCTCAGGGATCTCCTTACCTTGGCGGGATTCAGGAGATCCCTTAAAACCAAATCCAAGAAACTAGCTCATCCTTTCCCAAACGCCATGGATGCTTAGGGAGCTAGTTAGGCCATTATTTGAGATTTATGCTTTATGTTCTTCAATCTTTCTTTCCACCACACGCCATGGGTTATGAGGAAAGGTTGAGGAAAGGATCTATACCACACACCATGGATAGATCTAGTTTAACTTCTCAAGGCATAGAGATAGCACTAAAACTGTAGATCTTTGCTTTCAAAACCCAAGCTTGAATCTTGAACTACCTTAAGCATGACCCTCAACCTTGAATCTTTTTTTAGCATTTAAAAACTCAAAGTTATCATTTCTTTGTTATAAAGTTTGCATCTTTTGCCTTAGTTTCATAAAAATCATTTCCTAGGTTGTTAGAACTTTCTTTTTCTGTCTGCCTTTAGTTTTCGAATTCTAAAAACTAGTAGTCTTATATTTTAAATTCTTAGAAGTCATCTATGTAGTTGTTTAACCCTTCAGTAGGGATTTTTAAATAGTTTTGTGGTCATTTGGTAGTTGCATTTAGTTTTTACATATTTTCTCCTCAAATAATCAGAATCTGACTTAGATTTACAAAGTTCTTGCATTCCTAGTAACTTTCATCAACCTGAGCATGGATTAACACTCTAAAGCCACTCTATACTTTCCACTATGCTGCTTTAGATTTGATAGCTTTAGCTTGCTAAAAAACTTGTTATCAAATGGTGCCGTTGCCAACTTGGGTTTGAGTTGAAAGTATTAAGATTTATAGCTTAGTAGAGACTAAGTTTTTATTTTTTTTGTTTGGCTATTTTAGGCAAATGGGCGTGAACCATTCATTTTGTCTTGTACCAGTTGGATATTTTCTTATGCTCTTTTAGGCTTTTCGCCATTGTTACTGTTTTTCAAGTTTTTCATGTTTTGAACCTTTAAGATCTTATTTAATCTAAGTGCTTTTCTTAATCGCTCTTGCTTAATCATGTTTAACTTTCTTTCCCTTGCATTTTCGTGTGTTTTAGCTATGTGTAGTGAGTAGATTTCCTTGGGTTTAAGGTTGGGGCGATTTAAGGGGTTTAAGGGTTTAAGCTTTAGTCATTTTCTTGTTCTTAATCTTTCTTAGAGAGTCTTGGGAAAGATCTCTATGATCCCAGGGCTTTTCTTACCTTGACCGGATTCAGAAATCCCTTAAATCTCTCAAATGATCAAGAGATCACCTTTGAAAATGTCTACATTGCAAGGCCAAAGAAAGGCAAGGAAGCGGTTTTGGAGAAAAAAATGGAGGAACTTAGCAAAGAGAAAGAAGCTTTCATGCCTCCTCCTTACAAGCCAAAGCTACCCTTCCCTGGATGTTTCAAGAAGCAGCTGATTGAGAAGCATAAAGCCTTGTTTGAGAAGCACATAAGGAACGTTGAGATCAAACTACCTTTGGTTGATTTCTTAGCTATGATGCCAAAATATGCTAAGTTTTTGAAGGATACTCTTGCTAAAAAGGACAAAGAGAGTGAAGAGGTCCTGGTTTTGAGTCAAGAATGCAGTGCAATCATCTACAAGGAGATAGCACCAAAGAAGCTAGGAGGTCCAGGGTCATTCACTATCCCTTGTGCACTAGGTCCTTTGAAGTTTGAAAGTTGCTTGTGTGATCTAGGAGCAAGCATTAATCTTATGCCCCATTCCATTGCCAAGAAGCTAGGCTTTAACAAGTTTAAGGAGTGCAGAATCTCACTCATACTGGCTGATCGAAGTATAAAGCTTCCTGTAGGCATGCTTGGAGACTTACCAGTGAGGATCAACAATGTGAACGTGCCAACAGATTTTGTAGTGCTAGAAATGGATAAGGAACCAAGAGACCCTCTAATCCTTGGTAGACCCTTTCTAGCAACTGCTGGAGCGATCATAGACGTGAAGAATGGCAAGATTTCTCTGCACTTGGGTAAAGACATCAAGCTGAACTTTGACATCAATGAGGTTTTGAAGAAGCCAACGATTGGTGGACAAGCTTTCTACATAGAAACCTTGGATGAGTTAGCTGATGAGTTTCTTGAGGAATTGGCACAAGAGGATCATCTACAGCTGGCTTTGACAAATGAGTGTGGGAAGTATGGATTCTTGAGTGAACAGACCCAGGAGTATGTACACATCCTTGATTCTCGCAAGGTTGTGAAGGAAGATGAAGGCGAGTGCCTAGAGATCAACCTGAAGATCGACCAAATTACTCGATCCAGGAACGAGATCGATGAGAAAATCGATGGAGACAACTCGATCTGTTTAGAGAACGACCTCGTGAATCGATCTCCTGCTCGATCCATATCAAATCGAGCAAGCGAATCGAGAGAGTGCAATCGATCCAGCCTAGAACGAGGGAGCGATCGACTGACTGACTCGATCTCTGCGGTAGGGACGGTTCAAGGTGGCAGCTTGAAAGCTCATGACTCGGGTTCAAAAGAGGTGAATGAGGACATCAACGTCAACACCAGCCAAGAGGAGGACTGGAATGAGCTGCTAGCCCCAAAGGTGGACCTAAAGCAGCTTTCCAATGGGCTAAGGTACGCTTTCTTGGGACCAAACGATACTTATCCGGTCATTGTGAATGAAAATCTAAGTGATGATGAGTTAGACTCACTCCATAGGGAGCTGAGGAAGTATAGGAAGGCCATTGGGTACTCTCTAAGTGACATCAAGGGCCTTTCACCAATGCTTTATACTCATAGGATTCACTTAAATGATGAAAACACATCTTCCATTGAGCATCAAAGACGTTTGAACCCAAATTTAAAAGAAGTGGTTAAGAAAGAGATCTTAAAACTCTTAGAAGCTGACGTGATATACCCTATCAGTGATAGCACATGGGTCTCTCCGGTCCATGTGGTACCAAAGAATGGGGGTATCACGGTTAAAAGAAATGAAAAAATGAGTTAATTCCTACAAGAACAATAACTGGACATAAAATGTGTATTGATTATTTGAAACTTAACTCAGCCACTAGAAAAGATCATTTTCCTCTTCCCTTCATTGATCAAATGCTAGAGAGATTAGCTAATCATCCATACTATTGTTTCTTAGATGGATATAGCGGTTTCTTTCAAATTCCCAGTCATCCTAATGACCAAGAGAAGACAACATTCACATGCCCTTATGGTACCTTTGCTTATCGAATGATGCCATTTGGGTTATGTAATGCACCAGCAACCTTTCAAAGGTGCATGATGTCTATCTTCTCTGATCTCATAGAGGAAATGGTAGAGGTTTTCATGGATGATTTTTCTGTGTATGGTGCTTCCTTTGGTGGTTGTTTGTCAAATCTTTGCAGGGTTCTCAAGAGATGTGAGGAGATAAACTTGGTGCTAAACTGGGAAAAGTGTCACTTTATGGTGAAGGAAGGCATTGTACTTGGGCACAAGATCTCTGAGCATGGTATTGAGGTTGACAAGGCCAAGATTGAGGTCATGATGAGTCTAGAGCCGCCGGTTAATGTGAAAGGGATAAGGAGTTTCTTGGGGCACGCTAGCTTCTACATGAGGTTTATCAAAGATTTCTCCAAGATAGCACGTCCTCTTACAAGGCTACTGTGCAAAGAAACCGAGTTCAACTTTGATGAAGAATGCCTCAAAGCCTTTAAGACGATCAAAAAAGCCTTAGTCACTGCTCCTATAGTTCAAGCTCCAGATTGCAATTTGTCCTTTGAGATTATGTGCGACGCGTGTGACTACGCCGTGGGTGCTGTCTTGGGTCAGAGGAAGGATAAAAAGCTGCATGTGATCTACTATGCAAGCCGTACCTTGGATGACACGCAAGTGAAGTATGCAACCACCAAGAAAGAGCTGCTAGCCGTGGTCTTTGCTGTTGAGAAGTTCAGGTCTTACTTGGTGGGTTCTAAGGTCATAGTGTATACTGACCATGCTGCCTTAAGGTACATATACTCCAAGAAAGACACCAAACCGAGACTCTTAAGGTGGATCCTTCTCTTACAAGAGTTTGATATGGAAATCAAAGACAAGAAGGGTATAGAGAACGGTGTAGCGGATCATCTTTCAAGAATGAGGGTGAATGATATCTTGCATTTGGATGAAATCACACCCTGAGGAGCAGCTTACGGTGGTCAACACAGTGGTATGTGCAAAGCTAGAGGAGAAGTTTGAAGAAGTCTTGAGCTTCAAGGAAGAGGATCTACCTTGGTATGCGGATATTGTTAACTATTGGCATGTGGAGAAGAGCCTACTCACCTTGACCACTACCATAGGAAGAAGTTCATGAGAGACATCTCTCACTACTTTTGGGACGACCCTTATCTGTACAAGAGGGGTGTGGACAGCCTATACCGAAGATGTGTCACAAGAGAAGAAGCAAGGGACATTCTGCTCCATTGCCACGGTATAACTTATGGTGGGCACTTCGCTTCATTCAAGACGGCTACAAAGGTTCTACAAGCCAGGTTTTGGTGGTCTACACTCTTCAAGGACGCACATGAGTTTGTAAAATCGTGTGAAGCTTGCCAAAGGTCCGGGAACATCACCAAGAGGAATGAGATGCCACAAGTACCTATCTTTGAGGTGGAAGTCTTTGAAGTTTGGGGGATTGATGTTATGGGTCCATTCCCATCATCATACGGCAATAATTATATCTTGGTAGCAGTAGACTATGTGTCTAAGTGGGTGGAAGCAATAGCCTCACCAACTAATGGCTCAAAGGTGGTTGTCAAGCTTTTCAAGACGATCATATTTCCAAGATTTAGAGTTCCTAAGGTAGTGATCAGTGATGGAGGCAGCCACTTCATCAACAAGGTTTTTGAGGGACTTTTAAGGAAGTATGGAGTTAAACACAAGGTAGCCACGCCTTATCACCCTCAAACCAGCGGCCAAGTGGAGGTTTCAAACAGGCAAATCAAGGTCATCCTTGAGAGAACCGCGGGAGTAACTAGAAAAGATTGGGCAAGCAAGCTTGATGACGCTCTTTGGGCGTATATAACTGCTTTCAAGACTCCCATAGGTACCACGCTTTTCAACCTCCTCTATGGCAAGTCTTGTCACCTCCCTGTTGAGTTAGAGCAAAAGGCTCTGTGGGCTGTGAAATCACTCCCTGAGGAGCAGCTTATGGTGGTCAACACAGTGGTATGTGCAAAGCTAGAGGAGAAGTTTGAAGAAGTCTTGAGCTTCAAGGAAGAGGATCTACCTTTGTCTGCGGATATTGTTAACTACTTGGCATGTGGAGAAGAGCCTACTCACCTTGACCACTACCATAAGAAGAAGTTCATGAGAGACATCTCTCACTACTTTTGAGACGACCCTTATCTGTACAAGAGGGGTGTGGACAGCCTATACCGAAGATGTGTCACAAGAGAAGAAGCAAGGGACATTCTGCTCCATTGCCATGGTATGACTAATTGTGGGCACTTCGCTTCATTCAAGACGGCTACAAAGGTTCTACAAGCCAGGTTTTGGTGGCCTACACTCTTCAAGGACGCACATGAGTTTGTAAAATTGTGTGAAGCTTGCCAAAGGTCCGGGAACATCACCAAGAGGAATGAGATGCCACAAGTACCTTTCTTTGAGGTGGAAGTCTTTGAAGTTTGGGGGATTGATGTTATGGGTCCATTCCCATCATCATACGGCAATAAATATATCTTGGTAGCAGTAGATTATGTGTCTAAGTGGGTGGAAGCAATAGCCTCACCAACTAATGACTCAAAGGTGGTTGTCAAGCTTTTCAAGACGATCATCTTTCCAAGATTTGGAGTTCCTAAGGTAGTGATCAGTGATGGAGGCAGCCACTTCATCAACAAGGTTATTGAGGGACTTTTGAGGAAGTATGGAGTTAAACATAAGGTAGCCACGCCTTATCACCCTCAAACCAGCGGCCAAGTGGAGGTTTCAAACAGGCAAATCAAGGTCATCCTTGAGAGAACCGCGGGAGTAACTAGAAAAGATTGGGCAAGCAAGCTTGATGACGCTCTTTGGGCGTATATAACTGCTTTCAAGACTCCCATATGTACCACGCCTTTCAACCTCCTCTATGGCAAGTCTTGTCACCTCCCTGTTGAGTTAGAGCACAAGGCTCTGTGGGCTGTGAAGCAAGTGAACTTCAATCTCAAGACGGCACAAGAGAGAAGACTAGTGCAACTCCATAAGCTTGATGAACTAAGGTTGGATGCTTATGAAAGCGCCAAGATCTACAAAGAGAGGACCAAGGCGGTTCATGACAAGAAGCTGGTGCTTAAGGAGCTCAAGGAGGGAAGTCTGGTTCTGCTCTACAGCTCACGGCTGAAGTTGTTCCCTAGAAAGCTCAAGTCTAGATGGAGCGGTCCATTTGAGATTACGGAAGTGCTACCGTATGGGGCGGTTACTTTGGTTGGCAAGAGTGGAGAGAGCTTCACAGTGAATGGGCATAGAGTCAAGCCCTACATGGCGAGTGAATGCAGCAAGGAGAGCACCACGTTGCTTCTCCAAGATCCCCCTCTGGCCTAACCAAGTAAAGTCAAGCTAGTGACGTAAAACAAGTGCACTTGGGAGGCATTCCCATGACTATAACTGTACATATTTTTGCATTATTTCTTTTTCAATTTTATGCTTTTTTAGTTTAAGTGTGTAGGTGTAAGGAGATGGGAACCAGATATCGTGTTCTTGGGTTGAACAAGGCAAGGAAAGGAGATGCAGAGGCAAAAGATCGAGTGAATGATCGACCTGTCCTGGCTCGATCTTCACTAGATCGAGCTAGTGAATCGAGTGAAGTCACTCGATCTAGATGAGATCGAGTCGACAATCGAGTGAGTCAGTCGATTATGAGAGGATGACCCACCCATGTGTTTAGCTTGAAATGCAAATGGGGTGTGGATTGACTGATCTCACTCGATCCTCGTACTGGATCGATCAGTTCACTTGATCTTTGCCAAAACGATCTCAAAATCGATCAAGGAGCTCGATCTAAGGAGCATGGCCATAACCACGTATGATCTTGGAACGAGGGGGCACTCTCGATCTAAGGCTCGTTTTAAATCAAATCGAGCCCCCAATCGATCAACCTTCTCGATCACAGACACCATGGGCATGAGATTGAGGTCAAGATCGACCAATTTGACTCAATCTCATGCTGAGGTTAGTTCAAGTTTTTCCCTTCCTTTCTTTTTCCCTCCCATTTCAAATTTGAATTGTGGTCAAGGCAAGCATCTTTGACCATGAGGATGTGTGCCTTGACCACACTTTTTTCAGAACCACTTGCATGCATCCATAGAATTTTTGTCTTTATAAGCACATGCATCCACACTTTCTCCCATTGCATCTCGAGACTGATTTTCTTAGAAAGAGAGTGTGAATTCGGGTTTAGGAAGCATTGGCACGATAGAGTTCTTGCCGAGCGATGAGGAATGCTTTGAAGCCCTTGGACCCGCAGCAGCTCCACCTCAACTCGCTCGTGCACCTTCAGAGTCCCCTCCTGCAGATGTTGAGATGCCGTCGAGCTTTGATCTTCCCAAGCTTGACTATGAGCCGTGAACAAAAGCTGAAAAGTTCCTTGCCTCGGTTGTTGAGATTCAGCGCAAAGTTAACAAGTGGCAAGGCAATATGATCAAGAAGCTGGCTAAGAAGATCAAAGACCTACAAGGAAGCTCATCTGAGGCGTATTCAAGTGAAGAGGTTAAGCAACCAGAGAGGAGAAGAAGATCAACCGAAGGTGTGGAGATCCGTGAGCCTCAAGGAAGTAATCAAGCTGGACGTCTTTCTCTCCATGAAGGCTCAAGCAGGAGCAAGGACAAAGGCATCCTTCACGACACTCCTAGAAAGAGCAGGAGGACTGGAGCAACCTCAAGCTCCAGTCATGCCTAGCTCCAAGGTACCAAAACACAAACCCTTGTATATATCATGCATTTTTCTTATTTTTGCTTTGTATTTTTGATCTCTTCTTGAATTTTTTTGACACCGAGACGGTGTCATTCAAGTTTGGGGGAGAGTGTGTGCTTTGACATATTTTATTTGGATCTTATTTTGTGTTAGCATCCTTGAGTCTTCATGCATCATCTAAATGCATAGAAAATACAAAAAAATCATAAAATTGTTTAAAAGTTTTCAAAAAAAAATTATATAGCTTGCATTTGCATTGTTAAATATTGTAGGATTGAGTCTAGAATTTTTAATCATTTAGGTTGTTTGCATTTGCATAGGGAGCAATGATATGAAAAATTTCCTTGTAAAGTGTTTTAAGCTCATGAATTGTTTCAAGGCCCTAGTTAGTAGTTCTTTGATGCTTTACTCAAATTTTGAAAGTAAGCTCTAACCATATTTGGATCATTTGTTTTGATTTTCGTGGCTTAAGTTGAACAAACATGAATTGAATCCTTTCCTATCAAGGGGAACCTAAACCTGAATTTTTGAATATCATACTTGTGCATTTAAAAAGGAATACATGGATCACATATACATATTTAGGCTTTCTTATCCCTTTCACCACTCTTTTGTGCCTGAATAGAACTCCTCACCTTAACCCTTACCCTCCTTTCAAGCCAAATATTTCTTGTGTGATTTTGTGAGGCCTTATTTTTGGTTGAACTTGGCATAAAGTGTTAGGTTTAGGCGATATGATTAGGCTCTCATATTGATGCTAGCTTTGCATTTTGAAGCTAGTTTTAGGCTTATTTTGGAGCGGGGATTCACTGGTGTTGATTGATCTTGCTTACTTGTTCTCGGTTTGAAAAGATTTTGGTGTTTGAGGTTTGAAATAAAAGGGATTCATTGTTTTAAGTGGTGGTCTTGTACTGTTTTTAAAATAAAAGCTCAGTTTCAAAAGAAAAGGAGTAACTCTCAAAAAAAAAAAAAAAAAATCAGAAAAAGAAAAGAGCCAAAAAGGCCAAGCTTAAAAAAAAAAAAAATATTTGAGAAAAGAGCTACCAAAGGTAAAAGAAAAGAGCTTAATGTTTGTGTATGACCACCACTAGCTATAAGAAGAGTAAAGATGTTTTCTGTTTTTGTGGGGTATACTTGGCGTCTTGCCTTGTCTGTTTTGGGTAATCTCTAGAGGGTGAGTAAGCTTAAAAAGAAAAGAAAAAAAATGAGAGAGGGATTAGGATTATTGTTAGTGTATATGGGTAGATGAGAGTCTAGTCATGTATGCATCAATTGCCTTTACCTTTAGCATTATGCATAAGTTCAACCCTTTTTGAGATAAACAATTGCTTGAATTACCCACTTGAATGAGATCATCTTTGTCTCATAACCTTGTCCCTGGCCAAATGTATTCGGTTTTAAGTGCATGAGTGTGATTCACGGTTTGAGCTTACTGAATGTTAAATGTTATGATTCTTGGATTGTTTGGAATATGAGAGTCACGATTTGAGATTCAATATGTGATGAATATGTCTAAGTTCTTTGGAGTATGAGTTTGTGCATTGCATCTTAGAATTGAGAACTAGGACCATTGAATTAATTCCTTTGCTGAAACACTTTTGGAAATTTGAGCTCCCATTTTTAAACCTCTCTTCCTTTCTTGAATTTTGTTTGCTTGAGGGCAAGCAAAAGGCAAGTTTAGGGGAGTTGATATACTTATATATTTTGCATATTTAGCATGCATTTAGAATAGTTTTGATGCATACATCTTTCATAATAGGCTAGTTTTCACCATTTGTCTCATTTTAGGTCCTAAGTGCACTTTGTATAAGCATTTGCATATTTTTTGCATTCTTGCATTATATTTAGGTTGTTTTGGATACACTGGAGCTATGGAGGTTGCGTGGACATGATAAGGATCGAAAAGAACGCTATGGACACTTGGGAGAACTCAGCCATGCAGCAAAGGAGCCGAGATCGAGGCGCAGATCAAGCTAGGTAGGTCGATCTAGACGAGATCGACCAGAAGATTGAGTGACTCGGGTCGTTTCCAGGAAGAGGATCGAGATCAAGATCGACCGAGGTGATCGATCGTGAGTACGGACACGGGAACTAAGACCGGGCAGAACGTGAGCCAAATCGAGGTCACGACTCGATCATCCAAGGATCGACTAGAAGATCGATGGAAGCACTTGATCCACCCAACCGAATCGACCCAAAGATCGAGCAAAGGAAGACGACCTACAAAGAAGATCGAGCTAGAGATCGTTGACCCAAGTCGATCTCTAGAACCTTATCCGGACAGCTCACTTTTGGAGTTTAGTGAGGGGACCATTTTTGGTCTTTACCCTATTTTGAGCAACAAAACATTATAACTTTCATTACCCACGCTTTGTCGACAACTTTTCTATCTTTCCTTTAGGCAAAACGCCATTGTTGAAGTTTTAAGCTTTTCTTATTTTGTGAACCTTTAATCTTGCTTAAATCTTAAGTATTTTCCATTAATCTCTTTTGCTGAGTAGTTTAATCATGTTTATCTTTTCTTCCTTTGCATTTTCATCGGTTTTAATCATGAGTAGCGAGTATTCATTTATAGGTTTAAGGTTGGGGTGATTAAGGGGTTTAAATGTTTAAGCTTTGGGGCTTTTTCTTGTTCTTAACTAATTCTCTTCTTGGATTTGAGGGTTTTAATGCGTAGAGAGTCTTGGGAAAGATCTATTTGATCTCAGGGATTTTCTTACCTTGGCGGGATTCAGGAGATCCCTTAAAACCAAATCCAAGAGACTAGCTCATCCTTTCCCAAACGCCATGGATGCTTAGGGAGCTAGTTAGGCCATTATTTGAGATTTATGCTTCATGTTCTTCAATCTTTCTTTCCACCACACGCCATGGGTTAGGAGGAAAGGTTGAGGAAATGATATATACCACACGCCATGGATAGATCAAATTTAGCTTCTCAAGGCTTAGAGATATCACTAAAAGTGTAGATCTCTGTTTTCAAAACCCAAGCTTGAATCTTGAACTACCTTAAGCATGACCCTCAACCTTAAATCCTCTTTTAGCATTTAAAAACTTAAAGTTATCATTTCTTTGTTATAAAGTTTGCATCTTTTGCCTTAGTTTCATAAAAATCATTTCCTAGGTTGTTAGAACCTTCCTTTTCTGTCTGTCTTTAGCTTTCGAATTTTAAAAACTAGTAGTCTTGCATTTTAAATTCTTAGAAGTCATCTGGTAGTTGTTTAAACCTTCAGTAGGGATTTTAAAATAGTTTTTGTGGTCATTTGGTAGTTACATTTAGTTTTTACATATTTTCTCCTCAAATAATCCGAATCTGACTTAGATTTACAAAGTTCTTGCATTCCTAGTAACTTTCATCAACCTAAGCATGGATTGACACTCTAAAGACACTCTATACTTACCACTATGCTGCTTTAGATTTGATAGCTTTAGCTTGCTAAAAAACTTGTTATCAGTGTTCCTAGACACAATTAAGATATATGTGATGTAAGAGATTACTCTACTTCAAATCCTACAAATACTCATATCATTGTAGTATGTAGGTATCAATCCATAATGGGAAGGTAAGACACTAGGAATGCAATAGATCATCTAATTCAAGCAAGCAAAAATGGGTGATTGAAACTATAAAACTAATGACTAAAAGAGACTTCGAATAGGCAAGAGCAAGTGAAATAAACAGAGAAACTAAGGCAGGTTCGAAATTCAAACAATCAAAGACTAGTAGGCTTGATATGAGGTTATTGATCAAGGGAGACTCTTGGCTTAACTAGTGATGCTTCAGAACATTTCAAACAATGCTATTCCTAGGCATAGAATTAACAGCTATAGCTAGCTCAATTCCTTGACACTAACCACTTTGCTAAACACATATTCAAGACAAATGTTTTTACTCAAACACATGGCCAGCAAGCATTACAAACAACTAATCCAATTCTATATTGCCAATCTACTCCTTAGATAGCTAATTCCTTAGGCTAAGATAAGCAAATCTCTTACTTAACTCATTCATGCAATTCATCAAACACTTGGCAGGCATAAGAGAACCCTAGGATCTAGATCAACTTATAAAGGGCTAATCTACCATTAAACACAATCAATAAGAAGAAACAATCATTTTAAGCACTAAGCAATCACTAATCTAGTCTTAAATCTTCCTATCTCTATCCAATCTTAAATTCTAAGCAAACTACTCACTAAACATGGTTTTAGCCAAGAATCAAAGCAAAGGAAGATGGCTAATCATGAGAAGAGAGAAGATAAACAAAAACTTAGATTGATTAAGGCAGATTCAAAGCAGAAATTCAAGATTACAAGGATGACCCTGGAAGAAAACTATCATCTAAAAGCTAAAAAGATAGATAAAAGATGATTAAAAGATAGATCCCAACAATTGGGTCTTAACATATTTATAGTGTTTCAGAAAAGCCCTTAATAAACCAAAAATTTCTTAATTCGGAGGGAGTGTATCGAGGTGTACTGGTCGATACACTGGTCGATATTGGCTTCCTTCTGGTCGTGAAAGGTGTTATTGGAAACGCTGTATCTTTAGAACCATGAACCGGAATGACTTGATTCAACCTCCAATGGAAAGCTACTTCAATCCACTTCAGGGTCTATGAAGGTTTGTGAGGCTGAATCGCAACGGAAGACCTTCGTTTGGACTCATATACTTCGTATCGACCTCCATTATGTACTCCTTCTCGGTATGCAGAACGATACAATCGCCCTTTAGTTAAGGCGTATCGGCCTGTCTTCCTCGATACTCTGCTCCGTATGTGTCCTATGGCTTATGTATCGACCAGTATAGGTCGATATGCAAGTTGATACGCCCCTAGACTTGTGTATCGAGCAGCTTGCTCGGTACGCTCCTCGGTATGGCCCGTTGTCTCCATAGCGGCTTCACAAAAATTTCTCTAACTCTTCAACCATAAATCGGATCAACCTGAGACGAAGTGCATTAGAAATCTACTTCAACGGGCTACAATTTTGGTGAAGAGCGTTGAAGCTGAATCTGAGTGGAAGAAGCCAGTCATCCGGGCTGATCTTCGGTGATGTGATTTCCCGGATGGTTTGTACCGGGATGGCATACCCGATATGCACTTCGATATGCCTCCATATCGACCAAACTTGATCTGTATACAGATCGAGATGACTCCTAGATCCTTGATTCTTCTTTGTATTGACTTGGTCTCACCCCTTGATCTTTCTAGAGCTCCTTATAGCCTCCAAACACCTCAAATATACCTGCCAAATCTTCCAAATGCACCAAATATGCTATGCAACTTCGAAACTTACTCTAAGTTCTACATAGATGCAAATGGGACAAGAACAAGTGAAAATGCATGTTCAAAGACTAAAAACCAGTGCTAAATATATGCTAAAATAGTGTAAATATAGTGTTTATCAACTCTCCCACACTTGCCTTTTGCTTGTCCTCAAGCAATCAAAGACAAATGAGAGAAAGAGGTTTGAAAGTGGGAGTTAAAAACTAAAGATGCCAATGGAAAAATTGATTCAATGCCTAAGTTATATGTTCTAAGATGTATAGAGATTGTTATACTTCAAAAGTTTTAGCCATACTCATCCCAACAAACAAAGAACTCATGCTTAGCCTACACAAGCATTCAAATCAACCAACTCTTTAACATTCATTCAATGTAACCAATGGATCAAGTTTGTGCAAATAAAGTGAAAATATTTGGCTTATGGGTTAAGGTTATGAGATGAAAATGATCTCATTCAAAATTAAGGGTTCAAAGACTCAAGGGATCACTCAATGAAATGACTCTATCTTAGGCAAAATGCTAAAGGTAAAAGCACACTTAGGCATGCAAGTTAAAGCTCTCTTCTACCCTTCTTTTACTCCCAAGAAAAACCCCTAGATCTACCCTTTCGCAAAGCACTTGATCTCTTCCTTCTGCATATTTGGGGAAACTCTTTCTTCTTTTGCTTGTGTGGTTGACTTCCTTTTGGAACTTGCTCCTCTTTGTTGTATGATTGGCGCCATTTTCATCACTTTTGGTGAATTGCTTGGTCTAATTTCTCCTTTTGGATGACCTTTTGTAAGCTTTGTTGTTGTTGGCACCTTTCTTCTTTAACACTTAGAGCTTTCTTCCTAATTAACTTAGCCACAAAATAAATTGTTCCCCCACACTACCAACCCCATACTTCTTCTTCTTCTTCTCAAAAGATGTAAACACATAAAGCTCAAACCACTTACACTACCCTTTCCCAATCTCCTAACCTAATTCCAATCTCAAAATGCAAGCTGGTGTCTACAAAAGAGCTTCTGCTTGCCAGCCTTATTCCTAACACTTTTTGCCAAGATAAAATCGAAAATGATGCAATGCAAGGCCTCAAAACTCTCACAATAGTGTTTAGGTTTAGAAGGAAGGATTGGTTTAAGGTGTGGATAACTGTCCCATAATGATGAGGATCAGCTACTTGGATCAACAAGAGTGGTAAGAAGGGAAGAAGATGATCCATGTATGTATATGGGTAGCCATGTAGACACTCTCAATGCACAAACAAGATAATTCAAGATCAGATTTAGGTTCAAATCACAGCAAGCTTCAGCATAAGGCAGGAGTGTCAATGCAAGAATTCAAAGCATGGTGCAGCCTTAACTTCAAACTCACTACTATGCAATCAAACAACAAGTAATGAAGGCATTGAAAACAATTCAAACATGGGCACTTAACAAGTGTTTATCATCTATACCTATGCAAATATGTGCAAAGCTACATGAAATGCATCTAGACTCAATCTTAGTTATAAAATTGCACCTAAATGATTCTTTTTGGTTTCAAAAATTTGAAAATTTTCTTATTTTCTATGCATATATATAAATGCTTGAATGCATGAGACTCAAGTACGCAAAAAGGAAAAATAAGAAAACAAAACACAATGTTAAATGCAAGGCCCTTCCCCACACTTGAATTACACAGTCCACTGTGTAATAGAAGTCATAGAGAAGGGTTAAACAACTATAAATGGTGAATGGAAGAAAGGCAGTTCATAAGGAGTAAATGAGGAAGAGTTAGGGAGGCTTACAGTTTTTTTCGTGGCCGATATCGGGATGCATGACCGATAAACTGGTCAATATGCTCCATATGTGGCGGGTATCGGGGTGGCACATTGGTACGTTGATCGATACTCTCCTGGGTTATACGTACCGGGGTGACTAGCCGATACATAGACCGGTATGCCTTGATTTTCATGGGAATTGCCATCGCCCTGCTGTTAAGACATATCGGCATAGTCTACTTCGATATGCTGATCGATACGCTTTTATGCTTAGTGTACCGGGCAAGTGAGGTCGATACACTCCTCTGTACGCGTTGCTCCTGCTTCATATCGGGCTGTACAATCTCCGGTACACTGCCAGTGGAGGTTTATCGGTTTGGATGCTCCTCGGTACTCTGATCGATACGTCACTCCACTATGTGTATTGACCTTATTGAGGTCGGTACATAGGTCGATATCAGCGGCGCTCTGCTCTATATCGGGCCGGGTAAGCCGATGCACAGCTCAATATCGACCGTATCAACCAGAACAAACCAATACGCTGTCCAATATGACACCCTTGCGAGGTTTTCCTCCTTTGTAACTCCACAATTCTTCTCTGATCTCAATCCTGGTGTCTAAGGACACTCCTGAACACCAAAACAAACAAGAAAAGCATGAAAAAGAAAATAATATAGACAGGATAACATGGGAATACCTCCCAAGAGTGCTTGTTTAAAGTCACTAAGCTTGACTGTTCTTGCTCCTTAGTGAAGTTGAGAGGGAGTTGGAGAACTCCTTGGTGGATCCTTTCCTGAATGGCCTATGAATGTGGTTGATGGTGAGTCTAGAACATGGCATGTTGTTAATGAAATCTTCTCATCACTACTCATGCTTCTTCCCTTGACCTTTTTGGTGATTCCATTGATCTTTAGCAAAGGGCGTGGACTTGCCCTTACTCTTCATCTGGTATACAGTTTCACCATTCTCAGACACATATGGCTTCAAGATCATACCATCCTCCAATGGACCAAGCAATATGTCCTTGTTGCTCTCTGATGTACCCACCATATGGACCTCCTCTTTGATTGATGTTTCAAGCTCCTCAAATAGTGTGAGTAGGCTGCGTCTATCAAAGCTTTCACCATCATACTCTCTGTGATTAGCAGCCAGATTTAACTCTTCATCTTCCATAGAGAGAGCTTGTTCATTCTCCATCATGACCCCTCTACTTGGTACCTCAAAACCTTTCTTTTACTAAACCTCAGCTCAATGGTCCCTTCCTTAGCATCAAAAACAGCACCAACACTTGCTAAGAATGATCTTCCCAAGATGATAGAGTCCTTGATTGTTCCCTCAACATCTAGTACCAAGAAGTCTGTTGGTACTTCAACATCTTCCATCATCATTGGAACATCAAGTAGAGCTCCAAGTGGTCTCTTAATAGACCCATCAGCAAGGGTAAGAGAGACTTGACTAGGCTTGAAATCAGTGTACCCCAAGGACTTTGCAGTAAAGAGAGGTAGAAGGTTTATACAAGATCCAAGGTCACATAAACAGGTTTTGAATACTTGACCCTTTAGTCCACAAGTGAGAGTAAACCTACCAGGATCTTCTAGCTTTGTGATGTGAAACTCCTTAGCTTTAGGGGAAACCTATTCTTTAGCAGCTCTACCTTCCCCAACGTTTTCTGCTGTCAGCATTGCAAGATATTGTTGCTTAAGAGGTGTAAAGGCTGGAGACATCTGCTTTGTTGCTTCATCTAATCCAATGGTCTCTTCAATTTTCTTCATCTTCTCTTTAAAGAGACCCTCATACTTGCAAACTAACTCCTTCTTGAACCTTCCAAGAAAAGGTAGTGGAGGCTTGTAAGGAAGAGGCACATATCTTGTTTCCTTGGTTGTCTCCTTGGGTACCTCTTTAGGCTTCTCTTGAACCACTTCTTTGGCTTTGCTATTCCTAAAGCTTTCACCAACCTCAACCACATCATCAACTTCTACTACTGTCTCTTTCTTGGAGATAACCTGTTCTTCCCTTGAGGCAGCCACATAGACAGATTCCTTCTCTTTCTCTCCTATTGCTCTTACTGATTTTTTCAAATTCCTACCCCACACCTACAACTTCAATGTCCTCATTGATGATAGAGGGTGTCACCTTTGGAGTTATGGGGATAAATTAATGGCCATAGAGATGGCTTTCAATCTCAGCAATAATGTTTTCTTTCTCATCAATAGAAGTTAGGGAAGTGTAGGATATACCATAAAAATACTGTAAGAGCCTCTTGAAGGTGAGTGGCTGAGCATTGTTCTCTTGTTTACTCAGCTGCATAGTCAAGGAGTCTTGGGATTGGAAGTTGTTATTGCTGGAGTCAATGCTTCTTTGAAATTAAGCAGCCATACTTCCTAGACTTTTAGCCATACTTCTTTGAATTTCAGTCATACTTCTTTGAAATTCAGCAGTTTGGACTTGTTGCATTTGAAGTAGAAGATGCTTGATGTCCAAATTTTGTGAAGGCTGAGGGCTTGGTTGTTGTTGAGGCGCCAAGGCAGGCTGAATAGGAGTAGTAGGGAGTATCATGTTCCCTTGATGTTGGTTATAGGTGCCAAGTGGTTGAGAAGAAGAGCTTTGATGGTGTTGAATGTAAGGGCCTCCATTTAACAACATATCCACCTTTGTTTGGATAGCTTGTATCTCTTGCCTTGTTGTTTCCAACATCTCTTTAGCTGTTTTTGCATTCTGCTCAAACTCATCAACATAGTCCCAATTACTTAGTCCCATGTTCTCCACGAATATCTAACCTTCATCAACATCTTTCCCTAGGAAATAACCATTACTAGCTGTATCTAGAAGGATTCGTATCTTTGGGAGAACACTTCTATAGAGTGTGGATAGTAGCATTTCTTTAGCGAAGCCATGGCGAGGGCATTAATGGGTGAAGCCTCTAAACCTTTCTCAAGTGTCTCCAAAGCTCTCATTAGACCACTGCTTGAAGTTTGTCATCTCATTCCTGAAATGTGCAGTTCTTAAGGGAGAGAAGAACTTGGTTAAGAGAGCACCTTTTCATTGTTCCCAAGTGGTGATGCTGCCTTGTGCTAAAGAGTTTTTCCACATTTGAGCTCTACAACCATGAGAGAATGGAAACAATCTGAGTTTCAACCCATCATCTGAAACTCCACTAAGCTTTGTCAAAGCACATATCCTCTCAAATTGATCCAAGTGCTCAAGAGGGTCTTGATTAGGCAAGCCAAAGAACTTCTTTTCTTGAACCAAAACAATCATGCTGCTCCTTATCTCATAGTGGTTAGTCTCCATAGGTGGAAGAATACCTTGCCTTGAAGCATAGCTTAATGGTATATCTGCAGCACCTATAGGTCTCAATGGTCTTTGAACCAAAGCTCCTTGTAAATCATGGGGACCTTGCTGTCCTTGTAAGCCTTGGATCCCTTGAAGACCTTGTGGACCTTGCAACCAAAAACCAGCAGCATAGTGATGTTCTTCCAGGCTTCAATAACTGATTCTTGCTGTTGTGAACCCCTAATCTTATTCCTTGAACCTTTTGTGCAGTTGTAGACACTTGACCTACAAAAGAAGTTCTAGTCCAAAAAGAGCAATTAGTAACTGAAAACGAAAATGAAAAGCTTGATCTCAAACAATCGACAAATTCTAATGCTTAGAACAATCCCAAATGGTAACGGCACCAATTTGATGTAGGAGTTTACTCTACTACAAATCCTACATATACTCATATCATTGTAGTATGTAGGTATCAATCCATAATGGGAAGATAAGACACCAGGAATACAATAGATCATCTAATTCAAGCAAGCATAAATGGGTGATTGAAACTATGAAACTAATGACTAAAAGAGACTTCAAATAGGCAAGAGCAAGTGAAATAAACATAGAAACTAAGGCAGGTTCGAAATTCAAACAATCAAAGACTAGTAGGCTTGAGATGAGGTCATTGATCAAGTGAGACTCTTAGCTTAACTAATGATGCTTCAAAACATTTCAAACAATGCTATTCCTAGGTATAGAATTAACTGCTATAACTAGCTCAATTCCTTGACACTAACCACTTTGATAAACACATATTCAAGACAAATTCCTTTACTCAAACACATGGCCAGCAAGCATTTCAAAAAACTAATCCAATTCTATATTGCCAATCTACTTCTTAGACAGCTAATTCCTTAGGCTAAGATAAGCAAATCTCTTACTTGACTCATTCAGGCAATTCATGAAACACTTGACAGGCATAAGAGAACCCTAGGATCTTGATCAACTTAGCAAGGGCTAATCTAGCATTAAACATAATCAATAAGAAGGAACAATTATATTAAGCACTAAGCAATCACTAATCTAGCCTTAAATCTCCTTATCTCTATCCCATCTCAAACTCTAAGCAAACTACTCACTAAACATGGTTTTAGCCATAAATCCAAGCAAAGGAAGATGGCTAATCATGAAAAGAGAGAAGATAAACAAAAACTTAGATTGATTAAGGCAGATTCAAAGCAGAAATTCAAGATTTCAAGGAAGAAACTAGAGAGAAATCTATTGTCTAAAAGCTAAAAAGATAGATAAAGGAAGATAGGAAGATAGATATCAACAATTGGGTCTTAACATATTTATAGTGTTTCATAAAAGCCCTTAATAAACCAGGAATAAACGAAAAATTTCTTAATTCGGAGGAAGTGTATCGAGGTGTACTGGTCGATACACTGTTCGATATTGGCTTCCTTCTAGTTGCGAAGGGTGTTACTGGAAACGCTGTATCTTTCGAACCACAAACCAAAATGACTTGATTCAACCTCCAATGGAAAGCTAGTTCAATCCACTTCAACTTCTATGAAGGTTGCTGAGGCTGAATCGCAACAGAAGACCTTCGGTTGGACTCATATACTACATATCAACCTCCATTCTGTACTCCTTCTCGGTATACAGATCGATACAATCGCCCTTTAGTTAAGCCGTATCGGCCTGTCTTCCTCGATACTCTGCTTGGTATGTGTTATGTGGCTTGTCTATCGACCAGTATAGGTCGATATGCAAGTCGATACGCCCCTAGACTTGTGTATCGAGCAGCTTGCTCGGTCTGCTCCTCGGTATGGCCCGTTGTCGCCGTAGCGGCTTCACGAAAATATTTATAACTCTTCAACCGTAAATCGGATCGACCTGAGACCAAGTGCATTCGAAATCTACCTCAGAGGGCTACAACTCTGGTAAGAATGTTGAAGCTGAATCTGAGTGAAAGCCAGTCATCCGGGCTGATCTTCGGTGATGTGATTTCCAGGATGGTTTCTACCGGGGTGGCATACCCGATATGCACTTCGATATGACTCCATATCGACCAACCTTGATCTGTATACAGCTCGAGATGACTCCTAGATCCTTGATTCTTCTTTGCATTGCCTTGGCGTGACCCCTTGATCTTTCCAGAGCTCCTTATAGCTTTCAAACACCTCAAATGTACCTGCCAAATCTTCCAAATGCACCAAATATGCTATGCAACTTCGAAACTTACTCTAAATTCTAAATAGATGTAAATGGGACAAGAACAAGTGAAAATGCATGTTTAAAGACTGAAAGCTAATGCTAAATGTATGTTAAAATAGTGTTAATTTAGCGTATATCAACAAGATGAACTATTTTTATGTTTTAATGGAACAATTTAGTTTATATTATTTTAGATTTTTATTAATA
Organism: Thlaspi arvense; assembly: GCA_911865555.2. Classification (NCBI taxonomy): domain Eukaryota; kingdom Viridiplantae; phylum Streptophyta; class Magnoliopsida; order Brassicales; family Brassicaceae; genus Thlaspi; species Thlaspi arvense. The sequence goes on from OU466857.2 coordinate 52,530,026, forward strand.
ATCAATATATTTATTAATTATTGTGCAAGTGGATAGAAATATGATGTATTTATTAAATTTTGTACAAGTAAATATAAATACGCTGCTGTTGATTCTCTGGCCTATGTATATTTCTTTGATTTACCTAAAAAGTGTATATTAATTTGATCTGAAAAAATTAAACATTGCTCATCTTCTTTTTGTTGTGGTGCTCATATAGTGAATATTTTCAATCTTCTGGTATTACTCATTTTCTTTTGTTTATATGCATTGAACGAAATTTTCTACACAGATTGTGTTGGTCACATAGCTTATGATGGAGTTTATGAACTTAAGAGATATTTTTATATGAATGTGTATTTACATGCGTTTTTGGTTCATTATATTATTCTGGTCTTTTAAATTGTTAGTTTGATAGCGTAATGTGGATTGGTCAAGCAATACTATATGAATTTGGTTTGACATCAACTATTGATGCGTTCGTTGTAATATATTTTTGTTATAATTGTTTATAGTGATATTGTTCATGATGCTAGACTAAGTTAGTTTGTAATTAGAACATGAGAAACGTGATTTAATATGTTTATGCCCTTTTAGTTGTTCGGATCGAGACTAAAGTTCGCATTCAAAAACGAACCTTTTATGATATTTCATTTTTGTATAATTCACATAACATAATCAACAAGAAGAACACAATGTTGGGCTTAACAGCCCAAAGAATGTGGCCGGGCTATAAATTGAGCTATATTCTGGAATGTTATTTTCTAACAATTGTTATTGTATATAATATTCGGATGTTGTTATTCTGAATTTAGTTGCTCGAAATTTTCATTGGAGAATGTAAACTATCGTGAACAGTGAAAGTTCTGCACCATTTGATTATTTTCATTCCTTCCAGACATGCATAATTATTATATTTTGATAAAAATATAAAAGATTGAAAATTGACCATATAACTTATCGATATTCGTTTTTAGTGCCTTTATTCTTATCTATGTTGTAGAGACCAAGGCTATAATGGATTCATAAGAAAAGGAGATTGAAGCATTTTCACTGTATATAGATAGAAAAATCTTTTAAAAAATTTTATCTGCTTTGAGCTATTTTTTTTTTCTATCTTTGTGCTACAGTGAGGAACATCTTAAAAGTGTCTGAGTTAGATAATTTGGTTGTCAATCCCGGTGTTGAAATTAAACTATTGAAGATATGGCATGTAAGGTATAAGAATCGCTGTCTCAAGTTAAAGATGATCTTCGTTGATATACATGTGAGTTTTCTCATTCGAGTTACAAATCATTGTTCTTTTCCTTATATCTTCTATGGTGTATTTGTGTCGCGATTGAGTTTTAGATAATGTTTACAGGGGTCGAATATACAAGCTTTGATTGGAAATAAATACGTTCACTTGTTTGAAGATCTGCTTATTGAAGACCGATGGGAGCTCTTGTGTGGGTTTGTAGTTAAAACTTTTAATGGTTTGCTGTGTTTGGTAAGACATCCTTTGAAGCTAAAGTTCGTTACAAACACTACATTTATTGGTGTGTTGGTCCTAGAGGTGATTTGTTTCTGTCTTTAGCTGACTTTGGGGATGTTCTTGTGGATCGCCTTGATGTCACGTTAATATTGCCATATATTTTGCATATTTTACATGCATTTAGGATAGTTTTTATGCATTCATCTTGCATTATAGGCTAGTTTCTACCATTTGTTGCACTTTAGGTCCTAGGTCACTTTGCATTCACATTTTGCATGTTTTCTGTATTTTTTGCATCATTATCAGGTTGTTTGGGACACACTGGAGTTGTGGAGGTTGCTTGGACGTGCAAAGGATCAAGAGGCAGCTTGGGGACACTTGGAGAACTCAGCCGTTCAGCAAAGGACCCCGGGATCGAGAAGACAAGATGGACCAGAAGATCGAGACCAAGATCGAGAGAGGAGATCGATCTGGAGTACGGACGTGAATGACGCCATGCAGAATGAGAGCCAGATCGAGAAAACGACCCGATCACCCAAGGATGGACTAGAAGATCGAATGAAGAGCTAGATACATCCAACTAAATCGACTTGAAGATCGAGCAAAAGAAGGCGATCCACGAAGAAGATCGAGTGAGCTGATCGATCTCGAGATTGATTTCTGGGAGTGAGGGGACCATTAGGGCTGTTTGGCTATTTTGGGCAAAGGGCAGCTATCACTTTCTAGACACCCACACACACTTTCAATCTTATCTTTTTCCAGCTTTCTGTTAGGCGATTTCCGCCATTGCTATGTTCTTGAGTTTTTCTAAGTTTTGAACTTTGAATCTTTTCAATATTAAGTCTTTTCTTTTAATCGCTTGCTTGTTAATGATTAGCTTTCTTTCTCTTACATTTAAATCGGTTTCAAATATGAGTAGTGAGTAGATTTCTTTTGGGTTTAAGGTTGGGCGATTCAAGGGTTAAAGGTTTAAGCATTTGGGAGTTTTCTTTGTTCTTAACCTATTCTCTTCTAGGATTTAGGGTCTTAAAGCTTAGAGAGTCTTGGGAAAGATCTCTATGATTCCAGGGCTTTCTTACCTTGACCGGATTCAGAGATCTTTGAAAACCAGATCCTAGAGACTAATTTATCCTCTCCCAAACACCATGGTTGTAGAGGGGGTTAGTTAAGCCACCATTTGAGATTTGTAGTTCTTGCTCTTTGATCTCTTTATCCAGCACATGCCATGGGTTTGGAGAAGAGATTGAAGAAGGGAATCATACCACACGCCATGGATGATTCTAGTCTTAGTTTCTCAAGGCTTAGATAAAGCTCATCCAATGAGTAGATCTATGTGTTTTCAAACCAAAGCTTGAACCTTTGAACTCTCTTGAACATGACCCTCGACCTTGATCCCTCTCTTTTTTAGCATTTTAAAACCTCTGTTTATCATTCTCTTGTCATAAAGCTTGCTTCTTGATCATTTGAAGTCATTTCATCTAAGTTGCTAGAAGTGTCCTGTTTTACCCGTTTCAGTGCTCGATGTTTAGTTATTAGTAGATTTGCATTTTAGAGTCTCTGTTTTCTCCTAGTAGTTGTTAACCCTCTTCCAGGGATTTTAAAATAGTTTTGCTGTTCGTTTAGTCGTTGCATTTAGTTTTCATAGAATTTCTCATCTATTTACTCGATTGCACTTAGCTTTGCTTCACTCTTGCATTCTTATTGTTCTTTCTTCACCCAGGCTGGATTGATACCTTAAATTGCTACAATGACATGAGTAGCTTAAGGCTTTGATAGTTCCTGCAAGGGAAAAACCTTGTGTCTTTGCTTCACAGCATTAAGCACATTGACCCTTTTCAAAACACCTTTCAAGAACAAGTTTATCATATGGCGCCGTTGCTATCTTAGGTTTGTTAGAAAGCATTATGAGTTTGAGTCTAGTAAAGAATAAGTTTTTCTTTTACATTGGTTACTAATTACTCTAGCTTTCTCTTTGTGTTTCCTCAGGTACATGTATTTGCGATCTAAAGGCAACAACAACATACTTCAGCCTATAGACAACATACATCAGTTGGGGGGCGCAAGATCAAGACGAGAAAGGGAGCAAGCACAGTCTTTTGAAGAGTTAGTGCAAGGAGGTTTAGCAGACTTTAAAGTTATGGATGAACAAGAAGGAGAGGCTGGTAGAGGCAATGGAAACCGAAACCATGCCCCAAGACATCCTAGGATCATTGGTGCTGGTGATGCTCCTAATACACAGCATAACAGATTTGGGATCACACCACCACCAGTACAGAACAATAATTTCGAAATCAAGCCAGGGTTTGTTCAGATGGTGCAAAATAACAAGTTTCATGGGCTAGCATTGGAAGACCCATTGGTGCATCTAGACAACTTTGAGCAGATTTGTGGGATGTTGAAGATAAATGGGATCTCGGAAGGCAGCTTCAAGTTGAGGTTATTCCCATTTTCCCTTGGAGACTGGGATAAGACTCTTCCACAAGGAACCATTACATCTTGGGCTGATTGCAAGAAAGCTTTCGTATCAAAGTTTTTCTCAAGCACAAGAACTGCTAGGCTAAGGAGTGAGATAAGTGGCTTCACACAAAGGCAGAATGAATCTTTTAGTGAAGCTATGGAGAGGTTCAAAGACTACACTATAGCTTGCCCTCATCATGTATTTAGTGAAGAGACACTCCTAAGCACAATCTACAGAGGAGCAATCCCCATGATTTGCATGCTACTTGATACAGCAAGCAAAGGTAACTTCCTTGGTCAAAATGTTGAAGAAGGAATGGAGCTTATTGAGAATCTTGCTTTGAGTGATGGAAACTATTCTGAGGACTATGATAGAGCCCATAGAGGATCTGATCTTGAAGCTCACAAGAAGGAGATGAAGTCACTTTATGAAAAGATTGACAAGTTGGTGCTTGCAAATGAGAAGCATGTACATTTCGTTGGAGAAGCCGCATATGTGTTGGATGAGTTAGAGCAATGTCAAGAAGAGGTCAATTGGGTTGGTGGCAACAACTACAACAAGCCACAAGGCTATGCTCAAGGTTATCAGCACAACAACAACCTTTCCTATAGAAGCACTAATGTGGAGAATCCTAAAGACCAAGTGTATCCTCCTCAACAAGGCAAACTTTTTGCACCTTACAACAAGGGTGGATTTACAAGCATCAATGGCTATCAGCAGCAGCGACAAAGCAACTTCCAAGGTCAGCAGAAAGGCAACAACTATCCTCCAGGTTTCATGCCTCAACAACAACAAGTTCAAGCCCCACCTCAAGATCCTATTCAAGTGATGTTCCAACAGCTGCTTAAAGGACAAGCTTCTACAACTCAGAAGTTTATTGAGATGAACAAGAGATTAGACTCCTCTCTCACAGAAGTCTCTACACAAATCACCACTCTCAACAACAAGATTAGACAAGTTGAGAAGGGCAAAGCAAGTTCAAGTGGTGAAGGTACATTACCAGGAAAGTGTGAGCAAAATCCTAAGGAGTATGCAAACGCTTAACTTTGAGAAGTGGGAAGGAGCTTCCAACAAGATAAGCAGCTAAAGACAATGAGGAAACTGTGGTTCAAGAGGAGGAGGGTAAGCTTTCAGCTTATGAAGAAATCACCTTTGATAATGTCTGGATTGAAAGGCCAAAGAAGGGCAAAGAAGTAGCTTTAGAGAAGAAAGTGGAGCAAGTTACTAAGGAGAAAGATGCTTATGTGCCTCCACCATATGTACCGAAGCTTCCCTTTCGTGGACGGTTCAAGAAACAGCTGATTGAGAAGCATAGACTCTTATTTGAGAAGCACCTGAAAGATGTTGAGATTAAGCTGCCTCTAGTTGATTGTCTAGCTATGATGCCAAAGTGTGCTAAGTTCTTCAAGGATACTCTTACAAAGAAGAACAAGGAGAGTGAAGAAGTCTTGGTGTTGAGTGAAGAGTGCAGTGCTATCATCCACAAAGAGATAGTGCCTAAGAAGCTTGGAGATCCAGGATCATTCACCATTCCTTGTGCTTTGGGTCCTTTGAAGTTTAAGAGCTATATATGTGATTTAGGAGCAAGCATCAATCTAATGCCTCACTCTATTGCAAAGAAGCTAGGTTTCACCAAGTTCAAAGAGTGTAGGATCTCACTTGTGCTGGCTGATAGAAGCATAAGACTTCCTGTGGGTATGCTTGAAGACCTTCCTGTGAGAATCAGTGATGTTAATGTACCAACCGACTTTGTGGTGCTTGAAATGGATGAAGAGCCAAAGGATCCTCTTATACTTGAAGACCTTCCCTTGCAACTGCTGGAGCAATCATTGATGTGAAGAATGGAAAGATTTCTCTACATCTAGGGAAAGACATCAAGCTGGACTTTGATATCAATGAATTCTTGAAGAAGCCAACCATTGAAGGACAAGCATTCTACATTGAAACCTTAGACGCTTTAGCTGATGAGTTACTTGAAGAGTTGGCACAAGAGGATCATTTGCAGCTTGCTTTGAATAAGGAGTTTGGAGATTATGGCTTCCTGAATGAGCAGACTCAAGAGTATGTCCACATCCTTGATTCTCGAAAAGTTATGAATGAAGATGAAGGCAGATGCCTAGAGATCGATCAGGAAATCGACGAGCTCACTCGATCCAGGACAATGATCGACAAGAAGATCGAGGAGGTTAGTCGATCCAGGATAGAAATCGATACGCAGATCGACCAAGACAGCTCGATCAGTTTTCAGAACGACTCGGCAATTCGATCTCTTGCTCGATCCACATCAAATCGAGTAAGTGAATCGAGTGATGGCAGTCTATCCAGGCCAGAACGAGTTGAAGATCGACTGGATGACTCGATCTCAGTGAGGGATAAGGTTCAAGAAGGCAGTCTGAAGGCTCATGACTCGGGTTCTAAGGAAGCTACTAAGGACAGCAACGTCATCAATAGCCACGAGGAGGGACTGGAGCGAGCTGCTAGCCCCAAAGGTGGACCTAAATGAGCTCCCAAATGGGCTAAGGTATGATTTCTTGAGTTCTAATGAGACATATCCCGTGGTTGTGAATGAAAACTTGAGTGATGATGAGTTGACTCACTCCTTAGGGAGTTGAGAAAGTATAGAAAGGCCATTGGATACTCTCTAAGTGACATTAAAGGTCTTTCTCCTATGCTTTGCACTCACAAGATTCACTTAGAGAATGAAAACACTTCTTCTATTGAACATCAAAGAAGGTTGAACCCAAACTTGAAAGAAGTAGTTAAGAAAGAGATTTTGAAATTGTTAGAGGCTGATGTGATATACCTATCAGTGACAGCACGTGGGTCTCTCCAGTCCATGTGGTGCATATGAAAAGGGGAATCACAGTCACTAAGAATGAGAAAGATGAGTTAATACCTACAAGAACTATAACTAGCCATAGAATGTGTATAGATTATAGGAAACTTAACTCAGCTACTAGAAAAGATCATTTCCCTCTTCCCTTTATTGATCAAATGTTAGAAAGACTAGCAAATCATCCTTATTATTGCTTTTTTGATGGTTATAGTGGATTCTTTCAAATCCCTATTCATCAAAATGATCAAGAGAAGACAACATTCACATGCCCATATGGTACCTTCACATATCGAAGGATGCCATTTGGGTTATGTAATGCACCAGCAACCTTTCAAAGGTGCATGATGTTTATCTTCTCTGATCTAATAGAAGAAATGGTTGAGGTGTTTATGGATGATTTCTCTATGTATGGTGCGTCCTTTTCTGCTTGTTTGTCCAATCTTTGCAAGGTACTAAAGAGATGTGAGGAGACAAACTTGGTGCTCAACTGGGAGAAGTGTCATTTCATGGTGAAGGAAGGGATTGTACTTGGTGACAAGATCTCGGAGCAAGGGATAGAGGTTGATAAAGCTAAGATTGAAGTCATGATGAGTCTTGAGCCGCCAGTTAATGTGAAGGGTATAAGGAGCTTTTTGGGACACGCCGGCTTCTACAGGAGATACATAAAAGACTTCTCCAAGATAGCAAGACCCCTCACAAGGCTGTTGTGCAAAGAAGCTGAGTTTGTCTTTGATGAGGAGTGTTTACAAGCGTTTAAGACTATCAAGGAAGCTCTTATCACCGCACCAATAGTGCAAGCACCGGATTGGAATCTACCGTTTGAGATCATGTGTGACGCGAGTGATTACGCCATGGGAGCAGAGGAAAGACAAGAGATTGCATGTCATCTACTATGCGAGTCGTACCTTGGATGAAACACAAGTGAGATATGCTACAACCGAGAAAGAGTTACTGTCCGTTGTCTTTGCCTTTGAGAAGTTCAGGTCATACTTGGTGGGCTCTAAGGTTGTTGTATACACAGATCATGCTGCCTTAAGGTACATCTACTCCAAGAAGGATACCAAGCCAAGACTCTTGAAATGGATTCTTTTGCTACAAGAGTTTGATATGGAGATCAAGGATAAGAAGGGGATAGAAAATGGTGTTGCTGATCACCTTTCAAGGATGAGAGTTAATGAAGCTTTACCATTAGATGATTCACTTCCAGAAGAGCAACTCATGATGATCACCACGGCAGTATGTGGAAGGCTAGAGGATAACTTTGAAGAAGCCTTGACTTTCAAGGAAGAAGACTTACCTTGGTATGCTGACATAATAAACTACTTGGCTTGTTTAGAGGAGCCCTCTCATCTAGACCACTACCACAAGAAGAAATTCATGAGAGACGTCTCCCATTACTTTTGGGATGAGCCTTACTTGTACAAAAGAGGAGTGGACAGCTTGTATAGAAGATGTGTTTCAAGGGAAGAAGCTAAGGACATTCTTCTACATTGCCATGGCTCATCTTATGGAGGTCCTTTCGCTTCTTTCAAGATGACAACTAAGGTGTTACAAGCTGGTTTCTGGTGACCATCCCTCTTCAAAGACGCTCACGAGTTTGTTAAGTCATGTGAGCCATGTCAAAGAGCTGGAAACATCACAAAGAGAAATGAGATGCCTCAGGTTCCAATCTTTGAAGTTGATGTGTTTGATACTTGGGGGATTGACTTCATGGGTCCATTCCCATCTTCTTATGGAAACAAATTCATCTTGGTGGCTGTTGATTATGTGTCAAAGTGGGTTGGGGCTATAGCTTCCCCAACAAACGATGCAAAAGTGATGATCAAGCTCTTCAAGACCATCATCTTCCCACGGTTTGGAGTTCCCAAGATAGTGATCAGTGATGGAGGAAGTCACTTTATCAACAAAGTATTTGAAAGTCTCTTGAAGAAGTATGGAGTGAAACACAAGGTATCTACACCTTATCATCCTCAAACTAGTGGGCAAGTAGAAGTCTCAAATAGACAGATCAAGGCTATCTTAGAGAGGACCGTTGGAGCTACTAGGAAAAACTGGGCCAACAAACTCGATGATGCTTTATGGGCGTATAGAACCGCCTTCAAGACTCCAATAGGTACCACTCCTTTCACTCTTCTTTACGGCAAGGCATGTCATCTTCCTGTTGAGCTGGAGCATAGAGCACTGTGGGCAGTGAAGCAGATGAACTTCAGTCTCAAGACAGCACAGGAGAAGAGGTTCATTCAACTCCATGAGCTTGATGAGCTGAGGCTAGATGCATATGAGAGTGCAAAAGTCTACAAGGACCAAAGCGGCTCATGACAAGAAGTTAGTTCATAAGGAGCTGGGGGAAGGCAATCTGGTGCTACTCTACAACTCGAGGCTGAAGCTATTCCCTGGAAAGCTGAAGTCAAGGTGGAGTGGACCTTATGAGATCAAGGAAGTTCTGCCCTATGAAGCGGTTACATTGGTTGGGAAGAGTGGAAATGCTTTCACGGTTAATGGACACAGAGTGAAGCCCTACCTGGCCAGTGAATTCAGCAAGGAGAGCACAACAATGCTTCTCTAAGACCCACCTCTAGCCTGAACCAAGTAAATTCTAGCTAAAGACGTTAAAGAAAGCGCACTTGGGAGGCATTCCCATGTCTATCTTGTACCTATTTTTGCTTTCTTTCTATTTCAGTTTTATGAATTTTATGTTTAAGTGTGTAGGTGAAAAGATAAGGGATTGGAGATCATGACCTTGGAGTCAAAAGGGGCAAGGAAAGGACAGTAGAGGCTAGAGATCGAGTGCTAGATCGACTTACCCTGGCTTGATTTTTACTAGATCAAGCCAGTGAATCGAGAGGAGTCAGTCGATCTAGACGAGATCGAGTAGACAATCGAGTCAGTCAGTCGATCATGAGAGGATAAACCACTCATACGTTTAGCTTGAAATGAAAACGAGGTGTAGATCGACTGACCTCACTCGATCCTCGAAGATAGATCGATCAGTCTACTCGATCTACCACTCGATCTTTGCCCAAACGATTCCCAAATCGATCACGCGGCTCGATCCAAGGAGCTCAGCCATAATGACGTAGAATCATGGAATGAGGGGGCACACTCGATCCAGGACTCGATGCAATCCAAATCAAGTCCTTGATCAATCAACCCTCTCGATCCTAGTCAACATGGGCATGAGATCGAGTCCTAGATCGACTAAATGGACTCGATCTCGTGCCGAGGTAAGTCAAAAAATTTATCCCTTTTCTTCTTTCCCTCCAGTTTTAAATTTGAATTGTGGTCAAGGCAAGCATCTTTGACCATGAAAGATGTGCCTTGACCACACTTTTGTCAGAAACCACTTGTTTTGTCTCTAGATATTCTCCTCTAGTATTTAGCTATAATTTTTATAAATTCCCTAAAAATCTAGGTTTATTGTTACAAGTTTTTCTCTCCTACCTTGTTTTTCTCTTACATTCGCCGCCTATACTCATTCTCCTCTTTGAGAATTGTGTTTCAGGTACCAATGGCACCCAAGAGAACCAGAGAGGAGACAACATAAGGAGAGGGAACACAAGAAGTGGCTCATGAGAGGGTCAGATGGACAAATGAGGAGAAACAAGCCACAAAACGGTTGGAAAGGCTAAGGTTCGATCCTACAAAGTTCGCAAGAAGGGATCTGTTGGCTAAGATGGGGATATTGGGAGACTTTGATCAGCTTCTCAAGAACATGGGGCTTGCTTGCTTGTCACGAATGGATTGCCCTACCTATCCCGAGGCAACCCTAGACTTCCTCGCCACTTTGGAGTTCTCTTACGAGAATGCTAGCCTCCCCACTCCATCGCAAGGACACCTCATATTCAAGATAAGGAGGCAAGCCTACCATCTTTCCATCCCTGAGCTCTTCCAAGCCTACGGTCTGAACACTAATGCTAAGCTCGTAGAGTTCCCTCCTTTCACTCAAGCCAACAATCTATGGGATTTGATCAGCAACAATGACTACAAGGCAAACACGGCCAAGATCAAGAGAGTCCGCAACCCCGTGATGAGATACACCCTCAAGCTCTTAGCCAACACCTTCAGTGGGAGATATGTGGCTCCAACGGTCACCAAGAACGAGTTGTGCTTTCTAGTCCAAGGCCTTAAGAAGGTCCTATGCGATCCGGAGGAGAATGAAGAGCCGATGGAAGATGAGCTTGGAGAGGATGTGAACTATGGATGCATTTTGGCTTCCTCTTTGATCAAGTACAAGGCATGGGCAATGAGGTGCAAGGCGAGCTCAGCGCTGATAGGGGGCTTCCTCACACCGATGTTTGTTCAGGCTGGAGTACCTCTTCCTGACTTTGTGCCTTACGCGGAGAGAGCTTATATGGATGAGACATACATGCGCAACACAGACTCCTTGGGACATACGCCAGCTGAAGGCTTCTTTTCCTACTTGTTCATCGATTGTGATAATGAGAAGAGGGTGTGCATCTTGCCAAATATCTTCCTTTGTTTGTCTTCATGGCTAAAACCATGTTTAATGAGTAGTTGCTTAGGGTTTTAGATGGGATGGTGATATGGAGATTTGAAACTTGATTAGTGATTGCTTAGTGCTTAATATTATTATTCCTTCTTATTCATTATGTTTTATGCTAGATTAGCCTTAGCTAAGTTGATCTAAGTCTTAAGGTTCTCTTATGCCTGATAAGTGTTTGATGAAATACCTGAGTGAGTCAAGTAAAGGATTTGCTTATCTTAGCCGAAGGAATTAGCTGTCTAAGGAGTAGATTGACAATATATAATTGGATTATTTGCTCTTAATGCTTGTTAATCATCTGTTCAATAATGGAAGTTTTCTTGAATTTGTGCTTAGGAAAGTGATTAATATTCAAGGAATTGAGCTAGTCATAGCTGTTAATTCTATGTCTAGGAATAGCTTGTTGTGGGTTTGTAAGCATCACTAGTTAAGTTGAGAATCTCCTTTGATCAATTACCTTTAAGGTATATCGGCTTGTCTCCCCGGTACACAGATCGATACAATCGCCTTTTTGTTAAGGCATACCTGCTTGTCACCCCGATACTCTGCTCGATACAATCGCCCTTTTGTTAAGGCATATCCGCTTGCCTCCCTGATACTCTGCTCGGTACATGTCATGTGGCTTGTGTATCCACCAATATAGGCCGATATTCAGGTCGGTATGCCCCTGGACTTGCATATCGGGCAGCTTGCTCGGTACACTCCTCGGTATGGCCCCTTGTCTCCGTAGCGGTTTTATGAAAAGCCCGATAAGTCTTCATCCATATATCCGACCGACCTGAGACCAAGTCCATTCGAAATCTAACTCACAGAGATATAACTTTGATGAAGAGTGTTGAAGCTGAATCTTAGGGGAAGCCATTCATCCGACCTTATATTCGGTGATGTGTTTTGCATGTGGTCTGTACCGGGCTGGCATGCAAGATATGCAGCTCGAGATGGCTCATAACTTCCTCATTCTTCTTTGCTCTGCTTTGGATTAACCCCTTGATCCTTCCAAAGCTCTTTATAGCCTCCAAACACTTCAAATGTACCTGCTAAATACTTCAAATACACCAAATATGCTATGCAACTTCTAAACTAATTACTCCATGTTCTAAGTGGATGCAAATGGGACAAGGACAAGTGTAAATGAATGCTTAAAGACTAAAAACTAGTGCTACATGTATGGTAAAATGGTATAAGTAATGAGTATATAAACTCCCCCACACTTACCTTTTGCTTATCCTTAAGCAATCAAAGACAAATAAGAGAGATAGGTTTGAAAGTGGGAGCTCAAAACTAACGATTCAGTGAAAATCAAGTGAGAATATTTGATTCAGTGGGAGTCAATGGAAAAATTTAGAGATAGATTTGAAAGTGGGAGTCAATGGAAAAATTGATTCAGTGCCCAAGTTATACGTTGTAAGATGCATTGAGATTGTTCTACTTTAAAAACTTTAGCCATACTCATCCAAAGAAACAATGAACTCAAATTTAGCCTACACAAGCATTGAAATCAACCAACTTTTTAACATTCATTAATTGTAACCAATGGATCACGTTTGTGCAAATCAAGTGAGAATATTTGGTTTAAGGGACAAAGCTATGAGATGAAAATGATCTAATTCAAATAAGGCTCAAGGACTCACGGGATCACTCAGTGAAATGACTATATCTTAGGCAAAATGCTAAAGGTAAAAGCACACTTATGCATGCAAATTAAAGCTCTCTCTTCTACCCTTTTTACCCAAAGATGAACCTAATAACTTTTAAAACCCCAAGTAAAACTCCTAAATCTACCCTTTCCCAAGGCACTTCCTGATAACAAGATTTTTCTGTCTATAAGAGTAATGCAAGCAGGAGGTTATCAAAAGTCAAGCAGCACACAGTCATAGTATAGTGCAAGAGGAATCAATCCAACCTAGGAGCTAGAAAGTGCAATGAGAATGCAAGGATCATGCAAAGCTAAGCAAATGATGAACGGATTTGTAAAAATCCTAAAAACTAGATGCAACAGTCAAATGCAAAGCAAAACTACTTTAAAAATACTAGAAACGTGTGAACTACCACGAGGAACAAACAGAATGATCGAAATGCAAAGCTATGAATTATTAAAAATCGACTAGTGGATTGACCACTGGATCGACCACTAGATCGAGCAACAATGATCGATCTCGTCTAAAAATTCAACAGAAATGAATCTAATGCCCATGATGCGAACGGATAGCAAGCGAATGATTAACAAAGATGCGAAAATACTAAGAAAGAGGGTCTAGGATTAAGATTCATGTTCAAAGGTCTCAAAGGTTCAAGCTTGGTTTGAAAACTTTAGATCTACTCACTTTGTGAGATTCTCTAGGCCTTGAAAACAAAACAAGATCCATCCATGGCGTGTGGTATGGATCACTCCTTCATTCTCTTCTCCAGACCCATGGCATTTGGCGGAAAACGAGATTGAAGGGCATAAAACATAGATTTCAAATAAACGACCTAACTAGTCCCCTAAACTACCATGGCATTTGGGAAAGGTAGACTAGCCTCTAGGATTCGATTTTCCACCTCTGGATCCTGTCAAGGTAAGAGGCCCTTTTGATCTTAGAGATCTTGGCGTGAGACTCTCTAAGCCTTAAGCACTCGAAATCCTAGAAAAGAAGGCAATGAAGAACAAGAAAACACCAAGCTTATAAAACCTTTTCAACCCCCTTTGAATCCTCTCAACCCCAAAACCCGAAAAGACTACTCGCTACACATAAAGTAAACCAAACAAAGCATAGAAGATGATCTAGTAAACATGAAAAACGATTGCTTTAAAACTTAAACGATTCAATATTCAAGAACAAAGCAAGAATAACTCAAGGTCTAACAATGGCAGAGATAATCACCTAAGCAAAAAGATAACAGGAAAAAGACAGCATGAAGGTGGAAAAAGCAATCGCCTTTTTTAGCCAAAATTGGCTAAAGGTGTGTACTGGTCCCCCCCTCGCTAGCGTCCAGGAACAAGCTGGATGGATAAGGTAAGTCTGGGATCGGGTGGGAGACTCGATCTGGCTCTCGATCATTGGCTGGGATCGGGTGACTTTGGTCTATCTCTGAGTCGATCTTGTGCTGATCGGGTTGGAAACTCGATCCGGTCCTCGATCTGCATGGCGTCATTTACGTCCGTACTTCAGATCGATCTCCCATCTCGATCTTGGTCTCGATCCATTTCCTTACATCGACTCAGCTACTCGATCTTCTGGTCGATCTCTGATCCTTAGCAAGCATTCCTGAATTCTCCAAGTGTCCACGAACCTCCTCACGAGCCTTAGCACGTCCATGAATCCTCCAAGGCTCCAAAGTAGCTGAAAAGATCTTAATGTGATGCAAAATACAAGAAACATGCAAATGCTGGTGCAAAAGTACTCTAGGACCTAAAGTGATGCAAACTAGCCTAATATGTAAGATAAATGTATGAGAAACTAACTTATATGCATGCAAAATACATGAAATATGCAGTAATATCAACTCCCCTAAACTTACCTTTTGCTTGCCCTCAAGCAAACAAAATTCAAGAAGGGAAAGAGGTTTTATAACAAACGGGGGTTTAAGCTTCTTGCAAAGGTGTCTTTCAAATGAATCAATCTCAACGTCCTAGTTACTAGTTCTAAGATGCAATGCGAATACTCACACTCCAAAGAATTTAGCCATACTCATCACACAATGAATTTCAAATCATGACTCTCCTATTCCAAACAATCAAAGAACCTCATCCTTTAACATTCATTAATGATCAAACCGTGAATCAAACTTATGCACTTTAAAGCAGAACACATTTGGCTAAGAGCGAAGGCTATGAGCATAGAATGATCTCATTTTAAAAAGGGTTATACAATGCAAAGGGTTTCTCTCACGAATGGTATGAACTTTATGCATAATGTTAAAGGTAAAGGCAACTGATGCATACATGATTAGATTCTCATCTACCCTTGTACACTAACAATGATCATAAAACCCCTCTCATTTTCTTTTCTTTTCAGCTCACTCACCCTCCTAGAGACTACCCTTATTAAGCTCAAACCCAAAGAAAACTGAAAACATTCTTACTCTTCTAGGCTAGTGAAAAAAGCTGAAAACATTTTAGCTCTTTATTTTTTTCTTATTGATAGCTCTCTATTCTTTTCATTCTTTATCTTTTCTCTCTTTTTTTTTTTTTGGCTCTTAGGCTCTTTTCTTTTCTTTTTCTTTTACTCGAGAGAGCTATCTTCTGAAGTACTTAGAGCTTTATACATTTTGAAAACAAGCCTTTCACTTAAAACCTTTTATTCACTTCAATCACCAAAACGTTTTTGAAACCGTAAGCATATAAACAAGCAAGCAATCCCATCAAACCCCCAAACTTATCCTAGGCCTACAACTAGCTTCAAAATGCAAAGCTAGCAATCATATGAGAACCTAATCATGTCGCCTAAACGTAACACGTTATGTTAAGTTTAAACCGAAAAGAGGCCTCACAATGATGTCACACAAGAACACTTGGCTTGAAAGAAAGGTAAGGGTGATGGTGGGAGTTCAACTTAGGCTCACAAAGAGTGGTAAAAGGAGGAAGAGACCTAAATATGTATAAGATCCATGTGTTCATTTTCAAATGCATAAGAATGATATTTAAAATTTAAGGTTAGGGTTCTCACTTATTAGGACAAGTTTCAAATCATGAATGTTCAATTCAAGTCACGAAAATCAAAACAAGTGATCCAAGCATGGTAAAGACTTACTTTCTCAGTGTGAGCAAGCATCAAACAACTACTAACTAGGGCATTGAAACAATCCATGAGCTTAAAACACCTTTTTAAGAAATCTTTAACCCCTTATGCAAATGTAAACAACCTAGATGCTTAAAAATTCTAGACTCAATCCTAATATGTTTAACAATGTGAATGCAACTACATGATTTTTTTTTTAAAAATTTTTGTTCTTTTCTATGCCTTAGATGCAATGAAGACTCAAGGGATGCAAAGAGAAAATAAGAGCAAAATAAACATGTCAAATAACACATACACTCCCCCAAACTTGAATGACACCGTCTCAGTGGCAAACAAATTCAAAGGAGCTCAAAAACACAAAGCAAAAACAGAAGAAGAATGCGTGGTATGTACAAGGGAAGGTTGTTGTTACCTCGGATCTAGTCTCGGCTGGAACTTGAGGATGTTCCAGACAAGCTAGATACTATGGCTTTGCCTTTGGAGGCTGGCTCTTGGAGAGAAAGACGCGCCGGCTGGATGTTGCTTGCTTGGGTCTCACGGATGACAACTCCTCCGGTTGAAATCCTCCTCTTCTCGGGCTTTTGGACCTCCTCACTTCCAGCCTGCTTTGGTGAACCTCCTTGAAGCGCCTTGACTTTCTTGGCAAGCTTCTTGAGCACCTTGCTCTGCCATTTGTTAATTTTCCTTTGCATCTCAACAACAGAAGCAAGGAACTTCTCCGTCTTAGTCCGCGGCTCAAAATCAAGCTTAGGGAGGACAAAGGCTTCGGGCAGACATCATCCGTGGCTGGAGACTCTGATCTTGGCCGAGTAGCTTGGCGAATGGAGGCTGTGACTCCTAGTGGAGCCATACACTCCTCTACGCTTGGGAGAAACTCGATGTTTCCAACTCCCAACAGCCCGATTTCGCGCCTGTTTGGCAAGATGCACACCCTCTTCTCATTCTCCGTGTCAATGAACAGATATGCAAAGAAGCCCTCAGCTGGCGTGCGTCCCAAGCTATCCGTGTTCCTTAGGTATGTCTCATCCATGAAAGCTCTATCTGGAACAAGAGTGAAGTCTTGAAGCGGTACACCAGCTTGCACGAACAAGGGAGTGAGGAAGCCTCCAATATGCGACGAGCTTGCCTTGCATCTCAAGGCATACGCCTTGTATATCACCAATGAAGCAGCCAGAATGCATCCGTAGTTCACGTCATCGCCGAGCTGGTTTTCCAACGGCTCATCATTCTCATCCGGGTCACACACAAGATGCTTGATGCCTTGGAACAAGAAGCAAAGCTCTGTCTTGGTGACCGTGGGGGCTACTGACCATCCGCTGAAGGTGTTGGCAATCAGCTTCAACGTGTAACGCAGCACCGGGCTCCTCACTCTCTTGATCTTTGCAGTATTCGCCTTGTAGTCATCGTCGGCTATGATGTCCCACAGCTCGTTCGCTTGAGTGAAGGAGGGAAAGTCAACCTTTGTGGCAGCAGCAGCGAGGCCATAAGCTCGGCAAAGCTCGGGGATTGAGATGCTGAAGGCTTGACGTTTGATTTTGAACGAGAGGCAGCCTTGAGAAGGAGTTGGGACGTTCGGATTCTCGTACGCAAACTCCAAGGTGGCAAAGAAGTCAATTGCCACTTTGGGAAAGGTCGGGCATTCCATCCGTGACAAACACATCAGCCTAACATCTGGAGGAGTTGATCAAAGCCTCCTAAAATCCCCATCTTAGCCAGCAATTCTCTGTCCGAGGACTTAGTTGGCTCGAACCGAAGCCTTTCCAACCGCTTCTTGTCTCGTTTCTCATCTTTACTCCAGCGAACCCTCTCCTGAACAGCCACTTCTTGATTATTCTCCCTCTTGTGCTGTCTCCTCTCTTGTTCTTTTAGGGGCCATAGTGCCTAAGACAAGATTCTCAAGCAAGAGAATAAGCAAATCGGCGATTGTAGAGAGAAACAGAGAAGCAAGAAAGAAAACGTATAACTAATACCCTAGAATTTTAGGGGATTTATAAAAATTATAGCAAGATAATAGAGAATCATATCTAGAGATATACTGAAATCTAGAATTTTTACTATCACCAAGCTAGTTTTTTAAAAATTCAAACCGCCCTAACAGCTAAAACAAATAAAGCGAATAAAAAGGGATTTTCTTGAAGATTTTCTTGAAGATTTTCTTGAAGATTCGAAAATACCTTTGCAAAGATTGTAAAAGGATGCTGTTAGCCTTTAGAAAACAAAGAACTCACACTCGCTTTTGCCTAAGAATTCGTGAACTGAAATGAGAGAGTGTGAGAATAGTTGTGAAGTTAGACGACGCTTTGTGGGCTTACCGGACTGCTTTCAAAATGCCCATTGGTACTACTCCTTTCACTCTTCTCTACGGCAAAGGATGTCACCTCCCCGTTGAGCTGGAACATAGAGCATTGTGGGCTGTGAAGCGGCTGAATTTTGATCTAAAGACGGCTCAGGAGAAGCACTTAATCCAGCTACACGAACTTGATGAGCTAAGGCTGGATGCTTACGAAAGCGCTAGGATCTACAAGGAGCGCACCAAGGCCTCAATGAAACACCCAACCGGCACGCCACTCTCTTCATGAAGAAACGAGCAAAGAAAAAGGCAAGGAGACCAGCTACGACACTCCTAAGAAGAGCAAGAAGTCTGGAGCAACCTCAAGCTCCAGCCTTACTTAGCTCAAAGGTACCAACAACCGAACCATTGTACATACCATGCATCGTTTGATTTTTGCTTTGTGTTTTGACTCCTCTTGGATTTGTTTGACACCGAGACGGTGTCATTCAAGTTTGGGGGAGTGTGTGTGTTATTTGACATGTTTTCTTTGATCTTACTTTGTGTTATCATCCCTTGAGTCATCATGCATCATGTAAGGCATAGAAAAGAACAAAAAATGATAAAATTTTTAAAATTTTCAAAAAAAAAATTCATGTAGTTGCATTCACATTATTAAACATTTTAGGATTGAGTTTAGAATTTTAAGCATTTAGGTTGTTTACATTTGCATAAGGGGCAAAAGTTTTTCTTTAAAAGTGTTTTAAGCTCATGAATTGTTTCAAGGCCCTAGTTAGTAGTTCTTTGATGCATTGTACATACTTTGAAAGTAAGCTCTAAACCTATTTGGATCATCTGTTTTGATTTTCGTGGCTTGACTTGAACATTTATGAATTGAATCCTTTCCTAATAAGTGAGAACCTTAATTTGAACTTTAATTATCATACTTATGCTTTTGAAAATGAACACATGGATTATATACATATTTAGGCTCTCTTCTTCCTTTTACCACTCTTTTGTGAGCCTAAGTAAAACTCCCACCATAACCCTTACCCTCCTTTCAAGCCAAATTCTCTTGTGTGATATTATTGTGAGGCCTCTTTTCGGTTTGAACTTGGCATAACGTGTTACGTCTCGGCGACATGATTAGGCTCTCATTTAATTGCTAGCTTTTCATTTTGAAGCTAGTTTTAGGCTTAAGGTTAGGATTGGGGTTCTTGGGGGTTATTTATTTTGCTTACTTGTTTTCGATTTTAAAAGAGTTTGGTGTTTGGAAAGAATGAAAAAGTTTTGTGGTTTTAAGTGGTAGGCTTTGTGCTTAAATGAAAGCTCATGTTTTTAAAAGGAAGATAGCTCTCAAAAGAAAAAGAAAAAAAAAGAAAAAAAGAAAAAGAAAAAAAAAGATACTAATAAAAGAGCCTAAGTGCCAAATAAAAAGAAAAAAATTTATGAGAAGAAAGCTATCAAAGTGTTTAAAAGAGCTAAAATGTTTATAGTCTTGCCACTAGCCAAATGAGAAGAGATGTTTTCTGTTTATTTGGGTTTTGCTTGTTAAGGGTAGTCTCTAGAAGGGTGAGTGAGCTTAAAAACGAAAAAAAAAGGAATGAGAGAGGGTTATAGGATCATTGTTAGTGTATATGGATAGATGAGAGTCTAGTCATGTATGCATCAATTGCCTTTACCTTTAGTATTATGCATAAGTTCATCCCTTTTTGAGAGAAACCATTGCATTGGAGAACCTTTCTGAATGAGATCATTCTAGTCTCATAACCTTTATCCTTAGCCAAATGTGGTCGGTTTTAAAGTGCATAAGTGTGATTCAGGGTTTGCTCTTAATTGAATGTTAAAGGTTAGGATTCTTGGATTGTTTGGAATATGAGAGTCATGATTTGAGATTCAACATGTGATGAATATGGCTAAGTTCTTGGGAGTATGAGTCTGTGCATTGCATTTTAGGATTAAGAACTAGGACCATTGAATTGATTCATTTGAAAAACACTTTTGTAAGGAACTTGAGCCTCCGTTTTTAAAAACTATCTTCCTTTCTTGAATTCTGTTTGCTTGAGGGCAAGCAAAAGGCAAGTTTGGAGGAGTTGATATTACTATATATTTTGAATGCATTTAGGATAGTTTTTCATGCATTCATCTTCTATTATAGGCTAGTTTCTACCATTTGTTGCACTTTAGGTCCTAGATCACTTTGCATTCGCATTTTGCATGTTTTCTGCATTTTTTGCATCATTTATCAGGATGTTTGGGACACACTGAAGTTTTGGAGGTTTGCTTGGACGTGCAAAGGATCAAGAGGCAGCTTGTGGACACTTGGAGAACTCAGCCGTTCAGAAAAGGACCCCGGGATCAAGACGCAGATCGAGCTAGGCAGGTCGATCTGATGAGATCGAGTGACTCAAGTCGTTTCAAGAGGAAGGATCAAGACCAAGATCGAGAGAAGAGATCGATCTGGAGTACGGACGTGAATGACGCCATGCAGACCAAGAGCCAGATCGAGACCACGACCCGATCACCCAAGGATCGTCTAGAAGATCGAATGAAGAGCTCGATCCATCCAACTAAATCGACTTGAAGATCAAGCAAAAGAAGGCGATCCACGAAGAAGATCGAGTGAGCTGATCGATCTCGAGATCGATCTCTGGGACCTTAACCGTTTTTGGAGTGTAGTGAGGGGACCATTAGGGCTGTTTGGCTATTTTGGGAAAAGGGGGGGCTATCACTTTCTTGACACCCACACACACTTTCAATCTTATATTTTTCCCGCTTTCTGTTAGGCGATTTCCGCCATTGCTATGTTCTTGATTTTTTCTAAGTTTTGAACTTTGAATCTTTTCAATATTAAGTCTTTTCTTTTAATCGCTTTCTTGTTGATGTTTAGCTTTCTTTCTCTTACATTTCAATCGGTTTCAAATATGAGTAGTGAGTAGATTTCTTTTGGGTTTA
Organism: Thlaspi arvense; assembly: GCA_911865555.2. Classification (NCBI taxonomy): domain Eukaryota; kingdom Viridiplantae; phylum Streptophyta; class Magnoliopsida; order Brassicales; family Brassicaceae; genus Thlaspi; species Thlaspi arvense. Next base: position 52,551,222 of record OU466857.2, read on the forward strand.
AGGTTGGGGCGATTCAAGGGTTAAAGGTTTAAGCTTTTGGGAGTTTTCTTTGTTCTTAACCTATTCTCTTCTAGGATTTGGGGTCTTAAAGCTTTGAGAGTCTTGGAAAAGATCTATATGATTCCAGGGCTTTCTTACCTTGACCGGATTCAGAGATCCTTGAAAACCAGATCCTAGAAATTAATCTATCCTCTCCCAAACGCCATGGTTGTAGAGGGGGTTAGTTAAGCGACCATTTGAGATTTGTATTTCTTGCTCTTTGATCTCTTTTTCCACCACATGCCATGGGTTTGGAGAAGAGATTGAAGAAGGGAATCATACCACACGCCATGGATGATTATAGTTTTAGTTTCTCAAGGCATAGGGAAAGCTCATCCAATGAGTAGATCTATGTGTTTTCAAACCAAAGCTTGAACCTTTGAACTCTCTTGAACACGACCCTCGATCTTGATCCCCCTCTTTTAGCATTTTAAACCTCTGTTTATCATTCTCTTGTCATAAAGCTTGCTTCTTGATCATTTGAAGTCATTTCATCTAAGTTGCTAGAAGTGTCCTGTTTCACCCGTTTCAGTGCTCGATCTTTAGTTATTAGTATATTTGCATTTTAGAGTCTCTGTTTTCTCCTAGTAGTTGTTAACCCTCTTCCAGGGATTTTAAAATAATTTTGATGTTCGTTTAGTCGTTGAATTTAGTTTTCATAGAATTTCTCATCTATTTACTCGATTGCACTTAGCTTTGCTTCACTCTTGCATTCTTATTGTTCTTTCTTCGCCCAGGCTGGATTGATACCTTAAATTGCTACAATGACATGAGTATCTTAAGGCTTTGATAGTTCTTGCAAGGGAAAAACCTTGTGTCTTCGCTTCATAGCATTGAGCACATTGGCCCTTTTCAAAACACCTTGCAAGAACAAGGTTATCAAATGTACTATCGGTGGGGTTGGTGATAATCAATAATAATATCATTTAAGTTGAACGGAATAAACAGATGTTTTAAATTTTTTTGGCTATTTCTAGATTTGATTGGTGTTCTTGTGAACGTCAGCGATCTTGAGATTTTTGATGAGAATAGAATATAAGATGACTACACTGTTATTCCTTTTGAACTTCAGGATGACAGGTGAGAAATTTGTCTATTTTATTATCATAGTATCAATTGATTCGGTTATTGGAAGATTTATATTGTAGGAAACATGTCATCGAATGCCTCACTATGGGAAAATTGACTGAAGATTTTGCCTTTCAATGGGCTCAACTTCGTGGCATAGAAGTTGTCAGTATTCTGAGGTGGTGGCATATCAATAAACAGTACACAGGTATTGTAACAATGTGCTAAGCTATCTTTGTTTGTTTTGAACAAGTCGTATGTGTTGTCTTTTGACCTACGATGTTTTGTTTTCTTGTAGGCATTATAAATGTTATCGCAATGAAGAAGTATTGTGAATTCCTTTTCAATGCAAATATTCCTGATGTTCGTGATTTCCGTGATATGTAATATTGCCACAATGACGGTATATTATTTAGATTAATGGTTTCTATTTATTTTTTCTTGTTGTGGGTTTTGTTATAGGCTACAATGTGATGAAGAGCTCTCAACTGCAAGATGCGGTACAGATGATCCATAAACCAGTTGTTTAAAAGCAATACTTGTGAAGAATGTTACAAGTACATCGTTTGTGTTATGGGGATACCGTGGCTTTGTGTATTGCATATTGTTGTGAGAACATATGTTTCTTAGTCCAGCGTATGTCTTCAATTTTGGTTATTGCGAGAGTTGATGTCAAGACCCTTTTAATTAATTAAACAAGCGTATTTGTAATATCAACACTCATACGTTTTGACGATTTGGTTTGTTTTGGTGTTCTGTTAGTATTGTTTATATATCTGATTTGTGTTTAAGTATTACAAAACAGTTTATAGTGTTCTAAACACTGAATTTGCAACTCGATAGTTATGATTTAGACCACTGCAATTTTGTAGCAACTATATCTGTTCAATAATAATTTTCTATATTCTGTAGCATCAAAAGAAATGTGGCACACTAAATCATATGAAAAAGGGAAGTTTCTGTTTCTAAAGCCAAAAAATTAGAGATGCCTAATTATCAATATTGTAAAGATGTGTTTGTCTATATGTGGAATGGGATATTCCTATATTTGTATATTTTGAAAAATACAAATTGCGTGTTGATATATAGAACTTTTATATTATTGACAATCTCTAAGATCAATGTCGAGTGGATATTCCTTGCCTATATGTCTTTTATTTAATGAAATAACAGTTTTGATATTTTGCAATATCCTAATGTATATCGAATATAAATATCGTCTTCCATTCGACCTAATGTACATGCACTTTGGTTATTTTGGCAACATGGTTCTCAAACTTTATTTTCATCTTCATTCCACTATTAGAGGATCTGTATTCTATATGCCATGTGTATTTCGTAATACTCAAGGTATGTACGTTTAATTAATTTTTAGTGTGTAGGTTAATTCTGATATACATTATATACTATCTGATTTATAGTTTTGTATATGTATTAATAGTCTCGTTTTGTTATAGAGACTGTGTTTATGTATATTGTCAATAATGTTATACATCGTATATAGTATAATCTTTTAGGCTCTATTTATTTTTAAAATTTATCTGAAGAAATAATTAGTGTGTCTATTCTTTGCAGAGGTTTAGATAGCTGTTTTGTGTACTGTTTTTGTTTTTAAAAAGATTTTGGTTTGTGTTTTTTCCGTTTATTTAGGTATGAAATATCCTGGTTATCCTCAGTGGTTTTTGGAGATGGATGAACAACATTATTCTATCCTTCGTAATAAGAATATGATAGTTTAGACTGGGGATGATGATAGCGGCATCGATCAAGGTCATGATGATGGAACGTCTGATGGGTGTGATGATGATATGGATCGCGGCTTTGTGTGTGATGAGGATGAGTGTGAAGATGAAGACAGTGATGAAGATATTCATGATCTTGAGAAAGAGGTCACCAGTGATGGTGGTTCTGATGATGGGAGTTCCGATAGTTCTGGCGATGATTATTCTATTAACAATAATACTACTGACGATGATTATGATTCTGATATGATTCTCGATGGTTCCTTAAGTGGTGATCCTAACGAGGATGTACATCTTCCTTTTAATGTTTCTGTTCAAAAGTCATGCGCCTTTGGTCTTCCTATCCGTTCGACACCTATCAAATTTGAGAATGGTATATTTGTCAAGATTTTGCCTCCTAACGGATATGTTGTTAAAAAATCTGAAGATTCTAATAATGATTCTCTTGGTGTTGAGGATTGTTCGCCGAGTCCCGTTTTGGATACGCTTCCTGATGGATATATATCGTGTCATACAAGGGTGTCACTCTTGAGTCCTGGTTTGTTTGAGGGTTCGATATATGTCAAGATACTTCGTGTTTGGGTGCATGATAATCATTCAGCTGGTAGGAGATTGGAAGTTGTTGTATGCGATGATGAGGTTTGTTTGTGATTTCCGCTGATATTCTTATTGCTCTTTGTTTTAATGTGTCTCTCATAGTATTTGTAAATCTTATTCCCATTAGGGTGTCCGAATACAAGCTACTGTTTTAACTTTTGAGTAAGATTATTTCTCCCAGTTGTTATACGAGGGTGTTTGGGTTACACTTGTGAACGTTTTTGTTAGTCATGAAACTGGAGATTATCATGCTACCACTCACCTCCGGAGGATGTACTTTACAAATGCTACTATTGTCGATAAGCTCATTCATCCTTGTGGGAACAATTTTTTAAAGTTTGATGATTTCCAGAAGATTTTGGATAGAGTTTGCAGTGATGATTACTTAGTTGGTTAGTTTTTAACTTTTTTTTTTAGTTAATGGTCATTGTTGAAATACTGATGTCTCCAAATGTTTGCAATTTGTCTTGTAAAATTAATTGGTCAAGTTTTCAACGTTAGAGCATATAACTCTTGGGGTGGGCTTGATGTTGATGAGGATATTATTGGTGGGACTGTCACTTTCGACAAGGTTGTTTTTTGAAAGTTTGGATTATACACTCATTTCTTTATAGTGTTTGGCTAAAGTCGTTATCCATTTGTAGTTATGTTTGTCTGAAGTGTAAGTTGTCCTCTAATATGACAATCAAGTTTTACAATGATTGGTTGGCATCTTCAGCTGGTGTTGTAGTTTGTGTGATTAGGAGGGGCATCATTGATTATATCGCAGGCATTGTTGACATTTCTATATGATCATTATTGTTTACTATCATGTGTTATATTTTCAGATACTGTTTAGACTCTTAATATGATGTTTTAGGTTAAGTTACAATTTCGGATGTGGATCCTACTATTGTTCTTTTAAATCCTCTTATTGACGAGGTGGATGAATTCAAAGACGAGTAAGATGTTTAATTGCATTTGCGTTTTTATTGTTTTGTTGTTATTTTTTTTATTTCTAATTCTTTGATAAATATACGTCGAGATATGATGTTTGTTTGTTTTTATTTTGTTTTGTAGATTGCTTCGAAAGAAAACCCGAGGGAGCACGAAGGCTAAAATTCTAGATCCTTGATGAATATTGTCTTGCTGTTGGATGTTTTGATTTGGATTTTATATGGCGTTGTTGTGGATTTGTTCTACATTAGGAATAAAAATACATGTTTTTGGGGATTTGATACAAATGATGTTAGTTTATTAGTTATATTAGGTTAGAAATATTTTTGGATTATTTGTGTCCATTATTTGTTTCTATTAATGATGATATATAATAATAATGATCCAAGCACTGAGAAACATATTTCTACATAATGGGTTAATATTTTGTAGGCTTGGGTTTAACCGTTTTGTAATATCATTGGGTTATAAAATGGTATAGGCCTTGGTGTGTTCAAGTTTTAGCAAATGATAATGAGATATTTCTGAATTTGTCTCATTATTATTTTAATTGCTCGATAACGTGTTGGAGAATGCGAACTGTCTGAACCATTCGACTCTTCTCGTTTATTATATGCATGCATAATGATTACCCCGTGAAAAAAAGCAAACAGAAATTTAACAATATATATATAACCTATCGGTATCCGCCTCTTTATCTTCAGTCTGTTCTATACTCTAAAGATCAAGAATTTGTTGAGTTCATAGCAAAAATCGAGTAGAACATTTTCGCTATTTAGGGAGAACTTGGATCTTTGAAAACAATAATCCGTATTCTGACCACTTAAAATGGCCGGAGTTTCTAGAATATGTGAGTTGGAATCTTCAAGTGTGGATTGGGAAATCAGGGTGAGGGTTTGTAAGAGATGGCTTGAATTGGTACCCAACGCTGGCGATGTTCTTCATCTTATTCTTCTAGATGACCAAGTAAGTTTCACCTTTATGTCCGCTTGGTTATGGTTGTTCCAATTTGAACTTTAAAAAAAATGTTGTATATGTTCTAGGGCTCGAAAATACAAGCAACTGTTGGAAGCGAGGAATTCGTTCGTTATTTCTTAAAGAGGCATCATGAGGGATGCCCGTGGAAAAGGATCAAAAATTTCAAAGTAATATCGGCGAGATCGGCTAGACAAATGAAAAAAAAACTTGGAAATTGAATTTAAGTCTAGCACAAAAGTATTGAGGGATTTAAAAACTGGTGATTTATACAAGGGAGATTATCCACATATGCAGTTTCTTAGTTTTGTGGATCTCTATCTTGAGAACTTTCAACGAAATTGTACAGTTGGTAAGTCTTGCTACGGATCGCTCAATTGTGATTTTGATTCAATGATTCCGTTTTATAAGTTTTTTTCACTTTGGAATAATTCTTTTAGATTTGGTGAGTGCCGTTGAGTGGGTTGGCGAACTTGAACTTGTTAAAGATCATTCATTTGAAGCTTCTGAGTCAAAAAAGACGGCAAGGATCGAATTTACTTTAGGGGATGTAACTTAAGTGTTTGATTATTATCAGTAATTGACTTAATTTAACTTGTGAAATGGAACAAGTGAAACTAATATAATTTTAGTAAACGAACAATAACATGTTTTGCGCACGGGATATTGGTGACTGAGTTCAATGATAGGTGGTGTTGTTGCAAAGAACAGTTAGTCAACACTTATGTTATTCTATTAAATTTGTTTATGTATTAATGATGTTCGTTGTTTGAGTTATTGTCAACTCTTTTATAGAAGAGTATCATGTTTCTGATCATATCGGTATCTCGGGAGTTTTATCCAATCCAGACATCCAAGAGGCGCTTGAGTTACGAGACATTCTGTAAGATAAATATTTTTTTTATTATAATTATTTTGTACGTGTGATAATGATTAGATGTTGTTGTTATTCGATTGCTTGTGTATATTTTATTAGAATTGGAGGTACTGAGGATGAGGACGATGAGGCCGAAGAAGAAAACTCTCTGCATAACGTTGATTAGAATGGATTAAAGTTGTGTATTACTTCAATGACTTTGTTTACATATTTTATGTGTGTTTAAACATTTGTTACTTTCAATGTCATTTTCTTTCAATTGTTTTGTAACTTCTCTACCGGGATGTCCCGGTAATGGTGTTGATCCTTATCTAATACTCTGTGTTATTTATGTTTAGAGCTTATAGTGGAGTTGGAATATGTCGATTACAGATGTTTTTGAAGATTCTGATACTTAAACCAATATATCGATGATCATAGTGCATATTATTATTAAACGAAGAAATTCTTAGATATAAAAAACTTTAAACAGATAAACTATAGTATAATCAATCTTAACTTAATTATAATAAAAATCAAGAAAAATAAATCTACTAATGAAGCAATCTTGTGGATGTATTCTTCCTTAGTCAACCCTTCCGTCTCTGGATTAATTGTAAGGCGTGATATGTTGCTGCAAAAGTATTATGGACTGTGCCATTGACTGTCCTGATATCCTCGAATGATGTTGGTCCTCGCCTTACTTGTAGTAGTTGCATTAGGTAACAGATTTCACTGTAACCCGTCGGTACGAATGGCTAACCAACATCCTCTGTTATGTTCCTTTGATGTTTACGAGGAAGCTATTCTTTTGATTTAATAAACCAAACCCAATACAGTGGAAACTCCGTGTACAGATAGTCTCTCGATTCAGGGTACAAATGGTTGCAATTCATCCAGGCAACAAATTAGGTTTCGTGGATTGTTTGCGGTGATTCTCCATTATCATCCATTATTAAATTTGAATGTGGGAGGTGGAACGGTAATAGATTCATCGCACAATGTAATCGCAATATAGTAGGTTCTCTGTTTCGGTTTAGATGTATAACTCGATCTTGACTTGCAATGCATTCTTATATTTGGTGAACGAACTATATATATTCTCTCAGAGAGTAGGGTTTCTAGGCGGTTTGCAGGTTTTACTTTTTTTACGACATGGGTACCTAACTGTTTTTAATTGGTATTTTATTCCATTCAGTTTGATTTGATTAGTACGACATAGTTGATGAGTACAACAAGATTTTAAAGAATATTTAATGTGCCTTATTTGTAGATAAATTTACTTTTTATGATATGGGTATTTAGCTGTTTTTGATTGGTACTTTATCCCATTTAATTTTATTTGTTTATTACGACATAAATGATGAGTACATAAAGATAAATATGTGTACATAATTATTTGCATATATTCGATAATCGTGAATCTTATTATGTAAATCTCTTAGTTAAGGTAGTCTATGTTTATATTCGTATATTTTAATGTATTGTTAAATGTTAGTTAAACATAATGTTTCCTAAATGTTATTGTTAAATCATTAATTAATATTGTATTCATTGTAGAAATTACCTATTTTGAAAATTACACAATGAATTGGTATAAGTACTACTGATTATTAGTTATTTCGTTGCATTCTACTATGATACACTTGACAATAAGCACAATCATTGAATACAGTCTATTTTGACATCATGGTCCTTTCTCTGTGTGTTGTTGTGTCGTCATCTTCTACTTCTATGTTTTCTGAACGTCTTACTCTGTCATTGTTGTGTGGATGCAATGTTACATGTATTTATCTTTTTTTTTGGTCATATATAAGTGATGATATTGTTTTGTTTCGTAGTTTTATATTTCATAATCTAATTTCGGTTATTCTATAAGATCCTTTGGTGAGTCGAGTTGAACGAGTTTGTAATGGCAGTCTGCGATCGTATAATCGGCCCGATGTGTTCTTAAATATGCAAGGTATGTTTGTGGTTGATGTACTTTGTGTTATAGCGAAACCATGTGTCTTGTCCAAATTGTTTCTAAAGTGTTTGATTGCTTGCTCAATGATTGTGGTTTTTACTCAGGCTTTTATATATTTACGCAGCTATGGGTAATAGACATTATGCATGTCATGGTCATCGTTCTCTTGGGTTTGGAATGCGTAATATTATGTGTTGTCCAATCGCGGAAGTGTGTCTCGATGATAATGATTGTGATGACATGGACTGTGATTCTTCAGGCGGGGATTGCGAAAGTGAGACTCCCGAATCATCTGGTGGGAATTGTGACGCCTCAGATGATGAGTTGGTAAGCGATGATCATTGCTGTTTTGATGCTGAATGTGATGAGCATGGTAGATCTGACAGTGATGAAAGTCTAAGCGATGAGGGGACTAACCATGATGCCGCTGCAGAAAATTCCACCACGGATGGGTTTCTTAGTGGAGATGACGTTTCTGCCTCTGAGACACGTTCTATTGTTGTTTCACGCCCATGCGCTAATCCTGGCTCTAGCTTTGATATGGAATGTATACGAAAAGGTTTCTTGCGTTATCCAGCTTTGATTGGTGTCTCACAACTGACACCTGGTTTTGTTGAAACAATTGTTTTTGTGAAGATTCTACGAGTTTAGACTACTTCATTTCATTCGTGTGGTAAAAGATTGAACATGGTTCTTTGTGATGATATGGTCTGTTATAATGTTATGTTTTCTAGTACTGTGTTGTTGTTTTCGTACCCGGGTAATTCATTGTTTGATTTTATTGTTGTGTCACAGGGTGTGAAGATTTGTGGAACCGTTTATGCTGCTGATTACAACCGTTTCTCTTCTATTTTGTGCGAGGGTGTTTGGATTACAGTCAGGAAATTTGTTGTTATCGATTTGAATGACAATTATAAGGTTACATCTCATCACAGTGAGATGCTTATTATGAGTCCGACTGTAGTTGATAGGTAAGTTTAGCCATGTGACCAAAATTTTTTTGATTTCGTAAGCTTTGATCAGATTCTCAACAAGCCTTCTTCTGAATGTTCGTTGATTGGTATGTTAATTTATTATTTACATGTTTGTTTGCTGTGAAATTTGATTTTGTTTTGGTTTGGCTTGAATACTGAGTGTAGATATTCTCAATTTCTAGATTTGATTGGAGAAGTTGTGAATGTTGGAGAGTTGTGAATACCTAACGAAGATGTTGATGGATATGCAATGTTTGCATTTGAACTAAGAGACCTAAGGTTCATTGCTGTGTTGCGTATTTCATTATGTCTAATATTTTTAATTGTTATTTGGTGTAATATATGTTCTTTTGTTTACCCAGTAACGTTTTTATCAAATGCAACATGTTTGGTAGTGATGCTCGAAAGTTCTATAATGATTGGTCTGGCTGTAGCAATGATACAGTGGTTTGTGTTGCAAGATGGGCTATCGTTGAGGTCTACGCAGGTTTGTGAGATTTAATTGTTTGTTGTGCTTTTTGTGTTTTTTGTTAAAAATTGATCTGCTTGATAACTTTCGGCTGTATATATATTTAGGAAAAGTTACTATATCTACTATGCATCCTACATCATGGTGAACCCTCGCCTTGCCGAAGTAACCAAATTCAGATTCATGTAAGTTTTTCGAAAAAGTATGAGTTTCTTCTTCTGGTATGTATGAGTGATTTTTTATAAATATTTTTCAGGCTACAAAGGAAGCGCTCGAAGATCAATATGGATAATAATAAAGTTGGCAATCCTTGAAGCAAATATATGCATTGAAAAGTGAATTCATGGCTACCATATACATATTTGGATCATCTATTTCTTTTTTACCACTCTTGTTGATCCAAATAGCTAATTCTCATACTTATAGGACAGTTAATCCACTCCCTTAACCAAAACCTCTTTTTGATCCTAAACACTATCTTGAGAGCTGTCAGGCCTTTGCATATCATTTTTGATTTTTGTCTTGGCAAAAAGTGTTAGGAATAAGGCTGACAATAATAAGCTCTCTTGTAGATATCAGCTTGCATCTTGAGCTTGATTCGAGGATAGGAGTTTTGGGTTAAAAAGGTAGTGTTAACTGGTTTGAACTTCATGTATATATGTTTTGAAAGAAAAAGGAAAGAGTTTGAAATGGTAGAAAAGGGGAAACAGTTTAGCATTGTGGTTAAGTAAAGGGAAGTAAAAGCTCTAAGTGTTTAGAAAGAATGGCGCCAGTAACTTACAAGTTTTGAAGGGTCAATCCAAAGAAGACATCAGGCCCAAAGCAATCCACCAAAGGTGATGAAGGCACCAAAGCAACAAAGAAGTGCAAGTCCCAACCAAAAAGAAGCAACCACACAAGCAATAAGAAGAAGTTTCCCCATCCATGAAGAAGAGTAAATAGTAGAGTTTAGGAAAAGAGTAGACTTAGGGGTTCACTTTGGGGTTTAGAAGTATTTAGGATTCATCTTTGGGTAGAATGGAGCTTTGAATTGCATGCATAAGTGTGCTTTTACCTTTAGCATTTTGCCTAAGATAGAATCATTTTCATTGAGTGATCCCTTATGTTTGAAAACCCTTTACTTGAATGAGATCATTTTTATCTCATGACCTTATCCTCTGAACCAAATATCTTCACTTGATTTTCATAAGCATGATTCATGGTTTTGAGCTTAATTGAATGTTAAAGAGTTTATTTATTTGAGCATTTGCCTAAGTTGAGATTTGAGATCATTTTGAAACATGATGACCATGACTAGGTTCTTTAAAGTATAGCTGATTATGTTTGCATCCCACAACTAGGCACTTAAGCATTGATACCATCTCTTTACCTTTGCACTTTTGGATTTGAATGCCCACCTTCAAACCTCACTCTCTCATTTGTTCTTATTTGCTTGAAGAAAAGCAAAAGGCAAGTGTGGGGGTGTTGATATCTCTTGTATTTACACCATTTAAGCTTGCATTTAGTACATGTTTTGGTTCTCTTTTGCATGTTTTCCTTATCTTTTGTCCCATTTTCTTCCTTTTTTAGACTTAGGTTGCATTTAGGATATAGTTTTCACTTTCTATGCATTATGGATATTTTTAGGTACCTATGGAGATAAGAGCAGCATTGGAGGAGCTTTGGGGATGATCCAGGAAGCTAGCTGAGCCAAGAGGAGCAAAAGGGACCAAGGCAGAGGATGTCTGCAGAGCTTATCGATCAAGGCACAAGACCTATCGGTCAAAGAGTGACCGATAGGATTCCTATCGACCAGGCATATCGGTCAGAGAAGTGAAACGTTTATATTTCGGTCACCCTATCGGTCATCTTCCAGACCGATAGGATCCCTATCGATCATCCCTATCGGTCACAACTGACCGATAGGAACCCAGACCGAGTCTGTCATTTATTACACTTTTGTCATTACTTTAGGGCTTCCTTCTCTTATGTATAAATACCCTTTTTCTAGGATTTTCGACAAGTCATGTCATAACACTGTTCTTGAGTTATTTTCTGAGTTTTGTAAGATAAATTTCTTGCTTTAATTAATAATATATGTTTGTATTTGCCATTAACCTTTCTCTAATCTCTCTTTTAATCATGATTAACATCTTTTCCTCGTGTGATTTGGTGTTAAACATTAGTATTAGTGAGTAGTTTGCTTAGAATTCTTAGATGTGGTAGATTAAGGAGATTTAAGAATTGATTAAGGTTTGTTTAGTGTTTAATTTGATGGGTTCCTCTCTATTGATCTGTTTTTTAAGATAGATTTGTGTTGATCACACTTATCTAGAATTTAGGTTTTCTCTTATGCCCACCAAGTGTTTGATGAAATGCTGATCTTGTTTAATAGAGGATTTGCTGGTCTTGACTGTTTGAGGAGCATTTTGACATGAACAGAGTTGATTGTTATTGCTTGTTAAATGTTTTAGCACTAATGAGAGTTAGTTCTTGTTAAAGTGTTTAGCAAAGGGCTATTTCACAAGAGATTGAACTTAGCTTGCTTGTTTGTGAACTCTATGTCTAGGAACCACCATTACTAGCTTTTTTGCTTGATCAATGCTGTTTGAAACAACATTAGTTAGTCTCCGAATTCTCCAAAGTCAATAACCACATCTGGAAACTTGCTTTCTCTTTTATTGAATTTGAATTTGCTTTAGTACCCTGTTTACTTGCTCATGTTTTACTTCTGTGATCATTGCTAAATTGTCTTCTTTTGAATTCTCTTTGGTTATTGATCATTCTAGGTTGTTAGTTTAGTTGCTTAGGCAACAAAAACTGATATGCTTAAATTAAACCTTAGAGCTACTCTCTCAAATTAAGTGATCACAGTAGTACTTAGGGATCGAATCCACAAGGACTTAAGACTATTACTCAACTGACTTTAGATTCAAATGAAGCTAAGTAGTCAATAACAAATAAAACTAAATAGTAGAATGAAAGTAGCAAGATCAGTAACGGATTATGAGTTCTTAAAATCAATTAAGACAAGGCGGTAGGCAATGGAAAATTCACAGGTTGACATAAATCACAGACTACGGACTGGAAGGAATATTTATTAAAACCGTTATAGAACTCGAAAACACGAATGTAAAACCAATCGACTTATGTCGCAGAGATTATCTATGATCAGATTCTAGAATTCTAAATTCCTTTGCAAATTCTAACAACCTAAGCAAGCATTATGGCTCAGGTTCGATATGTTCACAAAATCACTAATCCAAATTCCTTTGCAATTAGTTATTTTGCTCATTTAAGATAGTTTTGGTGATTAATAAGGTTTCCACATCTATTAAACAACCTAAAATCTGATTTCTAGGTGATCAATCTTAAAATCAGTGTTCAAGCAATCTAGATGAAGAACCAATGGATTTATTCCCTTCAGTTTTGCAGTTCTAACAATTCATTATCAACCTTTGAGTAACCCAAAACCTAACTAGCAGATTACTCAGACATAGCAAGTGAAACACAAAACATGGCTGAATAATATTGCATTAAAAGAAAGAGTGAAAGATGAAAGGGGTTCGAAATTCTTCTCTATAGAGTATGGATTTGTCTCCCCAAAAGCTCTCTATCAAAAATCTCTCTCTGGAGTCTTAATGAAAATAAGATAATGGCCTATCAATGGCTTAGAAAACCTAAATACAACTCTAAACACGACTGGGGCAAAAGTGCAAATAGTGGGAAACTTCTGGGCTAAGTTGGAATTCTTCAAAAGAGTTTTTTATGCTCCTTCTCGCGACCACGATCGGTGTTGATCGACACCCTATGGTTGGTGTCGATCAACACCATACTCTAAAATGCTCTCTGACTTGGTCTATTCAGCATCAGCTTCAACATAGCTCCAAAAGGCCCCAAAACTCACATGTATGCTCCAAACGTACCTAGACCTGCAAAGACTCTATAGGACTCGAAAAATACCAAAAAGACTCTATAAACAAGACTTATATCATGGTAAAAAACCAGTAAAAGCCATGATATATCAATTCCCACAGACTTAGCTTTTGCTTGCCCTCAAGCAAACATCAGACAAAGCATAGGGTCGAGGTTTGAAAACACAGAAAAAGCTCAGCTAAACGTCAGGAACATCACATTGATCAACACTTTCGAATCCACATACCACATAGTTAACACAAGATCAAATTTCAGTCTAATCATCACCAACTTAGCAATCTCTACTGCTAAACTCCTTCTAGAAATCCAAAATCTCTACTGCTAAACTCCTTATTTTTATCTAAGTGATGTATCATCAAGGTTTTATCATCTCAATCACTTATAAATTTTTTTCCCTTCGTATACAACTGAACAAAGCAATCTCAACACAACTCTCCTATTCTCTCTTCCCTTGATCTTTTCTTTCTGATGATTTTCTTTTATTCTAAACTCTTTCTCATTTTTTACAGTCTAAGATATGGTGCTACTCAATAATTGTGTTCCTTGTGAGGAGACAGGTTCTTGAGTGTGTTCATTACTGTTGTTCCTTGTGAGGAGACAGGGTCATGAATGCACCATTCTTTTGACTCAAACTTTTTTTTAAAAACTGCATCAGGGAAGATCAAAGAGAGACTTCATCTAAACATACTTGTCAGTGTTGAAAGAGAGAATCAAGATCAGTGAGAATCATGCACTAAGACAAGAAGTTTTAAGTTCATTGAGGTGGAGCTAACAGTAAATTTTCCAGATTCTCGAAGAACCTTAACCTTCATTGCTAGACTGATCTACCTATGACTTTCAACTTAGTAAGACTTCTAATTAACATATGTGGTAATGGTTCTTATAAGCATTAATGTTTTGTGGTTAGTTCCAGGAAAAACTGACAATTTCAAAATTTTTGACTCAATAAAACAGGTCTTGACTCAACTTTGAGACTCTAAAAATAAAAAAAAATTAACACAATGTCAGCAACGTCCTCCCCCAGATTTAAACAATACTGTCCCCAGTGTTATTAATCAAGGAATTGGTAAAGAGAAGCAATGAAACGGTTTGTACATGAATGAGAAAATGGTACTTGTGTCTGCGCGTGGTGTCGATCGACACCCAGTCCGAAAACAGAATGTTTAATTGTTGCAAGTTAGATTATTAGCTGATGTTCTCCCAAGTCAAGACTGTTAAGAACACTCAAGCAAACAATTAAAAGCAATAATATAATCCATAATCCCATAAGTCCAAACAAGTTTCAAAACAACACCAAAGCTGACAAACTGACTCAAGACAAAGACTTAAAAACTGACTCAAAGCAAATGAAAATCAACAAAGGGAAAAGAAAAAGTAACCAGGGTAGATAGAGAAACTAGTCCTCATCCTCATCTCGAGGAGGTGTAGAAGGTCGAACGCAGCAAGAGTTCGACAGCACCGAGATGGCGTTCCAGAGTGCCTGAACACTCTGGACCATGAATCGCTGAAATACGGCCTGCTCCATTGAGATGTCGGGAACGTCAGGGAGTGAGTGGCGCCCAATGGGCTCAGGTAATGCAGGAGCTCGGGACGCTCTCGATCGACGAGATGGACCTCCAGCAAGGTCCTCAACAGGTGCATCGTCAGCAGTAGAAGCAGCAGCTCTTGAAGATCCTCCTCTGCGCCTAGTGGCTGGCGCGGATCGTGGAAAACTAGCATCAGGCTGAAAGTTGAGGAGGTCTGGCTGAAGTACAGTGAGAGCAGGCTGAGGTCGCGGAACCAAACACTGCTCTCCAGTAGAGCTAACGAAGCTCCATAGCATCTCATCTCCTTTGATCCAGTGAGTCCTCTGCAAGTAATCCATATCTAGGAGGTGGCGTTCAGTCACAACTCTGCAAGTAGAAGTGTCAATGTTGCAGGAGTGGAAGATAGGAATCAGAAGACTACCAACACTCTCGGGCTTGCTGAAAGCCCCGGAGAACGGCTTGGTCTTCACAGAAGCCAAGTGATGAGCAAAGAGGGCGCCCATGTTGACATCACTGTCAACTGAATACTCCTCGGTACATATATCATCAATGCCATAGTAGAGCATAGTCAGCTCAGAAACACGCATCTTCCCCGGCTCAGACTTACACAGAAGTGTAGTGGAGATGAGGCGGGCAGCAATGCGCAGTAGGGGATGGTGCACATCAGTCTGAGTGGACCTCTTAGAGTCATACCGTCCATTCCCGAAGTGGGACCAGAAACTCTGCAGGTCAGGAAACTGCGCTAGAAAAGTGACGCCAGTGCGAGCCGTGTCAAACCCATAGATCAGAAAAAGAGCCCTCATCTGCCCTCTTGACAATCTCATTGGAGTAATAGACTCTCGCTGTGGCAATGAAGTGGCGCACGAGCTCGGGATACAAGTCATACTGCTTGGTCGCTATTGTGCCTAGACCCATCTTCTTCAGCAGTCTCAGTGCATCCTCTTTAAGTCCAAGCCTGCGCAGTGTATCAGCATCTGCGAATCGAGTAGGCACAATCTCCATCTTGAGCCACGCATTGTAGAACAGCGTGTCATAGTCATCCCATTGCTCTCGGATATCCCTGAAAACGCATTCGCGTTTTGCCACCTCCTTTGTTGGGGAATCCTCCCAGACTCTCTCACTCGGGATTCTCAATCCCTCTCTTCGAGGCCATGGTGGAAAAGAAGCAATAGGTGGCGCGGGGTTAGAGGGTTCCCCTGTCTCGTTGTGCGTGTGTTTGCTTTTCCTCGGAGCCATCTGCACTCAGAAAACCAAGAACATAAAATTTCCGAAAATCAAGCCAAAAATAATCGAAAATCCGAAAATTCAAAATCTGGCCTATATCATCAGTGTTGAACCTAACCAGCAACTTAGTGACCACTAATCACAAACAATTTCAGTCTAAATCCCCAAATTCGAACCTATTTTTGCAAAATAAATCATCAATCCGAAAATTTTAAAATTTTGCAAAAACAAGCTGGAAAGGTCGAATTCCTCCTAAACAACCTAGAGAAGCATGATTCAAGTCCTAAATCAAGCTAAAGCAGAGCAAATTGGAGATTTCAAACCTTGAGGTCGAACTGAAAAATTGAGATTCCAAGTGTCATACCTTGCAGATCGAATGAATGGGTTGGATATTCAGAAAGAGCACAAAATTTCTCCCAAGTTAGGCTTTTGAATCACTCAAATCCGTCAAAAATTAGGAAGTTGCGATTTATAGAAATTTTTGTAGGTTTTCGGGGTTTTGAGAGAAGTGAGGATGAAGAAGATGAGTTCGGGATTTTAAGGACGGCATACCTGATTAATGATGGTGTCGACCATGGTCGATATGAGCTCGCCACCGAGGTTTTTTTTTTTTTTTTTTTTTTTTAACTGAAACACGATAAAAAGGTAGTAAGAATCAAAAATAAAGTTAAGTATGTACACTTACCAGTGGGTTGTCTCCCACCAAGCACTCGTTTAAGGTCATTAGCTTGATTGTCCTCATGATCATGCTGTGGGTGCATTTGCCAAAGGCACGATCTGTCCTTCGGGAATCTCGGCTTTCGCCCAGTAATGCTTCACCCTTTGCCCATTGACAACAAACTCCATGCCTTCTAGAGTTGATAGAACAATTGCACCATATGGTCTTTGATGGTGAAGGGACCTGACCAACGAGAACACATTTTTTCAGGAAATAATTGTAAATGTGAGTTATACAAACCTGGTTATTTGGTTCAAAGTGTCTGAAAATGATATTCTTGTCATGGTAAGCCTTAGTCTTCTCCTTGTACAGCTTTGACTTCTCATATGCATGATGTCTGATCTCATCCAACTCATTGAGCTGCATCTGGCGCCTCTCTGCTGCAGATTTTCGGTCAAAATTCATCTTCTTGATAGTCCATTTTTCCTTGTGTTCAAGCTCCACTGGAAGGTGACATGCTTTTCCATAAAGCAAATGGAATGGGGTGGCGCCAAGTGGTGTGTTGAATGCTGTCCTGTAAGCCCAAAGTGCATCATCTAACTTGGCTGACCAATCCATTCTTATCTTTCTCACTGTCTTCTCCAGGATTTCTTTGATCTGCCTGTTGGAGACTTCAATCTGACCACTTGTCTTAGGGTGGTAAGGTGTAGCAACCTTGAGATAACTCCATATTTTGGCAGCAGCTTCTCAAACACTATGTTAATAAAGTGCTTTTCACCATCACTGATCACAATCCTTGGTACTCTAAATCTGGAAAAAATGATGGTCTTGAACAGCTTCAGAACCACTGCAGAGTCATTGTGTGGACTGGCAATTGCTTCCACCCACTTGCAGATATAATCCACTGCAACCAGGATGTACTTGTTCCCATAAGATGAAGGAAAGGGTCTCATGAAATTGATGCCCCAGCAGTCAAAAACTTCAACCTCAAGTATGAAGTTCTATGGCATCTCATGTCTCTTACTGATCTTCCCTCTCTTTTGGCAGACATCACATTGTGAGATGAATGTCTGAGCATCTTTGAACATTGTAGGCCACCAAAAGCCTGCTTGTAGAACCTTGGAGATAGTCTTGAAAGTAACAAATTGTCCTGCATACTCAGAGCCATGACAGTGGAACAGCACATTCTGAACTTCAGCTCCTGCAAGACATCATCTGTAAATTCCATCTGAACAGTGCTTGTACAAGTAAGGCTCATCCCAGTAACATCTCCTAAGTTTTCTCATGAATTTCTTCTTCTCATACCCTTTGAGGTGTCAGGGACCTCATCTGCAGCTAGGTAGTTGGCAATATCAGCATACCAAGGCCTAGAAGAGGCTGCAACTGCGAAGGTAGGCTGAGAGAAAACATCACGCAGGATCTGCGGAAGGACTAGTGCAGTGCGCGACTGTATCGATCGACACCAGAGTGGGTGTGTTGATCGACACTGGTCCCGTGTCGACGTTCAGTCGAGCTCGATGTCGATCATGCTTGATATTGGTTCGCCTCGAGGTTGGTGTCGATCGACACCAAGTGGTGAGTGTCGATCGACACCCTGGCTGCAGCTCGAAAAAGCTGCAAATCTTCCACATCTGAAGGCTGCAATCTTGCCTCAATGTGGTATATATTCTCCTCTGGCAGGAAATCATCATTGGGGACGTTGGCTTCAATCCTGATTCTTGAGAGATGATTTGCTACGCCATTCTCAATCCCTTTCTTGTCCCTTATCTCAATGTCAAACTCTTGGAGCAACAAAATCCATCTCAACAGTCTTGGTTTTCATCCTTCTTCTGCATTAGGAACTTGAGAGCAGAATGGTCAGTGTGCACAATTACCTTAGCTCCAATCAAGTACTGTATGAACTTCTCAAATGGAAATACCACAGCCAACAGTTCCTTCTCTGTGGTTGCATAATTCGTTTGAGCCTCATCCATGGTTCTGCTTGCATAGTAGATGGCATGAAGTTTCTTCTCCTTTCTCTGACCCAGAACAGTGCCCACTGAAAAGTCTGAAGCATCACACATCACCTCAAATAGTAGATCCCAATCAGGAGGTTGCACAATAGGGGCGCTCATTAATGCTTGCTTGATTTGCGGGAAGGCTGAATGACACTCTTCAGTAAATTCAAACTTCACATCCTTGCAAAGCAGAGCTGTGAGTAGTCTTGCAATCTTGCTGAAATCCTTAATGGACCTCCTGTAAAATACAGCATGTCCTAGAAAGCTCATTACTGACTTCACACAATCTGGTGGCTGCAGACTTGCCAACCTTTCTAGCATCTGATCAATGAATGGCAATGGGAAATGGTCCTTCCTTGTTGCACCGTTGAGCTTCCTGTAGTCAATGCACATTCTGTGTCCAGTGATGGTCCTTGTAGGGATCAGATTATTCTTCTCATTTTCACCACTGTGACTCCTCCTTTCTTTGGAACCACATGTACTGGACTGACCCAAGTGCTGTCTAAGATAGGATAGATGATTCCAGCAGCTAGAAGCTTCATGATTTCCTTCTTAACCACATCTTGCAAATTCGGATTCAGCCTCCTCTGGTTCTCAATTGATGACTTTGACTCATCCTCAAGGTGTATCTTGTGCATGCACAACTCTGGAGAGATACCTGAAATGTCATCAAGAGAATAGCCAAAAGCGTTGCGAAAAGTGCGCAGTTTTCTTAGCAGTAAAGTGAGCTATACATTATTTAAGGTAGCACTAACTAAAATAGGATATGTAGAGTTAGGTCCCAGAAAAGCATACCTTAGACCTGCAGGAAGCTGTTTGAGTTCGATTTTAGGAGCTTTTTTTTCACTTTAATCGCCCAGTTTTGCAGCCTTTACAAATGTTCGAACCAGCTCATGTTGTGCCACTAGCTGTATGACTTGCTCGCTTGCATCCAACATTCTGACATACCCAGCAACAATGTTGTCTATATGCTCTATTGCTTCTGCAGAAACTGCCAATGCTCTCTCCAAAGGGTCTGTGGGATGCGTCTCTTGAAAATTCTCTTATGCAAGACTAGTGAGGGAGTCTACATAAATGTGTGGCCATCTACTGTTGGCCTCTTCATCAATTTGTCCATGTCAAAGTTCATCACCAAATCGCTCACATTCCTGACATCTATGATGGCACCTGCAGTAGCTAGAAATGGCCTTCCCAAAATCAAGGGGTCCTTTGGTTCTTCCCTATAAGCTAGAACCACAAAGTCTGTGAGAATCACATAATCTCCCACATTAACTGGTACATCCTCTAAAATGCCTTCAGGAATTCTCACAGACTGATCTGCTAAAATAAAAGATATTATGGTTGGCTGGAAATCAGTCATGCCCAATCTGACAGCAACTGAATGAGGCGTTAAGTTAACACTTGACCCCAAATCACATAATGACCTCTCAAACCTTTCAGAAAATATTGTGCAGTCTAGAACAAAGCTCTCAGGGTCAGTCAACTTTTCTGGTATCTTGTTATGTATCACTGCACTCACCTGCTCTGAAATCAGCATCGTCACTTGCTCAAGTCCCAGATTATTGGTCATCATTCTTTTCACATATCTCTTTATCACAGGAGTTGTCCTGATAGCATCTATCAAAAGAATCTCCACCACAAGCTTATCCATGATAGCTTTGATTTTAGCATCCTCCAGCTCTTGTTTAGTCTTCTTCTGGTTCCTTGGATAAGGCACCTTTGGTTTGTAGACACTTTCTTCTGCACTTTCTGGAGTCTGAAAAATCCCAGCTTGCTTCAGTGGTGGGTGTCGATCGACACCAGGGGTGGGTGTCGATCGACACTAGCCTCTGCAGGTGGTGTCGAGCGTCCATCGAGCTGCTTGTCGACCTCGCTCGATATCTCTTCGCCTCGAGTCGAAGAATCGAGGAATCCCTCTGGTGTCGATCGACACCGAGGGGTGGGTGTAGATCGATACCCTTGAAAACTGGCGAAATCCTCTTCTTCAAATTCCTGCAGTTGCTCGAAATCCTCTGTACTCAGGCCCTTTTTCTGCATTAGTTGCAGATTCTTTCCAATCCTCAGCGTGATGGCATTGACATAGTGTCTTGTGTTGGTATCTGTTCTTCCTGGAAGAAATCCATCTTGCCTTTTCATAGCTCCAGCAGTTTGAGCCACTTGAGTATCCAAAGGCTTAACATGAGTGTTCAGAGCTTCGAATTTCCCATTTAGATCCTGGTAGAGGGCGTCAATCTTGCCATTGAAGTCAACTGTGATATTCTGCTGATCCTCTAGCAACTGCTCAAGCATGGCTTCCATCTTACTTGAAGCTGATGGTGCTGGTGTAGGCTGATAAGATGAGGAACCATAGTTCCTGCTGAAGTTGTTATTCTGGTAAGGCTTCAGGTATTCAGTCTTCTGAAACTGAGGTTTGGGAGTGTAACCAGAAGAACTCTGGTTTCCTGTGAAGTTGCTCCTCTGCATGTTCCCATTGAATCCTCTGTTTCCTTGCTGATTGTTGTACCTTTGACCCTGAAAACCAGTTCCATTGATGTAGTTGACATCTTCTTCTTCAAACTCTTCAGCTGACTCAAATGTCTTAACCTCAGCAGCAAACTGAACAGACTTCTTACCCACCAAGAGGTTTTGAACAGAATCCAGCTTAGCATTCATCTCAGCAGCAAACTGATTGCTCCCTGGTTTTCCAGCGTTTTTATGTCTCTCAAAATCAGCATTCTTTGTGTTGTTGTTGGAGGCCAGGTTCTCTATCAGTGTGATGGCGTCAGCTGGGACTCTGGTGTTGAAGTTTCTATTGCATGCTGCATCCAGAGCCATTTGGTACTTCCAATCAACACCTCTGAAGAAAATACCCAACAGTTGTACTTCATTGAAACCATGGTGTGGACAGTCCCTTTGATACAGCTTAAACCTCACCCATGCCGCCTGTAAAGCTTCAGTAGGACCTTGGGAGAATGTTGCAATTTTTGTCCTCAACTCCTCTGACCTTGCGTCATCATAAAAGTTGTTGAGGAAAGCAGATTTAGTGTCCTCCCATGTGGTCAAAGAGCTAGCTTCCAGCTGTTTCAACCAATGTGCTGCATCTCCTCCCAAAGAGTGAGGGAAAAGCTTGCAGAATAGGAAGTCATTGCTAACTCCATTGGCTTTAACACTTGTAGCTAGGTCTTCAAACCTCTCTATATGGTCCATAGGATGCTCATGTGGAAGACCATGGAAAGGATGCTGACCCATAAGCAGGTAGTAGGTGGATTTCAGCTCAAAGTCGCTCCTCCGAAAGGCAGGAGGGCGGATTGCAGCTCTATTTGCATAAAACTGATCAGGCCTGTTGCAATCTCCCAGGGTCCTCTGTGGAAAACGCCCAGCAGCAATTCCAGCAGCTTGTTGTTGCACATTCTGTGCAACTGGTTGCACATCCTGTTCCTCAATTACAACACCATTCTCATCTATCCTCTGCCTTCCTCATTTCTTCTGTTTCCTTCTCTGTCAATCAAATGACCCTCAACATTTGTCCTCAATTCAATTGGCCCAACCATCTTATTCTACTTCTTGGCCTTTCTGATGGTTCTTTCTAGTTTGGCGAGATCGTCGATGCCTAAGGTTACAAGCTCTTTGTCTTTGTTGCTCCTGGTACTTATGCATACACCTAAAACAGACAGCAGGGAAGTAACAAAAATTAGTAAACAGAAAATAAAAACTTAGTCGAAATTCTAAAACTAAAAATCTGAAAGTAATAGCTAGTTCCCCGGCAATGACGCCAAATTTTGATATGCTCAAATTAACCCTTAGAACTACTCTCTCAAATTAAGAGATCATTGTCGTACTTAGCGATCGAATCCACAAGGACTTAAGACTATTACTCAACAGACTTTAGATTTAAATGAAACTAAGCAGTAAATAACAAATAAAACTAAATAGTAGAATGAAAATAGCAAGATCAAGAGCGGATTATGAGTTCTTAGAATCAATTGAGACAAGGCGCTAGGCAATGGAAAATTTGCAGGTTGACATAAATCACAGACTACGGACTGGAAGGAATATTTATTAAAACCGTTCTAGAACTCGAAAACACGAATGTAAAACCAATCGACTTCCATCGCAGAGATTATCTATGATCAGACTCTAGAATTCCAAATTCCTTTGCAAATTCTAACAACCTAAGCAAGCATTTTTGTTCAGGTTCAATATGTTTACAAAATCACTAATCCAAATTTCTTTGCAATCAGTTATTTTGCTCATCTATGATAGTTCTGGTGATTAATAATGTTTACACATCTTTTTAAATAAATATTCAGTGTTCAAGGTGATCAATCTTAAAATCAGTGTTCAAACAATCTAGATGAAGAACCAATGGATTTATTCCCTTCAGTTTTGCAGTTCTAACAATTCATTATCAACCTTTGAATAACCCAAAACCTAACTAGCAGATTACTCAGACATAGCAAGTGAAACACAAAACATGGCTGAATAATATTGCATTAAAAGAAAGAGTGAAAGATGAAAGGGGTTCGAAATTCTTCTCTACAGAGTATGGATTTATCTCCCCAAAAGCTCTCTATCAAAAATCTCTCTCTTAAGTCTCAATGAAAATAAGATAATGGTCTAACAATGGCTTAGAATACCTAAATACAACTCTAAACATGACTGAGGCAAAAGTGCAAATAGTGGGAAACTTCTAGGCCAAGTTGCAATTATTCAAAAGAGTTTTTAATGCTCCTTCTCGCGACCATGATCGGTGTTGATCGACACCCTATGGTTGGTGTCGATCAATACCATACTCTAAAATGCTCTCCGACTTGGTCTCTTCAGCATCAGCTACAACATATCTCCAAAAGATCCCATAACTCACAGTTCTGCTCCAAACGTACCTAGACCTGCAAAGACTCTATAGGACTCGAAAAATACCAAAAAGACTCTATAAACAAGACTTATATCATGGTCAAAAACCAGTAATAACCATGATATATCAAAAACCTTTTTTGCTTTGCTTTACTTAAGGATTCCTACTCACAACTCTTCTGCTTTCAACAAAACCCTTTTGGATTGATATAAAACCATATGCTATGCTGCAACTGATTCACATACAGGGGTGATTGAGAAAGAGTGAAAACCTCTAGCATCACGTGGTATGTCTCTACAAGCTCCTTCTCAGCTTCACTGAGCTCTGGTTTGGCTTCTGCTTCAGAAGCAACCAAGGATTTCTCAGCCTCTTCCTTCTTAGCAGCTTCTCTTGCAGCTTTCTCTTGCTCCAAAGCAAGATGTTCTTCTCTGTTCAAGCTTTCATCTAACCCTTGGAGGAAGTGTTCTACAATATTAACAGCTTCTTGATCATCAATGGTGACATTCAAGTCATTCCCCCCACACACAGCCTTTAACATGTCCACATGTAACAACATCTCTTGAAGCATTATGCCAAGGTCTTCTAATGAAGCATTTTCATCATCAAACTCTTCATCCTCTTCAGCAAGCAAAAGGAAAAATTCTTTGGGATTAACTTCACTCTTCCCTGGTAATTGATTATGAGGTTTTGAAGATGAAGTTCCTTTGCTTTCTAGAGACTTGACTCTTTGGCTTAGAGCATCTAACTTACCATTCATGTCACAAGTAGTGACGGCTATCTTGTTATTCACTTCAGCAAACTTCTTGTGCAACTCTATAGTGGTGTTGGCTTGACCAGTCAACAGCTGTTGCATCATCTGCTTAATATCAACATCTTGAGTGCTAGAAGAAGTCTGTGTATTGCCAAAACCTGGTTGGACAAAAGCTGGTCTTGGCTGAAAGTTTGCTTGTTGAAAATCTCTTTGAAATGGTGGTCTTGGAGGAAAATTGTTCTGTTGGTTGAAAGGAACAAAACGCTTGGTTCCTTGGTTTTGTTGAGCAACTTGTGAGAGATAGACCTGATCCTGAGGATTAGCCACGTTGGTACTTCTATAAGAGAAGTTAGGATGATTCCTGTAGTTATTGAAACCGCCTCTGAAGAAGGGAATTTTTGGGTCACTAAATTTAATCCCTCTATAATCAGATGTAGTATAGAAGAGGTTTAATCAATCCATCTAGGAGCTAGAATAAAAGAGATGCAAGGTACTAACTAAGCTTAACCAATATGATAACGAAGGATGATTCTACCAACCTAAGTGAACAAAGATGAAATGCGAAAGTGAAAAGCAATACTAACAAGACTAAAGCAAGCAATGCAATGTAAAGAAACTAAATGCAACATGAACTAACAATGCAAAGCAACAGAAATGCAAGAACCAAATTGAAAGCTAAATGCAATAATTTCAAGTGCAAGGTAAGGAACAAAACAAGAACAATGCAAATCAAAACAGAGGAAAAACAGAACACAAAATGATGAAAGGCAAAGAACAATGAAGCGCTGGTTCAAGGTTAGAGCAATGATGACTTGGGGATTACTTAGTATCTAACCTAAGGTGATCAAGACTGAATACAAGCAAAGAACATGATCAAGCCAATAAATCAATCAATCCGTATCAAAAGCAGAAATAACTAAGTTAAGCACATATCAGACCCACTTGTGATGGCGTATCTGTGCAAAACCAGCCCACAACAAGAACATAGATGTCTAACTTAAGCACATGTCAGACCCACTTGTGATGGCGTATATATACAAAACCAGCATGAAAACACAAGGCTCATATAGACCAAACGAACAACCTAAACGCCAATATAATCATCTAAGCGAATGTTCCTAGCAAAGTTTTTTCAGACATTTAAAAAAACACTTGTGATGCAGCAAACACCTATGATCTATTTCACTTAAACAAGTTACTCAAGCCTTAAGAACAACCAAGCTAAGTGATCTAAGCATTAATCCAACCAAAACACCATAACTAATCATCCCCAAATCTGTTCCAACCTCAAACCATGTGAAAGTAATCACAACACATAGCAAAATCAACAGAAATAAGCAGAGATGATAGATCAAACATGATTAAACAAGAACTAGAAGGAAAATAACAAAGAAAGTGCAAAACTTTATTAAAAGAGTGATCTTGATCAAAATATCATCAAATCCCCTTTTGGGTTTCCCCTCAGGTCGAAAATAAGATAAAGAAGATAAGATGCTAAGAAGATAAGGTTTAGCTTAAATAAGCTAAGAAGATAAGGTTTGACAAAAAGTAGAAAAATCTTGGTCAACTCTCGGCGTTGACACACCGAGGTGCAAAAAAAGGTGTTCTGCTCGATGCTGTCAGCTCGATATCAAGGTGGGTTCTCCGTGTTCTCCTTGATGTAACACCTCGATATGGTATGTGCAGCGTGTATCGACATCCTTCCTCGATGCTGGTCCTCGATGCAGACCAACGACTTGGAATCCTCGCACTGATCCTTCTCCTCTTGTCCTGCTACTTGCATTGAGCATGCTCCACGGGTGTTCTACTCGATGTGCTTGCTCGATATGGATCAGAGTTTGCAAGAAATCCGTTTCAGACATCTTCTTTGATCATGAGCTGCTTCTATCTCCTCCCCAGCTCCAAGAAGCTCCAAAAACACCTGAAGACCATCACAAACATGCACATGTATGAAAATGTATGCAATCCTAAGCTAAGTGCATGCCATGTTGATTCTAAGTACAAATGATACTAAAATGCTAAACTATAATACAAAAACAGAGGAAAAGTTGCATGAAATACAGCCTAAAATGATCTAAAATAGCAAGCTATCAGCCTCTTTGTTGGTTCATGTAGAAGGCTTCTTCTTCTACAACTGTCCCATCTTCTTCTTGTGTAGCAACACCATAAACCAACATAGCTCATATTCTTGAAAGACACACTCAGCAGCTTGTCTAACTTGTCACTCAAAGCTTTAATCTCCTTCTTTGTTGTGCTCTCACCTCCAGCGCTTACAACAGCTGTTAATGTTCTGTCATACTCCTCATCATAGTTTCCATCAGATAGTGTCAGATTCTCCACAAGAGCTAGTCCATCAATAACAGTATTCCCCATGATATTTCCATCTGATGTTGTATCCAAGAGCATCCTGTACTTAGGCGTCACTCCTCTATACAATATAGACAGCAAGCTTTCATTTTTTAACTCATGATGAGGGCACTGCAAAGTGTATGACTTGAAGCTCTCCCATGCTTCAGAAAATGTCTCATTCCCATGTTGAGTGAAGCTGCTAATTGTATTCCTGAGCTTTGGCATTCTTGTTGAGCTGAAGAATTTGTTGAGGAACGATGTCTTGCATTCATCCCAAGTGGATATAGAGTGATGTGATTTGTCTCCTAGACTGAATTTCAAAGTATCTTCAGAGACTCCTTGAATCTAGGTGATGCCACACTTTGTCAAATTGAGCCAAATGATCCAAAGGGTCTTCATTATGCAGACCGTGAAATCTGTTTCCTTGCACCATGTTGATTATCCCAAGCTTTATCTCAAAGTGGTTTTGGTGCACAACTAGAGCATAAATTCTATTCCTGTTGTGGTGAGTATCAGGCGCATCACCAGCTCCTATAAGTCTTGCAACTCTATGTGCATGAACTGGTACTCTCAAACCCTGAACTCCAGCATCTTGGTTCGTAGCATCTTATGCTTCATCTATGTGTCATGCAGCTTGTTGTAAAGGTGCTTGTCCTACAACACCAACATGTGGTGACTGAGCTTTTTGCTTTGCCATCTGTTATTCTAACTCTTGAACTCTCTTACAGCTCTTCATCTATGAATATTATCAATAGAAGGTGTCAGATTTGATGAGCCCTTGGACCTCAAATTCATACAAGTACCTGAAAAAACAGAGCAAAGAAAACAGAGCAAATTAGTAGCCTAAATGAAAAGAAAACAGAGAAAATTAGTAGCCTAAATGAAAAATCAGAGCAAAGAAAACAGAGAAAATTAGTAGCCTAAATGAAAAGAACTTAGTCTAACAGCAACGTTAAACTCAAAGAATCCACAAATGGTAACAACCTAATCTGAAGCACGGTTTTTTGAGGCCCTTGTTATACTTCAAAGTAATCCTAATCCTCGAATATGTTGTAGTATAGGGTCTTAGGTGTCCAACACACTTGTGGATATTGAGATACAAACAATGTTGTAAGCTAAGTGAGATTGAGGATTTTGATTCTAAAATAGCAACTCTAGGAACCTAACAATGCAATAAAAAGAACACAGAAATCAAATGCAAGTAAACAAGGACTAAGCAATGAACTCAAAGTAATAACTAAACAAGAACTAAATGAGAAAGACAACTTAAACAATACTAAGCAAGATGATCTTAATGCAATTAATAAAAAAGCAAGACTAAAGGTTCTAAGAAATTATGGGATTATTGGCTTTCAAGAATGACAAAGGGGATTTCTAGCAAAGGCAAACATCAAGCATTCATAAGCAAGCAATTCTCAATGTTGTACTCCTAGACAAGGTATCTAAAAGGAATCAGCTTGGCGTCAATAAACAATTCATATTCAATCAGAATGAAGTGCCAAACCCACTTTTGATGGCATATTCTTCAACCATGAGCATAAAGATCAGAACCATACTAGCCTAAGAGAAGTACTAAGCAAGTAAACAACCCTCACCCAAGCAAGAATTCAGATCAACCTATAAATCTTGTGAACCATATACGGACCTAGTTAGCTAAGCACCAATCAAGAATATAGACATAAGCACACAGTTGCAAAATCCTAACAATGCTAAGCAATGAAGAGGAATCAAACAAAGGCAAGATCTTTCAATGCGTACTATCTAAGAGTCAAGCAAGAATCTCAAAACCAACACTCTTTTGCCCTAAGCGAATCATCTAGCAAGGTGAACTATCATTTTGGTGTTACTGAACAAAGAAAACATAGACCAAGCTAAACTATCAAGCCAAATAAGCGAACCATGCATAGAAATGAGATATCAAGCCATCAAATGAACCATATGCATCAACAATACCATATTCAAACAAAAGGAGCGAGCTTTATGAACAATAATCACTTTGCAAGAGAAGGAGACAACATAATACAAACTAATCAAGCCTAATCACCCCTTAATCACATTTTAATCACCACTTTCCCTACTTAAAACCTTAAATCTAAGGTAAACTACTCACTATTCATGTTTAATCCAATTTTTTTAGAGTTAAACATGATTATATGAGATTAAAATGCAAAGATAAGAAATCTAAGCTACCAGGGTGCTAAAACAAAGATGAAGAGACAAGATTAAATCATAAAAGTGCAAACTTTATTAAAGGAAAAGGATCTAGAGCAAATTGCCCTTAAGATGCAAGAACAAGATGAAAGGAGAAAGTTTTTGATAGAAAGCAATAGATGATATATAGACAATGTTTTGTGGTTTCCCTTTTATAGTAGGGAACCAAAAGAAGGATAAAAAACCTAATAACAAGATAAGGTCAACGAAAATCAGATGGTCAATGCGCGGATAAGTTGCATCGGGGTTGTACGGACGGTATTCTGCTCGATGTACAACCCCGATATGGCTCGTGCATCGTGTATCAGCTTCCTTGCTCGATGCAGAACAAAGGCTTGGACTCCTCGAACCGATCATCTTCCTCACGTCATGCGGCTTACATCGAGCACACTCCACATAGGTTTTTCTTGATATCCTGGCTCGATATAGGACCAGACTTTGCAAAAGATCCTTCTTGACATCCTCTTCGAACATGAGCTGCTTTCATCTCCTCCCCAACTCCAAGAACCTCCAAAAACACCTGAAAATCACCACAAACATGCACATGTATGCAAATGTATGTATTCTAAAACTAATGCATGCAATGGTTAATCTAAGTGAAAATGAGTTTAAAATACTAAACTATAATGCAAAAACAAGGGAAAAAATGCATGAAATGCAGCCTAAAATGTTATAATATAGCAAGCTATCAGTTGCGACTGTGGATGTGGGAGTTTGCGGAAGCAGACAATTGCGGTAAACAACGTTAATCAGTGGTTTGTCCGACTAGTATATTAATTAAGAGCGAGTGTATTTGCGATATATAAATGCAATTAAACAACAAAATAATCATATAAATATATTCTATAATTTAAAAGCAACAAAATATTTTTTTATTAGAAAATAAAAAGTATAAATTCTTTATAATAAATATTAAAATTCATTAGAATGTATATGCATAATATTTATGTTTATTTCTTATTTTTTAATTTAGATAAAATTATGATTTTTTGAATAATTTTAGTTATTAGATATATATATAACTGTTAGTGATAAAAAGAAAAATTATCTAAATTCTTTTTGTTTTAAATCTTATAAATATAAAATTAAAACTAACAGTTAACGAATATCAATTTTAAACTATAAAATACTTAATTAATATTACTTCAAAGTAAAACACAAAACGAATATCAAGTTTTGTGTTTCTCAATTGTGCGTGTTAAAGTCTTAGCTAGCTGTAAAGATGTAACAGTATCAATGCAAACACAATCACATCACATCAACAGTATCAATGCAAACAAGTTTTCTTTGATAAATATCTGCATCAGGGTCTTCCACAACATATTGCAATGGTAAAAAAGAAAACCCAAGAGCCTCATCAAAGCTGAGAGAAATTCAGAACTTGAAACCCTTCAAAGGTCATATATATCATATTTATACCGTGAGTGACTTCGAAAGCGAGTATGGTAATTTTAAGAAGAGATTTCCTCTAGCTGCTGTATATTTGCATGAGATTGTAAAGTTGGATAAGTAGGCAAGGTACTAATTTAAAGGAAAAAGTACAATTTAGACACCAAATTTTTTTTGAATTTCTCAACAGTGTGTTTAAGTCAAGAAGTACTCTCTTACCAATGATTGATGAGATTTTTGAGAAAATGGCTTATTGGTTTAACGACCATTGGAAAACATCTGCTGGTATGCCGATCTCAAAGTATATGGTGCCTTATATGGACAACAAATTACATGAACTATGTCCAATTGTGCTTGTTTAGTTGTAACTGAGCTAAACAGCTTCCAACTTGAATATAGCGTTATTGGACTAGATGGAAAGGCTTACTTAGTGGATTCGTTGGGCAAAACTTGCTCTTTGATAAGAGTGTTACTGCTCTTTGCAATCAAAAATCCTTCATAGCCACTTGTAGTGTAGCTCAAGGTTTTTTGTCAAATCCAACTGGGAAAAATGCATCACAGAGAATACATGATATTCTTGTAAGCTAAGTCAAGCAAATAAAGGAGTTTATGATTCTAGAAACATAAATAATCATCAAACAACAAATAACTAAAAAGATAAACCATAAGCAGTAAAGTAAAGCAAGCAAACACAACTCTTAACTAGCAAGAACAGAGTAAAAAGCAGAGCAAAAGACAGGGAAAATTCAAACTTAACAAGCATGAGCCTCAAACAAGATGTTCAAACAATCAATGAATACATGACCATATAGTATAGAACTCTAACATGTAAATCAATCCACTCTCATGACAATGACTCCTTTCAATGCAACATAATTGACTTCTAACTCTCATTAATGATCAAGAAACAAACAAGCATAAAGAAACAGTCCTATCTAGCCAATAAGCTCCCTAGTCATCCATTCTCATGTGTAAGGATAAGCAAACACTAAGAGGCTGGTTCAAGCATTTCAAAAAACACTTTTGATGCAGAGAAAGCCTAAGTTCGAAAATCAGATGATCAGTAAGATTCAAGCATTCAGAACACCCAATTGTGAAGGATCTAATATCATATGTACCTAAACATCAAGTTATAAGCTTTGGATCATCCTAAATCTAACACATCCTTAAACCCATAATTTATTACTCAGAAATCATGGTTGATCTATCATATATAGAGCAAATGATGAAAGAAAACATGATCAGAAGCAATTAATAGAAGATAACAACAAGAAATGCAGACTTATATTAAAAACTCAAATTGTTGTTACAAAATACCTAAAACTGGAAATTGCTCAAAAACAAGAGAGAGAGAGAGAGAGAGAGAGAGAGAGAGAGAGAGAGAGAGAGAGAGAGAGAGAGAGAGAGAGAGAGAGAGAGAGAGAGATTAGAGATAAGGTTTTTGCTAAAGATAAGATAATAAAGCATAATCTTATGATAAGATACGGTTTTTGGCTTAAATAGACAAGGGTCAAATCTTGGTCAAGTCGGTCAAAGTTTAAAATCTAAAAGTTGACCAAAGTCCAATTGACAAAACGTCTCCAGCTCCTTTAAGTGCTTCTCCTTGCTGCAGCTCAATCCTCAACTCTCCAAGTATCCTCCTTAGCCTAATAAAAACCTGAAATACACTCCAATTTCAAGAGAATATGCATTCCTAATACTAATGCACCCTAAGTCTACTTATGAATGGAAATGGGACACTTTGGACTATAAAATAAATGATATGCTATGAAAAAACTACATTAAATGAACTCTAAAGTGTGTAATTATGTAAGCTATCAACACTCCCACACTTGCTTTTTGATTACCTTCAAGTAAACAAGAACAAAGAAGGGAATGAGGTTTAAAAATAAGAGTTCATAGCCTAAAATGTCAAAGGAAGCAATGAGCTCCATATCCAAGTTAACAGTTATAAGATGCATATGATTTTTGTTATACTCTAATAATCTAGCCACATTCATCACACACAATATAAGTACTCAAGTCCTAGTCTACACACACAATCACATTAATTAATCTTTTTAAAATTCAATTAAATGTAACTGAGTAAATCATACTAATGCAAATCAAGTGCATTCATTTGGCTAAAGACAAGGTTATAAGATTAAAATGATATCATCAAATTTAAACTAGCTAAATGAAAAAGCAAGGGATCTCTCATAATTATTGATACAAGAGTTTTGGGTCTCTTTCTCAATCACCCTACTTGTACTATGAGTTGTAGTATAGTATAGGGTTTTTATTAATCTAAATGAGTTATTAATAGATGTCGTCAATAGAATTGTGAGCAGAAAGCTTTAAGTCAAGTGGAATCAAAGAGAGGGTGTTACTTAGCAACTAAAACTATCAACCTAAGTGATCAATTACCAAACAGAACCCAAAACAGAACAACTTAGCAATGATCAGAAGCAAAACAGAACAAGAAAACAGAGCACTTAAAGCAAAATTCGAAACTCAAATAAGAGATAACAAGTTCCTAGATGTGGCTATTGACTTTGGGGAATTCAAAGGCAAGGGTTAGGCTGATTCAAACATCATTGACAATGTAAATAAACAATCAATGCTAATTCCTAGACATAGAGTTCAAAATCAAGCATGTTAAGTCCAATCTCTTGACAAATAACCCTTTGATAATCATCCTAACAAGAACTAATTCTCATTAGTGCTAGTACAATCAACAAGAGTGCAAAACCAACTCTATTCAAGTCAAAATACTCCTCAAACAGTCAATCACTTGAGCTAAGGCCAGTAAATCCTCTATTAAACAAGATCAGCATTTCATCAAACACTTGGTGGGCAAAAGATGAAGCCTAAATCTAGATTCATGTGATCAAGACAAATCTAGCTTAAGAACAGATTAATAGGAAATAATCAACCTAATTAAGCACTAACAAACCCTAATCAAGCCTCTAAATTCCCCTAATCTACTACATCTAAGAACCCCAAAAGGTCTACTCACTCATCATCATAGAAAATACTAAATCACGAGAGTAAATGATGCTAAACATGATTAAGAGGGAGATTAGAGAAGAAATTAAAAGGAAAATACAAAACTTTGATTAGAATGATAGACTTGTTCTTACAAAAACTGAAAAACTCTTAAAAACTAAGCAAGAACAAGACTTGATGCTAAAAACATTAAATCAAGCCAATTTATAGTAAATGACAAAGCCCTAAAATAATGGCAAAGTTGTAAAAAAAAGAAGTTCAGACTAGCTTACATCGGTCACAAGTAACTGATGTGGATGACCGATGCTCTTCTCTGGTGCTTGATATCTCATACATTTACATCATATAAGCTTGCATTTAGTTCACGTCTTGCTCTTCTTTTGCATGTTTCCTTCTCTTTAGTCCCATTTTCCTTTCCTTTCAGACTTAGGTTGCATTTAGGTTGTAGTTTGTATTCTCCATGCATTAAGGATGATTTTAGGTACTTTAGAAGCTATTGGGGGCAAGAAGAAAGTGTGGTAATGGTACAAGGAGTTAGGCAACCTGAGAAGGAGAAAAAGGAGCTAAGGGAGGCGATTTCTGGTGTTCCATCGATCATGGAATGAAGCACATCGGTCAATGGTGACCGATGCAAAGCAGCAAAGAAGCGGGTGAATCCCATCGGTCATCTGCATCGGTCACTTGTGACCAATGAGAAGAGACAGGACACCTACATCGGTTAAGAGCATCGGTCAAGACTGACCGATGGGATCCAGCTGAGTGTCCGAAGAAGCACATCGGTCATCTGTATCGGTCATCAGTTAACCGATGTAAAGCACCCGAGTGGAGCATCGGTCATCCACATCGGTCACTTATGACTGATGCAAGCCTGTCCGAACTTTTTTTTATTTACAACTTTGCCATTATTTAAGGGTTTTTGTCATTTACTATAAATAGGCTTGATCTAATGTTTTTAGAATCAAGTCTTGTTCTTGCTTAGTGTTTAGGAGTTTTCCAGTCTTTGTAAGAACATGTCTATCATTTTAATCAAAGTTTTGTATTTGCCTTTTAATTTTTTCTCTAATCTCCCTCTTAATCATGTTTATCATCATTTACTCTTGTGATTTGGTGTTTTCTGTGATGATAAGTGAGTAGACTTTTTAGGGTTTATGGATGTGGTAGATTAGGGAAATTTAGAGGCTTGATTAGAATTTGTTAGTGCTTAATTAGATTGATTCCTCCTATTAACCTATTCTTAAGCTAGATTTGTCTTGATTATATAAATCTAGATTTAGGCTTCATCTTTTGCCCACCAAGTGTTTGATGAAATGCTGATCTTGTTTAATAGAGGATTTACTGGCCTTAGCTCAAGAGATTGACTGTTTGAGGAGTATTTTGACTTGAATAGAGTTGGTTTTGCATTCTTGTTGATTGTTCTAGCACTAATGAGAATTAGTTCTTGTTAGGATGATTAGCAAAGGGTTATTTGTCAAGAGATTGGACTTAACTTGCTTGATTTTGAACTCTATGTCTAGGAATTAGGATTGATTGTTTATTTACATTGTCAATGATGTTTGAAATAGCCTAACCCTTGCCTTTGAATTCCCCAAAGTCAATAGCCACATCTAGGAACTTGTTATCTCTTATTTGTGTTTCGAATTTTGCTTTAAGTGCTCTGTTTTATTGGTCTGTTTTGCTTCTGATCATTGCTAAGTTGTTCTGTTTTGGGTTCTGTTTGGTACTTGATCACTTAGGTTGATAGTTTTAGTTACTAAGTAACACCCTCTCTTTGATTCCACTTGACTTAAAGCTTTCTGCTCACAATTCTATTGACGACATCTATTCATAACTCCTTTGGATTGACATAAAACCCTTACTACAATGACTAGTACAAATGGTGATTGAGAAAGAGACTCAAAACTCATGTGATGCACTAATAGGCGCAGGTGATGCACTGAACGCCTACAACAAATCAGGAATCCTGCCTCCAGCAGTTCAGAACAATAACTTTGAGACCAAATCTGGTCTGATCTTAATGGTCAAAGGCACCAAGTTCCATGGGTTACCTCTAGAAGACCCTTTGGATCACTTGGATAACTTTGATAGACTCTTCTCACTCACCAAGATTAATGGGGTCAGCAAAGATGGCTTCAAACTGAGAGTCTTCCCATTCTCACTAAGGGATAAAGCTTACTAATGGGAATAGAACTTGCCTCAGGGAAGCATCACTAGTTAGGATGAGTGCAAGAGAGCATTCTTAGCAAAGTTCTTCTCTACTTCAAGGACTGTTAGGATCAGGAATGAAATATCTGGATTTGCTCAAAGGAACAATGAGAGCTTTGGTGAAGCATGGGAAAGGTTTAAAGGCTACAAACTTCAGTGCCCACACCATGGGTTTTATCAAGCTTCACTGCTCTCCACTCTATACAGAGGCGCCTTCCCAAAATCAGAATGCTCCTAGATACTGCATCTAATGGGAACTTCTTATCTAAAGATGTTGTTGAGGGATTAGAACTTGTGGAGAATCTAGCACAATCAGATGGGAATTATAATGAGGAGTTTGATAGAACCCCTAGGAGTGCTAAGGATGAACTAGAGTCTAACAAGAAAGAGATCAAGGCTTTACATGAGAAGATTGATCTGTTATGATATGCTCAAATTAACCCTTAGAGCTACTCTCTCAAATTAAGAGATCAATGTAGTACTTAGGATCGAATCCACAAGGACTTAAGGCTATCACTCAACAGATTTTAGATTCAAATAAAGCTAAGCAATCAATAATAAATAAAACTAAAATAGCAACGAAAACAATGAGATCAAGGGCGGATTGTAGGTTCTTAAAATCAATAGAGACAAGACGCTAGACAATGGAAAATTCACAGGTTGACATGAATCACAGACTACAGACTGAAAAGAATATTTATTAAAACCGTTCTAGAACTCGAAAACACAAATGTATAACCAGTCGACTTCCGTCGCAGAGATTAACTATGATTAGATTCTAAAATTCCAAATTCCTTTTCAAATTCTAACAACCTAAGCAAGCATTACAGTTCAGGTTCGATATGTTCACAAATTCACTAATCCAAATTCCTTTGCAATCAATTATTTTGCTCATCTAAGATAGTTCTGGTGATTAACAATGTTTCCACATCTATTGAACAACCTAAGATATGATTTCTAGGTGATCAATCTTAAAATCAGTATTAAAGCAATCTAGATGAAGAACCAAATAATTTATCCTATCAGTTTTGCAGTTCTAACAATTCATTATCAACCCTTGAATAATCCCACAACTTAACTAGCAAATTACTCAGACATAGCTAGTGAAACACAAATCATGAATGAATAATTTTGCATTAAGAAATAGAGTAAAAGATGAAGGGGGTTCGAAATTCTTCTCTACAGAGTATGGATTTGTCTCCCCAAAAGCTCTCAATCTAATCTCTCTCTAGTCTCAATCAAAGTCTCAATAATGCCTCACAATAGCTTAGAAAACCTTAATACAAGTCTAAACACGAACTGGGGCAAAAGTGCAAATAGTGGGAAACTTTTAGGCCAAGTTGCAAATCTTCAAAAGAGTTTTTAAGACTTTTCACGCGACCACGACCGGTGTCGATTGACACCAAGGGGTGGGTGTCGATCGACACCCTGCTCCAACGTGCTCTCCGACTTGGTTTCTTCAGCATCAGCTTCAACATATCTCCAAAAGTCTCCAAAACTCACAGTTATGCTCCAAACGTACCTGGACATGCAAAGACTCTACAGGACTCAAAAAATACCAAAAAGACTCTATAAACAAGGCTTATATCATGGTCAAAAACCAACGAAAACCATGATATATCAACTCCCCTAGACTTAGCTTTTGCTTGTCCTCTAGAAAACATCAGACAAAGAACAGGGTCGAGGTTTGAAAACAAGAATCAATCAGTTGAACATCAGGAACACCACATTAGTTAGAACTTTCGAGTCCACATACCATAGAGTCAACACAAGATCAAATTTTAGTCTAATCATGACAAGCTTAGCAAATCTCTCAAGTCTAGTCCAAATCCCTTCAAGAAGTCAGAAATTTCTACTGCTAACTCCTTATTTTTTTTTTTTATCTAAGAGTGAAGTCTCATCAAGCCTTTATCATCTCAATCACTTATAGACTCTTTTCCCTTCCTAAACAACTTAACAAGTGAATCTCAACACAGCTCTCCTATTTTCTCTTCCCTTAGCCTTTTCTTTTCATATATTTTTATATTTTCGATTTTTCACTTGTTTTTTCTCAAATTTTACAGTCTAAGATATGGTGCTACTCAATACTTGTGTTCCTTTTGAGGAGACAGGTTCTTGAGTGTGTTCACTACTGTTGTTCCTTGTGAGGAGACAGGGTCATGATTGCACCATTCTTTGGACTTAAATTCTTAAATAAATATCAAGGAAGATCAAAGAGAAACTGTGTCTAAATGTACTATTCAGTGTTGAAAGAGAGAATCAAGATCAGTGAGAATCAAGCATCAGGACAAGATGTTTTAAGTTCATTAAAGTGGAGCTAACAGCAAATTTTCCAGATTCTCTAAGAACCTAAACCTTCTTTGCTAGACTGATCTACCCATGACTTTCAACTTAGTAAGACTTGTAATTAACTACTATGACAATGGTTCTTAGAAGCAAAAATGTTTTGTGGTTGTTTCTAAGAAAAACTAACAATTTCAAAATTTTTGACTCAATAAAACAGGTTTTGACTCAACTTTGAGACTCTAAAAATCAAAAACAATGTACACAATGTCAGCAACGACCTCTCCCAGACTTAAACAACACTGTCCTTAGTGTTATCAAGCCTGGAGTTCGTAAAAATAAGCAATGAAATGGTTTGAAATTGAGTGAGAAAAGTGGTACATGCGTCTGTGCGTGGTGTCGATCGAAACCCTGTACGAAAACAGAATGGGATGACCCAAACATGTGTAATGTGTAAGTGTTGCAAGTTAGATTGTTCGCTGAATGTCTCCCAAGTCAAAACTGTTAGGAACACTCAAGCAAACAATTAAAAGCAACAACATAATCCATAATCTCATCAGTTCAAACAAGTTTCAAAACATAATTTATGCTTACAAACTGACTCAAAGCAAAAACATAAAAAACTGACTCAAAGCACAAGTGAAAAAGAAGAAAGGGAAAAGAAAAAGTAACCAGGATAGATAGAGGAACTAATCCTTATCCTCATCACGCTCAGGTGAGTGGGGGCGAACACAACCGCAGTTAGACAACACTGAGATGGCGTTCCACAGCGCCTAAACACTCTGCACCATGAAACGCTGAAAAGCAGCCTGCTCCATCGGAATGTCTGGAATCGGTGGGAGCTCATGTCGACCAATCGGCTCAGGCAGCGTGTAGGTGTGTGGTGCTCTCGCTCGACGAGATGGGCGTCCAGGGAGACCCTCAACAGGTGCATCCTCATCAGCAGGTGCAGCAGCTCGGGAAGATCCTCCTCTTCGCCTAGTAGGTGGCGCGGATCATAGCAAGGTAGCATCCGGCTGAAAGCTGAGGAGGTGTGTCTGAAGTGTAGTGAGCGCAGGCTGTGGTAGCGGAATCAGACATCGCTGACCAGTGGGCTAACAAAGCTTCAGAGCGGCTCATCTCCTGCTATCCAATGCGTCCTCCTCAAGTAATCCAGGTCTAGAAGGTGGCGCTCAGTCACAACTCTGCAAGTCGAAGTATCGATGTTGCAGTAGCGGAAGTTGGGGGTGAGAAGACTGCCAACACTCTCGGGCTTGCCCCGAGCTCCAGTAAACGCCTTGGTCTTCAGCGAAGCCAAGTGATGGGCAAAGACAGCGCCTATGTTGACATCAGTGTCAACTGGGTACTCCTCAGTGAGTACATCCTCAATGCCGTAGTAGAGGAGAGTCAGCTCAGAAACACGCATCTTCCCTGGCTCAGACTTACACAGGAGTGTAGTGGAGAAGAGGCGGACAAGGTATCGCAGTATAGGATGGCGCACATCTGTCTGAGTGGACCTTTTGGAATCATACATCTCATTCCCGAAATGGGACCAGAAATTCTGCAGGTCAGGGAAAGGCTTCGGGAGAGAGACGCCAGTGCGCGCTGAATCGAATTCGTATATGAGGCAAAGCTGAGTGAGGTTGATCCTGTACCTGATGCCTCTGATGATGAATGTGAGAACGCCCTCATCTGCCCTCTTCACGATCTCATTGCTGTAATACACTCTGACCGTGGCAATGAACTGGCGCACGAGCTCTGGAAAAAAATCGAACTGCTTGGTCGCAATAGTGCCCAATCCAATCTTCTTCAGCACTCTCAGCGCCTCCTCCTTGATCCTGAGGCGGCGAAGTGCATCCTGGTCCGCAAACCATGTAGGCGCAATGTCGATCTTGAGCCAGGCATTGTAGAAGAGTGTATCATAACCATCCCACTGCTCGCTGATGCCTCTGAAAATGCAATCGCGTTTCACCACTTCCTTCGCCGGAGTATCCTCCCAAGTCCTCTCCATCAGGATCCTCAACCCCTCCCTCCGAGGCTATGGAGGAAAAGCTGGTATAGCAGGTGCTGGGTTGGATGATTCTCTGATCTGAGTGCGTGATCTCTTGTTGGTTCGTGGAGCCATCTACACTCAGAAAACCAAGAACACAAAAATTTCCAAAATCAGGCCAAAAATCGAAAATTTAAAAATTCAAAATCTGGCTTATATCTTCAATAGTGAACCTAACCAGCAACTTAATGAACACTAATCACAAACAATTTCAGTCTAAAACTCCAAATTCGAACCTAATTTTGCAAAATTAATCACTAATCCGAAAATTACAAAATTTTGCAAAACAAGCTGTAATAACTAGAGGGCAATGTCGAATTCCTCTTAAACACCCTAGAGAAGCATGATTCAAGTCCTAAATCAAGCTAAAACAGGTGAAATTCGAAGTTTCAAACCTTGGGGTCGAACTGAAAAAGTGGAATTTCGAGTGTCACACCTTGCAGATCAGACGAATGAGTTGGATATTCAGAAAGAGCACATGATTTTGCCCAAGTTAGGCTTTTGAATCACTCAAATCTGTCAACAAACAAGGAAGTTGTGATTTTATGGAAATTTGGAAGTTTTCGGGTTTGAGAGAAGAATGAGGAAGAGGAAGAAGCCCGACGAATATAAGGAAACTTACCTGATTAATGATGTGTCGATCAACACCGGGTAGGTGGTGTCGATCGACACTGGTCAGTGTCTACCAGGGTGTCTACCATGGTCGACATATGCTCGCCTCGACACCCTGCACGTTTTTTTTTAATCATGTAAAAACGAAAATGAGTTAGTAAAAATTAAAAATTAGACTAACTATGTACACTTACCAGTGGGTTGCCTCCCACTAAGCGCTTGTTTAACGTCATTAGCTTGACTGTCTGCAGGATCAGGCTGTGGGTGCATCTGCCAAAGGTACAATCTGTCCTTCGGGAATCGCGGTCTTCGCCCAGTAATGTTTCACCCTTTGCCCATTGACAACAAACTCCCTGCCTTCAGGAGTTGATAGAACGACTGCGCCATATGGCCTGACTTCCTTGATTGTGAAGGGACCTGACCAACGAGAACGTAATTTTTTAGGAAATAATTGTAAACGTGAGTTATAAAAAAGTACCTGGTCATTTGGATCAAAGGGTCTGGCAAGGATCTTCTTGTCATGATAGGCCTTATTCCTCTCCTTGTACAGCTTTGAGTTCGCATTTGCATGATGTCTGATCTCATATAACTCATTAAGCTGTATCTGGCGCCTCTCTGCTGCAGATTTCCAGTCAAAGTTCATCTTCTTGACAGCCTAATTTGCCTTGTATTCAAGCTCCAATGGAAGGTGACATGCTTTCCCATAAAGCAAATGGAATGGTGTGGCGCAAGTGGTGTCTTGAATGCTGTCCTGTAGGCCCAAAGTGCATCATCCAGCTTGGCTGACCAGTCCTTTTTTGACTTTCCAACCGTCTTCTTCAGGATTTCCTTGATCTGCCTGTTGAAAACTTCAACCTGACCACTTGTCTAAGGGTGATAAGGTGTAGTAACCTTGTGATGAACTCCATATTTCTGCAGCAGCTACTCAAACACTCTATTAATAAAGTGTTTCCCACCATCACTGATCACAGTCCGTGGTACTCCAAACCTGGGAAAGATGATGATTTTGAACAGCTTCAGGACCACTGCAGCATCATTGTGTGGACTGGCAATTGCTTCCACCCACTTAGAGACATAATCCACTGCAACCAGGATGTATTTGTTCCCATGAGATGAAGGAAAGGGTACCATGAAATCGATGCCCCAGCAGTCAAAAACTTCAACCTCAAGTATGAAGTTCTGTGGCATCTCATGTCTCTTACTGATCTTCCCTCTCCTTTGGTAGACATCACATTGTGAGATGAATGTCTGAGCATCCTTGAACATTATAGGCCACCAGAAACCTGCTTGTAGGACCTTGGAGACAGTCTTGAAAGTAGCAAAATGTCCTGCATATTCGGAACCATGACAGTGGAACAGCACATTCTGAACTTCAGCTTCTGCAAGGCATCTCCTGTAGATTCCATCTGAACAGTGCTTATACAAATAAGGTTCATCCCAGTAATATCTCCTTAGTTCTCTCATGAATTTATTCTTCTCATATTCTTTGAGAGTGTCAGGGACCTCATCGGCAGCTAGGTAGTTGGAAATATCAGCATACCAAGGTCTAGAAGAGGCTACAACTGCGAATATATGTTGAGAGAAGACATCACGCAGGATTTTCTGAAGCAGATTGGCAGTTCGCGACTGGTGTCGATCGACACCAGATGAGGTGTGTCGATCGACACCAAGTCTATGTTGACTTGGTGACGAGGGCGATGTCGATCCTGCTCGATTATGGCTCGCGTCAAGGTTGGTGTCGATCGACACCAAGTGGTGGGTGTCGATCGACACCCTGTCTGCAGTTCGAAAATACTGCAGCTCTTCCACTTCTGAAGACTGCAGCCTTGCCTCAATGAGACATATATTCTCCTCTAGCAGGAAATCATCAATGGGGACGTTGTCTTCAATCCTGATTCTTGAGAGATGATCTGCTACTCCATTCTCAACCCCTTTCTTGTCCCTTATCTCAATGTCAAATTCTTGTAGCAGCAAAATCCATCTTAGCAGTCTTGATTTTGCATCTTTCTTCTGCATCAAGAACTTGAGAGCAGAATGATCAGTATGCACAATTACCTTAGCTCCCACCAAGTACTGTCTGAACTTCTCAAATGCAAATACTACAGCCAACAATTCCTTCTCTGTAGTTGCATAGTTCTTTTGAGCATCATCCAAGGTTCTGCTTGCATAGTAGATTGCATGAAGCTTTTTGTCCTTTCTCTGACCCAATACAGCGCCCACTGCAAAGTCTGAAGCATCACACATTACCTCAAATGGTAGAACCCAATCAGGAGGCTGCACAATAGGGGCGCTCACTAATGCCTGTTTAATTTGCTGGAAGGCTGAATGACAGTCTTCAGTAAATTCAAACTTCACATCCTTGCAAAGCAGAGCTGTGAGTGGTCTTGCAATTTTACTGAAATCCTTAATAAACCTCCTGTAAAATCCAGCATGTCCTAGAAAGCTTCTGACTGACTTCACACAATCTGGTGGCTGTAGGCTTGTCATCACTTCAATCTTGGCTCTGTCTACCTCAATGCCTTCTCCAGAAACTCGATGCCCAAGCACAATCCCATCTCTGACCATAAAATGGCATTTTTCCCAGTTCAGAACTAGATGCTTCTCTTCACACCTTGCAAGCACTTGACAGAGGTTGTCAAGGCAGTCTTTAAAAGAGGATCCATACACTGAGAAGTCATCCATGAAGACCTCCATATACCTCTCAAGCATTTCTGTGAAGATGGACTGCATGCACCTCTGGAATGTCGCAGGAGCATTACAAAGTCCAAATGGTATTCTGCGATATGCAAATGTACCATAAGGACAAGTAAATATAGTCTTCTCGTGGTCATCTGGGTGAATGGGGATCTGAAAGAAGCCAGAGTAGCCATCCAGGAAGCAGTAAT
Organism: Thlaspi arvense; assembly: GCA_911865555.2. Lineage (NCBI taxonomy): Eukaryota > Viridiplantae > Streptophyta > Magnoliopsida > Brassicales > Brassicaceae > Thlaspi > Thlaspi arvense. Next base: position 52,594,697 of record OU466857.2, read on the forward strand.
CGGGGTGATTCGCCAGCCTCTCCAGCATATGATCAATGGATGGTAGTGGGAAATGATCCTTCCTTGTTGCAGCGTTGAGCTTCCTGTAGTCAATGCACATTTTGTGTCCAGTGATAGTCCTTGTAGGAATCAGCTAATTCTACTCATTTTTCACCACTGTGACTCCTCCCTTCTTTGGAACCACATGTACTGGACTGACCCAAGTGCTGCCTGAAATAGGTTAGATGATCCCATCAGCTAGAAGCTTCATGATCACTTTTTTAACCACATCTTGCAAAATCGGATTCAGCCTCCTCTGGTTCTCAATCGATAACTTTGACTCATCCTCAAGGTGTATCCTGTGCAAAGGCCTTCCCAAGATCAAAGGGTCCTTTGGTTCTTCATCATAAGCTAGAACCACAAAGTCTGTGGGAATCACATAATCTCCCACCTTGACTGGAACATCTTCAAGAATGCCTTCAGGAATCCTTACTGATCTATCTGCTAAGATAAGAGATATTCTGGTTGGCTGGAAGTCAGTTGATATGCTCAAATTAACCCTTAGAGCTACTATCTCAAATTAAAAGATCACGGTAGTACTTAGGGATCAAATCCACAAGGACTTGAGACTATCACTCAACAGATTTTAGATTCAAATAAAGCTATGCAGTAGATAATAAAATAAAACTAAGATATTGGCGAAATCAATGAGATCATGATGGTTTTTGGTTCTTAAAATCAACATAGACAAGCGCTAGGCAATGGGAAATTCGCAGGTTTACATAAATCGCATACCACGGACTGAAAGGAATATTTATTAAAACCGTTCTATAACTCTAAACACTAGTGTAAAACCAATCGACTTCCGTCACAGAGATTAACTATGATCAGATTCAAGAATTCCAAATTCCTTTGCAAACTCTAACAACCTAAACATGCATTATAGATCAGGTTCGATAAGTTCACAAAACCACTAGTTCAAATTCTTTTGCAACTAGTTATTTTGCTCATCTAAGATAGTTCTGGTGATTAACAATGTTTCCACATCTATTAAACAACCTAAGATCTGATTTCTAGGAGATCAATCTTAAAACCAGTATTAAAGCAATCAAGATGAAGAACCAAATGATTTATCCTTCCAGTTTTGTAGTTCTAACAGTTCATTATCAACCTTTGAATAACCCAAAACCTAACTAGCAGATTACTCAGACATAGCAAGGGAAACACAGATCATGACTGAATAATATTGCATTAAGAAAATAGAGTAAAAGATTAAAGGGGTTTGAAATTCTTCTCTACAGAGTATGGATTTGTCTCCCCAAAAGCTCTCAATCTAATCTCTCTCTTTGTCTCAATAATTCTCAGAATAACTCGCTAACAATGGCTTAGAAAACCTAAATACAAGTCTAAACACGAACTGGGGCAAAAGTGCAAATAGTGGGAAACTTCTGTGTCAAGTTGCAATTTCTTCTAATGAGATTTAACGCTTCTTCGCAACCACGATCGGTGTCGATCGACACCAATAGGTGGGTGTTGATCGACACCTTGCTCTTTAATGCCCTTCGACTTGGTCTTTTCAGCAACAGCTTCAGTATAGCTCCAAAAGGTTCCAGAATCCACAATTATGCTCCATTCGTATCTAAACCTGCAAAGACTCTATAGGACTCGAAAAATACCAAAAAGACTCTATAAACAAGACTTATATCATGGTCAAAAACCAGCAAAAACCATGATATATCAACTCCCCCAGACTTATCTTTTGCTTGCCCTCAAGCAAACATCAGACATGGCCTAGAGTAGAGGTTTGAAAACACAGAAAAAGTCAGTCAGACATCAGGAACACCACATTGATTAACACTTTCGAATCCACATACCACAGAGTCAACACATGATCAAATTTCAGTCTAATCATCACAGGCTTAGCGAATCTTTCAAATCCAGTTCAAGCTCCTTCAAGAAATCCGAAATCTCTACTGCTAAACTCCTTATTTTTGTCTAAGTGATGTTTCATCAAGGTTTTATCATCTCAATCACTTATAGATTCTTTTCCCTTCCTAAACAACTGAACTAAGCAGTCTCAACACAGGTCTCCTATTTTCTCTTCTCTTAATCTTTCTTTCTGATAAAATTTTTATTTTACGCTCTTTCTCATTTTTTTCTTTTTTGTCATAGTGTAAGAATTGGTGCTACTCAATACTTGTGTTCCTTGTGAGGAGACAAGTTCTTGAGTATATTCACTACTGTTGTTCCCTATGAGGAGACAGGGTCATGAATGCACCAAACTTTTGACTCAAAATCTTTTAAGCTCATTCAGGGAAGATCAAAGAGAAACTGTGTCTTAACATACTTGTCAGTGTTAGAAAAGAGAATCAAGATCAAAGAGAATCCAGAACCAAGACAATAAGTTTAAGTTTATTTAAGTGGAGTTAGCAGCAAATTTTTCAGATTCTCTAAGAACCTAAACCTTCATTGCTAGACTGATCTACCTATGACTTTCAACTTAGTAAGACTTGTAATCAACACCTGTGGCAATGGTTCTTATAAGCATCAATATTTTGTGGTTTGTTCAAAGAAAAACTGATAATTTCAAAAATTTTGACTCAACAAAACAGGTTTTAACTCAACCTTGAGACTCTATAAATATAAAACAATGTAAACAATGTCAGCAACGACCTCCCCCAGACTTAAACAACATTGTCCCCAGTGTTATTAAGCAAGGAGTTGGTAGAAAGAGGTAATGAAACGGTTTGTACAGAGATGAGAAAGTGGTACCTGTGATTGCGCGTGGTGTCGATCGACACCACATGGTTGGTGTCGATCGACACCCTGTCCGAAAACAGAATGGGATGACCCAAACATGTATACTTGTTGCAAATTAGATGGTTAGCTGATGTTCTCCAAAGTCAGGACTGTTAAGAACACTCAAGCAAACAATTAAAAGCAACAACATAATCCATAATCTCATCAGTTCAAACAGATTTCAAAACCAAATACCAAGCTGACAAACTGACTCAAAACAAAGACACAAAACTGACTCAACAGAAAATGAAAAAAAAACAAAGGGAAAAGGAAAAGTAACCAGGTAACATAGAGAAACTAGTCCTCATCCTCAGTATCAGGTGAATGGGGGCGCACACAACCGCAGTTGGAGATCACCGAGACAGCGTTCCACAATGCCTGAATACTCTGCACCATGTAGAGCTGAAAAGTGGCCTGCTCCATCGGAATCTCGGGGGTCGGTGGATGTGTATGGGGACCAATCAGCAGAGGCATCGTACGTGGTAGTGACGGGTGACGAGAGGAACCTACAGCATGACTCTCAACAGGCGCATCCTCAGCAGCAGAAGCAGCAGCGCGGGAAGATCCTCCTCTACGCCTAGTAGCTGGTGCAGATCGTAGCAGTGTAGCATCAGGCTGGAAGCTGAGGGAGTCCGTCTGCAGTGTAGTGAGAGCAGTCTGAGGTAGCGGAATGAGGCATCGCTGACCAGTTTGACTAACGAAGCTCCAAAGTGGCTCATCTCCTGCGATCCAATGTGTCCTCCTCAAATAATCCAGGTCAATGAGGTGGCGCTCAGACACAACTCTGCAAGTCGAAGTGTCAATGCGGAAATGGCAGAAGATGGGGGTGAGGAGACTGCCAATACTCTCGGGCTTGCCCCGAGCTCCAGTGAACGCCTTGGTCTTCAGCGAAGCCAAGTGATGGGCAATAATGGCCCCCATGTTGACATCGCTGTCAACTGGGTACTCCTCTGTCAGAACATCCTCAATGCCGTAATACAGGAGAGTCAGCTCAGAAACTCTCATCTTCCCTAGCTCAGACTTGCACATGAGGGTAGTGGAGAAAAGGCGGACCAGGTAGCGCAGCAGCGGGTGGCGCACATCATTCTGAGTAGACCGCTTGGAGTCATAAACTCCATTCCCGAAATGGGACCAGGAACTCTGCAGGTCAGGAAACGGCATCGGGAGGGAGACGCCAGTGTGCTCTGGATCGAACCCGAAGATGGTACAGAGCTCAGGAAATGTGATCCTGTATCTGATGCCTCTGATGAAGAATGTGAGAATCCCCTCATCTGCTCTCCTCACGATGTCATTGGTGTAATACACCCTCGCTGTGGCAATGAACTGGCGGACTAGCTCAGGGTATAGATCGTACTGCTTGGTCGCCATGGTACCCAAGCCAATCTTCTCCAGCACGCACAGAGCCTCCTCCTTGAGCCCGAGACGGCGCAATGTAGCCTCATCTGCGAACCGTGTCGGCGCAAAGTCCATCTTGAGCCACGCGTTGAACAAAAACGTGTCGTAGTCATCCCACTCTTCGCTGATGTCGCGGAAGATGCAATCGCGCTTTGCGACTTCCTTCGCCGGAGTATCCTCCCAGGCTCTCTCCATTGGGATCCTCAACCCTTCTCTCCGAGGCCATGGATGAAGAGCTGGTATAGCAGGTGCGGGGTTGGAGGGTTCTCCGGTCTCCGTGCGTGATCGTTTGCTGTTTCGTGGAGCCATCTTGCAGATGGAATGAGTGAGTTATATATTCAGAATCAGCACGAAATTCCGCCCAGGTTAGGCTTTTGAATCACTCAAATCCGTCAACAAACAAGGAAGTTGCGAATTTGGGGAAAGTATGAGAGTTTTCGGGTTTGTGGAGAATGAGGAAGAAGACGAAGAACCCGATGAGTTAAAGAAAAATTACCTGATTAATGAGGGTGTCGATCGACACCAGGGGGTGGGTGTCGATCGACACTGGTCAGTGCCGATCAGGGTGTCGACCGTGGTCGACAGGTGCTTGCCTCAACACCCTGCTCGTTTTTTTTTTTTTTTTTTTTGACTGAATACCACAAAAATAAGTTAGTAAAAATCAAAAATTAGACTAAGTATGTACACTTACCAGTGGGTTACCTCCCACCAAGCGCTCGTTTAACGTCATTAGCTTGACTGTCCTTAGGATCAGGCTGTGGGTGCATCTACCAAAGGTACAATCTGTCCTTCGGGAATTGCGGCTTGCGCCCAGTAATGTTTCACCCTTTTGCCCATTGACAACAAATTCCCTGCCTTCTGGAGTTGACAGAACAACTGCGCCATATGGTCTAGCTTCTTTGACTGTGAAAGGACCTGACCAACGAGAACGCAATTTTCCAGGAAATAATTGTAAACGTGGGTTATACAAAAGTACCTGGTCATTTGGTTCAAAGTGTCTGGCAAGGATCTTTTTGTCGTGGTAAGCTATGGTCCTCTCCTTGTACAGCTTCGAGTTCTCATAAGCATGATGCCTGATCTCATCTAACTCATTAAGCTGTATCTAGCGCCTCTCTGTTGCAGATTTCCAGTCAAAGTTCATCTTCTTAACAGCCCAACTTGCCTTGTGTTCAAGCTCCACTGGAAGGTGACATGCTTTCCCATAAAGCAGATGGAATGGTGTGGTGCCGAGTGGTGTCTTGAATGCTGTCCTGTAGGCCCAAAGTGCATCATCTAGCTTGGCAGACCAGTCTTTTCTAGTCTTCCCTATTGTCTTCTCCAGGATCTCCTTGATTTGCCTGTTGGAAACTTCAACTTGACCACTTGTCTGAGGGTGATAAGGTGTCGCAACCTTGTGATGAACTCCATACTTGTGCAGCAGCTTCTCCAACACTCTATTGATAAAGTGTTTTCCACCATCACTGATCACAATCCGTGGCACTCCAAACCTGGGGAAATGATGGTTTTGAACAGCTTCAGGACCACTACAGCATCATTGTGTGGACTGGCAATTGCTTCTACCCATTTGGAGACATAATCCACTGCAACCAGGATGTATTTGTTCCCATAGGATGAAGGAAAAGGTCCCATGAAATCTATACCCCAGCAGTCAAAAACTTCAACTTCAAGTATGAAGTTCTGTGGCATCTCATGTCTTCTACTGATCTTCCCTCTCCTTTGGCAGACATCACATTGTGAGACGAATGTCTGAGCATCTTTGAACATTATAGGCCACCAGAACCCTGCTTGTAGAACCTTGGAGACAGTCTTAAAGGTAGCAAAGTGTCCTGCATACTCAGAGCCATGATAGTGGAAAAGCACATTCTGAACCTCAATTTCTGCAAGGCATCTTCTGTAGATTCCATCTGAACAGTACTTATACAGGTATGGTTCATCCCAGTAATATCTCCTTAGTTCCCTCATAAATTTCTTCTTCTCATATCCTTTAAGAGTGTCAGGGACCTCGTCTGCAGCTAGGTAGTTGGCAATATCAGCATACCAAGGCCTAGAAGAGGTTGCAACTGTGAAGATAGGCTGAGAGAAAACATCACACAGGATCTGTTGAAGCTTAGTCGCAGTTCGGGACTGGTGTCGATCGACACCATATGGGGTGTGTCGATCGACACTGGGTAGCAACAACCTGGGTGGCGAGGGAGATGTCGATCCTGGTCGATTATGGCTCGTGTCGAGATTGGTGTCGATCGACACCAAGTGGTGGGTGTCGATCGACACCCTGTTTGCAGTTCGAGAAAACTGCAGTGCATCCGTATTTGAAGTCTGCAATCTTGCCTCAATGAGACATATGTTCTCCTCCGGCAGGAAATCATCAATGGGGACGTTATCTTCAATTCTAATCCTTGAGAGATGGTCTGCTACTCCATTCTCAACCCCTTTCTTGTCTCTTATTTCAATGTCAAATTCTTGCAGCAACAAAATCCATCTCAGCAGTCTTGATTTTGCATCTTTCTTCTGCATCAAGAACTTGAGAGCATAGTGATCAGTGTGCACAATTACCTTAGATCCAACCAGGTACTGTCTGAACTTCTCAAATGCAAATACTACAGCCAACAATTCCTTCTCTGTAGTTGCATAGTTCTTTTGGGCATCATCTAGTGTTCTGCTTGATAGTAGATTGCATGAAACTTCTTGTCTTTTCTCTGACCCAATACTGTGCCCACTGCAAAGTCTGAAGCATCACACATCACCTCAAATGGTAGATCCCTATCAGGAGGTTGTACAATAGGGGCACTTACTAAAGCCTGCTTGATTTGCTGGAAGGTTAAATAACATTCTTCAGTAAATTCAAACTTCACATCCTTGCAAAGGAGAGCTGTGAGTGGTCTTGCAATCTTACTGAAATCCTTAATGAACCTTCAGTAAAATCCAGCATGTCCAAGAAAGCTCCTGACTGACTTCACACAATCTGGAGGCTGTAAACTTGTCATCACTTCGACCTTGGCTCTGTCTACCTCAATACCCTCTCCAGAAACTCGATGCCCAAGCACAATCCCATCTCTGACCATAAAATGGCATTTTTCCCAGTTCAGAACTAGATGCTTTTCTTCACACCTAGCGAGCACTTGACAGAGGTTGTCAAGGCAGTCCTTAAAAGATGATCCATACACTGAGAAGTCATCCATGAAGACCTCCATATACTTCTCAATCATGTCTGTGAAGATGGACAACATGCATCTCTGGAATGTCGCAGGAGCATTACAAAGTCCAAATGGCATTCTGCGATATGCAAATGTACCATAAGGACAAGCGAATGTAGTCTTCTCCTGATCATCTTGGTGGATGGGGATCTGAAAGAAGCCAGAGTAGCCATCCATGAAGCAGTAATAGGAGTGATTCGCCAACCTCTCCAGCATCTGATCAATGAATGGCAGTGGGACGTGATCCTTTCTTGTAGCAGAGTTGAGCTTCCTGTAGTCAATACACATCCTGTGCCCAGTGATGGTCCTTGTGGGGATTAGCTCATTCTTCTCATTTTTCACCACTGTCACTCCTCCCTTTTTGGGAACCACATGTACTGGACTGACCCAAGTGCTGTCTGAAATCGGGTAAATGATCCCAGCAGCCAAAACCTTCATGATCTCCTTCTTCACCACATCCTGCAAGTTTGGATTCAGCCTCCTCTGGTTCTCGATTGACGAGTTCGACTCATCCTCAAGATGTATCCTGTGCATGCACAACTCTGGAGAGATACCTGGAATGTCATCAAGAGAATAGCCAAGAGCCTTGCGAAAAGTGCACAGCTTGCTTAGCAGTAAGGTGAGCTCTGCATTGTTTAAGGTAGCACTAACTATGACAGGATAAGTAGAGTTAGGTCCTAGAAAGGCATACCTTAGAAGTGAAGGAAGCTGTTTGAGTTCGATTTTGGGAGCTTTTTCTTCACTCCAATCACCTAGCTTTGCTGCTTTTACAGATGTCCCAACCAGCTCTTGTTGTGCAACCAGCTGCATGACTTGCTCATTTGCATCCATCATCTTGACATACCCAGCAGCAATGTTATCTAGATGCTCTGTTGATTCTGCAGAAACTGTCAATGCCCTCTCCAAAGGGTCTGCAAGATGCATCTCTTGGAAGATTTCTTCTGCAAGACTGGTGAGAGAGTCCACATAGAATGTGTGGCCATCTATTGTTCGCCTCTGCATCAACTTGTCCATGTCAAAATGCATCACTAAATCGCCCACATTCAGAACAATTCTCCCTTTCCTGACATCAATGATGGCGCATGCAGTAGCCAGAAATGGTCTTCCTAATATCAAGGGATCCTTTGGTTCTTCACCATAAGCTAGAACCACAAAGTCTGTGGGAATCACACAGTCTCCCACTTTGACTGGTACATCTTCTAAAATGCCTTCATGAATCCTCACAGACCTGTCTGCTAGGATAAGAGATATTCTGGTTGGCTGGAAGTCAGTCATACCTAAACTGACAGCAACTGAGTGAGGCATCAGGTTGACACTTGACCCTAGATCACATAATGACCTCTCAAACCTTTCAGAAAAGATTATGCAATCCAGAACAAAACTCCCAGGATCAGTCAGCTTCTCTGGTATCTTATTCTGAATCACTGCACTCACTTGCTCTGAAATCATCATTGTTCCTTGTTCCAGCCCCAAATTCTTGGTCATCATCCTTTTCACATATCTCTTTATAACAGGTGTAGTCCTTATGGCATCTATCAAAGGGATTTCAACCACAAGCTTATCCATGATAGCTTTGATCCTAGCATCCTCTAGTTCCTTTTTTGACTTCCTCTGGTTCCTTGGATAAGGCACCTTTGGCTTGTAGATTCTTTCTTCTGCACTTTCTGGAGTCTGAGAACTCGGAGTTTGCTTATGTGGTGGGCGTTGATCGACACCAGGGGGTGGGTGTCGATCGACACTAGTTCCTGAGAGTTGTGTCGATCCGGTGTCGGGCAGCTTGTCGACCTCGGTCGATATCCGTTCGCTTCGAGTCAAGGAGTTGCAAATTTCCTCTGGTGTCGATCGATACTGAGGGGTTGGTGTCGATCGACACTCTTCGAAATTTTCGAAATCTTCATCTTCAAACTCCTGCAGCTGCTCGAAACCTTCTGTACTAAAGCCTTTTTCTGCACTGGTTGTAGATTCTTTCAACTCCTCAGCGTAATGGCGTTAACAGAGTGTCTTGGATTGGTGTCTGTCCTTCTTGGAAGGAATCCATCCTGTCTTTTCACAGCCCCAGCAGTTTGAGCCACTTGAGTATCCAAAGTCTTCACATGAGTGTTCAGAGCTTCGATTTTCCCATTCAGATCTTGATACAGGGCGTCAATCTTGCCATTGAAGTCAACTGTAATCTTTTCCTGACCTTCTAGCAACTGTTCAAGCATGGCTTCCATTTTGCTTGAAGCTGATGGTGCTGGTGCAGGCTGATAGGATGAGGAACAATAGTTCCTGTTGAAGTTGTTGTTCTGATAAGGCTTCTGGTACTCAGACTTCTGAAACTGAGGCTTGGGAGTGTAGCCAGTAGAACTCTGGTTTCCTGTGAAGTTGTTTCTCTACATATTCCCACTGAATCCTCTGTTTCCTTGCTGATTGTTGTACCTTTGTCCTTGGAAACCAGCTCCACTGATGTAGTTGACATCTTCTTCTTCAAACTCCTCAACTGGCTCAAATGTCTCAACCTCAGCAGCAAACTGAACAGACTTCTTCCCAACCAGGAGATTATGCACAGAGTCCAACTTGGCTTTCATCTCAGCAACAAACTGATTACTTCCTGCACCCCCAGCGTTTTTCTGTCTCTCAAAATCAGCATTTTTTGTGCTGTTGCTGGAAGCTAGGTTCTCTATCAACTTGATGGCATCAGCTGGGACTCTTGTGTTGAAGTTCCCATTGCTTGCTGCATCCAGAGCCATCTGGTATTTCCAGTCAACACCTCTGAAAAAGATTTCCAGCAACTGTACTTCATTAAATCCATGATGTGGGCAGTCCCTTTGGTACAGCTTAAATCTAACCCATGCTGCTTTAAAAGCTTCTGTTGGACCTTGGGAGAATGTGGCGATATTTCTCCTCAACTCTTCTGACCTTGCATCATCATAGAAGTTGTTGAGGAAAGCAGATTTAGTGTCCTCCCATGTAGTCAAAGAAGCAGGTGCCAGCTGTTTGAGCCAATGTGCTGCATCTCCTTCCAAAGAGTGAGGGAAAAGCTTGCAGAATAGGAAGTCATTAGTGACTCCATTGGCTTTAACACTTGAAGCCAAGTCTTCAAACTTCTCAATGTGGTCCATTGGGTGTTCATGTGGAAGCCCATGGAAAGGATGCTGACCTACAAGCTGATAGTAACTGGGTTTCAGCTCAAAGTCATTCCTCTGAAAGGCAGGTGGGCGGATTGCAGCTCTATTTGCATAAAACTGATCTGGCCTGTTGTAATCTCCCAGAGTCCTCTGTGGATGACGCCCAGCAGCATCTCCAGCAGCTTGCCGTTGTACATTCTGCTCCTCAATTACAACGCCATTGTCATCTATCCTCTGCCCATCCTCATTCCTTCTGTTCCCTTCTCTGTCAACTAAATGACCTTCAGAAACTGTCCTCAGAACAAGTGGTCCAACCATTTTAGTCTGCTTTTTGGCTTTCCTGATGGTTCTCTCTAGCTTGGCGAGTTCGTCGATGCCTAAAGTCACAAGTTCTTTGTCTTTGTTGCTCCTGGTACTGCGATTATGCATGCACCTGAAACAGACAACAGAAAAGTGAAAGAAGTTAGTAAACAGAAAATAAAAACTTAGTCAAAATTCTAATACTAAAAATCTGAAAGCGATATCTAAGTCCCCAGCAACGGCACCAAAATTTGATATGCTCAAATTAACCCTTAGAGCTACTCTCTCAAATTAAGAGATCACGGTAATACTTAGGGATCGAATCCACAAGGACTTGAGACTATCACTCAACAGATTTTAGATTCAAATAAAGCTAAGCAGTAGATAATAAAATAAAACTAAGATATTGGCGAAATCAATGAGATCAGGATGGTTGTTCGTTCTTAAAATCAATAGAGACAAGCGCTAGGCAATGGGAAATTCGCAGGTTGACATAAATCGCAGACCACAGACTGAAAGAAATATTTATTAAAACCGTTCTATAACTCGAAACACTAGTGTAAAATTAATCGACTTCCGTCGCAGAGATTAACTATGATCAGATTCCAGAATTCCAAATTCCTTTGCAAACTCTAACAACCTAAACATGCATTATAGATCAGGTTCGATAAGTTCACAAAACCACTAGTTCAAATTCCTTTGCAACTAGTTATTTTGCTCATCTAAGATAGTTCTGGGGATTAACAATGTTTCCACATCAATTAAACAACCTAAGATCTGATTTCTAGGTGATCAATCTTAAAACCAGTATTAAAGCAATCAAGATGAAGAACCAAATGATTTATCCTTCCAGTTTTGTAGTTCTAACAGTTCATTATCAACCTTTAAATTAACCCAAAACTTAACTAGCAGATTACTCAGACATAGCAAGTGAAACACAGATCATGACTGAATAATATTGCATTAAGAAAATAGAGTAAAAGATTAAAGGGGTTCGAAATTCTTCTCTACAGAGTATGGATTTGTCTCCCCAAAAGCTCTCAATCTAATCTCTCTCTTTGTCTCAATAATTCTCAGAATAACTCGCTAACAATGGCTTAGAAAACCTAAATACAAGACTAAACACGAACTGGGGCAAAAGTGCAAATAGTGGGAAACTTCTGGGTCAAGTTGCAATTTCTTCTAATGAGATTTAACGCTTCTTCGCAACCACGATCGGTGTCGATCGACACGAAGAGGTGGGTGTTGATCGACACCTTGCTCTTTAATGCCCTTCGACTTGGTCTTTTCAGCAACAGCTTCGGTATAGCTCCAAATGGTTCGAGAATCCACAATTATGCTCCATTCGTACCTAAACCTGCAAAGACTCTATAGGACTCGAAAAATACCAAAAAGACTCTATAAACAAGACTTATATCATGGTCAAAAACCAGCAAAAACCATGATATATCATCAGTCATGCCCAAGCTGACAGCAACTGAATGAGGCATCAGGTTGACACTTGACCCCAAATCACATAGTGACCTCTCAAACCTTTCAGAAAAGATTGTGTAGTCTAAAACAAAGCTCCCAGGATCAGTCAGCTTCTCTAGTATCTTGTTCTGAATCATTGCACTCACTTGTTCTGAAATCAGCATTGTTCCTTGCTCTATCCCCAAATTCTTGGTCATCATTCTCTTAACATATCTCTTTATCACAGGAGTAGTCCTAGCATCTATCAAGGGAATATCCACCACAAGCTTATCCATGATAGCTTGGATTCAAGCATCCTCCAGCTCCTGTTTAGACTTCTTCTGGTTCCTTGGATAAGGCACCTTTGGTTTGTAAACCCTTTCTTCAGCACCTTCTGGAGTCTGCAAATTCGCAGCTTGCTTCTATGAGGGGTGTCGATCGACACCAGGGGGTGGGTGTATATCGACACTGGCTCCTGAGAATGGTGTCGAGCTTGCATCGAGCTGCTTGTCGACCTCGGTCGATATCCCTTCGCCTCGAGTCGAAGAGTCGCGAATTTCCTCTGGTGTCAATCGACACCGAGGGGTTGGTGTCGATCGACACCCTATCTGTAGCTCGAAATCTTCATCTTCCAACTCCTGCAGTTGCTCGAAATCATCTGTATTCAGGCCCTTTTTCTGCACTGGTTGCAGATTTTTTCCACCCCTCAGCATGATGGCATTGACAGAGTGTCTGGGATTGGTATATGTTCTTCCTGGAAGAAATCCATCTTGCTTTTTCATAGCCGCAGCAGTTTGAGCCACTTGAGTATCCAAAGTCTTAACATGAGTGTTCAGAGCTTCGATTTTCCTATTCAAATCCTGATACAGGGCGTCAATCTTGCCATTGAAGTCAACTGTAATCTTCTGCTGACCTTCTAGCAACTGCTCAAGCATGGCTTCCATATTACTTGAAGCTGATGGTGCAGGCTGATAAGATGAGGAACCATAGTTCCTGTTGAAGTTGCTGTTCTGGTAAGGCTTCTGATACTCAGACTTCTGAAACTGAGGCTTGGGAGTGTAGCCAGTAGAACTCTGGTTTCCTGTGAAGTTGTTTCTCTGCATATTCCCACTGAATCCTCTGTTTCCCTGCTGATTGTTGTACCTTTGTCCCTGAAAACCAGCTCCATTGATGTAGTCGACATCCTCTTCTTCAAACTCCCCAGCTGGTTCAAATGTTTCAACCTCAGCAGCAAACTGAATAGACTTCTTACCCATCAAGAGGTTGTGAACAGAATCCAGTTTAGCCTTCATCTCAGCAGCAAACTGATTGCTCCCTGCATTGCTAGCGTTTTTCTGCCTCTCAAAATCAGCATTCTTTGTGCTGTTGCTGAAAGCCAAGTTCTCTATCAGTTTGATGGCATCAGCTGGGATTCTAGTGTTGAAGTTCCCATTGCTTGCTGCATCCAGAGCCATATGGTACTTCCAATCCACATCTCTGAAGAAGATACCCAGCAGTTTGCCTTCATTGAACCCATGTAGTGGGCAATCCCTTTGGTACAGCTTGAATCTCACCCATGCTTCTTTGAAAGCTTCAGCTGAACCTTGGGAGAAGGTGGCGATTTTTGTCCTTAACTCCTCTGACCTTGAATCATCATAAAAGTTGTTGAGGAAGTGATATACTATGATTTTAGTGAATTCTAACTGGTTTTCAAAGGTTTTTATCGAGTCTTTTTAGTGTTTTTAGAGTCTTTACAGGCCAATACATGTCTGGATGGATTCCAAGGCAATGGAAATGAAGATATGAAGAAAATGAGCAAATTCAGTCTTTTCCGGAGTACAGATCGATCGGTCCTATATTGGATCAATCGATCCAAAGGAAGCGAGGAGACAAGGTTTTGCCCGAGAGATTTTAGATCGATCGATCCAGGAGGGATCGATCGATCCGCTAGCCGAAGATTTGCCTGAGAGTATATAGATCGATCGATCCCACACCGGATCGATCGATCCGTTTGGTCAAAGTTTTCCCGAGAGATTTTAGACCGATCGATCCAGGAGGGACCGATCGATCCGATGAGTCCAAGATTTCCCGTGAGTAATTAGATCGATCGATCCAACTTTGGACCGATCGATCCGATGTCTTAACCAGCCGGTTTGGTCGCACAGAAAAATAAGGAAATTTCAGTTTTGCTTATTTTGACTTTGTTTTCCATAATTTTTCATCTAGCTCGTGTCTAGACCTATAAAGACTTGTTTTTCAGCCATTGTTTAGGCTAACCTTTATTTTCTATTCAGACCTTGAGCTTTTGGCAATTTTGTGAGTTTTGGGGAGACGATCCTTGTACTCTGCATCTCTGAGAAGATTTCTGAACCCCAGTTGATTTCTATTTTATTTATTATGAATTCCTCTTCATCTCTTTGCTTCTCTCTCTTTTTCATGTCTGAGTAATCCACCAGTTAGGTTTAGGGTTTCAATGGGATTATGAATTATTGAATCAGACATAGATAGGGATATTTCAATTGTTGTCTTCATTTATCGTTGATCTCATTGCTGAAACTTGATTAGCTACCCACTTTCTGATTCTAGGTTATTTAGCACACGAAAAGTGTTTGTTTAAAAGCCTGAAAGAACATAGATGACCAGAATGTCCTTAACCAACGAAAGTTGATGTTAAGGCAATCTGTGAACAAATCGAATCTGATCGCTAATGTTTGTTTACAATTCTAAGTTCAAACGACACTTTAGAATCTTAGGTTGCTAGATAGAGTTTCTGATACCACGATAGTGGATCAATTATGCATTCATGTTTGAGTTCAAGATTGTGCCTATTTGTTCCCTGAATAATTGTCTATTCATGATCTCTAATCCCTGCGAAAAACCCTTTACCTAACGCCTAGTTTAATTAATCTTTTACTAAATTTAACTGCCATTTTCGTTTTGCATCACATTCAACAATCATCATATTGTCTTATCTTAGTTTCTTTCATTTAGATTTACAGTGTGACACTTGGTCCTTGTGGATTCGATCCCTACTCTACTACAACATTTGTTGTACACTTGCAGTAGTTCTATAGGATTAAAACTCTGTGTATCAGGAAGGCAGATTTGGTGTCCTCCCATGTGGTCAAAGAGCCAGGCTCCCGCTGTTTAAGCCAATGTGCTGCATGTCCTTCCAAAGAGTGAGGGAAGAGCTTGCAGAATAAGAAGTCATTGGTGACTCCACTGGCTTTAACACTTGTAGCCAAGTCTTCAAACTTCTCTATATGGTCCATTGGGTGTTCATGTGGAAGCCCATGGAAGGGGTGCTGACCCACAAGCTGATAGTAACTGGGTTTCAGCTCAAAGTCATTCCTCTGAAAGGCAAGTGGGCGGATTGCAGCTCTATTTTGCAAAGAACTGATCAGGCATGTTGTAATCTCCCAGGGTCCTCTGTGGAAAACGCCCAGCAGCATTTCCAGCAGCTTGTTGTTGCACATTTTGCACAACTGGTTGTACATCCTGTTCCTCAATTACAATGCCATCCTCATCGATCCTCTGCCCATCCTCATTTCTTATATTCCCTTCTCTGTCAACTAAATGACCCTCAGCATCAGTCCTCAAAATAATTGGTACAACCATCTTATCCTGCTTCTTGGCTTTTATGATGGTTCTCTCTAGCTTAGCGAGTTCTTCGATGCCTAAAGTCACGAGTTGCTTGTCCTTGTTGCTCCTGGTACTGCGATTATGCATGCACCTGAAACAGACAGCATAGAAGTAACAGAAGTTAGTGAACAAAAAATTAAAAGCTTAGTCAAAATTCTAAAACTAAAAATCTGAAAGTAATATCTAAGTCCCCGGCAACGGTGCCAAAATTTGATATGCTCAAATTAACCCTTAGAGCTACTCTCTCAAATTAAGAGATCAATGTAGTACTTAGGGATCGAATCCACAAGGACTTAAGGCTATCACTCAACAGATTTTAGATTCAAATAAAGCTAAGCAATCAATAATAAAGAAAACTAAAATAGCAACGAAAACAATGAGATCAGGGGCGGATTGTAGGTTCTTAAAATCAATAGAGACAAGACGCTAGGCAATGGGAAATTCGCAGGTTGACATGAGTTGCAGACTACAGATTGAAAGGAATATTTATTAAAACCGTTCTAGAACTCGAAATCACAAATGTATAACCAATCAACTTCCGTCGCAGAGATAAACTATGATCAGATTTTAGAATTCCAAATTCCTTTGCAAATTCTAATAACCTAAGCAAGCATTACTGTTCAGGTTCGATATGTTCACAAAATCACTAATCCAAATTCCTTTGCAATCAGTTATTTTGCTCATCTAAGATAGTTCTGGTGATTAACAATGTTTCCACATTTATTTAACAACCTAAGATCTGATTTCTAGGCGATCAATCTTAAAATCAGTATTAAAGCAATCTAGATGAAGAACCAAATGATTTATCCTATCAGTTTCGCAGTTCTAACAATTCATTATCAAACCTTGAATAATCTAACAACCTAACTAGCAAATTACTCAGATATAGCTAGTGGAACACAAATCATGAATGGATAATTTTGCATTAAGAAATAGAGTAAAAGATGAAGGGGGTTCGAAATTCTTCTCTACAGAGTATGGATTTGTCTCCTCAAAAGCTTTCAATCTAATCTCTCTCTAGTCTCAATCAAAGTCTCAATAATGCCACACAATGGCTTAGAAAACCTAAATACAAGTGTAAACACGAACTGGGGCAAAAGTGCAAATAGTGGGAAACTTCTGGGCCAAGTTGCAAATCTTCAAAAAGAGTTTTAAGACTCTTCACGCGACCACGACCGGTGTCGATCAACACCAAGGGATGGGTGTCGATCGACACCCTGCTCCAAAGTGCTCTCCGACTTGGTCTCTTCAGCACCAGCTTCAACATAGCTCCAAAAGGCTCCAAAACTCACAGTTATGCTCCAAACGTACCTGGACCTGCAAAGACTCTATAGGACTCAAAAAATACCAAAAAGACTCTATAAACAAGGCTTATATCATGGTCAAAAACCAGCAAAAACCATGATATATCATGTTGCTAAGGGAAATGAAGGAAGTTAAATTTGTTGGTGACTTGGTTCAGATTGAAGATCAAGAAAGCTGCCAAGTTGAGGAGATGAACTATCTTGGTAATCAAGGAGGCTACAATGGGTATGGGAACTACATACCTAACCCAAACCTATCCTACAGAAGCAACAATGTTGCCAATCCTCAAGACCAAGTCTATCCACCTCAACAACAACAACAAGTCCAAGAACTTTTGTGCCTTACAACAACAACAATCAAGGCTTTAAACAAAAGGAACAATAAATTCCAGCCTAGATCGCCCTACAACCCTCCAGGATTCATTGCTCAAGCTCTAGATCAAGCTTCCTCAAGCTCCCAAGATCCTGAACTCAAAAGTCTCATGCAGCAAGTGCTCCGAAATCAGGTTAACACTAACTTGGAGATGAACAAAAAGTTTGTTGGGTCCACAACATGATAGACTTTGTTCATGAGGACTTGACAAACAAGTTTAATGGTCTAGCTGCAAGAGTGGATACTCTAGAGAATAATAAAGGAGTAGATATTGCACCACACCCTCAAGGTAATGTCCTTGGAAAGTGTGAGATGAATCCAAAGGAATACTCCCAAGCTGTTGATTCTCTAGATGCTTTCACCACTGAGGAAAATGCTATTATAGATGAGTTTCTGTCAATGACCAATGAGGACATTGATGAACAAAGTGAGGGGGAGGAACTTGTTCAAGTTTCTGATGTTAAGAAGGAGGCTCAAGCTGATGTGTTTCCAGCTTATCAACCTGACATTCCATTTCCAGGAAGATTCAAAGAGCAACTAGTCAAGAAGTATGCAACTCTTTATGCTGATCAAATGGAAACGAGAGGTCTAGATGCTGAAGAAGAGCTTGGGAAACTTCCAGTGAAGGATGTGGAACCAGAAGCTAAGGAGCTGACCATCAAGAAGCTTGGAGATTCTGGTTGCTTTACTATCTCATATGAGCTCAAAGGCAAGACTTTCAAGAGCTGCTTGTGTGATTTGGGTGCAAGCATCAATCTGTTGAAAGCCTCTACGGCCAAGGAGTTGGGTTACACCAAGTTCCAACAAAACAATCTGTCTCTAACCATTGATGACGGGACAGTGAATATGCCATTATGAGCTCTCAAGGACGTCCCTATGCTGATAGAAGGGGTGACTATACCAACTGACTTCTTGGTGCTGGATGTTGAAGGGCATATCAAGAATGCAATCATACTTGGAAGGCTATTCTTAACTTTAGCTGGCGCTGTCTTTGATGCTAGAGAATGCACAACAGAGCTGAGGCTTACCAAGGAGAAGGTCTTGAAGTTTGATAGTAAGGGTAACAAGCTGGAGCATTATCATGCTTTCTCCATGGAGCTGAACAAGATGAAAGGAGTTAACAAGAACTGGCCAGAGATTGAAGGTTACCAAGGAGAGAGCTTTGATGGCTGATGTATGTCAAGGTTGTTTGAAGACACCACTGAAAAGGAGGTCCTTGAAGTGATTAGTTCCAAAAAGATGAATGAATTCAAGATGGTTACTGAAGAAGGAGGGGTGATACTGAAGCCCTTTTGCTCTAAGGATACAAGCTGAAGCAAGGAGGCAAGTCTAAGACCTTTGTTGAGATGAGGATTGATGGCATCATCACCAGGATCAAGAGGAGCAAGACACCACCAAGGAGTTCCAAGACTCCTTCTCCTTACCTCCACTAAAGAGGTAATCAAAGTCAAGCTAAGTAACTTTAAACAAGCATACTTGGGAGGTAGTCCCATTGTATCCTTTGTATATATTATGATTTTTAGTTCATGTTTATGCATTTGTAATGTTCTTAGCATAAGGAGTTTGGATTAGGGAATAAGAAGATGTTTGAAGAACCAAAACAAGTGCCTTCTGGTTAATATCGATCACTTGCATCGGTCATGCCAGACCGATGCTAGTTCCATTGGTCATGTCAGTCAGTCATAAATGATTGATGTTGTTAGAACCAGAAGAGCATCGGGCATCCAAATCGGTCACTTGTGACCGATGGGGGAAAAGAAGTACTCGGGTAGTTTTCATCGGTCACTTGCATTGGATAAAAGTGACCGATGAAATCAACCTGAGTGTCAGACAAACTCGCACCAGTCAGTAGTATCGGTCTGTAGTGACCGATGTAAACTGAGCGAGTGTTTGAAGGCCTACATCGGTCACTCGTATCAGTCAAGGTGTGACCGATATCCATGGGCAGGAATCCCATAGGTCAGCAGTATTGGTCATAACTGACCGATGCCAACCACATCGGTCACTTGCATTGGTCAAAAGTGACCGATGTAGTCCCCGAGGTATGAACTAAAACTTTTAAATTTTTTCCCTCTCTTGATTTGGAGCCAAGGGAGTTTGAATTTAATTTTTCTGGCTCCTCCCTGCTCCTCCCAGCCATTCTGACCCACTTCTGAGCACTTTTTGTTTTGTCCCCCACTCCTTAGATTCTTTATGTTCCCTTTTAGGCTCTATATAAGCCATCTAACTCCTCTTCACTCTTCACACTTCACATTCTCTCTTCTCTCATATAAACCACGAAATTTCTTAACTATTTCTCTCTTATATTTGTCTTTTCAAAGTGCTCAGAAGTCCTAAAAGGATTGCTTTCTTAAACTCTTCATCTCTTGTTCTTATACTTTGAGCTTAATTAAAGTTTTTGAATCTTTTGAATTAAGAACTAGTTTTGATTAGTTTAAATAGCTTGTTTTACTTTTTTCATGGTGGAGTTTGTTAATCAAGAAAGTAGATTGTTTAGAGCTGATTACTGTTCATAAATCTAATTACTTGCTTGCTTTAAATTCACTTCATTTTGTTTAAAGACCACCATGCTAGGTTCATATGCATAATAGTTTAAATCTGTTTAGAACTCTAGCATGTTTATAATTTTTGCTCTTAATTCTTTAGAGGTTTGCTTTGTTTAAATGCTAGTTAAACCTCTCTTAGATTTGAGAAAATTGTTTTTAGAGCTTTAAATAATTGCTTTTAAACTTTTGTTCTTCTACTTATTGGATCTTCAAGCTTTGTTCTTGTAGGTACCATGGGGAGAACCAAAGAATCTGCTGGAAACAAAAGTCAAGCACCTAATAAGAAGGTGCCAACTTCCGCACTTACCATCATTGACAAGGGCAAGGGTGTTGCTGATGGCAATCCTCAAAGGCTGCTGGAAAGAGAATTGTTGAAAGCAAGGCTGCCAAGTCCAAGGACAAAGGAAAGGGAAAGGCTGTGGAAGAAGTCTCAACCAAACAGCCAAGTGCAAGGGAACTCATGGAGCTCTTCATTCCGTGTACTTTCAAGGCTACAAGGTACCCTTGCATCCCCACAATGAAGGCATTTGGAATATATGAAGATTGCAAGACAATCTTTGACAATATGGGACTTGGCGAATTCATGGAGAAACCACTCCATTCCTACCAACATCTCACCATTCAGTTTCTCTCCTCTTTCAAAGTGGTGAGTTATGAAGAAAGTGAGCTTGACAATGGATATGACTGGATATCCTTTAGTCTTTGCAAGTAGAAGTTCACAGCAACCTTTAGAGAGATTACTGAAGGCCTTGGTATGTATCCCTATGCTGATAAGAAGGACCAGTTCAAGATCAGTAAGAGACAGCATACATGACTATGGGAAGTGATTGGGGTTGGCAACTATACTCCAGGAGCCACCAGGAACCATCATCTGAAGCATCCAGCTGTGAGATATGCTCACAAGGCGCTTGCAAACACCTTTTTTGCAAGAACGGAGACAAACAATGTAACATCAAGGGAGCTGGATGTCATCTACAATGGAATGCAGCCACTAGTGAACTTCATCTAGGATGGGATGATTATAGACAGGCCAACAAAACTCTGTTGTTATGTGACTCTACTGATGGAGCAACTCTATTCCTATAGAAGCTCAACCATGCTAAAGGGGAAGAGAGAGAAGAACCCACAACTACACATTGGAGGAGTTGTGACAGCCATCATGATGGCAAGTGGAGTGGATCTTGAGGAGCATGTTGCAGTTGCTTTGCCACCACTATGGATAGATCTGGTGTATCTCAAAAAGATTCACTACCTAGAGAAGATCATCCAAGGGAAACACATCTATCAGTTCCTCAAGCCATCCAAAGAGTGAGCAAGGTTTCTCCTTCCAAATGAGCAGCATACTATCATTGAAGAAGGAGAAGAGATTAGTGAAGAAGGAAGTGAAGAAGAAGCAGAAGAGAGCAATGAAGAGGAAGTGCAAGAAGAAGCTGCTGTTGGCGCTGAAAATCACGAGGATTCCCAAGAGGAAGAGCAAGATGAGGATGAGTTGCTGGAATACAACACCAAGAGGTTTCACTTCAAACCTCATGAGGTTCCAAGCCAAGGAAGCTCTTTGAATTATGCCCATGACCACATCAACAAACTCCAAAGGTGGTGTAAATGGCAGGATAAGACCATCAAGAAGCTAGTGAATCTGGTCAAAGGGAAGTTCAAGAAAGATAAGTCTACATCAAAAGGAGCTTCCCAACAGAGCCATGGCCATGAGTATACTTCACACTATGAAGAGCAAGTGCAGCAGGAAGAACCTAATGAAGAAGATGAAGCAATCTGGATGCCCCAAGGGAGACATTCCTTCCAAGTGTAACGAACTGATCAATGGGCAGCTTGGGAACCTTCAAGAGCTTCATCCTATGAGCCTAGGTCTCAACCACCATCAGCATGGGAGGCGCCAGCTTACTCTCCTTCTGAGGTTTATACAACATGGCAAGAGTATGATGCTCAATGGCGCCAGCTTACTCTCCTTCTTGAGCAGTGAGCTTGTACTAGAGTTGGGTGGTTTGAGCTTCATGATTATATGCTTTAAAAGAAGAAGGAAAAGTATAAAATGGTAGTGTGGGGAAATAAGTTTAAATTGTGGTTAAGTAAAGGGAAAGAAAACCTCTAAGTGTCTAAGATAAGGAGGCGCCAAAAAACAGCAAGGCTTTGAAAGGTCAATCAAAAGAAGAAACCAGACCCAAGGTGATATATCATGGTTTTTACTGGTTTTTGACCATGATATAAGTCTTCTTTATTGAGTCTTTTTGGTATTTTCGAGTCCTTTAGAGTCTTTGCAGGTCTAGGTACGTTTGGATCATAATTGTGAGTTTTGGAGCCTTTTAAAGCTATGTTAAAGCTGATGCTGAAAAGACCAAGTCAGAGAGCATTCTGAAGCAGGGTGTCGATCGAAACCAGCCACTAGGTGTTGATCGACACTAATCGTTGTCCCGAGAAGAAGTCTAAAAACTCATTTGAAGAATTGCAACTTGGTCCAGAAGTTTCCTACTATTTGCAAACTTGCCCCAGTCGTGTTTAGAGTTGTATTTTAGGTTCTAAAAGCCATTGTTAGGCATTCATCTTGTTTTCATTGAGACTAAGAGAGAGACTAGATTCAGAGCTTTTGGAGAAACAAATTCGTACTCTGTTAGAGAGGAATTTCGAAACCCCTTTGTCTTTTACTCTATCTTTTAATGCAATATTATTCAGTCAGGATTTGTGTTTCAATTGCTATGTCTGAGTAATCTGCTAGTTAGGTTTTGGGTTATTCAAAGGTTGATAATGAATTGTTAGAACTGCAAAACTGGAAGGATAAATCATTTGGTTCTTCATATAGATTGCTTTAACACTGATTTTAAGATTGATCACCTAGAAATCGGATCTTATGTTGTTTAATAGATGTGAAACATTATTTATCACCAAAACTATCTTAGATGAGTAAAATAACTAATTGCAAAGGAATTTGGATTAGTGATTTTGTGAACATATCGAACCTGAACCATAAAGCTTGCTTAGGTTATTAGAATTTGCAAAAGAATTTGGAATTCTAGAATCTGATCATAGTTAATCTCTGCGACGGAAGTCGATTGGTTTTACATTCGTGTTTTCGAGTTCTAGAACGTTTTAACAAATAATCCTTTCAGCCTGTAGTCTGCGATTTATGTCAACCTGCGAATTTCCCATCGCCTAGCGCCTTGTCTCAATTGATTTTAAGAACTCAATATCTGCTCCTGATCTCATTACTTTCAGTTGCTATTTAGTTTTATTTGTTATTGACTGCTTAGCTTCATTTGAATCTAAAGTCTGTTGAGTAATAGTCTTACGTCCTTGTGGATTCGATCCCTAAGTACTATAGTGATCTTATAATTTGAGAGAGTAGCTCTAAGGATAAATTTGAGCATATCAAATTTTGGCGCCGTTGCCGGGGGCTTAGTTATTACTTTCAGATTTTTAGTGTTAAAATTTTGACTAAGCTTTTACTTTATTTTTGCTAACTTTCTGCTACTTCACTGCTGTCTGTTTCAGGTGTACAGATAGTTGCAGTACCAGAAGCAACAAAAACAAAGAGCTTGTGAGTTTAGGCATCAACGAACTTGCCAAGTTAGAAAGAACCATCAGAAGGGCCAAAAAGCAGACTAAGATGGTTGGACCACTTGTTTTGAGGACAGATGCTGAGGGTCATTTAGTTGAGAGAGAGGAAAATAGAAGAAATGAGGATGGACAGAGGGTAGATGAAGATGACGTTGTAATTGAGGAACATGATGTGCCACCAGTTGTGCAGAATGTGCAACAGCAAGCTGCTGGAAATGCTGCTGGGCGTTTTCCACAGAGGACCTTGGGAGATTACAATAAGTCAGATCAGTTCTATGTAAATAGAGCTGCAATCCGCCCTCCTGCCTTCTAGAGAAATGACTTTGAACTAAAGCCTGCCTACTACCAGCTTGTGGCTTAGCACCCTTTCCATGGGCTTCCACATGAGCATTCTATGGACCACATAGAAAGGTTTGAAGATCTGGCTACAAGTGTTAAAGCCAATGGAGTCAGCAATGACTTCTTATTCTGCAAGATTTTCCCCTACTCTTTGGGAGGAGATTCAGCCTACTGGCTGAAACAACTAGAGTCTGGCTCTTTGACCACTTGAGAGAGCACCAAGAGCGCTTTTCTCAACAACTTTTATAATGATGCAAGATCAGAAGAGTTGCGGACAAAAATTGCTTCCTTCTCCCAAGGTCCAACTAAAGCTTTCAAGGCAGCATGGCTGAGGTTCAAGTTATATCAGAGAGACTGCCCACATCATGGCAACAATGAGGTGCAGTTGTTAGGTTTTTTCTTCAGAGAGATTGATTGGAGGTACCATATGGCTTTGGATACTGCAAGCAATGAGAACTTCAACACTAGAGTCCCTGCTGATGCCATCACCTGGCTTCCAGCAACAACACAAAGAATGCTAACTATGAGAGACAGAAAATCGCTGGAAATGCTGAGAGCAATCAGTTTACTGCTGAGATGAAGGCTAAACTGGATTCTGTTCATAACCTTTTGGTGGGTTAGAAGTCTGTTCAGTTTGCTGTTGAGGTTGAGACATTTGAGCCAGCTGAGGAGTTTGAAGAAAAAGATGTCAAGTACATCAATGCGGCTGGCTTTCAGGGTCAAAGGTACAACAATCGGCAAGGGAGCAGAGGATTCAGTGGGAATAATCAGAGGAGTAACTTCACAGGAAATCAGAATTCTTCTAGTTACACTCCCAAGCCTCAGCTCCAGAAGCCTGAATACCAGAAGCCTTACCAGAATAACAACTTCCGCAGGAACTATGGTTCATCTTCTTATCAGCCACCACCTGCACCATAAGCTTCAAGCAAGATGGAAGCCTCGCTTGAACAGCAGCTAGAGGGTCAGCAAAAGATCACAATTGACTTCAATGGGAAGATTGATGCTCTCTACCAGCATTTGAATGGCAAACTCAAAGCCTTTAACACCCATGAAAATATTCTTGACACTCAAGTTGCTCAAACTGCTGGAGCTATGAAAAGAGAAGATGGATTTCTTCCAGGAAGAACAGATACCAACCCAAGAAACTCTGTCAATACCATCATGCTAAGGAGTGGAAAGAACCTGTAACCAGTGCAGAAGAAGAGTCTAAGTGCAGAAGAGGATGATTTCGTCAATTCTGAAGAGTGTCGATCGACACCCACAGAAGCAGACTTCGATTTTTCAGATTCCAAAAATGCAGAAGAAAAGGTTTACAAGCCTAAGGTGCCTTACCTAAGGAACCAGAAGAAGTCTAAACAAGAACTGGAGGATGCTAGGATCAAAGCTATCATGGATAAGCTTGTGGTGGAGATTCCCTTGATCGATGCTATAAGGACTACTCTTGTGATCAAGAGATTTGTGAAAAAGGATGATGGCCATGAATATGGGGCTTGAGTAAGGGACAATGCTGATTTCAGAGCAGGTCAACGCAGTGATACAGAACAAGATACCAAAGAAGCTGACAGACCCTGGGAGCTTTTTCCTAGGCTAAAAAAGCTTTTGTAAGATGTTTGAGAGGTCTCTTTGTGATTAGGGGTCAAGTGTCAATCTGATGCCCCACTCAATTGCTGTCAGCTTGGGTATGATCCCTCTTATCCTAGCAGATAGATCAGTAAGGATCCCTGAAGGTATTTTAGCGGATGTGCCAGTCAAGGTAGGAGATTCAACTATCCCTACAGACTTTGTGGTTCTAGCTTATGGGGAAGAACCAAAAGACCCATTGATCTTAGGAAGACCATTCCTAGCCACTGCAGGCGCCATCATAGATGTCAGGAAAGGAAGCATAACCCTTAATGTGGGCGATTTGGTGATGACCTTTGACATGGAAAAGCTGATGAAGAGACCAACAATAGATGATCATACATTCTATGTGGACTCCCTCACCAGCCTTGCAGAATAGATCTTCCAGAAAATGCATCCCACAGATCTTTTGGAAAGAGCATTGACAGTTTTTGCAGAAGAGACAGAGCATCTAGATGACATCACTGCGGGGTATGTCAAGATGTTGGATGCAAGTGAGCAAGTCATGCAGCTTGTAGCACAGAAGGAGCTGGTTGGAACTTCTGTAAAGGCTGCAAAACTGGGCGATTGGAGTGAAGAAAAAGCTCTTAAAATCAAACTGAAACAGCTCCCTGCAGGTCTAGGGTATGCTTTTCTGGGACATAACTCTACATATCATGTTATAGTTAGTGCTTCCTTAAACAATGCAGACCTCACTTTACTACTAAGCAAGCTGCGCACATTTCGCAAGGCTCTTGGCTATTCTTTTGATGATATTTCAGGTATCTCTCCAGAGTTGTGCATGCACAGGATACACCTTGAGGATGAGTCGAAGTCATCAATAGAGAACCAGAGGAGGCTGAACTCGAATTTGCAGGATGTGGTTAAGAAGGAAATCATGAAGCTTCTAGCTGCTGGGATCATTTATCCCATTTCAGACAGCACTTGGGTCAGTCCAGTACATGTGGTTCCAAAGAAAGAAGGAGTCACAGTGGTGAAAAATGAGCTAATTCCTACAAGGACCATCATTGGGCACATGATGTGCATTGACTACAGGAAGCTCAACGCTGCAACTAGGAAGGATCACTTCCCATTCCCATTCATCGATCAGATGCTGGAGAGGTTGGCAAATCACTCCTACTACTGCTTCCTGGATGGTTACTCTGATTTCTTTCAGATCCCCATTCACCCAGATGACCAGGAGAAGACCATATTTATTTGTCCCTATGGCACATTTGCATATCGCATGATGCCATTTGGACTTTGTAATGCTCTTGCGATATTTCAGAGGTGCATGCTTTCCATCTTCACTGATATGATTGAGGTCGTCATGGATGATTTTTCAGTGTATGGATCCTCTTTCAAAGACTGCCCTGACAACTTCTGTCAAGTGCTTGCAAGATGTGAAGAGAAGCACATGGTTCTGAACTGGGAAAAGTGTCACTTTATGGTCAGAGATGGGATTGTACTTAGACATTGAGTCTCTGAAGAAGGCATTAAGGTGGACAGAGCAAATATTGAGGTGATGACAAGTCTGCAGCCACCAGATTGTGTGAAAACAGTGAGGATTTTTCCGGGACATGCTGGGTTCTACAGAAGATTCATCAAAGATTTTAGAAACCTTGCAAGACCACTCATAGCTCTGCTTTGCAAGGGTGTGAAGTTTGAATTTGCTGCAGAATGTCATTCAGCCTTTCAGCAGATTAAGCAAGCCTTAGTGTCTGATACCATTTGAGGTGATGTGTGACGCCTCAGACTTTGCAGTGGGCGCTGTCTTGGGTTAGAGAAAGGAGAAGAAGCTTCATGCCATCTACTATGCAAGCAGAACTCATGATGAAGCACATAATAATTATGCAACCACAGAGAAGGAACTGTTGGCTGTGGTGTTTGCATTTGAGAAATTTCGACAGTACCTGGTTGGAGCTAAGGTGATTATGCATACTGACCATTCTGCTCTCAAGTTCCTGATACAGAAGAAAGATGACAAACCAAGACTGTTGAGTTGGATTTTGCTGCTTCAGGAGTTTGACATTGTGATTAGAGATAAGAAAGGGATTAAGAATGGAGTAGCTGACCATCTTTCAAGGATAAAGGTTGATGACGACGTCCCTATTGATGATTTATTGCCAGAGGAGAACATATACTTCCTAGAAGCAAGACTGCAGGAGCCAGATTATGAAGAACACACCACCCCTGGTGTCGATTGACACCACCCTCAAGGCGAAGCAATATCGAACCGGATCGACACCAGACTCGACGTCTGGTCGACAAACACTCAGTGTCGATCGACACACCCCATGTGGTGTCGATCGGCACCAGTCGCGTACTGAGCTACTCCTTCAACAGATCCTGCATGATATTTTCTCTCAGCCTATCTGCACGATTGCAACCTTTTCTAGGCCTTGGTATGCTGACATTGTGAACTACTTAGCTGCAGATGAGGTCCTTGACACCCTCAAAGGATATGAGAAGAAGAAATTCATGAGGGAGCTTAGCAGATATTACCGGGATGAACCTTACTTATAAAAGCACTGTTCGGATGGAATCTACAGAAGATGTCTTGCAGAAGCTGAAGTTCAGAATGTGCTGTTCCACTATCATGGTTCTAAGTATGCTGGGCGTTTTGCTACCTTCAAAACAGTGTACAAGGTTCTACAAGCAGGCTTTTGGTGGCCTACAATGTTCAATGATGCTCAGACATTCATATCTCACTGTGATGTCTGTCAAAGGAGGGGGAAGATCAGTAAGAGACATGAGATGCCACATAACTTCATACTTGAAGTTGAAGTCTTTGACTGCTAGGGCATCAATTTCATGGGATCCTTTCCTTCATCTTATGGGAACAAATACATCCTGGTTGCTGTGGATTATGTCTCCAAATGGGTAGAAGCAATTGCCAGTCCTAACAATGATCCAGCAGTGGTCCTTAAGCTGTTTAAGACCTTAATTTTTTCACAGATTTGGAGTACCACGGATTGTGATCAGTGATGGCGGAAAAAACTTCATCTATAGAGTGTTTGAGAAGCTGCTGCAGAAATATCGAGTTCATCACAAGGCTGCTACACCTTACCACCCTCAGACAAGTGGTCAGGTTGAGGTTTCCAACAGGCAGATCAAAGAAATTCTGGAGAAGTCAGTGGGAAAGACAAGGAAAGATTGGTCAGCCAAGTTAGATGAAGCACTTTGGGCCTACATGACAGCATTCAAGACACCACTTGGCGCCACACCATTCCACCTGCTTTATAGGAAAGCATGTCATCTTGCAGTGGAGCTGGAATACAAGGCGAACTGGACTGTCAATAAGATGAACTTTGACTGGAAACCTGCAGCAGAGAGGCGCCAGATGCAGCTGAATAAGCTGGATGAGATCAGACATCATGCTTATGAGAACTCCAAGCTGTACAATGAGAGGAATAAAGCATATCATGACAAGAAAATCCTCGCCAGACACTTTGAACCAAATGACTAGGTACTACTGTATAACTCACGTTTACAATTGTTTTCTGGAAAATTGTGTTATTGTTGGTCAGGTCCCTTCACCATCAGGGAGGTCAGACCATATGGTGCAATTGTTTTATCAACTCCAGAAGGGAGAAATTTTGTTGTCAATGGGCAAAGGGTGAAGCACTACTAGGCGAAAGACGCGATTCCCGAACGACAGATTATGCTTTTGGCGGATGCACCCACTGCCTGATCCTGAGGACAATCAAGCTAATGACGTTAAAAGAGCGCTTAATGGGAGGCAACCCACTAAAAAGTGTACAAAATTAGTTTTATTTTTATTTTTGCTAACTGATTTTTGTGTTTCAGTCAAAAGAAAAATGGCATGGTGAAGGGATATCGACCACTGTCGACACCCACCTCGATACGGGCTGGTGTCGATCAGCACCAACAATAGGGTGTCGATCGACACCATCATTAATCAGTTAAGTCGACTTTAAAATCCCAAACTCATCGTCTTCATCCTCTCTTTCTCTCAAAACCCGAAAACCACATATTTTTCCACAAATCAAAACTTTCTGGTTTCTAGACGGATTTGAGTAATTCAAAAGCTTATCTAGGGCAGAATTTCATGCTGATTCTGAATATATAACTCATTCATCTGATCTGCCCTAAGGTTTGACACTCGAAACTCATCTTTTCAGTTCGACCATAAGGTTTGAAATCTCGAATTTACCCTGTTTTAGCTTGATTTAGGACTTGAATCATGTTTCGCTAGGTTGTTTAGGAGTAATTTGGCCTCCCCCCTTAGTTCTTACAGCTTGGTATTGCAAAATTTTGAAATTTTCGGATTGATGATTTATTTTGCACAGAATGATCCTTGGGATTTTAAACTGGAATTGTTCGTAATTAGTGGTCACTAAGTTGCTGGTTATGTTCGACACTGATGATATAGGCCTGAATTTTAATTTTAATTTTTAATTTTTGGCCTGATTTTCGGAAATTGTGTGTTCTTGGTTTTCTGAGTGCAGATGGCTCCACGGAACAACAAGAGATTGTGAACTGAGACTGGTGAATCCTCCAATCCCGCACCAGCTATCCCTTCTCTTCCACCATTACCCCGGAGAGAAGGGTTGAGAATCCCGATGGAGAGAGTTTGGGAGGATACACCGGCAAAGGAGGTGGCTAAACGCGACTGCGTTTTCAGGAACATCAGCAAGCAGTGGGATGACTATGATACACTGTTATACAATGCCTGGTTCAAGATGGATATTGTGCCTACACGATTCGCAGATGCTGCTACACTGCGCAAACTCGGGCTCAAGGAGGAGGCTCTGAGAGTGCTGAAGAAGATTTGCTTTGGCAACATTGCGACCAAGCAATATGACTTATATCCGGATTTAGTGCGCCAGTTTATTGCCACAGTGAGGGTCTAGTACTCCAATGAGATTGTCAAGAGGGCAGATGAGGGCACTATTACATTCATCATCCGAGGTATCAGAAATAGGATTCATCTTCCCGCATTCTGTCTAATCTATGGGTTCGATACGACGCGCACCAGCGTCTCTCTCCGAGCGCTATTTCCTGATCTGCAGAGTTTCTGGTCCCACTTTGGGAATGGGAGGTATGACTCTAAGACCTCCACTCAGACTTATGTGCGCCATCCTTTGCTGCGCATCATTGCCCGCCTCATCTCCACTACACTTCTGTGTAAGTCTGAGCCTGGAAAGATGTGAGTTTCTGAGCTGACTCTGCT
The DNA here is from genome assembly GCA_911865555.2 of Thlaspi arvense. Classification (NCBI taxonomy): domain Eukaryota; kingdom Viridiplantae; phylum Streptophyta; class Magnoliopsida; order Brassicales; family Brassicaceae; genus Thlaspi; species Thlaspi arvense. Next base: position 52,625,469 of record OU466857.2, read on the forward strand.
TTACTATGGCATTGAGGATGTACTTACAGAGGAATATGCAGTTGACAGCGATGTCAACATGGGCGCCCTCTTTGCTTATCACTTGGCTTCGCTGAAGACCAGACCCGAGAGTATTGGTAGTCTTCTGACTCCCATCTTCCGCTACTGCAGTATTGATACTTCCACCTGCAGAGTTGTGACTGAGCGCCACCTTCTCGACATGGACTACTTGAGGAGGACCCATTGGATCAAGGGAGATGAGATGATATGGAGTTTTGTCAGCCACACTGGTGAGCGATGTCTGATTCCGCTACCTTAGCCTGCTCTCACTACACTTCAGACAGACCTCCTCAGCTTTCAGCCTGATGCTACTTTGCTTCGATCCGCGCCAGCTACTAGGCGCAGAGGAGGATCTTCATGAGCTGCTGCTTCTGCTGCTGATGATGCATCTGTTGAGGACCTTGCTGGAAGTCCATCTTGTCGATCGAGAGCATCCCGAGCCCTTGCATTACCTGAGCCCATTGGGCAACACTCGCTCCCTGACGTTCCCGACATTACGATGAAGCAGGCCACTTTTCACCGATTCATGGTCCAGAGTACTCAGGCACTCTGGAACGCCATCTCGGTGATGTCGACATGTGGCTGCGTTTGACCTTCTACACCTCCTCGCGATGAGGATGAGGACTACTTCCTCCATCTATCCTGGTTACTTTTCTCTTTTCCTTTGTTATTTTCATTTTATTTGAGTCAGGTTTTGTTGTTTTTTCTTTGAGTCAGTTTTTCATATTTGAGTTATGCTTTGAAACTTGTTTGAACTGATGAGATTATGCATTGGTATTGTTGCTTTTAATTGTGTGATTGAGTGTTCCTAACAGTCTTGACTCGGGAGTACTTCAACTAACAATCTATCATGCAACATTATACATGTTTGGGTCAGTCACATTCAGTCTTCGGACTGGGTGTCGATCGACACCAACCATATAGTGTCGATCGACACCAACTATAGGGTGTCGATCGACACCATGCGCAATCGAAGGTACCACTTTCTCATCCATGAGAAAACCGTTTTATTGCTTATTTTTGCCAACTCCAGGCTTGATGACACCGAGGACATTGTTGTTTAAGTCTGGGGGAGGTCGTTGCTGACATTGTGTATATTGTTTTTGATTTTTAGAGTCCTAAAATTTAGTCAAAAACCTGTTTTATAGAGTCAAAATTTTGAAACCGTCAGTTTTCCTTTAAACTAATCACAGAATGTTGATGCTTATACGAATCATAACCACAGTAGCTGATTACAAGTCTTATTAAGTTGAAAATCATAGGTAGATCAGTCTAGCAATGAAAATTTAGGTTCTTAGAGAATCTGAAAAATTTGCTGTTAGCACCACCTTAATGAAATTTAAACTTCTTGTCTTGGGGCTTGATTCTCATTAATCTTGATACTCTATTTTAACACCGACAAGTATGTTAAGATACAGTCTCTCTTTGATCTTCCCTGTTATAGCTTTAAAAGTTAGAGTCAAAAAATGATGCATTCATGACCATGTCTCCTCACAAGGAACAACAGTAATGAACACACTCAAGAACCTGTCTCCTCACAAGGAACACAAATATTGTGTAGCACCATATCTTAGACTGTTAAAAAAAAATTTAGAAAAGAGGTGAAAAATTAAAAATATCAGAAAGAAAAGATCATGGGAAGAGAAAATAGGAGAGCTGTATTGGGATTGCTTTGTTCAGTTGTTTAGGAAGGGAAAAGAATCTATAAGTGATTGGGATGATAAAACCTTGATGAGACATCACACTTAGATAAGAATAAGGAGTTAGTAGCAGAGATTTCTGATTTCTTGAAGGGATTTGGATTGGATTTGAGAGATTTGCTAAGCTTGTGGTGATTAGACTGAAATTTTATCTTTTGTTGACTATGTGGTATGTGGATTCGAAAGTGTTAACTAATGTGATGTTCCTGATGTTTGGCTAACTGTTTCTTGTTTTCAAACCTCGACCATGTTCTCTGTCTGATGTTTGCTTGAGGGCAAGAAAAAGCAAAGTCTGACAGAGTTGATATATCATGGTTTTTACTGGTTTTTGACATGATATAAGTCTTGTTTATAGAGTATTTTTGGTATTTTTTTAGTCCTTTAGAGTCTTTGCAGGTCTAGGTACGTTTGAATCATAATTGTGAGTTTTGGAGCCTTTTGGAGCTATGTTGAAGATGATGCTGAAAAGACCAAGTCAGAGAGCATTCTGAAGCAGGGTGTCGATCGAAACCAGCCACTATGTGTCGATCGATTATTGAGTGATCCCTTATGATTATGAACCTTTTGCTTTAATGGGATAATCTTAATCTCATAACCTTACCCTTAAAACCAAATATCTTCACTTGATTTGCACAAACATGATACATGGTTATAAGCTTAATGAATGTTAAAGAGTTGATTGATTTGGCATTTGTCTAGGTTGAGATTTAAGATCATTTTGAAACATGATGAGCATGGCTATGTTCTTTAAAGTATAACTGATTGTGTTTTGTATCCTACACTAAGGCACTTAGATATTGACTTTAATTCTTTACCTTAGCATTTTTGGATTTGAGTGCCCACCTTTAAACCTCATCCTTCATTTGTCTTAGTTTGTATGCTTGAGGGCAAGCAAAAGACAAGTGTGGGGGTATTGATATCTCATACATTTGCATTATATAAGCTTGCATCATGTTTTGGTCTTCTTTTGCATGTTTTCTTTCTCTATAGTCCCATTTTCCTCTCCTTTTAGACTTAGGTCGCATTTAGATTGTAGTTTGCATTCTCTATGCATTAAGGATGTTTTAAGGTACTTAAGAAGCTATTGGGAGCAAGATGGAAGTGTGGGAATGGTTCAAGGAGTTAGCCAAGCTGAGAATGAGTAAAAGGAGCCAAGGGAGGCGATTTCTTGTGTTCCATCAGTCATGGCATGAAGCACATCAGCCAATGGTGACCGATGCAAAGCAGCAACGAAGCGGGTGAATCCCATCTGTCATCTGCATCAGTCACTTGTGACCGATGAGAAGAGACAGGACACCTGCATCGGTTAAGAGCATCGGTCAAGACTGACCGTTGGGATCCAGTCGAGTGTCCGAAGAAGCACATCGGTCATCCGTATCGGTCATCAACAGACCGATGTAAAGCACCCGAGTGGAGCATCGGCCATCCACATCGGTCACTTGTGACCGATGCAAGCCAGTCTGAGCTTTCTTTTATTTAGAACTTTGCTATCATTTTAGGATTTTTGTCATTTACTATAAATAGGCTTGATCTAATGTTATTAGAATCAAGTCTTGTTCTTGCTTAGTTTTTAAAAGTTTTCCAGTCTTTGTAAGAACAAGTTTATCATTTCAATCAAAGTTTTATATTTGTCTTTTAATTTCTTCTCTAATCTCCTTCTTAATCATGTTTAGCATCATTTACTCTTGTGATTTGGTGTTTGCTATGATGGTGAGTGAGTAGACTCTTTAGGGTTTCTAGTTGTGGTATTTTAGGGGAATTTAGAGGCTTGATTAGGATTTGTTAGTGTTTAATTATGTTGATTCCTCTCTATCAATCTGTTCGTAAGCTAGATTTGTTTTGATCATATAAATCTAGATTTAGACTTCATCTTTTTCCCACCAAGTGTTTGATGAAATGCTGATCTTGTTTAATAGATGATTTACTGGCCTTAACTCAAGAGATTGACTGTTTGAGGAGTATTTTGACTTGAATAAAGTTGGTTATTCATACTTGTTGATTGTTCTAGCACTAATGAGAGTTAGTTCTTGTTAGGATGATTAGCAAAGGGTTATTTGTCAAGAGATTGGAATTAACTAGCTTGATTGTGAACTCTATGTTTAGCAATTAGCATTGATTGCTTGTTTAAATTGTCAATGATGTTTGAAACAGCTTAAGTCTTGCCTTTAAATTCCTCAAAGTCAATAACCACATCTAGGAACTTGCTTTCTCTTATTTGAATTTCGAATTTTGCTTTAAGTGCTCTGTTTTGCTTCTGATCATTGCTAAGTTGTTCTCTTTTGAGTCCTGTTTCATGCTTGATCACCTAGGTTGATAGTTTTAGTTGCTAAGCAACACCATCTCTTTGATTCCACCTGACTTAATGGTTTCTGCTCACAATTCTAGTGGCATCTATTCATAACCAGTTGGACTGACATAAATCTCTTACTACAATGACTAGTACAAAGGATGATTGAGAAAGAGACTCAAAACTCGTGTATCAGTGCTTTACATCGGTCACTCCTTGGCCAATGTGCTCGACCGATGCAAATCTTCAAACTCTCGGGTGGATCACATCGGTTAGTCTTGACTGATGCTCTTGGCCGATGCAGGTGTCCTGTCTCTTCACATCGGTCACAAGTGACCGATGCAGATGACCGATGTGATTCACCAGCATCTCTGTTGCTTTGCATCGGTTAATACAGACCAATGTGATTCGTGCCTTGACCAATGTAGGTTGAGCGGTTTTACGAAAACTTCTTTAACTCTCTAACCGCTGATTGGAATGACCTGAAACAAACTCCAGAGGCAAGCTAACTCACGGGGATACAACATTAATGACGAATGTTGAAGCCGAATCGGATGGAGATGCTTTGTCCGAGCCAGTTTTGTCAGGTGAAGTTTCTGGCTGCTTCAACAAGGTGCACCTTCTTCTTGGCTCTTATGATGTCTTGTGCTGCATCCACCATCATCTCCCATGTTCCTTTTGCTCCTTATCAGCTTGGCTAACTCCTTAAACCATTCCAAAACTTCCTCCTTGCTCCCAATAGCCTCTTAAGTACCCAAAACATCCTTAATGCATAGAGAATGCAAACTACAACCTAAATGCAACCTAAGTCTAAAAGGAAAGGAAAATAGGACTAAAGAGAAAGAAAACATGCAAAAGGAGACCAAAACATGAACTAAATGCAAGCCTAAATGATGTAAATATATGAGATATCAAATATAGAATGAGCTTTGGTAAAATGCTAAGGGCAAAGAACAACTTATGCATACAAAGGTAAACTTCCATCTACCCAAGTCCCATAAATTATCCTAAACTCTTATTCTTTTACCTAATAACATGTCCTATTCTACCCTTTTCTTGAATAATTTTTGCTTCTTTGCTATCACCATTCTTTATTCTCCTTTGGAGCTCCGTTGAGATGTATCTTCTTCTTTGAATCTTCTTGGTCGTTGGCTTTTTGGTTGGTATGGGCTCATCTTTTCTTGCTGGTGCTTCTCATCCTTTGGATATGTAATGAACTTTGAATTGTACCCTTTTTCTTCTTTGTACTTAGCCCTTTTTGAATAACTTAACCAACTCTCCTAAGGTAACTTGCATTGCACTCCATATCCTTTGCTTTTTTTCCTTCTTTGCTTCTCTTGAAAAATCAAAAATAAAACCCATCCCATTGAAACCCCATAATCCTAGCCTAATCTAGCTCAAAAATGAAGAGCTAGTTCTACATGGAACTCTTTCCAATGTAGTTCTAAATCCCAACACTTTTTACTAAGCTCATATATGGAAAAAGACCTTTCAATCTCTCACAAATGATTCAATGGTTTGAAAGAAGGTTATGGTTAAGGGTGAGGAGTTCTACTTGGACTAGCAAGAGTGGCAAAAAGGAAAAAAAAATCCCAAGTATGTATGAGTATCCATGAAAAACACTTTTCAATGCACAATACATGATAATTAACAAGTCAAAATTATGGTTCAAATAGACAAGGATTGAAATAAGATAATGTATGGTTCAAGTAGGCAAGACTAACAATGCAAAGAATTCCAAATGTGGTTCAACCTTCAGTTCGAACAAGATCACAAGCATCAAACAACTAATAATTAGGGTATTAAATACAATTTCAAACTTTAACATTATGCAAGGCAATCATCATTACTCCCTATGCATATGAGTGCAACCTATATAAAATGCATACTAGACTCAATCCTAAGCAAATGAATAAATATAAAATCAAACGCAAGTGAGAAAGACTTGACTTACCTGGTGATATCTCCATTATGTATACCATTTTAGCTTACATTCATCACTAGTTTTAGTCTTTAAACATGCATATTTTGCTTCTTCTTGTCCCATTGATATACATTTAGGAGTTAATGTAGTTTTAGGAGCTGCATTGCATTTGGCATACATTTGGAGTTTTATTCAGGTACTAGAAGGAGTGTGGAGGTCATGTTGTGCAATAGGTGTGAGATGGGAATGAAGCAAGGAATGGGGCAAAGGTGGATAGGCCAATATCAATGATGATATCAACATCATATGATCGATACAGAGCATATCGATGGGAGTATCGATCACTTCAGCATCGATACAGTGAAGGCGTGGTGAGAAGGAAGTATATCGACTAAGAGAGAGCTCGATGCAACAGGAGGGAGTCCATATCGAGCAGTGTATCGACGTCCCAGACCGATACACATGAGAGGACAATACCGAGGTGCCATATCGACTTGCTTGACCGATGAGCCTTAACTAAAGGGCGATTGTATCGACTTCACACCATGGAAAGCCAAACCGATACAACATTGAAGCCTTCTGTATCGATGTGCATACCAATCAACGGACATCGATACAACCCAGAAGAAGAGATGATATCAACATGAATATCGACGTACATAGTCGATATGGTTTGTCCGAGTCAGCTTATTTTCGGTTTAATCTTTGTTTACTAGTGGTTTTCTAGTTCCCCTATAAATACTAAAGTCCTAAAATTGTTAGGGAACTTGGATATTATTATTTTCTTCTGTTCTTGCACTTAAAAACTTTTCCCTTTTAAGCTTTGGTTTGTAAGAACTAGTTTGATTTAGTGAATTTCTGTAATTGCTTTTAATCTATTCTTGTTTATTCTGCTTCCTAATCATATTTAACCATTATTTCTCTTTGGAATTTGTGGTTTTGACTATGTCTAGTGAGTAGTCTTATTTTGAGTTTTAGATGGGATATATTAGAGAGGTTTTAGGACTAGATTAGTGATGTCTTATGCTTAATATGATTGTCTTCTCTCTATTAGATGTCTTTAACACTAGATTAGTCTTGGCCATGCTTGTTTAGTATTTTGGCTTTCTCTTGGGCCTGGTAAGTGTTTTATGAAATGCTGCTTAGAGTCCCTTAGAGGATTTGTATGCTTAGCCTAAGGAATTAGATGTCTAACGTGCATTTTGGCTTTATAGGATTGGAATTCTGTTTTTAATGCTTGCTGATCATGTATTTGAGTAAAGGGATTCATTTGAAATGTGTGCTTAGCAAAGTGATTGGTGTCAAGGAATTAAGCTAGTTATAGTTGTGAATCCTATACCTAGAAGATAGCATTGTTTGAATGGTTTTGAAGCATCGCTAATTAGGTTCTAATCCCCTCTTAATCAGTAACCCCCATCTTAGATCCTTACTTTATCTATTTGAATTTCCTACTTTGCTTAGTTCAGTCTTTAGACTTGTTTAGTTTGTGCACAAGTGCTTTCTTGAATTTGGCTTGACTTAAGTGGTTTGCTGTATTCTTGGTGTCTTAAGAACTCAGATAGAATGATAGCTTACATGCTGCAATGACATGAGTGTGTTAGGATTTGCTTAGCTAGTAATATTCAGCTATCAAATTGGCGCCGTTGCCATATGGGTTTAGATTAAGCATTAGGATTTGTGTATTGTTTAAGATCAAGCTGTTATTTTTGTGTTTGTTACTGATTTGCAAGCTGCTCTTCTGCTTATATGTGTCTCAACTTGAGGTCTAAAGGCAATCAAAACCTTCTGGATTATCAACACAACATTCTGCAAGTGGGAAGAGCATTAAGAGGAACAAGGGAAAAAGAGAGACTACAACGGTTTCATCAGCTCAACATGGAGCATGGTATAGATGATCAACGATTTCATGGACATCTAGGAGCACAAGGTGCTCAAGGAGTTGCTAGTGTTCAGGGACACAAAGGAGTCCAAGGTGAACAAGGTCAGAGAGGACCAGCACATGGTTCATGCCCAATCAGACCCATTGGAGCTGGTGATGCACCCAACGCTTACAACAACAGAACAGAGATCCTTCCTCCAGCAGTTCAGAACAATAACTTTGAGATCATCGAGATTGATCTTAATGGTTCAAGCCAGCAAGTTCCATGGGTTACCTCTTGAAGACCCTCTGTAACACTTGGATAATTTTGATAGACTCTGCTCACTCACCAAGTTTAATGGTGTCAGCGAAGATGGCTTCAAACTGAGATTCTTCCCATTCTCCTTAGGGGACAAAGCTCACTAGTGGGAAAAGAACCCGCCTCAGGGAAGTATCACTAGTTGGGATGAGTGCAAGAGAGCCTTTTTATCAAATTTCTTGTCTACTTCAAGGACTGCTAGGATCAGGAATGAGATCTCTGGTTTTGTTCAAAAGAATAGTGAGAATTTTGGTGAAGCATGGGAGAGATTCAAAAGATACATACTTCAGTGCCCCCACCATGGATTCTCACAAGCTTCACTCCTCTCAACCTTAAACAGAGGCACTCTACCTAAGATCAGGATAAAGTCAAAAACAATTACTCACCATGCAAAAGAAACAAAACTAACTAAGAAGTAATAATCATAAATCAAGCATGCAACCAGTTAACAAAATAAAGTTCTTAAGTGAATAAAACAATTTTTCAACATGTAAAAAAGCTAAGAGATATTACCTGAAGTTGTTTGGCTCTCTTAGACACTTAAGAAACTAAAGATTTCGAAATTTTGTGGTTGTAAACTAGAAAAGTGAAAGTGAGAGAGAGAAAAGGGTGGGTTAGATTATATAGAGGGTTGGAGAATTTTTTTGTGGGGAGCAACGGGATAAGGAGTGCCTAAGAGAGGTCCCACTCATGCTTGGGAAGGGGAAGGATTAAAATATAAAATTCTTGATCTAATTTGACCAAGGAGGGAATTAATTTGAATTGAAGAAGGCTTACCTCGGGTTCAATATCGACCTCCCAAGTCAATATTCTGATCGATATTGATCATATTGACTTGGTTTGGTCGATATGCATGCTGATATCGGATGTCTGTGCTGTTGTATCGACCGATATGGATGTCATTGTTTCACTACACCTCCTGTACGACTTCCAGCATCTCGATACATAGTCCGATGACGACCCTAGCTGTCCAATATCGAGCTAGACAGCTCGATATGTAGCTTGGTATGATCATGCAATATTGCATATCAGACTAATACCTGGATATCATGATCAATACACCTTGATTTATGCTGAATAGCATCTTTTCATTCTCCTGTCTAGGTGTATCAACATCGGACATCGATATGGACCTCCATATGCCTTAACAAGGGCGATTAATCGCCCTATGTTCTCTCAGTTAAGGCATATCGGTGTGATATGTCCATATGTTGCTCGATATGCACCCTTTGGTGTTGTATCGACCTGGCATCCCGATTCACCTGCTCGATATGGTTACCAGTTAAGGCACATCGATGTGTTTTAACCCCGATACATTACCTGTTACGGCGTATTGGTTTGCATTACCCATGTACGGTGATCGAGACAAAATCCTCTCATGCATATCAATGAGAATCATCTCGGTACGCACATCGATACCAGTCCAGTACATCAGTATCGAGCAAGGTATGCTCGATACATTTGCTCAATATGAACTGTATCGACGTGCTCTGGCCAATATGCTGGCCTATATTAATCCTTCTGGCACCTCCTTCCTTCTTCCAAGCTTGGTTCCTTTTCCCTCAGCTTGAACCTAGTTACTAAGGACACTAAAAAGCACCCACATAAATATAAGAAACATAAAAATGCAAAACTATATACAACGATACCATGGGATTGCCTCCCAAGTGCGCTTGTTTAGAGTCACTTATCTTGACTTTCCTCAAATCCTTAGTTGTGGTAAGGAGCAGGAGTCTTAGAACTCATTGGTGTGATTTTACTTCCTCTAACTCTCTTGGTGACTCCATCAATCTTCAGCTTAGACCTTCCCTCTTGCTTCATCTTGTAGCAAACTTCACCAACCTTAGAGCCAAATGGTCTCAAAACCACTCCATCTTCCATAGGACCCAACAAGATTTCCTTCATTGCATCAGAATTACCCACTTCGAGGACCTCCTCTTCAGTGGTATCAGTGAAGAACTGGGACAGAGTGCTTCCATCAAAGCTTGCTCCTACATAGCCATCAAACTCAGGCCAATGCCCACCAGCTTTATTTAACTTCTTAACCTCCATTGAGAAAGCTGGTCCATCATCTAGCTTGTTCCCTTTAGAGTCAAACTTCAGCACTTTCTGTCTAGTTAATCTCAGCTCTATTGTGCATTTTTTTGCATCAAAAACTGCTCCAGCTGAAGCTAAGAAGGGTCTGCCTAAGATGATGGCATTCTTGATCTTTCCCTCAACTTCTAAGACCAGAAAGTCTGTTGGGATAATCACTCCTTCAATCATCATGGGCACATCTTTAAGGGCTCTTAGAGATACCTTCACTGTGCCATCAGCTATGGTCAATGACACATTGCTCTCCTGGAATGAAGTGTAGCCCAGCGCCTTAGCTGTAGTGGAGGGCAGCAAGTTGATGCTTGCACCTAAGTCACAAAGCCAACTCCTGAACATCGTCCCTTTGAGTTCACAACGGAGAGTAAAACATCCAGGATCTCCAAGCTTCTTGATGTTCAATATATCAGTCTTGGCAATGGCTTCTTTCATCTCTTTCCCAACATCTAGACCTCTAAAGTTCATTTGGTTGGCATAGAGAGTGGTGTACTTATCCACAAGTTGTGTCTTAAACCTTCCAGGAAAAGAGAGAGCTGGTTTGTAAGGAGAAAGATCATAGATTCTAGTTTCTTCCTCAGCTTGAACCTTCCCAAGTGGCCTATTCTTCTCCTCTTCCTTAGTTGCTGCTGCTTCAAGAGACTCTTCCTTTGAATCCTCTTTGTTGGCGTCAGAAGCCAAAAACTCCTCTCCCCCACTTTGAAGTTCAATGTCTTCATTGAGCAATGATAGGAAATCTTCTATGACAGATTTCTCTTCAGCTAAGAGAGTATCTTCTTCAGTAGCTATGGCATTGCAAAACTCCTTAGGATTAGCTTCTGATTTTCCAGGAAGGTTGTCGTGAGTTTTAGGGCCAGCAATGCCCTTGTTGTTTTCAAGTGTCTTCACTCTTGCAGCTAACCCATCAAACTTGTTAGAAATCTCTACAATGAATGAGTCCATGCTGTTATAAACCTCAACAACTTCTTTGTGATCTCCATATTTGTGGCTTGTTGGCCTTGAAGGAGTTGTTGCTGCATCCCTTTCATCTCAGCATCATTGGTGTTAGAAGAGCTGGTTTGACCTTGTGTGAAAACAGGAGGGGCGAACTGCTTTAGCTGGAAGTTGCCTTGGAAGTTATTTCTTGGAGCATACTCTTGGTTGAAAGGTACAAAGGGTCTTTGTTGGTTCCCTTGGGGTTGTTGTAGAAGATAAACCTGATCTTGGGGATTAGCATCATTGTTGCTTTTGTAAGAGAGGTTGGGGTTAGACCTAAAGTTGCCATAATTGTTGTTGTAGCCTCCCTGATTGCCCACATAGCTCATCTCTTACACTTCAGGTTCTTCCTCACTTAGTGATACAAGATTTTTAAGGGCTCTTGTTGTCAATCACCCAAGCCTGTACTAGTCAGTTGTAGCATAGCATAGGGTTTTTATCAATCCAAATGGGTTTTGTTGAAAGTAGGAGAGTTGAGAGCAGAGATCTATAAGTCAAGCAAGCACAGAAGGTTTTTGTTGCTTAAGCAACCAATCTAACACCCTAAGATGATCAAGAAACAAAGAGAATAAAGAAAAAGGCAGTTTAAACAAAATTAATCAAGCAAAACAGAGCAAATCCGATATTCAATAAAGAGAAAAGCAAGTTCCTAGATGTGGTTATTGACTTTGGGGAATCTAGAGACTAACTAAGGCTGTTTGAAACAACATTGATCAAGCAAACAAGCTAGCAATGGTGATTCCTAGACATAGAGTTCACAATCAAGCAAGCTAGATCCAATCTCTTGTAAAATAGCCCTTTTCTAAACATCTTAACAAGAACTAATTCTCATTAGTGCTAAAAACATTCAGTAAGCATTAATAAACAACTCTATTCAAGTCAAAATGCTCCTCAAACAGTTAATCTCTTAAGCCAGGGTCAGCAAATCCTCTATTAAACAAGATCAGCATTTCATCAAACACTTGGTGGGCATAAGAGAAAGCCTAAATTCTAGATAAGTGTAATAAAGACAATTCTAGTTTAAGAACAGATTAATAGAGAGGAACCCATATACTGAAGCACTAAACAAGCCTTAATCAATCCCTAAATCCCCTTAATCTACCACATCTAAGAACTCTAAGCAAACTACTCACTAATACTCATGTTTTACACCAAATCAGAAGAGGAAAAGATGCTAATCATGATTAAAAGAGAGATTAAAGAAAGATTAAAGACAAATACCAACTTATATTAAATAAAGCAAAAGATTTGTCTTACAAACTCAAAGAAAATGCTTAAGAACAGTAAATTGACAAGCCATCTCGAAAATACATAAAAAGGAGCTATTTATAGCCAAAGGAAGGAAGCCCTAAAGTAATGGCAAAAGTGTACATAAAACAGGCTCGAACTGGGTTTGTATCAATCAGTTGTAACGATATGGGCTTGATCGATACGAATCATATCGATCTGGAGAGTGATCGATACAGTACCCAAAATTAACACGACGCGTTTGTATGGATCACTTATGATTAATACTCATGATCGTTACACTTTGTATCGATTAACCTTGATCGATACTCTTGATCGATAGTGATTGTATCGATCACCCCTTGATCGATAGCCTCCGTGCTCTGGCCGAAAAGCTCTGCAGAGATCATCTGCCTTGGTCCCTTTTGTTCCTTTTGGTCCAGCTAGCTTCCTAGATCATCCTTAAAGCTCCTCCAAGCTCTTTTTAGCTCCATAAGTACCTAAAAACATCCATAATGCAAGAAAAATGCAAACTATATCCTATATGCAACCTAAGTCTAAAAGGAGAAGAAAATGAGACAAAAATTAAGGAAAACATGCAAAAGATAACCAAAACATGTACTAAATGCAATCCTAAGTGGTGTAAATACAAGAGATATCAACACCCCCACACTTGCCTTTTGCTTGTCCTCAAGCAAATAAGAACAAATGAGAGAGTGAGGTTTGAAGGTGGGCATTCACATTCCAAAAGTGCAAAGGTAAAGAGATGGTATCAATACTTAAGTGCCTAGTTGTAGGATGCAAACATAATCAGCTATACTTTAAAGAACCTAGCCATGATCATCATGTTTCAAAATGATCTCAAATCTCAACTTAGGCAAATGCGCAAATCAACCAACTCTTTAACATTCAATTAAGTTCAGAACATGAATCATGCTTATGCAGATCAAGTGAAGACGTTTGGTTTAAAGGGTAAGGTTATGAGATAAAAATGATCTAATTTTAGCAAAAGGGTTTTAAAACACGTGGGATCACTCAATGAAAAAGATTCCAAAAATGCGAAAGGTAAAAGCACATTTATGGAGGCAATTCAAAGCTCTCTTCTACCTTTTTACCCAAAGATGAATCCTAAGCACTTCTAAACCCAAAGTGAACTCCTAAGTCTACCATTTCCAAAACTCTACCCTTTACCCTTCTTAATGGCTGGGGAAACTTCTTCTTTTTGCTTGCGTGGCTTCTTTTTTTTTGCTGGGACTTGCTCTTCTTTGTTGCATTGGCACCTTCATCACCTTTGGTGGATTGCTATTGGTCTGATTTTTCTTCTTTTGATCTTTCTAAGCTTTGTTGCTGGCGTCTTTCTTCTTTACACTTAGAGCTTTTATCTCCCTTTACTTAACCACAACTATAGACTGTTTCCCCTTTTCTACCATATCAAACTTTTTCCTTTTCTTTCAAAATATATAAGTTCAAACCACTTACACTACCCTTTTAACCCAAAACTCTTATCCTAGAATCAAGCTTAAGATGCAAGCTGATATCTACAAGAGAGTTTATTATTGCCAGCCTTATTCCTAACACTTTTTGCCAAGACAAAATTGAAAATGATGATCAAAGGCCTCACAACTCTTGAGATAGTGTTTAGGCACAAAAGGAGGTTTTGGTTAAGGGTGTGGATGTAACTGTCCCATAAGTATGAGGATCAGCTATTTGGATCAACAAGAGTGGTAGAAAGGAAAAAGATGATCCAAATATATATATGGTAGCCATGAAATCACTTTTCAATGCATAAGACATGATAATTAACAGTCCAAATTAAAGTTAAAGTTGATAGAGTTGATTTTCAGAGAACAAATGCTTTCAGAATGAGATGAGAAGACTAAATCTAGCAATCTAAGCATGGTACATCCTTAACTTCTAGCAATCTTATGATGCATCAAACAACTAGCCACTTAAACACTGAAATCATCTCTAAACTCTAAGCACTTTACAAGGAAATTTCATCATAATGCCCTATGCAAATGCAATGCAACCTATATGTCAATACTAAACTCAATCTTAAGAGAATGATATGCAACTATATGCTTTCTTTTTGGTTTGCAAAAATGCAAAATTTTTCAATTTTTTTGATTTTTTGTGTTTTTCTATGCCTTATATGAATGCATGATATACATGAGACTCAAAGTGAAAGAGAAAGAAAAACTAAGAAAAAAACACAAAGTCAAACCCCAAATCTCTCCCCCACACTTAAATTACACAACCTCTTGTGTAATGAAAGCAATGAGAGAGAGAAGCAACAAAATATAATACAGAACTGAAAAAGATGCAATGGTATAGACAATGAGTAGGATGTGGTACCTTGCTAAATAGTAGGAGTGGTGGGAGGATCTAGATGTATGAGGAGACTTGCTAGCCCTCCTCTTGTTTCTCCTATCATAAACCCTTAAAGATAGCTATGCTGCTTGTGGTGGGGGAACCAAACTTGACCATAACTGCTCAGCTTCTGAAGATGTACCTTGATGACCCCATTGCCAAGTGTGTTGAACCTCAGAAGGGTATGGAGTTGGCTCCCACGCTGATGGAATATGGGACCTTGCCTCATATGATGAAGCCCTTGGTTGTGCCCATGTCCCCCATTGATCACTAGGCGGTGCTGAAAGGAATGTCTTCCATGAGGGTTCCAAACAGCCTCCGCTTCTTCAGTTGGGTCAGCTTGTGGCATAGGCTCTTCTTGATGCTGAGTGTGCTCATGAGTATGGCTCTGATGGGAAGCTCCTGCTGATGTAGCTTTGTTATTCTTGAACTTCCCTTTAACCATCTTCACCAACCTCTTAATGGCTCTGTCTTGCCATTTACACCATTTCTGGAGTATGTTGATGTGTGCACGAGCAGACTTCATAGAGCTTTCTTGGCTTGGGCCTCCATAAGGTTGGAAGTGGAACTGCTTTGAACTGTAGCTCAACACTTCTTCTTCTTCAAGCTCATCTTCTTCTTCTTGTGCTTCCCTTTGGTTTTCTGCGCCAGCTGGAGCATCTTCTTGGACTTCTTCTTCAACCTCTTCTCCTTCTGCTTCCTCACTATTCTCCTCTCTTTCTCCAGGAACAGGGCTGCTTTGGTAGAGCTGATCATCACTGGGATTAAAACTGATGTTGCTCCTTTTGGTGAAGGAGGTGAGCTTTGGATTGGGGAGAAGGACTTTTGCTGGTGTACTGAAGTTCTTGATGAAGTTGTAGACATGCTTGCCACCAATGCTCCCTTCAAGGAAGTGGCTTCTCCTAAGATAGTCTAGATCAATCCATTGTGGCTCAAGAGCATCATCATCATATCCTTCAAGGTTTACTCCACTAGCTAGAAGAATAGCTGTCACAACACCCCCAATGTGGATCTATAGGCTTTTCCCCCTATTCACCTTACTCAGAACCCAGCTCTGGTAGGAATAGAGCTGCTCCATCAGCATAGACACATAGCATGGATATCTTTTCGGCGCCTGGAGAGGTTTCCCATCTCTGGTGGTGCCTACAATATCATACACTCCTTGGTATATCAGGTCTATCTCCTTTCCTGTGAGATATGTTGTCTCCTTTCTTGCAAAGAGTGTGTTTGCAAGTGCCTTGTGAGCATATCTCACAGCAGGATGCTTCAGGTGCTGATTGTTTGTTGTTCCAGCATTGTATTGCCCAGTCCCAATAGCTTCCCACAGCATGACGTGCTGCTTCCTGGAAATGTAGAAACTGCTCAGCATGTTGGTGTCGGACCTTAGATCAAGAGCTTTAGCGATAGCCAGAAAGGTGGAGGTGAACTCTGATTGCCAATCTTAAAGGAGAACCACCCATCTCCATTAGAAAGCTCACTGTCTTCATACCAGACCACTTGGAGAGTGGAGAGGAACTGGTAAGTGAGTTGCTGGAAAGATGGGAGCAGTGTTGTCATGAGGCCTTCAAGTTCCATGTTCTCGAACACTGTCTTGCAGTCCATGTAGATCCCAAGTGCCTTCATTTTACTAGTACAAGGGTATCTTGTTGGCTTGAAAGTGCACTGGTTGAAAGCCTCCATGAGTTCCCTAGTACGTGGCTCATGGTAGTGGACTCCTTCCTCCACGGTTTTATCCTTCCTGTTCTGATTGGCGCCTTTGTCTCCAACTAGTAGCTTTCCAGCAGCTTTGGATGAGTTCTCAGCAGCAGCGCCCTTTCCTTTATCTTTCCCGGCTCTTGGTGAAGTGGGTGCTTCCTACTGTGGTGCTTGTCCCTTTCTCCCAGCAGATATGTGTCTCTTCCCCATGGTACCTTGAAAAACAAATCTCGAAGATAGGATAAGTGAAAGAACAAAAGCTGAAAAACCAAATAACTGAAGGCTTTTTAAAAAAAGAAAACTCTCTAGGCTAAGATAAGCTTAACAACTCTTAACAACAAGATTAAAATTCAAAAAGCAAGAGGGATTCAAAAGCTAACAGTGTAGAAAAGCTAGAGTTCATAAAAATAAAACAGCTATGCATGTGAATCTAGCAAAGTGGTTCTTAGGCAAAGGAGATGATGATCATACAAAGGGATGTAAATGAGAAAGTGATGAGATATATGGACAGTAAACAAAGCTTAAACATCTAACTTGCTTACTTTAAACAAATCCACAATGCAAGATCAAAGCACAACAGTTAAAACTAATTAAAATTTGCTCTTAAAAGCATAGATTAAGCGATTTTAAACACATGCATTGATTAAGAGCAAAGAATGGATAGTTGAAGAAGCAAACCTTAATAAAGCTTCTGAGCACATAGAGAAAGCAAATAAAAGAGAGAAAGAGCTAAGATTTTCGTGTTATAAGTGAGAGAAGTAGTGAACTGAATTGTGAAGAGAAGTGGAGAAGATTGTTGGTTTAAATAGAGAAGAAAAAGGGGAACCATAGGAATCCAAAGTTGGTGAGGGAACCAAAGGAATCTAAAGAGTGGGGGGACAAGAACAAAAGTGCTCAGGAGCTCTGAAAGTGGACAGGAAGGATCCAAAGTTTAAGTTTAAATCTCCTTGGCTCCAAACAAATGGAGGGAAATTTTTTGAAAAGATGAAACACTTACTCGGGCGGGTACCGGTCACAAGTGATCGATACTACTGATCGATATACTCAGTATCGATCACAAGTGATCGATACGAATGATCGATATCCTTCCTGTGAATCGTATCAATCTTCATATGATCGTTACACTGACCGAAATTCATACGGCGGGTTTATATCGATCAGTGTTTTATCGATATGAATCATCGATACGGTTTTCACTTTCAGACTTCCTTCCCTATCGATCAAAAGTGATCGATAGGTTGACTGGTGCAATCTGGCTCCACTGATATCGATCACTCATGATCGATATTCATGATTGATATACTCAGTATCGATCTGTCATGATCGATACAGTTGATCGATATCAGCCAGAAAGCACCTGTTCTTTGCCCCTTAGAGACTTTCTCAACCCCCAATTTGAACTCTTGCTTCTATGCATAATATATACAAAAGGATACCATGGGACTACCTCCCAAGTGTGCTTGTTTAAAGTCACGAAGCTTGACTTTGCTTACCTCTCTAGTGGAGGTGGTGAGAAGGAGTCTTGGAACACCTTGGTGTTGCAGTGCTCACCTTGACATTCCTGGTAACTCCATCAACCTTCAACACAGAAAAGTGTTTTGGTTTGTAGTGGACTTCACCATTCCTAGAAACAAAGGGCTTAAAGACAACCCCATCTTCCTTTTCATCCAATAGAACTTCATTCATGCAATCAGAAACTCCCACTTTGAGGACCTCCTCTTCAGTGGTATCAGCAAACAGCTTGCTTAAGCAGCAACCATCAAAACTTTCACCAACATAGCCTTCAAACTCTGGCCAATGTTTACCAAGCTGCTTCAACTTCTTGATGTCCATTGAGAAGGCTTGCTCATTTTCCAGCTTATTCTCCTTGGAGTCAAACCTTAGAACCTTCTTCTTGGTTAGTCTCAGCTCTATTGTGCATTCCTTGGCATCAACCACTGCTCCAGCTGAGGCTAAGAAAGGTCTTCCTAGAATGATAGCATTCTTTATATGCCCTTCAACATCAAGCACCAAGAAATCAGTGGGGATGGTTACCCCTTCAATCATCATTGGTACATCCTTGATACTCCCAAGTGGTGTCTTCACTGTCCCATCAGCTATAGTAAGGGACACATTACTCTCTTGAAGTTGAGTGTAGCCAAGGGCTTTAGCAGTAGAGGATAGGAGAAGGTTGATACTTGCTCCAAGATCACAAAGACAGCTTTTGAAGGTCTACCCTTTAAGCTCACCTGGGAGAGTGAAACATCCTGGATCCCCAAGTTTCTTGACATTAAGCTCCTGAACCTCTGATGCTACAGCTTCAACTCTTAGCTTCTTAAGCTCCTCTTGGCTATTCAAACCCTTCATTTCCATTTGAGCAGCATAGAGGGTCTCATACTTCTGCACTAGCTGTTCCTTGAATCTTCCTGGAAAAGGGATAGTTAGTTGGTAAACAGGAAGGATAACAGCATGAGTTTTCTCTTGATCATCAGGAACTTCAATCAAGTAGTCCTTGGTGTTATCAACAACTCATGTGGTGCCCACCACTCTTCTTCATCTGTGTTTTCCCGTTCTTCAAAGGGTTCTTCTTCTGCAGCTCCTTGATTAGTTTCAACTTCCAAGAACTCTCCCCCCCCCCCCCCCCCCCCCCCCCCCCCACTTTGAGGTTCAGTGTCCTCAGTGAACAAGTAGAGGAACTCTTCAAATGATAGCCTCCTCTTCAGCTGAGAAGCTCTCTTCTTCTATGACTATGGCATTGCAGACCTCCTTTGGGTTAGCTTCTGGTTTTCCAGGAAAGTGTCCTTAAGGCTTGTGACCAGCTGTGCCTTTGTTGTTCTCCAGTGTTTTGACTCTTGCAGCCAATCCATCAAACTTGTTGGTGAGCTCTACATGTACTGTATCGATTTTGTTGTGGACCTGTGCAAACTTCTTGTTCAATTCCAAGGTTGTGGTGACCTGAGTGTTGATCATTTGTTGCATGAGAGTCTTGAGTACAGTGTCTTGAGAGCTGGAGGGAGCTTGTCCTTGAGCTTGGGCATTGAATCCTGGAGGGTTGTAGGGTGCTCTAGGCTGGTAGTTGCTGTTCCTTTGCTGAAAGCCTTGATTGTTGTAGGGAACAAAAGGTCTTGGGGCAGCTTGCTGCTGCTGTCGAGGGTAAACCTGATCATGTGGGTTAGCAACATTATTGCTCCTGTAAGACAAGTTGGGATTTGGTCTGTAGTTCTCATAGCTATTGTATCCACCTTGATTTCCCAAGTAGTTCATCTCCTCAACTTGGCATTGCTCTTGATCATCAAGCTGAACCATGTCTCCAACAAAGTTGATCTCTTTCTTCTCCTATAGCAACAAATCCAGCTTCTCATGTAGAGATTTGATTTCTTTCCTGCTAGACTCTAGCTCATCCTTTGCGTTTCTTGGAGCTCTGTCAAATTCTTCATTATAGTTTCCATCAGACTGAGCTAGATTCTCTACCAGCTCCAAGCCTTCATCCACATCTTTTGAAAAGAAGTTCCCATTTGATGCAGTGTCCAGAAGCATTCTTATCTTAGGTAAGGCTCCTCTGTAGAGAGTGGAGAGCAAAGAGGCTTGTGAGAAGCCATAATGAGGGCATTGCAGTGTGTAGCCCTTAAATCTCTCCCAAGCTTCACCAAAGCTTTCATTGTTCCTTTGTGCAAACCCTGAAATCTCATTCCTTATTCTTGCAGTTCTTGAAGTAGAGAATAAATTTGCTAAGAAGGCTTTCTTGCACTCATCCCAGCTGGGGATACTTCCTTGGGGCAGGTTCTGCTCTCATTGGTGTGCTTTGTCTCCAAGAGAGAAGGGAAATAACCTGAGCTTGAAGCCATCTTCACTCACTCCATTGATCTTTGTTAGTGAGCATAGTCTATCAAAATTATCCAGATGATCTAGAGGATCTTCAAGTGGCAGCCCATGAAACTTACTGCTCTGAACCATTGAAATCAATCCAGACGTGATTTCAAAGTTGTTGTTTTGGACTGCTGGTGAAATGATGCCAGTCCTGTTGTTGTAGGCATTTGGTGCATCACCAGCGCCAATGGGTCTAGCTGCTCTTGGAGCTTGTGCAGCGCCTCTTGGTCCTTGCTCACCCTGTAAGCCCTGAACACCTTGATGTCCTTGTATGTCCTGAGCGCCAACAGCTCCTGGAGGACCCTGAAATCTGATATCATCCATGACTTGTTCCTGATTGTTCATCCCAAGTCTCTGCAAGTGTTTCTGCCTTTCTTGCTGTCTCCTTGCTCTCTGACCTATGTCCAATAGATTTATGTTGTCTATGAAGTCCACAAGATTGCTTGAACCTCTGGATCGCAAGTTTATATACCTGAAAGACAAAGAGAGTCAAAGGAGATTAGTAACCAAAGAAAACTAAAAACTTGATCTTAAAGAGTCTACAAACTCCAATGTTTCAAACTGTAAACCCAAATGGCAACGGCGCCAAATTGATACAAGAGTTTTAGGGGCTCTTGTTGTCAATCACCCAAGCTTATACTAGTCAGTTGTAGCATAGCATAGGGTTTTTATCAATCCAAATGGGTTTTTTTAAAAGCAGAAGAGTTAAGAGCAGAGATCTATAAGTCAAGCAAGCATATAAGGTTTTTGTTGCCTAAGCAACCAATCTAAGACCCTAAGATGATCAAGCAACAAAGAGAATAAAGAAAAAGGCAGTTTAAACAAAATTAAGCAAGCAAAATAGAGCAAAACAGAGCAAATCCGAAATTCAATAATGAGAAAAGCAAGTTCCTAGATGTGGTTATTGACTTTGGGGAATCTAGAGATTAACTAAGGCTGTTTCAAACAATATTGATCAAGCAAACAAGCTAGCAATGGTGATTCCTAGACATAGAGTTCACAATCAAGCAAGCTAGATCCAATCTCTGGTAAAATAGCCCTTTGCTAAACATCTTAACAAGAACTAATTCTCATTAGTGCTAAAACATTCAGCAAGCATTAATAAACAACTATATTCAAGTCAAAATACTCCTCAAACAGTCAATCTCTTAAGCCAATGCCAGCAAATCCTCTATTAAACAAGATCAACATTTCATCAAACACTTGGTGGGCATAAGAGAAAGCCTAAATTCTATATAAGTGTGATCAAGAAAAATCTAGTTTAAGAACAGATTAATAGAAAGAAACCCATATACTGAAGCACTAAACATGCCTTAATCAATCCCTAAATCCTCTTAATCTACCACATCTAAGAACCATAAGCAAACTACTCACTAATACTCATGTTTAACACTAAATCACAAGAGGAAAATATGCTAATCAGGATTAAAAGAGAGATTAAAGAAAGATTAAAGGCAAATACCAACTTATTTAAATAAAGAAAAAGATTTGTCTTACAAACTCAAAGAAAATGCTTAAGAACAATAAATTGACAAGCCTTCTCGAAAATATATAAAAAGGGGCTATTTATAGCCAAAGGAAGAAAGCCCTGGAGTAATGGCAAAAGTGTAAATAAAACAGGCTTGGACTGAGTTTGTATCGATCAGTTGTAACGATCTGGGCTTGATTGATACGAATTATATCGATCTGGAGAGTGATCGATACTGTGACCGAAATTAACATGGCGCGTTTGTATCGATCACTCATGATCGATACTCATGATTGTTACACTTTGTATCGATCACCCTTGATCGATACTGATTGTATCGATCACTCCTTGATCGATAGCCTCCGTGCTCTGGCTGAAAAGCTCTGCAGAGATCGTCTGCCTTGGTCCCTTTTGCTCCTTCTGGTCCAGCTAGCTTCCTGGATCATCCTCAAAGCTCCTCCAAACTCCTTTTGGCTCCATAAGTACCTAAAGACATCCATAATGCAAAAAAAATGCAAACTATATCCTAAATGCAACCTAAGTCTAAAAGGAGAAGAAAATGGGATAAAAACTAAGGAAAACATGCAAAAGAGAACCAAAACATGTACTAAACGCAAGCCTAAGTGGTGTAAATACAAGAGATATCACTTAGCATCTCAATGCTTTCACCAACAAAATTCAGCTTCTTATGCTCCACCTGAAGCAACTTGTCAAGCTTTGAGTTTACTTCCTTGAGCTCTCTTCTTGCGGACTCTAACTCCTTCTTTGTATGGCCCTCTTCTCCTCTTTGAGTTCTATCAAAATCTTCATTGTAATTGCCATCACTCTGAGCTAAGTTTTCAACAAGCTGAAGACCTTCATCAACATCCTTAGAGAGGAAGTTCCCATTACTTGCTGTATCAAGTAGCATCCTGATCTTGGGGAGGGTGCCTCTGTATAGTGTAGACAGCAATGATTCAGTTGAGAACCCATGATGTGGGCACTGAATAGTAAAGTCTTTGAATCTCTCCCATGCTTCTCCAAAGGACTAATTGCTTCATTGGGTGAACCCAGAAATTTCATTCTTAATTCTTGCAGTCCTAGATGTGCTGAAGAACTTTGAGAGGAATGTTTTCTTACACTGATCCCAGCTGGTTATACTCCCTTGAGGTAAGTTCTTCTCCCATTGGTGAGTTTTGTCTCCTAGAGAGAATGGGAAGAGCCTCAACTTAAAGCTGTCTTCACTTACACCATTGATCTTGGTGAGAGAGCATAATCTGTCAAAGTTGTCCAAGTGGTCCAAAGAATCTTCCAAAGGTAAACCATGAAACTTGCTGTTCTGAATCATGGAGATCACTCCAGACTTGATCTCGAATTGTTGTCCTGAACAGCTGAAGGGATGATTCCTGTTCTGTTGTTGTAAGCATTGGGCGCATCCTCTGTTCTAGTGGGTCTGATTGGGCATGCACCATGTGCTATTCCTCTATGACCTTGCTCACCTTGGACTCCTTGTTGTCTCTGAACACCAGCAACTCCTTGAACACCTTGTTGTCCTGGTGGTCCCTGAAATCGCTGGTCATCTATACCATGCCCCATGCTGAACTGATGAAACCTTTACAGTCTCTCTCTTTCCCTTGTTTCCCTTAATGCTCTCTCCACTTGTACAATGTTGTGTTGATAATCCAGCAGGTTTTGATTGCCTTTAGACCTCAAGTTCATACACCTACAATAGGAAGAGCAAACATGCAAATCAGCAACAAACAGAAAATGGCAGCTTAATCTCAAGCAATCCACATATCATAATGCTTAAACTAAACCCATATGGCAACGGCACCAATTTGAAAGCCAGGATTGGTAAGTATTCCAGTCTGTCACGTGGGTGACCCGGGTTCGATACCCGGCAACGATGCCAATTTGATATCAAGGATTTTCCCTAATCAAATCCTAACACACTCATGTCATTGTAGTATGAAAGGTGTCAATCCACCTGAGTTCATAAGAAACTAAGAATGCAGCAGTTTACTTAAGTCAAGCCAAATTCAAGAAAGCAGTTGTGTTCAAACTAAACAAGACTAAACAGCACCGATATAAAGCAGGTAATTGAAATAAATTAAAGCAAGGATCTAAGATGAGGGTTATTGACTAAGGGGAAATTAGAACTAAACTAGTGATGCCTCAAACCCATTCAAACAATGATATTTTCTAAGCATAGGATTAACATTTATAACTATCTTAATTCTTTGATACTAACCACTTTGCTAAGCACATATTGAAGACAAATTCATTTACTCAAACACATTATGAGCAAGCATTTAAAATAGAACTCCAATCCTATAAATCCAAAATACACCTTAGACATCTAATTCCATAGGCTAAGAGATCAAATCCTCTAAAAGACTCATTGCATCATTTAATCAAACACTTATCAGGTATAAGAGAAAGCCAAGATACTAAACAAGTCTGGCCAAGACTATTCTAGTGTTAAGCACATCTAATAGAGAGACGACAATCATATTAAGCATAAGACATCACTAATCTAATCCTAAAACACCTCTACTTTATCCCATCTCAAACCCTAAATAAGACTACTAATTAGCCATAATCAAAACCACCGATTCCAAAGAGAAATAATGGTTAAGCATGATTAGAAATCAGTACAAGCAAGGATAGATTAAAGGCAAATGCAGAATTTCACTAAATTAAACTATTTTTTACAAAGCAAAGCTGAATGAGGAAAAGTTTTTAAAGCAAGAACAGAAGAAAAATAATAAGATCTAAGTTTCTTAACCATATTAGGACTTTAGTATTTATAGGGGAGCTTAGAAACCCCTAATAAACAAAGAATAAACCAAAAATAAGCTGACTCGGATGGACCATAATGGCCTCTCACATCGATAGATACAATGATATTGGGTCTTCTTGTGGGTTGTATCGATATGGTCTGGTCGATTAGGTGGTCGATATGCAAGGCTTCAAGAGTGTATCAGCTTGACTCTCCTTGGTGTGAAGCTCGATACAATTGCCCTTTTGTTAAGGAATACATAGCAGATTCATGTCGATATGCAGCTTCGATATTGTCCTGTCTCTGGTGTATCGATCTGGGTGATCGATACACTGCTCGGTACGTGTCCATCAAGGTATATCAAGGCCTCCTTAGTTCGATATGCTGCTATGTGCATCATATTTCAACTGCATCGACATGAGGTCATCGATATTCACCTTGGTATACTCCATATCGATAAGATCACATCGATATTGTGCTTGATAAGAAGCAAAATATGACAAGAAGAAGCAAAATATGCATGTTTGAAAATTAAAACTAGTAATGACTGCATGCTAAAATGGTATAAATAATGGAGATATCAGAGCTTTGTCAAAGTCCTCACCATAATTGCCATCACTTTGAGCTACATTATCAACAAGCTCAAAACCTTCTTCTACATCCTTCCCAAGGAAGCTGCTATTGCTTGTTGTGTCCAGCAGCATTCTGATTTTGGGTAATACACCCCTCTAGAAAATAGACAGCATATATTCACTATAGAAGCCATGGTGTGGGCATTGAAGAGTATACCCTGTGAACCTTTCCCAAGCTTCACAGAAAGCCTACTGGGATCCTTGGGTGAATCCTGATATGAGGTTCCTCAACCTAGCAGTCTTTGAGTTTGAGAACAACTTTACCAAAAACGATTTCTTGCATTGCACCCACGAGATGATAGAACCCTGAGGTAGGTTCTTCTTCCACAAATGAGCTTTGTCACCCAAATAAAAGAGAAATATCTTGAGCTTGAACCCATCTTCAGAAACACCATTGATCTTGGTAATGGAGGAGATCTTGTCAAACTGATGAAGATGATCTAATGGATCCTCCAAAGGCAATCCATGAAACTTATTGTCTTGGACCATGGAAATCAAACTGCTCTTGATCTCAAAATTATTATTAGCCAACAAGTGGAGGGATGATACCATGTCTTTAGGCATGGGCATTAGGTGTATCCCCTGCGCCAATTACTCTAGCTGGTCTAGAAGGATGAACTAGAGCTCTTCCATTAGCTCCTGGAGCACCAGCCAAGCTTCGAGGTCCTTGTACTCCATGAATACCATGAGCGCCAACCATTCCTTGAGGTTCTTGTGTACTTTGTGCACCAACAACAGCATGTGGGATATCCATGTTAACAGCCCTTGTCCAGTCTCTTCTATGAATTCTGTCAATGTTATCCAAGAGGGTCAGAAGTCGATCTGATCCTTGTTATCTCAGGTACATACACCTGAAAGGACAAAGTCAAAGTAAAAACAGTAAGTAACAATGTAAATGAAGAACTTAGTCTTACATAAAATCAAAATCTCTATGATCAAACAATCCAACAAGGCAACAACGCCAAATTGATAAAAGTGTTTTACTACTCTTTGCAATTAAAAACCCTTCATAGCCAGTTGTAGTATAGCTCAAGTTTCTTTGTCAAATCCAAGTGGAAAAGATGCATCATAGAGAATACATGATATTCTTGTAAGGTAAGCCAAGCAAAGAAAGGAGTTTATGATTCTAGCAACCTAAACAATCATCAAACAGAAAAGAAATAAAGAGATAAACCATAAGCAGTAAAGTAAAGCAGGCAAACACAATTGTTAACTAGCAAGAACATAGTAAAAAGCAGAGCAAAATAGAGCAAAAGACACGGCGAATTCAAATCTAACAAGCAAGGTTATAGGAGGGGAATAATTTATCAAAGATAATCCATGAACCCAAAAAAGATGTTTAAACAATCAATGAATGCTGATCTTTTAACATAGAACTCTAACATGTAAATCAATCCACTTTCATGACAATGATTTCTTTGAATCCAACCTAATCAATATCTAACTCTCATTAGTGATCTTGAAAATAACAAGCATAAGTAAACAGTCATATCTAGCCAATAAGCTCCCTAGTCATCGATTCTGATGTGTAAGAATAAGCAAATCCACTAAGAGGCTTGTTCAAAAATTTTAACAAACACTTTTGATGCAGAGAAATTTTAAGTTCGAAAATCAGATGATCAGTAAGATTCAAGCATTAAGAACACCCATAGTGAATGTTCTAACATCATCTATGCCTAAACATCAAGTAAGCCTTTAATCATCCTAAATCTAACCCATCATTAAAACCAGAATATATTACTCACAAATAATGGTTGATCTATCAAATACAGAGAAAATGATGAAAGAAAACATGATCAGAAGCAATAGATAGAGGATCGACAACAAGAAATGCAAACTTATATTTAAAACTCAAATTATTGCTACAAAAAATACTAAAAACTGGAAATTGCTCAAGAACAAGAGAGAGAGAGAGATTATAGATAAATATTTTGCTAAAGATAAGATAATAAAGCATAATATGATGATAAGATAAAGTTTTTGGATTGAATAGTCAAGGGTCAAATCTTAGTAAATCCAAGAGTTGACCAAAGTCAAATCTGCTTGGAAGGAGGTTGATGTCGGCTGAGTGCTCGATACTGGGTTGTCAATATGAACTTCCCTCTTCTGATATCGGCTTATGGCCGATACAAGTGGTCATTTTTCCGATATGCTCCCCACACCTAAAATGATGTAATTATGCAAGCTATCACTCTTGTAGAGGGCTGGATATAGAGAAGTATCCTTGTGATAATACAATAGCCGCAGCCACATCACTGATGAAGAAGGGAGAGACAGCAGCGAATATTAGTGTATACGACTTGTGCTCCAGATATTAACAGATGATTTATACAGTGCTGAATGAGTCTAGTTCGAGTATTCCTGAGGAAATACTAAATATGTTTGGCTTACCACCTGTTTACACAAAATAGCGAGGAAGAAATCAAGAAAACCGCTTTTCATTCACTAGAGAACATTGTCAAAAGACGAGTAACAGGTATGTGCTTGGCAGAAGGTTGGCTGAGTATTTATGGAGCCAAAGTGGCAGTGCAGTTCGATTTGTGTATGTGTTTTGTATTTCTCAGTTTGGTACAATTATGTTAGAAAATATACAACTATGAATCTTTCTGTATTTGAGTTTAACGAATTTGTATTACCAGGTTAAAGTCGGTACAAATATGAACAATTCTGAGTTTGTTTTTATCGAATTCGCACTTCCAGGTTCAACTGGGTACAACTATTAACGTTTATGTGTTCTTTTTCTCTAATTTGCACTACCAATTATATTTGGGTACATATATGAACAGTTATGTGTTTGTCTTTCTCAAATTCGCACCACCAAGTGCAACTGGGTAAAACTATTAATAATTTTTAGATTTTTTCGAATTCGCACTACTAGATGCAACTTCATACTGATATCAAATATAGAAGTGAACTAAACAATTATTAAAGCTATAAGTGAAGTGAATCAACTGATTAAGACCTATAAACACATCTTCAACTATTTTTTTTAAATTACTAATATGGAAAACATTAATTTTCCAGTTTGATATAGAATCATGTTTTCATATCAACCACCCCTTACAATATAAGGAAGACATCAATATTTTTAGGGATATTTACAAAAATTTGAGTTGAAATGCAAGTCTAACCCACAAAATTCACCTTCTCAACATTAACCATTTTATGTCCAAACAATTCTTCTTAGTTCTAATTATTTACAAAATTGCCATTACTTCAATTTTATTTCTTTTATTTTTGGATATCTAACTGACTAAATAATCCTCATCTTTCTCACTTATTTACGAAAATGCCATCATCATCAATTCACCCAACCACATTTTTCAAACAATTTCGAGCTTTAATGGCACCAAAACCCATTTTTGAGCTTGGATAGCTCATTATCTTTCTCTTAAGCTTCTATTCTTCTATTTTCTCTTTATTTTCTTCCCAAAAACTCTATAATTTGACTATCAAAAAGTTGAAGTTCATAGATATTTCTATATTCCGGCAAGATGGTCATTTTTTGCGATTGTGTTTCTTTCATGGTGGCTAGAATCGAAGATCTCAACCAGAAAAGAAGCTAAAGACGAGTCGTAAGTCATATTTTCAGTCGATATTAGTGTTTTTCAGTTCTGAGCTGCGAAAGTAGACTTCTTTTTACCACTGTCAAGTCTACTAGTCAACACCCAAATTAGTTTGGCAAAAAAAGTAGACTTCTTTTGGAACGAATGAAGTCTACTCCATTTCCTTTGATAAGAAAAAAAATGGCTCAGACTTCTCTAGTAGACTTCTTTAGAGGCAGGTCATTTTTGCAATTGAACAACCTTTGACTTTGTAGAGTTGTAATGACGTTGAAGTTGATCCGAATATGAAAGAAAAGTATGATGACTCGGATTTGGATTACAGCGAGTACGTGATACAAGCACGGGGTTTAGATCGTGAAGTATGATTCTTAGACCAAGGCTTGGTTTTCAGAAGTTAGCTGCGGATCGAGTGTATTGAGTGGGACGAGTGGCGTTGGGTCGAACAGCCGAGGAACTCAAGCTATTAGACAGGTGATTTGACTGACATGAGGTGGGACGAGAGATGGTACGATGGGACGGCTGGTTGATCGGACGAAATGAGAGCATTGTAACACGGGAAGATGGTATCGTAATGCGGTACGAGGCGTGTCGATGGGACGGTACGGTAGTATGGTATGATGGGACGATGATTTTGGTCGAGGAACTCAGACGAACTGACCGGGGACAGAATGGACCAAAAGGGGTGATTGGGTGGATCGAAGTGTACCACAAAGGTGATGGAAAGGCCTTTGATACAACACGGTTTCTCTTTAGTTTTGGAGGACTGGTCTCGACAAAAGTAAGGAGAATAGCACAAGTTTTGTTTATAGACTTTGTGAAAGAAAATTCGGTTCTTTATTAAAGTTAAGGTAATGATACACGGCTGTAAGAGGGGACCTTATAAGGTGGTCCGAACAGCTTTGGGGGACTTGAAGCAAAATTACATTTTAGTGAAAACAACAATAATGGAATGAAAATGCAAAAATGGTGGCTAACAATGCCTTAGCTAATTAAATCAAAAGCTGGCTAAAATCAATCATAGGGAGAAATCATAAAAGGTTAGTCAAAAAGAATAATATAAATTAACGAAAACAAAGACTTACCTTCTTTGGTTTAGGGCGTGAATAAATGTGATGTATTTCTCCTTTGACCGTGCTTTTGAGCTCTAAGTGTTTTCCCCAAGCGTAGTAATAACAAGACAGTTTGCGTGGGCTTCGTTTGATATTAAGGGCCAGCTTACTTGTGCTTTCGTTGGGTCAGTTACTTCTAAGACGTCCAGTTCATCATCCCATGCAGCTTTAGCTCTTAAACTTGGGCTTGCCTCCTTAGAATTATTCATGGCTCGTAAAATGGTTTGGTTATATTTGTCTTGAAGTGCACGGGCCCGTTGTCTTGTTATCACGCCTTTGTTTAGAACCGGTATGTCTACTTCTTGCATTTGCTGTTCGGTTAAGTCGGTTTCAGTTGAGATGTCCTCATCATTCCCTCCCTCTTGAATAGATTTTGACCCCAAAATGTTTTCATCTGCAAGGAAAGCAGCTAAATCAGTAACATTGAAGGTAGAGGATACGTTTAACTCACCTGGTAGTTCAAGATGGTAGGCATTGTTGTTGATTCTTGCTAAGACTTTGAATGGGCCGTCTCCTCTTGGTTTGAGCTTTGAACTCCTTTCGTCTGGAAATCTCTCCTTCCTCATGTGTAGCCAAACCCATTCTCCCAGTTCAAACACCATCTCTTTTCTTCCTTTGGTTGCTTGTTTTGTGTATTGCTCCGTTCTCTTCTCTATATTCTCTCAAGCTTTCTGATGTAGTTTCTTGATGAACTTAGCTTTCTCCTCGCCAACTAAACTGACCGCTTCTGCTGGAGGTAAAGGAGTTATATCGAGAGGAGTGGTAGGATTGAAACCGTATACAACCTCAAATGGTGACATCTTGGTGGCTGAATGTTGAGCTCTGTTGTAGGCGAATTCAGTGTAGGGGATACACTCTAGCCAATTCTTCATATGCTTTCCAATAGTCGCCCTTAACAAAGCTGAAAGTGTGTGGTTCACAAATTCCGTTTGGCCGTCCGTTTGAGGGTGACAAGTGGTGGAGAAGAGAAGTTTTGTCCCTAACTTCTTCCACAAGGTTCTCCAGTAGTGACTTAAGAATTTGCTGTCTCGGTATGAAACTATGGTTCTTGGAACTCCATCTAGCCGTACTACTTCTTTGAAGAATAGATCCGCGGTTTGTGTTGCATCATTCACCTTGGCACAAGGGATGAAGTGCGCCATTTTGGAGAATCTATCCACCACCACGAATACAGAGTCTTTGTGGTTGATCTTGGGTAATCCTAGCACGAAGTCCATTGATATATCAACCCAAGGTGCTGTTGGAATGGAGTGGTAGGTATAAGCCGTGAGGTTGAACTCTGAACTTGGCTCTCTTCCAAACAACACATTTAGAACAATGAGCTTCAACCATTTTCTTCAAGTGCGGCCAATAGAAGTGCTCTTTGACCAAGACTAAGGTTTATCAACTCCGAAGTGCCCCATTAGCCCTCCTCCGTGGGCTTCACGCACAATAAGCTCTCATAATGAGCATTGAGGAATACACAGCTGCCTTTCTGTAAACAAAAACCCCTCAAAGATGTAGAACTTACCAAACGCTCCTTTGTTGCACTCGCCATATATCTCCATAAGGTCTTTGTTTTCATGGTAAAGCTCTTTAATAAACTCAAACCCCATGACTTTGCTCTCCATTATTGATATTAAAGCGTATCTTCGTGATAAAGCATCCGCTACTATGTTGTCTTTGCCCTTCTTATACTTGATGATGTATGGGAAAGTTTCTATGAATTCCATCCAACGAGCATGCCTTCTCTTAAGGTGCGTTTGTCCTCTAAGGTGCTTCAGCGTCTCATGATCAGTGTGGACCACGAATTCTCTTGAGATTAGATAGTGTTGCCACGTCTCCAAAGCTCTCACAAGAGCGTATAACTCCTTGTCGTATGTAGCGTAGTTGAGTGTAGCCCCTCCTAGCTTCTCGCTGAAAAACGCCATTGGTTTCTTATCTTGAGTTAGAACTGCTCTTATGCCAATCCCCAAGGCATCACACTCTACTTCAAACGTCTTGTTGAAATCAGGTAAGACCAGAACTGGTGCGCTGGTTAGCCGGTATTTCAACGTGTCAAAGGCTTGTTGTTGTGCTTCTCCCCATGTAAATCCAACACTCTTCTTGACTACCGCCGTGAGAGGAGCTGCTATACTGCTGAAATCTTTAACAATCTTTTGGTAAAACCTAGCCAAACCGTGGAAGCTTCTCACTTGACTAATGTTTGTTGGTGCTGGCCATTCCTGAATTGCTTTAACTTTCTCCTTATCAACCTGTAATCCCTGCGAGCTTACAATAAAACCTAGGAATACTAGTTGATCAGTGCAGAATGAACACTTCAAGTTTGCATAAAGCCCCTCTTGTCTAAGAGTCTTTAAAACAAGCTCAAGATGTGTCATGTGTTCAGATAAGCTTTTGCTGTAAATTAAAATATCATCAAAGTATACAACAACAAACTTACTGATATATGCTCTAAGCACTTGATTCATGAGGCGCATGAAAGTACTAGGAGCATTGGTGAGTACAAATGGCATTACCATCCATTTGTATAGTCCTTGCTTGGTTTTGAACGCTGTCTTCCATTCATCTCCTTCTTTCATCCTCACTTGGTGGTATCCGCTCTTTAAATCTATTTTAGAAAACAAAACAGAACCACTAAGCTCATTAAGCATATTATCTAACCTTGGTATTGGATGGCGGTATTTGATGGTGATATTGTTGATAGCTCTACAATCAACGCACATCCTCCAAGAACCGTCCCTCTTTGGTACGAGCAAGACTGGTACAGCACAGGGACTAAGGCTTTCCCTCACGTAGCCCTTGTCTAGTAGCTCTTGGACTTGCTTCTCAAGCTCTTTAGACTCCTCCGGGCTCATACGGTAAGCTGGCTTGTTGGGTAAAGCAGCACCGGGAACAAAGTCTATTTGGTGTTCAATACCTCGCAAGGGTGGTAACCCTTCAGGCATCACTTCTGGAAACACATCTTTAAAGGTGTCAAGTAACTTAATGATCTCGGGTGGTAACTCGGATGCTCCATAACCTGCGCTCAAAGTCTCCTTAAAGATCATTAGTAGCATGGTGTGCTTAGAAGCTATGGCCTTTCTAACATGGCTAGGCTGAATAAGAAAATTAGATTTAGAACTAATTTCTTTTTCTTTAGCCATTTGCACTTGTAAATCATGCACTTGAGAGGGTGATAAAGGTGTTAAGCTAATCTTTCTTTTATCATGCATAAATGTATAAAAATTAGTTCTACCATCATGCTTAGTGTTTTTACCATATATTCTGCATATTTTGCATGCATTTAGGATAATTTTTCATGCATTCATCTTGCATTATAGGCTAGTTTGTTCCATTTATTGTATTTTAGGTCTTAGGTCTCTTTGCATTCGCATTTTTGCATATTTCTTGCACTTTTGCATCATTATCAGGTTGTTTGGAGCACACTGGAGTTATGGAGGTTATGTGGACGTGAGGAGGATCGAGACTAAGCTTGTGGATACTTGGAGAACTCAGCCATGCATGCAAAGGACCCGATATAGAGTAGCGGATCGAGCAAGGCAGGTCGATCTAGATGAGATCGACCAGAAGATCGAGTGACTCGAGTCGATGCAAGGGGAAGGATCAAGACCAAAATCGAGAGAGGTGATCGATCGGGAGTACGGACGTGAATGACGCTATTCAGATCGAGAGCTAGATCGAGACCACGACCCGATCACCTGAGGATCGACCACGGGATCGAATGAAGAGCTCGATCCCTTTAACCAGATCGACTTGAAGATCAAGCGGAACAAGGCGATCCATGAAGAAGATCGAGTGAACTGATCGATCTCAAGGTCGATCTCTATGGCCTTAACCGCTTTTGGCATCTAGTGAGGGGACCATTTGGAGGTGTTTGGCTATTTGGGGAAAGAGGCAGCGACCACTTTTACGCACACGCTTTTCTTTTAGTTTTTCTTTTCTTACCTTAGGCGAATCACCATTGTTGAACATGGAAGCTTTCTTTTAGTTTTTGAACTTGAATCTTTTAATATTATGCAAGTTTTTCTTCAATCGCTTTTTAATCATGCTTAGTTCTTTGTTTATTGCTTTTCCATCAGTTCAAAACATGAGTAGCAAGTAGTTCCTTTTGGGATTTGGGGTTGAGGAGACTCAAAGGGTTTAAGAGGTTTAAGTTTTGTGTTTTTCTTGTTCTTCATTCCTTTTCTTCTAGGATCATGGGGTCTTAAGGCTTAGAGAGTCTTGGAAATGATCTCTATGATTCCAAGGCTATCTTACCCTGACCGGATTCAGATATCCTAGAAAACCAAGTCCTAGAGACTAATCGACCCTCTCCCAAACGCCATGGATGTAGAGGAGGTTAGTTAGGCCATAGATTGAAATCTGTTTTCCTTGCTCTTCGATCTCTTTTTCCACCAAACGCCATGGGTTTGGAGAAGAGATTGAGGAAGTGAATCATACCACACGCCATGGATGGTTCTTGTTTTGTTTTCAAGGCTTAGAGAAAGCTCATAAATGAGTAGATCTATATGTTTTCAAACCAAAGCTTAAACCTTTGACACTCTTGAATATGACCCTCGACCCTAAACCATCTTTTAGCATTTTAAAACATCTGTTTATCATTCTCTTGTCTTTAAGCTTGCATCTTGTTCAATAGAAATCGTTTTGCTTTAAGTTGTTAGATCGGTCTGTTTTACTCGATTCAGTGCTCGATTTTTAGTTTTTAGTAGATTTGTTCTTTTCTTGTTCTGTTTTCTTTCAGTGTTAGTTAACCCTCTTCCAGAGATTTAAAAATAGTTTTGCATCTCATTTACTTGTTGCATTTAGTTTTCTTCGATTTTACCAATCATTTTTCCGATCTGCTTAGATTTGCTTCATCCTTGCATTCTTAGTGTTCTTCCTGCTTCCTAGGTTGGATTGATACCTCTTGCACACTATACTACATCCATAGGTTGCTTGAGCTTTGAAATAACCTCTGCTTGCAAAAATCCTGTTATCAAATGGCGCCGTTGCCGGCTTAGGATTGTTAGGAAGAATTAAGATTTGGGGTTTAGTAAAAACTAAGCCTTTGTTTTCATTTTGATTACTAATCTCTTTCTCTTCAAACTTGTGTCTTTCAGGTACATGAATTTGCGTTCCAGGGGTGACAACAACTTACTGACACCCCTGGACAATATTCATCAACTCGGACACGCTAGATCAAGAAGAGCAAGAGAGCAAGCTCAAGCCTTTGAAGAGATTGTTCAAGCTGGCTCAGTAGACTTTGCAACAATGGCTGAGCAAGAACATCCTGAGGGACCTCGACCACTTCACGGTGCTGTAGGAAGGGGCAATGGAAACCCCAACCACGCAGCTAGACCCCCACAGATCATTGGTGCTGGAGATCTCCTAATACACATCACAATCGCTTTGGGATCACTCCTCCACCAGTACAGAACAACAACTTCGAGATAAAGCCAGGATTCATCTCTATGGTTCAGAACAGCATGTTCCATGGGCTGGCTATGGAAGACCCATTGGAGCATCTTGACAATTTTGAGCAAGTTTGTGGGATGATAAAGATCAATGGGATCTCGGAAGATGCTTTCAAGCTACGGCTCTTCCCATTTTCTCTCGGTGATAAGGCTAGGCATTGGGAGAAGACCCTTCCACAAGGCACCATTACCTCTTGGGCTGAGTGTAAAAAGACGTTCCTCTCAAAGTTCTTCTCGAGCACAAGAACAGCATGGCTGCGAAGTGAGATCAGCGGATTCACTCAATGGCAGAGCGAGACATTCAATGAAGCTATGGAGAGATTCAAAGATTATACCATTCAGTGTCCTCACCACGGCTTCAGTGAAGAGACTCTCCTAAGCACAATATACCGTGGAGCCTTACCCAAGATCAGAATGTTGCTTAACACGGCAAGCAAGGGCAATTTCCTTGGTCAAGAAGTGGAAGAGGGTATGGAGTTAATCGAAAACTTGGCTTTGAGTGACGGCAACTACGCCGAAGACTATGACCGTGCACCAAGAGGATCTGAGCTAGAGTCTCACAAGAAAGAGCTCAAGTCGCTGCATGAGAAGATTGACAAGTTGGTGCTTGCAAACCAGAAGCATGTACACTTTGTGGGTGAAGTCGAAGAAGTCTTAGATGAGTTAGACTTGAGTCAAGAAGAAGCTAACTGGATTGATGGTCAGAACTAATCCAAGCCTCAGGGTTATTCACAAGGTTACCAAGCCAACAACAATCTCTCTTACAAGAGTACAAACGTTGAGAACCCTATAAGATCAGGTGTACCCCCCTCAGCAAGCAAAGCGGTTTGTTCCTTACAACAAAGGTTTTCAACCGAATAGTGGCTTTCAAGGGCAGAGGCAAGGGAACTTCCAGGGTCAGCAGCAGCAGCAAGGCAACAAAGGCTACACTCCTATGTTTCCTACCGGCTTCGTTCCACAACAATAACAGATGCAACTCCAACCTCAAGATCCGGTACAAGCAATGTTCCAGCAGTTGCTGCAAGGTAAAGCTTCTACTAATCAGAAGTTTGCCGAGATGAACAACCGTATAGACTCCTCTCTTACTGACGTCTCAACATAGATAACAAACCTGAACAACAAGATCAAGCAGTTAGAGAAGGGAAAGGCTAGTACAAGCGGTCAGAGCAGCTTACCGGGCAAGTGTGAATAGAATCCCAAAGAGTATGCAAACGCTATAACACTAAAAAGTGGGAAAGAACTTCCACCGTGAGTTGCTCCTAAGACCAATGAGGACATTGTGATTCAAGAGGGGAAGGGTAAGCTTTCAGCTGATGAAGAAATTACCTTTGGTAATCTGTGGATTGAGAGGCCAAGGAAAGGCAAAGAAGTAGTTGTAGAGAAGAAAGTAAAGCAAGCTACTATGGAGAAGGATGCTTATGTGCCTCTACTGTATGTACCGAAGCTTCCTTTTCCTGGCCACTTCAAGAAACAGCTGATAGAGAAGCACATGCTCTTATTTGAGAAGCATCTAAAGGACATTGAGATCAAGTTGCCTCTTGTGGATTGTCTAGCTATGATGCCGAAGTGTGCTAAGTTCTTCAAGGACACCCTTACAAAGAAGAACAAGGAGAGTAAAGAATTTTTGGTGCTTAGTGAAGAGTGTAGTGCTATTATCCACAGAGAAATAGTTCCTAAGAAGCTAGGAGATCCAGGATCCTTCACCATTCCTTGCACTTTGGGTCCATTGAAGTTTGAGAGCTGTTTATGTGATTTGGGAGCAAGTATCAATCTCATGCCCCACTCTATAGCAAAGAAGCTAGGCTTCACACGGTTTAAAGAGTGTAGGATCTCCCTTGTGTTAGCTGACAGAAGCGTAAGGCTTCCAGGGGTATGTTAGAAGATCTTCCAGTGAGAATAAGCGATGTCAATGTACCAATCGACTTTGTTGTGCTTGAGATGGATGAAGAGCCTAAAGATCCGCTTATACTTGGAAGACCATTCCTTGCAACCGCCGGAGCAATCATTGATGTAAAGAATGGGAAGATAGCTCTGCATCTTGGCAAAGACATCAAGCTGGATTTTGATATCAATGAGGTCCTGAAGAAGCCAGCCATTGAAGGACAAGCATTCTACATAAAAACGTTGGATGCTTTGGCTAATGAATTGCTTGAAGAGTTGGCACAAGAGGATCACTTGCAGCTTGCCTTGACTAAGGAGCACATAGAGTTTGGTTTCCTAAGTGATCAGAGTCCAGAATACGTTCATCTTCTCGATTCAAGGAAGGTTGTGAAGGAAGATGATGGCGGATACCTAGAGATCGATCAGGAAATCGAGAAGATCACTCGATCCAGGACAGCAATCGACAAGAAGATCGAGGAGACTGGTCGATCCAGCAAAACAATCGATGGGAAGATCGAGAGAAGCCAATCGATCATTTCAGAAAACGAGACGGGGACTCGATCTCCTGCTCGATCCACATCAAATCGAGTGGGTGAATCGAGTGAAGTTACTCGATCCAGACCAGAACGAGTGGAAGATCGACTGGATGACTCGATCTCAGAGAAGACAACGGTTCAAGAAAGCAGTCTCGGGTTCTAAGGAGGCTGTTGAGGACGGGAACGTCAACACAATCCACGAGGAGGACTGGAGCGAGCTGCTAGCCCCAAAGGTGGACCTAAAGGAGCTCCCAAAAGGGCTAAGGTATGCTTTCTTAGGGCTTAATGAGACTTATCCTGTGATTGTGAATGAGAACTTGAGTGATGATGAGTTGCACTCACTCCTTAATGAGCTGGGAAAGTATAGGAAGGCCATTGGGTACTCTCTAAGTGACATCAAGGGCCTTTCACCAATGCTTTGCACTCATAGGATTCACTTAGATAATGAGAACTCTTCTTCTATTGAACATCAAAGGCGTTTAAACCCGAATTTGGAAGAAGTAGTTAAAAAAGAGATTCTGAAATTGTTAGAGGCTGACGTGATATACCCCATCAGTGACAGCACGTGGGTTTTCCCTGTCCACGTGGTGCCTAAAAAGGAAGGGATCACAGTCATTAAGAATGAAAAGGATGAATTGATTCCTACAAGAACCATAACTGGTCACCGAATGTTTATAAACTCTAGGAAGCTTAATTCAGATACTAGAAAGGATCATTCTCCTCTTCCTTTTATTGATCAGATACTTGAAAGACTTGTTAATCATCCTTATTATTGCTTTCCTGATGGTTATAGTGGTTTCTTTTAAATACCAATCCATTCAAACGATCAAGAGAAGACGACCTTTACATGCCCTTATGGCACCTTCGCATATCGAAGGATGCCATTCGGGTTGTGTAATGCACCCGCAACATTCCAGCAGTGCATGATGTCGATCTTCTCTGATCTTATAGAAGAGATGGTAGAAGTGTTTATGGACGACTTCTCTATATATGGTGCGTCTTTTTCTGCTTCTTTGTTGAATCTTTGCAAGGTACTTAAGCGGTATGAGGAGACAAACTTTGTGCTGAACTGGGAGAAATTTCACTTCATGGTGAAGGAAGGGATTATACTCGGCCACAAGATATCAGAGAAAAGGGATAGAGGTTGATAAAGCTAAGGTTGAGTTCATGATGAGTGTTGAGCCGCCGGTTAATGTAAAGGGAGTGAGGAGCTTCTTAGGTCATGCGGGCTTCTACAGGAGATTCATAAAAGATTTCTCCAAGATAGCAAGACCCTCACGCGGATGTTGTGCAAGGAAGCTGACTTTGTGTTTGATGAGGATTGTCTTCATACATTTAAGACTATCAAACAAGCTCTTGTGTCCACGCCTATGGTACAAGCACCAGATTGGAGCTTACCGTTCGAGATAATGTGTGACGCAAGCAACTACGCTGTGGGAGCTGTTCTTGGTTAGAGGAAAGACAAGAGGTTGCATGTAATCTACTACGCCAGTCGTACCTTGGATGACACGCAAGTCAGATATGCTACAACCGAGAAGGAGCTGTTGGCCGTTGTGTTTGCTTTTGAGAAGTTCAGATCATACCTGGTGGGCTCTAAGGTTGTTGTATACACGGATCATGCTGCCTTGAGGTACATCTACTCTAAGAAGGATACCAAGCCGAGGCTCTTAAGGTGGATTCTCCTTCTACAAGAGTTTGATATGGAGATAAAAGACAAGAAGGGGATAAAGAATGGTGTTGCTGATCACCTCTCAAGGATGAGAGTGAATGAAGCTTTGCCATTAGATGATTCACTTCCGGAGGAGCAGCTCATGATGATCACCACGGCAGTATGTGGAAGGCCCGAAGACAAGTTTGAAGAGGTCTTGAGTTTCAAAGAAGAAGACTTGCCTTGGTACGCTGACATAGTAAACTACTTAGCTTGTGGAGAGGAGCTTTCTCATCTAGACCACTACTACAAGAAGAAGTTCATGAGAGACATCTCCCATTACTTTTGGGACGAGCCATACTTGTACAAAAGAGGAGTGGACAGCTTTTACAGAAGGTGTGTAACAAGGGAAGAAGCTAAAGACATTCTTCTACATTGTCACGGCTCTTCATATGGTGGTCATTTTGTTTCCTTCAAGACCACTACAAAGGTGATACAAGCCGGTTTTTGGTGGCCATCGCTGTTCAAAGACGATCATGAATTTGTTAAAGCTTGTGAAGCTTGTCAAAGAGCTGGAAACATCACGAAGAGGAATGAGATGCCTCGGGTGCCAATCTTTAAAGTTGATGTCTTTGACGCATGGGGATAGATTTTATGGGTCCATTCCCATCTTCTTACGGCAACAAGTTCATCTTTGTGGCAGTTGATTATGTGTCTAAGTCGGTTGAGGCTATAACTTCCCCAACAAACAATGCAAAAGTGGTGATCAAGCTCTTCAAGACCATCATCTTCCCACGGTTTGGAGTTCCAAAAGTAGTGATCAGTGATGGGGGCAGCCACTTCATCAACAAAGTCTTTGAAGGTCTCTTAAGGAAGTATGGCGTGAAGCACAAGGTAGCAACACCTTATCATCCTCAAACTAGTGGGCAAGTAGAGGTGTCCAACAGGCAGATTAAGGCTATACTAGAGAAAACAGTTGGGGTTACTAGAAAAGATTGGGCGATCAAACTTGATTATGCTTTGTGGGCTTACCGGACCGCTTTCAAAACCCCCATTGGTACCACTCCTTTCACTCTTCTTTACGGCAAGGCATGTCATCTTCCTATTGAGTTGGTGCATAGAGCACTATGGGCAGTGAAGTAGCTGAACTACAACCTCAAGACAGCTCAGGAGAAACAGTTGATTCAGCTACATGAGCTTGATGAGCTACGGTTAGAATCCTACGAAAGTGCTAAGATCTACAAGGAGAGGACCAAGGCGGTTCATGACAAGAAGCTGGTTCATAAGGAGTTAAGAGAAGGCAGTCTGGTGCTACTCTACAACTCGAGGTTGAAGCTATTTCCAGGGAAGCTCAAGTCTAGATGGTGTGAACCGTTTGAGATCAATGAAGTTCTTCCCTATGGAGCGGTTACATTGGTTGGCAAGAGCGGGAATGCTTTCACGGTTAATGGGCACAGAGTCAAGCCCTACTTGGCGAGTGATTGCAGCAGGGAGAGCACCACCATGCTTCTCCAAGACCCACCTCAGGCCTAAACCAAGTAAATTCTAGCTAAAGACGTTAAAGAAAGCGCACTTGGGAGGCATTCCTATGTATATCTTATACATATTTTTGCTTTCTTCCTATTTCAGTTATATGCTTTTATTGTCTATGTGTGTAGGTGAAAGGATAAGGGATTATAAGCCATTATCTTGGAGTCAAAATAGGCAAGAAGGGCTAAGTATAAGCTAGAGATCGAGTGCTAGATCGACCTATCCTAGCTCGATTTTTACTAGATCGAGCTAGTGAATCGAGAGGAGTAAGTCGATCTAGACGAGATCGAGTAGATAATCGAGTTGAACGGTCGATCATGAGAGGATAAACCACTTATGCGTTTAGCTTGAAAAGAAAACGAGTTAAGGATCAACCGAATCACTCGATCCTCGACAATAGATTGATCAGTCTACTCGATCTGCCACTCGATCTAAGCTCAAACGACCCCCAAATCGATCATGTGGCTCGATCCAAGGAGTATAGCCTTTGACAAAAAATCATGGAACGAGAGGGTACAATCGATCTAAGACTCGATGCAATCTGAATCGAGTCCCTGATCGATCAAACCTCTCGATCCTAGTCAACATGGGCATGAGATCGTGTCCTAGATCGACCAAATGGACTCGATCGCGTGCCGAGGTAAGTGATTTCTTTCCCTCTTATCTTCTTTCTCTCCTATTTTTAAATTTGAATTGTGGTCAAGGCAAGAATCTTTGACCATGATAGATGTGCCTTGACCACACTTTTGTCAGAAACCACTAAGTTTTGCCCATCGTTTTTCATTTCTTGTTGGCCTTTATATTGTCATGAAACCACACACTCTCTCTCATTTGTATTCCGAGTTTTCTAAAGCAAGAGAGAGTGTGATTTTCTTTTTCTAAAGGCTAACAACATCTGCTTTCAATCTTTGCAAAGGTATTTTCGGTTTATTGTTTAAAATCTTTTAGAAAATTTCTTTTTATTTGCTTTGGTTGATAGTTAGTTGTTAGGGAGTTTAACAAATTTTTAAAAATAGCTAGATATTAAGAAAAATTCTAGATTTAATCTTATCTCTAGATTTCCTTCTCTATTATCTAGCTAATATTTTTATAAATTCTCCAAAAATCTAGGGTAATTGTTAAAAAGTTTTTCCTTCTACCTTGTCTTTCTCTCAACATTCGCCGCCTTTACTCATTCTCTTGCTTGAGAATTGTGTTTCAGGTACCATGGCTCCCAAGAGAACGAGAGAAGAGACAGCACAAGAGGGAGAAGCTCAAGAAGTGGTTCAAGAGAGGGTCAGATGGACCAAAGAGGAGAAGCAAGCTAAGAAACAGCTGGAAAAGCTTAAGTTCGATCCCAACAAGTTCGCGAGTAGGGATTTGCTGTCGAAGATGGGCATCTTGGGAGACTTTGACCATCTTCTCAAGAACATTGGGCTCCGGTGCTTATCAAGAATGGATTGCCCAACCTATCTCGAGGCAACCATCGATATCCTTGCCACTTTGGAGTTCACTTATGAGAACCCGAGTCTTCCTACTCCTTCCCAAGGCCACATTACCTTCAAGATCAGGAGACAGGCCTACCATCTCTCCATTGCTGAGCTTTTCTAAGCCTACGGTTTGAAGGCTGATGCTAAACAAGTGGAGTTTCCTTCTTTCATCCAAGCCAACGACTTGTGGGATCTCATAAGCAATGATGACTACAAGGCGAACACGGCAAAGATCAAGAGAGTGAGGAGTCCTGTGCTGAGATACACACTCAAGCTCATCGCCAACACCTTCAGTGGACGGTCCGTGGCTCCCACAGTCACCAAGAACGAGCTTTGCTTCTTGTTCCAAGGCGTTAAGCACCTCTTTTGCGATCCTAAGGAGAACGACGAGCTGATGGAAGACGAGCTTGGTGATGATGTTAACTATGGTTGCATCCTAGCTGCTTCCTTGATGAAGTACAAGGCATGGGCGATGCGTTGCAAGGCGAGTTCAGCTTTGATAGGAGGCATCCTCACTCCGATGTTTGTTCAAGCCGGTGTGCCACTTCCTGACTTCGTTCCTTGCGCAGAAAGAGCTTACATGGACGAGATTTACATGAGAAACACGGATAGCTTGGGACGTACGCCAGCCGAGGGTTTCTATGCTTACTTGTTCATCGATTGTGAGAATGAAAAGAGGGTGTGCATCTTGCCAAACAAGGAGGAAACCGAGCTGCTGGGAGTTAGGAATAATGAGTTCTTGTCGAGTGTAGAGGAGTGCTTTGCACCTCCAGGAGGAACAGCCGCTCCCACACTAGCCTCTCGCCCACGTTCAGAGTCGCCTACATCAGATGCTGAGATTCTTCCTTCCAAAGCTTGACTTTGAGCCGAGGACAAAGGCGGAGAAGTTCCTTGCTTCTGTTGTGGAGATGCAAAGGAAAGTGAACAAGTGGCAGAGCAAGCTGATCAAGAAGCTTGCTCAGAAGATTAAGAAGCTTAAAGGCAACTCCCCTGGTTCCCCAGTTTACAGCCTCCAGATTGTGTGAAGTCAGTCAGGAGCTTTCTAGGACATGCTGGATTTTACAGAAGGTTCATTAAGGATTTCAGTAAGATTGCAAGACCACTCACAGCTCTACTTTGCAAGGATGTGAAGTTTGAATTTA
Source organism: Thlaspi arvense (assembly GCA_911865555.2). Lineage (NCBI taxonomy): Eukaryota > Viridiplantae > Streptophyta > Magnoliopsida > Brassicales > Brassicaceae > Thlaspi > Thlaspi arvense. Next base: position 52,668,974 of record OU466857.2, read on the forward strand.
CTGAAGAATGTCATTCAGCCTTCCAGCAAATCAAGCAGGCTTTAGTAAGCGCCCCTATTGTACAACCTCCTGATTGGGATCTACCATTTGAGGTGATGTGTGATGCTTCAGACTTTGCAGTGGGCGCAGTATTGGGTCAGAGAAAAGACAAGAAGCTTCATGCAATCTACTATGCAAGCAGAACACTGGATGATGCTCAAAAGAACTATGCAACTACAGAGAAGGAATTGTTGGCTGTAGTATTTGCATTTGAGAAGTTCAGACAGTACCTGGTTGGATCTAAGGTAATTGTGCACACTGATCACTCTGCTCTCAAGTTCTTGATGCAGAAGAAAGATACAAAACCAAGACTGCTGAGATGGATTTTGTTGCTGCAAGAATTTGACATTGATATAAGAGACAAGAAAGGGGTTGAGAATGGAGTAGCAGACCATCTCTCAAGGATTAGAATTGAAGACAACGTCCCCATTGATGATTTCCTGCCAGAGGAGAACATATGTCTCATTGAGGCAAGATTGCAGACTTCAGATACGGATGCACTGCAGTTTTCTCGAACTGCAAACAGAGTGTCGATCGACACCCACCACTTGGTGTCGATCGACACCAATCTCGACGCGAGCCATAATCGACCAGGATCGACATCTCCCTCGCCACCCAGGTCGTTGCTACCCAGTGTCGATCGACACACCCCATACGGTGTCGATCGACACCAGTCCCGAACTGCAACTAAGCTTCAGCAGATCCTGCGTGATGTTTTCTCTCAGCCTATCTTCACAGTTGCAACCTCTTCTAGGCCTTGGTATGCTGATATTGCCAATTACCTAGCTGCAGACGAGGTCCCTGACACTCTCAAAGGATATGAGAAGAAGAAATTTATGAGGGAACTAAGGAGATATTACTGGGATGAACCATACTTGTACAAGTATTGTTCAGATGGAATCTACAGAAGATGCCTTGCAGAAACTGAGGTTCAGAATGTGCTTTTCCACTGCCATGGCTCTGAGTATGCAGGACACTTTGCTACCTTTAAGACTGTCTCCAAGGTTCTACAAGCAGGGTTCTGGTGGCCTACAATGTTCAAGGATGCTCAGACATTCATCTCACAATGTGATGTCTGTCAAAGGAGAGGGAAGATCAATAGAAGACATGAGATGCCACAGAACTTCATACTTGAAGTTGAAGTTTTTGACTGCTAGGGCATAGATTTCATGGGACCTTTTCCTTCATCCTATGGGAACAAATACATACTAGTTGCAGTGAACTATATCTCCAAATGGGTAGAAGCTATAGCCAGTCCACACAATGATGCTGCAGTGGTCCTGAAGCTGTTCAAAACCATCATTTTCCCCAGGTTTGGAGTGCCACGGATTGTGATCAGTGATGGTGGAAAACACTTTATCAATAGAGTGTTTGAGAAGCTGCTGCACAAGTATGGAGTTCATCACAAGGTTGCTACACCTTATCACCCCCAGACAAGTGGTCAGGTTGAAGTTTCCAACAGGCAAATCAAAGAAATCCTGGAGAAGACAGTAGGGAAGACTAGAAAAGACTGGTCTGCCAAGCTAGATGATGCACTTTAGGCCTACAGGACAGCATTCAAGACACCACTTGGCGCCACACCATTCCATCTGCTTTATGGGAAAGCATGTCACCTTCCAGTGGAGCTTGAACACAAGGCAAGTTGGGCTGTTAAGAAGATGAACTTTGACTGGAAATCCGCAGCAGAGAGGCGCCAGATACAGCTCAATGAGTTAGATGAGATCAGGCATCATGCTTATGAGAACTCAAAGCTGTACAAGGAGAGGACCAAAGCTTACCACGACAAAAAAATCCTTGCCAGACACTTTGAACCAAATGACCAGGTACTTTTGTATAACTCACGTTTACAATTATTTCCTGGAAAATTGTGTTCTCGTTGGTCAGGTCCTTTCACAGTCAAAGAAGCTAGACCATATGGCGCAGTTGTTCTGTCAACTCCAGAAGGCAGGGAATTTGTTGTCAATGGGCAAAGGGTGAAACATTACTGGGCGAAAGCCGCAATTCCCGAAGGACAGATTGTACCTTTGGCAGATGCACCCACAGTCTGATCCTGAGGACAGTCAAGCTAATGACGTTAAACGAGCGCTTGGTGGGAGGCAACCCACTGGTAAGTGTACATACTTAGTCTAATTTTTGATTTTTACTAACTTATTTTCGTGCTATTTAGTCAAAAAAAAAGGGGGCAAGGTGTCGAGGCGAGCACCTGTCGACCACGGTCGACACCCTGATCGGCACTGGCTAGTGTCGATCGACACCCACCCCCTGGTGTCGATTGACACCCTCATTAATCAGGTAAATTTTCTTTAACTCGTCGGGTTCTTCATCTTCTTCCTCATTCTCCACAAACCCGAAAACTATCAAATTTTTCTCCAAATCACAACTTCCTTGTTTGTTGACGGATTTGAGTGATTCAAAAGCCTAACCTGGGCGGAATTTCGTGCTGATTCTGAATATATAACTCATTCATTCGATCTGCAAGGTATAACACTCGAAACCCTACTTTTTCAGTTCGACCCCAAGGTTTGAAACTTCCTATTTGGCCTGTTTTAGCTTGATTTAGGACTTGAATCATGCTCCTCTAGGTTGTTTAGGAAGAATTAGGCTTTGCCCTTTAGTTTCCTCATCAGAGGCGTCAGATACAGGATCACATTTCCTGAGCTCTGTACCATCTTCAGGTTCGATCCAGAGTGCACCGGCGTCTCCCTCCCGACGCCGTTTCCTGACCTGCAGAGCTACTGGTCCCATTTCGGGAATGGAGTTTATGACTCCAAGCGGTCTACTCAGACTGATGTGCGCCACCTGCTGCTGCGCTACCTGGTCCGCCTTTTCTCCACTACTATCCTGTGCAAGTCTGAGCCAGGGAAGATGAGAATTTCTGAGCTGACGCTCCTGTATTATGGCATTGAGGATGTTCTGACAGAGGAGTACCCAGTTGACAGCGATGTCAACATGGGGGCCATTTTTGCCCATCACTTGGCTTCGCTGAAGGCCAAGGCGTTCACTGGAGCTCGGGGCAAGCCCAAGAGTATTGGCAGTCTCCTCACCCCCATCTTCCGCAATTTCCGCATTGACACTTCGACTTGCAGAGTTGTGTCTGAGCGCCACCTGATTGACTTGGATTATTTGAGGAGGACACATTGGATCGCAGGAAATGAGCCACTTTGGAGCTTCGTTAGTCACACTGGTCAGCGATGCCTCATTCCGCTACCTCATACTGCTCTCACTACACTGCAGACGGACTCCCTCAGCTTCCAGCCCGATGCTACAATGCTACGATCTGCGCCAGCTACTAGGCGTAGAGAAGGATCTTCCCGCGCTGCTGCTTCTGCTGCTGAGGATGCGCCTGTTGAGGGTCATGCTGGCGGTTCCTCTCGTCATCTGTCACTTCCACGTACGTTGCCTGCGCCGATTGGTCGCCATACACTTCCACCGACCCCTGAGATTCCGATGGAGCAGGCCACTTTTCAGCGCTACATGGTGCAGAGTATTCAGGCATTGTGGAACGCTGTCTCGGTGATCTCCAACTGCGGTTGTGTGCGCCCCCATTCACCTGATACTGAGGATGAGGACTAGTTCCTCTATGTTACCTGGTTACTTTTCCTTTTCCCTTTGTTCTTTTTCATTTTTCTGTTGAGTCAGTTTTTGTGTCTTTGTTTTGAGTCAGTTTGTCAGCTTGGTAATTGGTTTTGAAATCTGTTTGAACTGATGAGATTATGGATTATGTTGTTGCTTTTAATTGTTTGCTTGAGTGTTCTTAACAGTCCTGACTTTGGAGAACATCAGCTAACTATCTAACTTGCAACAAGTATACATGTTTGGGTCATCCCATTCTGTTTTCGGACAGGGTGTCGATCGACACCAACCATTCGGTGTCGATCGACACCACGCGCAATCACAGGTACCACTTTCTCATCTATGTACAAACCGTTTCATTACCTCTTTCTACCAACTCCTTGCTTAATAATACTGGGGACAGTATTGTTTAAGTCTGGGGGAGGTCGTTGCTGACATTGTTTACATTGTTTTGTATTTAAAGAGTCTCAAAGTTGAGTCAAAACCTGTTTTGTTGAGTCAAAATTTTTGAAACTGTCAGTTTTTCTTGGAACTAACCATAGGACGTTTTTGCTGATAAGAACCATTGCCACAGTAGTTGATTACAAGTCTCACTAAGTTGAATGTCATAGGTAGATCAGTCTAGCAATGAAGGTTTAGATTCTTAGAGAATCTGGAAAATTTGCTGTTAGCTCCACCTTAATGAACTTTAAACTTATTGTCTTGGTGATTGATTCTTATTGATCTTGATTCTCTCTTTCAACACTGACAATAAGGTTAAAATACAGTCTCTCTTTGATCTTCCCTGATGTAGTTTTTAAAAGTTTAAGTCCAAAGAATGGTGCATTCATGACCCTGTCTCCTCACAAGGAACAACAGTAGTGAACACACTCAAGAACCTGTCTCCTCACAAGGAACACAAGTATTGAATAGCACCATATCTTAGACTGTAAAAGTTGAGAAAAAGAAGTGAAAAATCGAAAATATCCAAAGGAAAAGATCAAGGGAAGAGAAAATAGGAGAGCTGTGTTGAGATTGCTTTGTTCAGTTGTTTAGGAAGAGAAAAGAATTTGTAAAGTGATTGAGATGATAGAGCCCTGATGAGATATCACACTTAGATAAAAATAAGGAGTTAGCAGTAAAAAATTTCGGATTTCTTGAAGGGATTTGGACTGGACTTGAGAGATTTGCTAAGCTTGTGATGATTAGACTGAAATTTGATCTTGTGTTGACTCTGTGGTATGTGGATTCGAAAGCTCTAACTAGTGTGGTGTTCCTGATGACTGACTGATTGTTTCTTGTTTTCAAACCTCGACCTTATTCTGTGTTTGATGTTTGCTTGAGGGCAAGCAAAAGCTAAGTCTGGGGGAGTTGATATATCATGGTTTTTGCTGATTTTTGACCATGATATAAGTCCTGTTTATAGAGTTTTTTTTGGTATTTTTCGAGTCCTATAGAGTCTTTGCAGGTTTAGGTACGAATAGAGCATAATTGTGGATTCTGGAACCTTTTGGAGCTATACTGAAGCTGTTGCTGAAAAGACCAAGTCGGAGGGCATTAAAGAGCAAGGTGTCGATCGACACCCACCTCTTGGTGTCGATCGACACCGATCGTGGTTGCGAAGAAGCGTTAAATCTCATTAGAAGAAATTGCAACTTGGCCCAGAAGTTTCCCACTATTTGCACTTTTGCCCCAGTTCGTGTTTAGACTTGTATTTAGGTTTTCTAAGCCATTGTTAGGCAGATATTCTGAGAATTATTGAGACAAAGAGAGAGATTAGATTGAGAGCTTTTGGGGAGACAAATCCATACTCTGTAGAGAAGAATTTCGAACCCCTTTAATCTTTTACTTTATTTTCTTAATGCAATATTATTCAGTCAGGATTTGTGTTTCACTTGCTATGTCTGAGTTATCTGCTAGTGAAGTTTTGAGTTATTCAAAGGTTGATAATGAATTGCTAGAACTACAAAACTGGAAGGATAAATCATTTGGTTCTTCATCTTGATTGCTTTAATACTGGTTTTAAGATTGATCACCGAGAAATCAGATCTTAGGTTGTTTAATAGATGTGAAAACATTATTAATCACCAGAACTATCTTAGATGAGCAAAATAACTAGTTGCAAAGGAATTTGGATTAGTGGTTTTGTGAACTTATCGAACCTGATCTATAATGCATGTTTAGGTTGTTAGAGTTTGCAAAGGAATTTGGAATCCTGAAATCTGGTCATAGTTAATCTCTGCGATGGAAGTCGATTGGTTTTACACTAGTGTTTCGAGTTATAGAACGGTTTTAATAAATATTCCTTTCAGTCTGTGGTCTGCGATTTCTGTCAACCTGCAAATTTCCCATTGCCTAGCGCTTGTCTCTATTGATTTTAAGAACCAACAACCATCCTGATCTCATTGACTTCGCAAATATTTAGTTTTATTTTATCATCTACTTCTTAGCATTATTTGAATCTAAAATCTGTTGAGTGATAGTCTCAAGTCCTTGTGGATTCGATCCCTAAGTACTACCGTGATCTCTTAATTTGAGAGAGTAGCTCTAAGGGTTAATTTGAGCATATCAGATGAGATGATAAAAATTAGTAATCCAAGCATGGTTCAGTCTTAACTTCTAGCTTTCTTATGATGCATCAAACAACTAATCACTTAAACACTGAAATCATCTCTAAACTCTAAGCACTTTACAAGGAAAATTCATCATTATGCCCGATTCAAATGCAATGCAACCTATATGTCAACACTAGACTCAATCTTAAAAGAATGAAATGCAACTACATGCTTTCTTTTTGGTTTGCAAAAACATGCAAAATTTTTCAATTTTTTTTGTGTTTTCTATGCCTTAGATGAATGTATGACATGCATGTGACTCAAGATGAAAGAAAATGAAAAACTAAGAAAAGAGACCACAAATCAAACCCCAAATCTCTCCCCCACACTTAAATTACACAATCCCTTGTGTAATGAAAGCAATGAGAGAGAGAGAAGCAACAAAATATAATACTGAATTGAAAAAAATGCAATGGTATAGACAACAAATAAGATGTGGTACCTTGTTTAATAAGTGGAGTGGTGGGAGGATCCAGATGTCTGAGGAGACTTTCTAGCTCTCCTCTTGTTCCTCCTCTCATAAGTCCTTGAAGATGGCGCTGCTTCTTGTGGTGGAGGAACCCAGCTTGACCATAACTGCTCAGCTTGAGAAGTAGCACATTGATTACCCCATTGCCATGTTTGTTGAACCTTATAAGGGATGGGAGTTGGCGCTTCCCATGCTGATCGAATATGGGTCCTTAACTCATATGATGAAGCCCTTGGTTGTGCCCATGTTCCCCATTGATCACTTGGCTGTGCATGAAAGGAATATCTTCCATGGGGATTCCAAACAGCTTCCTCTTCTTTAGTTGGGTCAGCTTGTGGCATTGGCTCTTCTTGATGGGAAGTGTGCTCATGAGTGTGGCTCTGATGGGAAGCCTCTCCTGATGTAGCTTTGTTCTTCTTGAACTTCCCTTTAACCATCTTCACCAACTTCTTGATGGTCTTTCCTTGCCACCTACACCACTTCTGAAGGGTGTTGATATGCTCATAAGCAGTCTTCAGAGAGCCCTCTTGGCTTTGGCCTTCATAAGGTTTGAAGTGGAACTGTTTTGAGCTGTAGTTCAACACCTCATCTTCATCAAACTCCTCTTCTTCTTCTTGTGTTTCTCCTTGGCTTTCAGCGCCAGCAGTGGCATCTTCTTGGACTTCTTCTTCCTCTTCTTCTCTTCTCTCCTCTTCAACTTCTTCCTCGACCTCTTCAGGTTCTGCTTCCTCACTTGCTTCTTCTATCTCTTCAGGGACAGGGCCTCATGGTAAAGCTGATCTTCACTTGGATTGAAACTAATGTTGCTATTCATGGTGCTGGATGTAAGCCTTGGATTAGGTAGGAGGACTCTTGCTGGTGTCTTGAAGTCCTTTATGAAGTTGTAGACATGTTTGCTATTGATGCTTTTCTCAAGGAAGTGGCTCATCCTACGATAGTCTAGATCAATTCATAGTGGCTCCAAAGCATCATCTTCATGTCCCTCATGGTTTACACCACTGGCTATGAGAATATCAGTCACAACCCCTCCAATGTGGATCTTTGGGTTCTTCTTCTTCTTCCCTTTACTGAAAACCCAGCTGTTGTAGGAATGGAGCTACTCCATCAGCATATACACATAACATGGGTATCCGCTTGGTGGTTGTAAAGGTCTTCCATCTTCGCTGGTACCCACAAGTTCATACACCCCTTGGTATATCATGTCTCTCTCCTTGCCTGTGAGGTATGTTGTTTTCTTCCTTGCAAAGAGTGTGTTTGCAAGTGCCTTGTGAGCATATCTCACAGCAGGATGCCTTAGGTGCTGATTCCTTATGGTTCCAGCAATAAATGGCCCAGCTCCAATCACGCACCATAGCATGGCGTGTTGCTTCAGGTAGATATCGAACATGTTCCACTTGTGGGTGTAGGCCTGATATGCTCAAATTAATCCTTAGAGCTACTCTCTCAAATTAAGAGATCACTGTAGTACTTAATGGTCGAATCCACAAAGACTTAGATTGTTGCACAATAAATTTTAGGTTCAAATCAAGCTAAGGAAAACTAAATAAATGTAATGCAAGTAATAAGAAGAAAGCAGCAAATCGATTGGGAGGTTTTAAATCAAAGAGAGAAACGCTAGGATTTGGAAAATTCGCAGGTGAATCCGAATTGCAAATCTAGACAGAATGTTAGGAGTTTATTAAGCACTGTTCTTGAACTTGAAACACTAATATAAAATCAATCAACTTCCGCTGCAGAGAACAAAGACTTAGATTGTTGCACAATAAATTTTAGGTTCAAATAAAGCTAAGGAAAACGAAATAAATGTAATGCAAGTAATAAGAAGAAAGCAGCAAATCGATTGGGAGGTTTTAAATCAAAGAGAGAAACGCTAGGCTTTGGAAAATTCGCAGGTGAATCCGAATTGCAAATCTAGACAGAAAGTTAGGAGTTTATTAAGCATTGTTCTTAAACTTGAAACACTAATATAAAATCAATCAACTTCCGCTGCAGAGATTATCTATGTCTAAATCCTAGAATCCTGAATTCCTTTGCAAATCCAATCAATTCAAACAAGCATTAAAATCAGGTTCAATTGTTCACAAAATCCTAAACCAAATTCCTCTGCAGATAGGAATTTTGTTCATCTAAGATCAGTTTTGGTGATTAACAATACTTCCGCATCTATTAATCAACATAATATCATATGCTAGGTCGCGAAGCTAGAATAAGAAATAAACACAAATCCAGATGAAGAACTTTAATGATTTTACCCTAACAATTCAATTCAACCTAGCAATTAATCATCACCTTTGAAAAACCATAAACCTAACAAGCAAACTACTCAGACATGATCAATGAAACATAAATCATAATTTGAATAGAAAGCATAAAAGAAATCAATAGAAGAAATAAGGGAGTTCAAAATCTTCTCTAAATGAGAATGATTTATCTCTCCAAAAACTCTCTAAAAATCTCTCTCTTAATCTCTCTGTAAAATAAAACTTAGGTCTAAATAATGATCATAAAAATCCTTTTATAGACCCAAAACACAATTTGGGGCGAAACTGCAAATATATAAAACTTCTGGGCGAACTTGTAAGTCTTCAGAAATCTTTAAAAACTTGGGCAAGATTTGTGCACTTTTGGTGTCGATCGACACCAAGACCCTAGTGTCGATCGATATGGGATTTGTATGCGCATTGCACAATTTCTGCTCGACAGTGTACAATTTTTGCACGACTTGATTTTTTCAGCAACATCTTCTGTTTTGCTCCAGAATGCTCTAATATCTCCAAATAAGCTCCAAACATATCCAAACCTGTAAAGACTCAAAAAGACTTGAAAAATACCAAAAAGACTCTATAAACAAGACTTATATCATGGTCAAAAACCCATAAAAATCATGATATATCAACTCCCCCAGACTTAGCTTTTGCTTGCCCTCAAGCAAACATCAAACTAAATCCAGAGTCGAGGTTTGAAAACACAGGAACTCACCTTCTCATAGATCATTGATTGACTGTTCATCTTGTAATCCACATACTGCATTTCTTTAAGCAAATCAAACCACCATGTACTTCTCCTTAGACATTCACAACATCCTAAATTCAACTCATAAATTCACAGCATTGTCCAATAACTATCATTGCTAAACGTCATTAGCAGTCTAAATATTCAAGAACCTTCAAGATTCATTTCCATACTATACCTAAATAAATTTGCACTGCAATCTATCAACCTTTGGTACTCTTTCTCTCCCCCAGACTTATTCTTTTCTTTATGTTTCATTATATTATTCAGGTGTAGGTAAATAATGGTATCACGGGATAATCCTAACCTTACTTCCACCTGTGATCATCTCTTTAAAATGAAATACTGGGATCATTGGAAATTTTCCTACCCTTCACTCAAAGAGAATCATCTCAAATTTTCAAAATTTATCACATTATTTCTTTCTTTTTTTTTAACTATCAAGGGAGAGGAGTACCATCACTTTTCAAACATTGCAGGCAATTTATCAAGTATGAATGAGGAATCAAGCTCTATGAATATCAGACTTACTAACTTAGCCTTTTTGAAGCTTATGCTAAGTGGACTTTGCTGGAACTATTGATGTTTCTAGTTAACTGGTCCACCTAAGAATTTTTCATTAGTCAGAAACTGGTTTCAATCATGCATCAATAGTCACTCAGATGAAACAATCAAGAGAAAGATCTTAGTTCCCAACTAGTTTTGACTCAATAAAACAAATTTTGGACTAACTCAAAACTGACTCTCAAAAACAAACACAACGTCAGCAACTACCTTCCCCAGACTTAAACAACACTGTCCCCAGTGTTATCAAGCTTGAAGTAGGTGAAAAGAAGATTCAGAACTCAGTGAACAGAGGTTTTCGAGAAACATACCTTGTAGGTCGGATGAATGAGTGATAGAATGTGAAAGAGCACAAAAATCCAACCATTTTAGGCTTTTGAATCACTCAAAAAGCTCAAGAAACGCAAATGTTATGGATGATTGAACTTTTGGAATTGCAGTCCCGTCAAGGTGTCGATCGACACCAATAGGTGGGTGTCGATCGACACTGTTCACTGTCGACCAAGGTGTCGACCTCGGTCGATATTCGTCAGTCTCGAGTCATGGAATTTTTTTTTTTTTTTTTTTTTTTTGTTCTTTTTTTTAAGACCAAAAACACTTAAAACCAAAACTGAAAGTTAGAAAACAAAAGAAAAACAAAATATATACACTTACCAGTGGGTTGTCTCCCACTAAGCGCTTGTTTTTAATCATTAGCTTGACTTGGATGCTGGATTTTAGTCAGGCTCATCATGAAAACTTGTTGCAAAACAAGCTCCACATTCGGACACTTTCAGCTTCAAATTTCTGCTCATAAATCCTTTAACAGCACCTTGTCCTTTCTCCTTCATCTCAGATGTACGAACTGCTCTAAACCTTGAAAAAGGCTTTGAAGTTCCTTTGCACTTCACCTTATACTCAATTGTGTTGCCATCACAGCTCTGAGGTATCAAAGTCAATTGAGGATCTTCTTTGATCTTTTTGCTATGCAATGTCTCAGTCACTTTCACCCTTTTACTAGCTTCCCTTGTTGTCATATTAGAATTTCCACCTTTAACTTCATATGCCTCCCTCTTATCACAAGGTCTTTCCTTAGAAGCAACTGCGAGCTTATCTCTAATGGTCACAGTAATGCACGAAACGTGTTTGGTGGTTCCACTAGGAGGGATGGCCTTGTAGAAGACTTTTTTAGCAATGTTAGAGAAGGAGATTCTCTTATTAGGCAAGTCTATAACTGAACCCACTATAGCCATAAATAGTCTTCCAAGAATGATACAACATCAGAAACTAACAACAAGACAAACACCTCCATTCCCACAATGAGACATACACCCAGAATAAGATCAGGAGCTAGAGAATTGTATGAGGGATTTAATCAAGCTGTGGAAACTCTCATCACCAATAAAGAGCTTGAAGACATTACTCCTCAACTTGATCAGCTGAGCATATCTAAAGAAGCTTCCCAAGCAAGGATGGAACTTGAAGAACACGGCTTCATTCAAACCTTAGAAACGCGCCAAAATGATGCAAAGGAGGTATACGACGGTCAAGACATAAAAAGTATGCAATATACAAAGGTATGGCCGATCATTCCAGAAAAGAAAGGAGTTACCTTATTCAGCATCCAGCCACTTATGTGGTCAGCTTAAAACGCAACACTTAAGCAAACTGAAGAAACGCAGCATTTCAATAAAACCAAGCAAACCAATAAAAATCAAGGTATGTACCAAATTAATCATTTCATTTCCATCGGGTATATGACTAATTAATTTGTGATTGTCTTGTGTTTAAGTGTTGATTTAGTTTGAACTTTCATTATTTGGTCAAGGCATATGTTTAGCCAATTATCTTTTTTTCGGATTCAATTAGTTGTGTTTGCTTTAAGTGTAATTTGATTCAAAGACCCCAAGAAGGGCAACAACTGTTTGGACTGTTTATAAAGTCCCCTCTCACAGCAGTGTATTTGACCTTTGATCAATAAAATAAACCGAGTTTTCTTTGAGAAAAATACTTTGCAAATTCTTTAAACACTTGAGAGATTCTTTGTTTAAGAGTTTGTGTTTGTCTCATCAAGGCTTATACCCATAAAGCTTTGTAGCGGCTTCGCTCCATCTTGTTACTAAGTCATTCATATCATCCCTTGATCAGAAGGAACGAGTTGTACAACCATCCCCTGATCCCATACTCGCCCATTTCTATTCATCGTCCATTCACTAACCGGCCTGAAAGAGCCATACGACCATCAGACGGTTCCATCAGTCCACCAACAAGATTAACCACCCTTGATCTTGTGTCAAAGAATCAAGGGCATATCAGAATCCTTGTCCATCTCCACAACCTGAAAATCAGTATGTACTAGACAATATCCCACTTGAATAAGTAAGTCTAGAATTGTACCATATGGAGTTGTGGTGGAAGAGTTGGCAAAAGCAAGAGTCATCTGAGAAGGATTTATATCAGCAATTCCTAACTTCTCTGCAATATTCTTTGACATGAGAATCACACTAGAACCAGAATCACAGAGAGAATGTTCAAACTCAACTCCTCCAATGGAGCATGGAACAACAAACATCACAGGATCTTGAACCTTAAGCAGTTGCTTCATTGGGAGTGATGTAGTCCTTGCTTTGTTAAAGAGTTCTTCAATCTCTTCAAGACTTTCTCTGCAATACTTAAAGAAATTACCCAAAGGATATCTCTCCCAAGCTTCTGCAAATGAGATGTGGTTGGAAATCTTTTTCACCCTCTTGTTAAAATCAGCTAGCTTTTCATCACTAATAGGCTTCCTTAGATGCTTTGGTGGAAGGGGATATTGAAGCTTAGGAGTGTACACTTGTTCTATGATAGATTCAGGTTGAGTTTTGGTTTCCAGAACGTTGCCCAATTTTTGCACGTCACTGCCCAGTTTTTGCAAGCTTCGAATAGGGTGTCGATCGTCGACACCAGGACCTTGTGTCGACCTTCTGCCTCGATCCGTGTCGACCCTGATCGATAACTCTTTGTTAGAATTCGAAGTGCACAAAATTTGCACGGGTGTCGCTCGACACCCCTCCTGAGTGTCGATAGACACGGGATCTGCACACCGAAAATCGCACAAATTTTGCACGTGTGTTTCTGCAGTAAGACAACTCTTCAGCATTGGATTCACCTCTTTTACACTTCTCACTGTGATGGCATTGACATAATGCTTTGGATTAGTATCAGTCTTGCCAGGAAGGAATCCTTCTTGCCTCTTAACAGACTCAACATTTTGTGCAATTTGAGAATCCAAATTTCTGACATGGCCGTTCAAAGACTCAAACTTCCCATTCAAATCAGTGTACAAGGCATCAATCTTCCCATTAAAGACCAATGTGATCTTCTGCTAACTCCCTAGCAGCTGTTCAAGCATAGCTTCCATCTTACTTGTAGCTGATGATGCAGGTGATTGATAAGAAGAGGGACCATAGTTCCTAGTGATATTGTTGCTTTGAAAAGGCTTCTGGTAAGAGGAACTAAATCCTTTATGATTGTCAAACCTTTGACCTTGAAAACCAGCTCCATTGATGAAGTTAATAGCTTCTTCCTCAGCTGGTTCGAATTGCCCCACTTCAGCAGCAATTTGGACTGATTTCTTACCCACTAGAAAGTTATGTACAATATCCAACTTAGCCTTCACCTCAGTAATCTGACTGCCATCCATGTTTCCAGCTATCTTCTGCCTCTCAAAGTCTGCATTCTTGGTACTATTGTTAGATGCCAAGTTCTCAATCAATGTGATTGCATCTACTGGAATCCTGGTGTTGAAATTCCCATTGCTAGCAGCATCTAGAGCCATCTGGTACCTCCAATCAACGCCCTTGAAGAAAATGCCAAGCAGTTGTACCTAATTGAAACCATGATGTGGACAGTCCCTCTAATATGATCTGAACCTCAACCAAGCAGTCTTGAAAGCTTCAACTGGTCCTTGAGAGAAGGAGGCTATTTTCTTTCTGAGTTCTTTAGACCTTGCATCATCAAAGAAATTGTTGAGGAAGGTGTTCTTGGTGTCCTCCCAAGTAGTCAGTGATCCAGGCTCTAGTTGTTTCAGCCAATAAGCTGCATCTCCTCCAAGAGAATAAGGAAACAGCTTGCAGAACAGGAAGTCATTGCTAACTCCATTAGCCTTGACACTTAAATCCAAATCCTCAAACCTCTCTATATGATCCATAGGATGCTCATGTGGAAGACCATGGAAAGGGTGCTGTCCTACTAGCTGGTAATAAGCTTGCTTCAGTGCAAAGTCATTTCTCTGAAACGCAGGAGGGCGAATTGCAGCTCTATTTGCATAAAACTGATCAGGCCTATTGAAATCTCCAAGAGTCCTCTGTTGAAAACGCCCAGCAGAATTCCCAGCAGCTTGTTGTTGCACATTCTGCGCAACTGGTGCCACAGTTTGTTCTTCAATCACAACGCCATCATCAACAAGTCGCTGTCCTTCTTCATTTCGCTTGTTACCCCCTGCATCATACATCAGACCATCTTCACCTTGAATCAGCACCAATGGAGCAACCATCTTAACAGGTTTGTTTGCTTTCCTGTTTGTTCGCTCTAAACGTGCTAGTGTCTGATTGTCCAAGTCGATCAGCTCCTTTTCCTTGTTGCTTCGAGTAATGCGATTAGGCATGCACCTGAAACAGACAAGGAAATATTAGTAACAAAAATAAAAACTTAGACAAGATTCTAAAACAAAAACCTATAGGCAGCGATTAAGTCCCTGCAACGGCACCAAAATTTGATATGCTCAAATTAACCCTTAGAGCTACTCTCTCAAATTAAGAGATCATTGTAGTAGTAAGGGGTCGAATCCACAAGGACTTAGATTGTTGCACGATAAATTTTAGGTTTAAATCTAGCTAAGGATAACTAAATAAATGTAATGCAAGTAATAAGAAGAAAGCAGCAAATCGATTGGGAGGTTTTAAATCAAAGAGAGAAACGCTAGGCCTTGGAAAATTTGCAGGTGAATCCGAATTGCAAATCTAGACAGAATGTTAGGAGTTTATTAAGCACTCTTTTTGAACTTGAAACACTAATATAAAATCAATCAACTTCCGCTGCAGAGATTATCTATGTCTAAATCCTGGAATTCCAAATTCCTTTGCAAATCCTATCAATTCAAACAAGCATTAAAATCAGGTTCAATTGTTCACAAAATCTTAAACCAAATTCCTTTGCAGATAGGAATTTTGCTCATCTAAGATCAGTTCTGGTGATTAACAATACTTTCACATCTATTAATCAATCTAATATCATATTCTAGGTCGCAAAGCTAGAATAAGCAATAAACACAAATCCAGATGAAGAACTCTAATAATTTTACCCTAACAATTCAATTCAACCTAGCAATTCATCATCACCTTTGAAAAATCCTAAACCTAACAAGCAAACTACTCAGACATGATCAATAAAACAGAAATCAAAATTTGAATAGAAAGCATAAAAGAAATCAATAGAAGCAATAAGGGAGTTCAAAATCTTCTCTAAAGGAGAATGATTTATCTCTCCAAAAACTCTCTAAAAATCTCTCTCTTAATCTCTATGTAAAATAAAGCTTAGGTTTAAACAATGATCATAAAAATATGTTTATAGATCCAAAACACGATTTGGGGCAAAACTGTAAATATATAAAACTTCTGGGCAAACTTGTAAGTCTTCAGAAATCTTTAAAAACTCACGCAAGATTTGTGCACTTTTGGTGTCGATCGACACCAAGATCCTAGTCTCGATTGACATGGGATTTGTACGCGCACTGCACAATTTCTGCTTGACAGTGTACAATTTTTGCACGACTTGATTTCTTCAGCAACATCTTCTGTTTTGCTCCAGAATGCTCTAATATCTCCAAATAAGCTCCAAACATATCCAAACCTGTAAAGACTCAAGAAGACTATAAAAATACCAAAAAGATTCTATAAACAAGACTTATATCATGGTCAAAAACCCTTAAAACCATGATATATCGAGGACCTTAGACCAAGAGCTTCAGCGATAGTCAGGAAGGTTGGAGTGAACTTCTGCTTGCCAATCCTGAAAGAGATCCACCCATATCCATTAGAGAGCTCACTGTCTTCATACCAGACCACCTTGAGAATGGAGAGAAACTGGTAAGTGAGTTGTTGGTAGGAGGGGAGCGGTTTCGCCATGGGGACTTCAAGTCCCATGTGCTCAAATACTGCCTTGCAGCCCATGTAGATCCGAAGTGCCTTCATTGTGGTAGCACAAAGGTACCTTGTGGGCTTGAAGGTGAACTGGTTGAAATCCTCCATGAGTTCCCTAGCACTTGGCTCATGGTATGGGACTTCTTCCTCCATAATTTTGCTCTTCTTTTTCTGTTTGGCGCCTTTGTCCCCAACTTGTCTCTTCCCTGCAGCGTTTGATGATTGCTCAGCAGCAGCACCCTTGCCCTTATCTATTCTGACTCTTGGAGAAGTGGGCACTTCCTCTTGTGCTGCTTTCCCTTTGCTTCCAGCAGCTGTTCTTGGTTTACCCATGGTACCTACAAAAACTAAGCTTGAAGATACTATAAGCAAAAGAACAAAAGTTTGAAAAACTAATCACTGAAAGCTTTAAAAGGAATTCCTCTAAGCTAAACGAAGCTTAAATAGTCACTAAACAAGATTAAACTTTCAAAAAGCAAAAAGAATTCACAAGCTAACAGTTTAAACATGCTAGAGTTCATGAATAAAAATTAAACATTCATGCATGTGAACCTAGCATGATGGCTCTAAGCAAAAGAGAAAATGATTATGCAAAGGGATATCAAACAAGCAAGAACTGAGATTAGAGAACAGTAAACAAAGCTTTAACAGATAACTTGCTCAATTTAAACATATCTGATATATCATGGTTTTTGCTGGTTTTTTACCATGATTTGAGTCTTCTATATAAAGTTTTTTTGGTATTTTTCGAGTCCTATAGAGTCTTTGCAGGTCCAGGTACGTTTGTAGCATAACTGTGAGTTTTGGAGCCTTTTGGAGCTATGTTGAAGCTGATGCTGAAAAGAACAAGTCGGAGAGCATTATAAAGCAGGGTGTCGATCGACACCCACCACTTGCGATCGACACCGGTCGTGGTCGTGAGGAGAAGTGTTAAAAACTCTTTTGAAGAGTTGCAACTTAGCCCAGAAGTTTATTATTATTTGCAGAAGTGCCCCAGTCGTGTTTAGACTTGTATTTAGGTTTTCAAAGCCATTGTTAGGCCATTATCTTGTTATTCATTGAGGCCTAAGAGAGGGATTTGATTAAGAGCTTTTGGGGAGACAAATCCATACTATGTAGAGAAGAATTTCGAACCTCCTTCATCTTTTACTCTGTTTCTTAATGCAATATTATTCAGTCATGATTTGTGTTTCACTTGCTATGTCTGAGTAATCTGCTAGTTAGGTTTTGGATTATTCAAAAGTTGATATTGAATTGTTAGAACTACAAAACTGAAGGGATAAATCATTTGGTTCTCACCTAGATTTCTTTAACACTGGTTTTAAGATTGATCACCCTGAAATCAGATCTTAGGTTGTTTAATAGATGTGAAAACATTGTTAATCACCAGAACTATATTAGATGAGCAAAATAACTAATTGCAAAGGAATTTAGATTAGTGATTTTGTGAACATATCGAACCTCAACTATAATGCTTGCTTAGGTTGTTAGAATTTGCAAAGGAATTTGGAATTCTAGAATCTGATCAATGTTAATCTCTGCGACGGAAGTCGATTAGTTTTATATTCGTGTTTTCGAGTTCTAGAATGGTTTTAATAAATATTCCTTTCAGTCTGTAGTCTGTGATTTATGTCAACCTGCGAATTTCCCATTGCCTAGCGCCTTGTCTCTATTTTAAGAACCTATAATCCGCCCCTGTTCTCGTTATTTTCGTTTCCTATTTTAGTTTTTTTTTTGTTATTGTCTGCTTAGCTTCATTTGAATCTAAAATCTGTTGAGTAATAATCTTAAGTCCTTGTGGATTCGATCTCTAAGTACTACCGTGATCTCTTAATTTGAGAGAGTAGCTCTAAGGGTGAATTTGAGCATATCAAATTTTGGCGCCATTGCCGGGGACTTAGATATTACTTTCAGATTATTAGTTTTAGAATTTTGACTAAGCTTTTATTTCTGTTTACTAATTTTCGTTACTTCTCTGCTGTCTGTTTCAGATGCATGCATAATTGCAGTACCAGGAGCAACAAGGACAAAGAGCTTGTGACCCTTGGCATCAACAACCACGCCAAACTAGAAAAACCATCAGAAAAGTCAAGAAGCAGAATCGGATGGTTGGACCAATTGTTTTGAGGACAGATGTTGAGGGTCATTTGGTTGACAGAGAAGGGAACAGAAGAAATGAGGATGGGCAGAGGATAGATGGGAATGGCGTTGTGATTGAGGAACAGGATGTGCAACAACAAGCTGCTGGAGATGTTGTTGGGCGTCTTCCATAGAGGACCCAGTGAGATTACAACAGGCCTGATCAGTTCTATGCAAATAGAGCTGCAATCTGCCCTCCTGCCTTCTTGAGGAACGACTTTGAGCTGAAACCCACCTACTACCAGCTTGTGGGTCAGCATCCTTTCCATGGGCTTCCCTATGAGCACCCTATGGACCATATCGAGAGGTTTGAAGACCTAGCTACAAGTGTTAAAGCCAATGGAGTCAGCAATGACTTCCTATTCTGCAAGCTTTTCCCTCACTCTTTGGGAGGAGATGCAGCAGATTGGTTGAAACAGCTGGAAGCTGGCTCTTTGACCACGTGGGAGGACACCAAATCTGCTTTGCTCAACAACTTTTATGATGATGCAAGGTCAGAGGAGTTGAGAACAAAAATAGCAACATTCTCCCAAGGTCCCACTGAGGCTTTCAAGGCAACATGGGTGAGATTCAAGCTTTACCAAAGGGACAGTCCACACCATGGTTTCAATGAAGTACAGCTGCTGGGTATTTTCTTCAGAAGTGTTGATTGGAAGTACCAGGTGGCTCTGGATGCAGCAAACAATGGGAACTTCAACACTAGAGTCCCAGCTGACGCCATCAAATTGATAGAGAACCTAGCTTCCAGCAGCAGCACAAAGAATGCTGACTTTGAGAGCTAAGCTGGATTCTGTTCACAACCTCTTGGTGGGTAAGAAGTCTATTCAGTTTGCTGCTGAGGTTGAGACATTTAAGCCAGCTGAAGAGTTTGAAGAAGAAGATGTCAACTACATCAATGGAGCAGGTTTTCAGGGTCAAAGGTACAACAATCAGCAAGGAAACAGAGGATTCAATGGGAACATGCAGAGGAGCAACTTTACAGGGAACAGAGTTCTTCTGGCTACACCCCCAAGCCTCAGTTTCAGAAGTCTGAATACCAGAAGCCTTACCAGAACAACAACTTCAGCAGGAACTATGACTCCTCATCTTATCAGCCTACACCAGCACCATCAGCTTTAAGCAAGATGGAAGCCATGCTTGAGCAGTTGCTAGAGGGTCAGTAGAAGATCACAGTTGACTTCAATGGCAAGATTAACGCCCTCTATAAGGATCTGAATGGGAAAATCGAAGCTCTGAACACTCATGTCAAGACTTTGGATACTCAAGTGGCTCAAACTGCTGGAGCTATGAAAAGGCAAGATGGATTTCTTCCAGGAAGAACATATACCAACCCAAGACACTCTGTCAATGCCATCAAGCTGAGGAGTGGAAAGAATCTGCAACCAGTGCAGAAAAGGGCCTAAGTACAGAGTATTTAGAGCAACTGCGGGAATTTGAAGATGAAGATTTCGCCAATTTTCAAGAGTGTCGATCGACACCAACCCCTCGGTGTGGATCGACACCAGAGGAACTTCACGGTTCTTCGACTTGAGGCGAAGCGATATCGAGTGAGGTCGATAAGCAGCTCGAAGGACGCTCGACACCACCTGCAGAGGCTAGTGTCGATCGACACCCACCTCTGGTGTCAATCGACACCCACCATAGAAGCAAGCTGCGATTTTTCAGACTCCAGAAAGTGCAGAGGAAAGGGTCTACAAGCTAAAGGTGCCTTATCCAAGGAACCAGAAGAAGACTAAACAGGAGCTGGAGGATGCTAGGATCAAAGCTATCATGGATAAGCTTGTGGTGGAGATTCTTTTGATAGATGCCATAAGTACTACTCCTGTGATCCAGAGATATGTGAAGAGAATGATGACTAAAAATCTGGGGCTGGAGCAAGGGACAATGCTGATTTCAGAGCAAGTGAGTGCAGTGATACAGAGCAAGATACCAGAGAAGCTGAAAGATCCTGAGAGCTTTGTTCTAGACTGCACAATCTTTTCTGAAAGGTTTGAGAGGTCATTATGTGATTTGGGGTCAAGTGTTAACTTGATGCCTTATTTAGTTGCTGTCAGCTTGGGCATGACTGATTTCCAGCCAACCAGGATATCTCTTATCTTAGCAGATAAATCTGTGAGAATTCCTGAACGCATTTTAGAGGATGTACCAGTTAAGGTGGGAGATTGTGTGATTCCCACAGACTTTGTGGTTCTAGCTTATGGGGAAGAACCAAAGGATCCCTTGATTTTGGGAAGGCCATTCCTAGCTACTGCAGGCGCCATCATAGATGTCAGGAAAGGGATCATTGCTCTGAATGTTGGCGATTTGGTGATGAACTTTGACATGGACAAGTTGATGAAGAGGCCAACAATAGATGGACACACATTCTATGTAGACTCCCTCACCAGTCTTGCAGAAGAGATCTTTCAAGAGATGCATCCTACCGATCCTTTGGAGAGGGCATTGACAGTTTCTGAAGAAGCAACAGAACATCTAGACAACATTGCCGCTGGTTATGTCAGAATGATGGATGCAAGTGAGCAAGTCATGCAGCTAGTGGAACAACAAAGAGCTGGTTGGAACCTCTGTAAAGGCTGCAAAACTGGGCGATTGGAGTGAAGAAAAAGCTCCTAAAATCGAACTCAAACAGCTCCCTGCAGGTCTAAGGTATGCTTTTCTGGGACCTAACTCTACATATCCTGTTATAGCTAGTGCTACCTTAAACAATACAGAGCTCACTTTACTGCTAAGTAAGCTGCACACTTTTCGCAAGGCTCTTGGTCATTCCCTTGATGACATTTCAGGTATCTCTCCAGAGTTGTGCATGCACAGGATACACCTTGAGGATTAGTCAAAGTCATCGATTGAGAACCAGAGGAGGCTGAATCTAAATCTGCAAGATGTGGTTAAGAAGGAAATCATGAAGCTTCTAGCTGCTGGGATCATATATCCCATTTCAGACAGCACTTGGGTCAGTCTAGTGCGTGTGGTTCCAAAGAAAGGAGGAGTCACAGTGGTGAAAAATGAGAAGAATGAGCTGATTCCTACAAGGACCATCACTGGCCACAGAAAGTGCATTGACTACAGGAAGCTCAACGCTGCTACAAGGAAGGACCACTTCCCATTGCCATTCATTGACCAGATGCTGGAAAGGTTGGTAAATCACTCTTACTACTGCTTCTAGGATGGCTACTTTGGCTTCTTTCAGATCCCCATTCACACAGATGACAAGGAGAAGACCACATTTACTTGTCCCTATGGCACATTTGCATATCGCAGAATGCCATTTGGACTCTGTAATGCTCTTGCGACATTTCAGAGGTGCATGCTTTCCATCTTCACTGATATGATTGAGAAGTATATGGAGGTCTTCATGGATGACTTCTCAGTATATGGATCCTCCTTCAAAGATTGCCTTGACAACCTCTGTCAAGTGCTTGCAAGATGTGAAGAGAAGCACCTAGTTCTGAACTGGGAGAAATGCCACTTTATGGTCAGAGATTGGATTGTACTTGGACATCGAGTTTCTGGTGAAGGCATTGAAGTAGACAAAAAGCCAAATCGAAGTGATGACAAGTCTGCAGCCACCAGATTGTGTGAAGTCAGTAATGAGCTTTCTAGGACATGCTGGATTTTACAGGAGGTTCATTAAGGATTTCAGCAAAATTGCAAGACCACTCACAGCTCTGCTTTGGAAGGATGTGAAGTTTGAATTTACTGAAGACTGTCATTCAGCCTTCCAGCAAATCAAACAAACCTTAGTGAGCGCCCCTATTGTGCAACCTCCTGATTGGGATCTTCCATTTGAGGTGATGTGTGATGCTTCAGACTTTGCAGTGGACGCTGTTCTGGGTCAGAGAAAGGAGAAGAAACTTCATGCCATCTACTATGCAAGCAGAACTTTAGATGATGCTTAAAAGAATTATGCAACCACAGAGAAGGAACTCTTGGCTGTGGTATTTGCATTTGAGAAGTTCAGACAGTACTTGGTTGGAGCTAAGGTAATTGTACACACTGACCATTCTGCTCTCAAGTTCCTGATGCAGAAGAAAGATGCAAAACCAAGACTGTTGAGATGGATTTTGCTGCTCCAAGAGTTTGACATTGAGATAAGGGACAAGAAACGGATTGAGAATGGGGTAGCAGATCATCTCTCAAGAATCAGGATTGAAGACAATGTCCCTATTGAAGATTTCCTGCCTGAGGAGAATATCTACCTCATTGAGGCAAGGTTGCAGCCTTCAGATATGGAAGACTTGCAGTTTTTTCGAGCTGCAGACAGGGTGTCGATCGACACCCACCACATGGTGTCGATCGACACCAACCTCGAGGCGAACCAATATCGAGCAGGATCGACATCGACATCGTCACCAAGTCGACACTGACTTAGTGTCGATCGACACACCCCCTCTGGTGTCGATCGACACACCCCCTCTGGTGTCGATCGACACCAGTCGCGTACTGCACTAGTCCTTCAGCAGATCCTGCGTGATGTCTTCTCTGAGCCTATCTGCGCTGTTACAGCCTCTTCTAGGCCTTGGTATGCTGATATTGCCAACTACCTAGCTGCAGATGAGGTCCCTGAAACCCTCAAAGGCTATGAGAAGAAGAAATTCTTGAGAGAACTCAGGAGATACTACTGGGATGAGCCTTACTTGTACAAGCACTGCTCAGATGGAATCTACAGAAGATGTCTTGCAGAAGCTGAAGTTCATAATGTGCTGTTCCATTGTCATGGCTCTGGGTATGCAGAACACTTTGCTACTTTCAAGACTGTCTCAAAAGTTCTACAAGCAGGTTTCTGGTGGCCTACAATGTTCAAAGATGATCAGACATTCATCTCACAATGTGATGTCTGCCAAAGGAGAGGGATGATCAGTAAGAGACATGAGATGCCACAGAACTTCATACTTGAGGTTGAAGATTTTGACTGCTGGGGCATCGATTTCATGGGATTCTTTCCTTCATCTTATGGGAACAAGTACATCCTGGTTGCAATGGATTATGTCTCCAAGTGGGTGGAAGCAATTGCCAGTCCACACAATGACTCTGCAGTGGTCCTGAAGCTATTCAAGACCATCATCTTTCCAAGATTTGGAGTACCACGGATTGTGATCAGTGATGGAGGAAAGCACTTTATTAATAGAGTGTTTGAGAAGCTGCTGCAGAAATATGGAGTTCATCACAAGGTTGCCACACTTTACCATCCTCAGACAAGTGGTCAGGTTGAAGTTTCCAACAGGCAGATCAAAATAATCCTGGAGAAGACAGTTGGAAAGACAAGAAAGGATTGGTAAGCCAAGTTAGATGATGCACTTTGGGCCTACAGGACAGCATTCAAGACACCACTTGGCGCCACTCCATTTCATTTGCTTTCTTAGAAAGCATGCCACCTTCTAGTGGAGCTTGAACACAAGGGAAATTGGGCTATCAAGAAGATGAATTTTGACTTGAAATCTGCAGCAGAGAGGCGCCAGATGCAGCTCAATGAGTTGGAGGAAATCAGACATCATGCATATGAGAACTCAAAGTTGTAAAGGAGATGATTAAGGCTTACCATGACAAGAAGATCCTTGCCAAACACTTTGAACCAAATGACCAGGTACTTTTGTATAACTTACGTTTACAATTATTTCCTGGAAAATTGCGTTCTCGTTGGTCAGGTCCCTTCACCATCAAAGAAGTCAGACCATATGGCGCAGTTGTTCTATCAACTCCAGAAGGCAGGGAGTTTGTTGTCAATGGGCAAAGTTTGATGAAGAATGTCTTCAAGCTTTCAGGATCATCAAGGAAGCATTGGTCTCGGCTCCTATAGTACAAGCTCCGGATTGGGATCTCCCCTTTGAGATGATGTGAGACGCTAGTGACTATGCTATAGGTGCTGTATTGGGTCAAAGGAAAGACAAGAGGCTTCACGTTATCTACTATACAAGCTGCACCTTGGATGACACGCAAGTGAAGTATGCAACAACCGAGAAGGAGCTACTTGCTGTTGTCTTTGCCTTTGAGAAGTTCAGATCATACTTGGTGGGCTCTAAGGTCATATTATACACTGATCATGCTGCTTTGAGGTACATCTACTCCAAGAAGGATATCAAGCTGAGGCTCTTAAGGTGGATTCTTCTTCTATAAGAGTTTGATATGGAGATCAAGGACAAGAAGGGCACAGAAAATGGGGTTGCTAATCACCTTTCAAGAATGAGGGTGAATGAAGCCTTACCTTTGGATGACTCACTTCCTGAGCAGCAGCTTATGATGGTCAAAACAGTGGTGAGTACAAGACTAGAGGATAAGCTTGAAGAAGTTTTGAGTTTCAAGGAAGAAGACTTACCTTGGTATGGTGATATCGTCAACTACTTGGCTTGTGGAGAGGAGCCGACTCATTTGGATCACTACCACAAGAAGAAGTTCATGAGAGAAGTCTCCCATTACTTTTGGGACGAGCCTTACCTGTACAAAAGAGGAGTGGACAGTTTGTATAGAAGGTGTGTTTCAAGGGAGGAAGCAAAAGACATTCTCCTACATTGCCACGTTTCATCATATGGAGGTCACTTTGCTTCATTCAAGACGGCGACTAAGGGGTTACAAGCTGGTTTCTGGTGGCCAACCCTCTTCAAAGACGCTCATGAGTTTGTTAAGTCATGTGAGCCTTCTCAAAGAGCTGGAAACATCACAAAGAGAAATGAGATGCCGCATGTGCATATCTTTGAAGTTGATGTGTTTGATGCTTAGGGAATTGACTTCATGGGTCCTTTCCCATCTTCTTATGGCAATAAGTACATCTTGGTGGCTGTTGATTATGTGTCAAAGTGGGTTGAGGCTATAGCTTCCCCAACTAATGATGCAAAGGTGGTGATCAGGCTATTCAAGTCTATCATCTTTCCAAGATTTGGGGTTTCAAAGGTAGTGATTAGTGATGGAGGAAGCCACTTCATCAACAAAGTCTTTGAAGGTCTTTTGAAGAAGTATGGGGTTAAGCACAAGGTAGCAATACCTTATCATCTTCAAACTAGTGGTCAAGTAGAGGTGTCTAACAGGCAGATCAAGGCTATTCTAGAGAGAACCGTTGGGGCTACTATAAAAGACTGGGCCAACAAACTTGATGATGCTTTATGGGCATATAGAACCGCCTTCAAGACTCCTATAGGCACCACTCCCTCCACTCTCCTCTACGGAAAGGCATGTCATCTTCCTGTTGAGCTGGAGCATAGAGCACTTTGGGCAGTGAAGCAGATGAACTTCAGCCTCAAGACGGCACAGGAGAGAAGGTTGATTCAACTCTACGAGCTTGATGAGCTAAGGCTAGATGCTTATGAGAGTGCAAAAGTCTACAAGGAGAGAACCAAGAAGTTCCATGATAAGAAGCTAGTTCTCAAGGACCTCAAGGAAGGAAGCTTAGTTTTGTTGTACAACTCGCGGCTAAAGCTATTCCCTGGAAAACTAAAGTCAAGGTGGTCTGGTCCATTTGAAGTAAAGGAAGTACTACCTTATTGGGCGGTTACATTGGTTGATAAGAAAGGAGAGAGTTTCACAGTGAATGGGAATAGAGTTAAGCCCTACATAACCAGTGATTTCAGCAAGGAGAGCACCACAATGCTTCTCCATGACCCCCCATCAGCCTAAACCAATTAACAAGTCAAGCTAAGAGACTTAAACCAAGCGCACTTGGGAGGCATTCCCATGTCTATCTTTGTATATATTTCTGCTTATTTTTGTTTGAATTTTATGCTTTTGCAAGTTAAGTGTGTAGGTGAAAGGATAAGGGATTGGCGATCATGATCTACGAGTCAGAAAGGGAAAGGAGGAAGTAGAGGCAAGAGATAGAGTGCTAGATCGACTTATCCTAGCTCGATCTTTACTAGATTGAGCTGATGAATCGAGTGAAGTCACTCGATCTTTGCTAGATCGAGTGGACAATCGAGTGAGTTAGTCGATCATGAGAGGATGACCCACCCACGTGTTTAAGTTTGAAATTCAAACGGGGTGTGGATCGACTGACCTCACTCAATCCTCGATCTGGATCGATCGGTTCGCTCGATCATGTCACTCGATCCTTACCAAAACGACCTCCAAATCGATCAAGGGACTCGATCCAGGATGCATGGCCAAAACCACGTGGAGTAATGAATCGAGTAGGAGACTCGATCCAAGGCTCGATTCAATTCAGATCGAGCCCCCAATCGAGCAAACCACTCGATCCCAAGCAACATGGGCATGAGATCGAGGTCAAGATCGACCTATTTGACTCGATCTCATGCCGAGGTTAGCAAAAAAGTTTCCCTCCTCTTTCTTTTCCCTCTTATTTTTAATTTTGAATCTTGGTCAAGGCAAGCATTTTGACCATGAAAGATGTGCCTTGACCAAACTTTTTCAGAAACCACTTGTGCATGTATCCAAAGATTTTTTGTCTTTAAAACCTCTCTTTGCTCATTTTATCTTCACACTTTGCAAAAACTGTTTTTCTAGAAAACCAAAATGAGAGAG
The DNA here is from genome assembly GCA_911865555.2 of Thlaspi arvense. Lineage (NCBI taxonomy): Eukaryota > Viridiplantae > Streptophyta > Magnoliopsida > Brassicales > Brassicaceae > Thlaspi > Thlaspi arvense. Next base: position 52,695,985 of record OU466857.2, read on the forward strand.
AGCGAGTTTGAGTTTTGAAAAGACTAGAGCATTTCATTTTCCTCTCATACAAAGGTATTTTCGAATTGCTTAAATTGCTTGCTTAAATTTTCAAGAAAATTCCTTTTTGTGATTTAGTTGAATGATTTGCTAGGGATTAGGCTATTTTTTAAAAAGTCATCTAAGTATTAGAAAAACTTCTTGATTTGCTATTATCTCTAAAGTTTTGCCTTTACTATTTGTTGATAATTTTTTCAAAATCTCTAAAAATCTTAGTTTATTATTATAAGTTCTTCTCTCCTTGACTTGCCTTTCTCTTTTAAATCGCCTCCTATACTCATTCTCCTCTTTGAGAACTTATATTTCAGGAACAATGGCACCAAAGAGAAGCAGAGACATGGCAACACAAGGAGAGGAAGTTCAACAAGTGGCTGAAGAGAGGGTTAGATGGACCAAAGAGGAGAAGTTGGCCAAGAAGAGGCTAGAGAGGCTGCGCTTTGAACCTACTAAGTTTTCTAGTAGAGACCTCTTGGAGAGGATGGGGCTGTTAGAAGACTTTGATGTGCTTCTCAAGGACATGGGGCTTGCATGCCTTTCAAGGATGGACTGCCCAACCTATCCTCAAGTCATGCTAGACTTCCTCTCAACCTTGGAGTTTTTCTATGAGAATCCGAGCCTCCCCACTCCATCACAAGGTCATCTCACGTTCAAAGTCAAGAGGCAAGCTTATCACCTCTCCATCCAAGAGCTTTGCCAAGCCTATGGTCTTAATGCCGCGGCCAAACAAGTGGAGTTCCCTCCTCTCAAAACCGCCAACGATCTGTGGGACTTGCTTTGCGACGACGGCTACAAGGCTAACACGGCGAAGATCAAGAAGGTACGCTACCCTGTGCTGAGATACGCCCTCTAACTCCTTGCCAACACCTTCAATGGGCGATCCGTGGCTCCGACAATCACCAAGAATGAGCTGTGCTTCCTTTTCCAAGGAATTAAGAATATCTTATGCAGCCAAGCAGAAAACGATGTGCCGATGAAGGATGAGCTTGGCGATGATGTCAACTATAGTTGTATCTTGGCCTCTTCTTTGGTCAAGTACAAGGCGTGGGCTTTGAGATGCAAGGCGAGCTCAGCACTCATTGGAGGCTTCCTTACACCGCTCTATATACAAGCCGGTGTACCTCTTCAAGAGTTTGAGCCTTGCGCGGAGAGAGCCTACATGGATGAGACATACATGCGAAACACGGATTCCTTAGGTCCCACGCCAGCTCCAGGGTTCTTTGCCTACTTGTTCTACGGTGAGAACAACACGAAGAGAGTATGCATCCTGCCTAACGTGGATGAGACGCACCTAGAAAGTTGTGGCACCATCAAGTTTGTTCCGAGTGAAGAGGAATGTTTTGCACCTCTTGGAGGCACAGCCGTACCACCTCAAGTTGCTCGTGCACCTTCAGAATCACCTCCTTCAGACGTCGTGATGCCAGCTAGCTTTGAACTTCCTAAGCTTGATTTTGAGCCAAGAACCAAAACCGAGAAGTTCCTTGCATATGTGGTAGAGATCCAGCGCAAGGTGAACAAGTGGCCAAGCAAGATGATCAAGAAGCTTACCAAGAAGATGAAGAACCTCCAAGGGATTTCATCTGAAGCATCTTCTAATGAGGAGGTTGAGCAACCAGAGAAGAGGAGGAAGTCAACGGGTGGTATAGAGATCCGTGAGCCGCAAGGAAGCAACCAAGCAGTAAGGCTTTCTCTCCATGAACCCTCGAGCACGATCAAAGGAAAGGGCATAGCCCACGACACTTCTAGCAAGAGCAGGAAGTCTGGAACACCCTCAAGTTCCAGCCATGCCTAGATCAAAGGTACCAACACACAATCTTGTAAATACCATGCATTTTTCTTCAGTTTTTGCTTTGTGCTTTGTCTCCTCTTGAATTTGTTTGCCACCGAGACGGTGTCATTCAAGTTTGGGGGAGAGTGTGTGTTATTTGACATGTTTTCTTTGATCTTATTTTGAGTTATCATGCTTAAGTCTTGCATTGCATCATCTAAGGCATAGAAAATACAAAAAAAAGATCATAAAATTTTCAAATAAAAATTTATGTAGTTTGCATTTGCATTGTTAAATATGGTAGGATTGAGTCTAGAATTTTAAACATTTAGGTTTTTTGTATTTACACTTGCATAGGGAGCAATGATGAAAAGATTTTCTTAAAAAAAGTGTTTTATACTCATGTATTAGTTCAAGGCCCTAGTTAGTAGTTCTTTGATGCATTGTGCAATCTTTGAAAGTAAGTTCTTACCATACTTAGAATCATTTGTTTTGATTTTCGTGGCTTAAGTTGAACACTCATGAATTGAATCCTTTCCTACTAAGTGAGAACCTTAATTTGACTTTTGAATTATCATACTTATGCATTTGAGAAAGGACACACAGATCACTTATACATATTTAGGCTCTCTTTTTCCCTTTTTACCACTCTCTTGTGAGCCTAGATAAGACTCCCCACCTTTACCCTTACCTTCCTTTCAAGCCAATGTTCTTGTGTGTTATCATTGTGAGGCCTCTTCTTTCGGTTGAACTTAGCATAAAGTGTTACGTCTAGGCGACATGAGTAGGCTCTCATTTGATTGCTAGCTTTGCATTGTGAAGCTAGTTTTAGGCTTTAAGATAGGATGGGATCACTTAGGTGTTGATGATTATTGCTTACTTGTTGCGGTTTTTCAAAGAGTTGGTGTTTTGGGATTTGATCAAAAGGGTTTCATGGTTTTAAGTGGTAGGCATTGTTTTAAAATAAATGTTCATGTTTGAAAAGAAGATAACTCTCAAAAAGAAAAGATAAAGAAAAAAAAAGATTGCTAAAAGAGCCAAAAGGCCAAGTAAAAAAAGAAAAAAAAAGGATTTGAGAAGAGAGCTATCAATGTATTGAAAAGAGCTAAGTAGGTTTATGGCCTTACCACTAGCCAAAAGGGTTTTAAAATGATGTGTTTAATTGGGTAATGCTTGGTAATTTGCCTTGTCTTTATGGGTAATCTCTAGGAGGATGAGTGAGCTTAAAAAGAAGAAGAAAAAAAAATAATAATGAGAGAGGGTTTTAGGATCATTGTTAGTGTATATGGGTAGATGAGAGTCTAGTCATGTATGCATCAATTGCCTTTACCTTTAGCATTATGCATAAAGTTCAACCATTTCTTAAGATAAACCATTGCTTGGAATACCCATTTAAATGAGATCATTTTCATCTCATAACCCTTGTCCTTTAGCCAAATGTATCCGGTTTTAAAGTGCATAAGTGTGATTTACGGTTTTGAGCTGAATGAATGTTAAAGGTTAGGATTCTTGGATTGTTTGGGATATGAGAGTCATGATTTGAGATTCAACATGTGATGAGTATGGCTAAGTCCTTTGGAGTATGGGTTTGTATGTTGCATCCTATGATTAAAAACTAGGACCATTGATTTGATTCATTTGAAAAGCACTTTTGCAAGAAATTTGAGCTCCCACTTTCAAACCTCTCTTCCTTTCTTGAATTTTGTTTGCTTGAGGGCAAGCGAAAGGCAAGTTTGGGGGAGTTGATATACTCATATATTTAGCATATTTAGCATACATTTAGTATAGTTTTCATACATTCATCTTGCATAAATAGGCGAGTTTGCACCATTTTAGGTCCTAGAGCACTTTTGCATTAGCATTTGCATGTTTCCTGCATTATTGCATCATATTCAGGTTGTTTTGGACACATTGGAGCTGTGGAAAGTTCGTGGACATGCTGAGGATTGAGAGGAGCTCGTGGACACTTAGGAGAAATCAGCCATTCTACAAGGGGACCGAGATCGAGAGGCAGATAAAGCTAGGCACGTCGATCTAGATGAGATCGACCAGAAGATCGACTAAGCTCGGATCATTTCAAGGAAGGGATCGAGGATGAGATCGAGAGAGGAGATCGATCGTGAGTACGGACGTGGGCCATGCCATGCAGAACGAGAGCCAGATCGAGTTCACGACTCGATCGTCCAAGGATCAAGTAGAAGATCGACCAAAAAGTGATCGATCCACCCGAAGATCGAGCCCGAGATCGATCATCCAACTCAATCTCTAGGACCTTATCCAGCCAGCTCATTTTGGGCATGTAGTGAGGGGACCATTTTGTTATGCTTAGCCATTTTGGGCAATTTCCTTTGGATCCACTCATTCTGTAGAGAACCAACTTTAGTTTTGCTTTCTCTTTTAGGCGATTTTCGCCATTGTTGAACTTTAAAAGCTTTTTCATGTTTTAAACTCTAATCTTTTGTTAATCATAAGCGTTTTCCTTAATCTTTTTGCTTTAATCATGCTTAGCTTTCTTTCTATTGCATTTCAATCGGTTTTATCCATGTGTAGCGAGTAGTCATCTTTGGGTTTGAGGGTGGGGCGATTTAAGTGGTTTAAAGGGTTAAGCTTTGGTCTTTTTCTTGTTCTTCATCTCATTCTCTTCTTGGATTTAGGCTCTTAGTGCTTAAAGAGTCTAGAGATAGATCTTTATGATCTTAGAGATTTCCTTACCTTAGCAGGATTCATGAATCTCCTAAAACCATATCCAAGAGAGTAGCTCATCCTTTCCCAAACACCATGGATGCTTAGGGAGCTAGTTAACCCACTTGTTGAGATCTTTGATTCAAGCTCTTCGATCTCTTTTTCCACCACACATCATGGGTTATGAGGAGAGATTGAAGAAGGGGTTCATACCAAACATCATGGATGAATCTATTTCAGTTTCTCAAGGCTTAGAGATAGCACAATATATGTAGATCTAATGTTTTTTAATCCAAAGCTTGAACCTTGAATCTCTTGAATATGACCCTCAACCTTGGATCCTCTTTTTAGTATTTTCAAAATCTCAAAAATCAGTCTTTTAGTTTAAAGTTGCATCTTTTGCTTAGTTCTTGCATAATCATTTTAAGTTGTTATAAATTCTCTGTTTTACTTGCTTTAGCTCTCGATTTTTAGTAATTAGTAGTCTTGCGTTTTCAACTCCTGGTCTTCTTCTAGTAGTTGTTAACCCTTCTAAGGGATTTTTAAAATAGTTTGCGTGGTCATTCAGCTCTTGCATTTAGTTTTTATCAATTTTACCATCCATTTACTCGATTTCACTTAGTTTTGCTTTACTCTTGCATTCTTAGTGGCTTTCTACAACCTAGGCTGTATTGACATCTTAAGTGCTACAATGATATGAGTAGCTTAAGGTTTTGATTTCAAAGAAGGAAAAATCCCAGTTTATCAAACGTATCACGGGGATGCCTGACGTCTGTCTGCATGCTCGTCTTAGACTTATAAGACCTGTTCCCAAACTTGGACCAGAAGGTCTGCATATGGGGCCACAGCAAAGGTGTGAGCATGCCTGTAGGGTGCTGTTCCAACCCGTAAATCATGCAGAGCTCAAAAGACTGATCTTGTAGTGAATCCCTCTGATCAGGAATGTGAGTGTGCCCTGCTGCGCAGTCCGATCCAGCTTGTTCTCGTAGTACATGCGAACTGTGGCGAGGAACTAGCAGACTAGATCGGGGAAAAAATCGTACTGTCGAGTCGCAGTTGTCCTCATCCCAATCCTTCTCAGGACCCGCATAACCTCCTCCTTGATGCCCAGCTGATTCATCCGCTTGTTATCTACGAATCTGGTGGGCAATATCTTCACATCCTGACACCAATTGTAGAACAGTGTGTAATATTCATCCTAGCCCTCCTGAATATTGCAAAAAGTGCAGGTATCCTTCATTATCTCCTCTCCCGGGGTGTCTTCCCAAGCAATTCCCGATGCTATCTTCTTGCCTTCGCGCTTTTGCTATGGTGGCAAGCACAGTGGTCCTGTGTTGACCGGTGGTTCGGAACCAGACGCCTCATTGATGGAGGAGGATGATCGGTGTCTTTTTTCACGTGGAGCCATATGCAAAAATCCACCAAAAACAAAGCCATCCAAAAATCTACCAAAATCATTCTAATTTCGAAAAATTCGAAAAATCAGTGAATTATGGTAAAACAAGCATCAACATTCATTCCCAACACTATGAGCAAAAAAATTCAATCCCACATTCAACCCAAAACATCTAAAATTTCCAGATTTTCGCAAGTTTCATCACCAATTCAAAAATTTCAAAAATTTGCAAATCAACCAATAACAACCATGATTCAATAGTTAAACCAAGCTAATCAGGCCGAAAATCGAATTTTACCAAACCTACGGCGGACTGAAATTTTGAGATTCCGAACACAGACCTTGCAGATCTGGAAAACGAGTGATAGATAATGAAAGAGGGTGAGAATCCACACGGATTGGGCTTCACTCAATTCGGTTAACAAAATCAAATGTTGTGATTTAAAGCTCTTATGTGTTCATGGGTATTGTGAAAAACTGATATTGGGAAGAAGAAGAAGGAGTTCTAACAGGTACCTCTGGTTTTGACTGGTGACGAGCGCCACCCCGTAAGTGGTGACGATCGCCACTGGTGGTGGCGAGCTATGGTGATCAGCTAGATGGTCACCACCTCGCCTATTTTGTTTTTTTCGGTTTTTCACATTTTTTTTATCTATACACGCAAAAATTAAACTAAGTACATGAAAAAGAAAATTTACTCGTGAGTTGCCTCCCACCAAGCGCTTCTTTTAAGTGTTTAGCTCGACTTTGAATATTGTTCAGATAACAGGTGCATCATCCAGAGACACGATGTGTCCTGCTGGAATATCGGCTTGCGCTCAATAATGCTTCACCCTTTGTCTATTCACAGTGAACTCCTCTCCTTTGGAGTTAAATATGACAACGGCGCCATATGGTCTAGCCTCTTTGATAATGAAGGGACCTGACCAATGAGATCACAGTTTACCAGGAAACAACTGTAAACGAGAGTTATAGAGAAGTACCTGATCATTGGGCTCGAAATGTGTGGAGATGATCTTCTTATCATGATATGCATTTTTCCTCTCCTTGTATAACTAAAATTTTTCATAGGCCAGATATCTGAGTTCATCCAGTTCATGGAGCTGAATCAAGCACCTCTTTGCAGCAGGCTTCAAATCGAAGTTCATCTTCTCGATAGGTCAATCTGCTTTGTGCTCCAATTCCACAGGAAGATGGCACGCCTTGCCATAGAGTAAGTGGAATGGTGTAGTCCTTAATTGCGTCTTGTAGGCAGTCCTGTAAGCCCATAGTGCATCATCCAATTTCGCAGCCCAGCACTTCTTTATCTTCCCTACTGTCTTCTCCACTATCTGCTTGATCTATCTGTTGGAGACTTCAACATATCCACTGGTCTGGGGATGATAAGGCATGGCTACACGGTGCTGAACACCATACTTCTTCAGCAGCTTGTCAATGACCTTGTTAACAAAGTGAGAACTACCATCACCTATAACAATTCGCGGGACACTAAATCTGGGAAAATAATAGTCTTAAACAGCTTTAAAACCACTGCAGAATCATTAGTAGGAGTAGCCAACGCCTCCACCCGCTTGGACACATAGTTAACAGAAACCAGATTGTGTCTGTTCCCATAGGATGAAGGAAAAGGACCCATGAAGTCAATGCCCCAACAATCAAAGACTTCAACCTCAAGGTTGAAGTTCTTTGGCATCTCATGTCTTCTACTAATCTTTCCTCTCCTCTAACAGGTATCACATCTTGTAATGAATGCCTGTGCATCCTGGAACATAGTAGCCCACCAGAAGCCTGCTTCAAGAACTTTGGAGACTATTTTGAATGTGGCGAAGTGTCCTGTATACTTAGAGCCATGACAATAGAACAGGACGTCTGGAACCTCAGCTTTTGCTATGCATCTCCTGTAAATCCCATATGCACCTCAGTTTCTGCTATTCATCTCCTGTAAATTCCATCTGCATAATGTCTATAAAGATATGGCTCATCCCAATAAAGTTTCCTAAGTTCTCTCAAGAACTTCTTTTTAACATACACCTTGAAATCTTGTGGTTCATCCTTTGCAACTAAGTAGTTGGCAATATCAGCATACCAAGGTTTCTTGGGATCAGTTACAGAATAAACTTGCTCTTGAAAAGCATTTCCCAAGCTTGCACAAATCATTATCAACATCTGTGTAGGGTGACGAGAGTCACCATGGGGGGTGACGATCGTCACCGGCTTCATATCGCAAACTAATCGCGTGTCTTCTAAATTGGTGACGAGCGTCACCCTCCTGGTGTCGCTCGTCACTGCCCTGTAGTTGCAACAGAGTTGCAGGTTTTCAAAACTTCCATCCTGCATTCAAGGTTCTATCAAGTATACATTCTCTTCAGGTAGGAAATCATTGATGGGGACGTCATCTTCAATCCTAATCCTGGAGAGATGATCAGCAACTCCATTCTCAACTCCCTTCTTGTCTTTAACTTCAATCTCAAACTCTTGGAGCAGCATAATCCATCTCAACAACCTTGGCTTTGCATCCTTATTCTGCATCAAGTACATCAGTGCAGAATGATCTGTATGGACCACGACCTTGGAGCCTACAAGCTATTGGTGAAATTTCTAAAAGGCAAAGACTACTGCCAACACTTCCTTCTTAGTAGTAGTATAGTTCTTCTGACCTTCATTCAATGTTCTGCTGGCATAATAGATGGTGTGTAGCTTCTTGTCTTTCCTCTGTCCCAGCACAACTCCAACAGCAAAGTCACTGGCGTCACACATCACCTCAAAAGGAAAATTATAGTCTGAAGGTTTTACAATAGGAGCTGTCACCAAGGCCTGTTTGATATGTTCGAAAGCAGACTGACATTCTGCAGAGAATTCAAAATTCACATCCTTGCAGAGAAGAGCAGTAAGAGGTCTTGCAATCTTGCTGAAATCCTTGATGAACCTTCTGTAGAACCCATCATGACCTAGAAACTCCTTAGTGATTTGACAAAATCTAGTGCCTGCAAGCTTGTCATGACACCAATTTTTGCCCTATCCACTTCAATGCCATCTCCAGAGACTCTATAGCTAAGAACAATAGCATCCTTCACCACAAAATGTCACTTCTCCTAATTCAGAACCAAATGTTTCTCCTCACATCTTTGCAGAACAGCACATAAGTTTTCCAAGCAGTCTTTGAAGGAAGACCCATAAACTGAGAAGTCATCCATAAAGACCTCCATAAACCTCTCAGTCATGTCTGTGAAAATCGACATCATGCATCTCTGGAAGGTCGCATGAGCATTACACAGTCCAAAAGATATTCTGCGATATGCAAATGTGCCATAGGGACAGGTAAAGGTTGTTTTCTCCTGATCATCTAGGAAGCAGTAATACTGGTGATTCGCCAGTCTCTCTAACATCTGATTGCTGAAAGGCAGAGGGAAGTGGTCTTTCCTGGTTGCTGCATTCAGATTCTTGTAGTCAATATACATCATGTGTCCATGATAAACGTCTTTCTTTTATGGTCTAATGCAGCAGAGAGGTTATCAAAACTCTAATGCAAGCAATGTTGTAGTAAGGCAAGCAGGAGAGTGTCAATCCACTTCTAGATGATAGAGAATCCACAGAGAATGCAAGGTCTAAGACAAATCTAAGCAAATGAGACAGTTTATGAGAAATAATCTAAAAACTAAATGCAGCAACCTAAACGGAGTGAAACCTATTTTAAAAATACTAGAAAGGAATCAGTTACCACGAGGAACAAACAGATAAATTAAAGGGAAGAGCTTCGAATTGTTAAAATTCGACTAGTGGATCGACCACAAGATCGACCACTAGATCGAGCAGAAACGATCGATCTCGTCTAAAACCGTAAGAACAATGAATCTAAAGACCGGGATGCTATCAGGTAACGAGCTAAAGATGATATGAGACGTAAATATGCTAGAAGAGAGGGCTTTAGGGTTGAGATTCATATAAGGGGTTTCAAAGAACGATCTTGGGTTTGAAACTTTGGATCGACTCACTTGGTGAGGATCTCTAAGCCTCGAAAACAAAACAAGATCTATCCGTGGCTTTCGGTATAGATCACTCTTTCATCCTCTCCTCCAAACCCGTGGCTTTTGGTGGAAAGAGAGGTCGAAAGGCAAGGAAAACAGATTTCGAACAATGGCTTAACTAATCCCCCAAACTTCCATGGCTTTTGGGAAGGGGTAACTAGTCTCTAAGGTGAGATCTTCCGAGACCCCTGGATCCTGTCAAGGTAAGGGACCTCTCTGATCATGAAGCTCTTGGCGTGAGAGTCTTCAAGCATTAAGCTTTCAGCACCTTAGAAGAGATAGCCTGAAAAACGTTTAGAAAACAAACCAAGATCGAACCTTTTCTACCCCTTAATCCTCTCAACCCCTCACCCAAAATAAACTACTCACTACACATAAAGTAAATCAAGCAAGGTAGAAGAAATGAAACGATGAACATGAAACAACGACTAGATTAAACGATAAGGTTCGAGAATACAAAAGCTTGAAAAGAAAACTGGTTCAACAATGGTGTTCTTCCGAAAACGAGAGAGAAAACTTGAAGCAAAAAAGTTAGAAAATATAAAAGTTATCGAAAAAGCATTCGCCGCCTTGCCTAATATGTCAAAACAGTCCAATGGTCCCCCCTTCGCTAACAGCCAAAAACGGTTGAAAGGACAGAGATCGACCATTGGATCGAGTTGTTCTCTCGATCATATCCGGCCATCGTGTCTTCGGCTCGATCCGGGTCTCGATCTTCCACGGTGAATCGAGTGCTGCATCCGATCTTGGTATCGATCTTAGGGAGGATCGAGTGGTGTACTCGATCCGGCTCTCGCTTTGCATGGCGTCATTTACGTCTGTACCGATACATCGATTGCTTCACTCGATCTCCATCTCGATCATTATCCTTGGATCGCCTAGTTGGCTCGATCTTCTGGTCGATCAACTCCTAGATCGACCGGCCATGCTCGATCTGCTCCTCGATCACTGGTCCTTAGCACACTCTCGAGCTTCCATGAACTGCTACATCGGCCTCCACACCTCCACGAACCTCCGTGTCTCCAAAGCAACCAGAAACAGCCTGGAATGGATGCAAAATGCAGAGAAAATGCATATGCTTATGCGAGAATGCTCTAGGACCCTAAGTGATGCAATCTAGCCTAAAACATGATACAAATGCATGAAAAACTACCTAATGAGTATGCAGAATGTATGCAATATGCAATGATATCAACTCCCCCAAACTTACTTCTTGCTTGCCCTCAAGCAACAAAAAAAACAAGTAAGGGAGAGAAGTTTTCAGAAAATTCAAAGGGGTTTTAAACTTTTTTGCAAAGGTGCCTTTCGAATAGATCATCTCAATGTCCTAGTTAACAATTCTAAAATGCTAAGCTTACACTCATACTCCAAAGGACTTAGCCATACTCATCACACAAAGAAATTCAAATCATGACTCTCTTATTCCTAACAATCAAAGAAATTCATCCTTTAACATTCATTAACATTCGAACCATGAATCAAACTTATGCACTTTAAAGCAAAACACATTTGGCTAAGGGTTACGGTTATGAGCATAGAATGATCTCATTTGAAAAGGGTTTATGATTAGACAAGGGTTTCTCTCAAAAATGGTTTGAACTAAAGCATAATGCTAAAGGTAAAGACAATTTATGCATACATGATTAGATTCTCATCTACCCATGTAAACTATCAAACAGTCCTATACCCCTCTCATTTAAGAAATTTAATCCTCATTCACCACTTAAGAGTCTACCCCTTATTCTCAACTTAGCAATCCCCAATTCAAAATAAAGACATTTTTAAACTTTTTAGGCTAGTGAAAAAGGTTTTGAAAAATAATTTTTGCTCTTAGGAATTTCTTATTAGTAGCTCTCTTATTATTACTATTTTTCTCTTCATTTTTTTTTTTTAATTTATTTGGCACTTAGGCTCTTTTATATTTTTTTTTTCTTTTCTTTTTCTCTTTTTTTTTTTTTTTTTATTTAGAGAGAGCTACCTTCTGAAATAGAGCATACTTAGTTTTTTAAAAATAAACCTTTCACTTAAAACCTCATTTCTTTCCTTAAAACACAAACTCTTTTGAACGAAAACAAATACACAAGAAAGCAACCCCAATGATCCCCCAAACTTATCATAAGCCTATACCTAGCTTCAAAATGTAAAGCTAGCAATCAATTATGAAAACCAAATCATGTCGCCTAAACCTAACACTTTATGCCAAGTTCAAACCGAAAATAAGGCCTCACAAAGATGTCACACAAGAACATTTGGCTTCAAAGGAGGGTAAGGTCCAAGGAGGGAGTTCTACTTAGGCTCACAAAGAGTGGTAAAAAGGAAGAAGAGAGCCTAAATATTTTAAAACCATGTGCTCATTTTCAAATGCATAAGAATGATAATTAGATTTTCAAATTAAGGTTTTCACTTAGTAGGATGAGTTTCAAATCATGAGAGTTCAATTCAAGCCACGAAAATCCTAACTAGTGATCCAAGCATGGTTAGAACTTACTTTCAAAGCATAAACAAAGCATTAGAGAACTACTAACTAGGGCATTGAAATGATTCATAAGTAAAACACCTTTTTAAGAAATCCTAACCCCTTATGCAAAATGCAAACAACCTAGGTGATATGAGAAATTCTAGACTCAATCCTAACATGTTTTTAAATAGATGAATGCAACTACATGAATCTTTGAAAAAATTTTAAAAATTTTACCAACTTTTCATGACTAAGACTCAAGGATGTAAAAAGGAAAATAAGATCAAAGAACACAAGATTAAATCACACAAGTACTCCCCCAAACTTGCTTGACACCGTCCCGGTGGCAAACTCATCCGAAGGAGCAAACAAACACAATGCAAGAAACAAATATGTGCGGTTATATACAATGGAGGAAGGTTGTTACCTCTTGTCTAGGCTCGGCTGGAACTTGAGGACGTTCCAGAGGAGCTAGAGATTGTTGCCTTTCCTTTGTTGCCTGGTTCTTGGAGGGAGTGGCGAGCCAGTTGAATGTTTTCTCCTTGGGTCTCGCGGATCACAACTCCTCCGGTTGAGAGTCTCCTCTTCTCGGGTTGTTGTATCTCCTGGCTTACAGCTGGCTTAGGCTGGCTTCCTTGGAGTTGTTTGACCTTCTTCCCCAGCTTCTTAAGCATCTTCCCTTGCCACTTGTTGATCTTCCGCTGCATCTCCACCACCGAGGCTAAGAACTTCTCGGTTTTGGTCTTAGGCTCAAAATCCAGCTTGGGAAGTGTGTAAACCTCGGGCATCTCATCCTCTGTTCCTGGAGACTCTGACCTTTGGCGCGGGGCAATGGCTGAAGCAGGCGGTCCTCCTAAAGGGGCAAAGCATTCTTCCTCCGTGGGTAAGAACTCGATGTTCCCAACACCAAGCAGCTCGGTCTCGTCTTTGTTGGGGAGGATGCACACTCTCTTCTTGTCTTCCTCATCTATGAAGAGGTAAGCATAAAACCCTTCTGCTGGCGTGCGTCCCAAGCTATCAGTGTTTATCATGTATGCTTCATCCATGAAAGCTCTGTTTGGGACGTGAGCAAAGTCATGGATGGGCACACCGGCTTGCACGAACAAAGGAGTAAGGAAACCGCCAATGTAGGAAGAGGTTGCCTTGCACCGTAAGGCATAAGCCTTGTACTTCACCAGAGAAGCCGCGAGCACACAGCCGTAATTCACTTCATCGCCGAGTTCATCTTCTATGGGCTCATCATTCGCATCCGGATCAGACACCAAGTGCTTCACGCCTTGGAAAAGGAAACACAGCTCCGTCTTCGTGACAGTAGGAGCAACAGACCTCCCACTGAATGTATTAGCTATCAGCTTCAAAGTATACCTCAGCACGGACTCCTAACTCTCTTGATCTTGGCGGTGTTGGCTTTGTAGTCTTCGTTGCTGATTAAGTCCCAAAACTCGTCGGCTTTCTTGAAGGCTGGGAACTCCACCTTGTGTGCATCAGCCTTGAGACCGTAGGCTTGGCATAGCTCGGGGATGGATAGTGTGTAGGCTTGGCGGCCAACCTTGAAATAGAGACGGCCTTGAGAAGGAACAGGTGCACTCGGATTCTCGTACCGGAACTCCAAAGTGGCCAGGAAATCTATCGTCACCTCGGGAATTGTAGGGCAGTCCATCCGCGATAGGCACCTCAGACCAATGTTCTTGAGGAGTTGGTCGAAGTCTCCAAGGATCCCGAGCCTGGACAGAAGCTCTCGATCAGCAAACTTTGTAGGTTCAAACCGGAGCCTTTCCAACCTCTTCTTATCCCTCTTCTCATCTTTGCTCCACCGGACCCTCTCTTGAACCACCACTTCTTGTGTTTCTCCTTCTTGCACTCGCTCCTCTCTTGTTCTCTTTGGTGCCATTGCTCCTGAAACAAATTTTTCTAGAGAATGATTAGCAAGAGGCGATTGAATGAGAATAAGAGAAGAGGAGAAGAAGATTTATATAAACTACTCTAGAATTTTGGGGATCAAACAAAAATAATAGCTAGATAAAAGGAAATAAAATCTTTGAGATACTGAAAATTAAGAAATTTTCCTATTACTTAGCTAATTTTAAAAATTCAAATCCGATCCTATATCCTAGAACAAGAACTTGCGATTTTTAAGGAGATTTTCTTGAAATAAAATCATTAAACCTTGAAAATACCTCTGCAAGAGTAGAGGATATCTTTGCTAAACTTTAAAAGCTTTTAAATTCTCACTCTCTTTGTAAGGAAAACTCGAGCAAACAGAAATGAGAGGGTGAGGAATAGATTGAAACATTTAAAGAGTTTAACAAACCAAAACAATGGGTGGTCAAAGTGGTTTCTGACAAAAGTCTTGGTCAAGGCACATCTTTCATGGTCAAAGATGCTTGCCTTGACCAAGTTTTGAATTTAAAAATTGGAGGGAAAGGAGTAAAGGAGGGAAAGAAAATTGTTACCTCGGCATGAGATCGAGTCCTTCTGGTCGATCTAGGACTCGATCTCATGCCTAAAATGGCTTAGATCGAGAGGGTTACTCGATTTGTGACTCGATTCAAGGTGAATCGAGCCCTGGATCGATTGACTCTCTCGATCATTGAGATGTTGGCTCCTCGGCTAAGTCCCTCTGATCGAGCTATGTCCTCGATTTAGGGGTCGATTTAGCATAGATCGAGTGATGGATCGAGTCGAGTGATCGATCAATTTTCAACAGATTTTTCCGAGAGAAATTGGATCGATCGATCCTTTTTCGTCAAGGTCGATCTTGTCACTCGTTCTCGTCTAGATCGACTGGCTCCTCTCGATTCACTGGCTCGATCTAGCAAAGATCGAGCCAGGATCAGTCGATCTAGCACTCGATCTCTAGCTTTATCTTAACCCATATTGCCCCTTTTGGAACCCAAAGATAAGGTTTAGATTCCTTATACCTGTTCCCACACACTAAAAACATAAAAACATAAAACTGAAAGAGAAATAAAAGCAAAAATATGTACAAGATAAACATGGGAATGCCTCCCAAGTGCGCTTTCTTTAATGTCTTTAGCTAGACCTTACTTGATCTAGGCGGATGGTGGGTCTTGGAGAAGCACCGAGGTACTCTCCTTGTCAAAGCTGTCCGCCAGGTAGGGCTTGACTCTGTGTCCGTTGACGGTGAATGCACTACCACTTCTTCCCATTAGAGTAACAGCTCCATATGGCAAGACCTCTTGAATCACGAACGGTCCGCTCCACCTTGATTTCAGCTTGCCCGGGAAGAGCTTCAGCCTCGAGTTGTACAGCAACACCAGTCCTCCTTCCTTAAGCTCCTTGGCAAACCAATTTCTTGTCATGAGCCTCCTTAGTCCGCTCCTTGTAGATCTTGGAACTCTCGTAAGCATTCAACCTCAACTCGTCCAGTTCGTGTAGCTGAATAAGACGCCTTTCCTGAGCCGTCTTGAGATCAAAGTTCAGCCTCTTCACAGCCCACAATGCACGGTGTTCCAGCTCAACCGGGAGGTGACAACCCTTTCCATAGAGTAGAGTGAAAGGGGTTGTACCAATCGGCGTCTTGAAGGCAGTACGGTAGGCCCAAAGAGCATCGTCCAGCTTCACTGACCAGTCCTTCCTTGTTGCTCCAACGGTCTTCTCCAGAATAGCTTTGATCTGCCTGTTAGAGACTTCCACCTGACCGCTCGTTTGAGGATGATACGGTGTAGCCACCTTATGCTTAACCCCATACTTTCTCAAGAGGCTCTCAAAAACCTTGTTTACAAAATGGCTTCCTCCATCACTTATAACAACCTTGGGTACCCCAAACCTTGGAAAGATGATACTCTTGAACAACTTGATCACAACCTTAGAGTCGTTTGTAGGGGAAGCAACAGCCTCAACCCATTTGGAGACATAATCCACAGCTACTAAGATGTACTTGTTGCCGTATGAAGAAGGAAAAGGCCCGATGAAGTCAATACCCCACGCATCGAACACGTCAACCTCGAAGATAGGAACTTGAGGCATTTCATTCCTCTTGGTAATGTTCCCTGCTTGCTGACATGCCTCACAGCTCTTCACAAACTCGTGTGCATCTTTGAAGATAGACGGCCACCAGAAACCCGCTTGCAACACTTTCGTGGCGGTCTTGAATGAAGCGAAGTGTCCTCCGTAGGAAGAGCCATGGCAATGATAGAGGATATCCCTGGCTTCTTCCTTTGTAACACATCTTCGGTACAAGCTGTCTACTCCTCTTTTGTATAGGTAAGGCTCATCCCAAAAGTAGTCACTAGCCTCCCTCAAAAACCTCTTCTTGTAATAGCTGTTGAGATGTGTTGGCTCCTCACCACATGCTAGGTAGTTCACCATATCAGCATACCATGGTAGATCCTCCTCTTTAAAACTCAACACTTCCTCAAACCTTCCTTCTAGCTTCCCACAAACAGCAGTAGTAATCGCCATAAGTTGTTCTTCTAGAAGAGAGTCGTCTAAAGGGAGAGACTCGTTGATCCTTAGCCTTGAGAGGTGGTCAGCGACTCCATTTTCTATCCCCTTCTTGTCTTTAATTTCCATGTCAAACTCCTGAAGTAAGAGAATCCATCTTAAGAGCCGAGGCTTAGTGTCTTTCTTTGAGTAGATGTAGCGTAGAGCAGCATGATCCGTGTATACAATAGCCTTGGAGCCAACGAGATACGATCTGAACTTCTCAAAGGCGAAGACTACTGCAAGCAGCTCCTTCTCCGTAGTGGTGTATCGTGATTGCGTGTCATCCAAGGTCCTTGAAGCATAATAGATCACATGTAGCTTCTTGTCCTTCTTCTGACCAAGGACTGCTCCTACAGCATAGTCACTAGCATCAGACATAATCTCCAAAGGGAGAGACCAGTCTGGTGCTTGGACTATAGGGGCTGACGTGAGGGCTTCCTTGATGGTCACGAAAGCCTTCAAACACTCCTCATCGAATACAAACTCAGCTTCCTTGCATAACAGCCGTGTAAGGGGGCGTGCAATCTTGGAGAAATCTTTGATGAAGCGCCTATAGAACCCTGCGTGTCCCAAGAAGCTTCTGATCCCTTTAACATTAACCGGCGGCTCCAAACCCATCATAACCTCAACCTTAGCCTGATCAACCTCAATACCCCTCTCTGAAATCTTGTGACCGAGCACTATCCCTTCCTTGACCATGAAGTGGCATTTCTCCCAGTTCAGCACCAGGTTTGTTTCTTCACAACGTTTAAGTACCCTGCAAAGATTCAACAAACACGCAGGAAAGGACGCACCATACACAGAGAAGTCATCCATAAACACTTCTACCATCTCCTCTATAAGATCGGAGAAGATCGACATCATACACCGCTGAAAGGTAGCCGGTGCATTACACAATCCAAACGGCATCCTTCGATATGCAAAGGTACCGTAGGGACATGTAAAAGTCGCTTTCTCCTGATCGTTTGGGTGAATAGGTATTTGGAAGAAACCGCTATACCCATCGAGAAAACAGTAGTAAGGGTGATTTGCAAGTCTCTCAAGCATCTGATCAATAAAAGGCAAAGGAAAATGGTCTTTTCTAGTCGCAAGGTTAAGTTTTCTATAGTCAATACACATTCTATGACTAGTAATGGTCCTAGTAGGGATAAGTTCATCCTTTTCATTCCTTATTACCGTGATCCCTCCCTTCTTAGGCACCATGTGTACAGGCGAAACCCACGTGCTGTCACTTATGGGATAGATCACGTCAGCCTCTAAAAGCTTAAGGATTTCCTTCTTAACAACCTCTTTCAAGTTAGGATTCAAACGCCTTTGATGTTCTACAGAAGTGGCGTTCTCATTATCCAAGTGAATCCTATGAGTGCAAAGCATTGGTGAAAGGCCTTTGATGTCACTTAAAGAGTACCCAATCGCCTTCCTATACTTTCTCAGCTCAGTTAAGAGCGAGTGCAACTCATCATCACTAAGGTTTTCGTTTACTATCACGGATTAGGTGTCATTAGGTCCTAAGAAAGCATACCTTAGCCTTTTTGGGAGCTCCTTAAGGTCCACCTTTGGGGCTAACAGCTCACTCCAGTCATCCTCGTGGCTGTTGTTGTTGTTCTCCTTCTTGGAACTCTCCTTTGAACTCGAGGCATGGCCCTTCAGACTGCTTTCCTCTATCGCTATCCCTTCTGTGATCGAGTCCTCTGGTCGATTCTCCTCTCGATGTCGTCTAGATCGAGCCATTTCACTGGATTCACTTACTCGATTTGATGTGGATCGCGTAAGGGATCGAGACGTTGAGTCGATCTCTTGATTGGACTCCAAAATGATCGGGGGGTCTTTCTCGATCGTCAACTCAATTGTTTCTTCTGATCGAGCATCATTCTCGATCTGTTGGTCGATTGTTGCACCGGATCGAGTTGGGTTCTCGATTGGCATGTCGATCTGACTCCTGGATCGAGTGATAGCGTCGATCTCGGGGTCGATTTCTAGGCAACATCCTTCTTCATTCTTGATGATTCTCCTCGAATCTAGCAGGTTCACGTACTCTTGGGTCCTTTGGTCCACATAGCCAAACTCTCCTGGCTCCTTAGTGAGTGCTAGCTTCAAATGGTCTTCTAAAGCTAGTTCTTCCAGCAACTCATCCGCCAAGGCATCCATCGTTTCGATATAGAAAGCTTGTCCTTCCATGGTTGGCTTCTTTAGAACCTTGTTGATGTCAAAATC
Organism: Thlaspi arvense; assembly: GCA_911865555.2. Lineage (NCBI taxonomy): Eukaryota > Viridiplantae > Streptophyta > Magnoliopsida > Brassicales > Brassicaceae > Thlaspi > Thlaspi arvense. The sequence goes on from OU466857.2 coordinate 52,715,013, forward strand.
TAGCCTGATCTCTTTCCCCAAATGCAAGGCAATCTTCCCATTCTTCACGTCTATTATGGCTCCGGCGGTTGCGAGGAATGGTCTCCCTAAGATGAGTGGGTCTTTCGGTTCCTCGTCCATCTCCAGCACTACAAAGTCTGTAGGTACATTCACACCACTGATTCGCACAGGTAAGTCTTCGAGCAGCCCTACCGGTAATCTCACGCTCCTATCAGCCAGCACCAATGAGATCCGACATTCCTTAAACCGAGTGAAACCAAGCTTCGTAGCCACGGAGTGAGGCATCAAGTTTATGCTAGCTCCGAGATCACACAAGCAACTCTTGAACTCTAGAGGACATAAAGCACAAGGTTTGGTGAAGCTTCCAGGATCTCCCAGCTTCTTAGGCACTATCTCCTTATGAATAACCGCGCTACACTCTTCGCTTAGTACAAGCACCTCTTTGCTTTCCTTGTTCTTCTTCACAAGGGTGTCCTTGAAGAACTTGGCGCACTTGGGCATCATAGCGAGACAGTCTACAAGAGGCAACTTTATCTCCACGTCTCTCAAGTGCTTCTCAAACAGGATCTGGTGCTTCTCTATTAACTGCTTTTTGAAACGACCCGGGAATGGCAACTTTGGTACGTAAGGTGGGGGCACGTAGTCATCCTTTTCCTTGGTGGTTTTCTCAGCCTTTTTCTCAATGAATGCCTTGTCACCTCTTCTCGGTCCTTGGATCCATACGTTGTCAAAGTTTATCTCCTCATTATCAGCTGAAAGTTTACCCTCCCCCTCTTGAATTACAACGTCCTCGTTGTTCTTTGAAGAGACCGGAGGTTCAAGCTCTTTGCCACTTCGTAACGTAATAGCATTGGCATACTCCTTGGGGTTTTGCTCACACTTTCCCGGGAGGCTGTTCTGTCCACTCGTGCTTGCCTTGCCCTTCTCCAGCTGCTTTATCTTGTTGTTGAGGTTTGTGATTTGAGTGGAGAAGTCGGTTAAGGATGAATCTAGCCGAGTGTTCATTTCAGCGAACTTCTGATTTGTAGAAGCTTGCCCTTGTATTAGCTGTTGGAACATTGCTTGAACCGGGTCAACTTGTTGTTGCATCGGTTGTTGTTGCTGTTGAGGTGCAAAGCCCGGAGGGTAGTTGGTAATATAACCCTTGTTTTGTTGTTGTTGCCCTTGACCTTGGAAACCACTGCTCGGTTGAAAACCTTTGTTGTAAGGGATGAAAGGCTTAGCTTGTTGAGCAGGGTACACTTGATCTTTAGGGTTGGCTACATTGGTGTTTCGGTAAGAGAGGTTGTTGTTCTGGTAGCCTTGCTTGTAGCCTTGAGACTTGTAGTTGTTTTGTCCAGCCACCCAATTTGCTTCTTCTTGGCTTAGCTCTAACTCCTCTTGGTTTTCATCAGCTTCACCAACGAAGTGAACATGCTTCTGGTTAGCTAAAACCAACTTGTCAATCTTCTCATGCAACGATTTGAGCTCCTTCTTGTGAGACTCTAATTCTGATCCCCTCGGTGCTCGGTCATAATCCTCAGCATAGTTTCCATCACTCAACGCCAGGTTCTCTATTAGCTCCATACCCTCTTCTACTTCTTGACCGAGGAAGTTCCCTTTGCTAGCTGTATCAAGCAACAACCGGATCTTTGGTGAAGCCCCACGGTATATGGTACTGAGTAAAGTCTCCTCACTGAACCCGTGATGAGGGCATAATCTTTGAAACGCTCCATAGCCTCATTGAATGTCTCGTTGTTCCTTTGAGTGAAACCGCTGATTTCGCTTCTCAACCGAGCAGTCCTGGTGCTTGAGAAGAACTTTGAGAGGAAAGCCTTCTTACATTCAGCCCATGATGTGATGGTGCCTTGTGGGAGGGTTTTCTCCCAGTGTCTAGCTTTGTCTCCGAGTGAAAAGGGGAAGAGACGCAGCTTGAAGGCATCTTCTGATATACCGTTGATCTTAATCATTCCACACACTTGCTCGAAATTATCCAAGTGCTCCAAGGGGTCTTCCATTGTTAAGCCGTGGAACTTGTTGTTTTGCACCATAGATATGAACCCCGGCTTGATCTCAAAGTTATTGTTTTGTACCGGAGGAGGAGTGATCCCAAACCTATTGTGGTGGGTATTGGGAGCATCTCCGGCTCCTATGATCCTCGGAGGTCTAGCCGCGTGTTGGGGGTTTCCATTGCCCCGTCCTGCTGGAGGTGGTCCTTCTGGATGCTCTTGTGCATCCATGTCTTCAAAGTTAACCAGACCTTGCTGAACAATCTCCTCAAAGGCTCTTGTTTGATCTCTGACTCTTCTTTGCCGTGAGTGACCAAGCTGATGAATGTTGTCTAAGAGTTGTAGAAGATTGTTGTCTCCCCTTGAAAACACACGGTTTAGAGTAGTAGGATTAGTAACTTGAAAAAGGTAAAGACTTAGTCTTTGCTAAGACCCAAATCTCTATGTTCTCTAAGCAACCTAGAATGGCAACGGCGCCATTTGATAAACGTCTTTCTTTTACGGTCTAATGCAGCAGAGAGGTTATCAAAACTCTAATGCAAGCAATGTTGTAGTAAGGCAAGCAGGAGAGTGTCAATCCACTTCTAGATGATAGAGAATCCACAGAGAATGCAAGGTCTAAGACAAATCTAAGCAAATGAGACAGTTTATGAGAAATAATCTAAAAACTAAATGCAGCAACCTAAACGGAGTGAAACCTATTTTAAAAATACTAGAAAGGAAGCAGTTACCACGAGGAACAAACAGATAAATTAAAGGGAAGAGCTTCGAATTGTTAAAATTCGACTAGTGGATCGACCAAAAGATCGACCACTAGATCGAGCAGAAACGATCGATCTCGTCTAAAACCGTAAGAACAATGAATCTAAAGACCAGGATGCTATCAGGTAACGAGCTAAAGATGATATGAGACGTAAATATGCTAGAAGAGAGGGCTTTAGGGTTGAGATTCATATAAGGGGTTTCAAGGAACGATCTTGGGTTTGAAACTTTGGATCGACTCACTTGGTGAGGATCTCTAAGCCTCGAAAACAAAACAAGATCTATCTGTGGCTTTTGGTATAGATCACCCTTTCATCCTCTCCTCCAAACCCATGGCTTTTGGTGGAAAGAGAGGTCGAAAGGCAAGGAAAACAGATTTCGAACAATGGCTTAACTAATCCCCCAAACTTCCATGGCTTTTGGGAAGGGGTAACTAGTCTCTAAGGTGAGATTTTCCGAGACCCCTGGATCCTGTCAAGGTAAGGGACCACTCGGATCATGAAGCTCTTGGCGTGAGAGTCTTCAAGCATTAAGCTTTCAGCACCTTAGAAGAGATAGCCTTAAAAACGTTTAGAAAACAAACCAAGATCGAACATTTTCTACCCCTTAATCCTCTCAACCCCTCACCCAAAATAAACTACTCACTACACATAAAGTAAATCAAGCAAGGTAGAAGAAATGAAACGATGAACATGAAACAACGACTAGATTAAACGATAAGGTTCGAGAATACAAAAGCTTGAAAAGAAAACTGGTTCAACAATGGTGTTCTTCCGAAAACGAGAGAGAAAACTTGAAGCAAAAAAGTTAGAAAATCTAAAAGTTATCGAAAAAGCATTCGCCGCCTTGCCTAATATGTCAAACAGTCCAATGGTCCCCCCTTCGCTAACAGCCAAAAACGGTTGAAAGACAGAGATCGACCATTGGATCGAGTTGTTCTCTCGATCATATCCAGCCATCGTGTCTTCGGCTCGATCCGGGTCTCGATCTTCCTCGGTGAATCGAGTGCTGCATCCGATCTTGGTATCGATCTTAGGGAGGATCGAGTGGTGTACTCGATCCGGCTCTCGCTTTGCATGGCGTCATTTACGTCCGTACCGATACATCGATTGCTTCACTCGATCTCCATCTCGATCATTATCCTTGGATCGCCTAGTTGGCTCGATCTTCTGGTCGATCAACTCCTAGATCGACCGGCCATGCTCGATCTGCTCTTCGATCACTGGTCCTTAGCACACTCCCGAGCTTCCATGAACTGCTACATCGGCCTCCACACCTCCACGAACCTCCGTGTCTCCAAAGCAACCAGAAACAGCCTGGAATGGATGCAAAATGCAGAGAAAATGCATATGCTTATGCAAGAATGCTCTAGGACCCTAAGTGATGCAATCTAGCCTAAAACATGATACAAATGCATGAAAAACTACCTAATGAGTATGCAGAATGTATGCAATATGCAATGATATCAGTCCAGTTAATGTTCTGCTAGGAATCAGGTCATCCTTGTCATTCTTCACCACTGTGACTCCTCCTTTCTTATGAACCACATGAACCGGAGTGACCCAGGCACTGTCAAATATGGGAAAGATAATTCCAGCTTCCAGGAGCTTCATGATCTCCTTCTTAACAACATCCTTCAAATTCGGAATCAGCCTCCTCTGATGCTCAATCAATGACTTCGACTCATCTTCTAAGTATATCCCGTGCATGCACAAGTTTGGAGAGATACCTGAAATGTTATCAAGAGAATAGCCGAGAGCTTTACGAAACCTGTGCAGCTTGCTTAGCAAAAGAGTGATCTTGCATTGTTCAATGAAGCATTAACAATAACTTGATAAGTAGAGTTCTCTCCAAGGAAAGTGCACCTTAGTCCTGCAGGGAGCTGTTAAAGCTCAACTTTTGGAGCTTTCGCTGCACTTCAGTCTCCCATTGTAGCAGCTTTCACAGAGGTACTGACTAGCTCCTCTTGTGCAACCAGTTGCATGACATAGGCAGTAGCACCATCATCTTTGCATACCCAGTAGCAGCTGCATCCAGATGCTCAGCCTCTACTGTAGAAGTGGTCAACGCCCTCTGTAAGGGATCTTCTTGACACATCTCTTGGAAAATATTCTTAGCTAGGTTGGTAAGAACATCCACATAGAATGTTTGTCCATCTATAGGTGACCTCTTCATCAGCTTGTCCATTTCGAAATTCATCAACAAGTCTCCATCATTCAGCTCTATTCTTCCCTTCCTGACATCTATGATGGCTCTAACAGTGGCCAGGAAAGGTCTGCCAAGAATCAGAGGATCTTTGAGTTCATCTTCATACTCCAGAACCACAAAAATCATTAGGAATCATACAATCTGCCACTTTGATAGGCACATCCTCTATCACACTTTCAGGAACTCTAACTGATCTATCAACTAGGACAAGAGATATCGTAGTAGCTTTAAAATCGGTCATCCCTAGGCTCTTGGTAACCAAAATGAGGCATTAGGTTCACACTAAAACCAATATCATACAATGATCTTTTAAACCTGTCTGAAAAGATAGTGCAGTCTAAATTAAAGCTTCTCAGATACTCTGTTTTGAATCACTGCACTGACCTGTTCATTGATCATCATGGCTCCGTGTTCTAGACTCAAGTTGTTGGTGACCATTCTCTTCACATATCTCCTAATAACAAGAGTAATCCTCACAGCTTTTATCAAGGGGATTTCAATCACTAGTTTGTCCATAATATCCTTGCATTTAGCATCTTCAAGCTCCTATTTAGACTTTTTTGGATGCTTAGGATAGGGTATCTTAGGCTTATACACCGTTTCCTTAGCATTGTTTGCAGTCTCAGGCGAAGCAGCTCTGTTTTTGGGGTTGCTGACGAGCGTCACCCTCCAGGTGACGATCATCACTGACCGGCGATGAGTCCTGGGTTACGAGCACTCTCCTCACCACTCCGTCAAAACGTAAATTATCCCTTTGTAAAATTGGTGACAAGCGACACCATTCAGGGGTGACGATTGTCACTCCGTCATTCTCAGCAGGAATTTTTTCATCTTCAACTTCTTCCTGTTCCACGATTTCCTCTGTACTTAAACTCTTCTTCAACACTGGTTGAAGGTTTCCTCCACTCCTCAGTGTGATGACATTCACATGGTGCTTGGGATTAGTGTCTGTCCTTCCAGGAAGAAATCCCTTTTGCATTTGAAAAGCACCTGCAGTTGGAGCAACCTGAACATCCAGCTTCTTCATGTGAGAGTTCAGACTCTCAATTTTTCCATTCAGAACCTGGTACAGCAAATCTATCATGCCATTGAAGTCCACAATCATCTTCTGCTGTATTTCTAGTATCTGGTCCAGTATAGCTTTCATCTTGTTGTCTTGTGCATGAGTAGTTTGATAGGAAGAAGAACCATAGTTCATGTTGAAGTTGCTGTTGTTCTGGTATGGTTTCTGAAACTCAGTCTTCTGGAACTGTGGCTTTGGAGTGTAACCAAAAGAATTCTGGTTTCCTCTGAACGTGGTCTTCTGATTAATTCCATTGTAACCTCTGTTCCATTGCTGATTTTCAAACCTTTGATTCTGAAATCCTCGTGCATTGATGAAGTTAACATCCTCTTGCTCATTTTCTACAGAATTTTCGAAAGTCTCTACCTCTGCAGCAAACTAAACTGATTTCTTTCCCACCAGAAGGCTATGCATGATGTTTAACTTAGCTTTAACCTCAGCGATTTGGTTTCCATCATTCAAACCAACTTGTTTCATCCTTTGATAGTCAGCATTCTTGGTGCTATTACCGCATGCCAAGTTTTCAATCAAAGTGAGTAAGGGAACAACTTACAGAACAGGAAATCATTGCTAACACTAATACCCTTGATGCTTGTAGCTAAATCATCAAACCTCTCTATGTGGTCCATAGGATGCTCATGTGGCAAGCCATGAAAAGGATGATGACCCACGAGCTGATAGTAAGCAGGTTTGATCTCAAAATCCTTCCTCTGGAATGTAGGAGGGCGGATTACAGCTTTGATGGTATAAAACTGGTCAGATCTGTTGTAATCTCCTAGAGTCTGCTGAGCAAAACGCCTAGCAGCGTTTTCAGCATCATTCTCAACTTGTTGAACCACCTGTTCAACTATGACATTGCCATTCTGATCTAGTCTCTGCCCCTCTTTATTCCGTATGTTTTCATCTCTGTCAACCAAGTGACCTTCTGCATCTTTAACCAAGACAAGCGAAGCAACCATTATAGACTATTTATTCGCTTTCGTGACGGTCCTTTCCAACATAGCTAGTTCGTCGATGCTCAAAGTCACAAGCTCCTTCTCTTTGTTGCTTCTTGTTCTGCGATTACGCATACACCTGAAACCAGCACAAAGAAAAGTAGTAAAACTTAGTAAACAAAATAAAACTAAGTCAAAATCCTAATACGAAAAATCTATCGGCAGCTATTAATCCCCGGCAACGGTGCCGAAACTTGATAGGGTCTAAGTTTTACACAATTATTTTACTATTGCAAGTGCACAATAAAGTAGTTGTAGCACAAAGGGTTACCGAATCCCAAAGCAGTTAGCTACTACAATATAGATTTTAGATTCAGATTAAGCTAAGCAGTAAATAATTAATGTAATGCGAAATAACTAAATGAATGTAAGCAGGAGATTTTGATTGATTGCTCTAAATTTCAGAGAGCTAAAAGCGCTAAGTCAGGATAATTCACAGGTTGAATCCAAGAATGTAGAATGCATGCAATCAGGAATGAATTAAAACCGTCTTCAACTTGAAACACAAAGATATAACTAATCAATTCTCATTGCAGAAGTTATCTATGCCTAATTCACAGAATTTCAAATCTCTTTGCAAATTCTAAAAAGTCAAGCAAGCTTTAATGATCAGGTTTCAATTGTTCACAAAAGTCGTAAGTTAAATCTCTTTGCAAATAGGCGTTTTGCTCATCTAATACTAGTTCAGGTGATTAACAGTGTTCTCACATCTATTAAGCAACCCAATGAATCTAGATGATTAGTCTAAGAATCGATATGAATGCAAGCACAAATGAAGAACCAATGGATTTTCTAACTGTTTGGCAATTCTACAAACTCTTCATTAACCTTTGAATCATCCTAACTTAACTAACGGATTACTCAAACACGAATGTGGATGAACAAATCATAACTGAATAATACTACATAAAATAGATTAAAGTAGAGATATAAGGGTTTGAAATCTTCTCTAAAAGAGTACTGGATTTGTCTCCCTCAATGCTCTGAAAACTATCTCTCTCAAAAGCTCTCTAGAAAATCGGTAACCAGATACTAGCCAACAATGGCTGAAAAACCTAATATACAGGTTAAAACACGAGCTGAGATTATCTTGTAAATAATGGTACTCTTGGGCCAAAAGTGTAAATTCCTCTCCATCTTTTAAATAAACCACGCAATTCTTCTCAGATCTGGGTGACGAGCGTCACTCGTGAGTGGTGACGATCGTCACCAATGCAGAATAACGTCTCGTGAGTTGGTTCCTTTGGGAATGATTCTTGCCTTGATCCAAAACCTCCAAAACTTCCAATTGTGCTCCAATCATGCTATAACCTACAAAGACTCAACTATGACTCTAAAAAGACTAAAAAGACTAAATAAAAATGACTTATATCATGGTTAAAAACCAGAAAAACCATGATATATCACTATGCTTCAGTGTCTGAATAGCTTATTAGTTAGGTGTAGGGTTTTCCAAGGATTCATGAATCATTGAATCAGACATAGATATGGTTATTCATCTGTTGTCCTCACCTATGATTGTTCTCATTGCTTCGATTAATTTGATCACCTAATCTCGGATTTAGGGTTTAATCTATTCATGAAAGTGCTTTAGATTGATTGATAGAACATAAGCGAGCAGGTTTTCCTTAGCCAACGAAAGTTGATGTTAAGGCGATATATGAACAAATCGAACCTGTTCATTAATGCTTGTTTAGAATTTTAAGTTCAAACGAAAGTTTAGGTACTTAGGTTGCTACACAAAGTCGTTGATGCCACAAAAGTGGATTAATTATATATTTATATATAAGTTCTAGATTGTTCTATAAACTGTCCTGAATAACTAAGTAGTTCTTGATCTCTGAATTCCTGTAAAATAGCGCTTTCTTTTACTGTCTTTAAACTGCTCTTACTTGCTATTTTCGTTTTTCCTTTCAAAACAACAACATATCATTGTCTTAGCTTAGTTTGTTTCATTAAGATTTGCAGTGTAACACTTGGTCCTTGTGGATTCGATCCCTACTTTACGACAACATTTGCTGTGCACTTGCAGTTGTCGGGGACCAGTACCATTAGCTGTGAATCTAGGACTGAAGTTTTGTCTAAGATTTACTAACTAGTTTCTTCTTTCACTTCTGTGGATTCAGGTGTATGCAGAGAAGAAGTAAAGATTTCGACAACCTCCTTCATCTCAACAACCAGGAACTTTGATAGGGCTCAGGTTTTACCCAATTAATTTACTACTGCAAGTGCACAGCAAAGCAGTTGTAGCATAAAAGGTTATCGAATCCCAAGGGAGTGAGCTTACTACACTAGCGATTATAGATTCGGATTAACCTAAGCAGTAATGAGTGTATGGAATGCGAAGTAACTAAAGTAGTGAAAGCAGGCGATTTTATGATTGTTTTTAAGCTTCAGAAAGCTAAAAGCGCTAAGTCAGGACATTTCGCAGGTTGAATCCGAGAATGTAGAATGCATGCAAGCAGGAATGAATTAAAACCATCTTAAACTCAAAACTCAATGATATACTGATCAATTCTCATTGCAGAAGTTATCTATGCTTAATTCATTGAATTCCAAATCTCTTTGCAAATTATAACAAGTTAAGCAAGCATTAAAGATCAGGTTTCGATTGTTCATAAAACTCCTATGTGAATCCTCTTTGCAAGTAGGCATTTTGCTCATCTAATACTAATTCAGGTGATAAACAATGTTCTCACATCTATTAAACAACCTAGGGTTTCGAAATCTAGATGATTAGTCCCAGAAATCGTTATGAATGCAAGCACATATGAAGAACCAATATATATTCCTAACAGTTTAGCGATTCTACAAATTCTTCATCAATCTTTGAAAAGTCGTAACTTAACTAACAGATTACTCAGACATGATCATGAAAACACAAAGCATAGTTGAATAAAACTGCATTAAAAGAATATAGTATGAGACAAAGGTGTCCAAAATCTTCTGTAAAAGAGTACAGGATCTGTCTCCCCAAAACCTCTAACTAAATCTCTCTCTAACATTCTCTGAATTCTAAGATACAAGATATCAGCCAACAATGGCTAAAGTTCTAATATATACAAGCTAAAACACGAGCTAGGGGTCTTCTTACAAATAGTAGAACTTTTGGGCCAAAAGTGTAATTTTATCCCTATCTTTTAATTTAACTCGCGACTCCTCTTCAGATGCTGATGACCAACGTCACCCTTGAGTGGTGATGATCGTCAACCATGCCCATGTAACGCTTCCGAGTTGCTAACATCATGGTTGATTCTTGCAATGATCCAAAAAACCTCCAATTATGCTCCAGTCATGCTATAACCTGCAAAGACTCTACTATGACTCTAAAAAGACCAAAAAGACTCAATAAAAAGGACTTATACCATGGTGAAGAACCATAAAAACCATGATATATTAACTCTCCCAGATTTAGGTTTTGCTTGCCCTCAAGCAAACATCAGACAAAGAACACGGCCGAGGTTTGAAAACAGAAACAGTCAGCTAAACATCAGGAACGCCACATTGATCAACACTTTCGAATCCACACACCACAGAGTCAACACAAGATCAAATTCCAGTCTAATCATCACAAGCTTATCAATCTCTCAAATCTAGTTCAAGCCCCTTCACGAAATCCGAAACCTCTACTGCTAACTCCTTATTTTTATCTAAGTAAGATATCTCATCAAGGATATATCAACTCAATCACTTACAAATTCTTTTCCCTTCCTAAACACTGAACAAATCAATCTCAACACAGCTCTCCTATTTTCTCTTCCGTTGATCTATTTTTCTTTAGATTTTTTTAATTTTTTTCAACTTCTTTTCTCATTTTTTTACAGTCTAAAATATGGTGCTACTCAATACTTGTCAGGAGACATGTTCTTGAGTGTTCACTACTGTTTTTCCTTGTAAGGAGACAGGGTCATGATGCACAATTCTATAGACTTTAACTCTTAAAAGCTGTATCAGGAAAAATCAAAGAGAGACTGCATCTAAACATCCTTGTTAGTGTTGAACGAGAGAACCAAGCTCCAAGATGAGAAGTTTAAAGTTCAATAAGGTTGAGTCAACGGAAAATTTTTCAGATTCACTAAAAACCTAAACCTTCATTGCTAGACTCATCTACCTATGACTTCCAATTTAGTAAGAGTTGTTATCAACTACTGTGGCAATGGTTCTTATAAGCATCAATGTTTTGTGGTTAGTTCCAAGAAAAACATACAGTTTCAAAATTTTGATCTATAAAACAGGTTTTTGACTCAAATTTAAGACTTTCAAAGCAAAACAAAATGTACACAACGTCAGTAGCCACCTCCCCCAGACTTAAACAAATTGTCCCCAATGTTATTAAGCCCGGATTTAGTGAAAATAGAAGAAGCAGAATGCAATGAGCAGAGTTAGCGGTACCTCGTGTTGGACGGGGTGACGAACATCACCCAGTATTAGTGACAATTGTCACCAGGTGGTTAGCTCGTGTCTTCTCAAATAATTCCGCTCTTCTCTTTTTTCTTTTTATGTATTAGAAAACGAAAAATAAACTAAAGTATAAAAACTAGAGAACTTACCAGTGGGTTGCCTCCCACGAAGCGCTTGTTTAAAGTCATTAGCTCGACTTTGATTACTGCTCAGACAACAGGTGCATCATCCAGAGACACAATATGTCCTGCTGGAATCTCGGCTTGCGTCCAATATTGTTTCACTCTCTGTCCATTGACAGTTAACTCCTCTCCTTTGGAGTTGATCAGGAAAATGGCTCCATGTGGTCTAGCCTCTTTAACAATGGAGGGACCTGACCAACGAGATCGCAGTTTACTAGGAAACAACTGTAAACAAGAGTTATAGGGAAGTATCTGGTCATTGGGCTCGAAATGTTTGGAGATGATCTTCTTATAATGATATGCATTTGTCCTCTCCTTGTATAACTTGGAGTTTTCATAGGCCAAATATCTGCTCTCATCCAGCTTTATTGAGCTGAATCAAGCGCCTATCAGCAGCAAGCTTTAAATCGAAGTTCAGCTTCTTGATGGCCCATTCGGCGTTGTACTCCAACTCTACTAAAAGATGGCACGCCTTGCCATAGAGTATATGGAATGGTGTAGTCCCAAGTGGCGTTTTGTAGGCAGTCCCATGAGCCCACAATGCATCATCCAATTTCGCTGACTAATCCTTCCTTGTCTTCCCCACTGTCTTCTCCAATATCTGCTTGATCTGTCTGTTGGAGACTTCAACCTGTCCACTGGTCTGGGGATGATAAGGTGTGGCCACTCTATGCTGAACACCATACTTCTTCAGGAGCCTGTCAAAGACCTTGTTAACAAAGTGAGAACCCCCATCACTGATAACCATTTCCGGGACACCAACTTCAGAACCATTGCAGCATTATTGGTAGGAGTAGCCAATGCCTCTACCTACTTGGATACATAGTCAACAACAACTAGAATGTATATGTTCCCATAGGTTGAAGGAAAAGGGCCCATGAAGTCAATGCCCCAATAGTCAAAGATTAAAACTCAAGAATGAAGTTCTGTGGCATCTCATGTCTTCTGCATACCTTTCCTCTCCTCTGACATGTATCGCAGCGTGTAATGAATGCATGTGCATCCTGAAACATAGTAGGCCACCAGAAGCCTGCTTGAAGAACTTTGGAGACTGTTTTGAATGTGGCAAAGAGTCCAGCATACTCTGAGCCATGCCAATGAAACTGGACGTCTGGAACCTCAGCTTCGGCTATACATCTCCTGTAAATCCCATTTGCAAAGTTTCTATAAAGGTATGGCTCATCCCAGTAAAATCTCTGAAGTTCTCTCAAGAACTTCTTCTTAGCATATCCCTTGAAATCATGTGATTCATCCTCTACAGCGAGATAGTTGGCAATATCAGCATATCAGTGGCTTTGGGGATCAGTAGTGGCATAAACTTGCTCTTCAAAAGCAGCTCCAAGCTGGCACAAATCATTGCCAACGTCTGTGTCAGGTTACGAGCATCACCAGAGTGGGTGGCGATCGTCACTGGGGTCGTACCTAGACTTGATCGCGAGTCTGCTGAAGCAGTTACGAGCGTCACCCTCTTGGTGTCGCTCATCACTGCCCTGTAGGTGCAAGAAGATTGCAGGTTTTCAATACTTTCTTCCTAAATCCAGTTTCTATCAAGTACATGTTCTCTTTAGGAAAGAAATCATTGATTGGGACATCATCTTCAATCTTGATCCTGGAGAGATGATCAGCAACTCCATTCTCAACTCCTTTCTTGTCTTTAACTTCAATATCAAACTCTTGAAGAAGCAGAATCCATCTCAACAACCTTGGCTTTGCATCATTCTTCTGCATCAGATACTTTAGTGCTGAATGGTCTGTATGGACCACGACCTTGGAGCCAACAAGGTACTGGCGAAACTTCTCAAAGCAAAGACCACTGTCAACAGTTCTTTCTCAGTAGTAGCATAGTTCTTTTGAGCTTCATCCAATGTCTTGATGGCATAGTAGATGGCGTGTAGTTTCTTGTCTTTCCTCTGTCCCAGCACTGCTCCAACTGCGAAATCACTGGCATCACACATAACCTCAAAAGGCAAGTCCCAATCTGGAGGTTGTACAATAGGAGCTGTCACCAAGGCCTGTTTGATCTGCTGAAAAGCTGATTGACATTCTGTAGAGAATTCAAGATTTACATCTTTGCAGAGAAGTGCAGTAAGAGGTCTTGCAATCTTGCTGAAGTCTTTGATAAATTTTCTGTAGAACCCAGCATGACCCAAAAAACTCCTCACTGCTTTGACAGAATTAAGCGCCTGCAAGCTTGTCATCACTTTGATTTTTGCCCTATCCACTTCTATGCCATCTCCAGAGACTTTGTGACCAAGAACAATGCCACCTTGTACCATAAAATGACACTTCTCCCAATTCAGAACCAAATACTTCTCTTCACATCTCTGCAGAACAGCACAAAGGTTTTCTAGGCAGTCTTTGAAGGAAGACCCATAAACAGAGAAGTCATCCATAAAGACCTCCATAAACCTTTAAATAATGTCAGTGAAGATGGACATCATGTATCTTTGGAAGGTTGCAGGAGCATTAAACAGTCCAAAAGGCATTATGCAATATGCGAATGTTCCATAAGGACATGTAAAGGTGGTTTTCTCCTGATCATCTGGATGGATGGGGATCTGAAAGAAGCCTAAATAGCCATCTAGGAAGCAGTAGTACTTGTGATTCGCCAGCCTCTCCAGCATCTGATCGATGAATGGCAGTGGGAGGTGATCTTTCCTTGTGGCTGCATTCAGCTTCCTGTAATCGATGCACATCCTGTGTCCAGTCACTGTTCTGGTGGGAATCAGATCTTTCTTATCGTTCTTCACCAATGTGTATCCTCCTTTCTTAGGAACCACATGAACCGGACTGTCCCAGGCGCGATCAGATATGGGATAGATGATCCCAGCTTGCAGCAGCTTCATGATCTCCTTCTTGACAACATGCTGCAGGTTCGGATTCAGTCTCCTCTGATGCTCCACTGATGATTTTGACTCATCCTCCAGATATATCCTATGCATGAACAAGTCTAGAGAAATACCTGAAATATCATCAAGAGAGTAGCCAAGAGCTTTGCAAAATCTGTGCAACTTGCTTAGCAAAAGGGTGAGCTCTGCATTGTTCAATGAAGTCACTAACAATAACAGGGTAAGTGGAGTTTTCTCCAAGGAAGGCGTACCTTAGCCCTGCAGGGAGCTCTTTAAGCTCAACAATTGGTGCTTTTGCTGCACTCCAATCGCCCATTGCAGCAGCTTTCGCAGATGTGCTGACTAGCTCTTCCTATCCAACCAGTTGCATGACATGTGCAGTAGCATCCATCATCTTTGCATAACCAGTCGCAGCTGCATCTAGATGCTCAAACTCTGCTGTAAAAGTGGTCAACGCCCTCTCCAGGGGATCTTCTGGACTCATCTCTTGGAAGATTTGCTCAGTAAGGTTGGTAAGAACATCCACATATAATGTATGTTGATAAATGATAACACGTTTTTATTACTAAGCAATGCAAGTAGGAGAGGTTATCAAAACTCAAATGCAACACTGAGATGTAGTATAGCATGCAAGTGAGGTATCAATCCACACCTAGGAGTAGGAAGTACACTAAGAATGCAAGGGAATGAGTAAATCTAAGCAGAATGGTAAAATGATTGGTATAAGTGCAACGATCTAATGCAATGCAAAACAATTTTAAATCCCTGGAAGAGGGTTAACTACCATGAGGAATAAGCAAAAGATTAAAAATGCAAAGCTACTAAAAACTAAAAATCGACCAGTGAATCGACCACATGATCGAGCACTGGATCGAGCAGAATGGATCGATCTAACAAACAACTTCAAGCAAATAACTTCTAACGAACAGGATGCAAACTAAATGACAAGCGAATGATTAACTGAGGTTTAAAACACTAAAAGAGGGGGTTCAGGGTCGAGGGTCATATTCAAGGGTATCAAAGATTCAAGCTTTGGTTTGAAAACATTTAGATCTACTCACTTTGTGAGGTTCTCTAGGTCTTGAAAACAAAACAAGAACCATCCATGGCGTGTGGCGTGGTTCACTTCCTCAATCTCTTCTCCAAACCCATGGCGTTTGGTGGAAAAAGAGATCGAAGAGCAAGAAACACAGATTTCAAATATTAACCTAATTAATCCCCTAAACAACCATGGCATATGGGAAAGGAAGGATTAGCCTCTAGGATCTGGTTTTCCAGGACATCTGAATCCTGTCAAGGTAAGACAGCCTTTAGATCATAGAAACCTCTTCCGAGGCTCTCTAGGGTTCAAGTTCCCAAGATCCTAGAAGAGAAGGCATGAAGAACAAAGAAAACACAAAGCTTTAAACCCCTTCAACCCTTTTGAATCTCCTCAACCCAAAACCTGAAACGACTACTCACTACACATGTTTAAGATCAAAGCAAAAGCAATAAACAAAATGCTAAGCATGATCAACGAAAGATTAAAAGGAAATATTGCTTAATATTAAAAGATTCAAAGTTTAAAAACTGAAAAATCTTAACTCACAATGGCGAAATCGCCTAAGGTAGATGATAACAAAAAGCAAAAGACAGAATGAAGATAGTGAAAGCGAATGGCTGCTTTTGCCAAAAAAGCAAAAGACAGAATAAACAGAAAGTTTTGGGACTGTTTTGTCAAAGCCAAATGCACATGTTTATGATGTAGTATAGTGCAAGAGGTATCAATCCAGCCTAGGTTGTAGAAAGACACTAAGAATGCAAGAGCAATGCAAAGCTAAGAAAATTCGGGTAAATGAGGGAGAAATTCTACAAAAACTAAATGCAATGCGAAATGAACAAGAAAACTGTTTTAAAATCCATGGAAGAGGGTTAACAACTACTGGAAAAGACTGCGGATTAAAAATGCAAAACTACTAATTACTAAAAATTGAAAGCTAAAGCGGGTAAATAGAAAACTTCTAGCAACTTAAGGTGATATGCAATAAAACTAAAGTAAAGATGCGAACTTTAAGACTTGGAAATTAAAACTTGAGGTTTTGAAATGCTAAAAGGAGGATCTAAGGTCGAGGGTCATATTAAGAAGGTTAAAGATTCAAGGTTGGGGTTTGAAAACATAAATCTACACTTTTTGTGCTATCCCTAAGCTTTGAGAAACTAAAATAGATCTATCCTTGGTGTATGGTATAGATTCTTTCCTCAACCTCTCCTCCTAACCCATGGTGTATAGTGGAAAAAGAGGTCAAACAGCATAAATCATAGATCTCAAAACGTGGCTTAACTAGCTCCCTAAGCATCCATGGTGTGTGGGAAAGGATGAGCTAGTCTCTTGGATTTAGTTTTCAGAGACTCCTGAATCCTGCTAAGGTAAGGAGATCTCCAAGATCATAAAGATCTTTCCCAAGACTCTTTAGGCATTAAGCCCTCAAATCCAAGAAGAGAATGAGTTAAGAACAAGAAAAAGTCCCAAGCTTAAACCCTTAAACCCTCTTAATCACCCCAACCTTAAACCCAAAGACAAACTACTCACTACACATTGTTAAAACCAAAGAAAATGCCATAGATGAAAAGCTAAACATCAATAAACTACTAAGCAAGGAGAACGATTAAGAAAAGTACTTAGATTAAGCAAGATTAAGATTCAAAACATGAAAAAGCTTGAAAAGGTTCAACAATGGCTCAAATCGCCTTCGACGGTAAGCAAAATCTAAAAGAAGTAAAGACATAACGAATGGTTCAGGATCCTCTTTGCCCAAAATAGGGTAAACAAGAAATCGTCCCCCCCCTTCACAAAAGTCCAAAAAATGAGCTGGCCGGATAAGGTGCAGAGATCGAGCTGAACACTCGATCTGATGCTCGATCTTCCATGG
This sequence comes from Thlaspi arvense, assembly GCA_911865555.2. Classification (NCBI taxonomy): domain Eukaryota; kingdom Viridiplantae; phylum Streptophyta; class Magnoliopsida; order Brassicales; family Brassicaceae; genus Thlaspi; species Thlaspi arvense. Next base: position 52,732,370 of record OU466857.2, read on the forward strand.
ATCGTCTTCTCCTTGCTCGATCTTTGGGTCGATTTGGTAAGATGGATCGATTGCACCACTTGATCTTCTGGTCGATCCTTGGATGATCGAGTCTTGGTCTCGATCTTGCACTCGTTCTGCTTGTCCGATCTAGAGCTTGATCCTCCTTGAAATGGCTTGAGTAACTCGATCTTCTGGTTGATCTCATCTAGATCGACCTGCCTAGCACGATCTGCGCCTTGATCTCGGGTCCTTTGCATGCATGGCCGAGTTCCTTCACGTGTCCACAAGCTCAGTTTGATCCTTAGCACGTCCACGCAACCTCTACAGCTCCAGTGTGTCCAAAACAACCTGAATATGATGCAAGTATGCAAGAAATATGCAAATGCTTATGCAAAGTGCACTTAGGACCTAAATTGAGACAAATGATGCAAACCTAGCCTATTATGAAGAATGTATGCATGAAAACTATCTAAATACATGCTAAGTATGCAAAATATGTAAGTATATCAACTCCCCCAAACTTGCCTTTTGCTTGCCCTTAAGCAAACAAAATTCAGGAAAGGAAGAGAGGTTTAAAAGTGGGAGCTCAAATTTCCAAAAGTGTTTATGCAAATGAATCATCAATGGTCCTAGTTCTCAATCCTAAAATGCATCACAAAAACTCATACTCCAAAGAACTTAGCCATACTCATCACATATTGAACTTCAAATCATGACACACCTAATCCAAACAATCCAAGAATCCTAACCTTTAACATTCAATTATTGATCAAACCGCGAATCACACTTATGCATCTAAAACCGAATAAATTTGGCTAGGGACATGGTTATGAGACAAAAATGATCTCATTTATAAGGGGTAATTCAAACAGTGGGTTCTCTCAAAGAAGGTTGAACTTATGCATAATGCTAAAGGTAAAGACAATTGATGCATACATGACTAGACTCTCATCTACCCATATACACTAATAATGATCCTTAACCCTTCTCATTTTTCTTTTCTTTTTAAGCTCAGTCACCCTCCTAAAGACTACCCACATCAACAAGGCAAGGCGCCAAGCGAAACCCAAATAAAAACATCATTTTAAAACCCTTTTGGCTAGTGGTAAGGCTATAAACATATTTAGCTCATTTCAATACTTTTGGTAGCTCTCTTCTCTTATTATTTTTTTGTCTTTTTAAACTTGGCCTTTTGACTCTTTTCTTTTCTGATTTTTTTTTCTTTTTGAGAGCTATCTTCTTTCTTTTAAACTAGAGCTTTCATTTTAAACACAAGACCTACCACTTAAAACCATTTATTCCCCTTTTGTTCAAATCCCAAACACAAAATCTTTTCAAACCGAAACCAAAGCAAAACAACTCCCATGATACCCCGCCCCAAATCAATCCTAAAAATAGCTTCAAAATGCAAAGCTAGCATCAATATGAGAGCCTAATCATGTCGCATAAACCTAACACTTTATGCCAAGTTTAAACCAAAAATAAGGCCTCACAAATCACACAAGAAAATCTTTGGCTTGAAAGGAGGATAAGGGTCAAGGTGAGGAGTTCTACTTAGGCTTACAAGAGAGTGGTGAAAGGTATAAGAAAGCCTAAATATGTATATGTGAACCATGTATCCTTTTTCAAATGCATAAGTATGATAATTCAAATTCAAGTTAAGGTTCTCACTTAGTAGGAAAGAATTCAATTCATGAATGTTTCAGCAGGACAAGAAAATCAATTCAAATGATCCAAGTATGGTTAGAGCTTACTTTCAAAGTTCATATAATGCATCAAAGAACTACTAACTAGGGCCTTGAATCAGTTCATGAGAACAAACACTTTACAAGGAAAATTTCATATCATTGCCCCCAAATACAAATGCAAACAACCTAAATGCTTAAAATTCTAGACTCAATCCTACAATATTTAACAATGCAAATGCAAGCTACATGAATTTTTTTGAAAATTTTGAAACTTTTTCTTTTTTTTTGTATTTTTCTATGTCAATGCAAGACTCAAAGATGATAACAGAAAATAAGATCCAAATAAAACATGTCAAAGCACATACTCCCCCAAACTTGAATGACACCGTCTCGGTGGCAAACAAAGTCTAGAGGAGTTCAAAAACTCAAAGCGAAAATGAATGTTATTTACAAGGTTGTGTGTTGGTACCTTGGAGCTAGGCACGGCTGGAGCTTGAGGATGCTCCAGACTTCCTGCTCTTTCTAGGAGTCTCGTGGGTTGTCTCTTTGCCTTTGCCCTTGCTTGTGCCTTCATGGAGAGAAGGCCGAGGAGCTTGAGCGCTTCCTTGAGGCTCACGGATCTCAATCCCTCCGGTGGATCTCCTTCTCTTCTCTGGTTGCTCAACCTTCTCACTTGAAGACCCCTCAGATGAGCTCCCTTGAAGGTCTTTGATCTTCTTGGCAAGCTTCTTAATCATCTTGCTTTACCACTTGTTCACCTTCCGCTGAATCTCTACCATGGATGCAAAGAACTTCTCGGTTTTGGTTCTTGTCTCAAAATCAAGCTTAGGGAGTTCAAAGCTAGCTGGCATCACGAGATCTAAAGGGGGTGACTCTAAAGGTGCACGAGCGACTTGAGGCAGCGCGGCTGTGGGTCCAAGAGGCGCAAAACATTCCTCTTCAGTCGGAACGAACTCGATGGTGCCCATGTTCTCTAGGTGCGTCTCATCCTGATTAGGCAGGATGCACACCCTCTTTTTGTTGTTGTCACCGTAGAACAAGTAGGCGTAGAACTCTGGATCTGGCATGGGACCTAAGGAATCCGTGTTGCGCATGTAAGTCTCGTCCATGTAGGCTCTCTCCGCACAAGGCTCAAACTCTTGAATGGGTACTCCGACTTGTATGAACAGCGGTGTGAGGAAGCCTCCTATGAGCGCTGAGCTCGCCTTGCACCTCATTGCTGACGCCTTGTACTTGACCAAAGAGGAAGCCAAAATACAACCAGAGTTGACATCATTGCCAAGCTCATCCTTCATCGGCACATCATTCTCCTCTCGGCTGCATAAGACCTTTTTAATCCCTTGGAAGAGAAAGCACAGCTTATTCTTGGTGACTGTTGGAGACACGGATCGCCCACTGAAGGTGTTGGCTAGGAGTTTGAGGGCGTATCTCAGCACGGGGTTGCGAACTTTCTTGATCTTTGCGGTATTAGCCTTGTAGCCCTCGTCGCAGAGCAAGTCCCACAAGTCGTTGGCTGTCTTGAGAGGAGGGAACTCCACTTGCTTGGCTGCAGCATTAAGACCGTAGGCTTGGCACAGCTCTAGGATGGAGAGGTGATAAGCTTGCCTCCTGATCTTGAAGGTGAGGTGACCTTGTGATGGAGTGGGGAGGCTCGGATTCTCATAGGAAAACTCCAAGGTTGAGAGAAAGTCAAGCGTGACTTCTGGATATGTGGGGCAATCCATCCTCTCCAAGAGGTCTTTGCTTGCGAATTTGGTTGGTTCAAAGTGCAGCCTCTCAAGTCTCTTCTTAGCCTTCTTCTCCTCCTTACTCTCTTGCACCACTTGTTGAGCTTCTTCTCCTTGTCCCTCTACTTCTCTGCTTCTCTTAGGTGCCATGGTGCCTGAAATTCAGATTCTCAAAGAGAAGAATGAGTATAGGCGGCTAAATAAAGATAATGAGAGAGCAAGAAAGAAAAACTCATAACAATAAGCTTAGATTTTTAGGGATTTTATAAAAACTGAAGCTAAATATTAGAAGGAAATATCTCTAGATAGGATCAAATCTAGCAATTTTCCTAATATTTAGCTGCTTCTAAAAATTATCCTAATCCCTTAACATCTAACAATCACCCTAAGCTAACAAAAGGAATTTTTCTAAAAAATTAAAACAATCAATGCAATAAACCGAAAATACCTTTGAAAAGGATAAAAGCAAGAAGTTCTTAGTCTTAAAACAAAGCTCACACTCTCTCTTTACTTTTAGAAAACAGTTCGAACACAAATGAGAGAGAGTGTGGATGCATGTGGTTATAAAAACCAAGAAAACCATGGACAAAAAGAAGTGGTTTCTGAAAAAGTGTGGTCAAGGCACATCTTTCATGGTCAAATATGTTTGCCTTGACCACAATTCAAATTTAAAACAGGAGGGAAAGAGAAAAGAGGGGGAAAACTTAAACTTACCTCGACATTAGATCGAGTCCATTTGGTCGATCTTGAACTCGATCTCATGCTCATGTTGGCTAGGATCGAGAGGGTTGATCGATTAGGGGCTCGATTCGATTTGAATCGAGTCCTAGATCGAGTATGCCCCTTCGTTCCAAGATTCTACGTCCTTATGGCCATGCTCCTTGGATCGAGCCACGTGATCGATTTGGAGGTCGTTTTGGCAAGGATCAAGTGACATGATCGAGTGAAATGATCGATCTATCTCGAGGATCGAGTGAGGTCAGTCGATCCATACCCCATTTGCATTTCAAGCTAAACACATGGGTGGGTCATCCTCTCACAATCGACTGACTTACTCGATTGTCTACTCGATCTCATCTAAATCGAGTGACTTCACTCGATTCACTAGCTCGATCTAGTAAAGATCGAGCCAAAGTAGGTCGATCTATCACTCGATCTCTTGTCTTTACTTCCTCCTTCTTTGCCCCTTTTTTACTCCAAGATCATGATCTCCAGTCCCTTATCCTTTCACCTACACTCTTAGACATAAAAAGCATAAAACTGAAATAGAAATAAAGTAAAAATATGTACAAGATAGACATGGAAATGCCTCCCAAGTGCACTTGTTCAACGTTATAAGCTTGACTTTACTTAGTTCAGGCTAGAGGTGGGTCTTGGAGAAGCAATGTAGTGCTCTCCTTGCTGCATTCACTCACCAGGTAGGGTTTGACTCTGTGTCCATTAACCGTGAAGCTCTCCCCGTTCTTGCCAACCAATGTAACCGCTCCATAAGGTAGTTCTTCTATGATCTCAAAAGGTCCGCTCCACCTAGACTTCAGCTTTCCAGGGAACAACTTCATCCTTGAGTTGTAGAGTAGGACCAGACTGCCTTCCTTCAGCTCCTTATACACCAGCTTCTTGTCATGAACCGCCTTGGTCCTCTCCTTGTAAATCTTAGCACTCTCATAAGCATCTAGCCTTAGCTCATCAAGTTCATGGAGTTGCACCAACCTTCTCTCCTGTGTCGTGTTGAGACTGAAGTTCACTTGCTTCACTGCCCAAAGAGCCTTGTGATCTAACTCAACAGGTAGGTGACAGGACTTGCCATAAAGAAGGTTGAAAGGAGTAGTACCAATGGGAGTCTTGAAATCTGTTATATACGCCCATAAAGCTTCATCAAGCTTTCTCGTCCAATCCTTTCTAGTAACTCCAGCAGTTTTCTCAAGAATAGCCTTGATTTGCCGATTAGACACCTCCACTTGACCGCTGGTTTGAGGATGACAGGGCATAGCTACCTTGTGCTTAACCCCATACTTCGTCAAAAGGCTTTCAAAGACATTGTTGATGAAGTGGCTTCCCCCATCACTGATCACTACCTTTGGAACCTCAAATCTTGGAAAGATGATGGACTTGAAGAGCTTGATCCCCACCTTTGCATCATTAGTTGGGGAAGCTATAGCCTCAACCCACTTAGACACATAATCAACAGCCACCAAGATGTATTTGTTGCCATAAGAAGATGGGAATGGACCCATAAAGTCAATTCCCGAAGCATCAAAAACTTCTACTTCAAAGATGGGAACCTGTGGCATCTCATTCCTCTTTGTGATGTTCTCTGGTCTTTGGCATGCTTCACATGACTTAACAAACTCGTGAGCATCTTTGAATAGTGATGGCCACCAAAACCCGGCTTATAAGACCTTTTTAGCCGTCTTGAAAGAAGCAAAATGCCCACCATAAGACAAGCCGTGACAATGAAGGAGAATGTCCTTAGCCTCTTCTCTTGTTACACACCTCCTGTATAGGCTGCTACTCCCCTCTTGTACAGGTAAGGCTCGTCCCAAAAGTAATGAGAGATGTCTCTCATGAACTTCTTCTTGTGGTAGTGGTCTAGGTGAGTAGGCTCCTCTCCACAAGCTAAGAAGTTGACTATATCCGCATACCAAGGCAGGTTCTCTTCCTTGAAACTCAAAACTTCTTCAAACTGATCCTCTAGCCGTGCACATACAACTGTGTTGACCACCATGAGCTGCTCCTCAGGGAGTGAGTCATCCAAAGGTAAGACTTCATTCTCTCTTATTCTTGAAAGGTGATCAGCAACACCGTTCTCTATCCCCTTCTTATCCTTGATCTCCATATCAAACTCTTGTAGGAGATGGATCCACCTTAAGAGTCTCGGCTTGGTGTCTATCTTGGAGTATATGTACCTCAAGGCGGCGTGATCAGTGTAAACAATATCCTTAGAACCCACCAAGTATGATCTAAACTTCTCAAAAGCAAAGACAACGGCTTGTAACTCCTTCTCAGTGGTAGCATACTTGACTTGCGTGTCATCCAAGGTACGGCTGGCATAGTAGATCACGTGCACCTTTTTATCCTTCCTCTGACCCAACACAGCACCCACGGCGTACTCACTCACGTCGCACATGATCTCAAACGGCAGGTCCCAAACCGGAGCTTGAACTATAGGAGCGGTGACTATAGCTTCTTTGATGGTCTTGAAGATGGCTAGGCACTCCTCATCAAAGATGAACTCAGCTTCTTTGCACAACAACCTTGTGAGAGGGCGTGCTATCTTGGAGAAATCCTTGATAAACCGCTTGTAGAAGCCGGCGTGCCCCCAAGAAACTCCTTATCCCTTTCACATTAACCGGCGGCTCTAAGCTCATCATGACCTCTATCTTTGCCTTGTCAACCTCAATGCCCTTCTCAGAAATCTTGTGCCCAAGAACAATGCCTTCCTTCACCATAAAGTGACACTTTTCCCAATTGAGCACCAATTTTGTGTCCTCACATCTCTTGAGAACCCTACAAAGATTTGACAACAAACACCAAAGGAAGCACGATAGACAGAAAAGTCATCCATAAAAACCTCAACCATTTCCTTTATAAGATCAGAGAAGATATACATCATGCACCTCTGAAAGGTTGCTGGTGCATTACATAACCCAAATGGCATTCTTCGATAAGCAAAAGTACCATAGGGGCATGTGAATGTTGTCTTCTCTTGGTCATTAGGATGAATGGGAATTTGAAAGAAACCGTTATATCCATCTAGGAAACAATAGTATGGATGATTAGCAAGCCTCTCTAGTATTTGATCAATAAAAGGAAGAGGAAAATGATCTTTTCTAGTGGCTGAGTTAAGCTTTCCATAATCAATACACATTCTATGTCCAGTTATTGTTCTTGTAGGAATCAACTCATCCTTTTCATTTTTTATAACCGTGATACCCCCTTTCTTTGGTACCACATGGACCGGTGAGACCCATGTGCTATCACTAATAGGGTATATCACGTCAGCTTCTAAAAGTTTCAAGATCTCTTTCTTAACTACTTCTTTCAAATTCGGGTTTAAGCGCCTTTGATGATCAATAGAAGAAGTGTTTTCATCATCTAAGTGAATCCTATGAGTACAAAGCATTGGTGAAAGGCCCTTGATGTCACTTAGAGAGTACCCAATGGTCCTTATATACTTCCTCACTCCTTGATGATCAATATAAGAAGTGTTTTCATCATCTAAGTGAATCCTATGAGTACAAAGCATTGGTGAAAGGCCCTTGATGTCACTTAGAGAGTACCCAATGGTCCTTATATACTTCCTCAACTCCTTAAGGAGTGAGTTTAACTCATCATCACTCAGATTTTCATTCACAATGACTGGATAGGTCTCATTAGGTCCCAAGAAAGCGTACCTTAGCCCATTTGGGAGCTCCTTTAGGTCCACCTTTGGGGCTAGCAGCTCGCTCCAGTTCTCCTCGTGGCTTGTGTTGCCGTTGCCATCCTCATTAGCCTCTTTTGAACCCGAGTCATGAGCTTTCAGGCTGCCATCTTGAACCGTTGCTTCCACAGAGATCGAGTCATCCAGTCGATCTTCCCCTCGATCTATGATGGATCAGTTGCACTCACTCGATTCACTTTCTCGATTTGATGTGGATCGAGCAGGAGATCGATTCGCTGAGTCGTTCTCTGAACTGATCGAGTTGCCTCTCTCGATCTTCATGTCGATCGTTGTCCTGGATCGAGTGAGCTCGTTGATTTCCTGGTCGATCTCTAGGCATCCGCCTTCATCCTCTTTCACAACCTTGCGAGAATCAAGGATGTGTACGTACTCTTGGGTCTGCTCGCTCAGGAAACCATACTCCCTACACTCCTTAGTCAAAGCTAGCTGCAAATGATCCTCTTGTGCCAACTCCTCAAGCAATTCATCAGCTAACTCATCCAAAGTTTCAATGTAGAAAGCTTGTCCACCAATCGTTGGCTTCTTCAAGACTTCATTGATGTCAAAGTCTAGCTTGATGTATTTGCCCAAGTGTAGAGAAATCTTGCCATTCTTCACGTCTATGATGGCTCCAGCAGCTGCTAGAAAGGGTCTACCAATGATAAGAGGATCCTATGGCTCTTCATCCATTTCTAGAACAACAAAATCTGTTGGCACATTCACACCACTGATCCTCACGGGTAAGTCTTCAAGCATGCCTACAGGAAGCCTTATACTTCTATCAGCCAGCACGAGAGAGATTCTACACTCTTTAGACTTGGTAAAGCCGAGCTTCTTGGCAATGGAATGGGGCATGAGATTAATACTTGCACCAAGATCACATAAGCAGCTTTCAAACTTCAAAGGACCTGGTGCACAAGGTATAGTGAATGATCATGGATCTCCAAGCTTCTTTGGAACTATCTCTTTGTGAATGATTGCACTGCACTCTTCAATCAACACCAAAACCTCTTCACTTTCTTTGTTCTTCTTAGTAAGGGTATCCTTGAAGAACTTGGCGCATTTTAGCATCATGGCCAAACAATCAACTAAAGGCAGTTTGATCTCAACATCCTTCAAGTGCTTTTCAAACACTGTTTTATGCTTCTCAAGCAGCTGCTTCTTGAAATGTCCAGGGAAAGGAAGCTTCGGTTTGTAGGGTGGAGGTACAAATGCTTCTTTCTCTTTGCTCACCTCCTCTACTTTCTTTTCTAAAACTGCTTCTTTGCCTTTCTTTGGCCTTTCAATCCACACATTGTCAAAGGTGATCTCATCTAGATCGACCTGCCTAGCTTTATCTGCGCCTCGATCTCGGGTCCTTTGCATGCATGGCCGAGTTCCTTCACGTGTCCACAAGCTCAGTTTGATCCTTAGCACGTCCACATAACCTCCACAGCTCCAGTGTGTCCAAAACAACCTGAATATGATGCAAGTATGCAAGAAATATGCAAATGCTAATGCAAAGTGCACTTAGGACCTAAATTGAGAAAAATGATGCAAACCTAGCCTATTATGAAGAATGTATGCATGAAAACTATCCTAAATGCATGCTAAATATGCAAAATATGTAAGTATATCATATGTCTATCTATGGTTGGCCTCTTCATGAGCTTGTCCATTTTGAATTGCATCACCATGTTGAAAGCTTGCTATTTTAGATCATTTTATACTGCATTTCATGCATCTTTTCCTCTGTTTTTGCATTGTAGTTCAGCATTTAGGTATCATTTGCACTTAGAATCAACATTAGCTTAGGATTGCATACATTTGCATACATGCGCATGTTTATGGTGATTCTCAGGTGTTTTTTGGAGTTTCTTGGAGCTGGGGAAGGGATGCAAGCAGCTCATGCTCAAAAGAGATGTCAAAAGTGAAGTTCTTGCAAACTCTGGTCCATATCGAGCAAGTATATCAAGAAAAACACCTGTGGAGTATGCTCGATGCAAGCAGCAGGACGAGAGGAGAAGGATCAGCACGAGGATTCCTAGCCGTTGGTCTGCATCGAGGACCAGCATCAAGGAAGGATGTCGATACACGCTGCATGGACCATATCAAGGTCGCACATCGAGCAGAATATCGACCGTTCGACCTCGATGCAACTCATCCGCGTTGACCATTTGACTTTTGTTAACCTTATCTTATCTTTTTAGGTTTTTTATGCTTCTTTTGGCACCCTACTATAAAAGGAAAGCCACAAAACATTATCCTTATCAAGTCTTAATTTTCCAAGTTTATCTTTCTACCAAAAACCTTTCCAAAACTTTAAAGGGCGATTTGTCTTAAGGATCTTGATCTTTAATAAAGTTTGCATTTTTATGGTTTAATTTTGTCTTCTAATCTATGTTCTTGCATCTTGGTCGCCTAGATTTATCATCTTTTGCATTTTAAACTCATCTAGTTATGTTTAACTCCATGTCACTGGGATTAAACATGATTAATGAGTAGTATTCCTTAGATTTAGGGTTCCAAGTAGAGATAGTGGTGATTAAGATGTGATTAAAGAGTGATTAGGCTTGTTTAATGGTTCTCTGTTATCTCTTTCTCTAAGTACAGTTCGCTTATTTGGCTTGATAGTCTAGCTTGGTCTATATTTCCTTTGTTCAGTGACACCAAAGTGATAGTTTACCTTGCTAGATGATTCGCTTAGGGCTTGATAATGCTGGTTTTGAGATTCTTGACTTGATGGTTAGATAGTATGCATCAAAAGATCTTGCTTTTGCTTCATTCTTGTTCATCGCTTAGCTTTGTTAGGGTGTTGCAAGTTTGTGCTTAAAGCCATAATCATGATTGGTGTAGCGCTGCTTAGGTCCTTATTGATACACAAGATTGATAAGTTGATCTGAATTCTTCCTTGGGTGAGAGAATAGTTGCTTGATTGGTGCATCTCTTAGGCTAGAACGGTTCTGATCTGTATGCTCATGGTAGAAGGATACACCATCACAAGTGGGTCTGACACTTCAATCTTGTTTAATATGAATTGCTTATTGACGCCAAATGTTTCTCTTTAGATACGTTGTCTAGGAGCTTAACCTTGAGAATTTCTTGCTTGTTAAGTGCCTTAGTAGCAATCCCCTTTTCACTTTTGAAAACCATAATCCCACAATTGCTTAGAGCCTTGAGTCTTGCTTTTAATTAATTCTCTTCAAAGTCATCCTGCTTAGTTCTTGCTTTAGTAGTCACTTCTTGCTTAAATTCCTGTTTAGTCATTGCTTTAAGTTCATTGTTTAGTTCTGTTCACTTGCATTTAGTATAAGTTTTTCTTTCATTGTTCTCACATAATCAAATCCCAATCTTGCTTAGCTTACAACATTGTTTACATCTCATCTCCTACAATTGGATTGATACATGATCTCTATTCTACAACTGATTAGAAGAGGCAGGACATTTGATCTAGTACACCAAAAACTGCTGTTTCAAATTGGCGCCGTTGCCATTGTGGATTGTTTGAGTTTAACATTGCTCTTAGACTAAGCTTTTTACCTCAAAAGTTACTAATTTGGACTCTTTTATGTGTTCTGTTTTTTCAGGTACTTGTATGAATTTGAGGTCTAAAGGCTCATCATATATGACTCCTTTCATTGACAACATTCATAGGAGAAGAGCTGTAAGACAGAGAGTTCAAGATATAGAAGGACAGAGGATGGAAGAGCAAGAAGCTCAGTTACCACATGTTGGTGTTGTTGGACAAGGGCCACTACAACAAGCTGCAGCACACATAGATGAAGCACAAGAAGCTTTGAACCAAGAGGCTGGAGTTCAAGGATTGTGAGTACCGGTTCATGCACCTAGATCTGCAAGACATTTAGGAGCTGATGTTGCTCCACACACTCACCACAACAGGAATGGCATTCACGCTCCAGCTGTACATCAAAACCACTTCGAGATCAAGCTTGGGTTGGTCAACATGGTGAAAGGTAACAGATTCCATGGTCTGCCCAATGAAGACCCTTTGGATCATCTTGACCAGTTTGATAAGGTGTGTGATATAACAAAGATTTAAGGAGTCTCTGAAGATGCTTTGAAGCTGCGCTTGTTCCCTTTTAGTTTAGGTGACAAAGCACATCAGTGGGAGAAGACACTTCCACAAGGTTCAATCTCTACATGGAATGAGTTCAAGACAGCATTCATCAACAAATTCTTCAGCTCAACAAGAACAGCAAAACTCAGGAACACCATAAGTAGCTTTACTCAGCATGGGAATGAGACATTTGCTGAAGCTTGGGAGCAATTCAAGTCTTACACTTTGCAGTGCCCACACCATGGCTTCACAAATGAAAGCTTCTTGTCTACTTTGTATAGAGGAGTGACGCCAATGTACAGAATGCTCTTGGACACAGCTTCCAATGGAAATTTCATGGGTAATACTGTTGTAAATGGTCTAGCTCTTATGGAGAACTTGGCGCTTTCTGATGGAAACTATGGTGAAGAATATGACAGAACATCTAGAGTTGTTGTAAGCGCTGAAGGTGAGAGCACAACAAAGAAGGAGATTAAAGCTTTGAATGACAAGTTAGACAAGCTTCTCAGTGTGTCTTACAAGAATATCAGTTTTTGTTGGTGATAGTGTTGCTACACAAGAGGAATATAGGACAGTTGTAGAAGAAGACGCTTTCTACATGAATCAACAAGGAGGCGGTTTTAACAACTAAAGGAACCATCCCAACTTCTCTTACAGAAGCACAAACGTGGCTAACCCTCAGGATCAAGTCTATCCATCACAAGCTGCTCAACAAAACCAAGGAACCAAACCTTTTGTTCCTTTCAACCAGAAGAACAACTTTGCTCAAAGACCAGCATTTCAGGGCGGTTTTCAACAAGCTAACTTTCAGCCAAGACCAGCTTTTAACCCACCAGATTTTGGCAATACACAAACTTCTTCCAGCACTCAAGATGTTGATTTGAAGCAGATGATGTAACAGTTGTTGACTGGTCAAGCCAACACCACTATAGAGCTGCACAAGAAATTTTCTGAAGTGCATAACAAAATAGACGCCACTACTTGTGACCTGAATGGCAAGTTAGATGCTCTGAACCAAAGAGTCAAGTCTCTAGGAAGCAAAGGAGCTTCATCTTCAAAGCCTCAGAACCAGTTACCAGGAAAGAGTGAAGCAAATCCTAAGGAATTTTGCCACTTGCTTGCCGAAGAGGATGAAGAGTTTGATGATGAAGATGCTTCATTGGAAGAGCTTGGCATTATGCTTCAAGAGATGCTGTTACATGTGGACATGTTAAAGGCTGAGTGTGGGGGGAATGTCATCAACGTCAACATTGATGATCAAGAAGCTGTGGACATTGTAGAGAAGTTCCTCCAAGGACTAAATGACAGCTTGAACAGAGAAGAAGAGCAAGAAAGAGCCACACAAGAAGCTGGTGAGAAAGAAGAGGCTGAGAAAGCCTTAGTTGCTCCAGAAGAAGAAGCCAAACCAGAGCTCAGTGAAGCTGATAAAGAGCTTGTAGAGACATACCACGCTTTGATGGTCTTGGCTAGAGAAAGTCCTGAAGACTTCAAGGAGTTGTATGATCGCCAAGTGGGCAGCTCCTCAAGCAGCAATCAGAAGGGAAAAGCTCCTGAAGTTCAAGCTTACAAACCACCAATCCCTTACCCCACGATGCACTTTACAAGGGCTCAGATGGCAGTCTATTCAAAGTTCGGGAAAGACATACAAGACGCTAGAATAAAGCTTCCTCATGACACCACTTTGCTTGAAGTGAAGGATCAAATCAGGTTCCTCAAAGAAGTCTTTGACAAGCTGGAAGTAGTGGAGCCAATTCTAGAGAATGTGGGGGCCAATCTGAAGAGAAGCAAAGAGCTCAAGACATTGACAAAGCTTCCCAATCCAGGAATGTTCCTCATCACTTGTGAGCTTGATATGCTAGACAATTTTGGAGCCTTGTGTGTTTCAGGTTCAGTAAATGTCATGTCTCTCCACTTAAGCTAAACTTTAGGAATCAAGGAGTTGAAGCCATGCAAAGCCTCTATCACCTTTGTGGATGACACCTCAACAAGACCCTTGGGCATGGTGAAGGATTTCCCTTTGAAGATTGGGAATTGCTTGGTGCCAACAGATTTTGTAGTTATGGAGAAGACATATTCAAGAGAGGTGACACTTCTTCTAGGAACACCATTCTTGGCAACAGCTGGAGCTCAAGTAAACTTCAAGAGAAGCTCCGTAATTCTGAAGAATGTTGATGAGTTCAAAGTCTGCAAGATTGTCTCTCCTTCCATAGCTTTTTGTGGAATAATCATTGAAGAAGAGAGTGAGCAACAGCAACTTCCAGAGCGTGTGGAGCATGCTATGAGCTTCACAATGAGCATGTTGATAAAAGACACTCTCCCTGATGAGCCAGAATAGAAGCTTGACACTGAGTTGAAGCTTGAAGATGGTTTAAAAGAGGATGAAAGCTTGATCACCAAGGAAGTGAAGCCTTTGATCACAGCAAGTGTCAAGAAGAAGAGAAACAGGAAGAAAGCTCGTGAGAAGAAGAAACTGATGTCAGTAGGCAATTGGGTTTAACAGAAGAAGAGGTAGGAGCACAAGCTCCATCAACCTCTTCTCATTAGTCCTCAAACCATCAAAGTCAAGCTTAGTGACTTAAAACAAACACACTTGGGAGGTAATCCCATGACTATCCTTGTAAATATATGCTTTCTTTTATTATTAATGTCTCTATTTACTGTTTCAGAAGTCAAAAATCAGGTCCTTGGATGTGTAGAATGGTTTAAAGGCCAAGGAAAGAAGACTCTGTTTTCACATCGAGGTGCCATATCGAGCAGAACATCTGTCATTTCTGCTCGATACAGCTTGTCTCGAGGAAGGACCAGTCCGTACACCGAGCAGATTGCACGATGGGGGTTACATCGACGTGTAGCATCAAGCAGAACACCAAAGCCCCTGCTCGATGTGATCGCTCCTGAAGCCCCAGTCCATACACCGAGGAGAGTGAACCGTACATTGACCATGACGCACGGTGGAGATCACATCAAGGTGTAGCATCGAGCAGAACACCAAAAGCCCTGCTCGATGTGATCACCAGTCTGTACATCGCGAAGCTACAACTTGTACATCGATTAAATTGCAAGATGGAGTTACACCGAGGAGTTGCATCGAGCATAACATCCAAGGTTCTGCTCGATATGGGTGCTAACAGCCAGCTCGATGCAAGACAGTGTCCCGTACGACAACCACCGAGGATAACAGTAACCATGCGTGAGACGTTCCACATCGAGGTATAACATCGAGCAAAACACCAACATGTTTGCTCGATGCACAATTGCCGAGCCAAGAACAAGCATCCAGACGGTGCCATGCATTGCCCACGGGAAGGATCATGCAAGCTGAAGTGTCTCCCTACACCGAGCAACAACATTGAGCAGAACATCTACTGAGACTGCTTGATGCAAGGTGCCTTTATGGAGAAGCTGAGCAGAACACAGAACCCCCGAGGTAGCAAAGCATCATCGCCGAGCCACAGGACCCGACGTCCCCGATATGGTACACATCGAGGTACTACATCGAGTGTTTTGCTCGATATGATCCGTGTAAGAATTTTTTTGAAAATTTTACATGGGCAAATCGAGTAAAACCTTTTTGTGGACCTTGATGGATGGTAAAAGAAACTTTTCTTTCCCCCTCACATGCATTTTTAAATTTTAAATCAGATTTTCTTGCATTATCTTTTGATTTTTCTAGATATCCCTTATCCTCTTGCATTAAAACTAGCAATCTATCTCTCTCTCTCTCCACACACATCCATATCGAGCTAAACATCTCTTTTTCAAGCATCCTTTCTTTCTCTCTTGGATTCTCTAGAACTTCATCCTTTTGGTTCAAGAACTAAGGTAACTTTGTTTAAATTCCTTGTTTCTTGAGTTTAAATGTGTTAAATTGAAGTAGGATGCATTAGAATGATTGATTATGGTTGTTTGCTCAACTTTGTTTATGGTTTTGATTTGCATGTCACCATTTTTGCTCATCTTGGACATTCTATGGTTGAAATGTTTAAAAAATACTATTTTTGTGCTTAGTTTGACTTTATGTTTAGATTCTGGCCAAATCTAGGCATGCTATTGTTTTTCCAGCATATTGACCATTGAAATGTTTCTTATTATACTGATGTATTTTCATAGTCTGGTGGAGAGAGAATGATGTTTTTGGTTTCATATGCTTGAAATTGTTGTAATCTCTGCTTGCTACTGTGGAAATTTTAGTTTAGCTGTATTTATCCTTTTGAGCTGGAAATTTTTACTAAATTCGACTATGCTTGTTGGTGACCAGTGTGAATTTTTGCAGAATTTTCCAGTGCTCTCAAAAGATATTATACTAATTCTAGCTTCAAGCATTGCCTTTTCAGGTACTATGTCGAACACCAGAGGAGATGAGGGCATTTCTGACTCAAATGTTGCTGCAAGAAATAGAGCTGGGGGAAAAGGCCAGTAGTTGATGAAGAACCAGTCCAAGATGCAGCACCAAAGCTGAAGGGCTACTTGAGAGCAATGAGGAGAGTGGACTTCAATCCTACAAGATATACTGATCCTGGTCTATTAGGAGAGCTAGGAATTAAGACTGAAGTGGATGATCTGTTGAGCAACATTGGACTGGAGAAATTTGCTAGTCTTAGGTATCCAACTCACAAGCAACTTTCTTGTGAGTTCTTTGCAAGCTTCAAGGTCTACTTCTACAAGTTTGATGAAGAGTATGATGAAGGAGAAAAAGACTATGGCAATGGCTCAAAGCCAACAAAGCATGGTACACCATGGGATTCACTCCGCTTTAAGAAATCTTTGGATTTGATCAAAGCTCAAGAGCAGAAAATATGCGCTTCAAGCATAATGAGCTAAGGCATGTATGGGAAGAAATAACAAATGATGCTTATAGAGCTGGTCATCTGAAGAGTACTAGCATCCGCCATCCAGCTATCAGATACGTTCATAGAGTCCTCACCAGCACACTATTCTACAGAAAAGAGCAAAGTATGGTCAAAGAAGAATAGATGGGGTTGCTTGTGAATGGCCTGAAGAACATAATGGTTGATAGTCTAGATTGGTCTATGTTTCCTTTGTTCTCTTCTCTAAGTACAGTTCCCTTATTTGGCTTGATAGTCTAGATTGGTCTATGTTTCCTTTGTTCGGTGACACCAAAGTGATAGTTCACCTTGCTAGATGATTCGCTTAGGGCTTGATAATGCTGGTTTTGAGATTCTTGACTTAATGGTTACATAGTATGCATCAAAAGATCTTGCTTTTGCTTCATTCTTGTTCATTACTTAGCTTTGTTAGGGTGTTGCAAGTTTGTGCTTAAATCAATATTCTTGATTGGTGTATAGCTGCTTAGGTCCTTATTGGTTCACAAGATTGATAAGTTGATCTGAATTCTTGCTTGGGTGAGAGAATAGTTGCTTGATTGGTGCATCTCTTAGGCTATAATGGTTATGATCTTTATGCTCATGGTTAAAGGATATGCCATCACAAGTGGGTCTGACACTTCAATCTTGTTGAATATGAATTGCTTATTGACGACAAGTAATTCCCTTTATATACCTTGTCTAGGAGCTTAACATTGAGAATTGATTGCTTGTTAATGCTTGTTGAGTGCCTTAGTAGCAATCCCCTTTTCACTCTTGCTTAAATTCATGTTTAGTCATTGCTTTAAGTTCATTGTTTAGTTTTGTTTACTTGCATTTAATTTAAGCTTTTCTTTCATTGCACCATTAGGTTGTTAGACTTGTTCTCACATAATAAAACCCCAATCTTGGTTAGCTTACAGCATTGTTTACATCTCATCTCCCACAATTGGATTGATACCTTATCTCTATTCTACAACTGATTAGAAGAGGCAGGACATTTGATATAGTAGACCAAAAACTGCTGTTTCACATGTCACCAACATTCAGCCCAATTCTTCTCTTCGTAACATCTATAATAGCTCCTGCAGTAGCCAGGAAAGGTCTGCCAATAATCAGAGGATCTTTGGATTCTTCTCCATACTCTAAAACCACAAAATCAATAGGAATCATACAATCTCCTACTTTGATTGGCACATCCTCTATAACACCCTCAGGAACTCTGACTGATCTATCAGCTAGGACAAGAGATAACCTGGTAGATTTAAAATTGGTCATCCCTAAGCTCTTGGGAACAGAATGAGGCATCAGGTTCACACTAGAACAAAGATCACACAATGATCTCTCAAATCTGTCTGAAAATATGGTGCAGTGCAACACAAAGCTTCCAGGGTCTGAAAGCTTCTCAGGTACTATGTTCTGAATCACTGCACTGACCTACTCGTTGATCATCATTTCTCCTTGCTCAGGGCTCAAGTTGTTGGTCACCATCCTCTTCACAAATCTCCTTATAACAGGAGTAATCCTCACAACAAGGGGATCTCAATGACTAGTTTGTCTATGATAGCCTTGCATCTAGAATCTTCAAGCTCCTGTTTAGACTTCTTAGGATGCTTAGGATAGGGTATCTTAGTCTTATACACCGTTTCCTTAGCATTGTTTGAAGTCCGAGGCGAAGCAGCTGTGATTCGTGGTTGGTAATACCCCGTTCAAACGTTATCCGACCCGATCGAAGTTTCAAGCTGAATGATCATTCGGTACAATTTTAAAAATTATGGGATTAATCATGGAGGTAGAAAAGACCTGAATAAGACCATTCAAAAAGAATCAGGCCAAGAAAAATTCTTTTGCGACCTACAAAATTTGCAAAGTCCGGTATAAGTTCAAGTGCTGCGAAATGGGTCAGAAGAGGAAAAAACTAGCTCGGTGCGAAATCTAACAGCTTGGGAGTCTAAGAACTTTAACTAAGCCTAAGAGGAGTCCATCCAGAAACTAATATGGCCAAGATCTCGG
Source organism: Thlaspi arvense (assembly GCA_911865555.2). NCBI lineage: Eukaryota > Viridiplantae > Streptophyta > Magnoliopsida > Brassicales > Brassicaceae > Thlaspi > Thlaspi arvense. The sequence continues at coordinate 52,751,080 of OU466857.2, forward strand.
AGAAAACAAAAGGAAATGCATGGGTCCGAATTCATTGCCTATTTGGTCCATTTCCGCCTAACTGAAGACCAGATGGATGATTCTTTGTCAACCAAGAGAGAGGGCCGTCATAATGCAATACTGGAAGGCTAGAGAAGTGTTTTTAATGAGCTAAACCATTTACTTGAGGAGTTAGGCAGTAAAATGCACAGGAGGAGGGAGAAAGGAGCAGTTTTGGACCAATAAGAAGCTCCCACCTTAAGCTTATGGATAAGCTCGGTTTGGCAGGCCTAAAGTCTATGAGAAAGAGGCTAAGGCCTATGGTGAAAACTTGGCTAGTATTGAAGTAAAGAAGAGACCATATTTTACTCAACTTAAGTAGTTACCATGGATAACTTTTCAGCTATAAATAATGCCCCCTTCCTTCTCACTTTTCATTCCCACTCCCAAAACCTTTCTAAACCTTGGAGAGAGTGTGTGAGGCGTGTATAGAAGTTTAGCTTCGGTAGGCTGCTTGGTAGTGTAGTCCGGTTGCGTGTCCAGTTCGAGGTGAGTCCCGGTAGTGGTGGACTATCACGGTTGCTGTTCGCGGTGCAGTGTAGATCTCGGATTTTCATTGTAACACAACACTAGCCTCGGCAGATTAGGTTGTGTGCTTGTGTGTATGTGTGCGACTAACCTGTGATGCAGGGAAGCTCGGATCTGTATAGATCCGAGTGTATACTAACGTTTTTTATGCAGGATCAGCCTCAGATCTAGTAAATCTGTGTGCTGCAAAACCCGTAGGGTGAGGTAACGGTTTGATGCATGTCCGTCAGACATGTTATCATCCTTACGGAGTGATGAGAAGGGTGTAAGGACTGTCGGATCTCAGATCCTTTTGCATGTTCCTTCACCGGATGAGCGAGTGTGTGGTTTATGGTAAAACCCGCTGCATGGCTGGAAAGTCATGTAAGTCGCGCTATAATAAACGTGCATGAGCGAGGTTCAAGCGTGAGGCTTGTAACTGTAAACGAGAGTTGGGACTAGAGAATTTCTGGCTTTGCCGTCACTCTAGGATACTGACTTCTCGGAGGTTGTGTGGAGTGATACAAGAGTTTTGACTCTCTTATGTCAATCACCCATTGTACTAGTCATTGTAGCATTGGGTTTTAATGTTAATCCAAAGAGGAAGATTGAAACAGCAGGATTATAGTAGAATTCCTAATTCAAGCAGATATAAAAGGGGTTTTTGAATATCTAGCAACCTAAGTGATCAAGCAGAAACCAAACAAACACAAAATAAGGAGGAAGGCAAGCAAACAACCAAAGTTAAGGTAAAAACAGAGCAAATTCAGAACAGAGCTTAAAACAGAGAAAAGATGGGACTTGAGATGAGATAATTGGTAATAGAGAACTCTTGACTCAGCCTATGATGCTTTCAAACTCACACAATGATATTCCTTATGCATAGGATTCATTTATATGACTAATCCAATCTCTTGGCACTAATCTCTTTGCTAATTACCAAGTCAAGAACTAATTCTCATTAGTGAAATGATAAAGAGCAAGCATTAAAACAAATCTATCAACCCTATATTGCCAAATCACTCCCTAGACAGTCAATCTCTTGAGCTAGGATAAGCAATTCTCTTGCAAAGCAGTTCAGGCATTTCATCAAACACTTGGTAGGCATAAAATAAGCATAAGATCTTAATCAACTTAGCTATGGCTAATTAATCATTAAACAAAGCAATCAAGAAAGGAAATGGAAGAATTAACACTCATAGATAGAGTCTCAAATTCCCTAAACCTAACCCATCTCAAATCCCTAAAAACGACTACTCACTAAACACTATTAAAACCATCAATTCAAAGAGAGAAGGATGACTAATCATGATTAGAGGGCTTAAACAAGATAAAAGATGCAAACTTTAATTAAAATGAAGCAAAGATTCAAATTACAAAACCCAAGGGTCTAAACAAGAGAGAAAGAACTGCTGGGTAAAAGCTTGTTCTAAGAAATTATGGATTTTTCCTTTTTATAGGAGTCTAAGCGAAAATGGCAAAATTGTAAGTAAAGGGTCTTCAGTCTGGGTTTACATCGGTCACTTGTGGTCGATGTAAATCCCATCGGTCTGGCAGTGGTCGATGCTGGTGACCGAAATTCATTTGCTGTGTTTGTGTCGATCACCCCTGGCCGATGCTGGTGACCGATGTGCTGGTATCAGTCACCCATGATTGATGTTGGTGACCGAAAATCTAGTATCGGTCACCCCTTGACCGATGTTCACTGTGCTATGACCGAAAACCTTTGCAGAGATTGCCTGCTTTGATCCTTCTTGCTCTCTTTGATCCAGCTAGCATCCTGAATCATCCTCAAAGCTCCTCTAAGCTCCTTTTAGCTCCAAAAGCACCTAAAAACATCCAAAATGCAAGAAAAATTCAAACTATACTCTAAATGCAGCCTAAGTCTAAAAGGAGAAGAAAATGGAGCAAAAACTAAGGGAAAACATGTAAAAAAGATCCAAAACATGTACTAAATACAGTCCTAAATGGTGTAAATACAAGGGATATCAACACCCCCACACTTGTCTTTTGCTTGTCCTCAAGCAATTAAGAACAAATGGGAGAGTGAGGTTTGAAAGTGGGCATTCAGATTCCAAAAATGAAAAGGTAAAGAGATGGTAACAATGCTTAAGTGCCTAGTTGTAGGATGCAAACATAATCAGCTATACTTTAAAGAACCTAGCCATGCTCATTATGTTTCAAAATGGTCTCAAATCTCAACGTAGGCAAATGCTCAAATCAACCAACTCTTTAACATTCAATTAAGGTCAGAACATGAATCGTTCTTATGCAAATCAAGTGAAGACATTTGGTTGAAAGGGTAAGGTCATGAGATAAAAATGATCTCATTTTAGCAAAGGGTTATTAAACAAAAGGGATCACTCAATAAAAAAAGACTTCATCTTAGGCAAAATGCTAAAGGTAAAAGCACACTTATGCATGTAAATCAAAGCTCCCATCTACCCAAAGATGAATCCTAAGTACTTCTAAACCCCAAAAGTGAACCCTCTAAGCCTACCCTTTCCTAAACTCTACCTTTTACCCTTCTTCATGGCTGGGAAAACTTCTTCTTTTTGCTTGTGTGGTTGCTTCTTTTTGGTTGGGACTTGCTCTTCTTTGTTGTATTGGCACCTTCATCACCTTTGGTGGATTGATCCTGATCTGATTTTTCTTCTTTGGACCTTTTCTGAGCTTTGTTGCTGGCGCCTTTCTTCTTTGTGCTTAGATCTTTTTCTTCCCTTTACTTAAGCATAATTCTAGACTGTTTCCCTTTTTCTACCATTTCAGATCTTTTTTTTCTTTCAAAACATAAAAACATGAAGTTCAAACCACTTACACTACCCTTTGAAACCCCAAAACTCCTATCCTATAATCAAGCTCCAGATGCAAGCTGATATCTACAAGAGAGCTAATCATTGACAGCCTAATTCCTAACACTTTTTGCCAAGACAAAATCAAAAATGCAATGCAAAGGCCTCACAGCTCTCACAATAGTGTCTAGGCTCAAAAGGAGGTTTTGGTTAAGGGTGAGGATGTAACTATCCCATAAGTATGAGGATCAGCTATTTGGATCAACAAGAGTGGTAGAAAGGAAAAAGATGATCCAAATATGTATATGGTAGCCATGAATTCACTTTTTAATGCATAAGACATGATAATTAAAAGTCCAGATTAAGTTTCAAGTTGATAGAGTTGATTTTCAAAGAACAAATGCTTTCAGAATGATATGAGAAGACCAAATCTAGCAATCTAAGCATGGTTCAGCCTTAACTTCTAGCAATCAAATGATGCATCAAACAACTAAGCACTTAAAAACTGAAATCATCTCTAAACACTAAGCATTTTACAAGGAAAATTCATCATAATGCCCTATGCAAATGCAATGCAGCCTATATGTCAACACTAGACTCAATCTTAGAAGAATGAAATGCAACTACATGTTATCTTTTTGGTTTGTAAATATGCAAAAAATTTCAAATTTTTCGATTTTTTGTGTCTTTCTATGCCTTACATGAATGCATGATATGCACGAGACTCAAAGTAAAAAGGAAAAGAAAAACTAAGAAAACAGAACACAAAGTCAAACCCCAAATCCCTCCCCCACACTTAAATTACACAGTCTCTTGTGTAATGAAAGAAATGAGAGAGAGAAGCACAAAATATAATACAAAACTAAAAAGATGCAATGGTATAAACAATGGAGATGATGTGGTACTTGGTTAAAAGTAGGAGTAGTGGAAGGAGTGGTGAGAAGATCCCTCTTTTGTGTCTCCATGACTGTCATTTCGCTCTTCAACTACTGATTCCTCCTTGGGCGGGACATCGGTCACAAGTGACTGTTGTTACTGACCAAAAAGTCAGTATCGGTCATATGTGACCGATGTTAGAGACCGATGTGCTTCCTGGGGACAACATCGGTCATCAACATGATCGATGTGCTTTACCGAAATCCATCCGGTGTGTTTATATCGGTCTGTGTATGACCGATGTTAGTGACCGATGTGTTTCCTAAGAATCACATCGATCACTAACTGGTCGATACACTTGACTGAAATTCATCTGGTGGGTTTACATCGATCAAGCTTGACCGATGTGGATGACCGAAACGTGTCCTTCTTTCAAACTTCCTTCCACATCAATCACAAGTGACCGATGTGTTGACTGGTGTAAACTGGCTCCACTTACATCGATCAACATGACCGATATTCATGACCGAAAAGTGTGTATCGGTCTTGTCATGACCGATACAGTTGATCGATGTCAGCCAGAAAGCACCTGTTTTTACCTCCTTAACTCATAACAATTTACCTTAGCTCACACTTGCTCCTGTTGACTGAAAGGAAAATACAAGGGGAAACATAAAATGCAAGAATATGTACAAGGATAACAGGGGAATACCTCCCAAGTGTGCTTGTTTAACGTCCTCAGCTTGACTTTCCTTGGTTGATCACTCTTGTGTAGGTTCATCAAGGCTTATGTCTACGTCATCTCCAAGAGACTCACTTGCCATGTATGGCTTCAGTGTGTGCCCATTCACTGTGAAGTCTTCTCCATTCTTGGTAAACAAAGTCACAGCTCCATATGGTAACACTTCCTTGATCTTGAATGGTCCTGACCATCTTGACTTCAGCTTTCCAGGAAATAGCTTCAATCTTGAGTTGAATAGCAGCACCTGATCCCCTGCCTTGAAATCCTTGTGTTTGATCCTTTTGCCATGGAAGGCTTTTCTCCTCTCCTTGTAGATCCTAGAACTCTCAAAAGCTTCAAGGCGGTTTTCATGTAGTTCATACAAGTTGATAAGTCTCTTTTCTTGAGCTGTCTTGATGTCAAAATTCAGCACCTTTGTTGCCCACAAAGTTTTGTATTCCAGCTCAACAGGTAGATGACAAGACTTCCCATAAAGGAGTGAGAAAGGAGTTCTGCCAATGGGTGTCTTGAAGGCTGTCCTATAAGCCCACAAAGCATCATCAAGCTTATTGGACCTGTCCTTTATTGTTACACCAACTGTTTTCTCTAAGATGGCTTTGATCTCTCTATTGGACACCTCCACTTGGCCACTTGTTTGAGGATGGTAAGGAGTAACAACCTTGTGCTTGACACCATTCTTCTTGAGCAAGCTCTCAAAAACCTTGTTGATGAAATGACTTCCACCATCACTGATCACACACCTTGGAGTACCAAACCTTGGGAAGATAATTGTCTTGAAGAGCTTCAGCACAACTCTAGCATCATTTGTTGGACTAGCAATGGCTTCAACCCACTTTGACACATAATCAACAGCTACTAGAATATACTTGTTCCCATAAGAGCACGGGAAGGGTCCCATAAAGTCAATCCCCCACACATCAAACAGATCCACTTCAAGGATAGAATTCAGAGGCATCTCATCTCTCTTGGAGATGTTTCCCTTCCTTTGGCAAGCATCACATTAGGAGATGTGGGCTTGGGCGTCCTTGAACAGACTAGGCCACCAAAAACCGGCCTGTAGGACCTTGGAGGCTGTCTTGAATGTTGCAAAATGTCCTCCATGGGCAGAGCCATGGCAATGGTGCAGGATTCCTGGAATTTCTTCTTCAGCTACACACCTTCTGAACAACCCATCACTCCCTCTTTTGTACAAATAGGGCTTATCCCAAAAGTAATGGGAGACATCTCTTAAGAACTTCTTCTTTTTATGTGAGTTGAGGGTCTGTGGTATCTGGCCAACCACCAAGTAGTTCACAAAGTTAGCATACCAAGTTAGTTTATCCTCTTCTATGCCTTCCACTTCTGCTTTCTTGACTCCTAAAGCATGCAACTGTTCTTCTGGTAGAGTATCATTGATTGGGACAAAGTCATCTATCCTCAGTCTTGAGAGGTGATCAGCAACTCCATTCTCAATGTCTCTCTTATACACAATCTCCATATCAAATTCTTGTAAGAGAAGAATCCATCTGAGAAGCCTTGGTTTGGTGTCCTTCTTAGCATAGATGTGTCTCAGCGCAGCATGATCAGTATAAACAATCACATTGGAGCCTACTAGGTAACTCCTGAACTTCTCAAATGCAAAGACAACTGCCAAGAGCTCTTTCTCAGTTGTAGCATACTTTGACTGAGCCTCATCCATAGTTCTGCTGGCATAGTAGATAACATGAAGCTTCTTGTCAACTCTCTACCCCAAAACTGCTCCAACTGCATAGTCACTAGCATCACACATTATTTCAAATGGCAGATCCCATTTGAGGCTTGGACTATTGGTGCTGATACCAGAGCTTGTTTGAGAGTAAGGAAGGCTTGCAGGCAGTGTTCATCAAACACAAATTCTGTCTCCTTACACAACAATCTTGTCAAGGGTCTTGCAATCCTTGAGAAGTCCTTGATGAATCTTCTGTAGAAGCCAGCATGCCCCAGAAAGCTTCTGATCACCTTGACAGTGGTGGGAGGTTCTAAGTGCACCATTACATCAATCTTAGCCTTGTCCACTTCTATCCCTTTCTCTGAGATCTTATGACCCAAAACAATTCCTTCTTGCACCATGAAGTGATACTTTTCCCAATTCAGGACCAGTTTTGTGTCTTCACACCTTCGGAGGACCTGAGAAAGGTTAGACAAGCAGACACCAAAGGAGGATCCATAGACGCTAAAGTCGTCCATGAATACCTCCACCATTTCTTCAAGCAAGTCAGAAAAGATAGAAGTCATACATCTTTGAAAAGTAGCAGGAGCATTGCATAAACCAAAAGGCATTCTTCTATAAGCGAAAGTTCCATATGGACAAGTAAAAGTAGTTTTCTCCTGATCACTGGGATGGATAGGGATCTGAAAGAATCCACTATAACCATCTAAAAAGCAGTAATACATATGATTTGCTAATCTTTCTAGCATTTGGTCTATAAATGGCAAAGGGAAGTGATCTTTTCTAGAAGCAGAATTAAGTTTTCTGTAATCTATGCACATTCTATGACCAGCGATTGTCCTACTTGGTATTAGCTCATCATTTTCAGTTTTAACAACAGTGATCCCTCCCTTCTTAGGTACCACATGGACTGGTGAAACCCATGTGCTATCTGAGATGGGATAGATCACTCCTGCTTTAAGTAACTTCAAGATCTCCTTTTTTACTACTTCTTTTAAATTAGGATTCAGCCTTCTCTGAGGTTCAATAGAAGTTCTTGTCTCATCCTCTAGATGGATCATGTGAGTGCAGAGGTTAGGAGATATGCCTTGGATATCATCTAGTGAATATCCAATAGCTTTCCTAAACCTCTTTAACACCTTGACAAGGGCCAGAATCTCATCATCATTGAGGTTGTCATTGACTATAACAGGATAAGTGGAGTTAGGACCTAGGAAAACATACCTTAGCCCTTGAGGAAGTGGTTTAAGTTCCACCTTTGGTGCTTTGAGTTCACTCCAGTCCTCATCTGAGCTGCTTTGCTTCTTGGCGTCAGCTTCCTTGCTTGGGGAACCAGTTTCCTGAGCTGAGAAGGCTTCTTTTCTTGTGTACTCCAACTTTTCAAATGGCTCTTCTTCTTCAAAGAACCTGTGAGAGTCCAATCTCAGCTGATAACCCAGGCTTTCCTTATCCAAGTACCCATCATCTACATGCTCACTTGTCAAAGCCACTTGAAGCTTGTCCCCACAACACAGCTCTTCTTGGAGTTCATCATACAGTTTCTCTAAAATATCAATCTGGAACACTTGACCTTTAATAGTAGGCTGCTGCATAATCTGCTTGATGTCAAATTTCAGAGACATATCTTTACCCAATTGTAGCTGAATCTTCCCTTTCTTGACATCAATGACAGCTCCTGTTGTGGCTATGAAGGGTCTCCCAAGAATGAGAGGGTCTTTAGGTTCTACATCCATATCTAAAACCACAAAATCAGTAGGTATCTCTATACTCCCTATTCTGAGTGGTACATCTTCCAGCAAACCCTTGGGGAGTCTCACTGATCTATCAGCCAACACCAAAGAGGTTCTACAGTCCTTGAACTTGGTGAAATCTAGGCGTTGTGCTACAGAGTAAGGCATCAAGCTGACACAAGTCCCAAGGTCACACAAATATTTGTCAAACAGAAGTGGACCTATAGAGCAGGGTAAGGTAAAACTTCTTGGATCTTCTAGCTTGTTGGGAGTCACTTTCTTCTCTTGGATGATGGCACTACACTCATGTGTGAGGATCACCATCCCTTGTAGGTCTTTGGTTCTTTCAGCAATAGCATCCTTTAAGAATTTCTGATAAGGAGGGACTAGAACAAAGGCATCCAACAATGGCATTGTGAACTGGATCTTCTTTATCTGTTCATCAAAGAGCCCTTTATATTTAGCAACCAGTTGCTTCTTAAATCTACCAGGGAAAGGTATGGTTGGCTGATAAGGAGGAGGGATGAATCTTGGCTCCTTGACCAACTCCTTAGAAACTTCCTTTGGTTTTTCCTTAACCACTTCTTTGGACTTGGGTATATCTGAATCTCTTCCAGCTTCAGCTACTTCATCCTCTTGAGCTTCTTCAGTATCTTTAGCTTCCACCCCCTCTTCTTGTTCCTCAATGTCCACATTGGGTGTTGAAGGTGCCATTCTTGGTGGAAGTTGTTTCCCACTTCTTAGAGTAACCGCTTTAACACACTCTTGTGTTAGTGAAGATGTGGATGGTGGAGCCATGGTTTCTAGTTGGTTGATCTTCATATTCATAGGGCCTATGTGTGACTGAAGTTTTGAGTCAATGCCTTTTTGTATTTCATCAGTCATACTCCTTTGAATATCAGTCAAGCTTTTTTGAATCTCAACAGCCATCATCTTCTGAATTCCCCCATTGGTAAGTTGTTGGAGTTGGATGAGCATCTCTTTATAGTCCAAATCCTGTGAAGGAGGAGGAGTGTTAATGCCAACTGTTTTAGAGGAGGAGTCTTGGTATTGTTGAAGATGGGTGTCTCCATAGGACTGGTGGACACAAACATCATAGTCGTGATGAATTAATGGCGCTTCTTGTTGTTACAGAGCTTGGACTGGATAGTCTTTGTAATGGTTTTGTGAGATAGCACTAGGAAAGAGTTTAGTGGTCTCATTGAGCAGTAAGTCAACTCTCAGCTGCAGGGCTTTCATCTCTTGCAATGTTGTCTCTAGCTTTTCTTCAGTGGCTTTAGATTGTTGTTCCTTATCATCCACATAATCCCAATTGCTGAGTGCCATGTTCTCTACTAATATCCAGCCTTCATCAACATCTTTCCCAAGAAAATAACCATTACTTGCTGTGTCTAGAAGGATTCTTATCTTCGGGAGAACACCTCTATAGAGTGTGGATAGAAGCATCCTTAGTGAAGCCATGATGATGGCATTGATGAGTGAAACCTCTAAACCTTTCCCATGTGTCTCCAAAGCTTTCATTAGACCACTGCCTGAAGTTTGTGATCTCATTTCTGAAGTATGCAGTTCTTGAGGGAGAGAAGAATTTGGTTAAGAAAGCACATTTACATTGTTCCCAAGTGGTGATGCTGCCTTGTGCTAGAGATTTCTCCCATAATCTAGCTCTATCACCAAGAGAAAATGGGAATAACTTGAGCTTCAAACCATCATCTGATACTCCACTAAGCTTTGTTAAAGTGCATATCCTCTCAAACTGATCCAGGTGCTCTAAGGGGTCTTGGTTGGGCAATCCAAAGAACTGCCTTTCTTGGATCATTGTGATGAGACTGCTCTTGATCTGATATTGCTCAGTTTCTATAGGTGGAAGAATTCCTTGCCTTGAAGCATAGTTGGAGGGTATATCAGCAGCACCAATGGGTCTTCTTGGTCTCTGAACAACAGCTCCTTGTAGACCAGCTTGACCTTGGTCACCTTGCAGACCTTGGATTCCTTGAAGACCTTGTGGGCCTTGTGGACCTTGCAAACCAAAACCAGCAGCATACTGATGTGCATCCATGCTTCAACAGCTGAATTCTGACTTCGCAGACCCCAAATTCCTGACCTTGAACTTCAGTTATAGCTGTAGACACTTATTAGTAAGTGTTGTGGTACCTACAAAAGAAATTCTACACCGAAAGAGAGATCAGTGACTAAAATCGAAAATAACAAAGCTAGATCTCAAGATCTCTACAAATTCTACTGAACAAAGCTTTCCCCTAACGGCAATGGCGCCAAATTGATACAAGAGTTTTGACTCTCTTATGACAATCACCCATTGTACTAGTCATTGTTGCAATGGGTTTTAATGTCAATCCAAAGAGGAAGATTGAAACAGCAAGATTATAGTAGAATTCTTAATTCAAGCAGATATAAAAGGGGTTTTAGAATATCTAGCAACCTAAGTGATCAAGCAGAAACCAAACAAACACAAAATAAGGAGGAAGGCAAGCAAACAACCAAAGTTAAGGTAAAAACAGAGCAAATTCAGAACAGAGCTTAAAACAGAGAAAAGATGGGACTTGAGATGAGATAATTGGTAATAGAGAACTCTTGACTCAGCCTATGATGCTTACAAACTCACACAATGTTATTCCTTATGCATAGGATTCATTTATATGACTAATCCAATCTCTTGGCACTAATCTCTTTGCTAATCACCAAGTCAAGAACTAATTCTCATTAGTGAAATGATAAAGAGCAAGCATTAAAACAAATCTATCAACCCTATATTGCCAAATCACTCCCTAGACAGTCAATCTCTTGAGCTAGGATAAGCAATTCTCTTGCAAAGCACTTCAAAGATTACATCAAACACTTGGTAGGCATAAAATGAGTCTAAGATCTTAATCAGCTAGGGCTAATTAAGCATTAAACACAGCAATCAAGAAAGGAAATGGAAGAATTAACACTAATAAATCATAGATAGAGTCTCAAATTCTCTAAACCTAACCCATCTCAAATCCCTAAAAAGGACTACTCACTAAACACCATTAAAACCATCAATTCAAAGAGAGAAGGATGACTAATCATGATTAGAGGGCTTAAACAAGATGAAAGATGCAAACTTTAATTAAAATGAAGCAAAGATTCAAATTATAAAACCCAAGGGTTTAAACAAGAGAGAAAGAACTGCTCGGTAAAAGCTTGTTCTAAGAAATTAGGGATTTTTCGTTTTTATAGGAGTCTAAGCGAAAATGGTAAAATTGTAAATAAAGGGTCTTCAGTCTGGGTTTACATCGGTCACTTGTGGTCGATGTAAATCCCATCGGTCTGGCAGTGGTCGATGCTGGTGACCGAAATTCATTCGCTGTGTTTGTGTCGATCACCCCTGGCCGATGCTGGTGACCGATGTGCTGGTATCGGTCACCCATGATCGATGTTGGTGACCAAAAATCTAGTATCGGTCACCCCTTGACCGATGTTCACCGTGCTATGACCGAAAACCTTTGCAGGGATTGTCTGCTTTGATCCTTCTTGCTCTCTTTGATCCAGCTAGCATCCTGAATCATCCCCAAAGCTCCTCCAAGCTCCTTTTAGCTCCAAAAGCACCTAAAAACATCCAAAATGCAAGAAAAATGCAAGAAAAATGCAAACTATACCCTAAATGCAGCCTAATTTTAAAAGGAGAAGAAAATGGAGCAAAAACTAAGGGAAAACTTGTAAAAGAGAACCAAAACATGTACTAAATGTAGTCCTAAATAGTGTAAATACAACGGATATCATGGAGATGTGTGGGCGTTCGATCAAGTGTGGATCAACGCAGTGTGAAGTATAATGGTGTGTGATCCATTATACTGTGGAGTCATGTTGGTGGCGTGTAATCCTTCATGACTTAGTGACGGTGTGGTTGGGGTTCCCCGTTTCCCCATGGTTAGCGAATCGACTGCTAAATGGGAAGACTCGGAGGTGGACAGGCCTTGCTAGCCTGGCCGAGTGCTATCTGACGGGATAGTCAGGAAAACCAGCGAGGAGTCATGGTTTGTCCCGCCCGGGATGTGAACTCACTTAGCGGCTCTCGGATGGAAACCCCACCGAGATGTGAACCGACCGAGGAGCTCTCGGGGTAAACGATGTTCCGGCTTGGCTTGTCTTTGTGATAGTCAAGTGCAGGATGTTCGTAGTAGTGATGTTCCGGCTTAGCTTGTCTTTGTGATAGTCAAGTGCCGGGTGATCGCAGAGGGGAACCGGCCGACCCACTTAGTGATCTCTGTGTCCACGCGAGTGTGTGTGTGGGGGTGGAAGTTAGGATAGCGCTTGCATAATAATCTAGGATTGCATGCTTCGGCTATTTATTCTTTGTTGCTTCGGCTATTGCTTGTTGTTTGGGGTTCTTGGGGTTCTCGGAGTTATCTTTCTTTTAGTGGGTCCTAGACTCACTGAGTAATCTTAGATTACTCATCCCCCTTTTCTCTCTTGCAGGAAACCTTAGTAAGCCATTGGGATTAGAGGGTATTGTAGACGTTAGGACTACAGGAGTAGATTTGGGTGTCTTTTGTAAAATATAGTAAGTATGTTTTGTACAAGGGTTTTTGTATGATATTTGAAATCTCGGACGGATCCTCTATGTACTAAAAATAAACGCTTTGTATTATGTATGTTTCTTGGAATAAAAGCGGATTTTCTATCTATAAAATCCTTGTGTCTTCTGCTGTTAAAATAGCTTAGTCCGAGTCTACACAACTCTCAGCTAGAGTACGGGTTGGCAAGCCTTAGGCTTCAGTCGGGAGGGTCGAGCTAACTTGTCGGGACGGCCTTAAGCTTAGATGTGTTCTAAGACGGGCTGACCTATTGAGTGAACCTCGGCATTTTGTAGCGTCTCCGGTCGGGACTGGTCCTATTCTGAACCGGGGTAATTACAGTCACCCTCCTGGTGGCGATCGTCACTCGTTGGGGAAAAAGTCGTATCAGGCCTTTGCAAAATGGGTGACGAGCGACACTCCTTAGGGTGACGATCGTCACTCGCTCTTTCTTAGCAGGAATTTCATCATCTTCAAACTCTTCATGTCCAACGAATTCCTCCAAAGTCAAGCCTTTCTGCAACACTGGTTGCATGTTCCTTCCACTCCTCAATGTGATGGCATTCACATGGTGTTTGGGGTTATAATATGTCCTTCCAGGAAGAAATCCCTCTTGCCTATGAACAGCTTCTCCAGTTTGAGCAACCTGGACATCCAGCTTCTTCATGTGAGAGTTCAGACTCTCAATTTTTGTATTCAGGTCCTGATACAGCGAATCTATCTTGCCATTGAAGTCCACTATCATCTTCTGCTGTCCTTCTAGGATCTGCTCCAGTATATCTTCCATCTTGTTGTCTTGTGGAGGTGCAAATTGGTAGGAAGAGAGGAAGTTTGTTGGTTTTTAAAGAGGTAAATGGGGAAGCAAGGGAATCAAAAGTGGGCGGGGGACAAGAACAAAAGTGCTCAGGAGCTCTGCAAAGTGTCAGGAAGGAGCCAAAATTTAAATTTAAACAATACTTAAATATTCAACTTGCTCATATTAAACATATCCACCATGCAAAATTTTCAAAAATTTTGAAGACTTACCTTGCGGGCTATCGGTCATGTTTTGACCGATAGGGTGACCGATAGGATGCCTATCGATCACTTGTGATCGATAGCATTAACCGATGGCTTCCTGATAAATCCTATCGGTCACAATCTGATCGATACACTGACCAAAATACATCCGATTGTTTTGTATCAGTCATTCTCTATACCGATAGAGTGACCAAAATACAACCGATGTATTTTTATCGGTCAGTATCTGATTGATAGCTAGACCGATAGCATTCACACTTTACACCTCCTTTTCCCTATCGATCATAACTGACTGATAGGTTGACCGGTGCATTTTGGCTCCATCACTATCAATCACCATCTGACTGATAGCATGACCGATAGGGCCTGTATCGGTCTTGTCTTGACCGATACGGTGATCGAAAGTAGCCAAAATGCACCTGTTCTTGTTCCCCTAGACATTTTCTCAAGCCCCAAACCATATCCATGCTTCTATAAACACTAACCAAGCATAAAAATAAACTAAAAGCATAATATATACAAAAGATGCCATGGGACTACCTCCCAAGTGTGCTTGTTTAAAGTCACTTAGCTTGACTTTCCTTAGCTCCTTAGCTGAGGTGTGGAGCAGGAGTCTTGGAAGTCCTTGGTGTTGCAGTGCCTTCTTTGATCTTTCTGGTGACCAAATCAATCTTTAACACAGCAATGGGTTTTGGCTTGCTTTCCTCCTTTAGCTTGTAGTGGATCTCACCATACTTAGAAACAAAGGGCTTCAAGACAACCCCATCTTCTTTGTTACCCAGCAGAATTTCATTCACATAATCAGAAACAGCCACTTTGAGGACCTCCTCTTCAGTGGTATCAGCAAACATCTTTAGTAGACAGCAGCCATCAAAACTTGCACCAAAATAGCCTTCAAACATTGGCCAATGCTCCCCAACTTTTATCAACTTCTTGATCTCCATTGAGAAGGCCTACTCATTTTCTAGCTTATTCCCTTTGGATTCAAACCTCAAAACCTTCTCTTTGGTCAGTCTTAGCTCTATTGTGCACTCCCTCGCATCAAACACTGTGCCAGCTGAAGCTAAGAATGGCCTCCCTAGAATGATGGCGTTTTTTATCTTTCCTTCAACATGTAGGACCAGGAAACCTGTTGGTATGACTACTCTTTCAATCATCATTGGCACATCTTTGAGAGATCCAAGTGGTGCATTTACTGCCCCATCAGCTATGGTAAGAGACACATTACTCTCCTGAAGTTGAGTGTAGCAAAGAGCCTTAGCAGTAGAGGATGGGACAAGGTTGATACTTGCTCCAAGATGTCAAAGACAGCTCTTGAAGGTTTGCCCTTTAAGCTCACATGCGAAAGTGAAACAGCCTGGATCTCCAAGTTTCTTGATGCTCAGCTCCTTAACCTCAGATGCTCCAGCTTTAGCTCTCAGTTTCTCAAGTTCCTCTTGACCATTCAGACCCCTCATTTCCATTTGAGCAGCATAGAGGGTCTCATACTTCTTGACTAGCTGTTCCTTGAATCTTCCTGGAAAAGGGATAGTGGGCTGGTAGATAGGGAGAACAGCAGCTTGGGTTTTCTTCTTAACATCAGACTTCAACAAAGTCTTCCAATGTAGCATCAACAACTTCATGTGGCGCCCACCACTTCTCTTCTTCCTTTTTTGCTCCTTATCCAAGAGAGTTCTCCTTAGTGGCATAAACTTCTGTAAGCTCCTCCCCCCACTCTGAATGTCAATGTCCTCATTGAATAGGGAAAGGAATTCTTCAATGATAGCTTCTTCTTCAAGAGGAGTAAAGGCAGCTGCAGAATCAAGAGATTGGCAGTACTCCTTTGGATTGTTCTCACATTTGCCTGGAAGAGTGCCTTGAGGGTGTGGTGCTGTTGCCACTCCTTTGTTGTTCTCCAGAGTTTTTACTCTTGCTGCTAACCCATCAAATTTGTTGGTCAACTCCACATGAACTGAATCAATTTTGTTGTGAACTTCAGTAAACTTCTTGTTCATCTCCAATGTTGTGTTGACTTGATTGTTGATCATTTTCTGCATAAGAGTCTTGAGTTCAGTATCTTGTGATCTGGAGGAAGCTTGTGCATAGAATCCTGGAGGATTATAGGGTGCTCTTGGCTGGAAGTTGTTGTTCCTCTGTTGAAAACCTTGATTGTTGTAGGGAACAAAAGGTCTTGTAGCAGCTTGCTGTTGTTGTTGAGGTGGGTACACTTGATCTTGTGGATTTGCAACATTGTTGCTTCTGTATGACAAGTTTGGATTGGGTCTGAAATTCCCGTATCCATTGTATCCACTTTCATGACCCAAGTAGTTCATCTCTTCCACTTAGCATGTCTCTTGATCATCAAGCTGAACCATATCACCAACAAAGTGAACTTCCTTCTTCTCCCTTAGCAGCAGATCCAGCTTCTCATGTAAGGCCTTGATCTCTTTCCTGTTAGACTCCAGTTCATCTTTAGTACTTCTTGGAGCTCTGTCAAACTCTTCATTATAATTTCCATCAGACTGAGCTAGATTCTCAACAAGCTATAATCCTTCATCCACATCTTATGACAAGAAGTTCTCATTTGATGCAGTGTCCAAGAGCATTCTGATCTTTGGGAGGGTGCCTCTGTAGAGAGTAGAGAGCAGAGAGACTTGTGAGAAGCCATGGTGAGGGCATTGCAGTGTGTAGCCCTTGAATCTTTCCCAAGATTCATCAAAGCTTTCATTGTTCTTCTGTGCAAACTCTGAAATCTCATTCCTGATCCTAGCAGTCCTTGAAGTAGAGAAGAACTTTGCTTTGCACTCATCCCAACTGGTGATGCTTCCTTGAGGTAAGTTTTTCTCCCACTGGTGTGCTTTATCTCCAAGAGAGAATGGGAACAACCTTAGTTTAAAGCCATCTTCACTTACCCCATTTATCTTTGTAAGGGAGCAAAGTCTTTCACAATTATCTAGATGATCAAAAGGGTCTTCAAGTGGCAACCCATGGAACTTACTGCCTTGAACCATTGAAATCAATCCAGACTTGATTTCAAAGTTGTTGTTTTGCACTGCAAGTGGAATGATCCCAGTTCTGTTATTATAGGCATTTGGTGCATCACCTGCGCCAATTGGTCTTGCTGCTCCTGGAACCTGGGCTGCGCCCCTTGGTCCCTGTTCACCTTGCATACCCTGAACACCTTGCTGACCTTGTAGACCCTAAGCGCCAGCAGCTCCTTGAGGACCTTGGAATCTGATGTCAGCCATAACAGATTCCTGATTCTTCATCCCAAGTC
This sequence comes from Thlaspi arvense, assembly GCA_911865555.2. Classification (NCBI taxonomy): domain Eukaryota; kingdom Viridiplantae; phylum Streptophyta; class Magnoliopsida; order Brassicales; family Brassicaceae; genus Thlaspi; species Thlaspi arvense. The sequence goes on from OU466857.2 coordinate 52,768,285, forward strand.
TCTCCCAGTGCTGTGATCTTTCTCTCTGTCTTCTTGCTCTCAGCTCTCTTTCAGGTTGTAGAATGTTGTTCTGATAACGTTGCAGATTCTCAGTGCCTTTAGACCTTAAATGCATGCACCTGTAAGAGAGAAACCAAGAGTATAAACAGAGTTAATAAGCAAATTCAAAGGAAACTTGGTTTTAAAGACTCTACAAACTCTAATGATTCAAACATAAAATCCTAATGGCAATGGCGCCAAACTGATACAGAGTTTTGACTCTCTTGGTCAATCACCCATTGTACTTAATCAGTTGTAGTATATGGATTTTAATTTCAATCCAAGGGGAGTTGTTTAATACAGAAGAGTTGCAAGCAGAAATCCTTAAATCAAGTGAATCAAGAGAGGGTTTTTGTTTCCAAAACAACCAAACTAACAACCTAAAGTGATCACAAACCAAAGAAAGTTCAAGAAAAGACAGTTTGGCAATGATCGAAGAAGTAAAACAGATTATGGCAGATTCAAAATTCAGACAAAGAGAAGACAAGTTCCTAGATGTGGTTATTGATTTTGGAGAATTCTGATATCTCATACATTTGCATCATTTAGGCTTGCATTTAGTGCATGTTTTGGTTCTCTTTTGCATGTTTTCCATATCTTTTGTCCCACTTTCTTCTCTTTTTAGATTTAGATTGCACTTAGGATGTAGTTTGCATTTTCTTTGCACCAAAGACATTTTTAGGTGCTTATGGAGCTATGCGGAGTAAGGAGGAGCTTTGGGAATGAACCAGGAGGTTAGTTGAGCTAAAATGTAGCAAGAGGAGCCAAGACAGACGATTTCTGCAAGCCCTATCGGTCAAGGCACAAAGGCTATCGTTCAAGGAGTGACCGATAGGGGAACTATCGATCAGCCTATCGGTCAAGAGGACTGACCGATAGAAAACAAACGAGCATATTCCGGTCACCCTATCGGTCATCTTCTGACTGATAGAAAGCCTTACGATCACCCTAACGGTCAGGGAGTGACCGATAGGATCCCAGACTGAAGACCCCTTATTTACAATTTTACCATTTTTGCTTGGACCTTTTTAAATACGAAAAATCCCTAATTTCTGGGGACACTCTTTTATCCAGCAGTTCTTCCTCTTTGTTTTAGCTTTTTGATTTTGTAATTTGAATCTTTTCTTGATTTTAATTAAAGTTTTCATTTATCTTCTTGTTTAATTTCTATAATCATGATTAGTCATCTTTTTCTCTTTGAATTGATGGTTTTAAGAGTGCTTAGTGAGTAGTCTTTTTAGGTAATTGAGATGGGTTAAGTTTAGGGAATTTTAGGCTTAATCTATGATGTCTTAGTGTTAATTCTTCCATTTCTTTTTTGATTGCTGTGCTTAATGCTTGATTAGCCATAACGAGGTTGATTAGGATCTTAGGCTCATTTTATGCCTACCAAGTGTTTGATGAAAAGCCTGAACTGCTTTGCAAGAGAATTGCTTATCCTAGCTCAAGAGATTGACTGTCTAAGGAGTGATTTGGCAATATAGGATTGATAGAATGGTCTTAATGGTTGTTGTTTATCATTTTACTAATGAAAATTAATTATTGACTTGATGATTAGCAAAGAGATTAGTGCCAAGATATTGGATTAGTCATAGAAATGAATCCTATGCATAAGGAAAATCATTTTTTGAGTTTGTAAGCATCATAGGTTGAGTTTATAATTCCCTAACACCAATAATCCCATCTCAAGCCCCATATTTTCTCTGTTATTAGCTCAAATCCGAAATTGCTCTGTTTTTACCCTTATCTTAGTTGATTTACTTGCTGTTCACTCTTTGTTTGATGCTCTCTTCAGTTCTGTTTGATCCTTTAGGTTGCTAGACTTCTGAAACTCTCTGTATATCTGTTTGAATTAGGAAATCTGCTATAATCCTGCTGTTTCAATCTTCCCCTTTGGATTGACAATAAAACTCATATACTACAACTGATTAGTACAATGGTGATTGACCAAGAGAGTCAAAACTCTTGTATCAATTTGGCGCCGTTGCCATTAGGGAAATGTTTTGTTCAGTAGGATTTGTAGAGATCTTGAGATCAAGCTCTGTTATTTTCGTTTTTTGTTACGGATTTCTCTTTTGGTCTAGAATTTCTCTTGTATGTACTTAAACACTTGTTCTTAAGTTTCTACAACTACAACAGAGGTTCAAGGTCAAAGAATTTAGGTTTGCAGCTTCAGGACTCAGTTGTTGAAGCATGGAAGAACATCAGTATGCTGCTGGTTCTGGGTTGCAAGGTCCACAAGGTCCACAAGGTCTTCAAGGGATTCAAGGTTTACAAAGACAGCAAGGTCCACATGGTTTACAAGGAGCTTTGTTTCAAAAACCATTGAGACCTATTGGTGCTGCTGATATACTTTCAGGTTATGCTTCAAGATAAGGTATTCTCCCACCCATGGAGACTCATCACTATGAAATCAAGAGCAGCATGATCACTATGGTTCAAGAGCAGAAGTTCTTTGGATTGCCCAACCAAGATCCTCTTGAACATTTGGATCACTTTGAGAGGATTTGTGCTTTGACAAAGCGTAGTGGAGTTCACAAGATGGTTTGAAGCTCAGATTATTTCCATTCTCTCTTGGTGATAGAGCTAAATTATGGGAGAAGTCCTTAGCACAAGGAAGCATCACTTCTTGGGATCAATGCAAAGGTGCTTTCATAAACAAGTTCTTCTCTCCCTCAAGAACTGCACATTGCAGGAATGAGATCACAAACTTCAAACAGTGGTCTACTGAAAGCTTTGGGGACACTTAGGAAAGATTCAGAAGCTTCACTCACTAATGCCCTCACCATGACTTCACCAAGGAGATGCTGCTATCCACACTATACAGAGGTGTTCTCGCAACCATAAGAATCCTTCTAGACACAGCAAGAAATGGCTACTTTCTTGGTAAAGATGTTGATGAAGGATGGCCACTAGTAGAGAACATGGCACTCAGCAATTGGGACTATGTGGATGACAAGGAGCAACATTCAAAGACAACATTATATGAGATGAAGGCTTTGCAGGAGAAAGTTGACTTGCTGCTCAATGAGACCACTAAAACTCTTCCTACCAAACCACTACAAAGAGCATCAAGTCAAAGCTGTTCAACTACAGGAGGCGCCAACCATGCAACAAGACCATGATGTTGGTCCCAAAAGGCCCCAAGGAGACACTTACTTTCCACAACATTCTGCTTCTTTCTCTCCAACAGTTGGCGCCAGCACTTCCCAACCTTCTGACACTTTGGACCTTAAGGAAATGTTTCTGCAAATGCATCACCTTCAAACTGCAACACTTCAGAAGAGCATGGCTGTTGAAATTCAAAAGAACAAGACTGATATTCAGAACAACCTCAACTTGGTTCATTGAATTTGCAGATCAGCAAACTAGAAAGCATTGCTCATCCATCTACCTTCTCACATGCACAAGAATGTGTCAAAGCTGTCACCTTAAGGAGTGGAAGCAACTCCCACCAAGAATGGCGCCTTCTACACACAATGAGGACATTGAGGAACAAGAAGAGGGGGTGATGGCCAAGGATGCTGAAGAAACTATATAAGATGAAGTGGTTGAAGCTGAAAAGGATCCAAAGAACACCAAAGCCAAAAAAGTGGTTAAGGAAAAACCAAATGAAGCATCTAAGGAGTTGATCAAAGAACCAAGATACATTCCTCCACCATATCAACCTACATTACCATTTCCTGGAAGGTTTAAGAAGCAGCTCATTGCCAAGTACAAAGGTCTCTTTGATGAGCAAATGAAGAAGATTCAGCTCACCATGCCACTGCTTGATGCTTTTGTCTTAGTCCCACCCTATCAGAAGTTTTTGAAAGATGCTGTTTCTGAAAGAACAAAGGACTTACAAGGGATGGTGGTACTAACACATGAGTGCAGCACCATTATTCAACAGAATGGAGTGACTCTCAACAAGCTAGGTGATCCAGGAAGTTTTACCTTGACCTGCTCTATAGGTCCACTTCTGTTTGAGAAATATTTGTGTGATCTAAGGGCTAGTGTCAGCTTGATGCCTTATTCTATAGCACAGTGCCTAGGCTTCACTAAGTTCAAGGACTGCAGGATATCTCTAGTGCTAGCTGACAGGTTAGTAAGTCTCCCCAAGGGATTGGTTGAAGATGTACCAGTTAGGATTGGGAGTGTAGAGATACCTAGTGATTTTGTGGTTTTGGCTATGGATGAGGAACCTAGGGATCCTCTCATCCTTGGGAGACCTTTCCTAGCCACAACATGAGCTGTCATTGATGTTAAGAAAGGGAAAATTGAGCTGCAGTTGGAGAGAGACATGTCTCTGAAATTTGATATCAAGCAAATTATGCAGCAACCAACCATTGAAGGTCAAGTGTTTCAGATTGAGATTTTGGAAAAGCTGCATGATGAACTTCAAGAGGAGTTGTGTTGTGAAGATAAACTCCAAGTGGCTTTGACAAAGGAGCATGTGGAAGATGGTTACTTGGATAGGGAAAGTTTGGGTTATAAGCTTAGATTAGACTCTCACAAAGTCTTGGAAGAAGGATAACCATTTAAGAAGCTGAAGTACACAAAGAAAGAGGTGCCCTCAGTTCAAGAGACTGGTCCTCCAAGCAATGAAGCTGGCGCCAAGGAGCAGAGCTACTTGGATGAGGACTGGAGTGAACTCAAAGACCCAAAGTGGAGCTCAAACATCTCCCTAAAGGGCTAAGGTATGTCTTCTTAGGCTCCAACTCTACTTATCCTGTAATTGTCAATGGTAACCTCAGTGATGATGAGAACCTTGCTCTTGTCAAGGTGTTAAAGAGGTTTAGGAGAGCCATTGGATATTCACTAAATGAATCCAAGGCATTTCTCCAAACCTCTGCACTCATAGGATCCATATTTAGGATGAGACAAGAACTTCTGTTGAACCTTAAAGGAGATTGAATCCTAACATAAAAGAAGTAGTAAAAAAAGGAAATTTTGAAGTTGCTTGAAGCAGGAGTGATCTATGCTACCTCAAACAGCACATGAATCTCACCAGTTCATGGAGTGCCTAAGAAGGGAGGGATCACTGTTGTAAAAAACGAAAATGATGAGCTAATGCCAACTAGAACAATTACTGACCATAGAATGTGCATAGATTACAGAAAACTTAACTCTGCTTCTAGGAAAGATCACTTCCCATTGCCATTCATAGACCAAATGCTAGGGAGATTAGAAACCATAAATATTACTGCTTTTAGATGGTTATAGTGGATTCTTTCAGATCCCTATCCATCTTAATGATCAAGAGAAAACTACTTTTACTTGCCCATATGGAACATTTGCTTATCGGAGAATGCCTTTTGGTTTATGCAATGCTCCTGCAACTTTTCAGAGGTGTATGACCTTAATATTCTCTGACTTGCTTGAAGAGATGGTGGAGGTATTCATGGATGACTTTAGTGTCTATGAATCCTCCTTTGGTATCTGCTTGTCCAATCTTTCTCAGGTTTTACAGAGATGTGAAGATACTAAGCTGGTTCTGAATTGGGAGAAATGCCATTTCATGGTTCAAAAAGGCATTGTGTTGGGTCACAAGATTTCAGAGAAATGGATTGAAGTGGACAAAGCAAAGATTGATGTAATGCTGCACTTAGAGCCTCCAAATTCAGTCAAGGGAATCAGAAGCTTCTTGGGGCATGCAGGTTTCTACAGAAGGTTCATCAAGGACTTCTCAAAGATAGCAAGACCCTTGACAAGACTGATGTGTAAGGAAACAGAGTTTGTGTTTGATGAAGACTGTCTGCAAGCCTTTCTCACTCTCAATCAAGCTTTAGTGTCAGCGCCAATTGTCCAAGCTCCAAGATGGAATTTGCTATTTGAAATCATGTGTGATGCTAGTTACTATGCTGTTGGAGCAGTCTTGGGTCAAAGAGTAGACAAGAAGCTTCATGTTATCTATTATGCTAGCAGAACAATGGATGAAGCTCAATTGAAGTATGCAACCACTGAAAAAGAGCTCCTGGCAGTTGTCTTTGCATTTGAGAAGTTCATAAGCTACTTAGTTGGATCCAAGGTCATAGTTTACACAGACCATGCTGTTTTAAGGCACATCTATGCCAAGAAAGACACTAAGCCAAACTTCTCAGATGGATCCTTCTCTTACAAGAGTTTGATATTCAGATAGTGGATAAGAGAGGCATTGAGAATGGTGTAGCTGATCATCTTTCAAGACTGAGGATAGATGATTTTGTCTCAATCAATGACACTCTACTAGAAGAGCAGCTGCATGCCTTGGGAATGAAAGCAGTTGGAGTGAAAAGCTTGGAAGAGAACAAACTACCTTGGTATGCTGACTTTGTGAACTACTTGGTTATTGGGAAGATACCACAAACCCTCAACTCACACCAGAAGAAGAATTTCTTAAGAGATGTCTCCCATTACTTTTGGGATGAGCCCTATCTGTACAAGAGAGGGAATGATGAACTATTCAGAAGGTGCATAGCTGAGGAAGAAGTTCAAAGAATTCTACATCACTGCTATGGATCAGCTTATGGAGGTCACTTTGCAACATTCAAGACAGCCTCTAAGGTGTTACAAGCTGGCTTTTGGTGACCTAGCTTGTTCAAGGACGCCCAAGCTCATATCTCCTCATGTGATGCATGCCAAAGGAAGAGAAACATCTCCAAAAGAGATGAGATGCCTCTGAACTCTACTCTTGAAGTTGATATCTTTGATTTTTGGGGAATTGACTTCATGGGACCTTTCCCCTCATCATATGGGAACAAGTATATACTTGTGGTTGTTGATTATGTGTCAAAGTGGGTAGAAGCCATTGCCAGTCCAACAAATGATGCCAGATTTGTGCTGAAGCTCTTCAAGACAATAATCTTCCCAAGGTTTGGTGTTCCAAGGTGTGTGATCAGTGATGGTGGGAGTCACTTCATCAACAAGGTCTTTGAGAGTTTGCTTAAGAAGAATGGTGTTAAGCACAAGGTTGCCACTCCTTATCATCCTCAAACAAGTGGCCAAGTGGAGGTGTCTAACAGAGAGATCAAAGCCATTCTGGAGAAAACAGTTGGTGTTAAAAGAAAGGATTGGTCTAATAAGCTTTATGATGCTCTATGGGCTTACATAACAGCTTTCAAGACCCCCACTGGTAGAACTCCTTTCTCACTTCTCTATGGTAAGTCTTGTCATCTACCTGTTAAGCTGGAGTATAAAGCCCTTTGGGCAACAAAGCTTCTGAATTTTTACATCAAGACAGCTCAGGAAAAAGAGACTCATAAACTTACATGAGCTAGAAGAAAACCGCCTTGAAGCTTTTGAGAGTTCCAGAATCAATAAGGAGAGGATAAAAGCGTTTCATGACAAGAGGATCAAGCCCAAGGACTTCAAAGCAGGAGATCAATTGCTATTGTTTAACTCAAGGTTGAGGTTGTTTCATGGAAAGTTGAAGTCAAGATGGTCAGGTCCATTCAAGATCAAGGAAGTGTTGCCATATGGAGCTGTGACTTTGTTTAGCAAGGCTGGAGAAGACTTCACAGTGAATGGACACATGTTGAATCCATACATGGCAAGTGAGTCCCTTGGAGATGAAGTAGACATCAACCTTGAGGACCCTCCACAAGACTGATCAGCCAAGGAAATTCAAGCTAAGGACGTTAAACAAGCACACTTAGGAGGTATTTCCCTGTTATCCTTGTACATATTATTGCATTATATGCTTTATTTTGTATTTTTCTCTCAATAACAGGAGCAAGTGTGGTTTAAGGCAAGTTGTTATAAGTTTGGGAAGCAAGAACAGATGCCTCTAGGCTGCTATCGGTCACCGTATAGGTCAAGATCAGACCGATACAGACCCTATCGGTCATGCTATCGTTCATGAGGTGATCGATAGTGGTGGAGCCAAGACGCATCAGTCAACGTATTGGTCAATCATAACCGATAGGGAATAGGAAGTGCAAAATGCTGATTCTGTCGGTCACCCTATCGGATTGGAAGTGGCCAATGGAAATGTATCGGTTGTATATCGGTCGCTCTATCGATCAGATAGTGACCGATAGGAAATAATCGGATACATTTCAGTCACAGTATCGGTCACGAATGTGACCGATAGGATTTGGCAACGTATCGGTCAGCATATCGGTCTGGGAGAGACCGATACACCCTTCCAATCTGCCAAAACTCCCTCTAAGGTACACAACCCCACTCCTTTGCTTTTGAATACTTTTGAGTACCCTCTATTACCCTCCTTCAAGCTTCTATTACACAAGGGACTGTGTAATTCAAGTGTGGGGGAGGGCATTGCATTTGACATGGTGTTTGTTTTCTTATTTTCTCTTTTACATATTCGAGTCTCATGCATTCATGCATTCATATATATGCACTGAAAATCCATAAAATTTTCAATTTTTTTGGAACCAAAAAGATCATTTAGTTGCATTTGCATAACTAAGATTGAGTCTAGATTCACTTCATATAGGTTTGCATACAATTGAATAGGGAGTAGATGATAAACACTTGTCAAGATGTTAATGTTTGAGTTGTTTTTAATGCTTTAGTTATCTGTTGTCTGATTGCATTGAAGTGAGTTTGAAGTTAAGGATGCACCATATCTTGACTACTTGCATTGATATTCTTGTCATATGCTGAAGCTTGCTTTGATTTGATACCAACTCTATCTTATTAGAACCATAATCATGACTTTGAATAACCATGTTTGTGCATTGAGAGTGATTACATGGCTACCCATATACATACTTGGATTATCTTCTTCCCTTCTTACCACTCTTGTTAATCCAAGTAGTTGATCCTCACACTTATGTTAATCCAAGTAGTTGATCCTCACACTGAGCATAAACACGATCTAGTTGTGAGGCCTTTGCAATTTTGTCTTGGAAAAAAGTGTTAGGAATAAGGCTGGCAATGATAAGCTCTTTTGTAGATATCAGCTTGCATTTTGAGCTTGATTATAGGTTAGAATTTTTGGGATAAAAGGGTAGAGTTAAGTGGTTTAAACTTTATGTTTATTTGCTTTAAGATAAGAAGGAAAAGTATGGTATCGTAGTATGGGAAACAGTTAGCATTGTGGTTGAGTAAAAGGAAGAAAAAGCTTTGAGTGTTCAGTGAAGGAAGGCGCCAGCAACAAAGCTCTGAAAGGGGTCAGTCAAAAGAAGAAAATTAGACCCAAGGCATCCACCAAAGGTGAAGAATGGCGCCAATTCAACAAAAAGGAGCAAGTCCCAACAAAAAGAAGCAGCCACACAAGCACAAAGAAGTTTCCGCAGCCATGAAGAAGGAGAAAGAGTAGAGTTTAGGAGAAGGGTAGACTTAGGGAATCACTTTGGGGTTTAGAAGTTTATAGGATTCATCTTTGGGTAAAAAGGTAGAAGGGAGCTTTGATTTGCATGCATAAGTATGCTTTTACCTTTAGCATTTTGCCTAAGATAGAATCATTTTCATTGAGTGATCCCTTATGTTTATAAACCATGTGCTTGAATGAGATCATTTTAATCTCATAACCCTATCCCTTGACCAAATGTTCTCTCTTGATTTGCACAAGCATGATCCATTGGTTACTGATTAATGAATGTTAAAGAGTTGGTTGATTTGAATGCTTGTGTAGGCTAAGCTAGAGTTCATTGTTTGCTATGATAGGTATGGCTAAAGCTTTTAAAGTAGAGCAATCCCTATACATCTTTTGACCTATAACTTGAGCATTGATTCAATTTTTCCATTGACATCTTTATTTTTGAGCTCCCACTTTCAAACCTCACTCTCCCAGTTGTTCTTATTTGCTTGAGAACTAGCAAAAGGCAAGTGTGGAGTGTTGATATCTCATACATTTGCATCATTTAGGCTTGCATTTATTGCATTTTTTGGTTCTCTTTTGCATGTTTTCCTTATTTTTTCTCCCACTTTCTTCTCCTTTTAGACTTAGGTTGCATTTAGGATGCAGTTTGCATTTTCTTTGCATCAAAGATGATTTTAGGTGCTTATGGAGCTATGAGGAGCAAGGAGGAGCTTCGGAATGAACCAGGAGGTTAGCTGAGCTAAAATGGAGCAAGAGGAGCCAAGGCAGACGATTTATCCAAGCCCTATCGATCAAGGCACGAAGGCTATCGGTCAAGGAGTGACCGATATGGGAGCTATCAATCAATCTATCAGTCAAGAGGAGTGACCGCTAGAAAGCAAAGGAGTGTTTTCCGGTCACCCTATCGGTCATCTTCTGACCAATAGAAAGCCTATCGATCACCTTATCGATCAGGGAGTGACCGATAGGATCCCAGACTGAAGACACGTTATTTACAATTTTGCCATTTTCGCTTGGACATTTTTAAATACGAAAAATCCCTAATTTATGGGGATAATCTTTTATCCAGCATTTATTTCCTATTTGTTTTAGCTTTTTGATTTTGTAATTTGAAACCTTGCTTGATTATAATTCAAGTTTGCATTTATCTTCTTGTTTAATCTCTCTAATTATGATTAGTCATCTTTTTTTCTTTGAATTGATGGTTATAATGGTGCTTAGTGAGTAGTCTTTTTAGGGAATTTCAGGCTTAATCTATGTTGTCTTAGTGTTAATTCTTCCATTTCCTTTCTTGATTGCTTTGCTTAATGCTTGATTAGCCAAAACTAGGTTGATTAGGATCTTAGGCTCATTTTATGCCCACCAAGTGTTTGAGGAAATGCCTGAACTGCTTCGCAAGAGAATTGCTTATCCTAGCTCAAGAGATTGACTATCTACGGAGTGATTTAGCAATATAAGATTGATAGAATGGTCTTAATTCTTTTTGTTGGTCATTTCACTAATAAGAATGGTTCTTGACTTGATGATTAGCAAAGAGATTAGTGCCGAGAGATTGGATTAGTCATATAAATGAATCCTATGCATAAGGAATAGCATTGCTAGAGTTTGTAAGCATCATAGGTTGAGTTTAGAATTCTCTAACACCAATAATCCCATCTCAAGCCCTATCTTTTCTATGTTTTTAGCTCAAATCCGAAATTGCTCTGTTTTTACCCTTATCTTAGTTGATTTACTTGCTGTTCACTCTTTGTTTGATGCTCTCTTCAGTTCTGTACGATCCTTTAGGTTGCAAGACTTCTAAAACTCTCTTTATATCTGCTTGAATTACGACATCTGCTATAATCCTGCTGTTTCAATCTTCCCCTTTGGAATGACAATAAAACCTATATACTACAACTGATTAGTACAATGGGTGATTGACCAAGAGAGACAAAACTCTTGTATCAAATTCAAAGACTAATTAAGGTTGATTCAAGCATCATTGATCAAGCAAACAAGCTAGCAATGCTGGTTCCTAGACATAGAATTCACAAACAAGCAAGCTAAGTTTAATCTCTTGACAAATAGCCCTTTGCTAAACATCTTAACAAGAACTAACTCTCATTAGTGCTAAAACATTCAACAAGCAGTAGAAATCAACTCTATTCATGTCAAAATACTCCTCAAACAGTCAATCTCTTGAGCTAAGACGAGTAAATCCTCTATTGAACAAGATCAGCATTTCATCAAACACTTGGTAGGCATAAGAGAAAGACTCCAATGATAAACTGAAGAATTAATCAAACTAATATTAATATAATGCTTTAACTGAAATAGTTAAATTTATTAAAGTAGATGTTATTTTTATAGTCGGATCGGAACATTCCATATCAGTCTGGAATGATTCATGGATCGTTAACTCACGTCCGAGATCAGCAATATGCAAAGGGTATAATTTGTATCTAGAGCTAACAGTTAATCATTTGATAAACCCCTCAACTTCGTCGTGGGATTTACAACTCATTGATTAATTGATAGTAGCAGAGGATATTCCTCTGATTGCATGGCTCCATACTACTGTATCTACGAGACGGGATCCTCTAGGATGACACTTTACTAAAAGTGGACGTTATACTGTAAAATCGGGATACCACACTGAACAGACAATACGGGCCTCCAATGTTACCTTAACATATGGTCCAGATGTGAGTAAGTTACAGGCGTTTGTGTGGACAGTTAAATGCCTGCCAAAGATATAACATTTTCTTTGGCAGATTATTTCAGGATGTTTGGCTGTTACAGATAGACTGCGAATAGAGGATTTAATTGTGATCCTCAGTGTAGCCAATGTGGAGAGTTACAGGAAACAATTAATCATTCCCTTTTTGAATGTCCACCAGCGGTTCAAGTATGGGCATTGTCAATGGTTCCTACATCGTTGGCTGTTACAGATGCACTTTTCTCTTATATGGCACATTTGTTCTGGCATCTGCCAAATCAGGAGGATATGAGAGTTTATCCATGGTTATTATGGTACATATGGAAGATGCGGAATGATAAATTTTTCTCTAACATTGATCGCCATCCGCGAGAAGTGGTGCGCTTAGCAATAGCATAAGCAAAGATATGGGAGGAGGCACAACCTGACCCCTCGCAGACTGAACCACTTACATCCCAGCTTTTAAATCCACAACCGGATGGACCAATTTGTCAAATGGACGGGTCATGGAAACTTTTCACTCCATATTGCGGTATGGGTTTGTTCAGCCAAGGGAATGGAATGATGGAAACCATTATGGGAGCATAAAATGTACGACAGAGTATATCCCCTTCATAGGGCTCAGGTTTTACCCAAATAAAACTACTGCAAGTGCACAGCAAAAGCAGTTGTAGTACAAGGGGTATCGAATCCCAAAGGAGTAATGCAGACTACACTATCGAATGTAGATTCAGATTATGCTAAGCAGGATATAGTGTATGTAATGCGAATTAATAAATAAAAGTAAGCAAACGATTTTGTAAGATGATCTAAGTTCCAGAAGACTAAAAGCGCTAAGTCAGGACAGTTCGCAGGTTGAATCCAAGAATGTAGAATGCAGGAAATCAGGAATGATTAAGAACCGTTTTAAACATGAATCACTGATGCATAACTAATCAATTCTCATTGCAAAAGTTATCTATGCCTAAATCACAGAGTTTCAAATCTCTTTGCAAACTCTAACAACCTAAGCATGCAAGAATGATCAGATTCAATTGTTTACAAAACTCCTAAGCCAAATCTCTTTGCACTAAGTTGTTTTTCTCATCAAATACTAGTTCAGGTTATGACTACTGCACTCACATATATTTAACAACCTATGATTTTCGGATTCCTAGATGATGTGTCTCAGAAATTTGATTTTAAAGCAAGCAGAGATGAAAAACCATAAGATATTCCTAACAGATAGCGATTCTACAATCTCTTCATCAACCTTTGAAAAGCCCTAACTTAACTAGCAGATTACTCATACATGATTATGGGATCACAAAACATAACTGAATAATATTGCATTAAGAGGAAGAGTAAAAGAATAGAGGGGTTTGAAATCTTCTAAAAAGAGTACAGGATTTGTCTCCCCAAAAAGCTCTGAATAATTTTCTCTCTAAGCTCTCTGAATTCTCAAAAACTAAGATCCTCGCCAACAATGGCTGAAAAACCTAATAAATAGAGGCTAAACAGGATTAGGGGTCTTCTTGTAATTAATAGAACTTCTGGGCCAACTCTACAAATATCCTTCATACTTTTAATAAATTCACCACGCTCCTTCCTTGATGGGTGACGAGCGTCACCATATGGGATACTTTCTGCTTCGAGTTTGGTACTTTGTGGCTTCAACTCAGAATGCTCCAAAAGGTTCCAAAATCTCCAATTATGCTTCAGACATGCTATAACCTGCAAAGACTCTTCTAGGACTCTAAAAAAAACAAAAAGACTCAATAAAAAGGACTTATATCATGGTTAAAAACCATAAAAACCATGATATATCAACTCCCCCAGACTTAGCTTTTGCTTGCCCTCAAGCAAACATCAGACAAAGAACAAGGTCGAGGTTTGAAAACAAGAAACAGTCAGTCAGTCATCAGGAATACCACATTAGTTAGAACTTTCGAATCCACATACCACAGAGTCAACACAAGATCAAATTTCAGTCTAATCATCACAAGCTTAGCAAATCTCTCAAGTTCAGTCCAAATCCCTTCAAGAAATCCGAAATTTCTACTGCTAACTCCTTATTTTTATCTAAGTGTGATATCTCATCAAGGTTCTATCATCTCAATCACTTTACAGATTCTTTTCCCTTCCTAACAACTGAACAATTCAATCTCAACACAGCTCTCCTATTTTCTCTTCCCTTAATCTTTTCCTTTGAATATTTTCGATTATTCACTTCTTTTTCTCAACTTTTTCAGTCTAAGAAATGGTGTTACTCAATACTTGTGTTCCTAGTGAGGAGACAGGTTCTTGAGTGTGTTCACTACTGTTGTTCCTTGTGAGGAGACAAAGTCATGAATGCACCATTCTTTGGACTTAATTAGCTAAAAAATACATCAGGGAAGATCAAAGAGAGACTGTATCTTAAATTTATTGTCAGTGCTGAAAGAGAGAGTCAAGATCAATAAGACTCAATCACCAAGATAAGAAGTTTAAAGTTCATTAAGGTGGAGCTAACAGCAAATTTTCCAGATTCTCTAAGAACATAAACCTTCATTGCTAGACTGATCTACCTATGACTTTCAACTTAGTAAGACTTGTAATCAACTACTGTGGCAATGGTTCTTATAAGCAAAAATGTCATATGGTTAGTTCCAAGAAAAACTGACAGTTTCAAAATTTTGACTCTATAAAACAGGTTTTTGACTCAACTTTAAGACTCTATAGGCATGACACAAAGCACACAACGTCGGTAACCACCTCCCCCAGACTTAAACAACACTTTCCCCAGTGTTACCAAGCCAAGAGTTGGTCAGAAAAATGAATGAGAAGTCAAAAAACCAAGTCAGAAAACTGTTACCTCGCGTGGGGTCGGGTGACGAGCGTCACCAATCTGGTGATGAGCGTCACCATGACCTGTATTGCCCAATTGTTAAGTTAGATGTTAATTAACGAAGTGTGTCATGTGTACTCGAAAGTTAGACTTTTTGAGCACTCAAACACATAATTAACAACATCCAAACATAGCAATAATAACCTGGTTCAACAATCTCACAAAACATCATCAAAGAAACTGACAACTGACTCAAAGAAAACATAAAAAATGACTCAAGAGAAATAAAAATAAAAGAGGAAAAAGAAACAAGTAACCAGATAGTAGAGCCTCAGTCCTCATCCTCGCAAGGCTCAGTGGTGTAATGGGGGCGGACACAACCACAGTTGCTAAGTGTAGCAACAGGATCCCAGAGTCCCTCAAAGCTGTCAATGACATACTCCTGAAAAGCAGCCATATCCATGGGTGTATGTGGTCGTGGACGACGCCTAAAAGCAGTAGAGGAGGTAGTCTGGCGTGTGGATGGTCCAGCATCATCAGCAGTTGCAGTAGAAGCAGAAGCACCAGCTGTAGCAGCTCTAGCAGGGCGCAGAGCCAAAGGGCGCAGCAAAGTTCGAGCTGACATGAAGAAAAGCTGGCGTGGAACTCCCTGAATCGTAGTGAGGGCTCTCTGTGGCAACTTAATGCCAACATACTCTCCAGAAGTAGTAGTGAAAGTCCAGACAACTCCAATCTTCAGCCAAGTGACATGGCGCAGATACTGGTCATCCATAAGTGATCTATCACTGCGCAGACTGCAAGGAGTGACATCGATCTGGAAATGATGAAAGATCGGTGTCAGAAGGCTGCCAACACTCTCGGTCTTCTCCCCCGGATTGGTGAATGGCTTGGTCTTCAAGGAGACCAGATGCTCAGCGAAAACAGCGCCCAAGTTGGCGCGAACCATGTTATCGATAGGGATCACATCATCAAGCATCTCATAAAGTCCGTAGTAGAGGAGAATCAGCTCACTAACCCGAGTCTTGCTAGGCG
Source organism: Thlaspi arvense (assembly GCA_911865555.2). NCBI lineage: Eukaryota > Viridiplantae > Streptophyta > Magnoliopsida > Brassicales > Brassicaceae > Thlaspi > Thlaspi arvense. The sequence continues at coordinate 52,784,110 of OU466857.2, forward strand.
CAGACTTGCACAAAATGGTATGGCCAAAGAGGCGCAGAATGTACCTCAAGACAGGATGGCGAACCTCTGTCTGCGTGCTAGTCTTGCTGTCATAGACTCCATTCCCGAACTTGGACCAGAATTTCCGCATATGAGTCCACTGAGAGGGAAGGAGAACGTCTGTGGGATGGTCAGAGAAGCCATAGATCCCACAAAGCTCCATCAGACTGATCCGGTATCGAACCCCTCGGATCAGAAACGTCATCGTGCCTTCCTGCGCACACTTCGCCAGCTCATTCGCGTAGTAGACGCGAACTGTAGAGAGAAACTGGCGGACCAAATCTGGGTAGAGATCATACTGCTGGAATGGCATAGTCTCCATCCCAATGCTCTCCAGAATCTGAACAACCTCCTCGAAGATCCCCATCTTCTGCAGAACAGCAGAATCCGCAAACCGTGTGGGGATAATCTTCACTCCCAGCCACGCATTGTATAATAGCGTGTCATACTCTGCAAATATCCTTCATACTTGTAATTAATGGAACTTCTGGGACAACTCTGCAAATATCCTTCATACTTTTAATAAATTCACCACGCTCCTTCCTTGATGGGTGACGAGCGTCACCAAGGGTGGTGACGAGCGTCACCATATGAGATACTTTCTGCTTCGAGCTTGGTACTTCGTGGCTTCAACTCAGAATGCTCCAAAAGGTTCCAAAATCTCCAATTATGCTCCAGACATGCTATAACCTGCAAAGACTCTTCTAGGACTCTAAATAAACAAAAAGACTCAATAAAAAAGACTTATATCATGGTTAAAAACCATAAAAACCATGATATATCACCCCTCTACACTCAGAATTGGAGGCGCTGATATGGAGTATGCACTCCATGTTGGACGAAGGAAGAGTGGAGGTAACTTTTCAAACAGATTATTCAGAGCTGGTGAAGATGGTAATGCAACCAGAGGATTAGCCGGCTTTTGCAATACACCTGGAGGAGTTTGAAAAAAGCAGACAGGAGTTTGCCCGATTCTCGATTTCACAGATTTCACACACACATAACACATAACATGAATACAAACAAATTAATACGGAGTACTCAAAAAAATCTTTACTATGTATATTATATAAATTCAACTCTACCGAATTAGCTACCAAAAATTTTCTAAGAGCTTTGAAGCTATTAACAAAAAGAAAAAAATATATATTACTTTTATCGAATTAAAATAAGTAAATAAATTCGTTAAACATGATTTTAGAGCTTTAAACAAAAACAGAAGCAAAGACAAAACATATCCCAACTTCTTAAGGCCAGCACATATTTTCTCTACTTACCATTTAACTTATTTCTTTGTTCTTTCTCTTATAAACTTTCAAAAACTTTAATATTAAAACGATAATACTAAAGTCATTTACTAAAGCCTTAGACACACATAACTATTTTGAGCTACTGGCAAAAAGTGCGAGTGATTTTCGTACTAAAAATATTTATTATACTTAATGCTTTGAAAATTATGAAGATGTAATTAGTAAGTTTGATGCCACCCTCAAAACTTTGACAGTTAGTAGAAGTTAAACTTTAAAATCACAGCTGCGATAATTTTCTACTGTCAATTTAGACCTCTACTGTCATTAAATGCCAAAGCTTTCGTATTTGATTATACTCTAATCGTTTTTTTAACTAATGCAGTCATTTTGCCCAAATGAAAAAGAAAACAATTCTGTGGATATTAATAATATTATTTAGTTTTCTTTTGTTTTTAAATCGAGCAGTTTTCAAAATATTCTAACTGTTATTTTCACTTTGCCTAAAATATGTTTGAAGTGCAAAAGTGACATAAACCTTATCCGGAACAACATTCCCAGGATAGAGGTGAAAATTGCGGATAGGGATATCAAACAGATCGATAACTCGTGGGCTTGGCCTGTTTAGGTCTACCGTGGGGCGGGTGCGGACAAGATATCTAGGAACCATTAAGTAGCGGGTCTTGCGGTTTTGTCCGTCGTGGATTTTGGACTCAGCGGGTTTAACCGTCACGGGCTGGCATATCAACAAATTAATACCGCAGGTTTCAAGTTTTGTAAAAAAAACAAAGCACCGTATTGCTTTTGTAATACAGAGCAATGTAATTGACAATTTGGTTCTAATGAACCGTATGGTTTACACCAACAAAACCAAACCAAACAATTAAAAACAAAACTTAAAGACCTAAAACTATTGATCGCAAAACAGAATTACGGAGCCGACGATACTTTGAAAGAGAAACACTCACAAAGTCACAATTAAGAATAGAGAAGAAAGAAATACTCACTTTACGGAACTGTTTTACAAGTAAAGTAAGTCGACAACAGAGATATGGTGAGACAAACTTGAGATAATATCAAGCATTGTTTGGTAAAGCGGGTGTGGACATATTAGGAGTGAACCGCGATCCGTGCGGATCAATCCGCCACAGTTTGGAAAAAAACAGTGACCGCTGTAGTGTGGTTCATATGGGGCGGGTTAGCCCGTTTTGACACACCTAATTTTAGGGGTGGAAAGTGCCGTTTCGTTTCCTGGATCAGTGGCAAATGCAAAACACTGGTTGCTCTTTGACACGTGGCGTCTTCAGAGACCAGTAGCAACAGATACACCACGTCATCTCTACAACTCAGATTTTTGCTACGCTTATCTTAAAAACCAAAGATTTCTTGGTGCCACATCATAAGACTCTTATATGTGGCGCTCCAAATGGATACACCATAGAAATTAAAAGTCAAAAACACGTAAGCCATTAGCCAAAATCTATCACCTGCATTTTCACTGATCCTACTTTATTGAGTTTATTCGCAGTCGGTTCTAGAAGTTGATGCTTCATTTATATAGGTGCTTGAAGGTATTCCTGTAAAAGAAGACGCATTCTCTGATTTTACTATTGAATTTATATGAATATTCTCTACATTCTTTAGTGATAGGTGCTTTGAAAACAAAAATATTTAAAGAGTTGAATATTTTCAATTTTTAAATATAGTTATTGATCTTATTCACTTAATTTACTTTAATGATATTTATTATTAAAAAATTAATTAGTATTTAATAAAAATAAAAATATTTATAAAAATTTCTTAATATGTATGAAAACCTGTATTATCACAGACTTATAAATCAGAAATCGATAAGTATAACTGTTGTATACATCTTTGATGGAAAAAGTGATATTTAAAATTTAATTGTGCCTTTTTAGAGGTGATGCTGTGATTTTTATTAGACACCCTCATATTTTTAGTTATGAACATATTCCAAATTGAAAACATAGCAACCTGACCATATAAAAATAACTGCACAACAAGATTAAACAATTTCTCAGATTTAGTAATATATCAAAAAAATGTAGCAGCTTAATCAAATTTATGAAATTGCATTACAAACTAATCTATTTTTTCTATAAAATAAATTCATTAATTTCAACAATTATTTTCAGAACGGAAAACTACATTACAAAAATCAATCATCATTGCTAGAATTTGTTCTGTACTATGAGAGTTTTTTTATATAAAAATTGCTTTACAATGATTTGCTACAAAATTTTCGACGAAATTATATAATAGTAGCTATTTCGATTTTATAGTGTTTAACAATTTTGTAAAAATTACTCACAACTTGATTGTATTGCAATTTAAATCATAATAGATACAATACAATTTGTAGCAAATTCGTTTTAATTTTGTTACATATAATATCACACAATATCCGTTTTGGAGATATACAAAAAGCTCCTTCTCTCCTTACATCCCTTAGATGAGGAACGACCTTCACATCTAACGTCTCAATTTGGTCATAGAGTTGATATGGTCTGTCAAAAACTAAAGGAGTGTAAAGCTGCTTATGCTGAATTTGATTGGCCAACTATGTTATCTCACTGTTGAAGAAGATGCAGATATGTGCGCTCAGCTCTATAAATATAGAGCTGAAACATATCTGAATTGGATGTCATATACACCCAAACGAAGCAGTCGTGCAATCTTCTCATTCTAAAGTTTTTAGGTGATTTTTTTTTTATGTTGACATCCTCAGTTTTAAATGACCTTCCGTGCTTTGTGAATGTTGGATTTACAAGATAAGAGATATATGTAAGCGTGCTGATGAATTCTGTAATTGTTTTACATGTTTTTTTTTGGTCAAGACATGATTTAATTTAATCCCTCCAATAATTTAATTTAATCCTTAAAACAATAGTTTAAGCAGCGTTCTTCAGAATATATATAAAATCTCGTCTCGGGTTAACACTTTGTGCTAGACTGGGTCAGTTCTCTCTCTCTTTACTCCTGCAATTCGCATCCTAGGGTTTGTCAATTTTCGTATCCACTTTCCATGGCGCGTCTGTGAAGCAATGGCGGCAAGCTCCGCAGTTTCTCTTCTCGATATCAGGCTCCGGCGATTCGGCGTCGGCATAAGTAATCATGAATTGCACCTGAGGAAGTGGAGAAGGAGGCTACTATGGTTTGATGGCTATCCGGCGAGGCGATTGAGCTGCTCCGCAGTGCTGGCACCGATCCGCCGCTCTGGCGGTTGCGAGAAGTCGGAGGAACGACGTTTCGATCAGAAGACGAGTGCCCACGGAGCCGGAATCAAAACTTCCTCCTCTGCAATGCCATTTGCATCTCCAAAGTATGTTATTTTGCAAAATGGACTTTGATTTCGCTGGTCAATTCTGTTTTTCTTCTACTTTTAGCACCAAAAACCTGTTCCAAAGCAGCAGTGATGGCAATTTATGCTTCTGGCTTGTTTTTTTTTTTTTTTGTTTCCTCTCAAAAGCATCTAAGAAATGTGAAGTAGTCTCTTCATTTCGATTATGCTAAAACGAATTTTATTATTCATCAATGTCGCTCTTAGTTTAGGAATCTCTTATAGAAACATAATCACTGCCATTTTTTGGTATTTGTTTTTTCAAGGTGCTAAAATGCTTCTTTAATGGCTGCTTAGGAAGTTTTTTGATGTGAGTCTATTGACTATTGATAGTCCCCATTAATTGTGGGTTTTGGCAGGTCTCGATTTGTGTCAAAGCAAGAAAAGTTCTACCCTCGATGTACTCCAAGGCTTACTGGCCCTCAGTCCCGTGATACTCCGCCTAAAAGAGGTGTGTTTATCTGCATTTCCAGTCATATTGCTTCTTTTTGTGAATGTAAAGCCCATGCCAAGTTTAAATTGATGAACTGTAGAAAGTATCAGATGTCTTCCTGATAGATTTTTTTTTGTCATTGTTGTAACTGTAGACACCGGGATTGCTAATGAAAAGGACTGGGGCATTGATTTGTTGAATGAGAATGTAAATGAGTCGGGCAGTAATGAAGATGGCAGTACTTGGTTCAGAGAAAGTGGACAGGACCTGGGAGAAAATGGGTACAGATGTAGGTGGACAAGAATGGGCGGTCGATCCAATGATGGCTCTTCTGAGTGGACAGAAACGGTACATTTCGTTTCTCTAGAGTTAAATTTGACAAAATTCCTTGGCTTTTCTTCTCATTATGGTCATTGATATCACCATACTTGAACTGTTGACCATTGCTTGCTTCGTGAGAAAACCTTGTGACGTTAAGAAAAAGCAAAATTTTAGAGGATTTATGCCATCTTAAATACTGGGTTTGCATTCTTATTATTCCATATTTTATTCATCTCTGAGGTTATTCTTCGTAACCTCATGAAGTATCACCCCAGGTGGACGCGTTTAATCGGATTTATTGGTATCCTTGACAGTGGTGGGAGAAAAGTGACTGGACCGGATACAAAGAATTAGGTATTATACTCCTATCCTTCTCCACTTGAAATTATTCGTTTCTTATTGTTTCTGGAAAAGATCATCTCTATCTTAATAGGTGGTAGAAACTAGGAAGCGTTTTCACGAAGTTGCTCAAAATGGAGTATCGAAATGGTGTTGTTCCTCTATTGAAACTGTTAGAAATTGACTTGTTACCTAGTTCATGTTGCCGCACTTCTTTTTCTTTTCCTCCTTTTTTCCCTGGGGTTTTCTTACTATCCTTGACAGTGGTGGAGTGAACTTTTTGTAGGTGTGGAGAAATCTGGTAAAAATGCTGAGGGTGACTCTTGGTGGGAAACATGGCAAGAAGTCCTTCATCAAGACGAATGGAGGTCTATGTTCTAACATTCACTTTGCAAGATTTAGCATATTTGCTATCGTTGCGAGATTCTGACTATGCTCTCATTGTAAAACTGATCAAATTTCAGTAATCTAGCGAGAATTGAAAGAAGTGCACAAAAGCAAGCAAAATCAGGAACCGAAAATGCTGGTTGGTACGAGAAATGGTACGACAATAACAACACAGCTTGCAAATATTACCTTGCAGTGTCTGCTTTTGTTTGATATAACAGAGAAGCTTATGCTGCTGGACTAAAACCACCATTCACTGAAAACCAGGTGGGAGAAGTACGATGCTAAAGGGTGGACCGAGAAAGGAGCACATAAGTATGGTAGATTGAATGAGCAGTCATGGTGGGAGAAGTGGGGGGAACATTATGATGGAAGAGGATCTGTTCTCAAATGGTTTGCTCTAACTACTCTATTATATTTTTACTAGCCCTGCACTTTTCGCTTACTGATAAAGACATACAAGAGCGATAAGCATCCTAATGACCCACATGAGGAGTTACTTGAACATTATTAGTCTGAGAGACTTGAGATCAAAGAGATTGTGTTAATGGTTTTGATTTTGTTATTGGTGAATTGTTCAGGACAGACAAGTGGGCTGAGACAGAGTTGGGGACCAAATGGGGAGACAAGTGGGAAGAGAAATTTTTCGGTGGGATAGGTTCACGTCAAGGGGAGACATGGCATGTATCACCTAACAGCGACCGTCAGTTCCTTCTTCTTCTTCGTCTTCCTTACATTCCCTCATTAGACTATGTTTGTAATCCGATTATTTCGCACGTTTCTAGGTTGGTCAAGGACGTGGGGAGAGGAACACTTTGGAAATGGGTAAGGAATGCCTCGAATGTTTGTTTTCCTTGGCATTTTTAGTGTATATTACATTTCGAAATGAATCAACAACACGCATAAATATAAAGGTCTTTGATTGCAGAAAGGTTCACAAGTACGGAAAGAGTACGACAGGAGAAAGCTGGGACATAGTGGTGGACGAAGAAACATACTATGAGTAAGAGAAGAGAGTGCTTTACATCTTAACAAGTGATTATGTGATTTGTGGTTTTACTAATCTATCTTGGGATCATGTTTTGGTGAAGGGCTGAGCCACATTATGGGTGGGCAGATGTGGTGGGTGATTCAACACAGTTGCTCTCGATCCAACCTCGAGATAGACCGCCCGGTGTTTACCCGAACCTCGAGTTTGGGCCATCTCCGCCTCCTGAGCCCGACCAACCACAATGACAGTCGTCTCTGTTTGTTTAGCTTTTTAGCCCTTTTTGCCTGTCATTTTTTTTGGTTTGTGAATTATGGGTTTAAATAATATAATTCTAATCCATTGGATCTCACGCCCATATATTACAGATTTCTTGATCAAGTATTTATATCCTTGTCCTCTCAGACACTCTGTTTCTCGATCATGCTGAATCATAAATAACTTAGGGATGTTATTCAGCCATAAATGTTATTAGAGAGTTTAACTATACTGGACTAATTCATTGTTATTCAATGGTTGATTTTAGCTTCTTGATTAAAATATACTGTTATTTGTGTATTTTTAATATATTTATTAAGACCATCTTCAATGATTTATTTAAAGATTTATTATTTTTATTCTAAAAATAGAGTTTTTATTTAACTAGTTATTACTATTATAATTTTATTTACGTATAAAAATAAAACATATAATTTTTGTTTAGTTACAACACATAAACATATCAAAACTAAAAGAATATTTTGTGAAAAAAGTTTTACTTTAATTTAGAATTACAGATAATATTTTTTATTTTTAGAATAACATATAAATTATTATTGAAGATGGTTTTACTCTGAAAATATATTTCAGAAGCAAAAATAGAGTTTCATTGGAAATACTCTTAAATAGTTTGAAATCTAATATGTTTAGTTCTTATATTTACAAGATATATATTATAAGTGTTTGAAATCTATATTTTCCAATTAAATATTTGAATGATTAACTGAAGTTTTGTGTTATCATGTTTGATAAAATTTTAAATTACTTTAGAGTAAAAGAGTGAATGAATTTAAAAATCAGGTATACCCACCTCAACAACAATAGTAAACTGGTCAATCAAGACATTTTGTGCCCTACAACAACAACAATCAAGTCTTTCAACAAAGAAACAACAACTTCCAGCCTAGAGCACGTTTCAACCCTCCAGGATTCAGTGCTCAAGGATCTGCTCAAGCCTCCTCCAGCACTCCAAACTGTGAGATCAAGAGTCTCATCCAACAAGTGCTTCAATCTCAGATCAACGGTATCTTGGAGATGAACAAAAAGTTTGTTGTGGTGCACAACAAGATAAACTCTATTCATGTGGAACTCACAAACAAGTTCGATGGTCTAGGTGCAAGAGTGAAGGCTTTGGAGAACAACAAAGGAGTAGCTAGTGGAACACGCCCTCAAGGTAACCTTCCAGGAAAGTGTGAGATGAATCCCAAAGAGTATTGCCAAGTTGTTGAATCTAGAGATGCTTACACCACTGCTGAGGAAGAAGCTATTACAGAAGATTTCTTGTCATTTCTCAATGCGGACATTGATAAACAAAGTGAGGGGGAAGACCTTGTCCAAGTTTCTGATGTTAAGAAGGAGGTTCAAGCTGATGTGCTTCCAGTTTAGCAGCCTGACATTCCATTTACAGGAAGATTCAAGCATGAGCTAGTCAAGAAGTACTCAACTCTTTATTCTGCTCAAATGGAGATGAGAGGTTTAGATGCTGAAGAATAACTTGGGAAAGTACTAGCTAAGGCTGAGGAATCAGAGGTTAAGGAGCTGAACATCAAGAAGCTTGGAGATCCTGGCTGCTTTTCTCTTCCATGTGAGCTCAAGGGGAGAACCTTTAAGAGTTGTTTGTGTGACTTGGGTGCTAGCATCAATCTGTTGCCATCAACTACAGCTAAGGAGTTGGGTTACACCAAGTTCCAGCAGAGCATTGTGTCTTTAACCATTTCTGATGGCACAGTGAAGACACCATTGAGAGCCCTCAAAGATGTGCCTATGATGATTAAGGGAGTAACAATCCCAACAGACTTCTTATTCTTAGATGTTGAGGGAAAGATCAAGAATGAAAGCATTCTAGGAAGACCCTTCTTAGCTTCAGCCGGCGTTGTCTTTGATGCCATGGAATGCACTACAGAGCTTAGGCTCACCAAGGGTAAGGTCTTGAAGTTTGATAGCAAGGGTAACAAACTAGAGCATGATCATGCTTTCTCCATAGAGCTGAACAAGATGAAAGGAGTTGATAAGAACTGGCCTGAGTTTGAAGGCTACACTGGAGAGAGCTTTGATGGCTGCTGCTTGTCAAGGTTGTTTCAAGACACTACTGAAGAGGAGGTCCTCCAAGTGGTTAGTTAAAAGAAGATGAATGAAATTGTGCTGGTTACTGAAGAAGGAGAGGTAGTTTTAAAACCAGTTGGCTCAAAGAATGGTGAGATCTACTACAAGATGAAGCAAGAGGGGAAGTCTAAGCCTTTTGCTGTGTTCAAGATGAATGGAGTTACCATAAGGGTCAAGGGGAACAAGGTGCCACTAAGGAGTTCCAAGACTCCTTCTCCTTACTTCCACTAAAGAGGTAATCAAAGTCAATCTTAGTGACTTTAAACAAGCACACTTGAGAGGCAGTCCCATGGTATCCTTGTACATAGTTATGCTTTTAGTTTATGTTTTATGCAGTTTTAGTGTTCTTAGAAGCAGGAGTTTGGATAAAGGGATGAGAAGATGTTTGGGGAACCAAAGAAGATGCATTTTGGTTAACATCGAGCTCCAACATCGAGCATGCCAGCTTGAATGTTGGCTCCATCAATCATGAACATCGGACAAAGGAGCTGGATGTTGTGTGAAACAGGATGCATCGGGCATATGCATCCATCACTTATGATTGATGTGGGAAGGGAAGTGTGTCGGGTTGATCACATCGATCATGTACATCGTACGATGTAATCAACCCGAGAGTCAGGAGCTCAACATCGAGAATCAACATCGAGCATGGGTGCTCGATGTGCTTAACATCTACCTCTCACATCGAGCAGTCATGCTCGATGTCAACACCCTGTGATAGGGCTCAAGTTTTACCCAAATAAAAACTACTGCAAGTGCACAGCAAAGCAGTTGTAGTATAAGGGGTTATCGAATCCCAAGGGAGTATGTAAACTACATTAAAGAGTTCATGTTCGGATAAAGCTAAGCAATAAGTAATGAATGTAATGCTAAATAGTAAAATAAATGTAAGTGGGCGTTTTATGCTTGATCTTAAAGTTCAGAAAGCTAAAGGCGCTAAGTCAGGACAATTCGCAGGTTGAATCTGAGAGTGTAGAATGCGTGAAATCAGGAATGAATTAAAACCGTCTTGATATCGCAAAGATATAACTAATCAATTCTCATTGCAGAAGTTAACTATGCCTAAATCACAGAGTTTCAAATCTCTTTGCAAACCTTAACAACCTAAACATGCAGTAATGATCAGATTCAATTGTTCACAAAACTCCTAAGCTAAATCTCTTTGAACTAAGTTGTTTTGATCATCTAATGCTAGATCAGCTGATTAATAATGCTCTCACATCTATCAAACAACCTAGGGTTTCGAAATCCAAATGATGTGTCTAAGAAATCGATATAAATGCAAGCACAAATGAAGAACCAATGGATTTCCTATAAGTTTAGCAATTCTACAAACTCTTCTTCAACCTTTGAAAAGCCCTAACTTACCTACTACTCAGACATGGTGATTTGAGAAAACATCATGAAAAGAATAGATTGAATAAAAGAAATAAGAAGTAAAGATGAAGGAGTTCGAAATATGCTCTGAAGGAGTCTGATTTGTCTCTCCAAAAGCTCTGTTACAAATCTCTCTCTAAAGCTCTAAAAAAGAATAAGATACAAGATATCTGCCAAAAGAATGGCTGAAATACCTAATATACAAGGTAAAACACGATTTGTGGCCTTTTTGCAAATACTAGAACTTCTGGGCCAATACTGCAAATAATGCTCCTTCTTTTAAAAATAAGGCCATGACCCTTCCTCTAGGGGTGAAGAGTGTCACCAGCTTGGTGACGAGCGTCACCCAATGCATACTTTCTTCTCCGAGCTGGACACTTTGTGGCTTCAACTTGCAATGCTCCAAAAAGCTTCAATATCTCCAATTATGCTCCAGACATGCTATAACCTGCAAAGATTCTACTAGGACTCTAAAAAGACCAAAACGACTCAATAAAAAGGACTTATATCATGGTTAAAACCATAAAAACCATGATATATCACCCTGTGTGCCAAAAACTCTTTTAAAGGTACCTAACTCCACTCCTTTCTTATGCAACCTTTTGTATTCATTCTTAGTATCCCTTATCACCCTCCTTCAAGCTTCTATTACAGAGAGGACTGTGTAATTTAAGTGTGGGGGAGGGCATTGCATTTGACATTGTGTTTTGTTTTCTTTTTGCATACTTGAGTCTCATGCATTCACCTATGTGCACTGAAAATCCATAAAATTTTCAAAATTTTGGAACCAAAAATATGATTTAGTTGCATTTGCATAATTAAGATTGAGTCTAGATGCATTTCATATAGCTTTGCATACACTTGCATAGGGAGTAGATGATAAACACTTGTCAAGATGTCAATGTTTGAATTATTTTCAATGCCTTGGTTATCTATTGTTTGATTGCATAGTAGTGAATTTCAATTTAAGGCTGCACCATATCTTGAATTTTTGCATTGATATTCTTGTCTTATCCTGAAACTTGCTTTGATTTGATTCCAACTCTATCTTATTAGAACCATAATCATGACTATGAATTATCTTGTTTGTGCATTGAAAGTGATTACATGGATACCTATATATATACTTGGATTATCTTCTTCCCTTCTTACCACTCTTGTTAATCTAAGTAGCTGATACTCATCATTAAGGGACAGTTAACCACACCCTAAACCAACCATTCTTTCTGAACCTAAACACTATTGTGAGAGTTGTAAGGCCTTGCATTGCATCATTTTCGATTTTATCATGGTAAAAAGTGTTAGGAATAAGGCTGTCAAGAAGAAGCTCTCTTGTAGATATCAGCTTACATTTTGATCTTGATTCTAGGTTAGGAGTTTGGGTAAAATGGTAGTGTTAAGTGGTTTAAGTTTAATTGTTTACATCTTTTAAGAAGAAGAAGAAGTACGAGAATGGTAGTAAGGGGAAACCAAGTTAAGTTTGTGGTTAAGTTATTAAGGGAAAATAGCTCTAAGTGTTAAAGAAAAGAAGGTGCCAACAACAGCAATGCTTTCAAAGGTCATCCAAAAGGAGAAATCAGACCAAAGCAATCCACCAAAGGTGATGAGAATGGTGCCTAATCAACAAAAGAAGGGCAAGTTCCAACAAAAGAATCAACCACACAAGCAAAGAAGAAGAGTTTCCCCACACATGAAGAAGAAGATGACCAAGTTCTTAGGGAAAGGGTAGACTTAGGAGATTCACTTTGGGTTTAGGAGTCCTTAGGATTCATCTTTGGATAAAAGGGTAGAAGAGAGCTTTAAATTGCAAGTGTGCTTTTACCTTTAGTGAATCTCCTAATATATAATCATTTCATTGAGTTATCCCTTGAGTCTTTGAACCCTTATTTGAATGAGATCATTTTCATCTCATAACCATGACCCTTTTGACCAAAAGTTTTCACTTGATTTGCATAAACTCAATTCATTGGTAACCATTAACGGATGTTAAAGAGTTGGTTGATTTGAATGCTTGTGTAGGCTAAGCTAGAGTTTATTGTTTGCTATGATAGGTATGGCTAAATATTTTGAAGTAGAACAATATCTATGCATCTTAGAACCTATAACTTGGGCATTGAATCAGTTTTTCCATTGACATCTTTAGTTTTGAGCTCTCACCTTTAAACCTCATTCTCTCATTTGTTCTTGTTTGCTTGAGGACAAGCAAAAGGCAAGTGTGGGGGTGTTGATATACTTATTATTTACACCATATTAGCATACATTTTGCATTGTTTTATAGTCTTTAAACATGCATTTTTGCTTGTTTTTGTCCCATTTGCATTCATTTAGGACTTAATGTAGATTTAGGGTGTGCATTGCATATTTTGCACATTTTAGGAGTTTGGCAGGTATGTTTTGAGAGTTTGGAGACTACATGGAGCATGGGAGATGATGGTGGATGCAGCACAAGGCAAGAAAAGAGCCAAGAAGAAGGTGCAACTTGTTGAAGCGGCCAGACACTTCACCAGACAAAACCGGCTCGGAAAAAGCATCTCCATCTCGATTCAGCTTCAACAGTCTTCATAAATGTTGTACCCCAGCGAGTTAGATTGCATTTGGAGTTGGTATCAGGTCATTCCCATCAGCGGTTAGAAAGTTACAGAAGTTTTCGTGAAACCGCTCAACCAACTTCGATCACTTCCATGAAAACATCGTACGATGTAAACCAGCAGGGAGTATGGGAGTCCATATCGATCACTCACATCGATCAGTGATGATCGATGTCAAGCCATATGACACTCACATCGATCAGTGATGATCGATGTCAAGCCACAGGACACCCACATCGATCACCAGCATCGTGCGATGTAATGGACCCGAGAGGACCTGATCTCAACATCGATCAACCACATCGATCATCAAGTGATCGATGTCAAGCACCAGAAGTTTACATCAATCATCCACATCGATCACTTGTGATCGATATTGGCCTAATCCAAACACCTTTTATTTACAAGTTTGCCATTCTTCTAGGCTTTTGTCATTTAGTATAAATAGGCTTGGACTAATGGGGTTTAGTATAAATAGGCTTGGACTAATGGTTTTTAGCCAAGTTTTGTTCTTGCTTAGTTTCTTAAGAGTTTTTCAGTGTTTGTAAGAACAAATCTCTCTTTTTAATCAAAGTCTTGTATTTGCATCATTAAATCTTCTCTAATCTCCCTCTTAATCATGTTTAACATCTTTTTCTTTTGTGATTTGATGTTTTCCATGATGATGAGTGAATAGTCACTTTTATGGTTTTAGATGTGGTAGATTAGGGGAATTTAGAGGCTTGATTAGGGTTTGTTAGTGTTTAATTAGGTTGATTCCTCTCTATTAATCTGTTTTGGGCTAGATTTATCTTGATCACATGAATCGAGAATTAGGGTTCATCTTATGCTCACCAAGTGTTTGATGAAATGCTGATCTTGTTTAATAGAGGATTTGCTTGTCTTAGCTCAAGAGATTGATTGTCTAAGAAGTATTTTGGCCTGAATAGAGTTGGTTTTGCATGCTTGTTGATTGTTCTAGCACTAATGAGAGTTAGTTCTTGTTAGGATGATTAGCAAATAGTTATTTATCAAGAGATTGAACTTAACTTGCTTGATTTTGAACTCTATGCCTAGGAATTAGCATTGCTTGCTTATTTGCATTGTCAATGATGTTTGATAACAACTTATTCTTGCCTTTGAATTCCCCAAAGTCGATAACCACATCTAGGATCCTTGTCTTTTAATATCTGAATTTTGAATTACTTAGTATTCTGTTTTTGCTTGCTCTGTTTTGAACTTGATCATTGCTAAGTATTACTTTCTTGAGTGTTTCTTAGTTGAATGTTCACTTAGGTTGATAGTTTAGTTGTGTTTCTCCTAATCATAGTGAAATCTAGCTTAACCCCTTGGATTAACATAAAATCCTATGATGTACTACAACTGATTAAGTACATGAATGATTGAGAAAGGACTCAAAAATCCTGTATCAACAACGAAGAGACACTACTGGTAAGCTTGGATTATCATCCTTTCAAAAAGTAAGAGCTGTGTTTCGGATGCTAGCATATGGTCTGTCAGCATATGCCAGATACGAGTACGTGAAAATAGTCGAATCAACAACAATTGAAAGCATGAAAAGATTTTGTCGAGCTATAATGGCTATATTTTTAGAGTAATATTTACGAACGCCAACACAAAATGATATTTCCAGGCTTTTTATATTGGTGAGAAACGAGGATTTCCAGGAATGCTTGGAAGCTTAGATTGCATGCATTGGTGGAAAAATTGTCCTACAACTTGGGCTGGACAATATACAAGCCGGAGTGGATCACCAACTCTTATTCTTGAGGCAGTAGCAGATTATGATCTTTTGATATGAAATGCATTTTTTGGTATGCCTGACACCAATAATAATATCAATGTGTTGGAGTCTTCCCACCTTAATTCCAGTCTTGCTCAAGGTATTGCTCCTTCAGCTCATTATATCATTCAAGAAAAAGAATATAATATGGGCTATTATTTGGCTGATGGTACATATCCAAAATTGTCTACCATAGTGCAAACTATTCAAGAGCCAATTGGTCCAAAAAATAATATTTTGCTATGCAACAAGAAGCGTGTAGGAAAGATTTGGAACGAGCTTTTGGTGTTCTCCAATTGTGTTATGCAATTGTGAAAGGGCCTGCTCGCTTTTGAAAAAAAAATGTGATTCATAACATAATGACTACATGTATAATGTTGCACAACATGATAACCGAAGATGAACACGATCTTGAAGCACCAGTTGAAGTTGGAAGAGAAACTCTACCTCCGGAAGTTGAAATGGTAGTGGATGAAAATACTCAATTTCAAAAAATTTAGCTCGATTTAGACATATAAATGATAAATAAGCTCATTTCTTACTTAGAATGCCTTAATTGATTATTTGTGGAAAAAATATAGTAAAAATGATCTTTAAGTGAAATTCTGTTTTTTTTAATTAAATAATATATGTTTAGTTTTTTTTTTCAAAATAAATTAAGTATATAGAAGAATTTGTCAATTTTTAAAAGTTAAAGAACCTTTTATTTAATTAATGATAAAGTAATAAAAGAATATATTTGGAATATTCTATTTCTGACCGAAAAAATAAGGTGAACTATTGGAGTAAAACACTATCTCATTTTACTGTTCCCTCATTTTGAGGAAAAAAATAAGGAAAACCGTTGAAGATGGTTTTAGTGTCTAAACATTTTTTTTTCCTCTGGGGTTTTCAAACTTTCTGGATCGAACCTGTCTACCTATATACTACTAGGCCTACCAGTGATGACAAAAAAGTTGAGTACGTTGGATTATGAACTTTTTGTGGATAATATACGCAATCAGTTTCTCTCTTGGGCGTATAACACTCTTTCATTCGCAGAGAGACTCCAAATAGAGCCATGCCAAACTTAATAGCTTACAGAAGCGAATAAAAAAATATGTCTTTATTTATAAATTTTTTTATAATAATAATATGACTGCCACCTAACGAAAACAATAAAATAAAATTATACTAAATTGTAGTTCTAAGAGTTTATTTTTACTTTCTTTTTTAAAAAAAAATTGTTGACAAAATTTTTCGTTAACTAATTATGAATAAAAATTGTTTAGAGAAATAAGAAAATAATATATTTTTTTTTAAAAAAGAGAAAGCAAAAATAAATATTTTTTAACTTAATTAAAAATAATTTCTAGAGAAACATTGAAATTTTTTGTACTAATAAATTTCTTAATGTTAGATACAGAAATAAAAAAGTAAAAAAAAATACATGATTAATTTTTTTTTATCATAATTCTTTAATAATAAATTAATAACTTCTAATTTATAAATCCATATATAGGTTCATATCCACATTTGAAATTAATATAATATAATAATAATAAAAAATTAAAACAAATGCTACCTGAAATAAAAAAAATTTTAGAGTCATTTACAAAAAAACACACTTTGGAGAAAGTTGTTACAAAATTAGGCACTTAGGATATATAAGGCACTTTGCTCAATATTTGAACATCTGATGTGACGATTTTGCCCTTACTGAATATTGTGTTGGACGTTATAATACATTAGTTTTTGGGCGTTCATCCATCGGATGGCATCCATCTCTTCCATCCACCTGATTGCATCCATCTTTTCCATCCACCCACTTGCATATATCTTTTTTCCATCCACTAGATTGCATCCATCTCTTTCATCCACCTGATTGCATCCATCTCTTCTATCCACCCCGATTGCATCTATCTTTTCTATCCAACCACTTACATTCATCTTTTTTCCATCCACCAGATTGCATCCATCTATTCCATCCACTCGATTGCATCCATCTTTTCAACCCACCCGATTGCATCCATCTCGTTGCATCCATCTCTTCCATCCATCTGATTGTATCTATCTTTTCGTCCACTCTGGATCCGGCGACCTCTGCATCGGTATCCGTCGCGGTTTCGGATCTAGCGGCCCACGATCTGATAACAACCCTTACACCAGGGTTTCGGGTTTCCTCCCCAACGACATGAACATGGTTCATGGGCACTGTCTCCGCCGATCCAATCCGCTGGCCCAATTCTCCATGGCGTCTCCTCCAGGTCTCTATTGAACAAGAGGATCCTTCTGGAGTCAGCTGGTTCATGGGCACTGTCTTCGCCATTCAAGTCGCCGATCCAATCCGCTGGCCCAATTCTCCATGGCGTCTCTTCCAAGTCTCGTTTAATGGTGGAGAGAAAATTAAAGAAGAAGAGAAAGAGAGAAGAGAGAAGACGAGAAAGAGAGAAGAAGAATAAAATTGTCTTTTTATTTAGTCAAAGTGCCTTAAAATTGCAAAGTGTGTTTTTTGATATTATAGTTTGTCAAAGTGCCTTTCTCTGTAATATTCTCTTCTTTTGATTGCCAATATGCACGGCTCTGGCTCCAAAATATCTCTTTTTGGACTGTGAAGCAGGGTAGCAAAAGATCATGAGTATGGCAAAAGCTTCTGAAATTACGTGACCAAGCTTATCTTTTTTTTCGGTTTGAAATCCGGGACAACAATTCATGTATTTCTGGTTTGATGACTCATTGGAGGAGGGAAAGCTGATAGATGTCACAAGAACCTACGTCACTTGGGTATCCCACAACTAGCGGCAGTTGCTGCAGCTACAAGCATAACTGGTTGGGAACTTTGAGGCTGTAGGAGTCGACATTATCGGGATCTATATGCTAAGAATCTCACTATGCCAGCTCCGAGAAGGGTTTTTGGCAGGACATTTTGTTGTGAAGACATGTTGTGGAGCTATACAGATCTGATTTCTCGGCTTCCAAGACTTGGCATCAGATCTGACCGAGGAAGGAAGGATGCAGTGCTCTAGCATCGCGCTGTTTAGTTTCCGCAAGAGTTATCCCGAGAATCATTAATGGTTGAATCGACTATCTACTGGGGATCATATCATATGAGAGGATGGGGTCAAAATTAGATATGTGTTTCTTGTGCTGAACCATATGAAACTCGTGATCATTTGTCTTATGCCTACCTTTACACTTATACGGTCTGGATGGCTCTGGCAGGGAATTTGTTGGGTAATGCTGCTACACCGGTTTGGCATCATACATTGGATCATCTTCTTCAACTAAGTCACTACCATTCTATAGATTGCTAACAATGGCTTTCCAAGGCAATGATTTACTTCGTTTGGAGGGAGTGCAACTTGAAACACTATGAGGGAAATTGATGAGTCTACAGATAAGTGTAAGGGAGTGCAATGATTTACTTAACCAGAGCCATAGTAGCATCAAGAATAGGAAACATAATCAGATGATGAGTCCACAGAGGACTCACTAAGCCCAAGTGGTCATCAAGTGGCTGGTAATCGACCAGAAAGACAGAGGAATCCTCCAATGAGGTTACAAGACTATGTATGCAAAGATGTTGAGATGGAAGATGAGTTTGCATGTCTAGTTTGTGCTATGTCAGAAGATGGTGGTTCAGAACCATGAAATTACCAAGAAACAATGGAAGATCCTGATAGTGACAAATGGGCAGAAGTAGTTGGAGAGGAGTTAACTTTTCTAAGAAAGAACTACACTTGTGATCTAATTGATAAACCACATAAAAGGGATCCATTGAAACAAGACTATACTACAAGAAGAAAGGGAATTTTTTGTGATCACAGGTACTGTGATTATGACTTTGTAGCAGACATTGATCATAAAAGGCATATCTCAGAGATAATGTTCACAAGAGGCAATACAACAAATTAGAGATTCACTGCAGAAGTATCGACTATAGAAGTAGAGTACATTGTATTGTATGAGGCTGTAAGAGAAGAAATTTAGTTAAAGGAATTTTCTAAAACTTGGATTTATGAATTGGTTATTCCTAAACGAGTCATGAAAGGTATAACGAACATACCTTGTCTCCACATTGGATCAAGAACAGGAGTGCATTGTGATTCTCAAAGTGCTATCATACTTTTAAAGAATGTAGTTCATCCTGAGAGGACCAAACATATGGCTATGAAATATCATTTTATTAGAGACTTGATAAGTGATGAAGTGATACGAGTGTTGAAAATTCTTATGACTTACAAACCAACAGATATTTTCACAAAGATATTACCAGTTTACAAACTAAAGGATATGCTTTAAATTTCTAAGCATTGAGATGAGCATCCGAGTGAAGATGCAAGTACCGACTCTGGGTGCAAGGAAAGATCTTACCAAATATGGATCTATACCTAATGTAGAGATTTGAAGATAATAATCGTATGACCTAAAATTTCTATGTATTTTTAGAAATTCATTTGACCAAATATCGATCTATACCTATTTGCTTTTTTCCATGTAGATCACACCTAGTAAATGGGAACGAGATCTAGGGAACCCAAACTTAATAACCAAACTTCATCTAATTTATGGTAGTAGCTAGCTGGGAAAAAAAATACAGCTAAAAGATAAACAATATTTTGTGAGGAGATCTTTTAATAAATAGTCCGTCTAGCTCAGTTGGTGGAGCGCAAGGCTCTTAACCTTGTGGTCGTGGGTTCGAGCCACGGTGGGCGCCACTTTCTTTTACATTTTCGATCGAAAATGAACGTAGTGATTGGTTGCCCCAACATGTACTATTTAGGCTGCTTTATATATATTGCATTGGTTGGTTGGTTACATAAATTTGAAAAAAAAACGAGGAAGAATCCAAACTGGTTTATCGTGGTAGAATTATAATTTGAATAAATAGAATTATATAAGGCAACCCCGTATACATTTGTTGATGAACATGAGTCTCGTGTTGGAAAAATCTGCACTTCAGACGTTTTATATATGTACACACATATTATATATTTCTACGATATGATTACCAAAAATCTACACCGGAAGAATTTAACAAAATGAAGTGTTTTTTTTTTACCAAAGCCGTGTTCGATCTCGCCCACCTGAGAACAAAAAGCATGTCTAATAGAGATCAGACGCATTTACAGAACGCAAAGTCGCAAACATTGAATACTAAAAGCTCAAAAGCATTTAGATTGTGTTTGTATTATAGTCATGACGCAAAAGTAGACGGTTATAAGCAAACAAGACCAAAGCTTTCCTCATGCAAATGGAAAATTGATTAAGAGGAGAAACAGGGAAAGAGTCTTTACCGTCATTGGAAGGTGAGATAACTCAAAGATTCAGACAGCTCCAAGCATTAACTTGAGCTGGTCGTAGGGCTTGTGCCAAAGGTTGAAGATGGTGTAACTGAAGTTGGCATTTGTTGAGAAGTTCCTTCAGCCCAAGAACTCTCAGAAATCGGGGAATATGGCCTTGTCACTTTGTTTTTCACCATTCCCTATAAACAAAATACAATAACCAAACTCTTAATTTGGTTCCTTGTTTGGCATAATAATTTCCACATGTTAGGTCTCTCAATCACGGGGGCGGCATCAATGTAACTAAAAGTGAAACAAAAGCTCTTCTAACCTTTGAAGCATCTTGGCCGTACAGGTTAATGGCTTGATCGATGGCTGAGTAAACCTCGAAGGCCTGCTTCGTGTTGGGACTGCATTTGACAACGCGGACTTGCTCCTTTGAATCATGTGGCTTTGATTTCAGATAGAGAATAAGCCGCGAAGGTGGAGAGTTGGGTTGGTCTTTTTTCCCGTCAGTCAGTTCCATGGTTACAAGATCAGTCCATAGAACGTCCCACTGTATAGAACACGCATCTTTGGCCGGGATAAACTTTCTTTGACCCATTATGTTGGAGGGTTGCTAGAAACATTAAGAGTTTGCAAATGTCAAGAGGATTTTTTGGATACACACAGAGGACTGAAACTAGCCCAATCAAACCTTATGCATATATAGAGAGCAAGAGGGTATTGTGTGACTCACTTGTAGCAGTATCACTCTTCGATGTGTGATCATTAGAACTTTTCCTTTCGGTAGGATGAAATGACTTTCGTAAGCATCCGTTAATGCAAACTTCCCGCGTACTTTGAATAGATCAACTTGGCCAAGGAATGATCCAGATTCTGCCAACTGCAATATGACCTGTAAATACAAAATGTTAGGGATTTGAACTTTGCGTAAGTATCATCACATGCTCGGTGAATCAAACCAGTATAATAACATCAGTTAGTCAAGAGAAAAACAACCAGTGGAATACATATATATATTCACGAGTACAAATTGTACCTGCCCCTGTGCTCTGTATTCGTTGTAAGGACGAAGCAGGCTATCAGCGCCAACAGCTCTTGGAAGTCTCCGGCGAAGAAGCTGTTCATCTGAAGTGATGGCAGCTGCTATCTTCATCCTCATGGCATTTGCACCTTCAGTGGTCTTTGACAGAAGATCCAGAACTCCACTCACAGGTTGGGCAGCAGCACCAATAATTCCTTTCCCGAAACCTGAGACAAAGCCTTCGACACCAGAAGACTTTGCACCTTCGAGAGGCTTTGTCAATATACCTGTGACTCCTCTAAACAGGCCTTTCGCTAGAGCTCCACCTCCTTCTCTGATAATATCGCCAAAGTCCTCAACACCTTTGTTGTCCTGCCAAATGTAAGAAAACACATGAGCGCGTACTAACAAAACGGAGCATAAGCGAGAAGCACTGGCAAGCCCATAACGTTTGGTATCAGAAGCCATTGGAACATTCAAGCGTTAAGAGGACAATTTTCTACATATTAGGTAAACGGATGAAACGCAATTTGTATTTTTTTTATGTTGCATCTATACAGGAAATAGCAACATGCAGAAGGAACTAACCTGTCTCTGTCGACTCTGGATGAACTTTTTATCCATTGATAATGCAGCTATGCCTTGACTCATATGGCCAAGAGCGCTGCTTGCGTTGCCAAGAATATCAACGCCTGAGAGCAACTGAAGAGGCTGGCCAAGGAGGTCTTTCTTTACGTTCCTAATAGCATTATTGATCATAGTACTTTGCCGCATGGATATGTTCTCATTAAATCTTTCACTTATGCGTACCTGTTTGAAGATAAGAAAAATAAAAAAGAATATCAGCTGGGTTGGATTGAAAGTACAGTAGTTGGGACATTGACAAATCAAATTCTAAAAGCTGTGAAATTCGTCGACTATTATCATTGTGGTGATACTACGAGTAAAAGATGATGGTGATAAACCAATTTATGGACATTGGCCAGACTCGTGTAGATACCACATATTAATCCCTAAGTCGGTTTACATACTAGTAGGCCATATATTTTTAACTGGTATCTTAATAGGCTAATTGCGTGCAACACAGGCATCCTTATTGTTAGGTTGCACTCTCACATACGTATTACGATGGAAAACTTACTGGCATGTTTTCTGTATTCCCAAGAGCAGTCATCAGGGATGACCAAAATCCAAGCACTCCCCTCGGCCTTTGACTTGGGGACATGGCCATAGATACTTTAAATCTAACCTCTGAGATGTTAAGAACTCTGCATTTTGGAGGGATGTAATATGATAAGTGTCTTGTGAATCGACTCATTCAGTAAACATCATATAAATATATATCAGGAAAAAAAGTGTACATACCCGATTTGAATGAATGGATCAACTGATACAGCTGTCGAGTTAGAGTCGGATAGTCTACTCAAGTTGGCTTGCTGAATCATCTCATGAATGCGCCAGATTATAGGTTCATGAATATTAATCAGAAAGGCAGTATTTTCACGTCCCTGAAAACCTATATACGGGTAGACACGGAGATCGAGACCAGCATTTGATTGCAAAGTAACAGAAAACTTCAAAATGTAATCAGCTTTATCTCCAGCTCTCTGTGGTCTGAACAGAACCGGCATTGGAGCCAATGGCAGTTGGTTATCCACTTGTATTCCTTGCATCCTTAGTTTGAACCTGTAAGACAGTTAGCGTTCAGAATTAGTCCAGCGTGCATGCCAATTCATGATCATAACAAATGCAGTCTGTTGGAAATCTCAAACAGATCTTTTTCTGCATCTGAAAATTTGGAACTTTACACATGACCACTAAGTGCATATAGACAAAGACTACAGTTACCGAATTATATATTAATTCAGTATGGTCATTCAGAATAACTGCATTGGTGAAGAATGATGTCTCTTCCATATGTACAAGAAAAGCTACACCTTGAGAATCTGATAAACTAACCTGCTAAGCCCAGAGCCCAAGCCGGTTGAATATGCCACAACGAAGTTTTGAACTGACATGTACAGTATTTCCTCAGGAGCATGATCGATAACAGAGATTCCCAGCTCAGCGAGCTCAACAATCACATGAAACTCAGACTCTTCCGAGGCCAGAAGATGAGATTGCTGAGACTCATTTCCAGATAACTCTGACAAAGATGATGCTGGAAGTCTTCTGCTTATGCTTGAAGTAGGCTCAATTGCCGGCATCCAGTCACTGATTCTCACAATGTTCTTTTTATCTTCCTTTACAATAGTAACTCGAATGGGTCTGGTAGGTCCAGTCTCACTTCGTGGTGGATGATCACCAATCTTATCAATATCGAATTTTTCCGATTTAGAAGGATCATTTCCATCAACAAGGAGTTCAAATAGATGTCGTCTACCAAGATCTTCCCAATAAAATGAAGCAGCCGCGTTAGGAGGAAGAAATTGCCAAGACTCGCTGACACCATCTACTTGGCGATAGCGAATAGGAAGGAACATGGAACGGTTCTCGATCCTAGGAGAGTGGTATCACATTAGGTAAAAGTTAGATATACGTAGTGAAAAAACATAAATATAGGAGAGGGAACACACTTGGATTCAGCAAACAGGATGCATCATTGTATCAAAATAATTTCAGTCAGGCTACATGGATTACTATATCCACCAAACTGACAATGGTTTTCGAAGAACAAATGTGGCAACAATTTTGATCATAAATGCAAATATGATCTGGCAGTTAGAAAATGTACCATCTAGATCTAAGCAAACAGTACAGTAACATCAGACAAAACAAATCATTTCGAACTGGGAGACAACTGAAGCATGTGTGGTTACCTGTAAGGACCGGAGACAGAGTTCGGCCTGAAAATAACTTCGTAACGTGAGTTCTTTGTCCCGCTTCTGACTTGTACTCTTAGCTGCAATTGATCAGTCCCATCTTCTCTTTCAACAGGGACACGTATTAAACCTTCTCCAAAGACACTGAATGGTGTGCTCCATCTATATCCCTCCACTCGTAACTGAAAATGTCCCATCCGCCGTGAGCACATTAATCATCTTTAAAAGTAAGATACAGATATCTGAAGGTATATCACTTACTTTCAGCAACTCAGTCCGGGTGGAAGACTGCCATCGAAAGAGCTTTGGAGGATCAGAAGGATTAATCCATTCTTCTGTCTGACAATCACACTGTTGAATACAGATGCTCACACCCACCCGGTTGATGAATAAGGTGTGTGGCTGGAGCTGAATAACCTGTAAACAAAAGACTCAGTCATCTAATGTGTAACTGGGACTAAGATAATACTAAGTGAAAATGTGCCTATTTACAAAAGCTAGTGTTCAAGTTACTATTAAGCACTCATCCGCTTCTAAATATTCTTCATATAATAAAACACGGATGCAAGACTGTATAGTTATTACAGAAAACAGGAGAGAGAAAGCAGTGGCTAAACTAAGTTTAGTAGGTCAAGCTCATCCGTAGAATTTCATACGGCCAAATAACAATTTGGGATTTTAGACAAGTAATTCACATAAATACGCCAGAGCAATGAGAAAATAAATCTCATGAAAGTGATATCTCACCTTTGTTCTGTCCGAGGTCATATTCAGTACTGCCGAGAGCTTGTAGTACGAGGCGTCTGAGCAAAAAGCCTTTACATCTATGCGTTCCTGGAAGAGGATTTGTGGTTAGATAAAGGAGATAGAGTTGCAAGGTCACCCAACCAACTAAAGAAATTGATGACTCGGCCGGGCAACTAGGAAGAAAACCCTTCGTAAAGAAGTGAGTCAGAAATGGTTTGTAAAATAAAGTTAAGTCCAGAAAATTCAAGCCATTAGTTTTATGGAAATCATTTAAGCTTTAGCTAGTCACCTTCTTCTCAAGCTCAAGAAGAGAAATTCCAGGACTGTAGATCTCTGAATCTCTAGCTGCGACAGCAATTCCAATTCGTGGGGAAACATAAGAATCCTTCTGAGATGGAAACAGCACCACGCCACTCCGACCAGCTGATTCTTGTGGAGAAAGCATGCTAGGCATAGGACTAGTATCCTCAATAACCTCAAGCACTCGAAGATTTTTCCTCTGTTGTCTCCTCTCCATCGAAAATCCAGGAGCTTTCTTAAAAGATTTGGAAGCCCTAGACAGGCAGGGGGAGCTAGCTTCCACATTTTCTGAAGGCTCAATCTCCACCACTCTATAGGCTAGAGGAAGATATGAATCATTTGTAATCCAGTATGGCACAAAGAACCTTATCGTTTTTGGTGCAGCCCCTGTTTCTCCAACATCACGTTCTATACTTACACGCAGTCTCCTGAAACTCCAGAAAAAATAGTATGATGTGGCAAAATATTTTCACGGAATATAGTACCGGTTTATTTAAACGAAAAAATCTATTCATCACTCGGTAATCTCAACACAAAAGGTTTTCCATCAATAAATAAAATTCAGCTACGAACTGGCTCCTACAAGGGATACTGCTTAGTTGAAAAGAGATACCGACTGAAATTATTATTACTGGAACCAATGATAACTTTGTAACGTGACACTTCATAGTCAAGAGCAATAAACATACTATTAACCAAAAAATTTTAACAACTTCATATATTCAAATATCTGGGGTAGTCAACAATTCCAGGCGAAATGAGAACCAAAAAAGAATGACAAACCTTTTGCTCTGTTGATGGACGAACCAAAAGGATGACACACTGTCACTTGAAGATAGATCTAAAACAGGGATAGGATCCTACAAAAGAAAAGCTAAAGTCAGTAATGTTTTAAAACTTTTTCCAGAGTGGGTAGATTCTGCTGTAGAATATCAAGGCCAACCTTTTCCAAAGCCCAACCACCATGCACAGCTAATGTAATATATACAGGTCTCTGAATATCTGCTGAGTATACGTTAGCACTCTTCCTTGAAGATACTACACCATGTTGTCTCTCAAGATATGTGCCTTCTTTTGTCTTTTCCCACACAGTGAATTTGACTGGGCAAGGAAGTCTATTTTCGAGCTTCAAAGGAGAATTAATAGAAAGTTTCCAATCATAAACAGGTGTATTAAGGTCTGTATGAAGAACTGACGCATCTGCTCCTACGCTGAGCCAAAATGGCTTACTCCCAGTAGAGGGCTGGCAGCAGAAAAGCATATCCTTCTTCTCAAGCTGGTTTAATTTCAAAGCAAAAGCAGATGCTTTGCTGCTTTGCTTGAAAGTTTGCTGCCGAGTAAGCAAACCTTGATCAACAAATGGTTGATCTTTTCCACAACCAGAACTTACGGCGATGCAGCTACCCCATGCATAAGAATGATCCGGATTCTCAACCCTTGGCCGGACATGTAGGCACTGTTCATTATCCTTTGATAAACATCCCCATGGTAAAACATAGGAAGATCCAGAGGCAATCAAAGCATTACGATTGCTTGCTCCTGAAGAGACATTCTGATCAGAAGATATGGATATCTCTAAATTGATATCTGAATCATTTACAACGGTCGCTAAACATCTGAATGTTGCGTGCTTTCTTCCATTTCTCATAGAAACTTCCATTGCAATAAAATCATTTTCTAGTGATTTCGGAGCAATAGAGAGCGGAAGCAGCGAGCGAATGCTATGCCATGAGTCATCAGGCCGAACTCCAATCCAGAAACCAGTGTCACCGTCAACAAACTCCTTGCTTTCCATATTTTTTAGTGTGTTGGGGATTGTAGTCTTCTCAAAATAAGATGTTGAGACAAGCAAGCATCCATTGTCATGTATATCTTCGGCATTCTTCAATTCGTGAATCAGATGAGAAATGACAATGTATGTTATTAAAGCTTGAGAAATACATTAACGCACCCTGATAAAGAATGAAAAAGAACTAACCTTTCTCTGAAGCGTATAGGAACTTGTATTCTCAGCATCACTTGATTGAGGTAGCGACCTTACTGAAGCTACCTTTCGAAGTGTATTTTCCCCATGTACAACAGGAAATGAAAGCGACCCGACGACCTCCCCTGTATTAGTCAATAACTTACTCTCATGTAACATAGGTACAATCTCGACTCACAAAACTCTTGGAAACATTTTCAGTCGTATCTAATTCGCATATCAAGTATAGACAATCCAAGGACTCAACTGAACAATAAACAACACCAATTCACTCTAGAAAAGAACGCAATCACACACACGCAAAAAAAGGACAGTTGAATTTTGATGGTTACGCTTGAAGAACGAGACAAAGAAAAGCGATCTAAGAAGTCATAGAATTTAACCTTTTCCAGCTTTAGCAGCAAGGTTTGTTACTTCAACCTCCAATCTGGCCAATCCCTATAACAATTAGATAGAAAACGCTACTCATATGAGATAAGTTCCAAAATCATGACACTTATTCAAGTTCAAAACAGAATATTGCAAACCAATATACCAACTAGTTGTACCAATAACCATCTAAACCAAAGCAAACAATGGGAGCGCAACTAGCCTTGATATTCTGTTCCAATTCAATGCTAATTCTAGGCTACATCGCTTATGATACCGAATGTTGGAAGGGACAGAGAAGATGAACAACGGAAGCATAAAACTAAAAGGATCCTTATTTACTACCTTCCTTGGGATTTCAAAAATGAAAAGTTCATTCCACTTGGAAGTGCACTCCATCAAGTCATTGACAACTGTAGTGGACGGCTTCACGCACTTTGTCCTAGCACTTTGAGGAAAAAGCTTTTGTGGTTCTGCACCTTGACTATCAACAACGAGGCGCAGGGTGCAAAAGAAATTGTGACTGTTGCCATCATCGACGATATGCAAACCCTACACACACAAAATGAAAGTGCCATCTTAACCATTACCTTTTTTTATAGGCTACTTAAGAAAATTCAAATGATGGATGCCAAATATATGTATACCTTAGCCTCAAGAATCTGTACAGTCATGTAATTGCGTGATTCTCTAGAACTGTCTGAAACATTTAACCTATTGGAGAACCTTGGTGGTGGAACCCAGACAGAAGTGTTTTCATCGTGACACAATTTTACAACAACATCTGAGTTCTCCTCCAGCTTTTTCAGATATATGTCGCGGCCGAGTTTATTCTCTACCACAATGGTCTGAAAATCATCTTCGTCAAGAGCTGAAAAAGCTGAAAGATCCCCACTCTCACGAGAGACAGCTGATTCCTGTACCACAGCACACTAGTAAGTAACAAATTTTTTTTTAAAAAAATCACTAAAAAACGATAAAGAATACTTTACCTCTTTCATTTTGGCCGCTCTTTCTTCAAGTTCTAATTGCCTCCTCCAGGAAACAACGGCATCACCAAGAGTTTCAAGGTTTGCGGCACTAACATTTATGTTCAGAATGTTAGTAGCGGCAATTCGTAGCCGTTTTCCTGGCTTTGATGATTGACTCAAGGCAGTATCATATGTTTCCAACCTTCAAAGCAAAAGTGAGAAATCAAAATATTATTCCAAATACTACGATTAAACGCAATTTTATCTTCCAATTGAGTCGCATCATAAATCAAAAACATTATTATCTTTACTTGAATATTCCATCAAATGGCTCTAGAAGAGGTTCCCATGCTTCCAGCTGTGGGTTAAATGTTGAAGCAGCGATTGAGGAAATGAGTACTGCATTCATGGCTTCAGGGCGACCATGAGTTGCTAGCTTGATATTGGTAACAGTTGTGTCAAAGAGCGGAGTCATCTGGAAGCATTCAGAACAGGATGAGACGTAAATACTGGGTTTCCAACAAATTGGCTAATAATTTTGACCATATCACATACCATTCCATGTAAGCCATCTAGAAGTGTCAGAGAGAAGCATCTCAGCTTAATTTCCGCATTTACATTTTCCTGTGTCTTCGGCTTTACAGATTCTCCAACAGCGAAAGCCAATCGAGTTGGAGGCCTTTTTAGATCAGAACGTGCAAGAAAAGTGCATGCCTACAAAAGGTAACAGCAGCTATCAGGATTGGCAAATAACTTTTCACTGTGTGGGTACTTAGCTTAAAATGGATGGTAGCTGATTCACAGAAACAGAAGGTCCTATAGTTCAATAATGACAATGCGGAGCCTTCACAGAAAAAGAGACATGGCATCAAAAGTTAAAGAGGGTTGTCAAACCTGATTGTCAACTTTCCAAATGCTCCAGCATTGAGAAGACTTTGAACTTGAAGACCTTGAGACAGAAGATTCATAAATGTTGGCCTGGTTAACAAGATCACTCCTTGGACAACAGAACGAATCCACATGTGGCGCCTCATCAAATTTGGAAAGAACGCATCCTAGAGAAACATAACCAGGAGGTGCAACAGGAAACCAGCAGAAAACTTCATCCAGACCTTTCCCCACAATATGTGCGACTTTATTGAACTGCACAGGTTTTGCAGCAATCTCAGAGTCATCTGCTTTGAAGAGTATTCCAAGTGATGGTGGCTCCAACCTAATGAGAGAAGAAGAATTTCGTAGGTTATGACATTCAAATGAATAAACAATACCTTCACAGTAGCTAATCTAGACACAAAATTAAAATTTACTAACCCTTCAGTTATGCTATCACCCAATACGGCAAAACCAGGACGTGGTATAGGCCTCCATATTGAGATAGGTCTACGAAGATCACCACCCTTGTCCCACCAGATTCTCTCAAAATTAGGAGTAGAAACATGATAACTAGTTGGCTTAGAAATTGACCTAAGAATGTCCCATCGTGATGAATTTCCAGTTTGATCACTTGTTTGCTCGCTCTGAGAGCTAGCTGCAGATGATGGGTCAGAGCATGGGGATGTCTTCGACTGAAGAGGATTCCAAAGAAGACAATGACTGAGGCCAGAACTATATTGTTTGGAAGGAGACGCAGTTGAAGAGTGAGCATAGAATGATCCAAGAACATTATCAGCACGCCAGATGCTGAATCCAGACTCTAATACTGAACTGGAGGGCACAGTGTATATGCACTCAGAGAAACTGCTGGAAGATACAAGGTCAGACCTTAGACAATAAACAATGTGATCTGGTGGTGGCTCACTTCCTATATTTGCAACACACCCCATAGCAGTGTATCCTGCAGGAGCTACAGGCATCCAGAGGGAGCATTCATTGTTATCACGAGAATGTTGACCATTACCCCTTCCAAAATCTTGAATAACAGAGAACAGGCCAATACAATTAAACCCAATCGGCTTCCGCACGCGCCCATATGTATTACTTACTGCCATTACTGCTTGTGTAGGAGGAATTGCCCTGAAAGTAAAAAAAAATTAAGGGAATTAATGATATAATGTAGCTTTACATGTAATCAGATAACCCACTAATAATTTATTACCTTGACGTCACACAGTCTCCCAATATGACATAGTTTGAAGGCGCCTGTGGCCTCCAAATTGTGAGGTTGTTCCTGGGTCCATTTTCTGCTCACATCCCGAAAACGAAATAATCAATTGTGTAAATATATGATATAGTTGCTTAAAAAGATAGACGAAATAATGACCATGTGGCTAGACCAAAACCTCCGACAGCATTTTAAGGTTAAACAGTGCCACGTAACTTAACTGATGCCATACCTTTCTGCGAAACCCAAATCCTGTGGAAGTTGGTGCATGAAGCTAAAGGAATAGCATTTCCAGATTGTAAAGCTCCAGTTACTTGGCTCTGCAGATTCAGTAGGAGAGAAAGAGCACTCAGAGAAAGGTGCATGTATATGTCAGTTGACGTCAAGGACATATTTGTTTTCTCTTTGACAGAAGTGTATCCTCCGGAAATATCGACTGGATCAAGAATGATGAGACCAGAACCAGTTTCCACCACCAGGTTCTTTAGCAAGGCTCGAATCCAGGTGTCATTCTCTTTTGCGGCGTACCTGTTGAAACAATAGCAAAAATTACATCAAAAATGTAGCATAACACTTAAGATCCATTAAGCATCAAGGGAAGGAAAAAGCTTGTTTCCAACGTCATGAGCAGGATGTAGACGAGGTCAGGTGTGGTTAATTTAGTACGATTCTTTACTTATACAGGTATAAGAGATAAGTGATCAAGCAATCATATTTGTGTCAAATATTGGGTTATTAAATGCGCTAAGACCTAACTGTCCATAACTTACATGTATGACATAATGTTGATAAACTAAAATCACTGATACTAAGATTTCGAGAACGCTGCACTTACATAAAATTAAAATCCAATTTCACTCGCAAAAGCCTTTCTACAGCAGAGGAGTCATCCAGGGAGGATTTTGTACCATCAAAGAAAGTGAATTCAGGAGAAACAACCTGCACAAACCAATTTTCCAGTTACAAGAATCAGATAGCTACTGAAAAAGGTTGAGGAAAATACTTCCATATAAACAAATGTTTTTTATTTTGGGTGCAAACAATATAATCAAATGTTATGGTCCAAAAAATTATAAGAAAGAAACACCAAAATCAGGGAATAATGATTTAAAATAAGTAAAACGAGAGAAACCATGTATCATCTACTAGTTTTCAGTTAAATAGAAAGGAATAAAAATAGCAATAAAGTAGCGCTCAAAACTATGTAGGCCGTAAAAACAAAACCTCAATTAAACCTACCTGAGCTTCGAAGGTAAAACTCTGGACAGACTTCGAATCCGGTTGACAAGTATCTGAAAAATCTGATGAATTGTGCGCATTGCTAAGCACATTCTCAGAATTAGATGACGCATTTTCTAACATTGAGATATCAACACCATCTTCAGGGGAAAATAGGCAGCTGCTATCGTTACTCAAGTAAATGCTTTTGCTCAGGAGCGATCCATTCTGCCACATAGAAGAAAAAAAAAACAGAAAACAAGCAGCAAGCAAAAATCAAGAATCTTAGAAATAGGGGAGTGTGAAGCAATAACTACAACAAGAAAGTTCATTCTCCGCTTGGAATTTTTTTTTAACTCTTAGCATGCCAAGTGACTATTTCAAACTAAACAAGTATGTACGTATTAAATATGAGATGATAAAAGGAGAAAAAAGTTTTAACCTTAATTTTTACATTCACGAACCGCAACTTCTTTCCATGCCCAACGATTATGATGGGTTCTAATCTTCCTGAGTTTAAATCCTTCTCTCCTTGTTCACTCAACGAGATTACCTTTCCGCATCCGTCATAAGTATATTCATCAACCCCCAGTGAATCTGCTACTAACTGTCTACAAGGGGACAAGTGCACAACATCTTCTATCTGTTTATAGAGAGCCTCAGAGAGAACTATGCCACTACTTCTAGTGATTGGATCGTTTGTTGGATCCAATGTTTCGTCTCTTCCTGTTATTGCACGCAAAGCTGGAACAAAAAATTCACCAACCGCAAGGAGGAAGTCAGGAACAGCAAGGATACGAGGTTGTTGAACCCGTAAAACACATGACTGAGAGGATGCTCGCCATCTATAATCCATCAGTAACATCGTTGAACATGGTGCGTCAAAATCAAGAACAGCCCTAGAGTTGGCCCGCTTAAAGCTTCCCTTATTCAGGGAAAAGGAAAAAGATTCCGGAGAAGCTTGCTTGGAAGCATCGACCGATGAGCCGAGCATCAGCCGCATTTCAGGCTTTGTATTAGGACGGATATCTAGAACAGAAACTTTAGGAACTGACACATACAAATCTGTCTCAGATAGTGACGTCATCCTGTAGGATACCCATAATCCTTCAAGCTGTTTAATCAAAGTGAATGACAAATTGGTATCGTAGATATATGGTATAGCTCCTAGGGGACAAAATGTACAAGGAAATAGAAGGATCAGGCTCAGAAGCACGTACCGCAACATGAGCTAATGGTGACTCTTCATTAACACTATTACGTAACTCAAGAAGAGCATAACTAATATCAACGGCCAGTATGGTAACTGTACGTGACATTATCATCTGACTATTTAAGTTAACTTTGTCAACCAGCAGGCGCATTTTATCTTTGGGGCCGGAACTGTTACCACGGAAATCTGGAGGTAGCTTAGGCTCCTCAAACAAATTCATGCTTGTGCAACTTACAATAATATCATATTCTTTATCAGACATCACAGCATGCAAGAAATCAATCTGCACGACAGATATTGAGAATACTGTATGTTCAGTACTAAAAAAATGACTGCAGATATCAGTAGTTAAGAGAACGTAACAACGTTAACCATGGCTTCTATAATAAACAGAGTATAAAAACGCTGTAAAATGACACCCAGTTTCTAAGCTTCCCTGGAAGACATTGACTAATATAAAATTGTGACTACTCCATTCTTGGTCTCAGATAGCAAGGCAATCTTTTTTATGATAACGTTTATAGTTATAGGCATCCCTACTCTAGCAATATTAAACAAAGAAAAAAAAATCTAGGTTCTTGATACCAAAAAGCAAATAATAAAGTTCGTCAAATGTATAGTGAAAAAGAAATCCAGTACCTTGATCTCAACTGAAAGTGTTGGGACTTTCTTAAAAACATCTCGTAGGCTGCGCCGGACAAAAATATCCAATCCTTGGCCTTCACGTATCATTGGTTTACCAATTGAACTATTTATGCCTACTGACATATTTAGCCCAAGAATCTTTACAGCAAAAACCAATAGAAACAATCATCAGT
The DNA here is from genome assembly GCA_911865555.2 of Thlaspi arvense. NCBI lineage: Eukaryota > Viridiplantae > Streptophyta > Magnoliopsida > Brassicales > Brassicaceae > Thlaspi > Thlaspi arvense. The sequence continues at coordinate 52,818,168 of OU466857.2, forward strand.
CTAGTGTATTCATTCCACATGTTAAATAAAGGTAGTTCGTATATATGTACCTTCGCATGAAGAACATCTACACGCACAGCACTGGGATCTTTCTCCGGACACCCATGCCAGCTTATTTCATTCGATATCTCCAGCTGACCAAGGTCAAGTTGAATGTAACTGCAACAAATAGAAGTGTTGAGATTTTACCAAGGTTCAGAGAAAGATTGAAGTAAACCATTTGTAGATTCAGCTAAAAAGTAACATGCTGCAGACCTAAAGCCTTCAAATTCATTAGAACTACAAGATAAAGACTAGATTCTATGCAAAACATTTTGATGACAACTACTAGACTAGCGTTAAAGAGCCATGAAAATAGAAGTGTTGTCAGAAACCTATCAAGTTTTTGATAACATAGCACATATGACGTATTAGCACACACCATTTCTACTTACTCTTTGCTCAGAGAATCTTTAGGGACAACAATTATTGGAGTGTCTAGCGAAAGGTCTAGTTTCAGCGCAGTAGCACCATCCATCTCATATTTCTGGATTAGCCACTCAAAGCCTCCCACTTTGTCAACAAGCTTAATGACTTCTTCAGAATGAGGAGTGGCAAGTCCCATGAAGTACGCTGTAACCTGTAAACCATTTCATTGGGTTGATCCACAGTAAAATGATGTTCAAAGAAAAGTTTTCGTTGCACTTTAAATCAACTAGGTAAGAGGCAGGCAGTGATCATGGTACCTCTTGAACAAATCTGTAGAGGAATACAATGCGAACAGCTGATAACCTACCAGATAAGCTATAATCATATCCTTCGTAGTCGTCATCTCCAGCACTATATGAATTGAATTTGAACTGCAGAGTAAACAGGAATTAAGCAGATGTACAACCACTACAAAAAACAATATTGCAGAAACTGCAATAAGGCTGTCAATATTCCATACCTTGATAAGAGACTCCACGCCAGGATCACGTATGTCACAGAGCCAACTCCAGCAGTTTCCAGAGTCTAGCGACTTGTCACATAGTTTAAAATTTCCTAGAGTCCCTTCTACTGAAAGAGAGCTCGGGTGAACCTTGAAAAATAAATAAATTTCACCAAATGACTCGTCAACTAATACAGACTATCAACGAAACTGATTCTCTTTGCTTAAAACATTTAGCTACAGAACCAATTACAGATTCAACTTTAAGAAACATAATTACAATAGTATCTTTAACAAATTTAATTTTCTTGTACTGATATAGGGTCAAGATTAAGAGTAAACTAGAAACAAAATCAAATACGTCAAATGAGTTGTCCCAGGCTAATATTTCTTACCTTAATGTCCAACACGAATCGTTCTTGTACCAACATCGCAAGCTGAGAACCATCCTCCTTGTTAAGAAACACAGTCACACTATCAACATTCATGTTCAGGTAAAACACAACGCGGTCCTTGCCATATCCAAGTAATCCTTCAATGCGTCCACCTTCATCATTTGTTTCTTTCTCACTATCAGACTTCTCAAATGCGCGAGTGTTGGTATTCTTATCATTTTCAACATATGTTGCAGCGCTCAAGTCAAATCCAAAACCAATTAGAGCAACTACAGTCGGTCTGCTGCAAAAGAACTCCAATTTTGACATGCGAATGCTCATCTGAAATTGATTTCAAACTGAACTTAGCAAAGTTGAGAAGGTATATTTTCCGCACTAAGATGATCTCCCATAGTCTTACATTACATACCTGTGTGTCGATTCCATTATAATCGTGGGAACTGGAGCTCCTAGTCAAGAAAACAACTGATACGAAATCAGAAAATTCGCTACCCTGCACCTCATAAAATACCTCATCGCAAAGGCCTTTTCCCTGAGACGTGTCTTTTTCATGAAATCCACCTTCAGCATCCTCGAGTCCCACATGTTCATCAGAGTCCATCATCATGCTGCATTGAATCATATCCATATCCGGAGTACCTGGTTCTGTAGGAGACAGAAACTCTGGCAAAGCATCTGTGAAGGCATCTTCATCATCTGCATGTCCTACAGACATTTCCTTGTCATAAGAATCACATATTCCTGGTGAGTCTTGTATGCCTTCGTTCTTCAGAACAGAGTAAGCCAAATACTGAGCACTTCCTGACTGCTGATGCTGAAGTTCATCTTTGATTTTCAGAGAGTGCAACTTCGTCCTAACGGTTAAGCCACTCTCTGAACTTATCATATGGACCTGCAAAGCGAGCACAATTCTGCCTCTATCAAACTAGACTATAATATAGAACCTACATAGAGAAAGAAATCAGCTTGAAAAAAAAAACATTACAACGCATATCAGGAATGGGAACCCTACAAGTGGAAGAAATGCAAATTTCCAAATAACTGACAACTTGATAAGTGGTGCTCCTAAGATATGCAACGTGATTTACCAACAATACGCTAAGAAATTTAATTTTTAATCAACCTTAATCAGCAATACTGTGGCTCTGTTGTAGTTTCCATCTAATTCACTAGCTTAGCCAGGCTAGCTAAAATAGTATCATTTTAACCAGAGCCTATCATGGGGTTAGGTTGTCTAAGTTTGCACACAAACAGGCCTCATCCTTTTCCCCTTCTCTCCTTAGTACACACGAGGCAAAACACATGGACATAACTCACTCCCTCAATATCAGCTTAAAGCAATGAAATATATCCAACAACACACAAACCTTTCCTCCGGCAGCAAGAACTTTGAGAAGCAGAACCTCTTCAACCTGCTCATCACGTTCGTCCTTGATCTGCAAGAGAATAGGATATCAAAAGTCCAATAAAAATTAGGAAACGTTGCTTTAACAGAATCTAAATGGTTCCTAAGCTCAAGCAACTATGAAAGTTCCTTATTAGTACGACATGGCATACAGATAGCAGACATATAAAAATCTGTAGAAAGCTGATCACAGCTAACCTTTCCGTACAGATACAACTTCGTCTCAACTAAAGCACCATTAATAACAAGATCAGCAGCCTTCAAATTCCCGGTCTGAGTTTCAGGGAAGTCACCATCACCATCACTTGTCTGACCAAGTACATCCCCCGACAGAGGAGCCTACAAAAGGACAAGATATTTTAGTATCAACCAAACACAACCATTGCAAATGAAAGAAGTCAGTGAGATTTTATAGATATACCGAAGCTTGATAAGTGGCTTGGACAAGTCCTCTCATCCAAGCTGCCTTCTCCTCCCCCTGAAACTCTATGATCCAGGTGCTAGAAGACTCCAGGGCCTGAAGAATGCATAACACCCGTAATCTTAATGGAAAACACAAAGGAAAATACAGCAAACAAAGCAAGGTTGTATAGGATTATATGTGAGCTGGCTTTTTCTCCCTTATAACTTCGAAAGCAACTTCAATAAAAGTGAGGTCCAGAGAATCATCAACACTCTCAACCATCTTATTTTCAGGTAGTTATCCTTTCAAGATTCAGCAAGCATACCCAACTCAGAAAGAGAGTATATTATAATCGCTGGGAAACTTATAGATTTCTAGGTCCTTTTATGACTCCTATAATTTACAATAAAGCAGCTTAGCCTACCTTTTTAAGATCTATCCCCCTTACACCGACAGCAAGGCAGTATGGCGAACCACCAACATTTGCGGGCGGAACCTCGAATACTTGTCTGCCAGCCATGCTGCACATGCAAAGTTTATAATTTGAAAATAATCTTTGTAGCAGAAATGAGTACTTGAAAATACAAAAAAAAAAAAAAAAAAAGAAAGAAAGACGGTACACGAAAGAAAATGAAGAATAGCACAAACCATAAATAACGTTGATAATCAAGTGACCTCTCTGATTCAAATGTATACAGATATAAACCAGACAAAACAAGGTGACAAGGCTGCCAAGTAGCAACAGAGTTGCCAATTCCCTGAAACAATAGATTCCATAAAATCAAAAAGCTGATATAGACAAATCAAGGTTGAAAAGTACATATACATAACAGTGCATACCTTCCAAACTAAGATTCTAGCATCATTAACAAGATCTGCAGGACTCCAAGGTTGGATTCCATCTGGGATGTCATCAGCAGGAGCTTGGCTGTAGGTTTTCATAACCCCATATAAGATGTCGGACAGTTGCATGATCCTCATATATCTTGTTGGCGAGAAATGAACACCAATATTTGGCACTTGGATGGAAATTCTTGTGGATGGGTAACTTGGGTGAGGTACTTTAATCTTAAAAAGAAAAAGATGCGTGTCAAGTAAATATGCCTCGTTTTAGCAATTGACTCAGGAACGTAAAATGTCGCACAAGGTAATACCTGATCAACAATAACTGCCATTCCACACCTATCAATCAGGGAATAAACGTTGTCCGCTTTCTCTAGAATGGGAGACAGAATCGGTTGATTAGCGAAATCTTCCAAGAGTAAACTGCAACCTTGGTTGTCAGATCCACAGTCTGTAAAGAAAGCGGCAATATCTCTTCCAGAAATGCAGAACCGAGAATATAAGTTTTGCCTTTGCTCCTCAGCCCGAGTATCCTGAAATTGCACAAGAAATATAAGAAAACAGAAGAGAAAGTGAGAAACACTACTAAAGTCGAAGGGCCATTCTGAACACTTACCATGGTGGTTAGCGTAAAGTTACCAAAATCCAAAAGGAAATGGCTACTGCACTTGGACGATCCTGAAGCCCTCAAAGGAATTCTCACTTTTGGAGCATCAAGATCAATGTCGAGAGCAAATCTGAGAAACCAAAGGTAAAGCATAAAGGAAAGCCGGTGAAAATTTTGCTACTTGTAAGAAATGATAATAATAACTAGATATAATTTCCAAAAGACTACTAGGGCAAGAGCTTTTGTTCCATGCAACCAACATCTCGCTTTAGTCACTACCAAATGGCCCAACTCTGATCTTAGGAACGATAAAAAAGGAGAGATATATAAAAGCCAAGTTATATTGTTCTAACCTGCTTTGCTCCTCCAGCACTATTTGAAGTTGCTCTTGAGCCCGTCGGGTCACTTCCTCTAATTTCATCTGTAATTAAGAATGGTAAAAAAAAAAAAATGCTATAGCCCATACGTCTGCAGGAAAATAAACATACATAAATCTATAACTGATAAATCTCTAAGAATTTGCGTAACGATGCACATGTCTACAATATGAAATGGATGTCTTATTGTCACCACGACGATATATGCAACCAAGTTTACACCAGTACCTGAAGCACAGCAGCAGTTTCCAACGCAACAGTAGGGCTAACGGCATTACTTCGCTTCACAAACTCCAATACACGATCATAACTTTCAGTCCAGATCTACAAATACGCAAAATCCACTGTGGTCAAAGCAGCGGTACCAGATAGAAAATAGAAAGACAAAAGAACTAAATAAAATAAGGAGGCAAGATGGAACTACCATGCAGGAAAAGCATCATGACAGAAAATAATGAAAAAAACATCAAGGTCATCAAAAACCTTAAACTAAGGCAATTCAGATATTCTAGAAGATCCTATACCCATGAGAGTTGCAAGTCATTCTTATCTTCAAAGAATAACTATATATAACCTTTTCCCTCCATATTTTCCAAAAGGGAAGCAAACAGCCTGCAGGAGCTTTAAGTTCCAAATACTCTCTCTGAGGCCCTGACAATCGAATATCTTCAGGAAACCACACACTTCATTCAATGCCACCAGCTAGATACTAGATATACGCTGCTATACTCTGGACGTATCTTATAGTTATGCGACTATAAGACAGATCCTAAATATACATGTTTCAAGAGCAAACATATATGAAGAGATTACCGTAGCATGACAAGGGGATATCGTGGCTGATAGCCTCCAATCAATGTTCTCTCCAATTGGTGCGTTCACAAAACTAGCCATCAAGGCATTTGTCTTTCTCTCACTGGATACACTCTGCAAAGCCAGTAGCATGAGACAGAGAGGGGAGCCAGGGAAGGTCAAATCATCATTTTATAGGCAGGAATATAGAACATTATCACAAAGATTGCTGACCCTGGTCATAAGGTGAAAATTGAAAATTGAAAACAAACCTGCGCAAGCGAACCTTCTGGTGCAGATAAGCCATAGAACCTCAGTGATACATCACACTGAGTACTCCGGTGTCTGAACTTGGTCGTCACATCAAGCTGCTCAAATCTACCACACAGCACCTCAGTCTGGTTTATATCAACAATCCTAGCTGCACCTTGACCAATTGATACCGTTACAAGAAAGTGAGTCATATTCTGCATGTCTTTTCCTGAATACAAATTCATCTCTTCATCTGGCTGATGACTCAGTAACTTATTTATGGCCTTCCACTCTTCTTTAGTCAATCCTTCCTCCATCGATTTTGATCCGTCAGCCGCACTATCGACCTCAGGGTCAGCTTCTGTCCGCCTTCATGAAGATGGTAACCACCAAAAGTCAATAAAAATAGTTTCTGCCTGTGACGTTGCATTTATGGCTACGATAGGGAAAAAAATGTGAAGAGCCACTGACCATTGAAACGAGAACCAACCACCCTTTTTCAGCTTTCTCTGCTCGGCTGCTTCTTTGGACTTTACAGATTCTACCTTTGCATGTGCAAGCAACCTATATGACGATACAACATAAAAAAAAGGAAAAAGAGATAAGTCGGAAGGAGAAAAAGGCACAGTGCGGCAGTGCCTTTGAAAATCACGATGGAAATAAAGAGGAAGAATGGCAGAGCTTGAACTTCGTACGAGCAAAAAGTGGTATGATAATACTAGATGTAATCAAGCAGTATATCAAATATTTCTGTCAACTTTCAGTATATCTGAAACATAGCCATAGTCATGTGAGTTCCGAAGACAATCTAAAGATCAAGTGTCAGCGAGATGGAATTCCAATGGTATGCATCACAAGGTGGAATTTCACAATGTTAAGAAACCACATGCTTTCCACTCAAAATGTGGGGATATGATTATTACCTCCACAAAAGAATCACTTTGGAATCAAGGTCCTTTTCGATTTCTCTCATCTCTGGGTTATTAGCATTTGATGACTGCTGCAGAAAGTTGGCATACAGCTGAATATAGCGCCGGCGTAACTGACAAAGATGGTGAATGCTATCCCAGGAAAATCGATAGCTGAAATATTGCCAATATATGCAAAATCAGATAAAAATATACAATCATTCCACATATCGAATGCAGTCATACTTTACCAGAAGATGATCAAACTATGCAAGACTAAAAACAAAATAGCTTGCCATATAAATGCTGTTTGTTTTCCTAGTTTGTCAGTGAAATCCTACATAAGAGAGTAAAATGAAACAAGCATCTACCATAATCTCTTTTGTTGCAAACTAGCTTGAGCAGCAAAGCGCCACCACAAACGAGGAGCCTCTGAAACTGGAACCATCGGTCTTAAATGTGAAATCTCTATATATGTTTTGTATCTTGAAACAACTTCGACTAGCTTTATCCAATCGTGATATTGCTCCTGGTAAGAGAAAAGCGGAAGACAAACAAGTGACTTAAGTCCAGCACCTCAAGAAAATGAAACCGCTAAGCAGGCGCAATAATAACTTCTAATGGGTCTCAGAAAGAGGAAGACAGACAGAACAAATCAAACCCCACAGGAAAATTTTACAGAAGAAAATGAGGAACACGTCCCCAAAAAATAATATAACTAACTATACTAAGTACGGAAAATCGTACCTCTGTGATTGTTACGTTAACATCAGTTAGGATAACTGACGCTCTTTCAAATGGAAGCTCCTGATTATTTCTCTCCTGGTTTCCTAACCGGTGATACTTAAGAGATCCATTGATAGGAGACAATAGATATCGACGATTCAAGGCCCATTTTGACTTTATTTTATGCTCGGTTTGCTCCTTTATGCCATCTTCAAACATCTGAAGGAAGACAGTCGGTGGTTATATACATATAACCTCAAAAAACATTTCAATTCACTATTAATCTGGCGAAAAACTCAAAATAATCACCAAGAAAAAGGTAGATAAGAGCAAACCTCAACCCACTCCGCAGGACTAATATCGTCCCATTGCTTCTCTATTTCCCAGGGAAAACTATTAGAATCATGGTACAGAGCAAGCCTTTCCAGCTGCAATGACTGTGACAGGGACGATGTGTTAGCCTAATTTTTTTCGTTCAAGTAAATAAGGAGCATAATTATCATTTAACACACTTTCGTTACCCAATCAACAGACCTTGTAAGAAAGTCCGGACTATATAACTAGCACTCAAGACAACACAAACATTAGAAAAAATAACTTATTGAAGAGAGACAAAAGAAAACAAATAAAAATCGTTTTTTAAACTCCGAATCAATTTGAAACTGCTACCTCATTCACCCGTGTCGTTTCCAGCAGGAAAAACATATGACATTTCCTTTGAAAGTCTAATCAATGTTCTATCTTATTTTAAGCCTCTTGGAGAGGACCCCTTGAACTTCGTAGATGAAGAGACCACAAAATGAGAAACTCAAACGCCCCCAAGGAATCATAGATATTTATTGTCCAAACACACATCTATTTTGAAACACGATGCTTTGTGTCAACTTTAAACTGCTTCGCCCAATTGAGAATAGAAAGGAAAGAAAACAATGTTCACCTTACGCAGTTTATCCAAAGCACCACTTGTATCAAAGGTCTCATTTCCTTCCTCATCCATTGTAACAGCTGCGAGCTTGGCCAAGGTTATGCCCGCAGCAAAGGGGTGCCCTGGATTACTAGAGCAAATATTGTTGAATAAGAAAAAAGCTAAACAAGTACTTCTGAGTCGTCTCCAATTGACAGCGACGACAAAAACACTAATAGGGAACACAAATGCAGAAGGGAAAACAGAAACAGAAAGGCAAACAGCCACAAACCTGGTAGAATCCTCGTATCTAATATGTACATTGCTGATGGATACTTTCAGATTGCCAATGATCGTAGCAATAAGCGAACCTAGCCATGAATTTCCGGCTGGAGGCTGCAAAGAATCAACCATAAAAGAACTACAAGTTATAGCATGCTTAGCATATGGGAATTTCCCTATCTACAAGTTATAACATGCTTAGCATATATCCCTCGTAAAAGATCACAAGGAATCAGCTAATCAGATCTGGAAAGTTGAAAAGAAAATAAGCAAGATAAAAACTAAAAAAAAATATAAGTTATCAAGTTTAGAGGCATACACTTCCCAGCTTCGATTTTGCTCTTGCTTCAAGAGTTGCTGATTCTGCTTCCTATTTGTAACAAACACGAGAATGAAAAATCAGAATAACATCAAAGTATATCCTGTAGATGAAAAGTGAAAAACCAGTCTCATGTAAAGATTGTATTCAGAAGTATGCATGCAGCTGCATCAGCCTGAGAAATTTAGTACCTCGATCTGCTGAAGCTTGGTCTCTAGAAGCTTTTCCCTGTCTTCCTCCTAGTATGCAATTAGTGTAAGAAAAATCGGTACCAATTAAAGTGAAAAGCTTAAAGGCGAGATAACGCAAACATATATAAATAAATTCCAACAGAATACCTTAACTGTTCGGCCATCAGGGGCAGGATAAGCAAGAACAAATACACGGTCAATCAGAACAATGACTGGCTCTTTCCCTAAACTTTTCCAAGGGACCTGAAGCAAAGGTTTGCATGAGTCATTTTCAAATTCTAGATATACGACCTAGCCATAATTACAGGAGTTTGCTGACAAAAATAGCTTGTACTGCTTTAAATACAAGTCTAAGTTCAGAAACCAGGGAGGTATCACCCTGACTTGCAAGTTGCAATCTCCATCATAATTGACTTGTTTGAAAAAAAATGTAGTCCAGAATATATCCAGTTAAATTATATGCGATTCCCCTTTATGAAAGAACATTTCTAACGTAACTGATATCACGCGCACAATAAAAATTCTTCACAGTGCAAGTTTCTCTAGCTAATAATCTCTTCGATAGCACTTCTAATAGCCTTACAACTCAATATTCGTATGAACAATGACCTGCAATTTTCCACTGACTTCACTATTACCAACAAACATGTTCTTCATAAACTAAAACATTTGATTTCCCAGCACTAGTATTGTACATCATTACATGATAGCATCACACATGCACACATTTCTGGTCAGGTAAGCATTTATCGCTATGTCATCACTAACTGGACTTTCCTTCTCTAAATCCTCAAAGGACATTTAGTAGGCATATATAGGAATTAGTATGTGAAGAAAGATGCTGCAAGGAACTCTGGCAAGGATTACTAATTCAACACAAAGTTCTTGACAGCTCAAGTAGTCAAAATTTCGAGAAAGAATAATGCTATATGCCTATATCAGTCTAGCGCATAGAATGGTAACACGGTCTGGAGGAAAATCATCAAAGATCCACCAAGAGAGAAAAAAAAATAGCAACCTTCAAAGTGATGGTCCCGACAAAACCGGATTTGACAGCAACTGGAAGTTTCAGTGAATTCAGAGCCTCCGCCTTCAACTTCAAATCTTTAAGAACAACATCCCCTGAAAAGCAAAAAAAAACGCAACATCAAGAAAGGGAACAAATCAAATTAGACAAGAACTGACTAGAAAGCCAAGGGATTGAATCTCTAAACATGTCATTTTCACCCTAACCAGTAAACAAAGTACTTCATAATTAAATCATGGACAGTCTTACAAACAAGAATTGTCAATACGCCCTAGATATTCATATAAAATTACAAGAAAGAAAAGCCAACCTTTCCAGACACTAATCCTCAGAGCCTCTGTCGAGAGTCCATGCACATATTCACCCAAATACCTCCGAAGCAGATGCAGTACCTGAATAACCCCATTCAATAAATTAGGGTGGACATGAAACTAGTGAGACCATAAAAATAACTCTACATAAGAGCAAAGATGTCCTGCAGAACATATCACTATAATTTCAAAAGAGAATGCAATTTTTGGAAACTAAAATTTCTGGAAAACAATCTTTGCGTATTCAATCAGCCGTCCAAGTCACTAACTTAGAGAGACCTTAAAAACGAACCAAGCTGAATTGTTCCTCAACTCTATTCTAATCTTAATGCACACTATCAACTAATTACTTCTCCAGCAGCAGCAACAATTGCTACTCTATCAGATGCTTAGGACCCATTTCGTTTTCGATTTTCACATATCCATAATAGTTGCGAATTTCTCATACGCAACATCGAACTAGACATTTTTCAAAAAAAAAAAAAAAAAAACATCGAACTAGACAAACATAACTTCAAAAAGTGAAGAAGAATTAGCCGGCGAGAACTCGTCGCAATCCCCAAAATTAACAAAAATAGAAAAAAAAAATGACTTACATGAGCTTCGAACATGGCGGCGACGAACGGGACAGGAAATTAGCTGGGAGCGAAAATGGAAAGGTTTTCCTCACGTTTGGTTCAGAAAATCGAGGATCATCGAGATCCGAGAAACGAACCGATTCAACATTAAGGAGGGAAACACGATCTCGAATTTCAATTAAACAAGCGTTCGTCGAAACCCAGCAATCGATCTACAGAGAGAACCGAGAGAAGCAAGAGAGTCAAGAGGCAGAGCGATAGAGAGAGACGGTTTTGGAAGAGAAAGATGAGAGAGAAACAACGAAACTCTGAGGGATTGATTTCAGGTAATATACGTGCCGGTCCTTAGCAATTTGCATTTTGTATTTTCGTAATTTTTCCGGTCAATACAATTTTTTATCCATTTAATTAATTTATAGTATTCAAACGACATTAACTAAATTTCCATTTGACCCCTGATATTTCTTGAATCTCATAATTCTTCAAAACCTTCTTATTCTAAACAATATAACTACAATTGTTACCAATTATTTTAAAATGAGTTATTTACACTTATAGACTTATGAGTATTTGTTTACATTCAAAAGCATTTGTTGATATTGAGAAACTTTAAAAAAAATTTGGGATGTGAAATATCAATTTTATCTTTAATTAAATTTTTTAAACAAAACCCATAAAATTTGTTTTCGATGTTGATAATAAAAGTGTGGTAGTTACCACTTCTTTTTCCTTCTTCTTTATCCTAATCTTCTCTATTCTTCCTTTTTCACCTTTTCTTCCTTTTATTTTTCTTTATTTTTCTTATTCTTCTTATTAGTCTGTTTAAGCGTCGATATTTTCGGTTATTTTACTACCCTAGAATATCAATCGTTCAGTAGAGTAAAACTTTGTCGAAAACTCAATTGGATTCGATAATTATGATGACTAATCTGATCAGTCAGTGGTGGTTTGGAAAATGGTGAGATGTTTTTGTGGACAGAGGATGTAGACAAGTTTTGGTGGACATGTTTCAAGGGCATTATTATATGTTGCTCATGAAATGTATCTGATGTTGATATGTGAAGCTGTAATGGATAAGTTGTCGTGGACAAGACTTGGTTAATAACAATGCATATACTAGTGAGAGATAATCTATAATAAAAGTTAAGGTGTTGGTTTCTTTTTATTGTTTTTGCTTTCATCTTTGTATAATGGAACAATTTAAATCAATAGTAAATCCAATGGAAAAACAAAATGTTAACTTTGTAATATGAAATCATTTTAATGACCCAAACACTACTATTGTAACAATCATTTTACATAATAATTCAAGAGTATATGTGAACAATCTATAATGGACAGCTTTTACATGGATATGTTTCCATGGACATATATTAATATGGATTCGTGGACAACCATTTAAACAATATTCATTACTTATTAACTTAGATTCAAGAGTAGCATAGTGGACAGTTTATCATGGACATGATTGCATAGACAAATTTGCTTGGACAATAAAAACATCACACTGTCCATTTTAACTTGTTTATAATACAAGTGTTTATTGTTAAATGGATATATATACTCTCTCAAACATTTCATCGAACACCTTCAAGTCATTTTTTGCTATTTCATTTTGTACAACTAATTCCCCATACAATCCCGAGTTCTCGCTTATCTTTAGATTCAAATTTAATTTTCAAAAATATTAGAAAATAGAGAGAGAGAGAGAGAGAGAGAGAGAGAGAGAGAACTTTCTGTTTCAACAAGTTGTGGTTTTGAGCTAGTCTCTCCCTCTGGTCGTTCTCCATCCTTAACCCATCCTTCAAAGCTGGCTAAACAAATTGTTGAGAGAGAGAGGTTTTACTGTTGAAAAGGAGAGGGTTTGATCTAAATTCATTAAAGAGAGATCAGGGGCATGATGTAGTGTTGGTGGGAGCAAGCAACAACAGATTTTAGAGATTTGGAAATTTTAGATGAGTATAAACCAAAAAATATTTAGGAACGAAGAGGAAAAAAAAGAGAGATAATTAATAAATGGTAGGATAACTAATTAAATTTGGAGTGATTTACATATACACATATTCATACTAGTTTGCTTTACAGTTTACGCACTTTTTGTATTTGGGACGTTTTCTTCTATTTTTTGTACTCCTCACTTCCTTTCTTGTCCTTTCTTTACATCTTCATTTTTTTACCCAACATTGCAGTTCTTTTTTTCTTGACGCATAAATTGGGTGACCGTATGATGAAGAACAAATTACAAATCCCGTACAATTTGTGGTTGTAGATAAAATTGATTTTGTTTTATTGAAATATAAACAGATGTAGAGTTAAATTATGGCTATTATATGAGTGAATGAATAATTTTTGTGCCTGAGAAGTTTATGGATTAAGAAAATTTGTAGACTATATCAAAACTTGAAGTTTTGATTCATTATCGAAGATATGATAGAGGGAAGAAAAAATACAGATCTTACAAAGGAGATAATGATGATATCATTCATAATAGTGATGAATGTGGCAATGTACATATGGATAGAAGATTGTAGATAAGTTTATTTGTGCACAAGCTCATGGACCATTTTTATTCTCCATATGAATAGATAATTTTGTAAATAAAATTTCCTTTACATAAAAAATTTATCTACAAATCAATTTACCATGTAGATAGAAAATTTGGTAAAAAAACTTGGAAAACAATAATTTCTTGTCCATGAACTATTGACCACAAAAAATGATGATACTAGACCAAACAAATAGCAACTCGGATAAATTATCATAAAACTATGGACATACAATAAATCAGTAGTACGATGGATATGATAATATAGATAGTAACTCAGATAAATGATCATAGAACAAAAGTATAACGATGGTCAAAATCGAGAGAGCGACATGACCGTATGATCGTTGATTTGAAGACTGAAAACCATGAGAGGCTCGTCGTAGAAGAAGTAGAGGAAAATCCAGAAGATGACGAAGATGGCCAAGACGAGGAGCGAAGTCGGGTGATAAAGAAGGCTTAGGAAGGGGATCATGAAGACATCGATGTCATAATTTCCTCATGTGGACATCGATGGCGTAATTCATATGCAAGAGTGTGATCGAACATTGTCCTATCCACAATGATTTGACCATGTGGACATGATTGAGGTTCCTGGCATTCCTCGTATCTACTTGTTATATGCTTATGCTAATCTTACAAAAAGATGTACGTTGTGTTATGAATTATTTTTTCCACCTTAATTCGACCATATGGATCTTACAAAGGATGTACACTGCTTTTTAAGTCACTTTGTCCACCTTGGCTTGAACATATGGATGTAATTGTGTTTGTCCATATGCTACTTATCCACTTGTTGCAAACATAGGTGTGATGGAAAAACATAAAGTAGTATATTTGGGAAGTATGCTTTTTAAAAATAATTTTTGGTCATAAAAAGGGTTTATTGTAGCGATGGGGGTAGTGATAGAATAGATATGTTTATTCTGATTTCATCTGATGTTAAGTGTTTTACTGTGGGTCTCAAATTGTGGTTGGTTCATTATAGGGCTTCAACGTGATAATGTTGGCGAATTTGTCGAAGATGCATTAAGAAGTCGAGGCGACGTATATTGGTGGAAGGATGTATCAGCGGACATTTTTCGGGACTGCATGAATCAGTGGAGGATAAGGATTTAAATTGACAAGCTTAATTTAAGAACGCCGTCGAAAAACCAAGGTAATATTATATATGGTGGCGGTAATTGTTTTTCTCAGCAAAAGTGTTTTTTATCAAAAAAAAAAAATTATGCAAATGAGCGGTGAAAAATAAAACGGTTTGTTTAGATATTGAATGAATGAAGGGTAAAAATATATTTTTAAATGGAGAAAGTGTGTCATTTGATGAAAGTGTGTTAAAATGTAATAAAAATTTTAAAAATATGTGTGGATGTAAATATCTCTTAAATTAGATTGAGAAGTTTAGTTAAAGGATATAAGAAATTTTTACTTTAAAGAAAATATGTCATGTAATTATAAATACAAAAAGTGCATTTGAATGTAACCAAAATTTCACCAGAACTGTAAATTGCCCTTTTGATACAAGAGTTTTGAGTCTCTTTCTCAATCACCTTTTGTACTAGTCATTGTAGTAAGGGTTTTATGTCAATCCAAAAGAGAAAGATTGAAGCAGTAGGAATGCAATAGATTTTCTAATTCAAGCAGATATGGAGAGAGTTTAGATGTCTAAAAATCTAAAGGATCAAACAGAAATGAAGCAAACACCAAACTAAGAGTGAACAGTAAGCAAACCAACTAGAACAAAGGTAAAAACAAAGTAAATTTGAAATAGACTAAAAACAGAGGAAGGACAAGACTTGAGATGGGGTAGTTGGTGCTAAGGAACACTCAACTCAACCTATGATGCTTACAAACTCACACAATGCTATTCTTTATGCATAGAATTCATTTATATGACTAATCTAATCTCTTGGCACTAATCTTTTTACTAATCATCAAATCAAGAACTAATTCTCATTAGTTAAATGATAAACAGCAAGCATTAAGACAATTTATCAATCCTATATTGTCAAATCACTCCCTAGACAGTCAATCTCTTGAGCTAGGAAAATCAATTCTCTTGCAAAGCAGTTCAGGCATTTCATCAAACACTTGGTGGGCACAAAATGAGCATAAGATCCTAATCAACTTAGCTAAGGCTAATCAGGCATTAAACACAACAATCAATGCACTCTTGCTTAGCCTACTCAAGCATTCAAATAAGCCAACTCTTTAACATTCATTAATTGTAACCAATGGATCAAGTTTATGCAAGTCAAGTGAGCACATTTGGTTAAAAGGGACATGGTCATTAGATGAAAATAATCTCATTCAGAAAAAGGTTCAAAGACATAAGTGATCACTCAATGAAATAACTTTATCTTAGGCAAAATGCTTAAGGTAAAAGCTAGCACACCTATGCATGCAAGTAAAAGCTCTCTTCTACCCCTTTTTACCCCAGAATGAACCTATTATCTTATAAACCCCAAAGTAAAACTCCTAGATCTACCCTTTCCCAAAGCACTTGATCTCTTCTTCCTTTGTGTTTGGGAAAAATCCTTCTTCTTTTTGCTTGTGTGGTTGATTCTTTGTTGGAACTTGTTCTTCTTTGTTGTATAATTGGCGTCATTTTTCTTCTTCTTTGGAAAAAAGTGTGATCATTTTTCTTCACATTCTTCTTCTTTATTGACCTTTGTAAGCTTTATTGTTGTTGTTGGCACTTTCTTTTACTTTAACACTTAAAGCTTTTTCTTCCTTATACTTAACCACAAACTTAACTTGTTTCCCCATGCTAATATCCCCATACTTCTTCTTCTTCTTTGAAATGATATAAACAATAAAAATCACACCCTGTATACTATCCTTTTCCAAGCTCCTAACCTAAAACCAAGCTCAAGATGCAAGCTGGTGTCTACAAGAGAGCTTCTCCTTGCCAGCCTTATTCCTAAAACTTTTTTGCCAAGATATAATCGAATATAATGCAATGCAAGACCTCATAACTCTCACAATAGTGTTAAAGTTCAGAAAGATATATTGGGTTAAGGTGTGGTTAACTGTCCCATAATGATGAGGATCGGCTACTTGGGTTAACAAGAGTGGTAAGAAGGGAAGAAGATAACCCAAGTATGTATATGGGTAGCCATGTGATCACTCTCAATGCATAAACATGATAATTAAATGTCAAGATTATGGTTCTAATAAACAGAGATGGCATCAAATCAAAGAAAACTTCAGCATAAGACAAGAATATCGATGCAAGTAGTTAAGATATGATGCAACCTTAACTTCAAACTCACTACAATGCAATCAAAAAACAGATAACCAAAGCATTAAAAACTACTCCAACATTAACATCTTGACAAGTGTTTATCATCTACTCCCTATGAAAATGTATGCAAACCTATATGAAATGTATCTAGACTCAATCTTCGCTATGCAAATGCAACTAAATGATCTTTCTGGTTCCAAAAATTTTAAAATTTTTTTATAGATTTTCAGTGCATATAGATGAATACATGAATGCATGAGACTCAAGTATGCAAAGAGAAAATAATAAAATAAAACACAATGCCAAATGCAATACCCTCCCCCCCCACACTTAGATTACACAGTCCTCTGTGTGATAGAAGCCTGAAGGAGGGTGATAAGGGATACTCAGAATGGATACAAAAGGATTCATAAAGAAAGGAGTGGAGTTGTGTACCTTAAAAGAAGTTTTGGCAGAAAGAAGGTTCACATTGATCACCCATGATCGATGTTGGACTTGGTTTTCTGGTCCCCTTCACATCGGTCAGCCATGATCGATGCTGCTGATCGATGTAATCTTCAAAGCCTCATGCCCATTTACATCGATCGATGCTGGTGATCGATGTAGGCACATTGGGCAAGCCTTGATCGATGCTGCTGCTCGATGTAAACCCCTAAACTCTCAATCAGTTTACATCGATCACTCCTGATCGATGTGCTCCACATTGATCACCAAGATTGATCTTCCTGACCGATGTAAGTGATCGATGTGGTCTTGCTCAGGTGACATCGATCTCCACTGCTCGATGTTGGTGTCCGATGTTGGCTACATCGATCATGACTAGCCTGATGCTAGTGATCGATGCTGGCTAGAACATGCACCATTTCAGATAAACACTTTCTTAAACTCCACTTGTTTTTAGGATCAAAAGAAAAACATAAAATCAAGCATAAAATGCAATAATATGTACAAGTATAACATGGGAAGACCTCTCAAGTGTGCTTCTTTAACGTGCTTAGCTTGAGTTTCCTTGGTTGATCACTCTTGAGGAGGATCTTCAAGGTTGATGTCTACATCATCTCCAAGGGACTCACTTGCCATGTATGACTTCAGCCTGTGCCCATTCACTGTGAAGTCTCCTCCATCCTTGTCAAACAAAGTCACAGCTCCATATGGCAACACCTCCTTGATTTTGAATGGACCTGACCACCTTGACTTCAGCTTTCTAGGAAATAACTTCAGCCTTGAGTTGAACAACAGCACCTGATCTCCTGCCTTGAAGTTCTTGGGTTTTATCCTCTTGTCATGAAAAGCTTTGGTTCTCTCTTTATAGATCCTGGAGATCTCAAAAGCTTCAAGGCGGTTTTCTTCTAACTCATGCAAGTTGATGAGTCTCTTCTCCTGAGCTGTCTTGATGTCAAAATTCAACAGATTTGTTGCCCACAAGGCTTTGTATTCCAGTTCAACAGGCAGATGACAAGAATTGCCATAAAGTAGTGAAAAGGGAGTTCTGCCAATGGGTGTCTTGAAGGCCCACAATGCATCATCAAGCTTATTAACACCAACTGTCTTCTTTAAGATGGCTTTGATCTCCCTGTTAGACACCTGCACTTGACCACTTGGGTGTCTTGAAGGCTGTTCTGTAGGCCCACAATGGGTGTCTTGAAGGCTGTTCTGTAGGCCCACAAAGCATCATCAAGCTTATTAACACCAACTGTCTTCTCTAAGATGGCTTTGATCTCCCTTTCTTGTAACACCTACTGTCTTCTCTAAGATGGCTTTGATCTCCTTGTTAGACACCTGCACTTGACCACTTGTTTGAGGATGGTAAGGAGTGGCAACCTTATGCTTAACACCATTCTTCTTTAGCAAACTCTCAAAGACCTTATTGATGAAGTGACTCCCTCCATCACTTATAACACACCTCGAGACACCAAACCTTGAGAAGATGATTGTCTTGAAAAGCTTCAGCACAACTCTAGCATCATTTGTTGGACTGGCAATGGCTTCAACCCACTTTGAGACATAGTCTACAGCAACAATGATGTATTTATTCCCATCGGATAAAAGGAAAGGTCCCATAAAGTCAGTCCCCTACACATCAAACAGATCCACTTCAAGAATAGAGTTTATAGGCATCTCATCTCTCTTGGAGATGCTTCCCTTCCTTTGGCATGCATCACATGAGGAGATGTAAGCCTGGGCGTCCTTGAACAAACTAGGCCACCAAAAACCAGCTTGAAGTATCTTTGAGGCTGTCTTGATGGTTGCGAAGTGACCCCCATAGGCTGAACCATGGCAATGATGTAGAATTCCTTGAACTTCTTCCTCAGCCATGCATCTTTTGAAAAATCCATCATTCCCTCTCTTGTAGAGATATGGTTCATCTCAATAGTAGTGAGAGACATCTCTTAAGAACTTCTTCTTCTGATGAGGGTTAAAGTTCAGTGGTATCTGGCCAATAACCAAATAGTTCACAAAGTCAGCATACCAAGGCAGTTAGGTCTCTTCTAAGCTCATCACTTCAATTGTCTTCACTCCTAGAGCGTGCATCTGCTCTTCTGGTAGAGTGTTATTGATTGGGACAAAATCATTTATCCTCAGTCTTGAAAGGTGATCAGCTAAACCATTCTCAATGCCTCTCTTATCCACAATCTCCATGTCAAACTCTTGCAAGAGGAGGATCCATCTAAGGAGTCTTGGTTTGGTATCCTTCATGGCATAGATGTGCCTTAGTGCAGCATGATCAGTGTAGACTATCACCTTAAACCCCACTAAGTAGCTTTTGAACTTCTCAAATGCAAAGACAACTGCTGAGAGCTCATTTTCTATTGTAGCATATCTTGTTTGAGCTTCATCCATTGTTCTGATGGCATCGTAGATAACATGAAGCTTCTTGTCTATCCTTTGACCCAAAACTGCTCCAACTGCATAGTCACTTGCATCACACATGATCTCAAAGGATAGATCCCAGTTTGGTGCTTGTACTATGGGCGCACTCACTAGGCCTTCTTTGAGGGTGAGGAAAGCTTGTAAGCAGTCTTCATCAAAGACAAATTCAGTCTCCTTGCATTGAAGCATTGTCAATGGTCTTGCTATCTTTGAAAAGTCTTTGATGAACCTCCTATAGAAACCAACATGTCCCAAGAAGCTTATGATTCCTTTAACTGAATTTGGAGGCTCTAAATGTAGTATCACATGTATCTTAGCTTTGTTCACTTCTATCCCCTTCTCTGAATCTTGTGACCCAACACAATGCCTTCTTGAACCATGAAATGGTATTTTTCCCAATTCAGAACCAGCTTAGTGTCTTCACATCTCTGTAAAAACCTGAGAAAGATTGGACAATCAGACACCAAAGGAGGATCCATAGACACTAAATTCATATATGAATACCTCCACCATCTCTTCAAGCAAGTCAAAAAATATGGAGGTCATACACTTCTGAAAAGTTGATGGGATATTGCACAGTCCAAATGACATTCTTCTATAAGCAAAAGTGCCATAAGGACATGTGAATGTGGTTTTTTCTGATCATTTGGGTGAATTGTGATTTGGAAAAAAACACTATAGCCATCTAAGAAGCAATAATACTTATGATTTGCTAATATTTCTAACATTTGGTCTAATATGGCAAAGGAAAGTGATCTTTCCTAGAAGCAGAATTCAGTTTTCTGTAATATATGCACATCATATGACCAGTTATTGTTCTAGTGGGTATTAGCTCATCATTTTTGTTTTTTTACCACAGTGATCCCTCCTTTCTTAGGCACCACATGGACTGGTGAGATCCATGTGCTGTCTGAGATAGGATAAATCACTCTAGCTTCAAGCAACTTCAAGATTGTTTTTTTTACTACTTCTTTCATATTAGAATTCAATCTCCTTTGAGGTTCAACAGAAGTTTTTGTCTCATCATCTAGATGGATCCTATGAGTGCAGAAGTTAGGAGAAATGCATTGGATATCATCTAGTGAATATCCAATGGCTCTCCTAAACCTCTTTAACACTTTGACAAGAGCAAGTATCTCATCATCACCGAGGTTATCATTGACAATTACAGGATAAGTATAGTTAGAGCCTAAGAAGACATACCTTAGCCCTCTAGGAAGAGGTTTGAGCTCTACATTGGGTGCTTTGAGCTCACTTCAGTCCTCTCCCAAGCTGCTCTTCTCCTTGGCGCCATCTTCATTGCTTGAAGAACCAGCTTCTTCAACTGAGAGCACTTCTTTCCTTGTGTATTCCAGCTTCTCAAATGGTTCCTCTTCTTCCAAGACCTTGTGAGAGTCTAGCCTTAGCTTATAACCCAATCTTTCCTTATCCAAGTAACCATCTTTCCCATGCTCCTTTGTCAAAGCCACTTGGAGTTTGTCATCACAACACAACTCCTCTTGAAGCTCATCATGCAGCCTTCCTAAGATCTCTATCTTGAACACTTGACCTTCTATAGTAGGCTGTTGCATGATCTGATTAATGTCAAACTTGAGGGACATGCCTTTTCCCAATTGCAACTCAATCTTCTCTTTTTTTACATCTATAACAGCTCCTGTTGTGGCTAAGAAGGGTCTTCCTAGTATGAGGAGGTCTCTAGGCTCCTCATCCATCTTCAGGACTACAAATTCATTTGAGATCTCCACATTCCCTATTCTGATTGGCACATCCTCAAGCAATCTCTTAAGGAGTCTCACTGATCTATCAGCCAACACAAAAGATATTCTGCAGTCCTTGAATTCAGTGAACCCAAGGCGCCTAGCAATAGAGTAAGGCATTATGCTTACACTTGCTCCTAAGTCACACAAACATTTGTCAAACAGTAGTGGACCTATAGAGCAGCGTAAAGTAAAACTTCCTGGGTCACTGAGCTTGTTAGGAGTCACCTTTTATTGTTGAATGATGGCGCTGCACTCATGTGTTAGTACCACCATCCCTTGCAGATTCTTTGTTCTCTCAACCACAACATCGTTCAAAAACTTCTGATAAGGTGGAACCAAGACAAAAGCATCTAGCAATGGCATAGTGAGCTGAATCTTCTTCATCTACTCATGACCTTTATACTTAGAAATGAGTTGCTTCTTAAACCTTCCAGGATATGGTATTGTAGGATGATATGGTGGAGGAATGTATCTTGGTTCTTTGACTAACTCCTTAGGTGCTTCTCTTGGTTTTTCCTAAACCACTTCTTTGGCCTTGGTGTTCTTTGAACCTTTGTCAGCTTCAACCACTTCATCCTCTTTATTTCTTAAGCATCTTTGACCACCACCCCCTCTTCTTGTTCCTCAATGTCCTCATTGGGTTAAGAAGGTACTACTCTTGGAGGAATTTGTTTCCCACTTCTTAAGGTGACAGCTCTGACACACTCTTGTAAAAGTGAAGAGGAAGATGATTGTGCAAGAGTCTCTTGCTTACTCACTCTCTGATTCAAAGATTCAAGACTCTTTTGGATGTCAACAGTCATGCTTTTCTGAACTTCAGCTATGTTGTTTTGAATGGCAGCCATACTGCTTTGAAGTTTTGCAGATTGGAGTTATTGCATTTGGAGCAGAAGCTGTTTTATGTCCAAATCTTGTGAAAGCTGAGAGTTGTTGGTGCCAACTGTTTGAGAAGAAGAGCCTTGATGTTGGTGAATGTAGGTGCCCCCATTGGACTGTTTTTGACAATCATCATAACCTTTTCTCATTGCTGGCTCCTCTTGGATCTGAACAGATTTGACTTGATGCTCTTTGTAGTGGCTATGTGGAGCAACATTAGGAAGTGGTTTGGTGGCGCCATTGAACAACATATCCACCTTTTCCTGCAAGGCCTTCATCTCATTTAGTGCTGTTTCTAGCTTCTCTTCAGCTACATTTGCATGTTGCTCTTTATCATCCACATAATCCCAATTACTGAGCGCCATGTTCTCCACTAGTAGCCATCCTTCATCAACATATTTTCCAAGGAAATAGCCGTTGCTTGCTGTATCTAGAAGGATTCTTATGTTTAGGAGAACACCTCTATAGAGTGTGAATAACATCATTTCTTTGGTGAAGCCATGATAAGGGCATTGATGAGTAAAGCCTCTAAACCTTTCCCAAGTGTCTCCAAAGCTTTCATTAGACCGTTGTTTAAAGTTTGTGATCTCATTCTTGAATTGTGCAGTTCTTGAAGGAGAGAAGAACTTGGTTAAGAAAGCACATTTGCATTGTTCTCAAGTGGTGATGCTGCCCTATGCTAAAGACTTTTCCCACATTTGAGCTATCACCAAGAGAGAATGGGAATAATATGTGCTTCAAACCATCATCTGAAACTCCACTAAGCTTTGTCAAAGCACAAATCCTCTCAAAATGATCCAAGTGCTCAAGAGGGTCTTGGTTAGGCAATCCAAAGAACTTCCTTTCTTGAACCATAACAATCAAACTGCTCTTAATCTCATAGTCGTGAGTCTCCATAGGTGGAAGAATACCTTGCCTTGAAGCATAGCTTGATGGTGTATCTGCAGCACCTATAGGTCTCAATGGTCTTTGAACCCAAGCGCCTTGTAAACCATGTGGACCTTGCTGTCCTTGTAAGCCTTGGATCCCTTGACGGCCTTGTGGACCTTGTGGACCTTGCAACCCAAAACCAGCAGCATACTTATGTTCCTCCATGCTTCAACAACTGATTTTTGCTGCTTCAAACCCAAATTCCTTGACCTTGAACCTCAGTTGTAGTTGTAGACACTTAAGAGCAAGTGTTTTGGTACCTACAAAAGAAATTCTAGACCAAAAGAGAAATCAGTAACCAAAAACGAAAACAACAAAGCTTGATCTCAAGATCTCTACAATCCTACTGAACAAAGCATTCCTATATTGGCAACGGTGTCAAATTGATACAAGAGTTTTAAGTCTCTTTCTCAATCACCCTTTGTACTAGTCATTGTAGTAAGGATTTTATGTCAATCCAAAAGGAGAAGATTGAAGCAGTAGGAATGCAGTAGATTTCCTAATTCAAGCAGATATAGAGAGAGTTTAGATGTCTAACAACCTAAAGGATCAAACAGAAATGAAGCAAACACCAAACTAAGAGTGAACAGCAAGCAAACCAACTAGAACAAATGTAAAAACAAAGCAAATTTGAATTGGACTAAAAACAGAGGAAGGACAACACTTGAGATGGGGTAATTGGTGCTAGGGAACTCTCAACCCAACATATGCTGCTTACAAACTTACACATTGCTATTCCTTATGCATAGTATTCATGTATATGACTAATCCAATCTCTTGGCACTAATCTTTTTACTAATCATTAAATTAAGAACTAATTCTCATCAGTGAAATGATAAACAGCAAGCATTAAGACAATCTATCAATCCTATATTGCCAAATCACTCCCTAGACAGTCAATCTCTTGAGCTAGGAAAAGCAATTCTCTTGCAAAGCATTTTAGGCATTTCATCAAACATTTGGTGGGCATAAAATGAGCCTAAGATCCTAATCAACTTAGCTAAGGCTAATCAGGCATTAAACACAGCAATCAAGAAAGGAAATGAAAGAATTAACACTAAGCAACCATAGATCAAGCATCAAATTTCCTAAACCTAACCCATCTCAAATCTCTAAATCAGTACTCACTAATCACCATTGAAACCATTTAATCAAAGAGAAAATATAGTTAATCATGATTAGAAAGACAAAATAAGAAGAGAAATGCAAATCTATATTGAAATCAACCAAATATTCAAAATACAAAATGTGATTAAGAATCTAGAAAACTAAGGACTGCTGGATAATAGGATGTTCCCAAAATTATGGATTTTAAGTATTTATAAAAGTCTAAACGGAGTGACAAAATTGTAAATAAATTGTCTTCAGTCTGGGTCAGCATCGATCACTCCTGATCGATGTGGATGATCGATGTGGGCTTCTGGTTCTTGACATCGATCAGATGATGATCAATGTGGTTGATCGATGTGATCTTCAAAGCTCTAGGGTCCATTACATCGATCAGTCTTGGTCGATGTTGGTGATCGATGTAAGTGTCCTGCCTCTTCACATCGATCACTCGATATGAGTGACCGATGTGATTCACCATCTTCTCTGCTGCCCTACATCGATCACTCCTGATCGATGCGGGTTGTGCCTTGATCGATGCTAGGCCAAATCTGCATTTTCTTAACTCCTCTTGCTCCTCTTTGATTGGGGGAACTCCTTGGATCACTCCCACGCTTTCTCCTTGTCCTAAATGGCTCCTTAGGTACCTAAAACATCTCTTATGCAAGATAAATGCAAACTACGACCTAAATGCAAGCTAAATCTAAAAACAAGGAAGAATGAGACAAAGGCAAAGGAAAACATGCAAAAGAGGACTAAAACATGAACTAAATACAAGCTTATATGATGTAATTATGAGAGATATCACCTTTTCTAAATAACACAAGAGATTTTCGATTATGTTTTTTCAGTCCAACTTTAATTTTTGAAATAATTGATCATGTTTTGAGAAATTTCTTTAAATAATAAATTAACACACATGCTCAAATTTGACATCTCTAAACTGTTAATGGTTATGCTGGAGAGCGGCGAATCTAGGGTTTTGGAGAGCGGTGACCAAGATGCTGTGATGATGGAGATTGGAAAAAAAACAAGGCCGCCGGACCTGCCCGACAAGTCTGTGTCGTGGGCAAGGAAGTTCACGGGTACGAGTGGAGGTGGTTTGCCGATTCCAGAGATGGTGCTGGACCATGGTTTCGTTGTTGACCGGCTGCGCGTGGAGTTTCCTCATGGGGAGGACGGCGAGCCGGAGATCACCATAGAGCAGGAGGTGTTGGATGCGATGAATGGTTTATGGAAGCAGTGTATGATCGTGAAGGTTTTGGGAAGGAATGTGGAGGTTGCTGCATTGAGCAAGAACTTGAGGGAGTTGTGGAAGCCAAGTTAGGTGATGTTTGTTGTGGATCTGCCTCGCCAATTTTTTATGGTTCGGTTTACAGGGGAGGAGGACTATATGAAAGCCTTAACGGGTAGACCATGAAGAGCATTTGGGAGTTACCTTATGGCGCAAGCGTGGTCGCCTGAGTTCGATCTATTGAGAGATGAGACTACTACGACACCAGTGTGGGTGCATTTATCGAATCTTCCGGTGAATTTTTACCATCGAACGATCTTGTTGGGGATTGCCAAGGGATTGGGTAAACCAGTCAAAGTGGACCAACTACAGAACACTTTCAAAGAGCTCGATTCGTGAGAGTGTGCGTGGAGATTAACTTATCAAGACCTTTGAAAGGAACAATATCAATCAATGGGGATAGATAAATTGTTGCGTATGAGGGCTTAACGAACATATGTTCGAGTTGTGGAATGTACGGGCATTTAATTCATTCATGTCCTAAGTTAGTCCCTGAGAGATTAGTAAGCACTATGTCACAAGGGCGAAAGGAAACGCTGAATAGTTCCACGCAGACAGAGGAGGGTTTCACTGTAGTTCGGAGAGCGCAGAGGGTGGGAGGAACGTCGAAATTCGTTAGAGTAGCGGATGAGATCGTGACCGCTGATTTAGGAAGGAAACTTCAAGAGATCCCACAAAATATGGAGTTGGAAAATATTACGACCTCAAACAGCTTTGGCATGCTAGGAGAGGATACGAGTATCTCGGAGATAAGGCAAGTCGAGTCTACGGGAAAGGAAAATCGTAGGGTTGGGCATATCCCGAATGTGAAGGAGAAAGGAAAGAATATTGATCAACCTAAGAAAATAGCTTTTGGCGGGAGAATGGAGAAAGAACAACAAAGTTTCATGAGTGGGGCATTAGAAAAAACTACTAAAAATAGCAGGCCCACCAAGGGAATTAAACAGAAGCCAAAGCATAATCCTATCAGGCCCATGCTTGGTTTGGTGTTTGGTCCAACTCGAGGAGAAGTTGAACTATCGGAGTCAGGGAAGAGAATGAGGGTCGAGCAAGATCGAATGGGGAGACCAGTGGGTGTGTTTGTGAACGGGTTGGAGAAGGAACCGGAAAGTGACAATCAACGGAGCTTAAGCCTGCAGATAGAGAACCTGATCCAGGGAAAGCCAAGTAAGGTCTGTCAATCAGGGGAGTCGGACATGGTCATGAGATTGTCGGAGACGGAGGTTGGGCCGAAACTTGCATAACAGGAAGCCCCGACGTTCCAGTTTACAAAGATGCATGTAGAGTTGATGAGTTGCTTACTATGGAACTGCCGGGAGACAAATAAACCCAATTTCAGGCGATCAATACGTTACATTTTGAAGAAACCAATACAGATGTCCTTGCTCTATTTGAGACTCATGCCGGAGGAGATAGAGCTCGTAGAATCTGTCAAGGTTTGGGTTTTGAAAATTTGTTTTGGGTGGATGCAGTCGGGCAAAGTGGAGGTATATGGCTTTTGTGGAGGACACACGCTGGGGTTTTTAACTGTGGTGGAATCCGCTGACCAGTATATACATGTGAGGGTGGAGATAGGAGGTGAAACTACTCACCTTATCATCGTCTATGCAGTGTCAATTGTTAGTCGACAGAGTGGTTTGTGGGGGCAGTTACGAAGAGTAGTCCAAACTGTTGGTGAACCATTGTTGATTGGTTGCGATTTTAATACAATGGTGAGATTGGATGAGCGAACAGGGGGGAATGGCAGGTTGTCCACAGAGTCTCTGGCGTTTGGAAGTTGGATCAATGAACTCGAGTTGATAGACATGGGTTTCAGGGGCAATAGCTTCACTTAGAAGAGAGGTCGGGAAGAGATAAACTTTGTGGCAAAGCGATTGGATAGAGTCTTGTGTTCCGCACAGTTACGGCTGAATTGGCAAGAAGCTGTTGTGTCTCATCTTCCATTTTTGGCATCGGATCATGCACCTATTTACCTTCAACTTCAACCAGAGATGAGTGGGAATCCGAGAAGGAGGCCCTTTCGTTTTGAGGCTGCCTGGTTGAAGAATCAAGGGTTTAAGGGGTTGCTTTCAGCCTCCTGGATTGGAGTCGTGAGTACACCAGAGGCACTGTCTTTGTTGAAAGCAAAACTGAAAAAATGGAACAGGAAAGTTTTTGGAGATGTTCATATCCGAAAACAGAAACTGGTGCAGGATATCCAGGTCATTCAAGAGACCTTAGAGTCTTATCAAACAGATGAGCTTTTGAACAGGGAAGCTGTCCTCTTGAAAGAGTTTGATGATGTACTTGAACAAGAGGAAGTGCTTTGGTACCAAAAATCCAGAGAAAAGTGGGTGGCTCTGGGTGATCGTAACACAAAATATTACCACACATCAACCATTATCAGAAGAAGAAGGAACATGATTAAGATCCTAAAGGATGATAATGGTAGAATGATATCAGAACCAAAAGAGTTGGAGGAGCTAGCGATTGTTTATTATAAGCGGTTGTACTCCACAAAGGATCTGGAGATGAATACAGTTCCATTAACGTCGGAAGGTTTTGCAGCTTTGACAAGGGATGAGATAGTGGAGCTAAATAAACCGTTCTCTGAGACAGACGTAGAAGTCTCGATTCGATCTACGGGGAAATACAAAGCGCCTGGCCCAGATGGGTACCAACCGGTCTTTTAGCAGGAGAGTTGGAAAGTATTGGGACCTTCTGTGACTCGGTTCATGCTCGAGTTCTTCGCATCTGGGAATCTACCAGAAGGAACTAACGCGGCAATGGTGGTGCTCCTGGGGAAAGTGCTGAAACCGGAGAAGATCACACAGTTTTTCCCCATAAGTTTGTGCAATATATTATTTAAAACGATCACGAAAGTGATAGTGCTGCGAATGAAGAAGATTATGCCAAAGCTTATTGGTCATTCTCAAGCAAGCTTTATTCCAGGGAAGCTTAGTACTGATAATATTGTCCTGGTCCAGGAAGCTGTGCATTCAATGCGACGTAAAAAGGGGAGAAAGGGCTGGATGCTTCTGAAGCTGGATCTCGAGAAAGCATACGACAAGATAAGATGGGACTTTCTTGAGGATAGGTTACAAGCAGCTCGTTTTCATGAGAAGTGGGTTACGTGGATAATGAACTGTGTTGTTGACCCTTCAATGAGTTTGCTGTGGAATGGAGAGAGAACAGAATCCTTTATTCCTCAACGGGGTCTCCGTCAAGGTGATCCGTTATCACCATACTTGTTTGTGCTTTGTTTGGAGAGACTCTGCTATCAAATTGAGTTCTCTATTGCTGCAAAGGAGTGGAAGCCGATATGCTTGTCTCGAGGGGGGCCGAAGTTGTCACATGTATGCTTTGTAGATGATCTTATTCTCTTTGTCGAAGCCTATGTGGTTCAAATCCGTATTATAAGGAAGGTACTTGAAAGGTTTTGTGCAGCTTCTGGTCAGAAAGTAAGCTTGGATAAATCCAAAATATTATTTTCTGATAATGTTAGTCAGACATTGGCAGAGCGATAATTAATAAGAGTGGGATCAGTTCAACTCTGGAGTTAGGAAAGTATCTAGGCATGCCCATATTGCAAAAGAGAATCAGCAAGGAGACCTTTGGAGAAATCATTGAGAAAGTGTCATCGCGTCTCGCAGGTTGGAAAGGTCACTTTCTGAGTCTTGCGGGGAGGATCACACTAACTAAATCAGTTCTCACGTCTATTCCAGTGCACACTATGAGTACAATTATCTTGCCCAAGCCAACACTTGAGAAGTTAGATCAGATCTCACGGTCGTTTATTTGGGGCAGTACCATCGAACAGAGAAAGCAACATATGATATCCTGGAATAGAATATGTAGACCCAAAGAAGAAGGTAGGCTGGGAATTCGCCTCTCCAAGAGCATGAACAAAGCTTTATTAGCAAAACTTGGTTGGAGGCTGATGAATGATAACTCTGGTTTGTGGGCAAAGGTTTTACATAGCAAGTATCGAGTAAATGAAGTTCGTGGTGGGTTGTGGACTGTAGCGAAGGGTAACTGGTCTCCTACATGGAGAAGTATAATGTTTGGTTTTTGAGATGTAGTACTTCCGGGAATGAGTTGGGTGGTTGGCAATGGACTTCAGACTCGGTTCTGGCAAGACAAATGGCTCCTGAATAAACCGCTCCTGACTCTGGCTATGAATGATATACCGGGACACTTGGGTGGAGCTAATGTACGAGAACTCTAGAGTAATGGTGCTGGATGGAAAATGCAAGAGCTGGCTACACTGGTTCCTCATAATATTCGACTACAACTGGCATCAGTAGTGGTAGATGAAGTTACAGGAGCAAAAGACAGAGTGTCATGGGGGAGAATCAAGATGGAAAGTTTACTGTCAAATCAGCTTATACCTACATTACGAGGAGTGAGTACCCAGGGCAGAATTTATCAAAGTTGTTTAAACGGATATGGAGTGTAGTGGCTTCAGAAAGAGTGAGGGTATTCCTGTGGCTAGTGGCTAACCAAGCCATCATGAAAAATATGGAATGACGTCGTTGACACCTCAGCGATACAGAGATCTGTCAAGTGTGTAAGGGAGGAAACGAATCGATCCTTCATGTTTTACGAGACTGCCCTGCTATAATGGGGATCTAGAAATAGATTGTATCCACAGGGCGACAACATGGCTTCTTCACACAATCCCCACTTGAATGGCTTTATGAAAATTTGGCTGGAGAAGTATAAGGACAAGAGAGCTCTTCGGGAACGTTGTTTGCAATAGTGGTTTGGTGGAGCTGGAAATGGCGTTGTGGATATATTTTTGGTGTTCATGGCAAGTGCTGAGATAGAGTAAAATTTGTTAAAGACCTAGCCCAAGAAGCAGTACTCCCATACTCAAAATTGAGAGGGAATTCGCGGTTAGTGGAGAGAGTGGAAAAACAAATAGCATGGTCCCAGCCTCCGGAGGGATGGGTGAAGCTGAACACCGATGGTGCTTCACGGGGCAATCATGGACTTGTAACAGCGGGTGTGGCTCTACGAAATTCAGCTGGAGACTGGTGTGGGGGATTTGCAATCAACATCGGCATCTGTTCGGCTCATTTGGCTGAGTTATAGGGTGTATATTATGGACTGTGCATCGCCTGGGAACACCGAATAAGGCGGCTTGAGTAGGAAGTGGATTCAGAGTTGGTGGTGGGTTTCTTAAGGACAGGGATTAGTGAGCCGCATCCTTTGTCATTCCTAGCACGTTTGTGTTATGGCTTCATCTCGCGAGACTGGATAGTCAATATTTCGCATGTGCATCGGGAGGCAAATCATCTTGCGGATGGTTTGGCAAACCTTGCGTTTTCATTACCTTTAGGTTTACATGTTTTCGATTTTGTTCCGGATGATGTTCAACCTATTGTGTCGGATGATGCAAATGGGAGGACAAGGTCCAGACATGTACGTTTGTAATAGTTTTATTGTCATGAATAAATAGTAGGAGACTTACGTCTCCTACAACCAACCAAAAAAAAAAACCTGACATCTCTAACATTTTTCATTAAACTAATTATTATATTGAACTTCTTTAAATAAACTTTATTTGTTTGAAAATTGAATTAATCAATTTTAAATATCATCTTCATATCTTGTCGACTTCATCTCCAATCTCGTCTTTCTTCTAGCTCATCTCCGACCCAAGCCCCTCAAACTAATCTTGTAGTTGAATTTAATTGTGTTTATATCCAGAGAAGAAATTTCATGGTTTTTGAGTGATCAGAAAATTTAAAACTTCAAGTCTGCCTGTAACACCATTAACACAAAGTCTTAAAGAATCTGAAATTCCCAAGTTCTCTGGTAAATGTCTTTTGAATCAAATCTCACAAACCGCTCAGTTAGTGTCTTTTAGCTTTTCCCTCTGATTTTGTTTAATTGATCGATCATGTGCTTATGTTTGACTTTCTTGTCTTCTCTATAATTTTAATGCTTTATTGGTAGCAATTAGAAACGATGGCGCAAAGTTCATGTACTTGTGTTTCGTTGATTGAATTTAATTTACTTGGGAATGTCACTATCTATTTGATTTAGTTTACAATACTGATATGATGTAAAAAAGCGGTGAATTTATCTAAGTATATTGTTTTAGGTTTCTAGATTATACCCTAATTCTTTTTGAATTTTGCAATTCATGTTGAGTTTGGTAACAAAGAAACTGATACCAAATTGGGCAAGTTTAAGAATAATTTACGTGTTAGAATAATTTCTCCTGATTTAGGAAGACTCTCTTCAAAGTTAACAATTGCATTGGCTGCTATGCTTGACTTGCAGAATATCAACGGAAAAAGGGACGAAGAGATTCTGGTTGTACCCATTGACACAGCCCTATTAGAAAATCCTTCATTCGAGGTTAATAAACACAAAAGTGGTTAACTTCAAAAACGGCTTTAGCGGCGGATTTGTGACAGAGCCAAAAACGTCGCAAATCATTAGCCGCAAATCCAAAAATATCGCAAACCCGTGGTAACTTTGCGACGAAGCGAAGACAACTCAAATCCATCGCAAACGTTGCGTCGAACAGGGTCCGTCGCAAATATTGTGAGAAAGACGAAATGTCGCAAACTCGTCGTAACTAGCGTTCGTCGCAAATTGGAAGCAAAGTTTGCGACTGAGTTGCGTGGAACTCTATGTCGTTAATTTGTAAATATTGCGACGGCTTTGCGACATCCTTTGCCAACATACAAACCGAATTTTTGAGACAACGATGTCGCAAATGTGTTGCAAATTGTTAAAGGTGTCTGTCACTGAATGTCGCAAAATATTTATGTTTCTGTCGCAAAGGTGTCGCAAATTTATTAGCAGTGAAGTCGCAAAACCGTCGCAAAATTATTAGCAAAGAAGTCGCAAAACCGACACAAATTTATTAGTAGTGCAGTCGCAAAATAGTCGCACTATTATTAATAGGGATTTACATTATATTAAAAATCAAATTAAAAATAATTAAAATGCAAATAAAATTATAAATAAAACAGAAAATATAATTAAAACTGAAATTAAAAATTTAAGTCATTACGAAAACAAATGTAAATAAAAGACATAAAAGCAAATAAACTAAACATCCGACTCGGGCTGTGAAAGATTGGTCGAAGAACCCGTCATATTAGCTCGCAACTGTGCAAACTGTGAATTTTTCTCCGCCAAGTAGTCGAAGAGAATATCATAACTCTTCATCTTCTCAGATTGAGTCTCAAGCTTCTCAGATTGGGTGTCAATATTCTCAGACTGAGTCTGAAGCTGACGGCTCTGATCCTCGATAATTGTCCTCATAGCCTCCGTGTCGGGATGAGATGAAGAAGAATCAAATAGAGCTGAAGAATCAATCTAAGACAGCAAAGAACCGAGTCCATATATTCTTCCATTTTTACGGGGAGCAACCTTAAAAAATAAAATAAAATGTTAAATAAAATAAATAAGTAAATTTATAAAATATGAAATTAATAAAACAATTACCTCAATAAAGATCTTGTTCTTATCAGCTACAGACACTTCGGCAGATGTACCCTCAGATTTATTCTTCACTATTTGTCGCAAATTACGATATACTTTGCGACCACCATGTAAGTTCGTCGCAATTGCCCCTTTCGGTCGCAAGTTCGTCGCAATGTCGTTGCAATACTGCGGTATATTTGCGACGACCACGGATGTCGCAATTTGCGATGGAGTTGCGACATACTTATTTTCTCTGCCAAGTCCGTCGCAAACCCATCGCAAATTGCGACTACCCCTCGCCGTCGCAAATTTCCAACGCAAATAAACTGTTTTCTTGTAGTGTGTTGCCAAGAATGGTGTTCCTAGAAGAAGTGGCACATCTCTTGAATATGTCTTCTTCATAACCACAAAATCTGTTGGCACCAAGCAATTCCTAATCTTTAAAGGGAAATCCTTTATCCACAAAAGTGATAGAGGCTTTGCAGGGCTTCAACTACTTGATTCCTAAGGTCTGGCTTAAGTGGAGGGACATGACATTCACAGCTGAACCTGAATCACACAAAGCTCCAACATTGTCTAGCATCTCAAGCTCACAAGTGATGAAAAACTTTCCTGGATTGGGAAGCTTTGTCAATCTCTTCAGCTCCTTGTTTCTCCTTAGATTAGCCCCCACATTCTCTTGAATTGGCTCCACTACTTCCAGCTTGTCAAAGGCTTCTTTGAGGAACCTGATTTGATCCTTCATTTCAAGCAAAGCTTTCTCAGCCTCTTCCTTCTCAGCAGCTTCTTTTTCATCTCTTTCTTGCTCTTCTTCTCTGTTCAAGCTTTCATCTAGCCCTTGGAGGAACTTCTCTACGATATCAACAGCTTCTTGATCATCGATGGTGACATTGATGACATTCCCTCCACACTCAGTTTTTAACATGTCCACATGTAACAGAATCTCTCGAAGCATAATGCCAAGGCCTTCCAATGAAGCATCTTTATCATCAAACTCTTCCTCCTCTTCAGCAAGCAAGTGGCAGAATTCCTTAGGATTGGCTTCACTCTTTTCTGGTAACTGATTCTGAGGTTTTGAAGATAAATCTCCTTTGCTTTCTAGAGACTTGACTCTTTGGTTCAGAGCATCTAACTTGCCATTCAGGTCACAAGTAGTGGCGTCTATCTTGTTGTGTACTTCAGCAAACTTCTTGTGCAGCTCTATAATGGTGTTGGCTTGACCAGTCAACAGGTATTGCATCATCTGCTTCAAATCAACATCTTGAGTGCTATAAGAGGTTTGTGTATTGCCAAAACCTGG
The DNA here is from genome assembly GCA_911865555.2 of Thlaspi arvense. Taxonomy (NCBI): domain Eukaryota; kingdom Viridiplantae; phylum Streptophyta; class Magnoliopsida; order Brassicales; family Brassicaceae; genus Thlaspi; species Thlaspi arvense. The sequence continues at coordinate 52,852,759 of OU466857.2, forward strand.
TGGGACAAAAGCTGGTTTTGGCTGAAAGTTTGTTTGTTGAAAACTGCCTTGAAATGGTGGTCTTGGAGAAAAGTTAGTCTGCTGGTTGAAAGGCACAAAAGAAGGTTTAGTTCCTTGGTTTTGTTGAGCAGCTTGTGATGGATAGACTTGATCCTGAGGGTTAGCCACGTTGGTGCTTCTATAAGAGAAGTTGAAATGATTCCTGTAGTTGTTAAAACTGCCTCCTTGTTGATCCATGTAGAAGGCTTCTTCTTCTACAACTGTCCCATCTTATTGTGTAGCAACACTATCACCAACAAAACTGACATTCTTGAAAGACACACTCAGCAGCTTGTCTAACTTGTCACTCAGAGCTTTAATCTCCTTCTTTGTTGTGCTCTCACCTTCAGCGCTTACAACAGCTCTAGATGTTCTGTCATATTCTTCACCATAGTTCCCATCAGAAAGTGCCAAGTTCACAAGAGCTAGACCATCAACAGTATTTCCCATGAAATTTCCATTTGATGTTGTATCCAAGAGCATCATGTACTTTGGCATCACTCCTCTATACAAAGTAGACAGCAAACTTTCATTTGTGAAGCCATGGTGTGGGCACTGCAAAGTATAAGACTTGAACCGCTCCCAAGCTTCAGTGAATGTCTCATTCACATGTTGAGTGAAACTGCTTATGGTGTTCGTCAGCTTTGCTGTTCTGGTGGAGCTGAAAAAATTGTTGAGGAAAGTTGTCTTACATTCATCCCAAGTAGATATAGAGCCTTGTGGAAGTGTCTCTCCCACTGATGTACTTTCTCACCTAAACTAAAAGGGAACAAGCACAGCTTCAAAGCATCTTCAGAGACTCTTTGAATCTTGGTCATACCACACACCTTATCAAACTGGTCCAGATGATCCAAAGGGTCTTCATTGGGCAGGCTATGGAATATGTTGCCTTGCACCATGTTGATCCCTAAGCTTGATCTCAAAGTGGTTTTGATGCACAGCTGGAGCATGAATGCCATTCCTGTTGTGATGAGTATCAGGCGCATCACCAGCTCCTATTGGTCTTGCAGCTCTAGGTGCGTGAATTGGTACTCGCAATCCCTGAATTCCAGCCGCTTGATTCAAAGCATCATGTGCTTCATCTATGTGTGCTGCAGCTTGTTGTAATGGTGCTTGTCCAACAACACCAACATGTGGTAACTGAGCCTCTTGCTCTGCCATCCTTTGTCATTCTATCTCTTGAACTCTCTGTCTTACAGCTCTTCTCCTATGAATGTTGTCAATGAAAAGAGTCAAATTTGATGAGCCTTTAGACCTCAAATTCATACAAGTACCTGAAAATCTCTTCCCAGTTCGTCAATTGTAAAATATCATCTTCTACAGAAGAGCAACCTATAACCGAAATTGTCAAGATTCATCGATTTCTTTTGCAATGATTTGAAGTTAACGAACGATACAAGATGAATCGTGAATTGTTAGGGTAAGAAAGAAAATATCGATGTTACTTTCCCAAATTAAGAAAATGAATGTTCGATAGAGAGCGACAACAACAAAATATCTCAGTGGGCTCAATAATTAGATACAAAGTTTGAACTTGGACTTCGAATTAAACTAATATTCAGATTTAAGCTACAGAAATTAGTGTTAAATGGACTGATGAAATAAAAAGAAACCCGCCCATGGCGTGGATCCAAAGCATTATCTTATTTTAAATGGTATATTATCTTTTTTAGTTAGGTACTTAGGTATGTTATTTTTTGTGAGAATGAATATGGTGTTTGACACATAACCAAATCTCCAAAAATAATTTCGCAAATAATGTTTTATATTAATTAAAGAAATTTGAATTATCGAAAATTAACCTATCATACGTAATAGGGATAAGCAAAAGAAAAACCTAACAACCGTTTGCAATTTTTTCTGAAAATTCATTTGAATTAAAGAGAAATAAATATTTTTATTTAATTAAAAACAATCATAGAATATATAAGCAAAGATCAGAATGTGCTATTACCTTATTTCAAATGGCATGTCGTATGCTGTCAAAAAACAAAATGTTTCTGTCATATTTTTTAGTTAGGTATGTTATCTCTTTTTGGTAAGGGTTAATATGGTGTTGACACATAACCAAATCTCCAAAAATTAGTTTGAAAATAATGTTTTATATTAAGTTAAAAAGTGTTTATTTAGGTATAATATCATAACATATTTAAATTAAAATGTTCTTTGCTATATTATTTTGAAGGACATGTACATCTATCTTAGTTAGCCATAACAAATAAACAAAGATCTCAAAGAATTTACTTGGTGGGTGCTAAGAGTCAAGTCTTTAAATTTAAATAGTATAAATATATAAAGAGAACTCAAAAATAACAAACTTTAAAATTTTGGATGTTATAATAGAAGATAATCATTTATTGAAATTCATATATTCCCAACATAGTATATTAAGTCTGAGGTTTTTCATATACAAGTATTAAAGAAAAATTCATATAAAGTTTATGAATGAGTATAAATATACTAAGTATTTTAAAACTAAATTAAACTTATATTTGATAATCATCATAAGCAAAAGAAAAAAACTTCCAATAAACAGCTTTGCAAATTTTAGAATTAAATATTTTTATTTAGATAAAAACAATTATATAATACTAAGCAAAGATTAGAATGGCTATTATCGTATTTTACATGTTATCTTTTTTAGTTAGGTATGTTATTTTTTTTTTTTGTATGGGTAAATATGGCGTTGACAGATAACCAAATCTCCAAAAATAACTTTGAAAATAATGTGTTATATTAAGTAAAAAAAAAAATTATTTAGGAATAAAATCATAGCATATCTAAAGCAATTTAAATTGAAATGTTCTTTGTTATATTATTTTGAAGGACATGTACATTTGTCTTAGTTAGCCATAACAAATAAACAAAGATCTCGAAGAATTTACTGAGTGGGTGTTAAGAGTCAAGTCTCAACATGGAGCACGAGACGAATGACTTTGAGCAAGGATGGGACGACATGCAGCCTAGTATCACTAAGCTAAAACGATTTGTGGAAGGACTTCCTGAATCTTCATTTGATGCTAGTGACTATATGATGCTTTACACAAGTGTCTACCGCATGTGCATCCAGAAACCTCCTCGTAATTACTCACGGCAGCTTTATAACAAGTATGGTGAAGTAATTGAGGATTATATTAACTCAACAGCTTTGTCTGCATTAAGGGAGAACCATGACGATGAATATATGCTGCTACAGGAGCTGGTTAAAAGATGGTCTACCCATAAAAAGATGGTAAAATACCTATCCAAGATCTTCCACTATCTTGAATATTCCTTCATTCCTTTCCGTTCACTCGCACCACTAAAAGAAGTTAGCCTGGCATGCTTCCGTGACCTGGTTTATAACAAGCTTCAACTCAAGGTGAAGCTGTAGTAGCACTAGTTGATAGAGAGCGAGAAGGGATGGATATTGATAGGGTGCTAATGAAGAACGTATTAGAGTTTTATGTAGAGATTGGAATGGGAGAGATGAAAATATACAAAGAAGATTTCGAGAGCTTCTTTCTTGAAGATACAACGTCTTACTATTCTTGCAAGGCATCAAGATGGATTCAAGAAGATTCTTTTTCTGATTACACTCTCAAGGCCGAAGAATGCATAAAGAAGGAGAAGGAGAGCGTGACTAATTACCTTCACTCAAGCAGTGTGCCAAAGCTGGTTAAGGTAGTAGAACATGCGTTGTTGGTAGTGCGTGGAAGTCAACTTCTTGAAAAGAAGCACTCAGAGTTCAGTGAGATTGTGCAGAAGCTTATCACAGACGCAGATGGTGAAGACACGGCTACTAAGGTACAAGCTCTTCTCAGAAACATTATTGAGATGCATGATAAATACATGGTCTATGTCACTGGTAGTTTCCAAAACCAAAACCTCATTTACAACACATTTAAAGAGGCATTTGAGAGTTTCTGTATCAAAACAACCTCTGGAAGCTACTCAAGGGCTGAATTACTGGCAACATTCTGCGACAGAATTATCCTAAAGAATTGGGGAAGTGAGGAGCTGAGCGATGAAGGTGTTGAGAAGGTGGTCAAGTTCCTTGCTTGCATAAGTGGTGAATGGGATCTTTTTTCAGAGCTTTACGGAAAGAAGCTGGCACGTAGGCTCTTATCGAACCGTGGTGCAAATGATGACCATGAGAGAAGTATCCTTACAAAGCTCAAGCAACAATTCGGTGGGAGTTTCACTTTTAAAATGGAGGGAATGTTGAAGGATATGATATTGTCAAGAGAAAACCAAAACAGTTTCAACGAGTATGTAGCCAATAATGCAAAACCAGGGATTGGCTTGACCGTCACTCTTCTTACCACTGGTTTTTGGCCGAGTTACAAGACGTTTGACATAAATCTACCCAGTGAAATGGTCAAGTGTGTTGAAGGTTTCAAAGATTTCTATGAAACGAAAACGAGAAGCAGGAAACTTACATGGATCCACTCACTAGGAACTTGTCACATTATTGGAAAGTTTGATCAAAAGCCTATTGAACTGATTGTGTCTACTCACCAGGCTGCTCTGCTTCTGCTTTTCAACACAAGAGACAAACTGAGTTACACTGACATCCAAAGTCAACTGAACCTAAGCCATGAGGATCTAGTGTGGCTGCTTCATTCCTTGTCATGTGCTAAATACAAGATTCTTATCAAGAAGCAAGGCACAAAGACTTTCCAAGACTGATGTTTTTGAGTTCAACTCCGGATTCACTGTTGGAATGCGCAGAATAAAGATCCCTCTCCCTCCTGTTGATGAAAGGAAGAAAGCCTCTGAAGATGTGGATAAAGACAGGCGCTATGAAACTGATGCTGCCATTGTCAGGATCATAAAGGGAAGGAGGGTTTTGGGATATCAACAACTTGTTTCTGAGTGTGTCCAGAAACTTAGCCTGATATTCAAGCCTGATATTAAAGAGATCAAGAAACGTATCAAGGATTTAATAACCAGAGAGTATTTGGAGAGGGACAAGGAGAATCCTACCATGTTTAGGTACTTGGCTTAAGGGAAAAACAAGAGAAAGGTAATGAAACAAAACATACATCTCTGCTTTTATATTCCATATGGATACTCCTTAGAAAAATATTATTGCCTTCTTTTCATATTTTGTGATTCTCGTTTGTAAAACTTTGTGATGCTTTTTATTTGTTTCTTGGGATGCAATTGACCTTGCGGGGGTTTGTTTCTTAGATATATGATTGGAGATGGCTGAATAAGATTATAACAAAAATCTTGAAACAATTACACAATCATATGGACCAGATTTGAAATGTTAGAGACGCTTCCTTTTATTTGTGAAAGAAGAAGTTTTGTTCCTTATAGGGATAGATCAATCTTCAATGATTTATGATGTGACAATTAGGTTAAGGGTTGATGTTTTTGTTAAATATAATAGAATATAATATATTTTTAAATTTTATTTCATATGAAAATAAGATACATATGTACATAGCATAATGTTAACATCAAAATATTCTAAACTTTACTAAATACATAAGGTACATTTGCTAAGAGAAAATCAAAATCTAAGATAATCTTTATTTGGGTTCACACCCTTCACTTTGAAACGGGTTTTCATAGTTCAAAAACTTGGTCCACAAGATACAAGATATATGAAAATCATCAAGCAAAAGTGCAAAACACGGTATGTCGAGAAGTGAACAAATAAATCAACAAACTCTTCCGTATGTAAACTTCAATCTTTAAAATATAGATGAAACTCCAACTCGTTTTTAGGTTTTTTTTTTAAAACAAGATTAATAATATCTTGTATGCGCAAAGTGATGCAACTCCACGAATAATCATACTTATCATGGCAATCCATAAATCGTATCAAAAAAAAAATCTGAAAACATGAGTATTCCAGTAGTAATTTAAAAAAAAAATTAACACAAAATTTATAAATAATTTTCGTAAACTAAAACATGTTATTGATCCCAATAACTATTGTAGCATAGATTTTAATAACAAACTATTTATAAAATAAATTGAAAATATGAAAGTAACCAATTTAAAACAATAAAAACAGTTCGGGTTTGATATATACAGTTTTTTATAAGGTTAGGGTTTCTATTTTTCTTTTTTTTTTCTAACTTGTGGATTATCTACATTATCTACATTATAATAGATAAAAGCAGCTCTTCGGAAATTAAAACCTTATCATTTAAACGCCAATGAAAAATTTATACATGTTCAAATATTAATAATTAAATATAATTAATTACTGAAGATATCATGTCAAGCTCTTTGACATACAATCAAATACAAGAATAGTTGAAATAGATAAATTATTATCCTTATGGAAAAGACTATTTTGAAATTCTTTCATTTTCCAATAAAAAACTATCAAAATTAGAAAGGATATTAATAAAGCCCGGGCTGAGGTAGATGAATAGATCAAAATCTATCCCTCACAGTTTCATCCTATGATTGCTACTAACCTTACGTTATGGACTCGCCCACCAGATGGCTATCTTAAATGCAATTACGATGCAGCTTACAATCTAAATACTCAGCACGCTACTTCTGGATGGATTATCCGCGATCCTAATGGTCACTATAAAGTTTAGGGTTCCTTAAGTTTAGGCACTACAATTTCGAGTCTTAAAAGGCAAATCACTACTAACTGCAATTCAAAACGCATGTTGTATGGGTTACAAAAATATGTACTTCGAAGGAGATTGCCTTAAATTGGTAAATTTACTTCAACAAGACGCCCACGATATTAGTATCTCCAACCTAATTAAGGACATAAAAGTATGGACATCCAAATTTCAAAATATTGTAATAACTCATATTACTCGAGATTGTAATATTGTGGCTCATAAGTTAGCACAAATACGTACTCCTAATGGGATTTTCTTCTCTAGTTCCGATAACCCTCCTTGTCTGATATTGCAACTTTTGTATTCTGATTACCAACATTCAATATAAATCATGCTATTTACGATAAAAATAATAATAATATTAATTAATTTAAATTATAATACTATAAAATCATTAAATGATATACAAAAATAAAATCTCAATTTAATTTAAAATTAGTACTAGAAATTAAATAATATTCAAAATCATATTTAAAATATTATAAAAGAATCCTTTTTATCATTTTAAAACAATCTTTCTATTATCGTTTTAATTTTTTTTATTTTTAAATTAATAAAATAATAAATTTTTAAATAGAAAATATAAGAAAATCAGTTAAAAAATTTTAAATAGTTGAAAAATAAGATAATACCTAAAGATAATAATTTATTAAAGAATATTTGATAAATAGTCAGAGTAATAAATTATAAGAAACAGAGAAACAAATTTAAAAAGAGAAAAATAGATATAAAAAAATATATAAAACATAAGAGAATAATACTTTTAAATTTGGAAAAGGCAGATGGAATTAGAAGTGGGCAACATAAATTTAGAATAGGATTTTAGGGGAATGGAAACATAATAGAAATATGAAAATCAAAGTAGCTGTTCTATATATGTTTCATTTAAAATCTAGGATGTGATGGGAGTGGAATGAGACACGATGGAAACATCGCAAAAATACCACAAAACTAAAAAAAAATTATAATTATAAAATTAAAAACATATTCGTTAATTATTTATTTTCTAATAACAAATCATATAATTTATATTTCCTCTGTTTTGAAAGAAGATTTTTTTGAGATTTTCGCACGTATTAAAAAAAGTTTTGAAATGACATATTTATCTTTTATTTTTATTACTATAAAAATAAATAAATAGATAAAAGAAAATAAAATAAAGGTAGAATTAGAAATATTTAACAAAAATTACATTGGAAAAAGAGATTTTTGTTTTTTTTAAACAGATTTTTTTTAGAAAATCATTCGTTTAGAAACAGAGAAAGTATATAGGTAGGCTCAGAAATAGATAGAAACAAAATAAACAAAAAAAAATTAAATTTAAAGAACAAACTAACATAATTGTATTTATATTATTGTTTAGAAGCAAATTACGAGATGCTTATATGGAGTGATATTATAGGTTGTCGGGGCTGTTGGGGGAGATTCATACTCCAGGAGACGGATCAACCTGACACAAACGAAAGGAAGCTAACGTGGCGAAATGGAATGAGTGCCCTTCCGATCACTCTCTGGCGCTCAAGTCAGAACAGGGCACGAGACTAGTCAAGAGAGTATAAGATGACCAGGAGACTAGAATGGGACACTTTATCAACTCCGAGTGATCTTGATAAAGCTTTTGGCAAGTGTATATTTAGAATGAAGCTAGATGATGGATGTATCTCTCTAGATTTCCCCCTCCTTTTACCGTTGGTGTGAGAAGGGTATTAATAGAAGACACTTTGCAACGGGTCGGATAGCAGGCCCTTCTTTGCATATTTGCCTGATCCCATACTCGCGTGCTTATTCAATTGCTTGATCACCGAGTCTTTATGGCTCTCATATTTACCCTTGTTTACTTACCGCTCCTTCAATTCAATTATGTATCCTCACTTGCATTATCTCACCCTTCGGGGGCATCTAATTGGTGGTTTGAATTTCCGTTAAAACCCTTCATCCGAGTTTCAGACAGCTTGTTTCTCTGTAGACTTTCTTGCCCTCTGGGGCACCTTTCCTCCAGAAATCAAGGATTTTGGTCTCTCATACCTCCGAGTCTTCCTTGCCAGCTCTTTTCGGGGAACGCACAACCACTTATTATGCTCTTTCTGGAGACTTTCTTGCCTTCCGGGGCACTATCAGGAATCGAGATCGCCTTTTATGGGAGGTTTTTCTTCCCAAACACTATGGTCTCTCCCGGAAGATCTAATCACAATTCTGAAACAATAAAACTTTACTCGTAAGAACAATGCAAAGACTGTTCCGGCAGTAAGAGAGTTAGGATAAATGCCTTGTTTGCTACTAGGTGGCCCGCATACATGCTTCACAAAAGCGACGGCTCCCTCCTCGTGTTAGCGACCCGTGCACGGGACAATCTTTTCTCCTTCTCAAGGCATCATCAGTGGTTCTTAAGCAGGTGTCTCAAACCGTGCCGTTATCTTATAGTGATCTCCATGGTCACATTAGGCTCAAACTTCCTCATAAAGCTAATTGGGAATAAAGATGGCTATTTTCCAAGTTCTTCACAAAGCAAAAGAAATAAAATTCCTTCGGGACGATGCTTATTCGTAGGCGATCAATTGTTTCTTCGAAAACCAGATTTCCTCTTAATTTGACAAGTGTGTACTCTCCCGAGATGCACACCTGAGCTGTGGTAGGACCCATATAACCGTTTCTCCAGAAACCTAACCCTCTTTTCACCTCAGCTAGACTCGTACTCTCCCAAGATGCACAGCAAAGTTGGGGGTGAACCGTTTTAGGATGGTATCAAGCTCACCTAGACCTTTGGGTATCAAAAGAAATGAGTCTTCAATGTTTTACATGAACAATGTAAGGATCGACTCCTCGACTCATTTCCAACCTGTCAAAAAGTCGGGAGCAATTGTTGGATCCACTTTCACGATGCCCTATCAAGGAGCGACACGTCTGCAATAGGCCCAACCGTAATAATGAGTTTCCTGTCTAGGCCTGCCTAGAAACTCTCTAGCCGACTGTTCCTCGACAGTAGGCAAGCCTCCCAAGTGATAATTATGCTATGGTAGCCCACCTACTCTCTCTGACAGCTTCTCGGATGGGACGGGTCAGAAGGAAATGTGTATGAGAGAAGGCCAAGAGGAAAGAAGAGGAGAGGACGACGGAAAACTGCCAAGGAGAACCTAAAAGAGATATCGGACTCATAGGAGATGCGATGAAGAAGAAGGGGCGCTCCACATTGAAGGTGATATACGACCAGAATATCAAATCCTAACTGGATCCCAACTGATCGATCAGACCTGGAAATGGGACTGAAGGGAAAATTCTCAATGTTCTCCGGAAGGATAGGTTCTTCCTTCTCCCTTGAACCTCTGCTTTATCTCCATCGAGTGAGAGCTTTAACCCCCACTCTCTCAATGGTTTATTTACCTCATGTTCTCCCTTTACCAAATCGCAGACAAGTATCATGATCAATGAACAGGGTATTCAAACTATGGTACCACCATCACATATATACCCTCCCGAGTACTTGTTTCCAGTATGGCGTAATCTAATTTAAGCGTCAGAGAACTTTCAGGAAAGAAACACTCTTTCTGGTCTCCTGAAGGTCCAGCCCATCCGTCTTAAATGTTTGCAGCACCTGATAGACTCTCGCTCCGAGATCGCATACCGCTTATTTCCCAAGATGAATTGGAGAAATTTAACTCTATAATCCGGACGATCACACACTTTTACGTAAACAACCTGTATTTTGCTCTAAAACATGCATAGTAAAGCATCTTGGAAACTTGATTACTTATTATGCATGAAACCCAAAAGAATTTATAGTTATTACCTTGACAATAAATTTATGTTTATGGATTTATGTTTGAGTTATTTTGATTGGTCCTTAACTCCTCAAGTCATGAACATTGATAATCAAATACTCATAATTATTATATCACACTATACATCTATAACTTCTTATTATTACATTTATAAATATCAATGTTTCCAAAAAAAAGAGGTTTAGCATTCTTTTCATGACTTGCTCCATGAGCATCATATGGACTACATAAAGAGGTTTGAGGATTTAACTACAAGCATCAAGGCTAATGGAGTTAGCAATAACTTTCTCTTCTGCAAGCTGTTCCTCTACTATCTTGGAGGAGAATGCAGCTTACTGGCTGAAGCAACTTGAGCCTGGATCCCTGACTACTTGGGAAGAGACCAAGAACACTTTTCTGAATAACTTCTATGATGATTCAAGGTCAGAAGAGTTGAGAACGAAAATATTTTCATTCTCCCAAGGACTCACTGAGGCTTTTCAGGCCTCCTGGTTGAGATTCAAGTCTTATCAAAGGGATTGTCTTCATCATGGTTTCAATCAGGTGCAGCTGCTTGGAATCTTCTTCAGAAGAGTGGATTGGAGATACCATATGGCTTTGGATGCTGCTAGCAGTGGCAACTTCAACACAAACCTTCTAGAAGATGCAATCACTTTGATTGAAAACTTTGGCATCCAGTAACAGCACCAAAAATGCTGACTATCAAAGGATGAAACAAGCTGGTTTGAATGATGGAAACCAAATCGATGCGGTTAAGGCTAAGTTAGACAGCATGCATAGCCTTGTGGTGGGAATGAAATCAGTTCAATTTGCTGTAGAGGTGGAGACTTTCGAAAATCTTGAAAAGAATGAGTAAGACGGTGTTAATTTCATCAATGCAGGAGGATTTCAGAATCAAAGGTTTGGGAATCAGCAATGGAAAAAAGGTTACAATGGAAATAATACAGATGTCAACGAGCCAGCCCGCGTCCACATGGGCTTGTTCGCAGTGGGTTTGAAATTTAGTGTGTCCATGCGGGTTGGCCCGCTGCGGGTTATGGACAACTGATCTAAGGCCCAAGCCCGCCCCGCTCTTATTTAACGGGTTTTTGGGCTAGCCCGCGGGCTACATCAAACACATAATTGGCAATCCGATTTTTGTAACTTCAATCCTTGACGACCTTGAAAGAATTGGAAGCAAGAGCGATGGTTGAGGAGGATCTAAGCTTCATCTTCGCCTTCTTTATGTACTCCGAGAAGTGATCTGATCTCCCACTGGTACTCTTTCTCAAAAGTTAAAACACGAGAGACAGAGACATGGTGATGAACTGATGATGATGATCACGCCGCGTCGGAGATGATGATGTTTGATGTGATGAGGAACGATGCGTCGGAGACAAATAAAACAGAGACGCGTGATTACGTATAATACAGAGATGCGTGATTACAACCTTCTGATAATACTGTTTAACTAATCACTTGGCTCTGTTTCACTTGTTTCTCACACTCTGTATTTTTTCTTCTTCTTCTGGTTCTTGCGACTTCTCTTCCGGTTATTTGCCATCAATGTCAAAAGTTAGGAGTTTGAGATATCTTGTGCATAGAAGATGGTGATATTTACGAGCTTTATATAACGCAGAATCTGTTACTTTACAAGTATTATATTGTTGATTGCAGAATAACGTGTTTCAAAAGGAAACACCATGCGAAGAGAAAAGAAAATTCTTGGGTTGGGAGATTCTGATCTTGTCGATGTGATCTTTTTGTACTGCCATTACGGCATAAATGATTCAACTTTACTCGATGTGCTACCTGACTTGAAGAGCAAAGGTGTGGGTGTCATAAGTGCGTCTCTGTCTCCGTTGAAATGAATGAGATTCTTGTCATCATTCTTTATAACAGTCGTATTGAAACATATTGTATCATAGACCAGTGTTAGAATGCCGTTGTTGATCTTTTCTTAACAGAGTGTTAGTTGATCTTTTCTTAACAAAGTGTTCTCGCAAATGAAATGTAAAACCCTTTGTTGATTTTATTGAATTGTGTAGTCTGCATGAAAAGCCGATGTTGCTCATTATAAATTAAAGGATAAGAAGATCACAAAGTTAGCAATGTCGTACATCTTAGCAAACAAGGAGGTTTCATCTTTTTAAGAAATTTTACTTTAAAAAGATGAGAACCAGCATTTGCCACTCTTCTAGCGCTAAACATACCATTAAAATCATGAAACAAAGAAAGTCAAACTTGAAATTTTAAACAACAAGTAGCACATAATGTGAAATGGAACCAAAAGTCATCAAAGCAATGCCAAACTAAAATTTCAAACATAAATAATAAAAGCAACAAGAACGTCAAGTTGAGATCTCAATCGATCTGTAACGTCAAAACACATATATTGCATTCTTATAACTGAAACAATCTGTTTAACACAAAGATGATGAAAGCTTTCACTTTTATAGAACAGAACCCCCAAATTTTGATTAACAGTTTTTGTTATTGCAATTACCTCAGGATAAGTAGAGTTGATGATATCAAAAATCTAAAGATCATTCTTAATCCTAATCATAATCACCTGCCAAGAGAAAGTAAATTAAACAAAAGAATCTAAAGACGTTCTTAATCCTAATCATAATTCGTTTGAAGACATGCTTCTCAGATGGAAACACCAGAGAGTAAACATAAGAATAACTCATAGTTTTTAAAAATATTTTCAGAGTAATCATAAGGACCATACCTTCCTTTGAATTATGAAAGGAGAGATTACTCTGATGATATTATATCATCCACCATTGAACCCACTTTCAGTTCTTCTGCACCCATTTTCACTGCTTCTTCAGCATGAGCGACTGCAATAACGAGTTAAGGGAAGACCATTAACGGTCTAATAAACAGTGTACTTACAAATCATAAGAGATTCTCTTTTGATTCCATAAACCAGCTCTATACTTACAAATCATTAAGCCAATTTTCTTAGCTACATTCTACCAGAATTTTATAAAACACTTCAAATATGAATAGCAAAAGCAAAAAAATTACCAGCAAACAAAACTGGCAAGAACATAGATGACGAAGAAGAGAGACTAGTTAACACTAAATCCTTCCGAAGATATCTATATCGCAGAAACACCAGAGCGACCAATCATCAAATCTTTTGATTCTCCATGATACTTGCTCGAAATGTTGCTGCTCCTGCACCTTAAATTTGAAAATCCCATCAAAAACAGCAAAAGCTTTTGAGGGACAAAAATTTAGAAACATAAGAACAAAAACCCACGGCTACATCCGAAGGGACACAGAGAAGAGATGGCAGTATATGATTCCAATTGCCACACAACACTTGTAATCTATTTAGATTCGATGATGCATTTGTTTGATGTCAATATACACTTATTTCCGATCCATCGGCATATAAGTTTCTTCTCATAATCATATCCATCATGATTTATAAGCAGATTTCGATCGAAAATAAGAGTAGATAGACATCAATGGTGTAATCTAAGAGATCTTGATGCTCAATCGATGAAAAAATTTGAAGAAGATGGATTGAATGTGGAGAAACTTAATCGATTAGCATGATCAACCGATTTTGGTCCGCAGACCCACACATCTGCAGCAGATTTACCCGCTTAACCCGATATCCGCACGGGTCTGGCCCGATAGGCCTCCTAATCAGGCATACACTTTTACAAAGCCCAAGCCCGTCCCGCATCATTCTTATTTGGGCCAGGCCCGCAGGCTGCGGATCAAACTGATATCTCTAGGAAATAATCAGAAGAGCACCTTCACAGGAAACTAGAATTCTTCTGGTTACACTCCAAAGCCACAGTACCAGAAGACTGAGTTTCAGAAACCATACCAGAACTGTTCACTGCTTTGACAGAGTGGTGATGAGAGGGCTTGTCACCCAGGACTGTTTACCGATCAGTGACGATCGTCACCAACCCCGAACTACTTAGCCTGAGACTGCAAACAATGCTAAGGAAACGGTGTATATGCCTAAGATACCCTATCCTAAGCATCCTGAGAAGTCTAAACAGGAACTTGAAGATGCTAAATGCAAGGCTATCATAGGGAAATTGGTGATTGAAATCACCTTTATTGATGTTGTAAGCATTACTCCTGTTATTAGGAGATATATGAAGAGAATGGTCACTAACAACTTGAGTCTAGAACAGAGAGCCATGATGATCAATGAACATGTCAGTGCAGTAATTCAGAACAGAGTACTTGAGAAGCTTTCAAACCCTGAAAGCTTTGTTTTAGACTGCACCACCTTTTCAGACAGGTTTAAAAGATCATTGTGTGATCTTGGTTCTAGTATGAACCTGATGCCTCATTCTGTTGCCAAGAGCCTAGGGATGACCAATTTTAAAGCTACCAGGATTTATCTTGTCCTAGCTGATAGATCAGTCAGAGTCCCTGAAGGTGTGATAGAGGATGTGCCTATCAAAGTGGAAGATTGTATGATTCTCACTGATTTTGTGGTTCTGGAGTATGGAGAAGAACCCAAAGATCCTCTGATTCTTGGCGGACCTTTCCTGGCCACTGTTGGAGCCATCATAGACGTCAGGAAAGGAAGGATTGAGCTGAATTTTGGTGACTTTGTGATGAATTTCCAAATGGACGAGCTTATGAAGAGGGCAACCATAGATGGATAGACATTCTATGTGGATGTTCTTACCAACCTTGCTGAGCAGATCTTCCAAGAGATGAGTCCATATGGCGTTGACCACTTCTACAGCAGAAGCTGAGCATCTGGATGCAGCTGCTACTGGGTATGCAAAGATAATGGATGCTACTGCACATGCCATGCAACTGGTTTCACAAGAGGAGCTTCCCAGTAACTCTGCGAAAGATGCTACAATGGGAGACTAGGGTGCAGCAAAAGCTCCAAAAGTTGAGCTTAAACAGCTTCATGCAGGGCTAAGGTATTCTTTTCTTGAAGAGAACTCCACTTATCCTGTCATTGTTAATGCTTCATTGGTCAATGCAGAGCTCACCCTTTTGTTAAGTAAGGTGCGCAGATTTCGCAAAGCTCTTGGCTATTCTCTTGATGACATTTCAGGTATCTCTCTGGACTTGTGCATGCACATGATACACTTAGAGGATGAGTCTAAGTCATCAATAAAGCATCAAAGGAGACTGAATCCAAATTTGAAAGATGTTGTCAAGAAGGAGATCATGAAGCTCCTGAAAGCTGGGATCATCTATCCCATATCTGAGATTGCTTGGGTCAGTCCGGTTCATGTGATTTCTAAGAAAGGAAGAGTTACAGTGGTGAAGAATGACAAGGATGAGCTGATTCCTACCAAAATAGTGACTGGACATAGGATGTATATAAACTACAGGAAGGTGAATGTAGCCACCAGGGAAGACCACTTCTCTCTGCCTTTCATTGATCAGATGCTAGAGAGGCTAGCAAATCACTTGTGTTACTGCATCCTAGATGGATACTCAGGCTTCTTTCAGATACCTATCCATCCAGATGATGAGGAGAAGACCATCTTTACATATCCTTATGGCACATTTACATATTGTAGAATGCCTTTTGGATTATGTAATGCTCCTGCGACCTTCCACAGATGCATGATGTTGATTTTCACATACATGATTGAGAGGTTTATGGAGGTTTTTATGGATGAATTCTCAGTTTATGGGTCTTCCTTCAAAGACTATCTGGAAAACTTATGCTTTGTTCTGCAGAGATATGAGGAGAAAATTTTGGTTCTGAATTAGGAGAAGTGACATTTTATAGTGAAAGATGGCATTGTTCTTAACCATAGAGTCTCTGGAGATGGCATTGAAGTAGACAGGACGAAAATTGGTGTCATGACAAGCTTGCAGGCGCCTGATTCTGTCAAAGCAGCGAGGAGTTTTCTGGGCCATGTTGGGTTCTACAGAAGGTTCATTAAGGACTTCAGAAAAATTGCAAGATCTTTTACTGCTCTTATCTACAAGGATGTGAAGTTTGAATTCTCTGCAGAATGTCAGTCTGCTTTTGAACATATCAAACATGCTTTGGTGATAGCTCCTATTGTACAACTTGCAGACTGGGATTTCCCTTTTGGGGTCATGTGTGACGCCAGTGACTTTGTTGTTGGAGCTGTGCTGGGACAGAGAAAAGACAAGAAGCTACACGCCATCTATTATGCCAGCAGAACACTGGATAAAGCTCAGAAGAACTATTCTACTACTGAGAAGGAACTATTGGCAGTGGTCTTTGCCTTTGAGAAATTTTGATAGTACGTTGTAGGCTCCAAGGTCGTGGTCCATACAGATCATTCTGCACTGAAGTACTTGATGCAGAAGAATGATACAAAGTCAAGGTTGTTGAGATGGATTCTACTGCCCCAAGAGTTTGACATTAAAGTTAGCGACAAGAAAGGAGTTGAAGTGGAGTAGATGATCAGCTCTCCAGGATTAGGATTGAAGATGACGTCCCTATCAATGATTTGCTACCTGAAGAGAATGTATACTTGATAGAAACTCGAATGCAGGAAGGAAGTATTGAAAACCTGCAACTCTGTCGCAACTACAGGGCAGTGACTGGTGTCGCTCGTCACCAATTCAGAAGACTCGCGATCAGCTCGTGATATGAAGCTGGTGACGATTGCCACCCTCTTTGGTGACGGTTGCCACCCTACACAGATGTTGGAAACGATTTGTGCTAGCTTGGGAACTGCTTTTCAAGAGCAAGTTTATGTTGTAACTGATCCCAAGAGACCCTGGTATGCTGATATTGCTAACTACTTAGCTGCAGAGGATGAACCACATGTTTCAAGGGGTATGCTAAGAAGAGGTTCTTGAGAGAACTTATGAGGTTTTACTGGGATGAGTCACATCTTTACAGACATTATGCAGATGCGATTTACAGGAGATGCATAGTAGAAAATGAGGTTCCAGACATCCTGTTTCACTGTCATGGCTCTGAGTATGCAGGACAATTCGCCACTTTCAAAACAGTGTCCAAGGTTCTTCAAGTAGGCTTCTGGTGGCCTACTATGATCCAGGATGCACAAGCATTCATTACAAGATGTGATACCTGTCAGAGAAGAGGAAAGATTAGCAGACATGGATACCACATAACTTCATTCTTGGGGCATAGACTTTATGGATCCTTTTCCTTCATCCTATGGGAACATATACATTTTGGTTGCCGTGGACTATGTGTCCAAGTGGGTTGAGGCGTTGGCTACTCCTACTAATGATTCTGCAGTGGTTCTAAAGCTGTTTAAGACCATTATTTTCCCTAGATTTGGTGTACCGTGAATTGTTATAAGTGATGGTGGTTCTCATTTTTTTAACAAGGTCTTTGACAACCTGCTGAAGAAGTATGGAGTTCAACATCGTGTAGCCACGCCTTATCATCCCCAAACCAGTGGACAGGTTGAACTCTCCAACAGACAGATCAAGCAGATATTGGAGAAGATAGTGGGGAAGACAAGGAAGGACTGGGCTACGAAATTGGATGATGCACTGTGGGCTTACATGACTGCCTACAAGACACCATTCCACTTACTCTATGGCAAGGCTTGCCATCTTCCATTGGAGCACAAAGTATAATGGGCTATCAAGAAGCTGAACTTTGATTTGAAACCTGTTGCAGAGAGTCGCTTGATACAGCTCACTGAATTGCATGAACTCAGATATATGGCCTGTGAAAACTCCAAGTTATACAAGGAGAGAACTAAGGCATATCATGATAATAAGATCATCTCCAGACATTTCGATCCCAATGACCAGGTACTTCGATATAACTCTTGTTTGCAGTTATTTCCTAGTAAATTGCGTTCTCATTGGTCAGGTCATTTCACTGTTAAAGAGGCTAGGTCACATGGCGTCATTGTCCTGGTTAACTCCAAAAGAGAGGATTTCACTGTGAATGAACAAAGGGTGAAGCATTATTGGCTGCAAACCGAGATTCCAACAGGACACACTGTGTCTCTGGATGATGCACTTGTTGTCTAAACAGCATTCTAAGTCGAGCTAATGACTTAAAACAAGTGCTTGGTGGGATACAACCCACCCACTGATAAGTTTTCTTTTTCAAGTACTTAGCATTGTATTTGTGCGTATAAATACAAAAAAATAAAAAATAAAAAATAAAAATGAGAAAAACCGGAAAAAAATAAATAGACAAAGTGATGACCATCTGGCTGGTTACCACAACTCGTCACCATCAGTGACGATCATCACCCTTTATTGGGTGACGCTCGTCATCCTTTATTAGGTGACGCTCGTCACCTTTTATTGGGTGACGCTTTTCACCCGTCCAATGTCCAGGTACGCGATATATCTTTCTATTTTTCTTCTTCTCCAAAATTTTTCTAACTCCTCCCATGAACACATAGAGCCCCAAATTGTAACTTTTGATTTTATGAACCGAATTAAGTGATTCCAAAGCCTAATCTGTGTGGATTTAAGCCCTCTTTCACATTCTATCACTATTTTTCAAGATCTGCAAAGTATGTATTCGGAATCTCAAAATTTCAGTCTGCCATATGTTTGGTAAAATTTGATTTTCGACCTGATTAGCTTGATTTGACTATTGAATCATGGTTATTTAGGTTGTATTAGATGAATGTTATCATCCATGTGTGTTTTCTTGGTTGATTTGCAAGTTTTTAAAATTTTTGAACTGGAGATGAAACTTGCAAAAAGCTGGAAATTTTGGATAATTTGGATTGAATGTGGGATTGAGTTGTGTTGCTGATAGTGTCGGAAACGAATGATGATGCTTGCTTTACTATGATTCACTGAATTTTGAAATTTTCGAAATTAGACTTATTTTGGTAGATTTTTGGATGGCTTTGATTTTGATTTTCAGATGGCTTCATGTGAGAAGAGACAGCAACCATCCTCCTCCACCAATGAGGCGACTGGTTCCAAACCACCGGTCAACACAGGCCCACCGTGCTTGCCATCATGGCCAAAGCACGAAGGCAAGAAGATAGCATCAGGATTTGCTTGGAAAGGCACCCCGAGAAAGGAGATAATGAAGGATGTATGCACCTTTCATGACATTCGGGAGGGCTGGGATGAATAAGACATGCTGTTCAACAATGCATGGCAGGATGTAAAGATATTTCCCACCAGATTTGCGGATAACAAGGTGCTGCAATCTCTGGGCATGAAGGAGGAGGTTATGCGGGTTCTAAGGACGATCGGGATGAGCACCATGGTGACTAGACAGTACGATCTCTTCCCCGATCTCGTTGGCCAGTTCCTCAACATTGTTCGTGTGTACTATGAGAATGAGCTAGCTTTGACTACACAGCATGGCACTCTCACATTCCTGATCAGAGGCATTCGCTACAGAATCAGCATTTTCGAGCTTTGCGTGATATACGGGTTCGATCAGCACCCTACAGGCGTGCTCACACCTTCGCAGTGGCCCCATATGCAGACTTTTTGTCCAAGTTTGGGAACGAGACTTATGAATCCAAGACAAACAAACATACAGATGTCAGACATCCTGTGATACATTACATTATACGCCTTATATGCAACACGATTCTTTGTAAGTCTGCACGCAGTAAGCTGCGGGTGAGTGAGCTCGTACTGCTGTATTATAGGTTCTCTTTGATGCTTGATGATGAGATCCCCCAGGAGAGCATGGTCTGCGCCAACTTGGGTGTGATATTTGCAGAGCACTTGGTCTCTCTGATGACAAAGTCATTCACGAGCTCAGGCACCAAGACGGAGAGTGTTGGCAGCCTTCTCACGTCTTTCTTTCAGCACTTCCAGATCAACATAGACCCATGCCGGATTGTCCTTGCGCGAACTCTTATGGGTGAGGCACATTTGAGGAATGCCACTTGGCTTAAGCCCCGACTGATCTGGAGCTTTACTACTCCTGCTGGGGAGTATGTGGGCGTGCAGTTGCCCAACTGAGAGCTTATTTTGATCCAGAGCGATCCCCATCAGCTGCAATTTCTGCCTAACCCGACTCTGATGCGACCACTTGTGCCTACGCAATGCCGCCGAGGAGCTTTTGCTGGTGCTTCTTCAACTGCTGCTGATCAGGCTAGACCTTCACGACGCCAAGCAATGCCTCCTCCAGACCTTCTACACCTTAGGCGACGTGTTCCTCCACCGACCCTAATGGATATGCAGGCCTTTCAGGAGTATGTCACCTAGAACTTTGATGGGCTCTGGAACGTCGTTGCTACTATCAATAATTATGGTTTCATTCGCCCTTACACACCTCATGAAGCTGACTTTAAGGACTAGATCCTCCACTATCCTGGTTACTTATTACTTGTTTCTTTTTCCTTTTTATTTTTCATTCACTTGAGTCATTTTTATATTTTTCTCTTGAGTCAGTTTGTTAGTTGTTTTGATGATGTTTAGTGAACTTGTTGAACCATGAGTTGTGCTTTATTTGGATGTTCTTAATGTGTGTTTGAGTGCTCTAACAGTCTAACTTTGGAGTGCACATGATAATATTACATTTGGAATATATAACAGTCGACATTGGAGTTACAGACACAGTGACGATCGTCACCCATGCTGAGTGATGCTCGTCTCCAACTCTTTCGTGAGGTACCACTTTCATCTTGACCATCTCTAAGCTGAATAACACTAGGGACAATATTTTTTAAGTTTGGGGGAGGTGGCTACTGACGTTATATATATTGTGTCTTGTTTTGAGAGTCTTGAAGTTGAGTAAAAAACTTGTTTTATAGAGTCAAAATTTTGAAACTGTCAGTTTTTCTTACAACTAACCACAAAAAAATTGATGATTATAAGAACCATTGCCACAGATGTTGATTACAAGTCTTACTAGGTTGAAAGTATAGGTAGATTAGTCTAGTAAAGAAGGTTTAGGTTCTTAGAGAATCTGGAAAACTTATTGTTGACTCCACCTTAATGAACTTTAAACTTCTCATCTTGGGGCTTCATTTCATTGATCTTGATTCTCTTTTTCAACACTGGCAAGATGTTTAGATGCAGTCTCTCTTTGATCTTCCCTGATACAGCTTTTAAGAGTTTAAGTGCATCACGGCTCTGTCTCCTTACAAGCAGCATCAGTAGTGAACATTCATGAACATGTCTCCTCACAAAGAACACAAATATTGAGTAGCATCAGTTCTTAGACTGTAAAAAAAATGAGAAAAGAAGTTGAAAAATAGAAAAAAAAATCAAAAGAAAATAGATCAAAGGAAGAGAAAATAGGAGAGATGTATTGAGATTTACTTGTTCAGTGTTAAGGAAGGAAAAGAATCTATAAGTGATTGAGTTGATAAATCCTTGATGAGATATCACACAGACATAAATAACAGGAGTTAGCAGTAGAGATTCTGGATTTCTTGAAGGGGCTTGGACTGGATTTGAGAGATTCCTAAGCTTGTGATAAGTATACTGAAATTTGATCTGTGTTGGCTCTGTGGTATGTGGATTCAAAAGAATTAATCAATGTGGCATTCCTAGGGTTAGCTGACTGTTTCTGTTTTCAAACCTCGAACCTATTCTTAGTCTGGTGTTTGCTTGAGGGCAAGCCAAAGCTAAGTATGGGGGAGTTGATATATCATGGTTTTTATGGTTTTTAACCATGATATAAGTTCTTTTTATTGAGTTTTTTTGTTCTTTTTAGATCCTAGTAGAGTCTTTGCAGGTTATAGCATGATTGGAGCACAATTAGATGTTTTGGAGCTTTTTGGATCAAAACAAGAATCATTCCCGAAGGAGCTAACTCAAAAGACTTATTCTACACTGGTGACGATTATCACCACTCAAGGGTGACGCTCGTCACCCACACCTGAGAAGAATCGTGTGGTTTATTTAAAAGATGGAGAGGAATTTATACTTTTGGCCAAAGAGTTCCATTATTTACAAGAAGACTTCAGCTCGTGTTTTAGCTTGTATATTAGGTTTTTCAGCTATTGTTGGCTAGTATCTTGTATTTGATTTTTTTTTAGAGCTTTAGAGAGAGAGAGTTTTTAGAGCATTGAGGGAGACAAATTTAGTACTCTTTTAGAGAAGATTTAGTACTATTTAGTTATGATTTGTTCATCCACATTCATGTCTAAGTAATCTATTAGTTAAGTTAGGATTATTTAAGGGTTGATGAAAAGTTTTAGAATTACCAAATTGTTAGGAAAATCAGTTTGTTCTTTATTTGTGCTTGCATTTATATCGATTCTTAGACTAATCATCTAGATTTCGAAACCCTAGGTTGTTTAATAGATGTGAGAACATTGTTAATCACCTGAACTAGTATTTGATTAGTAAAACACCTATTTGCAAAGATATTTGACATAGAAGTTTTATAAATAATTGAAATATGATCTTCAATGCTTGCTTGACTTGTTAAAATTTGCAAAGAGATTTGAAATTCTATGAATTATGAATAGATAATTTCTGCAATGAGAATTGATTAGTTATATCATTGTTTTCGAGTTCTTGACGGTTTAAATTCATTCCTGATTGCATGCATTCTACATTCTCGGATTCAACGTGCGAATTATCCTAACTTGGCGTGTTTAGCTTTCTGAACTTTAGAACAACCATTCAAAATTGTCTGCTTACATTCATTTAGTTATTTCGCGTTACATTCATTGTCTACTGCTTAGCTTAATCTGAATCTAAAATCTATAGTATAGTAGCTTACTCCTTTGGGATTCAATAACCCTTTGTGGTACAGCTGCTTTGATGTGCACTTGCAGTAGTAAAATAATTGGATAAAATTTAGATTCTATCAGATACCTTCGAATGGACATACGCAAACACAAGGCCTAATCACTTCAAAGAGAACATATAGAATAACACAAATTCTGAATCTCGTATTTTGAGCACACTCTTGCTCATCTATAATTACTAGTATTTTGATTAATCTACGCATCACTATCTCCAGTACATAATCATTATCCTTCAATACTTCTTTTATATCCCCTCCCATGTGAATAGACAGTTGTATATGGATAAAGATATACCAATACTTACATATACATAATTCGACACACACTTAATATGGATCTAGAAAATGGTCACCTCCAAATGGACAAACAATATAACAGTCATTACGCTAATTGTAATCCTTATATTCTGACTCTACCATATTCACAGCATGTGTCTAACCCTTCATTGTAAATCACTGAAGATAATGTATGCATGCCTATAGACACATGATATAAAAACCAGACCCGAAAAATCCATCTGAATCCGACCCAAATTTTATGGTAATGTACCAAACCGAAATGATATAAATATCTGAATGGAGTTTTCACCCTATATCCAAAGAACCGGTACTATATCCGAATAGAACCGAGAACCGAACGGGTACCCGAAATATTCGAAATACAATGATATATATAAAAATATTAGTTATATTTAGATATAATATAACCAAATTTTTTAAAATCATAATTATGAATAAAATATATTTTTTATATTTAGATTAAAATAACCAAAATATTCAAATATTGAAGTTATATATATCAAAATTCAACATTTTTAGCAAAACTTAACCAAATATATCAATATATTTTAAAAATCGAAATTTTTAAAAAAAAATTCTAAATAAATTTCAGAGAATTCAGGTACCCGAAACCAATCTGAACCCGACAAGAACCGAACCAAACCCGACCCAACAATTAAAAATAATCGAATGGGACTCATAACCTAAAACCGAAGTAACCAATACCCGAAAAGACCCAACCCGAACCTGAATGGTTTCCCGAATGCCCAGGCCTAACTTTATTAATGCCTTAATCAGTTTGCTTTAACTTCGGGAGCGGGTGTCTCATCCCTACTCTGCTTTGTCTTTTGGCTTACGTACAAAGTCTCCTAGGCAGCTCCACCTTCTTCAGTTATTGTGGGTTTTGGACCGTCCAGGCGGCCAGTCATCTTGCAGTATCGCTGGCTACTTTATTCGTAGGACTGCAACTGGTCCCCCCCCCCCCCCCCCCCCCCCCCCCCCCTTCTAGCATCAATTGTTTGGGAGAATATTGTGGATTACGTGTGAGGTCCTTTAAGTAGTTGATCTGGGTCTTCGAATTTTGTCCTCTGGGGAGATGAACGATATGCAGTTATGGGGTGAAAGTTTGGCTGGATCCTGCATACACTTGAAACGAGTGAGCCAGATCTCCGGAGGAATTGAAAGGGGTTTTCCTCCCGAATGTTATCCGATGCTCAAGTTATATCACTCCCTACTGGGAACAGGTACTCGTAAAGATAGATTTAGTGGTGGTGACATGGTTGTGATATCCGTCTGCTGTTTAGTGAGGATAGATGTATCGGTAAATGTACCATGGAGAGAGTGAGGTTGGAGCTCTCTCCCGATAGGGGTAGATACAAGTTTAAGGTAGAGGAAACAGCTTATCTTAGTTGGCAGTTCTTCCAGGGAACTTTGAGTGTGTCCCCTTTAGTCCTGCTACTGAGTTTGGTCAGTCGGTTGGGTTCAGGTGTGGGCAAGATGCTCTGGCGGTTCTTTTTCTGAAGGTTTCGCTCCCCTCTTCTCCCTTTCTTACCTTTAAGTTTCCTGATTAGACGCGGTTGTTGGGCCCAGTTTTACCACAACTAAGGATAGCATGACATGTGGGTACCAAACCACTCTAAACACTGACACAGCCTGCTAGCTCGGCCAACAACTCCCTAACGCACTATTCCCGGGCAGTTGGCAAGTATCCCGAATCACGCATGCACCACCAACCCACATGCTCTTCTGGTACGCCGAACGGGCCAAAAGGAAAGGTATCCTTAGAGGAAGGAGGAGGAGGTCAGACCCGGAGAAGGAGGCCACAGAAAGAGACAAAGCTCAATACAGAGACAAAGATGTAGAGATCAAAAGAGAGAGCTTCTTAGAGTTCGATCTAAGGAGAAAGATCCGACCCAGTCTCAGAGAAGCCAGGCACCACCATTCAGCGTACTCAAAAGGGAACACCTTCATTCCCCTGAGATAACGCCAAACAGGATAAGTCTCTCTTTAATCTGGAACCATTTCTTTATACTCTATATCACTCATTTTGTTATAGAACCCTTCTGAAACACCCTCTAAATATAAAGATATCCTGATCCTCAAATGAGACGTGTAACTTTAATTCTATAAAATCACCCTCCTGAGTATCTGAATACCTTGAAAAGATTCCACTGAAATTGTTTAGGGATGGATTTAATCAAATATAAGTTCATTATTAAAATTTGCATAACTGTGTCCATATCCGTTACTTTATGTTTAAGATACAGTAAATTCGTATTTTTTATAATTAAAATGAAAAAAAAACTATTTTCTTCATTATTGTATATAGTTTTTCTTGAATGTTTTATGATATATTATAACAACTATGACTTATTTTTAATCTTAACAAGCAAAATAAAATTAGATAAGACTAAAATATATAGAAATCACTAAATAATATTTAATATATTGTGAATTTTAATAATAATATGTTAAATAAAAATAATTTAAAAAATTTAGTACACTAGTAAAAATGTTTTTTTCTATAAAAATATTTCATATATAGAAAAATTTGCATAATCATCAAATAAAACAGAGTTAATACTAGTTGGTGGTCCTTTGTAAAATGTTTTACATATAAAATTGAAAGATTTGTTTAAAAATTATATAGAATAGATTACAATTGTCATAAATGAAAAAGAAAAGTACAAAAAATATATATATATATAATATTATTTTTATATAATGGTTTATATATTATTGACCTCAGTAAAATAAATTTCTAGATCTGCCATTGTCACTATACGTTAGGTTTGTACCTTCTCATTATTATAGTACTTATAAACATCAATGGTTTCCAAAAAAAGAAGTTGCATCATATAAACTTGACTTTTTATGTTAACAATATGCATTATGCAAATCTAAATGTGAGATGGTAACAAACATTACCCAAACTATTTGACTATATATTATCTCGATCATATATTTGAATTTGTTTGTCGAACTTTTCACTTGTGTTTTGAATATTAATAGATCATGGTTCTAATGGTTTTTAATCATGATATAAGTCCTTTTTATTGAGTTTTTTTGGTTTTTTAAAAGTCCTAGTAGAGTCTTTGCAGGTTATAACTTGTCTGGAGCATAATTGGAGATATTGAAGTTTTTTGGAGCATTGTAAGTTGAAGCCACGAAGTGTCTAGCTCGGAGAAGAAAGTATGCGTTTTGGTGACGCTCATCACCAGCCTTGCTGACGCTCATCACCCACAACGGAATGAGCGTGGCTGGTTTATTAAAAGTATCAAGATTATTTACAAAATTAGGCCAGAAGTTCCAGTATTTGTAAGAAGACCCCAGATCGTGTTTAACCTCTATTTATTATGTTTTTCAGTCATTGTTAGTTTTTTATCTTAGTTTTTGAGAATTCAGAGAGCTTAAAAGAGGATTTTTATTGAGAGCTTTTGGGGAGACAGATCATGTACTCTCTTTGGAGAAGACTTTGAACCCCCTTTGTTTTTATTCTATTATCTTAATACAATTTTATTCAGTTATGTTTTGTGATTCCATGATCATGTCTGAGTAATCTTCTAGTTAAGTTAGGGCTTTTTCAAAGGTTGATGAAGAGTTTGTAGAATAACTACCTTTTAAGAATATCTTTTGGTTTTTCATCTCTACTTGCTTTAAAATCGAATTTCTTAGACACATCATCAAGAAATCCAAAAATCATAGGTTGTTAAGTATATATGAGAGCATTATTGATGACCTGAACTAGTATTTGATGAGCAAAACAACTTTGTGCAAAGAGATTTGGCTTCGAAGTTTTGTGAACAATTGAATTTGATCATATTGCATGTTTAGATTGTTAGGGTTTGCAAAGAGATTTGAAACTCTGTGATTTAGACATAGTTAACTTCTTCAATGAGAGTTGATAAGTTTTACATTAGTGATTCATGTTCAAAACAGTCCTAAATGATTCCTGATTTCAGGCATTCTACATTCCCGGATTCAACCTGCAAATTGTCCTTACTTAGCGATTTTAGTCTTCTGGAACTTAGATCAGCAACTAAAATTCGCTTGCTTGCTTTTATTTTATCATTCGCATTACATACACTGCATACTGTTTAGCTTAATCCGAACCTACATTTGATAGTGTAGTTTGCATTACTCCTTTGAGATTCCATACCCCTTGTACAACAACTGCTTTGTTGTGCACTTGCAGTAGTTTTATTTGGGTAAAACTTGAATCCTATCAAGTTTTTGGCGCTGTTGCCGGGGAGTAATAGCAGCCTATCGATTTTTAGTATTAGGATTTTGTCTAAGTTTTAATTAGTTTACTAACTTTCAGTTTCTTTTCTTTGTGTTGGTTTCAAGTGTATGTCTAATCGTTGTACCAGAAGCAATAAAGAGAAGGAGCTTGTGACTTTGAGCATCGACGAACTCGCTAAGTTAGAGAGGACCAACAGGAAAGCTAAGAAACAGTCTACAACGGTTGTTCCACTGATCTTAGTCGAAGATGCAGAAGGTCACTTGGTTGACAGAGAGGGGAACAGTAGAAACGAAGATGGTCAGAGAATTGATCAAGATGGGAATATCATTGTTGAAAAGCAGGTTCCACAAGTAGAAGAAGACGCTGGAGTCCATGTTGCTGAAAATAACGCTGATGGGCGTTTTGTTCAGAGGGCTTTAGGAGACTACAACAGACCTGATCAGTTCTATGCCAACAGAGCTGCAATTCGCCCTCCTGCTTTCCAGAGGAACGATTTTGAGCTTAAACCTGTCTATTATCAGCTGGTTGGACAGCATCCTTTCCATGGCTTACCTCATGAGCATCCTATGGATCACATTGAGAGGTTTGAGGATTTAGCTTCCAGTGTTAAAGCTAATGGTGTTAGCAATGACTTTCTGTTCTGCAAGCTCTTCCCATGCTCACTTGGAGGAGATGCTGTTTTTTGGCTGAAGCAACTAGAGTCTGCTTCACTGACCACTTGGGAGGACACCAAGAATGTCTTTTTGAATAATTTCTATGATGATGCTAGATCAGAGGACCTGAGGACGAAAATTGCATCATTCTTTCAAGGTCCTACTGAAGCTTTTAAGGCTTCTTGGCTGAGATTCAAGTCTTATCAAAGGGACTGTCCTCATCATGGTTTCAGTCAAGTGCAACTACTTGAGATCTTCTTTAGGGGCATTGACTGGAAGTATTCAATGACGCTAGATGCAGCAAGTGCAGGAAACTTCAACACCAACAGACCAGAAGAAGCAATCAGGTTGATTGAAAATTGGCTTGCAGCAACAACACCAAGAATGCAGATTTTCAGAGGATGAAACAAGCTGGTTTGGATGATGGAACTCAGATTGCTGAATTCAAGGCTAAGCTGTAAAGTATGCACAACCTCTTGGTAGGAAAGAAGTCAGTTCATTTTGCTGCAGAGGTGGAGACTTTCGAAGGTCCAGAGGAGGTTGAACTGGAAGATGTAAATTTCATAAATTCTGGCGGTTTTCAGGGTCAAAGGTATGGAAATCAGCAATGGAACAGAGGCTACAACAACAATAATCAGAAGAGTGCCTTTTCAGGAAATCAGAGCACGCCTGGTTACACACCTAAGCCTCCATTCCAGAAGACAGAGTACCAGAAACCATTCCAGAACAGTGGAAATTTCAACAGGAATTATGGTTCTTCTTCCTACCAATATGCACCTCCACAAGGGAACAAGATGGAAGCAATGCTGGAACAGATCCTGGAAGGACAACAGAAGCTGATAGTGGACTTCAATGGCAAGATAGATTCGCTCTATCAGGACCTGAATGGGAAAATTGAGAGTCTGAACTCTCATATGAAGAAGCTTAATGTACAGGTTGCCCAAACTGCAGGAGCTGTTCAGAGGCAAGAAGGATTTATTCCAGGAAGAACTGATGCTAATGCCAAACATCATGTGAATGCCATCACATTGAGGAGTGGAAAAAACCTGCAACTAGTATTGCAGAAGGATTTGAGCTCAAGAAATTTCGTGGGAAATGAGGAGTATGAAGATGAAGAAATCTCTGCTGAAGAACCACGGGTGACGCTCGTCACCAAGGATGAGTGTCGCTCATCACCCACTGAGCACAATCTCGATGATTTTTCTTCACAGATTGGTGACGACTGTCACCAGGATGGTGACGCTCATCACCCAAATCGAGCAAAACAACACGACTTGTCCAAAACGAGTGACGCTCGTCACCCATTTGGTGATGCTCGTCACCCATTGCAGCATAGTACAGTTTCGTCTAAGACTTCAGATAATGCTAAGGAGACAGTGTATAATCTCAAGATACCATATCCTGAGCATCCTAAGAAGTCTAAACAAGAGCTTGAAGATGCTAAATGTAAAGCTATCATGGACAAGTTGGTTATTGAGATCCCATTGATTGATGTTGTAAGGATTACTCCTGTTATAAGGAGGTATGTGAAGAGAATGGTGACCAATAACTTGAGTTTGGAGGCTAGAGCTATGATGATCAACGAGCATGTCAGTGCAGTGATTCAGAACATAGTACCAGAGAAGCTTTCAGACCCTGGGAGCTTTGTTTTAGACTGCACAATCTTTTCTGACAGGTTTGAGAGGTCATTGTATGATCTTGGTTCTAGTGTGAACCTTATGCCTCATTCTGTTGCCAAGAGCTTAGGGATGACCGATTTTAAGGCTACAAGGATATCTCTTGTCCTAGCTGATAGATCAGTCAGAGTTCCTGAAGGGGTGATAGAAGATGTTCCTATCAAAGTAAGAGATTGCATGATTCCTACTGATTTTGTGGTTCTGGAATATGGAGAAGAACTCAAAGACCCCTTGATTCTTGGCAGACCCTTCTTGGCTACTGCAGGAGCTATCATTGATGTCGGGAAGGGTAAAATAGAGTTGAATGTTGGTGACTTGCTGATGCAATTCGAAATGGACAAGCTGATGAAGAGGCCAACCATAGATGGACAGACTTTTTATTTTGATGTTCTTACCAACATTGCTGACCAAATCTTCCATGAGATGAGTTCAGAAGACCCCTTGGAGAGGGCGTTGACCACTTCTACAGCAGAGTATGAGCATCTGGATGCTGCTGCAACAGGCTAGACAAAGATGATGGATGCTACTGTACAAGTGATGCAACTGGTTGTGCAGGATGAGCTTGTAACCACTTCTGTGAAAGCTGCTACAATGGGTGATTGGAGTGCAGCAAAAGCACCAAAAGTTGAGCTTAAACAGGGCTAAGTATGCCTTCCTTGGAGAAAACTCCACTTATCCTGTTATTGTTAATGCTTCATTGAACAATGCAGAGCTCACCTTTTTGTTAAGTAAGCTGCGCAGATTTCGTAAAGCTCGTGGCTATTCTCTTGATGATATTTCAGGAATTTCTCCAGACTTGTGCATGCATAGGATAAACTTGGAGGATGAATCAAAATCATCAGTTGAGCACCAGAGGAGGCCGAACCCGAATCTGCAGGATGTTGTCAAGAAATGGATCATGAAGTTGTTGCAGGTTGGTATCATCTATCATATATCAGACAGTGCTTGGGTGAGTCCAGTGTATGTGGTGCCTAAGAAAGGAGGTGTTTTAGTGGTGAAGAATGACAAGGATGAGCTAATTCCAACCAGAACTGTGACAGGACACAGGATGTGCATCGATTACAGGAAGCTAAATGCAGCCACAAGGAAAGATCACTTCCCTCTACCTTTCATTGATCATATGCTTGAGAGGCTGGCAAATCACAAGTACTAGTGCTTCCTTGATGGCTACTCAGGCTTCTTTCATATCCCTATCCATCCAGATGATCAGGAGAAGACCACTTTTACCTGTCCTTATGGTACCTTTGCATATCGCACGATGCCTTTTGGACTGTGTAATGCTCCTGCAACCTTCCTGAGATGCATGATGTCGATCTTCACTGACATGATTGAGAAGTTTATGGAGATTTTCATGGATGATTTCTCAGTTTATGGGTCTTCCTTCAAGAGCTGTTTGGACAATTTGTGTGCAGTTCTGCAGAGATGAGAAGAGAAGCACTTGGTTTTGAACTGGGAGAAGTGCCATTTTATGGTACTATATGACATTATACTTGGTCACAGAGTCTCAGGAGATGATATAGAGGTAGATAGGGCAAAAATTAAAGTGATGACAAGTCTGCAAGCACCTGATTCAGTCAAAGCAATAAGGAGTTTTCTGGGTCATGATGGCTTCTACAGAAGATTCGTTAAGGACTTTAGTAAGATAGCACTCCCCCTTACTGCTCTCCTCTGCAAAGATGTGAAGTTTGAGTTCACAGAAGAGTGCAATTCTGCTTTTGAACAGATCAAACAGGCTTTGGTTACAGCTCCTGTTGTGCAGACTCCATATTGGGACTTGCCTTTTGAAGTGATGTGTGATGCCAGTGATTTTGCAGTTAGAGCAGTGCTAGGACAGAGGAAAGACAAGAAGCTCCACGCCATCTACTATGCAAGTAGGACTTTGGATGTTGCTCAGAAGAACTATGCAACAACTGAAAAAGAGTTGTTGGTTGTTGTCTTTGCATTTGAAAAATTCAGGCAATATCTTGTTGGCTCTAAGGTCATGGTCCATACTGACCATTCAGCACTAAAGTATCTGATGCAGAAGAAGGATGCAAAGCCAAGGTTGTTGAGATGGATTCTGCTTCTTCAAGAGTTTGACATTGAAGTGAAGGACAAGAAATGTGTTGAGAATGGAGTTGTTGATCATCTATCCAGGATTCAGGTTGAAGACAGTGTTCCAATCAATGATTTCTTGCCTGAAGAGAATGTGTACTTGGTGGAAACAAGATTACAGGAGGAAAGTATTGAAAACTGCTCGTCACCATCAGAGAAGAGTCGCGACCTGATTTTACTCGAAGATGGTGACGCTCGTCACAAATACTGGTGACGCTCATCACCAATCTCAGACTTTAGCTGCGATTTGTGCAAGCTTAGAGACAGATTTTAAGGAGCAAGTTTATGCTTTGGATGATCCAAAGAGCCCCTGGTATGCTGATATTGCAAATTATCTGGCTGCAGAGGATGAAACACATGACTTCAAAGGTTATGCCAAGAAGAAGTTCTTGAGAGAACTTAGGAGATTTTATTGGGATGAGCCATATCTCTATAAACATTGTGCTGATGGGATTTATAGGAGGTGCATAGCAGAAGAAGAAGTGCAGGACATCTTGTTTCACTGTCATGGATCAGAATATGCTGGACACTTTGCCACATTCAAAACAGTCTCCAAGGTTCTTCAAGCTGGTTTTCGGTGGCCTACTATGTTCAAGGACGCCCACACATTCGTTACAAGCTGTGATACTTGTCAGAGAAGAGAAAAGATCAGCAGGAGACATGAGATGCCACAGAACTTCATTCTTGAAAGTGAAGTCTTTGATTGTTGGGGTATTGACTTCATGGGCCATTTTCCCTCATCTTATGGGAAGAGATACATTCTGGTTGTTGTTGACTATGTATCTAAGTAGGTAGAGGCGTTGGCTACTCTTACTAATGATGCTGCAGTGATTTTGAGGCTGTTTAAGACCATTATTTTCTCCAGATTTGGTGTCCCGCGAATTGTCATAAGTGATGGTGGTTCTCACTTTGTTAACAAGGTTTTTGACAAGCTGCTGAAGAAGTATGGTGTACAGCATAGAGTGGTCATGCCTTATCATCCCCAGACCAGTGGACAAGTTGAAGTTTCCAACAGACAGATCAAGCATATTCTAGAGAAGACAGTTGGGAAAACAAGGAAAGATTGGTCAGCAAAGCTGGATGATGCATACAACCACTTGGGATTACACCCTTCCACCTTCTCTATGGCAAGGCGTGCCATATACCAGTAGAGCTATAGTTCAAAGCAGAATGGGCTATCAAGAAGCTGAACTTCGATCTGAAACCTGCTGCACAGAGGCGCTTGATTCAGCTCAATGAACTGGATGAAATCAGATATCTGGCCTATGAAAACTCTAAGTTATACAAGGAGAGGACAAAGGCATATCATGATAAGAAGATCATCTCCAGACATTTTGAGTCCAGTGACCAGGTACTACTTTACAACTCTCGTTTACAGCTTTTTCCTGGTAAATTGTGTTCTCGATGGTCAGGTCCCTTTACTGTTAAGGAAGCTCGACCACATGGTGCCATTGTCTTGATAAACTCTAAAGGAGAGGAGTTCACTGTCAATGGACAGAGGGTGAAGCATTATTGGGCGCAAGCCGAGATTCCAGCAGGACATATTGTGTCTCTGGATGATGCACCAGCTGTCTAAACAGCTAACCAAAGTCGAGCTAATGACTTTAAACAAGCGCTTAGTGGGAGGCAACCCACTGGTAAGTTGTATATATTGTACTTAGTTTTATTTTCGTGCTTTTAATTTTATTCAGTTAAAAAAAAAAAAAAAAAAAACTCCAACTAACAAAAAAATGGGTGACGCTCATCACCCATCCGCGGCTCAGGTACGACTTAAACTCTCTTCTTCTTCTTCTTCACTTCAAAACCTGCAAACACTTAGCAAATTTTCACACATCCACAACTTTTGATTTTATTAACCAAATTGAGTGATTCAAATTCCTAATTTGTGTGGATTTTGGCCCTCTTTCACAATATCAATTCCGTTTTCAATATCTATAAGGTATGTGTTCGAAATCCCCAATTTTCAGTCCATTATAGGTTTGGTAAAATTTGATTTTTGACTTGATTAGCTTGATTTAACTGTTGAATCATGGTAAGTTAGGTTATTAAATGAATGATACCATCCATATGTGATTTAATCAGTTGATTTGCAAGTTTTTGAAATTTCGAGTTCATGATGACATTTGCAAAAATCTAAAAATTTTGGGTGATTTGTGTTGAACTGATGATTGAATTGTGTTCCTGGTAGTGTTGTAGTTGATTGCCATTAGTTATTTCACCTTGATTCATTGATTTTTTGGATTTTCAAAATTTTGCTGATTTTGGTGATGTTTTTGGTTGATTTTTGACTTGAATTTTCAGATGCCTCGACATGAGAAACGACAGCGACAAGGCTCGTCTTTGAGCACTGCATCAGGCTCAACATAATCATTAGGTTCTTACCCAGTTTGCAGTCCCTCATGGCCAA
The DNA here is from genome assembly GCA_911865555.2 of Thlaspi arvense. NCBI lineage: Eukaryota > Viridiplantae > Streptophyta > Magnoliopsida > Brassicales > Brassicaceae > Thlaspi > Thlaspi arvense. The sequence goes on from OU466857.2 coordinate 52,887,135, forward strand.
AGCAAGAGGATCGGATAATCGCTTCAGGAGTGGCTTGGGCAGGAACTCCGAAGCAAGAGATAACGCGGGATACCTGTGTATTCTACGATATTCAGGAGGAGTGGAACGAGTACGACACGCTGTTCTACAATGCGTGGCAGGAAGTGAAGATCGTGCCTACCAGGTTCGCGGATGCCACTGTCTTGCAGAAGATGGGTATTTTCAATGAGGTTGTGGAGACTTTGGAGAGGATCGGGATGGGCACTATGCCATTCCAGCAGTACGATCTGTACCCAGATTTGGTCTGACAGTTTCTCTCTACTGCTCGCATCTACTACGCGAATGAGCTGGCTAAGCGTACGTAGAAAGGCACGTTGACATTCCTGATCCGCGAGGTTCGCTACAGGATCAGTCTGATGAAACTTTGTGGGATTTATGGCTTCTATGACCACCCCACAGGCGTTCTCCTTCCCTCACAGTGGACTCACATGCAGACATTATGGTCCAAGTTCAGGAATGGCATCTATGACAGCAAGACGAGCACGCAGACAGAGGTTCGACATCTGGTCTTGAGGTACATTATGCGCCTTCTTGGCAACACCATATTGTGCAAGTCTGTGCCGAGCAAGACGAGGGTTAGTGAGCTGATTCTCCTTTACTACGGATTCGCTGAGATGTTTGATGAGGTGATACCTATGGATGGTATGATCCGCGCCAACTTGGGCGCTATTTTCGCTGAGCATTTGGTCTCCTTGAAGACCAAGCCATTCACCAGTCTGGGGGAGAAGACTGAGAGTGTGGGCAGTCTTCTGACACCGATCTTCCATCACTTTCAGATCGATGTCACACCTTGCAGCCTTCGCAGTGACAGATCTCTCATGGATGACCAGCATCTGCGCCATGTTACTTGGCTCAAGACTGAAGTTGTCTGTACATTCACTACCACTGCTGGAGAGTATGTTGGCATTAAGTTGCCAAACAGAGTGCTCACGACGATTCAGGGTGTCACATGCCAGCTACTCTTTCTGCCAGATCGAAACTTGCTGTGCTCTTTACCTCTGCGTCCTGCTAGAGCTGCCACTGCTGGCACTTCTACTACTGCTGATGCTGGACCATCTCGATGCCAGACCACTACATCCACTGTTTTCAAGCGTCCTCCACGACTACAGACACCCATGGACATGGCTGCTTTTCAGGAGTATGTCATTGACAACTTTGAGGGACTCTGGGATGTTGTTGCTACACTTAGCAATTGTGGTTGTGTCCGCCCACATTACACCACTGAGCCCTGCGAGGATGAGGATTGAGCCTCTACTATCTGGTTACTTGTTTCTGTTTCTCTTTTTTTTTTATTTCTCTTGAGTCATTTTTATATTTTCTTTGAGTCAGTGTCAGTTACTTTAATGATGTTTTGTGAGATTGTTGAACCAGGTTCTTATTGCTATGTTGGGATGTTATTCAATGTGTGTTTGAGTGCTCTAATAGTCTGATTGTCGAGTACATATGATAACATTACGTTAATAACCATATAATTTGTCAATTTTGAAGTACAGGTCGCGGTGACACTCGTCACCAAGCTGGTGACGCTCGTCACCCGACTCTTTGCAAGGTACAACTTTTTAACCTTGGTTTCACGAGTTCTCATTCATTTTTTTGACCAACTCTTGGCTTATAACACTGGGGACAGTGTTGTTTAAGTCTGGGGGAGGTGGTTACTGGCGTTGTGTGGTTTGTGTCATGTTTATAGAGTCTTAAAGTTGAGTCAAAAACCTGTTTTTATTGAGTCAAAATTTTGAAACTGTCAGTTTTTCTTGGAACTAACCATAGGACGTTTTTTCTTATAAGAACCATCGCCACAGTAGTTGATTACAAGTCTTACTAAGTTGAAAGTCATAGGTAGATCAGTCTAGCAATGAAGGTTTAGGTTCTTAGAGAATCTGGAAAATTTACTGTTAGCTCCACCTTAATGAACTTTAAACTTCTTATCTTGGGGCTTGATTCTTATTGATCTTGATTCTCTCTTTCAGCACTGACAATAAGCTTAAGATACAGTCTCTCTTTGATCTACCCTGATGTAACTTTTAAGAGTTTAAGTCCAAAGAATGGTGCATTCATGACCCTGTCTCCTCACAAGGAACAACAATAATGAACACACTCAAGAACCTATCTCCTCACAAGGAACACAAGTATTGAGTAGCACCATATCTTAGACTGTAAAAAATATGATAAAAAGAAGTGAAAATTGAAAAAAAAATCAGAAAGGAAAAGATCAAGGGAAGAGAAAATAGGAGAGCTGTGTTGAGATTGGTTTGTTCAGTTGTTTAGGAAGGGAAAAGAATTTGTAAGTGATTGAGATGGTAAAACCTTGATGGGATTTCACACTTAGATAAAAAAAATAAGGAGTTAGTAGTAGAGATTTTGGATTTCTTGAAGAGATTTGGATTGGATTTTAGAGATTTGCTAAGCTTGTGATGATTAGACTGAAATTTGATCTTGTGTTGACTCTATGGTATGTGGATTCGAAAGTGTTAACTAATGTGGCGTTCCTGATGTTTGACTGGTTGTTTCTTGTTTTCAAACCTTGACCCTGTTCTTTGTCTGATGTTTGCTTGAGGGCAAGCAAAAGCTAAGTCTAGGGGAGTTGATATATCATGGCTTTTATGGTTTTTAACCATGATATAAGTCCTTTTTATTGAGTCTTTTTTGGTCTTTTTAGAGTCCTAGTAGAGTCTTTGCAGGTTATAGCATGTATGGAGCATAATTGGAGATATTGAAGCTTTTTGGAGCATTGCAAGTTGAAGCCACAAAGTATCTAGCTCGGAGAAGAAAGTATGCGTTTTGGTGATGCTCCTCACCCACAAGGGAAGGAGCGTGGCTGGTTTAATAAAAGTATCAAGGTTATTTGTAGAATTAGCTCAGAAGTTCTAGTATTTGCAAAAAGACTTCATATCGTGTTTAGCCTCTATTTAGTAGGTTTTTTACCCATTGTTGGTTTTTTATCTTAGTTTTTGAGAATTCAGAGAGCTTAAGAGAGGATTTTTATTGAGAGCTTTTGGGGAGACATGTACTCTTTTTGAAGAAGATTTCGAACCCCTTTTGTTTTTATTCTATTCTCTTAATGCAATTTTATTCAGTTATGTTTTGTGATTCCATGATCATGTCTGGGTAATTTGCTAGTTAAGTTAGGGCTTTTTCAAAGGTTGATGAAGAGTTTGTAGAATAACTACCTTTTAGGAATATCTTTTGGTTTTTCATCTCTGCTTGCTTTAAAATCGAATTTCTTAGACACATCATCTAGAAATCCGAAAATCATAGGTTGTTAAATATATGTGAGAGCATTATTGATAAACTGAACTAGTATTTGATGAGCAAAACAACTTAGTGCAAAGAGATTTAGCTTAGAAGTTTTGTGAACAATTGAATTTGATCATATTGCATGTTTAGATAATTAGGATTTGCAAAGAGATTTGAAACTCTGTGATTTAGACATAGTTAACTTCTGCAATGAGAATTGATTAGTTTTACATTAGTGATTCATGTTCGAAACGGTCCTAAATAATTTTTAATTTCATGCATTTTGCATTCTCGAATTCAACCTGCGAACTGTCTTGGCTTAGCGCTTTTAGTCTTTAGTTCTTATTATACGTGAAAATTATGTAAAGATTCACGTACAGCACAGCCTATTAATTTATGAAGTTAGGTCAAACTCTAGAAATGGAATCTAGTTTCAGCAGGAAATCCAGATCGAAAAGAAAGTAAATGTTAATTAGAATTAAGGAACAGAATTATTAAACATAATGATTAAGAAAAATTAGTGTCAGTACAGTTTGAACTAATTATTAAACATCCACGAAGCAGACAAGAACCTTTGTGTTTCTTTCACTGCTTTACCAGGCGAGAACATTGTCGCCAAGCCGTCCAAATCACAATAACAAAAAATAAATAATAATTTGATTTCATTAATAGGCATCAAATCAAATCTCAACGTTATGAATAGATCATTAACCTAAAATTCAACCAACCCGTGACGCATCTGTGGGCAACATACACAAACCCGTGAGTTCTTGTGACCCGCACGTGGCGATTCACCAATTTTTCAGTTTTATTTTACGTCGATGACGTTTGAGTTATCATGCATCTAGTAAGAAAAGGCAAATATTCTACATTCTATATGCAACAATATTCTATTTTAATTCACAACATTTGGTAGCTCATATACAAAACCCACATTGATCGTCACAATTCGGTTATACACATCGTTAGATTGCTTATGGCCACCCTTCGTTAATTGCTTGCTGCCAATGTTATAACACATTTGATTGAGTTAGAAACATATGTTTTTAAAAATTATTGAATTGTGGGTCTTACCCAAAGGATCACAAATTACAATACCAATAAATGTAAACCACTATTCTCGACGCGCATTATATATACTCAAGCACATAGTTTGTTGTTTAGCTTAACTACTCAAGCACATAGTAAAATCAGTAATCGCACGAAAATACAAAATGCTGCTAAGAAAACAAAATCACACGAAAATATTTAACAAAAAAAATCATACGAGAATATTTTTTTTAACCCGTACGTTTGTAGGGCTATTATATCTGAAGCCAATTACGTAAATTTGTTACATTAGTAGATTCGCATTATACTCAAGCAGATAGTTTGTTTATTAGCTTAACTACTCAAGCACATCACACGAAAATAGTATGTTTCTAACCCGTACGTTTGTAGGGCTATTACAGTGATACTATAATTTGTGTCTGAACTACGTAAATTTGTTATATTAGCAGGATCTGTAAAATCTGTTACAGCTCGTATATCATGTGATCATTTGGATTTTGATCTGGATGTTTTATATGTTGTATATATGATAAAATCCATATACCCGAGGTTAAATCTAAAAAAGAACATTACCTTCTTAAATTTTAAATATCTATATGAATTAATAATTTAGTAAAGTGAATAAATTATGTCTAAATTTTCATGCGAGTCAATAGTCAATATAGTCCCACTCCAACTGCATATATACAATCTAAGAAATTTTAAAATTGGAGAATTTTGAAGTAAACAAAATTTGTAAAATAAAGGATAATGTTAGTCGTGGTTTACCATCCACGCATACCTTTTATCATTAATCGCCAATAAACATAAAATCACGATTTTTCCATAGCCAAATGCCATTATCATACCAAATGGTCCAAGCCAGTTATCGGAGTATATAATTATATAATTATGATTACAAGGAAAAATATAAATAAAATAAGTAACATATTTACGTGCTGTTTGTAGAGACATAAATGTACACACAAAAAGTTTGATGTTACTACGAATCTCTCACAGTTTGCGGCATAAAGATTCGGAGTCAACACGTGTCGCGACTTGGAGATACTAACAATGCGGAAAAGGAACCACTAACAGAGAGCGTGTGGCGCGTGGAAACAAAGTCACCACGTGGCATTAGGTTGAGCCACAAGCCATCACAATTTTTTTCTCTAACAATAGATTTTAAGCCCGACCCGTGAGAGATAACATGTGACAGATAGAGACGAAATAAAAGACTCACGCTTTAAAAATTTATTATTGTTGTCTCTCTTTATATACCTTCTAATCAAGTAACTAAACAACTCTTTTATTTTGGGTGCAAAGTAACTAAACAACTTTTCTGGATAATAATAGCTTCGACCTTCGAGTTTTTGTTTCGATACGGAAATCATATGATTATATAACAAGTAGCAAGAATTTTAGTTCATACAGACGAAATATATATATATATATATGTACGTTGGTGAATGGTAAAAATTTTTGTTTTTTGAACTTTTAATGACAATTCTATATTTGAAAGGAAATCGATAACGTTTTGAATCGTGCGAACAATCGAAAAATGGATTCATTGTATTCAAGACAAAAAAAAAGAGTATCATTCAAAAAAAAAAAAAAGAATATCAAAATAGTATTTTTCTTCAGTAGTCAATTATAACTATCATCGTATTTGTGTTGTTGTTAGTTGTTAATAAATGCGATTTGAGAAAGAAAAAAAGTATGGTAAAACGGGGAATCCAATTATATATTTGGAGATTTGTATTTTTGATACTAGTTATGGTTTATATTGTATTTTGATATATCAATTACGATGTTTCACATATAAAAAAAACTATTTTATAGTATTTTCAGAATTATTTTGTTTTATATAAATTAGAAAACGATCACACACACACACATATATATGTGTTTCAAGAGATGAGAAGATGTGTATATACATATATCATTATCCCAAAATAATGATAGAAATTTGTATACCATAATAACTTACAAAAAGGAAAAATTAGAATAAAAACAATTAATTAACGGACAAACTACTTTATACATTTGAAGAATAATGTCACTTTCTTGGTTTACTTTCACATCATCACATGCAATATGAAATTCCTACATGTAGTAGTGGATGAATATATACATACTTATATATACATATATGCACATTTTTGTTAAGAAGTTAGATCAAATTTGGCCGACATATTAAATGATTTTGTTCAAAAATAAAAGAAAACAGAGAAATGTGGGAGGACAGCTCGTTGAAGCATTAAGACCAATCGGAGCCCAACTTTTCATCCGTCTTCAACGTCCACAAGAAAATACTCAACTACAATACAACTAAGTGTCACGAGATTTGTCTAGATTTGTATACTTTTGCTTCTCAATTATTTATTTCGTTTATTTAAATATGCAAATATAAAACTATACAAATGTATTTTAATATGTTTGCACATATTATTTTCTAAACATACGTGTGTTTTTTTGTTCTGGTAGGTACGTAGACACTGTTTGCGTTATACAAATTAAATTTGTAAGATACAAAAAAAGAATATATGTACAGTATATGTGTTTTTTTATCGTACTGTGGCCTACTGGCCTCTATAATTTGGGTTTCAAGCTAGGTTGAGAATGATTCATCTAATCATAAGTTAAGTTACATTTGGTTCCCCTAATCTCAATCTACCGTATAATTTTAAAATACTCAACATGATATCTAATAATCTAAATTATATATTTTTATGAAAAAACTTAGGACCAGGTGGATGGCCATATCGTCGAACACATACCCGATTTTGAGGGTCTACGAGAGGTAATAGTGTACATGAGTCGTAATAAAATACATGTATATTAAGACCCAATTTTGACTAAAATATTGAACATAATCATATCTGTAGTATATCTTGAGTATTATTGAGGAAGTCATGGAAACGCTCGATTAATTATAGAGTTAGTATGAAAGTAAAAAAGTAAAATACTATAGAGTTACAATTAGTATGTCTCTCGCAAAAAAGTTTCAGCCAATCGCACCTTCAAATATAGTATATAGTACTAAACTAAAATCCAGATGAAGCCGCATGGACAAATTGTTTCAGTATATAGCCTTGCTTTTAGTTTTAATATCAAGATGTATGTTTTTTTTCTTTTTGATACCAAGATGTATGTGTGAATCTTTAAATTTGCATACGAGTCACTTAGGGACGAATCCAGAAACATTTTTTTTGTAGGGTATAAATAAAAACTTAGAAAATAAAAGGTAAAAAATAAAAAAGATGTAATGTATTTTGATTTTGAGTTTTGAAAACTGGAATTATTTAAAAAATTATATTTTCATTTATTTTTAAATCTTTCTACATATATGAAAAAAATAAAAAAATAAAAAAATGATTTACATTATAATAAAATAATCTTTATATAAAAGTTTTAGAATTTATAAGCTGAAACCAAATCTATTTTTATTAATTTATTAGAATATATAATATATAGAAAATAAATTAAGCAAGAAATAAATTTAATAAAAAATATGAAAGAAATAAAAATGTTAACTAATCAAAAGAAAGAGTATAAAAAATTATGAAAAGAAAAAATGGCTAAAAAAATGAAATACACAAAAAAACAAAAGAAAAAAACAGATAAATACATATATATAAATATATAAGATAGACAGACTATAGACACCGAGCCCTTCACTTAAAGAACAAAACAGTGTAACAATGGCCAACTCAACTAACGAATCAACAATTGTAATAAGGTATACGAACTTGTTTAAAATCAGACACGTGCCCCATTTTTTTATGCTATAGATCCGCCACTGGAGTCACTAGCTGACTCTGGTAAAAATAAAAGATGTTTATTCTTATATTGATCATGTCACAATTGGAGCTGGACATTTGCAATATATCTTTAATAATTAGAAGGATAAGGAACAATTGATTTTTGAAAAACGAATTAAAATGTGACAATATCAGTATCATTTTCTATATCATTTTCATTCAGTCGAAATATTACTTCATCACAATAAAAAAAACAAACAAAAAATTATTGTTGACGCATATACATCTTTAAAACATGTCCTACCAAAATTTAAGTCGGCCATGTAAAAAACATGATTCGTGACGTCATCATATTCTGAACAATAGCAGTACGAAGAAGATGAAAAGTGAACTTCAATTATTGAACGTTGCACACACACGCATCACGAATGTAAACACAAGAGGTTTCAAATCAGTCCTGTCAACATTATATATGTGTTCTAATCATTTCTTTGTATCTACTGGTTTTTTTAATCAGTTTATCTCACCGTGATCGCTTATCGCATGTTGCATGTTTTTTTGTTTAACAGCTACGTAAACAAGAATCGTATAAAAAATAAAATAAACACCGTACAAATACATTTTTTTTGTTAATTTATACGAGTCATATAGGTTGAATCTTGAAGGAATGTGTACAGATCATATATATAGCCATTCCTTATACATATTTAGCTATTTACTTTTTTTTTTGTTAATGAATGATTTACATAAATACTATATATGTATTTTCTTTCTTTTTTTCGTACCTCATTTTTTATGAAAATTATAACAAATTATGCATATAGTTTTCTTGTGCCATGGGTGCAAATCCTTTTTAGGATGAATATATATTCTTTAAATCGGAATATAGAATGTGGTAGCTACGGGTATTTGAAGAGATTATGGGCGTAAAAGTCAAAACTTTCACAGTTAATTCAAAAACAAAGAAAAACTCTATAGTTGATATTTGAAAAGTTAGTAAACTTCTTTTATTCTAAATTGGGTTGGTTTAAAATATATTACAGATTGATAAAATAATAAAATACTAATTTTTTTGTAAATTTTATGTGAAGAAACCTAATCTGTGGACTGTAGCAAAACATAGAGATACAAACTCGAATGCATAAAACAATACAGCCATTGTTTGTTATGTGGTGGTACGATTTAAATACATAAAACCTTTTAATTTGCTTTTTTAGTAATTCATTCCCTTTATCGTTGTCTTCTCCTTTACAAAATTTTCTCAAAGCTGTATATTATATTAGTAATGTTTTTGTAAAATTTAGTTATATAAGTTCACGTAGCAACGTTTTGCATGGGGATTGGAGACGAATAACAAGGGTTGCTAATGAGCCTTGTACTGACTCGCTGTAAAGCTTAAAGTTGCTTAAATTTTCGTTTGAAAATTTAGGCTGGAGACTAGCAAGGAGGGCTTTGTGACTAGCTAGCATCAATAATATGCTAATAAATTTGGGTCTTAGAGCATAGGAAACATAAGATCTCTTGGACCGCGAGAGATTTATATACTATATAATTCCAAATTACACTTACCGTGGTAATTTTTGTTTTGTTTCGTTTTAAAGATTAGTTGCATTAGCTAGAAAATTGAAAACTTTACAAAATGCAGTTTAAGAGTTTGTTTTTCTGAGATGGTCATGAATATGGAATTTATGAGCCACATGACAATTGACAAGTAGTTGAATGAACTTTACCGTGGTCATTTTGCTCTCTCTCTTTTCCATTAATATCTCGTTGGCGTACATCTCACATGTTGTTCCATTTCCAGTTAAAGCACAACGTAGAAAAACATTTACCAAATAATATTATGTATAAAAAAAACTCAGAACTGTTATAGGGTTCGAATAAGAAATTATGTTTATTGTGTCCAACCGACCCGATTGATTTAAAAGGAATATACAGATTAAAAAAAACTAAAACTTTCTTGATACACAAAAAAATTTACAAATTAATTAATACCTTTACTAATGTATTCACTATGTCACTAAAAATCAATTCTCAAAATGTATTCACTTGACTATTCAGAAATTGTATTGGTATAGGACATATATCAATCCAAACATTGATCTAAATCATCGATAAAACATAATAACTTTTTTGTTTTAAACTATAAAAAAAACAACGAATAGAGAAAAAGACAAGTCGTGAAAACAATAGAATATTTGCCAAGTTAAAAACCAAGTCTGCTTAAAACCTCAAGCCCAAAACAACAGAGATAGACTCCAAGAAACAATCAAATATCAACACGTGTCACCTCCACAGGCTTCAAACTCCATTGTCACTGTGTGTTCTGGTTCCTATAAAACAGACTCAAAACTCTTCTCCTCTCTTAGCATTCTCTCTCTCCATCTCTTTTTTCTCATTCTTCATCTCCATTAAACAATGCGCATTCTCAGTGGCATTCTCGTGATTTACATAATCTCCACTGTCCTCTTTGGTCATTTAAATTACGTGGCTCAAGGAAGAGCTCATTACCACAAGAGACGTAATCTCAAGAATCCTCCTCCTCCTCCTTCTCCTCTGGTTGCAACCGCTAATCCACCTCAAGTTCCCTCTGACCCGTACCCGAACCCAAACCCGAATCCAGACCCGGCTCCTGGAAACTCCGACTCATGTATCTTCGACGTGACGTCGTTTGGAGCAGTAGGTGATGGCTCGTGCGACGATACGGAAGCGTTTCGAGCTGCCTGGAAAGCCGCTTGTGCTGTTGAATCCGGTGTCGTTTTGGCACCGGAAGGCGGCGTTTTTAAAATTAATTCCACTATTTTCTCCGGTCCATGTAAACCGGGACTCGTATTGCAGGTGAGCAAACAAAAATCGATTTTTCTCTTAACAGAAAAAAAAAATCATTTTCCTTTTAACAAACAAAAAAATGTTTGACCCATTTTACTATTGGACCCCATACCTCCCTTCCTCAGCCGCCTCTGAACAGTCATCAACAATAAACACAAAAATTCATCAATTAATTTTTTAAAAATCACAATAATTATACCCATTTTTAAGTTAATTAAATTTGATAGTATGTAACTATTGTTTTTGTTTGGGTTGTGAAGTTGGACGGAGTGTTGATGCCTCCGGATGGACCAGAGGAATGGTCAGAGAAAGACAGTAATAGTCAGTGGTTAGTTTTTTACCGCCTCGACTGTTTCACGTTTTCCGGCAAAGGCACCGTCGAAGGTAACGGTCAAAAATGGTGGGACCTACCTTGCAAGCCTCATCGGGTAAATTTCTTTTTTCTTGTTAATTACTATTGTTTTCTCAGTTTGCTAATTATTAATTCATAATTTGTGACCGTGACAAAATAGAACAACACGACAAGAAACCGTACTATTTATTCCTCTGAATTTTTTACTTATTATATTTACTATATTTTTTCAGGGACCAGACGGAACAACATCGTCCGGGCCATGTATTAGTCCAACTGTAAGTGGAGTTGAATCCGAACCAAATCGTTAAAAACAAGACCGGTTTAATAAAATTTGGTTTAGTGTAATGACGCTTTTTGTGTTTAAATTTATAGATGATTCGGTTTTTCATGAGCAAAAACGTAGAAGTGAAAGGATTAAGAATCCAAAACAGCCCACAGTTTCACATGAAGTTCGACGGATGTGAAGGAGTTCTAATCAACGATATTCAAATTTCATCTCCAAAACTAAGTCCCAACACCGATGGCATCCATTTCGGAAACACCAGATCTGTTGGCATTTACAACTCTCTCGTTAGCAACGGTACCGTTTCGTTTATTCACATTTTACTTAAATCAGACTAGTATCAGAGTATAATTGAGCGTGACAGCAGATTCTATAATAATAAATAGTAGTAATAAACAATAAATAATGTCTAAATGTAATCGGGAATGAAAACTGAAACAGGGGACGACTGCATTTCTATTGGAACTGGTTGCTCAGATATTGACATTCAAGGTGTCACTTGTGGGCCCAGTCACGGGATCAGGTTTGTCTCTTTTTTTCTCTCCTATTTTTAATTTATTTTACAAAACGTTAATTTTATTTTAATTGATTCCATAACGAAGTCTATTTTTTTTATATGGATCACGGATATTAGCTGAATAATCCGCTGAAAAAATGAACTTTGGAGTGGTTGACAAAAATAAAAAATTGAACTTGGAGCTAGATTTTAATTGAGTTATTCAAAATTTACAATAAATTTCATTTTAGAATTTCATGAAATATTTATTACCAATTCTTTCTAATTTCGCTGCTACGTCGAATAATTTAACGTTATGTAGTACGCAATTTTGATTACGAACTCAAAAATAATTGTTTAGATTTTAAAAAAGGTTTGTTTAGCTGATATTATTATTGGAAAACATAAAGCTTTTTCATTTTTCCAAACGTGATCTGAGATTAGCCGCTAAATTTTTATTTATTTTTAAACGCAGTATCGGGAGCTTAGGCGTGCACAATTCTCAAGCGTGCGTTTCCAACATAACCGTTCGAAACACCGTGATTCGCGATTCCGATAACGGTCTCCGCATCAAAACATGGCAAGGCGGCACCGGATCCGTCTCCAATCTCCTCTTCGAAAACATCCAGATGGAGAATGTCCTCAATTGCATCATCGTCGATCAATACTACTGCCTCTCCAAAGATTGCCGGAACGAGACGTCGGCGGTTAGAGTCTACGACGTCGAGTACCGTAACATCAAAGGCACTTACGACGTCAGGAGTCCTCCGATCCACTTCGCATGTAGCGACACTGTCGCTTGCACGAACATCACGATGTCGGAGGTCGAGCTTTTGCCGGAGGAAGGAGAGCTCGTCGACGATCCGTTTTGTTGGAACGCCTATGGGACTCAAGAGACGTTGACGATTCCTCCGATCGATTGTTTGCTGGAGGGATCACCGGTGGTGGAGGCGTCGTTCGATTCGAACTACGGTTGCTGATCCACCGGTAGAATCTGGATGGTTGTTAGTGCGCCACGTGGGTGGATGAGGTTGCCTTTTAGATGTATATGGGCCATCCCTTGTAGGGCCTTTTAGTGGGAGCCTTATTTGTGCGATGAGATTTTTACGAAAATAGATGATGCTGTTGTTTCTTCAATGGGCTTACTATTTTTCGGTCCATTATATATTTTCTGTCTATCATATTTTGGGCAATTGGGTTTGACTGTTATTTCTAATGAAACACTGTCGTTTCGCAGATTTTTCTTCAATCTTTGAAAACCAAATACACAACTGTGTTCTTGTGAATGCTTATTTTCCAAAAAAACACAAATATTTGCAAGTGAACCCACAAAAAGGTTAAATAGTAATAAGATAGCAGGTTATTTGACACATACACCTTTAAAAATACATCAGGAATATAATTTTGTTATCTTAAATATATCTATCTGATCCGTATTTATTTATTTTTTGGTCAAAGTTATCTGATCCGTGTTATTTATCCAATATCTTACCTGAACTGTTTTTATATAAGTTTACAAAACAAAAATATAGTAGAATACCATGTACATTTAGCTACACATACAATTTTCGTTGAAAAATATACAATTTCGTATAATTATAGTGCATTGAATTTATATAAGCCGGCCATAACAAAGTAAAGTTAACACAGACAAGCGAGATATAATGATTTCTCCAAAATTACATAATGAAGAAAACAAATTGATTTTTCCCAAATGAAGGAGTCAGAAAAATATTATTAAGGAACAAACAAAAAAAAGACACCTTTAACGATCAACAAAAATATAAAATAACACAAAAATAAGAAAAAGTCAAATTCCTCACTTCAACAAATTTTCTTCTCAAATTCAGCTGAATTCCACAATTCAGCTGTTAACATTAAGTGCCTTGGCTGGACTCTGGGCAAGGTTAGAACCAGAGGTTGGATCGGAGTCTATACCAGTTGGGTTAACGGTGAGAGAGCTTAACTTCTTGTGAATGGAAGTTGTATCTTCTTCCGGTACGGAGGTCTCCTCATTCCCATCTGACTTCAAACTAACCTCCTCGGTTTCCGCAGAGGTTACAGAAGGAATCTTAGAAGCTTCCATGGAGGTTTTCTTGCTCCTAACAGAGAAATCTGGTAAAGGGCTAAGGAAGGTTCTGTAGGGAAGTCTGTTTCTCTCATCCTGCATGACTCTCTGGCGGTTTTCGTAATACACAAAATCATCTAGCAACGAAGTCCTTTCCGCATGGTACTTGAATATCTTTAGCACCTCAAGACCTTGTTTCAGCATTACCTGGCACAAGGTAACGACAGATTTAGCAAATCCTGCATGAGTACGACGACAAGTCTCGAAATCTCGAGTGTCTAATACGAAAAACTCACCTCTTGTGTGTCTCGACTGTTGGTGACCGGCTTATTCTCATTGTTCTGTAATATGATGTGCCTGAAATAGCTATTGGGAACATCTTTAATGATGTGCCATTTGACAGGAAAGCTTCCACTCCATTTGTCTTGCTGCCAAAAATCCATGTCTTTGTCAAAAGAAACTGGACCGGTCATCTCAGCCATGCCACAAAACAAACCACTTGCATTGACCTAGACAGATAAGTAACAGCTAATCAGAAGAAGCCCACAGTGTTAAGCTAAGCATATGTAAGAGACGAGGGAAAAAAAACTCACAGAAAAGAACAAGAATATCGGGCATTCACAGGACTTCTCGGTGGCTATTCTCTGAGCATCTTCATATGCACTCTGCAGTTTCTTGTTCCCGTGCAAAGTTGATGACCAGACATTGTATTTGATGCTCTTGTGAACATCATCTTCGCTGTACGATTTAATCACGAAAAACTTGGCGTTGCTGTAATCGACTTGGAGATCTTCTTTATTATACTGATTAGGATCGATCACAATATTCCCTTCAGCGTCAGCGTTTCCAGCTTTTGTTGTATAAGCTTTAACAATCAGTTGGTTTCTCGATACTTTGAATCTTTGACCTCGATTCTGTGCACTGCCTGTATCTGGACTCATATTTGCATTCCCACCATACAGCTTGGGCCGAAGATTGTTGTTGTTGTTTGTTACCATGGATGAAGAACGATTACGTTCAGGTGGAGCAATGTCTACTCGTCCAGAAGACGATATTCTGCTACTGGAAACACCATCAATAGGCTGAGAGCTAACAGAAGCCTCTCTTCCCTGCAAAGATGATTACACAAGTCCAGAGTCAACAATCAGAGCGATATATCATCAACAAACCACTCCTAGAACTACACAAGCAAGAATATCAATGTTTGAAGATAGAATTAAAATCTTTAGGCTATATTCTTTTCAATTCATCAGCAGACTATATAGCAAAATAAAGTAAAAACCAGGAGATATGTATACGAAAAATATACCTCGTGAGTAGAAAATCCCGTAGAGACACTCCTTTCAGTTCCTAGTTGTCTGTTTTGTCCAGGGTTAGGCCTTGACTTCTCAGAGGATCTGCTCACAGAGTTTCCTACAGGGAGTTTTGAAGCGTTCCTTTGGACTCCATCAGCTGCTGAAGCATTTCTATGCCTCGATCCTCGCCCATCTGACCGACCCCTATCAGCTGAACCAGTCTCAACCAAAGAGTTTGTTGAGCTATTCGAGACGATATCAGGGTGAATCGCATACGGAACAAACGCAGGTGACGACGGGACGTTCTGGTAAGAAGGAACAGAGTAGAATTGCTGGGAACCAACAAAAGGAGAATCAACGCCTATCGAAGCGCCAGGTATGTAAGGATTATATGGATTGTAAGGAGACTGTGCATATCCATAACTAGGCGTATAGCATATATAGGGAGAATTTTCATTCTGCGCACCCTGGAGATAAACAAAGAAAAGATAGAATGTCAACATAATATGTATGAGATCAAAAATCAACAATCACTGAGAAGTCGAAGTCGTGGTACCGAGTATTGGACTTGAGAACCATCTACACCAAAAAACATCTGATGGTTCTGCCATTCACCGGGTGACTCATAACCTGAAAAATTCAGAAAGTTAGGGAACTCGAAGCCTTGTTGACCGAAGAAGAGAGGATATAATAGATAGCACCATGAATCCAGTTTATTTACCTGTACAATAATAGCCGTAACTGGCATCAACGGGGTAATACATGCCCTGGTCAACAACAAAATCAGGGGCTCCTTCGGAGGTATACATTGCTTTAACTTATCACAAGAAAATGGTGCTTCAATGGAGTTTGGATAAACACCTGGAATCAACAACAACAAGAACAACAAAAAAGCCATAACATGAGCAACATTGCTTTGAAGGAATAAGGCGAACAAATGGGTTCATCACCGTAAGACAACATAATTGCAAGGCTGGAAAATTGAATCATAAAAAATCAAAATTCTGAGATCCTTCTGCAATACTATTTGTACCCCCCGAATACAAATTCGAACTATTCAAAAACATATAAACTGAACCGACAAAAGAGCCCTAAATTCAACGAAAGCGGGATAAACCCGTAAAAATTCGATGAACGGAAACCTAATCCTAGAAAATCGCAGAGAAACTCTTTTACCCAAGATGCAAATCACGAAGAACAATGTTCCTTACGTTGGCATATCAAATCCTAAATGAGCGAAAACATGAAATCTACAGAAAGATGAAGCTAATTACTTGAAATAATTCCAACGAACAGATAGATACAGACAAAACAACGTAGAATACGAGTAGCAGAAATTAGTCAGGTTACCAGAAATTTGGGTGAATCACGACATACTTAGCTTATGAAGTTCTTCGAATTAAGAAGAAGAAACGGACGAGTTAGAGAGATAAAAGAGGGAGAGCGAATACGGATTATGAAGAGATAGGGCTTAGCAGCATGAGTTGAAAAAAAATAAAAATCTCTGCAGAATCGAAACCCTAACCCTAGAAATGAGAGGGGGTGAAGCGAAAGGAGAGGGAGAGGAGAGATTTGGCGAATTTCGATGAATTAAAAGAGAAAATGGAAAAAGAAAACCAGAAGACGCGCAAAGGCAGAGATTCCTTAAGCTTTGATGCAAATACGCTGCGTTTTCAACGGGGTGAATCTACTTATTGACTTGTCGTTTTTAAAAGTCGATAATACCCTTGGTCGCTGACCAAAACCAGGAAATGTTGTAAAACCATTCTCTATAATTTGCATAAGATTTATATACTTGCAAAATTATTATGGCAATACTTTTATAGATGAACAAAATTCATATGTAATTATGTAAACCACAACAACTTTAATTGAGAAAAAAAAGTAAATTCAAGAAAAAGATGACCAAATTTACACATACCACTAATCAAAACTCTCTGCATCTAAACTTAAATTAGCAAACCGGATCCGGTTCATATGGTTTTGAGGACCCATTTTCTATGTGACTCAGATCAACAGAACGACCATTATGAACACACAGGTCACGGCGAATATCAAGAGCCAATGGAAGCAACTCGTCTTTGAGGTTTCTGAATATATCTTTGTGCTCGCTAAGCTTTTCTCAATGCCCTCCTCGGTAGAGTCGAGTATCTTTTGTTAATGATTACAACACAACAAACAAAAAAAACAATACATGAACCAACTTAGATTCTTCTTCTCTGTTGATAGAACACAGAGAATAGAGAGAGTATCTGCGAAATTGTGCATTTTGGTTTGATTCTGGGTAGAACCATTTTTGTAGCTTTTACTTCTGTAACTGATAACCAAATTGTTGATTTATGCCTAATCAATCAAAGGAAGATTATGCCGTTGTTGTTGTTGACCAAAACGTCCAAAAACCACGAATAAGGTTTATATAGTTACCAATTTCGTATGGCATGAAATGAATAATTGTGCTCTGTTTTCAAACTAATTTTCTTCTATGATTAGACAAAAGAATAATCTCGCATTTATGTTTTTATGAATAATCCGGGTTCGGCTCAGATTCAGCAAGCAACGATGATCAAAAAACACATTTTATTTCTTACTCACTTCTAAAAAATAATACAAAAGTCCACACCTAACTAAAATCTGTAAGTACAGAGAAACTGTGATTGAGGAAACTAAATTCAAGAAAAAGATAAACTGGTTTACATCACCACCCTACCGACTAATCAAACTCTCTAACATCTAAACTTAAATTAGCAAACCGGATCCGGTTAAGATGGATTTGAGAGACCAGCTCTGTACATTGACTTTGAGGACACATCCAAAGAGATTTGGCGGCTCATCATCTGCAAGAGAAGCACAAGTGTGAGATAAAAAGAATTTGGATCTGCGTATCAATCATATGTAAGTCTTGCTCGTGTCCAGAAGATGCATGTGTTGAAAATGAAATGTTGCAGTATCAGTAAACCAGAAACTGACCACAAAATCCACTAAATCCAAAAAATAGAACCACCACAAAACAGACATTAACACATTGCTATAAGAGCCTAGGCGAGAGATTAGATTTACCTCGCATGGAATCAGCGAGAATCAGACAAGAGCACCCTTGGTCTTAGAATCAACAGCATCATTGGTCTTCTGTTTGGGTTCTTCACTAGAATCAACCATGTGTTTTCTGTCAGATGACTTGCGCTTAGAATAGGTAACCAGTTTGATTACTCTCACTGGCTTATCTGCACACTCTCCACTATTTGAAAGCTTTTCATGAGCCGCCACCACTGGCTCAGACCCACCTGGCTTGCTGGTTAGACATTTGGATAAACCGGTACAGTCTGCGTTGATCCCACCATTTACAGTCCCCGGATCAGTATCAGCACAATCGGTGGCTATGTCTTCCATATTAAAATCAACCATATCTTCACTGGGCACTGAATAATTGAGTTTGCTGGTTGAAAGTTCTGATTTCTCAGCACCATCGGTGGCTATGTCTCTGTTTCTGTCAATCGTACATTCTGTGATTTCAGTTACTGCACTCTCCGGTTTCTCATCATATGTGATTTCTAATTCCACTTTTGCATCACCAGTGGTGTTGCAGTCATCTACTCTTGGTTCTTCACTTACATTACGTGACACCTCAAGAGAGTCGCTCTTTCTTCCCTTTTCTGCTTTCTCTTCCGAAATCTTAGTAGAGTTAGAGGCTTCTGCATCATTTTCTTCTGCAGTTCTGGATTCAGATTCGCCAGCAATTTCATCAACTGCCATTGGTTCACTGTCTCCGGCTTTCTCTGTCACATGCAGATCGCTAGCTCGTGGCGGTTCCAGATCAATAGCTTTAGAGGGTCCCGATTCTAGTTTTTCAGCCATATCCGAAAAATCTTTACTAGTCTCTGCAGTTTCGGAATGGTCAGCTTCTTTGGAACCATTTCCAGTCTTCTCTGAAGAATCAACCATATCTTTATCAGCTGATGCTAGAGTTTCAAAAGCTGTAACTTCGTCAGTTCTAGACTCTGAGCACTTGGAATCAAGGTCATCTTTTTCATCAACCTCCATCAATTCAGAGAGATCCATGGACTTATGTTCTACATTCTCAGAAGATATTAAACTATCTTTGTCATCAGGCGCTAAGGATGGTGAATCAACAGAATTAGTATTACCGTGCACTAAATTTCCAGCTGAATGAATCAGGCCTCTGTAGTCATAGTACGCCTCAGCCTGTGGATGCCAGAACATATCAAGAATAAACTAAGAGAGATCAAAATTGGGAGTCTCGTCATTAACTTTAGAATTACCTTTGGTCTCGTAGATACTGCGTCAAACACATGAATTTCAGGCTCCTCATATTCTGGGATTTGCAAAATGATGTAGGCCCCTTTGTTGTTGTGTCTCTCCTCTGTGTCCTGCATACAAGACAAAAGATACTCAGGTTTGTGTTGAGGCTCAAACATAAGTCACAACATCTACAAGATATAAGAAATTCTACCAGCGAGAGTTAAAAAATAATATGAAGACAGGGAAACCAAAAATTGATAAAACCAACTTTGTTGAATCACAACATCTACAATAATTGAGTTTGCTGGTTGAAGATACCCAATACGAATATATAATAGAGCGTACCTGAAACTGAGGATGATCAGGAGCACTAAACAAAGTTATAAGCCCTTCATGGTCTTTTGCATATCCTTCACTCATTGATGGAAGACCATCTCGTTTTGCCCTTTTGTCAGGAGCTTCCTTCCCTCTAATGATCAACTGCCATAGAAAGAAATGACAATCATGATGCTGACAGAGTAGCAGACACACCTAACTTGGTTTTTATATACAGAAAGATTGAACGTGCTCTGATTCTATCCAATGTATAAACATTTGGTTGACGAAAAAGCACTCAAATCTTCTATCAAATTCTCAATTCTTCTAGGTGCAATCTCAGGTAAATTGATCTAACCTTCAGATCATTTTCTTGCAGGAACTTCGCAGTGCAATCAGGACCCCACAACAAACCAATGCCACTCTCTTTGTTTAGAAAGAGGCCCGTGTCCTTCGATGGATCTGACCAAAGAATGTCACCAGGAATCAGGTTTGAACCTTCAGCAGGAGGATCGATAACACGTCTTTTCACTTTAGTTAAATCCTTCAACGAGCCAAGAAGCAAGGACTCAGATATATTCTCAGTCTCAAGAACAGTAGCATCCGCATGCTTTTTCT
Organism: Thlaspi arvense; assembly: GCA_911865555.2. Classification (NCBI taxonomy): domain Eukaryota; kingdom Viridiplantae; phylum Streptophyta; class Magnoliopsida; order Brassicales; family Brassicaceae; genus Thlaspi; species Thlaspi arvense. The sequence goes on from OU466857.2 coordinate 52,907,717, forward strand.
GAGTTCGCTTACGTTTTCTGCTTCGTTCTTGTTTCTCTGAGAGAAACCTTGAGACATCACGAAAAAGACCTCCATGAGCTGTAAAGATCTTCCCACCAATCACAGAAGCCAAAGGGAGTAACTGGAAGCATTCCAAGCACTTTTTGTAGACAACTGCTCCTTTATCTCCATACTTGGTTAATACTTCATTTTTAAATCCATACAGTGATGTACAACTCTCGCTCTCGTGACTACCACGTAGAAGATACACTCTATCAGGTAGAAACACCTAGCAAAAACAAATGAAGTGCCTAATATTAAAATGTGTTACGGATGAAATTAGAAGAAAATGCTGCCTCTTTGGGATGATAACCTTACCTTCCATGATAAAAGAAGTAAGAATGTTTCTAAACCCCATGCTCCGTTGTCTACATAGTTCCCATTGAACACATAGAACTGATCACCATCTGGGAATCCTGCATCCTGCATAAGGAACATCAAATCATGTAGCTGCCCATGTAGATCTCCGACCACAACGACTTTTGCTTTGTCACTATCTATCCTAACGCAGTTTGGCTCCTTTTTCAGGATTTTGGAAACAGAGGTAACAAGCTCATCCAAGACGTTAAAAGGCAGAACACTCGAGAATTCAATAGGTGGGAGGTTCCTCGAAGACCAATCAAAGCTCAACATGACTTCACAAATCCAACTGAAAGTTAGCTTCCCTCCTGAAGGCCAGAAAAGAGGTTTTTGTGAAACTGAAGGTAAAGACTGCTCACATCCTATATCCTGAACAGGTGCAATCCCTTCCAAAGGTTCTGCCGAGAGACCATCATCTATTCCCATTTCATTCAAAGGCTTTTGCGATATTATTGTAGGTAAAGGTTGAGGTAACATGATAAATGGTCCTGGAGTTGGAGCTTGGGCAACAGAGCCTATAACAAATGAATTATCAAAGTTAAAAAGATAAGTTTCCACAAATTTTGGTAAGTACACGAGCATGTAAACTGATCTGCAGATGTGATTAACTTGAATTTTCATATCTTTAAGGCACGATTCGAATTAAGGAATATCTCATCTACTATTATCAATTTCTTTTTTCTCTCGGTTACAATCTAATCACCTAATCGCTAAAATTGTCAAGTAGAAATAACTGAGAAAAGGACTTGTAGCCTAAATACTATTGTAGTAGTTCTATGGAAACCATACCATTAGATAATGAGCCTAAAGGTGCGTTGAGTTGAAGGGCGCCTGCACACATATCAACGATATCTTGTAATGTTTGCCTCGCGGTGTCAACAGTAAGTTCCTCTTCAAGCGAAGCCTTAGATCGAGCATGAATGGCTGCAACTCTCTGGACCTGCAATTTTATAATGTTTCATGAGATTTTTGAGCAAGCAGAGAAACAATATAATTTATGATGTTGATCAATAGTAACTCACAAGCACTTGGAAAGCAAAACCGGTGGGTAGAAACTGCCCAGGGCGTCTCTCGTTCATAGGACTGATAATTCTTCTAGTGATTCTGCGGTACCACTCCATATAAGGATCATTATAGTCCATCGGGCTACACTCTGGCTCACCGAAAACAACAGATGACCCACGTGCCTCCCACAGTTCGATATGTCGACTGTGACGTGCTGACCAGTCATACTCTGATTTGCCTCTTTTGTCAATAGCATGAAGAGCCTTTTCATTATCACAAGGTGCTGGAATTGCTTGGTGGAGACCAAACTGCCTAAGCACACGATCAGGACGATGCCACTCAACAACATCGAAACAAATCAAAGGTGCCACTGTTCGCCATATGTTCTGACCACTAAGACATATAAGAGGAAGCTTTGCTAGAAGATCCGGAGTGTAAGGCTGCCATATCACCTACATCCACGTTGTAAAAGAAAATCCCAAGGTCGTTTACATCAACCACCGTTTCAGAGATCTTTTGATAAAGTAAAAGATCAGTTTAATACCTGCTCATCTTTCTGCTGATCAAATTGGTCTCTGTAGAAATCCAGTCCTCCACGAGGATTCTCTTTATGACTCAAAGAAGCCCTCCACCTAGCTTTCCAAGCAGTTTCATAAGCGAGACAAATCAAAATGAAAACTTGCCAGAACAAACTGAACACAATATGATAAAATCTTTAATTACCTACAGCCTAATGGATCTGGTAAAGCACCATCTATGCCATCCATATACGAAGCACCAACATCTTTAAGTCTTCCTGGACGACCAACATGCAGTCGTTCCCATGCCCATAGCTGCAACAGAACAAGAGGGCCACAAATGGTAGAAACAGTCCTCTTACTCGCCCGGCACAGCTCTCTGTAGAGAAGTGCTAAAGTAGCACTGCCCCAACTAAGCTGAGCCACTTCACCAAAGTCCCTAAGCAGAGGGAGAAACGTTAAAGCCACATCGTGTTTGGACTTATCCCCGTAAAGAAAACCACTCATCAAGGCTAATACAAAAGCCCTAGTGTGACACATCAGCGTAACTTCGTCAGGGTCAGCAGGTAGATTCCTGAAATTGTCACGCAGCCATGCCAAGGAAACATGAGAACCATGTAGATCCTTGGGACCTGGTCTGAGTCCAAGCAGGTCCTCACACAGATCAGCCCAGTTGTATTTTGTACTACCGGTTACGGGAGGTCCGTCCACACGGAGACCCAACAATACATTCACATCTTGTAAAGTCACTGTGATCTCTCCAGCAGGAAGATGAAAAGTATGCGTTTCAGGTCTCCACCTCTCTACAAGAGCTGTTATCAGAGCATAGTCAAGCTGTATAAACGCAACCTTGTACACTCCATAAAGACCAAACTCGATCAACTTTTGACACACAAGAGGGTCCAGAGGCCAATCTCGCATGCCCAATAACTTGTGCCGGCATGTCAATTCACGAGGAGGAACCTGAAAGTGAAGATCCAAGATTTTTATAAACGACACCAGAAGCAAAGCAAGATCAAAAAAGATAATGATTAACTAAATACACACCTCATCTTCCCATATGGCAGCTGATCTATGCTCATGTTGCCATACCAATATAGATTGATCAACAGGACCGGGATCCAAATCAAAGTTTAGCTGGCTTTGCAGCTCCATCTACATGATATATCACAGGACATTAGTACAATCATCAATATACAAAGAAATTCTCTGACTTTTCTAGCATTTTGACAAATTCGAAGAAATGAAAACTCAGCTACTTGATATTTCCAGGAAAAGCTAATCTTTCTGTCACCAAACGGTCAAAAATGTACAATCCCGATCAATTTTAGCAGCTAAATCCTTAAAAAATCCCAAGAGGTTCCCACTAATTCATTAAAGATCAAAAAGAAAACTTCTAATTCTGGACAAACCCTAAACCGGGACGAAGCAACATGAAAGACAACTCCCAGGAAAAATCAAGCTAATTACTCATATACACAGATACAAAGAACTGAAACAAGCGAGATAAACCAATTCAAAAACACATCTTTTTCCGAATTTTGACGAACGGAACGATTAACGAAACTGTGGGTGATTAGAATTCGAAGGCCATACCAAAGAGAAGCTTCCGTGATCAACAAAAAGCAGCAACGGGAAACCCAAAAAAAAAAAAGTTTGAAAAATCCAGAAGAAAGAAGAAATAAGCAGAGAAGCGTTAAGCGGGAGAGAGAAGAAACAAGAGAAAGAGAGAGCTTCCAGATCCGACAGAAGTTTTCGGCTACTTCGAAGAAACGCTTAAGCACTTCTAATCCTTCTAGGTCGCTCCAAGGATCTAATCTTTTCCTACTACGACGCCGTTTTCTCAAAACTTTTCGTAGGCTCGTATCGGCCCAAATGTGTGAAACTAAACACGACAGCGTTTTTACGTGTAAAATCGACATTTTGTCTATTATACGAGTCAAAAAAGTTACAAATATTCGAGTCTCAAGAAATCGTCGTTGCATAACTTTTGAAGTTTTCTCGAAACAAAAGATAGTTGTTTTTATTTGAAAGATCATACAAGACACGTGTCGTGAACCCAAATCGTAAGAACGCCACGCGATACTCTTTGCATGCGCCTCGTTTGAACATCAAGATTCTCTCCTCTTTCTCTGACTTCAATCACTGAATCTATAAGTTTGTGATCTCTCTATTTAACCGATCATCAACTCAGTTTCCTCTACTACCAATATCCATACACATCAATACAACAAGATTCACATATCAAGAAAAATGCCAGGGATCACACTAGGAGACACGGTGCCGAATCTTGAGGTCGAGACAACACTTGACAACTTCAAGCTTCATGACTACTTCGCCAATTCTTGGACCGTCCTCTTCTCTCATCCCGGTATATATTATGAACGTTACTTGTATCCTGATGATTAATCCGGTTAAGTCCTGTCTTTCATATATATTAAACCGAAATCAACATCATGTACCAAACATTTGGCTATGTTTATCTATTATACTTTTGTTACAATTCCAATATATTCTCTTTGATTCACCATATTGAATTTGACGGTTACGATCAGGGGATTTCACACCCGTATGCACGACGGAGCTAGGTGCGATGGGCAAATACGCTCATGAGTTCGAGCAGAGAGGTGTGAAGCTCCTTGGTTTGTCTTGTGACGACATACAGTCACACAAAGACTGGACCAAAGACATCGAAGCCTTTACGGTAGAATTAATTAAATATCATGCATACGTACAATACAGAAATTGATTAACTCTAGCTAGAGATCATATATTCGTTTTGATTGATAACAGTTCTTGTTTTTCTATGACATATATAATTAATATAGCCTGGGAGCAAGGTGAAGTACCCGATAATTGCTGACCCGAACAAAGAGATCATTCCTCAGCTTAACATGGTTGATCCACTTGAGAACGGTCCCTCTCGTGCTCTTCATATCGTTGGTCCCGATAGTAAGGTACTTAATCATTTATACTTATTTCATTAACACTCATTTCTTTGAACTATTGCATGTAAATATGATTTATTGGTCGGTTGTTGAATTTTTTAATAATAGATAAAGTTGAGTTTCTTGTATCCCTCGACCACGGGACGTAACATGGACGAAGTGTTGAGGGCTTTAGACTCGTTGTTATTGGCGTCCAAGCACAAGAACAAGATCGCCACTCCGGTTAATTGGAGACGGGACGAACCGGTTGTGATTTCTCCTGCAGTGTCGGACGAAGAGGCTAAGAAGATCTTTCCTCAGGGTTTCAAGACCGCCGATCTCCCGTCCAAGAAAGGCTATATGCGTCTCGCTGATATCAAGTGAAAGACAAAAAAGAAATAAAAATGATGTTATATGAGTATTGTATAATAACGTTTATAACGTGTTGAATCACGTTTTTATAATGTATGGTGTGTTGTACTCACGAGGGTGTGGCCTTATATTAATAAGAATACCGTATGCTTCGTAATGCGGTCTACTACGACATTTTACCAAACGAATCGGGATGGAATCGAGCGTTAATTTTCTAAAAACTAAGTCCATTTTTCTGAAAGAAAAAAAAAGTTAATCGTATAGGTATGAATCGAATGTAAATGTATCTTTATATCCAAAAAAGAAACCTAACTGGATGAGACGAAAAATGCTACTTCAGTCTAATCAAAATATTCACCACCTTTCACATATAGTGTGAAGACCGAAAATGCAATTTCTAGAAGGAGCGGCAACTCTTGGATATTATAGTATCATGGAAGAACATGAACACTTCTATTTAAAGGATCTGTCGAGAAGATCAAAGAAGAAATGGCTCAACGGTTTCAATGACAACTGTGTGGGAATTCGAAGAGATATAATGAAAACATCAGAGACATTAGTAGAGGAAAGGAGCAACTAAAAGGGAAACTATTGGGAGGAATGGCAAGGATTTTAAAGGATTCAGAGGGAATAGTTAAGATGCAAAGTAGAAGAGACTTCTCCAACATCAATACGATAGAGGAAGCTTGTGGAATTGGTGGGAGTGATCAACAAGCCGTCTTTTCAGTATCAAACCAGTAACAGGACTAAACAATGGTATAAGCTGATAGAAGTGATGAGAGGATATGATGGAAGAATTATATATACTCTCATAAATATGAATATACAAAATAGAAACAATTATATAGTGATAGAGTTTACTTAATTACCTATCTAATACAAATCTCTATAATTATTTTTATTGATAACATGGATCTTTTAGATCCTTTTACACGCCCCTCAAGCTTAAGCCGGTGATGGAGAAAAGCAGAGTTAGCGGCTTAAGATTGACAATGAAATCCTACTGTGATAATGAGGTAGAAGAGTAGACGATAAGTTGCAGCGAAGAGATCTTGTATTGGTGACATCGTGATGAGGAGACAAATTAATTTTTGTTTTTGTTTTTCTTGATTTTTTTCCTTTTTTTAGGATTTCTAAAACTTTAAAAACAGAAGCAACATAATTTGAAAAAAAAAAAAAAAAATTATATGGCTTGTGAAAGTACTGTTGTCTTGAAAAAACACAATAACTCGATACACTTATAAACATTTTTTTTTTTGGGCTTTCTGTAAATAAACCCTTCAAGTAATTTTTTTTTTTGCAAATTTACTTTCAATTATCTAAAAATACAGATTAAACCATAACCTTCAAATCAACCCGCAATATAACCTTTTAGAAAAACAGATGTTATATCGGTGACGGAAACCAAAACTCACCGTTTTCTATTTTCAAACTACATGCTGTTTTTCTTTTGTTTGAAAAATTAAAATAAAAAATAGAAACTTGACAAAAAAAAAAACAGAAAAAAACAATCGTCTTCTTCATCTACCTTTCTTCTCTGTTTTCTTATTTTCTTTCTATCCCTATGCAATTTAATTTAGTTTAAATAAAACAACAACAAAATAAGAGAATTAAACTCCAAATCAAATCAGAATTTAGAGTTTATAAAAAAAATTAAGATTTAGGGTTCATATAGAAGATTGGGACTTAGAGTTTGATTGATTCCATTTAATCGATCTTCATCTCCAATTTTGTGACAGTTAATTTATTCTTCGATTTGTATGGTTTTTTAGATTCAATTGATCCCACTTAATCACCATTAATATTTAATTTATTACTTCTGTGCTAATCATCAAAACTGGATAATAAATCCATGAACCTTCTCCTAATAAAAAAAAAAGATCCACGAAGCTTCTCTAATTCGAGGGTGAAAACCAAATCCAATCAAATTTGTTTACTTGATATAAATTTATAATAGTAAATTGATGACGGTCTTTTTTTCTCTCCCAGGCACGTTGCCAAGAAGATTTCCAACCACCTGGTTTAATCCAAAATTTAAAATCTAATACCGAGATTTTCCTAAAATAGAAAAGATTCCTGAAAAAAACCTCTCTTGGGAGTCACAACACCGGGTTCCGCCCCCAACTATAGTCAGCGGGTCCGTCATTTCCTAACGTCAAACCACCCTGCACCTCCCCGTCAAGTAGTCCATGACTGGTATGACCTTTAGCCCCAAGATAACTCATTCTCTGAACCAGTAGGTGGTTTTACGTTTTCCCTGTTTTACAGTGAAATCTCTCGGTGGCTCTGAAATCACCTGAAGTTCAAAATCACACTCCGGTGTTGAAATATACTACTATCTTTCGGAGATCTATCTCCTGTAAAACTCTCACCCTAGGGTGTTGAAAAATTTAGCTTCAGAAGCAAGTAACTAGCTGGTACCTCAAGAGGAAGATACATGGCTAGGCGACTAACGTATGCAGAGAAAGGGAAAGGTTTAGCCCTCCCCAAGGAGCCTCCTCGAACCGACGGGTGGAAATTTCGGACTTCGACAACTCTAAGCTAATAAAACAACGTGCTCTGACCTTGATAGGAAGAGTAACAAATCCAAAGATCCAGAGGATGTGGTCCCTTTTACCTTTCTTTACGGAACATTGGAAGACAAGCTCACCCTCCATCGGAGCAGATCTCGGACAGGGCCTGTTCCAATACCAATTTGGATCTCAGGAAGACATGCACAAAGTGTTGGAGAACAGACCTTACCACTTTGCCCGCTGGATGCTCATCCTCCAGAAGTGGGAACCCTCGGTCTCCCCTGACTTTCCAGCACTGATTCCATTCTGGATTAGAGTGCAAGGAGTTCCAGTGCATCTCTGGAATGAGGTTACCCTCAGAAGCATAGGAGAAGATTTAGGCATCTTCGAAAATTGGGAAATCACGTCATCTTACGCAAGAATGCGGGTCCACATCAATGGCTTTCTTCCCCTAATCGAAACTTACACCCTGGTGTCCTCCAGTGGCTTTGAAGTAGTTGCCACCTTGGTTTACGAAAATTGGAAAAACACTGCTCCATATGCCTACTACTAAGTCACGAAAACAGTGAATGCCCAGAGTTGAAACCTTCAAAGCAGGGAACAAAAGAACCAACCCGTTTCCCCCAGAAGAGTGAATTGCTGCACCAAAACAGAACTAAGGAGGATCTAAGGCACTCCCTCGAGAGTCAGAGGGGAAGATACCCGATCAGAAGAGAACTCAGAACAGACAGTTTTTTGGCCCCAAGAGAAAGAGCTCCATCGCACAACTCGGCCAACCTGCAAAGAGGAAAAGATTATGGGGAGGCAAGGTACTCGGTAGCTAATCGAGATATGAGTAAAGGATCGGCATACCGCTCGGAGTATAGAGCTGGAATGTCCAATTGCTACTCGCCATACAAGCAAACATCAGCCCGATGGGTGGAAACAGGACGTCAGATCGCTACTTCAGTGCTCTCGGGGGATACGGTGGGAAATAGACAAAACTCTTTGGGGAAAGAAACTAACAGAGAGGGGGAAAGCGGATCCACCGTAGGAGCTCCAAGGCAGAGAGCGCAATCAGATTCTTCTCAGTCTAAACGCATATCAAATCCTTTAACTGAACCATCAATGCATCGAAGTTCGGACTTACATGAGGAAGCGATGGTAGAGGCTCGTGAGGAACTAAGGGAAGTTATGATCCGATATGCGAACTGCGTAGACCCAACTGAGAGCGCGGCAAGAAAGGAAAGATTACGTTTAGCGGAAGAGAATGGAGAAGTGGAGGCGACAGCGGCTCAAATGGTACGAAACTCAACCCGAATCCACTCCTATCAAGAAGAGGAGTGTGTGGAGACCGTAGTACCAGAAAGAATTTCAGCGATGCAACGACTTGGAACAAACCAACTGCTGGATATCCCGATAACTGAAGAACAAGGGAGGCTTCCTGCAAAAGTGCGGTTAAGTCGAACTTCAAATTAGAAGAAAGCAGCGGTTATTTTAGGTCCACTGGTTGGGTCAAGTTCAAGGAAAAAGAAAGTTGCACAAGTTAAGAGCTCACCAAAAAGACGCTTAGCAAGTGGGAAGGCAACAGAAACCGGAACCAGAACCAGAGCTCCTTCTTCCAGGAACCGAGCTAAAACAGACGCTAGAGGACAGACCTCCGGGGACCCTCCGAGTTTCAATTTTATTCCCGCCTCCTCTAAGAGAATGCGGGATTTTCAAAATCCTCCTTCCCGGCTCCCTTAAGAATAGTGAGTTGGAACTGTCAAGGATTGGGGAATCCCTTGACAGTTCGTCGCCTACAGGAAATAAAAAAAACACATGATTTCCCGAAAATTATGTTCCTCATGGAGACGAAAAATCAAGATACCTTCGTTCTCAAAGAACTTCAACATCTAAATTATGATCATACCTTTCTGGTCCCACTTTACGCACAAGGGGGAGGAGGATTAGCTTTGCTTTGGAAGAATGATATCGACGTTAAAATCCTCCTTCATTGTGATAATTTTATTGATACGGAAGTGAATTTCAAAAAGGAAACCTTCAAGGCTACCTTTGTCTACGGAGAACCGGATAGATCTAGAAGGGCAAACGTCTGGAATGCAATTAAAGCGTGTGTACAAGACCATGACTTCCCATGGTTCCTTACGGGAGATTTCAACGACAATCTGGACAACTCAGAAAAGTCTGGTGGACCGGCTAGACCAGAGGGCTCCTTTGTGGATTTCCGATCATTCATGTCGGAGTGAGACTTATACGACATCAGACACGCTGAGAATTTCTTATCCTGGAGAGGCAATAGACATAAGCATCTGGTGAGATGCCGTTTGGATAGGGTGATGGCCAATAGTGCTTGGATAGAAAATTACCCATCAGAAAGATGCGAATACCTGAGATTTGAGGGTTCATACCACAGACCACTGATATCATCTTTTCACCCAGCAAGACGCAGACCAATAGGCTTGTTCTGATATGATCGGAGATTAAGGAACAATGAAGAAGTAAAAAACCTAGTCGCAGAGGCTTGGAAGAAATTCCCTTCTGCTACGGTTGACCAGCGAATATCCAGCTGCAGGAAAGCTATCATCCAATGGCACAGGAAGCACCACCAGAATAGCCAAAAGCGGATAAAAGAGAAAAGAATGGAGTTAGAGGAGGCAATGAGCAACAATACTACAGAGGAGAGTAAAATTCATCAGATAAATAAAGAGCTGAAAGAGGCTTACAAAGCTGAAGAGGAATACTGGCGACAGCGAAGTAGACAAATGTGGCTGAACTTGGGAGACAAAAACAACGGCTATTTCCATGCTGCTACAAGAGGAAGAAGAGCAAGAAACATCATCTCGGTCATGGAAAATGAAGATGGTGAAGTAGTAGTCGAAGAAAAGCAAATAACAGAGGTGATTAGCAACTACTTCAACAAACTGTTTACCTCTCAAGGTGAAAGGGCTGCTGAAACGGTTAACCAAAGCATCAAGGCCAGCATCACGGAGGAAACAAACAGAGAATTAACCCAAATTCCCTCTGTCGAAGAGATACGTGAAGCTATCTTCTCTATTCACCCTGATAAGGCTCCAGGCCCAGATGGCTTCTCGGCCAGCTTTTACCACTCCAACTGGGAAAGCATTGGAACGGAGATCACTCAAGAAATCTAAAACTTCTTCAGAAGTGGAAGCTTACCCAAGGGCATCAACGCATCGCACAACTGCCTAATACCAAAAGTGTCGGCACCAAAAGCAGTAGCGGATTACAGACCTATCGCATTGTGCAATGTGTATTACAAAATAATCTCAAAAGTTCTTACCGCAAGGATGCGCCCAATCCTAAACAGCCTTATTTCAGAAACTCAGTCGACTTTTGTTCCTGGTAGAGCGATATCATACAATGTTATGATAACGCATAAGATCCTCCACTGCCTGAAATCATCAAAAGCAGCAGTTAGGACATCAATGGCCATTAAAACAGATATGATGAAAGCCTACGACCGAATTGAGTGGGGATTCATACGGCTAGTGCTAGAAAGGATGAGTTTCCATCTAACATGAATCGGATGGATAATGCAGTGTGTGACAACAGTTTCTTTCAAGGTATTAATTAACGGCGCTACAAAAGGAGATATCATACCTTCACAGGGAATTAGGCAAGGAGATCCTCTCTTGCCGTATCTTTTCATCCTATGCGGGCAAGTCTTATCAGGACTCTGCATCAATGGCCAGCAAAGCGGTCAATTCCGTGGAATAAGCATCTCAAAGCAGGGGCCGAGAATAAACCACTTACTGTTTGCGGATGACACAATGTTTTTTTGCAAAACCAATGAGAAGACCTGCAAAGCACTAAAAAAGATACTCCAGAGTTACAAGGAAGCATCCGGGCAACAAATAAATTGCAGTAAGTCGGCTATAACGTTCTCAAGGAAAACATCACGAGAGGTTAAGAATAAAGTCAAAAGAGCTCTAGGCATAAACCAAGAAGGGGGACATGGGAAGTACCTGAGACTACCAGAAGCTTTTGGGCGAAAGAAAAAGGATCTTTTCAATGTCGTGGTGGACAGAATCAGACAAAAAGCCATCGCTAGATCATTAAAACTCCTCTCAAGTGCCGGCAAATTGGTGCTCCTCAAGTCGGTACTATCATCAATGCCTACCTACTCAATGACATGTTTCAAACTCCCGGTAAGTCTATGCAAGAGAATTCAAACGGTTCTAACCAGGTTTTACTGGGATATAAAGCCGAACAAAAAAAGATGTGCTGGATATCTTGGATGAAACTCACCCAGGGAAAGAGAGGAGGGGGCCTCGGAATACGAGACATAGAATCATTCAACGATGCTCTCCTGAGCAAGCAAAGCTGGCGAATCCTATCACAACCAGATGGTCTATTAGCACGCATTCTCAAAGGAAAATATTTCCCTAATTCAACGTTCATGGAAAGTACCTTGGGGGAAAAGGGCTCACACGGATGGAAAAGAATACAGATTGGGAGAAACCTGTTACAAGAGAAAGTAGGGAAACTTATCGGGAATGGAGCAACAGCGAGAGTCTGGAATGAACCATGATTATCAACGAAAGAACCAAAATCCCTGATGGGCCCAGCACCGGATGAATACAAAGACTTGAAAGTGGTAGACCTACTTCTCCCTAACTCAAAGGAATGGAATGTGGAACTATTGGAATAGATTCTCCCAACATACAAAGAGGAAATTCTATGCATTATACCTGGATCCTTTGATGCAGAAGATCGTATCGCCTGGCTACCCCAAGCGAATGGTGAATACTCGGTTAAGTCAGGTTACTTTACAGCCAGAGAGCGTAAAGAGAGCACGCCGAACCCTGCAGGAATAAACAGCAACTTCGATTGGATCTCAGACATTTGGGTAGGAAAGTTCGCACCAAAATTACAGCTATTCTTGTGGAAGGCCATCGAAGGAGCGCTACCAGTGGGAGAAAATTTAGCAGCTAGGGGAATCATACCTCAATCAAACTGCGTCCATTGTGGTGAACCGGAATCAACCATACATTTGCTTTTCCACTGCTCCTTTGCATATAGGGTGTGGAATCTGGCTCCCTTCAGTGAACCAATAGTCTCAAGCCGGATTCCATCGATCAAGGAAGGAATAGTAAGGATGAAGCGCCAAATATGTTTACCACCGACTGGAATCGTCGCGGGGAACCTAGCACCATGGATTCTTTGGAGCATTTGGCTGAGCATAAACAAACAGATCTTCAACAATCAACGACTAACAGCAGCAGAGACGATGACATTAGCTATGATTCGGGCCAGGGAGTGGAATGACGCCCAACATCAAGAAGTGTCGCTAAGCTCCCCGGAAGCAGAACACCGGAGCATGCAGGAACTCCGAACCAGATCTGCTATCATACAGACGGAGCGTGGAACGAAGCACTAAAAATCGGGGGAATGGGATGGAATTTCCACAACACCAACCAAAGCTTGATCGAACAGGCATCGAGAAGCCAAGATTTCATCACCTCGCCGATGGTAGCGGAAGCCTTAGCAATCCAGATGGCGCTCATTCATGCTCATTCGCTGGGAATCAACAAACTCCAAATTGCATCAGATGCACAACAAGTCATCACTGCAATCAATTCAAAATCACACATCTCAGAAATCTACGGCATTTTACAGGACATTAAGCATCTCGCAAGCTCGTTTGTTACTGTAAAATTTATTTCAATATCGCGTAGATTCAACGTTGTAGCTGATTCGTTGGCAAAACAAGCTCTTTGGGCTGCGGTGGCACAAAGAGATTAATGGGCTTTTAATGAAAGTTAGTTTTGAACAAAGAAAAAATCAAATTTGTTTACTTGATATTGAAAAAAAAAATCATAAGAAGAAAATAATAAAAGAAGCTTTGACACCATTGAAGAGTTCTTTGAGTTCATTTGCCACGGGAAAACGACCAATTTCACCATGAACTAGTACATTCCTGATTATTCATATATCAACTATTAAGCAATGGCAAAAACTACATGAACTATTGAAAAACGGCCAATTCCACCATAAACTAATACATTCCTGATTATTCATACATCAACTATGAAGCAATACTGAAAACTACATGAACTATTGAAATATTTGAATTTCCATCGTAACTTTTAGAATTGTGGTTGAAACCAACATTACAAACATCGTGAGTTTGGCCGTTAGCTGCTGATGACTGAACCAACACGTGGTTACTCAAAACAACGTCGTTTTGTAATTTGAGTGTGAAATAAATAAAACCACGTCGTTTTGCCTTATGTCAAGAATTAACCAATAAAACTTTTTCTTCATCGTTTCTTTCTCGTTTGGAAGAAATTTTCACAATTTCAGATCTTTAAACCCTAGAAGCAATTAAATGATGTCGGTAGAGGTTGAGGAAGGAGTAGGAAAATTTCACAATTTCAAATTTTAGAATGCTAAAAGCAATTAAAGTTTTTGGTTAATTTCAGATCCTAGAAATTTTGTAGTGATCCTCGTTGCTCCAGATAAAGTTTTTGGTTAATATCAGATTTTAGAATTTTTTGCAGTGATCCTCGTTACTCCAAACATTATTCGATTGCTTCTAGGGTTTTAAGTTCTGATATTGTGAAAATTTCTCCCAAACCAGAAAAAAAACGATGAAGATAATTTTTTTTTGGTTAATTCCCGACATAAGGCAAAACGACATGGTTTTATGTTTTTCACACTCAAATTACAAAACGACGTCGTTTTGAATAACCACGTGTCGGTCTGACGTCTACAATATTGTTGGTTTTGACCACAGTTCTAAAGGTTATAGTGAAAACTCAAACATTTTAATAGTTCATGTAGTTTTCGGCTTTACTTCATAGTTGATGTATGAATAATTTGGAATTTAGTAGTTCATGGTGGAATTGGCCGTTTTTCAATAGTTCATGTAGTTTTCGGCATTGCGTCATAGTTGATGTATGAATAATCAGGAATGTATAAGTTTACGGTAGAATTGGCCGTTTTCCCACTTGCCACCATCTCGCCGATTCGAATCGGTTGGAGAAGCTTCGACAATTCATCTCTTGGTGGTCTCTCCATCTCCGCTGAAGAAGTCAGTGTCTGTCCGTCGGCAATGGAAGCAAGTGGTATTCTACTTAGTTTAGGGTTAATCTACTCTTTCATGTCGTTTTATTTTTTTTTAAACGACACTTTACTTTTAAACTTCTTGTTGTTTTTCAGTAACTCAAACTGTGCGTTTTATATTCCGTTTGATTTTAAAACGTCATCTATACTTAACACGTCATCAATATAGACACGTGTTATATTGCGGGTTGACTTCAAGGTTATGGTTTGACTTGCATTTTTAGACAATTGAGGGTTAACTTGCAAAAACAAAAAACCACTTGAAGGATTTATTTGCAGAAAACCCTTATTTTTTGTTCAACATTACATTTATTGATTTATAAATTTATAGAATCCAGATACAAAGGGTTTCTTAGCCAAATCGGCAGATACAAACACTCAGATTGAAAAAACCCATTAATTGAACCATATCTAGCAATCTTATGAACAACATAATTACAATCTCCAACAGAAAAATTTGAACTACCAGATATCCTGCGAATGTAGTAGTTGGGTAAGTAATAAGCAATCCCCTTCAAATGTAACATCCTGGTATCCCATACTCCATATATTTTGTATCGAAACAAACAATGCTTTCCTTCAGCCTCCAAGCTGGGACTTCTGGAAGATGATGTTCCTAATGCAATGGAACCCTAATATTTCGCATGTCTTTCACAATCACGGACCATCCAGCCTGCTTTACTTTGTTGTGAAGCATGATCAAAAGTAGCATCATAATTATATTTACAGGACCTGAATCTTGGGCGAGTCGAGGAAGAAGTTTGCAGAGGGGATGTAGGAGAGGAAGGGTTATTGGCAGTCACTTTTAACCATTCTGCAATCTCAGCGTAAGTTGTATTTATATTTTTCATCTTTATTGGTTTTTGTTGAAAGATAAAATTGTTTCGTGATTTCCATATTTGCCAAGTAGCCAAAATGGTAACAATTTTTGTGTGTCAAGAATGGTATCCAAAGATTGTACTTCAAGGAGCATAAAGATAATATCTTCAGTGTTTTTAGGTGGGGTGGATATGAAGCTAAAAGGTGTTCTAGCCATTTGTCAATAAGAAAGAGATATTGGACAGGTAAAGAACATCACATCCAGATCATATCTGATACAAGTATCATCTGATAGGATCCCACCACTTTTGAGTCTTGATGACGCCCCTGTAGCTTTTGAAAATATTCGCCATAGAAAGTGTTTAAGCTTGGGCATTATCTTTAGTTACCAGATCTTCTGTTTAAGAGATGGATCCCCGTAGGGAATAGCTGGTGCTAGTAATTGTGATGCTGAGTTATGACGGGCAAGCCAGTATCCAGATTTTATGGTATAATGTCCATGTTTTGTGTATTCCCAACGTATTCTATCCTTGCGGGTATGTTATCCCAAATAAATAGAATTAATGAGATGTGCGTCCATATCATTAATCAGAGCGCTAATGGTTGAAATATTCCATTGTTGAAAAGTACTATTGTTGGCGATAAGATCATCACTAGTATGATTTTCTCCTGCAGCTGGTTGGGGAAGATTTGTGGATACCCAATTCTTTTGAAAAACTCTTGTTTCGTGACCATCACTAATTATATGTCGGGATCCTTCTTTAAAAAGTGTGAGACCATATAGAATGGAACTCCAGCCATACGATTGATATGGTGGAGTTTTGGCATCAAAGAGATTATCATAAGGAAAGTATCGTGCTTTATATACCCTTGAGAATAAGCAATTAAGATGTACAAGGAGTCGCTATGGTTTTTTAGCTAGCAAAGCATTATTAAACTTTTCAAAAATTTTAAAACCGAAACCATCTTCCTTTTTAGAGTATTGTAGATGTTTCCATGTTATTCATGAGAGACCCTTTTTAGTTGGGGCTTCTTTTTCCACCACAATTGCCTAAGGATGCTCGTTTTAGTTTAGAAATTTTTGTAAAACTTGGAAGCACTTTAGTTTAAAAGACAAGAAGAATGTTTTAACATAAATAAATATAAATATAAGAAGCATATAACTTGATCTTGGAACCATATGATTTGATTGAATAAAAAAGAAGCAACAACGGCTTATGCTTTTAAAACAAATTGAGAATAAGATTTAGAGGCACATAAGCTTAAAAAATAGGAAAAAAAAAAGTTTGATCGTTACATCTAAACTCCAGTATAACCTGCTTTGATACTATGATAAAAATAACGAGAGGATATGATGGAAGAATAATATTCTCTTATAAAGATATAAAAAGAAAAAGTAGAAGCATTTATATAATGACAGAGTTTACTTAAATATCTATCTAAAATGATCATTTAAGGACAAATTGAAAATAAAAGATATTTTTTATATCTTTGTGATTATTTATGAATCGAATCCTTTGATAAATTAATCACTTATAATGATTAAACTAACTTTTATTTACTATATTTTAAAATTTTGTTATTTTTACAATTATATATAAATAAAGATATTAAAAGATACAAAAAAATATTCTCTTCTTCTTCCTTTATTAATCCAGAACTTTTTTTTTATCATCTTCTTCTCTCAAATCAAACACACACCTTTTAATCACCACCAATACTTTTTTTTTAGTTACATTGACATCAGATTTTCTTTAATCAGGTATTAGTTTATAAGTTATTGTGATACAAATTTTGATTTTATTCCTTCCATATATATCTATTGTTTTTTTGCACTTTCATATATTGTTTCTTAATTTTGTTACTATTATCTCGACAGAGATCATATCTATACAAGATGTATTCATCTTCGATCCACCAAAGTCGAATCTCTGCTCTCATAAGAAGGTTAGTTAGTTTTACAATCTATATAATATCAGTTCTACTTAATTTATTATTCTACTTTATTCAGTTTGCGTAATCTGGATTTTGTCTTCTGCCATACGTAATTTAGAATACATTCTACCATGTGTAGGATTCAGTTTTTGTTTTACGCAATCCAGAAAATGTATTATGTAAGTTAGAATTTGTGATTTGAATTACGCAATCTAGATGCACAATCCAGAATTCGTATTACGTAAGTTAGAATTCTTGTTTCAAATTACGCAATCTAGATGCGCAATTTAGAATTTGTATTACGTAAGTTAGAATTCGTCTTCCGCCTTACGCAATCTAGAATGTATGTAATTTGGAATTAGTCTTGCCTTACCTAAGTTAGAATTTCGTCTTACGCAATCTATGTAGTTTCGAATTAGTCTTCTGCCTTACGTAAGTTAGAATTTCCTATATTCTACATGAACGATATAGACTAATAATACTTGATCAAATCTTACATGTTACAGATCAATATGTTGCAAATTTACGTAACTAGTGGTGTATGGAATTTAAATCGTAGTAGCGATTGGATATTCACTATTGATAAGGAAAAGAGGGCTAGATTACTTACTTTAGAATCTAATACAAGTGTTGAGGCGCTAAAGTTGATGATTTCCGAAGACTATGGCATAAAGCTTAGTATGGCTGATGTGGAAATCAGTTATTTGCCTGCTGATTTGATTGGTAACTCTAAATGTCCTCCGGTTATTGTCGCAAATGATCGGCAAGTGAATAACTTGTTTGGATATTTTAGTAAGAAGACAGAAATACAGTTGTGTGTGACATTTAATGGTGCTAGTAAATCAGAGGAGTAAAGTTAAGATTGATTTGAATAAAGAGCCAGACGATTTAAGTGATAAAGAGGAAGAAAATGATCATCATAACGTTTGTGAGGATGATAAACCATCTAAAGGATGTGTGGATAAGGCGAAATGGAATGATGATTTTAGAAGCGATCATCTTGATGCTGAAGTTGGCTGTGATGATAACTTACTGTCGAAAAGTAATGCTGATAGTGAGAAGAAAAATCGTTGGTCAGTGGATTCTTTAAAATAGGGGCAGCATTACAAAAGCAAGGACGATTTAAAGTCGGCTTTGGAAATGTGTGCGATGAAGTATAATTTTGACTACAGGGTTACAAAATCAGATAAGAGATGGTGGTGTGTACGTTGCACAGATAACATATGCAATTGGAGAGTTCGTGCAGAGTGTTTAGAGAGGTCTACATGTTTTCACATCAATAAGTATGTGGCTGAACATACATGTGCTCCTTTAAATAAGAGTAAATTCTCTAGGTAACCCTCAACATAAACGATTGGTGATCTTATTGTGAACAAATATAAGGGTGTGAAGGAAGGGCCAAGACCAAATGATATCATATACATTATGCGTACAGAGCATGGATCAAAGCTTTTTTATTCACAAGCATGGGAGTCTCGCGAGTATGTTGTTAATGTTGTTAGAGGTATACTAGAGAAAAGTTTCATTCAAATACCAAGATACCTGCACATGCTGCGAGAAGCTAATCCTGGTACGCATACTAGTTACGAATCTGATGCTAACGGGAGATTTAAATATCTTTTTCTAGCGTTTGGTCAAAGTATTAGAGGATTCTACAAGGCCATTCAGAGGGTCATTGTGGTTGATAGAACATTTTTGAAGAGTAAGTACAAAGGAGTTCTTCTGGTTGCCACAGCCGTAGATGGTAGCTCTAATCTGTATCCAATTGCATTTGGGGTTGTTGATTATGAGAATGATTGTTCATGGGAATGGTTTTTTAGGCAACTAAGGCTTGTTATAGCGGATGAGGAAGGTTTGTCTTTTGTGTCTGATAGACATGGCTCCATTTCTAAGTTACTTGGTATAGTTTACCCGTTGGCTAAGCATAGAATTTGTATTCACCACTAGTTGAATAATGTGGCAACATATTTTAAGGCGAAAGGTTTGACGGGTTTGGTTGCAAAGGCTTCAAAAGCATATAGAGTTACTGAATTTGAAGAGAAGTTTGAGCAAATTTGCAGGATTAATCCACTTGTTGAAAAATATCTAGGGATGCTGATGTAAGAAAGTGGTCACATTGTCATTTTCCGGGGTACAGATTTGACATTAACACCACTAACCCTGCTGAATCGATCAATTCAGCATTGAGATCACCTAGAGAGTATCCAATAATACATTTGTTGGACAGCATTAGAGAAATGTTGACACAGTGGTATAATGAGCGTAGAGCATTGAGTTTGAAGCATGTGGACCCTTTTACCATTAAGGTGGAGAAAAAGATTGATAGAAGGATTGAGAAAGCTAAAACATTGGTAGATTTTCCAGTTACCATCAATCGATTTCTGATTAGAGGTGACAAGTTCGATTACGTTGTTGACTTGGAAAGAAGAACGTGTTCATGTGGAAAGTTTGACATTGGAAAAATTCCTTGTAGACACGCCATAAAAGGTGCTTATTCTAGAGGCGTGAAATCCCGTTCACTTACGGATGAAGTGTATAGCACTAATTCATGGAGAACGGCGTATGAGGAAAGTATTAATCCAATAGATGTTCCTGAAAATGAATGGTGTGTCCCACACAATGTTGAAGATGCTCAAGTTCTGCCACCGGAAACACGAAGACGGCCTGGTAGACGTAGAAAAAGAAGATATGAAACAGTTGAAGATAAAATTAGGTCATTACAAGGATCAGAAGGGTCTAAAGAGTCATAAGTGCAGCCGGTGTGGTATTGCAGGACACAACCGAACGAGATGCGATATAGTGATATAAACAAGGTATGTGATTTGATTTTGTTTTTTCATATTTATTTGATTAGCTTTAAGATGCTTTCTTTCGCTATGATTTATTAACTTTTGGTGATTGAATGATGATCGATTTATTTTGAATATCTTTACTCTCTCTCTCGGCTTTTGAAACTTGGTGAAAATACAGATGGCGAATCATTTCATTTTTGGTTATAACATGTTTGCCTATTTGATTTACAGTTTGGCATAAAGCTTGAGGAAAAGAGTCGGAAATTTTTCAAGACTTATTATCTTACGATCATGGTGAAACAAAAGATTTGGATTCAACAGCCTACTTGAGAGCAGGTTCACCATGCGCACCAGATGTTTGAATTTTTGTTTATTTACTTTTATTTTACAAATAGAAGTAGTATTTCGTGTACAACTTTAGTGATGACAGTTTCCAACTATCTATTTCTGGGTTTTCAAAATTTCTGTGACTAACTAACATGCTTTTGTTTAATTATTAGAGGAGTAGAAACATGTGATACAGAGAGATAGCTTGGTACTGCAGTCAAATATAGTAGTACATGAGATACATGATATCTCTTTTATGGAACTTGTTTAGACTAGAAAAAAATATCTAAAAAGGCTCAAAATACAACTTTTTTTTTCTGTATTTTTGGTTTTGGTATCAGAGTATAGTTTTTCTGCAGCATGATCAGCTCGCTTTCTCTTATCCCTCCTAGTTTCAAAAGCTTAGGTGGCTTCATCAACTTCATTAGCATATACAATCTCCTCTTCAAAAGCCTCATCGATTTCTGCTTCATCTTGCTCATTTGGACTGTCAATAGACTGAACAGGTTTTCCAGTCTCTCAAATATGTTCTCCAAAATCATTTCCTTCTCTGATTGTAATATTCAGTTTGCATACTCCAGCATACTGAATCTCATCAGACCATGAAAAATATTGTGCCTCGTAAATATCAAGCTGAGTTAATATTATAAAACGATTATAAAATTTTTTAATTACTCAATGGAAAAGAATAATCGTAGGATGATAAAATGACACCAACACCAAAAGCTAGAGCATAGTACGTAAAATTTCAAACTTAGTATTCTGATAGAACTCATTATTTAAAATATTACCACTTAGAGGCTACATTTACGTAGCTCTCTTCTATATCATTTTTCCCCAAATATATTAAATTATATCAATTCAGTGACTTTATCAAGATTCGAATGAGGAAACAAATGAGTTTCAAGTTCATAAACTAAAGTACAATGGTTGAAATAAATTGACAACCTAGGTAATCAGAATAAGCCAATCTCAATTACAGATATAAAACCAGACAGCCTAAGTAATTAGCGAAATAATATATGGAACCAAAAACACACACATACACCATGGTGAGAAACTGATCAAAAGCCAATCTACAACTACAATCGAAAACAATAGAACCGAAACCAGAACAACATTGAGTGTGGATAATTAGCTGTTTAATTCAAAAATTCCAGCGAAGAGTGTTATTAACAAATAGTCTTATGCTTTGCTGAAAACCTCAAAGACCGAGGATATTTAAAACAAAGCAGACTATTTGTTAATAACCCTATTACAAAGCATATAAAGTTCCAAAAAATTGATCGGATGAGAGTCGAGATTCAAATACCTGGTTTGGAGATTATTCAGAATTGATTGATTTTCTCCTCTTCAGAAACTAATGTGACGATGGAAAGAGAAAGATAAACAGTAAACTGAGAAAAACAGAGAGACGGCGGCGGGAAGAAGAAGTTAGCAAAACCTTTATCATCAAAAATAAAAAATCTGATATTTAATTAAAACATTTAAAATTATAAGTATAATTAATTTGGATATAATAGGTATTTACTCTTAATTAAAGATGTCACGAACGATTATGTTGAAAGATTAGATTCACAAAGATATAAAAAAAACATCATTTATTTTCAATTTTCTTATCATTTAATATAAATACTAATCTCTATAACTATGTTTATAATATTCTCATTGATAACATAGAGCTTCTAGATTTCTTCTACATAAGCAACATAAGCAGCTGATTAGGGGTTTGCTTTGAAATCTTATGTTTGATTTTTGTCACTGCCGGTGGTGGAGCTTTGGATATGTAAGTGGGTTCTTAAGATATGTAGTTTTGTAGATTGAAAAATTTAATTCGGTGAAGAAAAAAAAGAAATTTAGTAAGAAAAGAGCTGATTCAATTTGATCGAAACGAATTTGTTGTTGTCGGAAATCGAATTTTTCTTTACCAACGTTTTTTATGGTGAGGAAATATTTTTATAGTTACTTATTCTAATAACAATGATTTTGCAAATAAATGTGAGACTGGCTCTTACTTGAGATGGTGAATAATAAAAATTTAAAACCTTCACTGATATCTCTCCAAGTTCAAAGGCTGGGTCTGATCTGTGAACATATCAAAAATTGTAAAGCTGCTTATACTGAGCATAACTGGGAAGGTTTGTTGTATCAAGCTGAGGCAGCTATGGTAGAAGGAGCAGATATGTGCACACACAGCTCTACTTTATAGAGCTTGAGCATTCCTCAGTTTCCAAAAGAAGCTGTTAATTTCATGAAAGAAGCTGTCTCCATGCTTTTCAGTTTTGGCTTTTGTTCTTTGTCTCATTTTAGTGTAATGGTCCTTTGTTCTTTGTCTTTCTTTTGTGTGAGTTAATTTCTATATTTCTTTGTCCATTGCACCTATTGTTTAGGTTTTTTCTCGTTCATCTTTTTCAAGGGTGAATCATTGTAAATATTCTTTTTTGTTAAAATGATTAATATCATATGACAATTTTTTTTGGATGAGACTATTATGTTTAACAAATTCTAATTGATTTTAGTAATTAATCCAATGAAACAAATGAAACTTTCAAATAATATTTTAGAATAACAAAATATGTCGCTAATGTATTAAAATTTTATTTCTCTAATAACATATAAGACATTTCATTTCGTACTTGGTTTGCACATACTTAATAACTAGTTATCTCTAAAAGTGTATTGAAACTGAAATTTTAAGTGGTTTATATTAAAAAGACAAATCTTATGTTATTCAAACATGAATTTTAAAATGACTTTTAAAATCTCATATTATTGAACTAGTGATTTGAAAATATACATTCAAATCCAATGTTATTAGAAATAGTTTTAATTTTTAAGTAGTGAATTTAGAGGATTTTGAGTGATTTTAAGTGATTTTAGTGGAATTTGTAAGTTAAAAATTCAAAAACTCAAATCTTATAGTTTAAGGTAGGATTTCATATATTTTTAATAACAAATCATTAAAAAAATTCTAATTCACCCAAAATCATTAAATAATAAATATCATATGACAATTTTTTTAAATGAAACTATTCATATTTAACAAATTCTAATTGATTTTAGTAATTAATCTAATGAAACAATTGAAACTTTCAAATAGTGTATTTTAGAATAACAAAATATGTTGTTAATGTTTCTGTAGGACGACGTTGAAGCTTCAGCGCTCTCCTTTGTACATTCGTCAGTATTCATAGGTCAGTATCTAACAACGTTAGAACCACCATTGTTTATCGATGTTACCTACAAGATTATCATTGCTTAACGGTTGTGATCTCCTTGCGTTATATGAATCTGATAAATAAAAAGAAATATTTGTAAGTCATAAGTAACATAAATCTAACAAATTGAGTCGATAAAAAAAGAAATTGGAAAGTATTTGTTCAGAAGTGTTATAGCCAGCAGGAGGAGGGAAGGTTTCGAGTGGCATCTCTTTGGAAGGTTCAGCTAGACTGGTGTAGTTACTGGCGATTCTGGCATGGCTCACGATGGAGATGCTTAGCAAAAGGATGACGAAGCAAACGAGTATTTTGGAAATTGCATTCTATAATCATATTAAAATTGAATATTAATTTTGTTTGCTTTGTTAAACAAGAAATTTTAATATGATTATAAAAAAAAGACTATCACAGTTATTTCGATTTTAATTTTGTAACTATGATATTCTCTTTTTTTTTTTATAATCAACACAACAATAACACTAAAGTTTCTTCATGGCTTGACACCTCAGCTTTTTTAAGCTTTATAAACATGACACCTCAGCAAAAATAATTATCAATCAAAACATTTTATTAATACATCTCATCTACTTATTTTAATTTTTAAACTTAAACCCATTAAAAACCCAAATATTTTTTCTATTAATTTTTGTTTTATTTTTTACCAAACCCAAGCCCAAATAATTAATAATTTTATTTTTTGCCAAATCTAAACCCAAATAATAAATAAAAACAAATAAAAAGTTAAATCATTTTTTTTTTCTGCCAAAACCAAATCTAAATAATAAATAACAACAAATAAATAATAAAAAAAAATTCTAGCTATTAGTTTGTTTGACATAGACGTATATGATTGAAAAAGTGTAGGCTCAGCATCAACTATGCTTCCATGACAACAACACAAAAAGCCTTATGTTATAAGAAGCTCACACATCAGCAAAAATTTAAACCGATAAAAACATAACAATTTCTTAGTTTTCGCGGGAAAACACAATTTCACGGGAGATAAAGCAATTTTTGGTTTTCGCGGAAAATTGTAGTTTATTTGTTTTTGTAGGAAAGCGTGATTCTGGGCTTGACGAGAAATTTTTGTTTTCGCGGGAATTTTTTAGTTTTGGCGGGAATAGCCGATTTCTCAGTTTAATGGAAAAATGAAGTTTTTTTTTGTTTTGACGGGAAATACGATTTCTCGATTTTTTTAAGAAGATGAAATTTCTCTGTGCTAAATTTCTAAGTTAAAGTATGTTTACAGTAACCAAAATTTAATTATTTAACTTTAACTAAAACTATATTTTAAGAATTCAAACATAATTTTCTATTTAGTTCTAAAGCAATAGCAATTGTTTTGATATGAATGTTATTGATTATAGTTTGGTAGTTTTAGAAACATATATTTATAATAAGATATTTTATAAATAAATAAATTTTATAATTTAAAATAATCATATTAATTAATAAATATATTTTTTAAATGACATTTTGCTTTATATAACTACAAAGAAGGATCATGTGGCAATTGATTGGAGAAAATAGATTACATTTGCCATTAGCATGAATGTACTAAAAATATATTGCTTTATTTTTATATATTTTATTCCTAATATACATTTATAATTAGTTAGCTAACTAAATTTAATAGCAAATTATAATTTTGAATAATAAATAAATAAAAAATAGATAATGTTTATATATATTTAAAACCTATATAAATACATAACTTAAACTAATGAAAAAAATATAATATTCATTTACATTATAAAAATAATTTTATTATATTAAAAATATATACAAAATTTAAAAAATATCCCACAGCATAGCGCGGGTAAATACATAGTCATATTAATTTTGTTTGCTTCGTCAAACTGGAATTTTAAGTGGTTTGTATTAAAAAGATATATCGTATGTTAATTCAAGCATGAAGTTTACAATGACCTTTAAAATCTTAGGTTATTGAACTAGTGATTTAAAAATATATATTCAAATTCAGTGTTTTTAAAAATATTTTAAGTAGTAAATTAAGAGGATTTTAAGTGATATTGGTGGAATTTGTTAGTTAAAAAAATAAAAATCAAATCAAATTTTTATAGTTTTAGATAGCATTTCATATTTTTTTAATAAAAAATCATAAAAATAATTCTGATTCACCTAAAATCATCTAAAAAACTCATTAAAACTCAAATATTTCCATATCTTCCCAAATTTCAGTTTCAATTCAGTACACCCCCAAAGTTATATTTAAATTGCCACAAAGTCATATTTTGTTAATTATATATACGTTTATGTAACCTTGTTACTAATGGCAATTTACTTAAACAAGCATGATACGGTTTAGCATCCCATGGATTTTGCAGCAAAGCCAACAAAATTGCATAAATAAGCAAACTTTCAAAGTACAATTTCCTGAGTAAAACAAATGTGTTGCAGTAGAACGAGTTACCACAAAAGTTGAGACGCTGTATCTTTCCATAAGCATGTTGTGGCTTGGCATGTTGTTTTTGTGGCCTGGCATGTAGTTAGTCGTCACCTGCTGAAAGCATTATTGTGAAGTGAAGCTGAACATGCTTATAGAACACACGAGTCACTTACTACCTCTTCGCCTTTCTTAATAGCTTGACCAGCATTTGACATAACTTCAAGCATTCGATCTTTAGGACGCCAATGTAGGAAACAGTTTGGTTCGAAGGAGTGCTTTAGCATGTCTGCGGAGAAGATATGATTAAACCGCAACTGATATGTAAATTTCCATTGTAAAACTAATAAAATCTTCCTTACCAGCATAAAGAATCATCATATTTAACTCTTGAACCAAAGCACCGACCCTTAGTTTGCATACTAATGCATCGTGTCTATGCGATACTAACCGTACATATAAATCTTTCTGGATCTTCCGCAAGCCTTTTGATTTCGAGAGGCACACCTGAATGTAGGAACCGCAAAAACCAAATACGAAATGCGATTAATAAATCCGATTAGAAACGATAATATACGGTGTGGAAAGCAAAAGAAAACCGAGTATAGAAAACGTTTTCAAGGAAAACCGAATATCGGAGGCGAGATGATCTCTTTCCGTAACTCAATCAATTGCCCGTAGTGTGACGGTGATATGCAATTTTTAAATCCCAAGATACAACCGATAATAGACCGCTCCGCAGAAGGTGGCATGCGCTTGTTACGTGAAGAGGGGAAGTGAGCGGAAGTTGAGAAAAATCTTTTGACTCGGTTGAGAAAAAATATTTTCAACTTTGACCCGCGCCCAGACCTGATCCAACCTCTCACATGTACACCATAAGTGTTAGCCATTTTGAACCAAGCTAATCTCTTTCTCCTTATATAGTGGAGTGTTTTTCTCCATATTTTTGATGTGGGACTTTAACACATCTTTTCTCACATTTTTTATTTCTTCATTCATTTGGGCTTGAGCCTATTTCTGTTCAATTTTTGCCAATATTTTTCAAAGCTCAAAGGCTTTCAAAATTTGGGCCCAACACTGAATGCTGAATTTGGAATACAATATGTCAATAAAATGAAAAAAGCAGCCACAACTCGAATGTTGAGATATGATACCCAATCCTTTTCCCAAATTCTAGGATATTCGTTTCTGTTGTTTTCTAAATAGTTGAAACAAGATCAGGATCTTGAAGCTCCGCAAGGTCTCCGTATAACAAAAAGAAACACAGAATTAGAATACATTGAACATACATCACTGGACTGAATCAAATGATCACTAGTTTGAATGATACCAAATTTTTTTATATAAATTGGATAAAATGCCCTATATCTTTGTTTTTGTGAAAACTATATTGAATCAATAATTTGGTAGAGTTTACATTTTTTTTACCAAAATTCTCTCCGTCACTCTTTTTCGTGAGTTTATGAGCTCTCTCTATTTAACCGATCATCAACTCAATTTCCCCTAATACCATATCCATACACATCAGCATATAATATAATAGATTCGTATATCAAGAGAAAAACGTCAAGATCACACACTCGGAGAAACTATGCCGAATCTTGAGGTGGAGACAACACTTTACAATTTCAAGATTTATGACTTCCTCGCGGATTCTTGGACCGTCCTCTTCTCTCATCCCGGTATCTATGAACGTTCCTATACTTTGATTTATCCGTTATTCATATATTGAACCGAAATTAGCATCATGCATGTTCAAGATATTTTCTTATGTTTATTTATTAATTTTGTTACAATTCTAATTATTTTGCTTTGATCCACCATTTCAACTTTGACGGTTACTCAGGGATTTCACAACCGTATGCGACGAAGCTTGGTGCTATGGTCATGTACTTCGAGCGGAGAGGTATGAAGCTCCTTGGTTTGTCTTGTGACGACATACAGCCACACAAAGACCGGATCAACGACATGAAAGCCTTTACGGTCAGCCCCGGCCCAGTAAAAATTAGGTCCCTAGGGCTAAAAAATTATCTGGGCTTTTTATTAAAATTAGAACTGAATGTTAGGTTTACTTTAGAATTAAACTATGTTTTTTCTATTTTTTTTGCCCTTTAGTATGCAAAGAAAACAAATTTGGGCCTTTTAGTAGCAAAGAAAACAAAAAATTAGGCCCTTTAATGAAGAAAACACAAAAAACTAGGCCTTTATCACATAGGGTTTCTACAAAAATGTGGAATCCCCTGGGCCATCGCACCTCTGCCCACCCCTTTTGAGCCGAGCCTGTTTACGGTATATACTTAAATCTCATGCATACATACAATACGAAACTGATTAGTATTTAATCTAAGCTAGCTAAAGATCATATTTTCGTTTTGATTGATCTACCAAAATAACACTTTTATATATTTTTCTTGTGTGACATATATAATTAATATAGCCTGGAAGCAAGGTGAATTACCCGATGATAATTGCTGACCGAAACAAAGAGATCATTCCTCAGCTTAACATTGTTGATCCAATATCTTATCGTCGGTCCGATAGTAAGGTAAATAATAATTTAATTACCACACATCAAATAACTATTGCATGTAGTATATGTGACTTATTGATCGATTATTGAATCTACTATTATAAATTAAGTTGAGCTTGCTGTATCCGTCGACCATGGCCACGGGATGTAACATAGATGATGTTGGAACTTAATTTTTGGCAATTATGGATTCTTTGAAATCTTTGTAATGAGCATTAATAGACAGTGTAATTACTTGTCAAAATCAAAGTTAATTTGAATAAGAAATCAATGGTCAAAGTGGACATGTAATCAAGACTACAAGTTAAGATGTGCATTTGTCACACATTGGAAGGCTATTATGCAAAACCATAAAAGAATTTTTTTTTTGGAATCAATCTTTATTGACTTATTTAATAAAATTGTCAATATTACATTTATAATTTGGTATAATATCGATAAATCTTTATTGATTGAGTCGAATTATTTTACAGAATATTTCCATTTCTCTTATCCTTGCCAAATAAGGAATAAAGATTTTTGGAATATTTATGTTTCCTCTGTCAAACAAGGAATAAAGTTTTTCGGAACATTTCCGTTTTTCCTTAACCTTGTCGAACAAGGAACAAAGATATTCAGAATATTTCCGTTTATCTTGCGTGAGTAAAAAGGTAAATGCCTTGCGCCACAAGCCTCTCTTCTACTATAAATAAGGACCTCTCTCATTCATTATTCATCATCCAGAAAAGCAATAAGCTTTCAAACACAAATATCCAACAAATCCCTCTCGTCTCTACAGTCTTAGGTGAGTCTCGAGAGTATAGCGTATATTCTAAGTTCGCAGATTCTATAGTCGGGTGCTGCGACTTTAGTCTCAACACGGTTGTATCCTGGGATTTTGAATCTCTTCAAACCGCCACACTGCGGGAGATTTAAAGAATTAAGGAAATATATCATATCTCGACTCTGTGTATCGTCTTTCCTTAAAAGGCTTTATCATAACGTTTTATAAATTATTATCATTTATTATTGATTTCAATCGTTTTATATTCGTAATTTTCCAACTGGATTTTCGCGGTCCTACAATCTTAATTCTTTAAATCTGTTTCCTGCCAATCGCTTGAATCGGATTGAATATTGCGAACAATACTTCAAAAACGATTTCATAAAACGATTTTACAATGTTTTCTGATCGATCTACAACGCTTTTGCGATTGTCTTATAACCAACCGTAGAACGTTTGATCTTAAAAACAGACGATTATCATAAAAGACACAAAATGATTTCCGCGTCAGCCCTAGGCAGGATCGCGAAACGTTTGTTTATAAACGATCTCATAGATCTGAAACATAGCGTTTAAGAACACCTTTAGGTGATTTCTGGGAACGACTTTTAGGGTTTAAGAACGCTTCTAGGCGATTTCTGTGAACAAATTAATAGCGAATTAAACATTTTTAATCACTTTTCTGGATTGAGATCTCAAAAACTAACCTAGTTCGTTTTCTGTGATTAGATTCAGAATGTCTACTGACGTTGGACTTCCGAAGAACACAAGTGAGCTGACACTCCCACAAGGGAATGGTCTACCACACACGGTTCCATCGATTCCACCCGCTGGACTTCAACCTGAAAAGTTTGATGGAACAAACTTCAAGCAGTGGCAGAAGCGGATGCACTTCTTTCTGTCCATGTTGCACCTGGCAAAGTATCTCACTGAGACTAAGCCAGTGCTTCCTGCTGAGAATATAGATCCGCACATGCTTGCTACTGTCCAAGCGTGGATCCATGCGGACTTCTAGTGCAAAGGTTACATCCTGAATAACCTTGCAGATCAGCTGCACGGGCTGTACAGTGAAGGTTATGAGACTTCCAGATATGTCTGGATTGCTCTCGAAAACAAATACAAGACCTTCAACGTGAGTTCTGGAAAATTTACAACTGCAAAACTCCTTAACTTCAGAATGGTAGACTCAAGGCCTCTTATGGATCATGTGCATGAGCTATTCCAGCAAATATAAGATGAAGGCATGAAGCTGTGTGAGACCTTCACGGTTAACTGCTTCATTGAGGTGCTGCCCCCAGGCTGGGATGGTTTCAAGAGCTACCTCAACTACAAGCAGAAGCCTCTTTTGTTGGCTAAAGTGATTACCAGGCTTCAGAATGAGTCACAAAAACATGACAAGGCTGAACCACCTCAGACACATGACACAAATGTGGCTGAGTTTAAGAAAAAGGGGAAAGGAAAGGGCTTTCCTCCAAAGGCTGCGATTCACAAAGTTGCAAATCAAGCCCCCTCGAACTTCAAGAAGCAAGCTCATGCTCCTAATAAGAAGTTCTCTGGGAAGTGTAACCACTACGGCAAGATGGGACATCGTGCTACAGACTGTCGCAGTAAGGCCAAGGGTGTTAATTAAGCCAACCTAACTCAAGTTGATCTGTGCGCAGTTGTAACAAGAAAACCCAAGGGCATGGTGGTACGATACTGGCGCTACCACACACATCTGAATTGATAGAGATATGTTCAACCTATCAAAAGACCAAAACTGATGAACATCTCTTGATGGGAAACGTGTCCCACTCCAAGATTGAAGGTACCAGAAAGGTGGTGCTAAAGATGACATCAGGAATGGAGATCACGCTCTCAAACGTGAAGCATGTTCCAGACATGAGGAAAAATCTGATCTCTGTCACGCTGCTGAGCAAGCACGGATTTGCAATCAATTTCGAATCTGACCAGCTGATTCTTAGGAAGAATGGTGTTTTCATTGGAAAAGGATTTGTTAAGGAAGGATTGGTCAAAATGTGTGTAATGACCGTCCTCAATAAAAACGATGTACCTGTTTCCAAAAATGTTAAGAATAAGAAACCAGTTGCTTATTTGGTTGAGTCTTCTAATATTTGGCATGAAAGATTAGAACATGTGAATTATAAGTCTATACAAAGGCTGATGAATTTGAACTTAATCCCCAAATGCAAAATTAGCAAAGACAAGTGTGAAGTTTATGTACAATCAAAACTCATAAAAACACCATCTCCTCATGTTGAAAGAACAACCGAACCTTTTGGCTTAATCCACACTGATTTGTGCGATTTAAAGTATATACAAACAAGGGGTGGTAAGAAGTACTTCGTGACTTTCATTGATGATTGCACAAGATACTGTTACGTCTACTTATTGCGAAGTAAAGATGAAGTCTTGGACAAATTCAAAGAGTACAAGCTCAACGTTGAAAACCAACTGGGAAAAACCATTAAGATGGTTAGAAGTGATAGAGGAGGAAAGTATGATGGACCTTTCAACGCTTTCTGTCAAGAAAAAAGGCATCATACATCAAGCAACCGCTCCCTACTCACCAGAATCTAACGGAGTTGTAGAGAGAAAGAATCGCACTCTGAACGAGATGATGAATGCAATGTTGCAGGAATCTGGGACACCCCAGAATCTGTAGGTGGAAGCGCTGCTCACCACAAACTACATCCTCAACAACATTCCACACAAGATTACTGGCAAAACGCCATATGAACTTTGGAAAGGAACTGTACCTTCGTACAAATACCTCAAAGTGTGGGGGGGGGGGTGCTTAGCAAAAGTCGCTGTGCCACCTCCTAAGAAGCTGACAATTGGACCTAAAATGGTTGATTGCATCTTCATCGGATATGCACATAATAGCAGTGCTTATCGATTCCTAGTACATAAGTCAGATGTACCAGACATCCATGTCAACACCGTAATGGAATCTAGGAATGTATCTTTCTTTGAAAACATCTTTCCATGCAAAGAGAAACAAAGTAAGAAACGCACTCATGATGAAAGAGACACTAGCATCTCTGTAAATGAGGAGAGCACTTCTGGAATTTCAGTTGATGAAACAGAATATGAAGAAGATGAACCTAGACGTAGCAAAAGAGCACGCAAGGAAAAATCTTTTGGTGATGATTTCTTAATGTTATTTCTCACAGAGAATGAGCCGAGATCATACACAGAAGCCATGTCTACACCTGATGCATCTTTCTGGAAAGAAGCAGTCAATAGTGAAACTGATTCTATAATGCAGAATCATTCTTATGAGATCACTGATTTAGCTCAAGGTTTCAAAGCACTAGGGTGTAGATGGATATTCAAAACCAAGTTGAAAACTGATGGTTCGATTGAGAAGTACAAGGCCAGACTTGTGGTTCAAGGATTCAGACAAATAGAAGGTCTAGATTTCTTTGATACCTATTCTCCAGTAACGAGAATAACTTCAATAAGAATTCTGATAGGAGTTGCAGCCCTAAGAGGACTCGAAATCCATCAGATGGATGTAAAAACGGCTTTTCTAAACGGTGATCTAGAAGAGGAGATTTACATGAAGCAACCCAAAGGATTTGTGGTCCCGGGTCAAGAACACAAAGTCTGTAGACTTGTGAAATCATTGTATGGTCTGAAACAAGCTCCAAAGCAATGGCATGAAAAGTTTGACAATGTAATGATGTCAAATGGTTTCAGCATAAATGAGTGTGATAAATGCATCTACATCAAAAGTACTCCTCACAGGTATATAGTGTTGTGTTTATACGTTGATGACATGCTCATCATGGGAAGTAACAATGATATCATCCAACAAACCAAAACAATGCTTAGTGCTCAGTTTGACATAAAAGACATGGGTCTTGCGGATGTTATCCTTGGAATAAAGATTACACGCACCTCTGAAGGCATCACTCTGTCTCAAGGTCATTATGCTGAAAAGATTCTTGAGAGGTTCAAGGCCTACTCAAACGGAACTGCGAAGACTCCCGTGGATTCGCAACTACACTTGACAAAGAACTCAGGTGAAGCTGTTTCACAAGTGGAATATGCAAGGGTCATTGGCAGTCTAATGTACTTAACAAATTGTACACGACCAGACCTTGCACATGCTGTCAACGTGTTAAGTCGTTACACAAGTAATCCAGGTCATACACACTGAAAAGCCATAACAAGGGTATTAAATTATTTGCGATACACCAAGAGTTATGGGTTGCACTATGGTAAAAAACCAGCATCTTTGGTTCACAAGTGGAATATGCAAGGGTCATTGGCAGTCTAATGTACTTAACCAATTGTACACGACCAGACCTTGCACATGCTGTCAACGTGTTAAGTCGTTACACAAGTAATCCAGGTCATACACACTGGAAAACCATAACAAGGGTATTAAATTATTTGCGATACACCAAGAGTTATGGATTGCATTATGGTAAAAAACCAGCATCTTTGGAAGGATACAATGATGCAAACTGGATATCTGACTCAAAGAATTCGAAATCCACAATTGGATACGTCTTTACTCTAGGAGGTGCAGCAATATCTTGGAAATCTTCCGAACAAACTCTGTTAGCAAGATCCACAATGGAATCTGTGTTCATAGCGCTAGACAAAGCAGTAGAGGAAGCAGAATGGTTACGGAATTTCCTTGAAGACATCCCCATGTGGGAGAAACCAGTGCCAGCATTACGAGTGCATTGTGATAGTCGATCAGCAATAGCTCGGGGATTGAGTAACCTATACAATGGTAAGTCTCGTCACATCAGAAGGCGACATAAGACCATTAGACATTTGATCTCAACGGGTGTAATCTCGGTCGATTACATCAAGTCAGCTGACAACCTTGCGGATCCGTTCACTAAAGGTTTATATAGAGATCAAGTTTTGAAATCATCAAAGGGAATGGGTTTATTGCCTATGACTAAAGAGGATGTTTGATGGAAACCCCACTTATGTGATTGGAGATCCCAAGATCTAAGTTCAAAGGGACAACCAAGTCGAACAGAGTGATGAAAGCACTGAAAGACATAACGTTTGTGCCCATCTCCCAAAACGATGTACAATGCTCCCTGTAAGTATTAAAGGATAAGTTTTATACTTTTAATGATTTTGAGTAGCTTTCATAATATAGAGTATAACAGGATACTTGTGTATATGTCAGGAGCTCAAAGAAATCACCTAGTGAGTGTGAAATGCGGCCGTTTCTAGGAGGATGAAGACAAGGCTATATCTCCAAATTCACTCATGACAACCAGGCAAGTTCACGGCCACAATGCACACAATAGAGAATTTAGTTATACGAGAAGATGAGACTGGGTTGTACCTGTTGTCTAAGTTTACATAAAAATCCGGGCGATTTAAGACATCATGTTCACCTCCTGGCCAAGTAAACTCGACAGATATCAACAATGAATAGTTCAAGGCTGAAATATGCTAATATATCATACACAGTTAATTTTTTGCCTATACTCTCGAAAAGTCCTAGTGTCAAGTCTTAATGTGTCTGCATAGTCTTTCGAGTTAGTAGAGTCTGCAATGTTTTAGAGTAATTTCTATTCATGTGGGGGATTGTTGGAACTTAATTTTTGGCAATTATGGATTCTTTGAAATCTTTGTAATGAGCACTAATAGAGAGTGTAATTACTTGTCAAAATCGAAGTTAATTTGAATAAGAAATCAATGGTCAAAGTGGACATATAATCAAGACTAAAAGTCAAGATGTGCATTTGTCACACATTTGAAGTATGAGGGCTATTATGCAAACCATAAAAGAATTTCTTTTTTGGAATAATCTGTATTGACTTATTTAATAAAATTTTCAATATTACATTTATAACTTTGTATAATATCGATAAATCTTTATTGATTGAGTCGAATTATTTTACGGAATATTTCCATTTCTCTTATCCTTGCCAAATAAGGAATAAAGATTTTTGGAATATTTCTGTTTCCTCTGTCAAACAAGGAATAAAGGTTTTCGGAACATTTCTGTTTTTCTTTAATCTTGTCGAACAAGGAACAAAGATATTCAGAATATTTCCGTTTATCTTGCGTGTGTAAAAAGGTAAATGCCTTGCGCCACAAGCCTCTCTTCCACTATAAATAAGGATCTCTCTCATTCATTATTCATCATCCACAAAAGCAATAAGCTTTCAAACACAAATATCCAACAAATCTCTCTCGTCTCTACAGTCTTAGGTGAGTCTCGAGAGTATAGCGTAGATTCTAAATTCGTAGATTCTATAGTTGGGTGCTGCGACTTTAGTCTCAACACGGTTGTATCCTGAGATTCTGAATCTCTTCAAACCGCCACACTGCGGGAGATTTAAAAAATTAAGGAAAGAGATCATATCTCGACTCCGTGTATCATCTTTCCTTAAATGGTTTTTTCATAACGTTTTATAAATTATTATCATTTATTATTGATTTCAATCGTTTTATATTCGTGATTTTCAATCTAGATTTTCGCAATCCTACAGATAAAGTGCTGAGGGCTTTAGACTCGTTATTGATGGCTGTCAAGCACACGAACAAAATAGCCACTCCGGTTAACTGGAGACCGGACGAACCGGTTATGGTCTCGCCTGCAGTGTCAGACGAATAGGCTAAGAAGTAAGAAGATCTTTCCACAGGGTTTTAAGACTGCCAATCTTCCGTCCAAGAAAGACCATATGCGTCTCGCTGATATCAATTGAAAGACCAAAAAAGAAGAAAAAACTATCTTTGTTATATGAGAGTTGTGTAATAATAATAAGAACGTCTATAATGTGTTACATTTTGTAACGTATTCATGGTATGTTGTACTTATGAGGGTATGTCCTTATATTAATATAAAACTACCGTATGTTTTATAAAGCGGTGGACTATACGACACCGGGCTCGAATAGGCACAGTATATATCTATATCTATATATATATATATATATATATTAGGTGGTAGCCTGTGCATGGTGCGGACAATGAATATTCGTTATACTTATAACGAATATTTTTTTTTTTTGTTAAAAGTTATAACGAATATAAGTGATCATTCAAACAATATATATCATGCTAGCGTATATTTTTAAAGTAGCAATATTGGTTATTAGATAATATCTTTTTTAACATAAAAAGTAGTTAACATAGAAATTTTATAAGAGTTGCGTTAATCAAACCCTCACTAATCGTCGATATCGATGTAGTCTTCCTCTTCGTCCTCATTGTCATACTCATTCAGCCTAATCCTATTCAAGCAT
Organism: Thlaspi arvense; assembly: GCA_911865555.2. NCBI lineage: Eukaryota > Viridiplantae > Streptophyta > Magnoliopsida > Brassicales > Brassicaceae > Thlaspi > Thlaspi arvense. The sequence goes on from OU466857.2 coordinate 52,944,554, forward strand.
ATTTAAGCCTAATAGTTACAAAATAGTTGATCATTATCACACAATCTTAATATTTATTTGCAAAAAAAATTCCTATCTTACAACATATCTCGCAATTCATGTGCCTCTTGAAGATCAGGATTGAACAAAACTCCTGAGACACCGAGATTATCAGTAACATGATATTTCTCTACAAAAAAATGATCTTCACTCAAAAGGCAAAGTTCAATAATAATCCTAAGATAATAGCACAATTGTCATACCATTGCATACGACGACACGCCAGTCACTTAGAACACAAATGACCAATTGTTCAGTACAATAACACCACCTATCGTTGAACTCAATGGCCAACTTTCCGTGTGCAGAACACTTGATCATCCTATCACTATAACTATGTTAGACTGAATTGTTATGTACTATACATATTTTGAATATAACACAAAACACTAAACAATGACTTACGTATTGTCCGTTAATGTAAACTCAATCCTTGCTGTCATTTTTGACTCAAAATCTTGAAACGAACGGTCTTTGACAACCCGAAGTTCGCCAACAGTATCAACAGCACCAATTAGATCTGTAAGTATTATTTCAGAAAAACGCTTGTAAGACGTAATCGTCGATTTGAAATCATATCGAGAGATCCGCAAGAAGACTTACTGACAGGACAGTTTCATTGAAAATTCCCTAGGTAAAGATTCTCATAGCTAAGTAAACGCAAATGTGGATCCTTTCCCTTGTACAAATCACCAGTTTTGAGATCTCCCAAGACTTTAGTGCTGGAATTAAACTCAATTCGCCAACAATTTGTTGTAACTTGCCTCGCCGATCTCGCCGAGACCACACTGAAATTTCTAATTCTTCTCCATAAGTCTCCCTCATGGAGCCTCTAAAAAAAATAAGGAACACACTCCTCATGTCCTACTGTTGCTTGAATTTTTGAACCCTAAACATTTGGAACCTAATCTGAATCAAAGAAGGAGAAAAATGCAAGCAAAAACATACCTGATCATCAAGCAGTATGAAGTGAAGAATATCACCAGCGTCTAGTACCAGCTCAAACCATCTTTTATAAACCATAACTCTGATAGTCCAATCCGTTCGCGAAGAACACAACTGACTAATTTTAGTAATTTCGGCCATTGTCAGGGTTTTAGAGAATAGACGAAATCGTTTAAAGATATTTCTATTTTCCAAGAACCAAAATACCACAGTGTACTTTTGATATGAACTGATTACGGCCCCTTGTTTCTTGAATATAGCAAAGATTTGAGTAGAAAACGAATACCGATAATTAAAATTTTCAAATATTGAATCATTATGCATGTATCGAATAAAGGTAAAGAAAAAAACGGTTCAGAATTTTCACTATTGATGACAGTTTACATTCTTCAAGGCAGGATTTAGTCATTAAAAATTGTGCTAACATGTAAAGTAACGTTCGAACCTAACTACACTGCGGCCCAGTACAATTTCTAATCAATAACGTCATAAAACTTTAAAGACAATGCTTACTTTATGCCTCAAATATTATAATTTTAGCAACATATGAAGTCTACAAAATGTTCATAGATAACATAATTGAATATAAGTTTTGAACAGAATCAGTGTGCATGTATAGACAAATGAAAAGAATCAAACAGTTTAGAGTTTTGTTATTCGTGACAGTTCGCATTCATCAAGATATATTTTAGCCATTAAAATACAGAATTATAATAGTAACGTTTCATATTGATTATTAGAACTTGAAAATACTTTGACACCAGGCCTACCAAAGGGCCGTTTATTACTGGACTGATGTAATTGTTACGAAATTTAGTTGGACCAAAGCATAACCACTATGCTGCTAATTTACAGTTAAATAATTCAGGTATAAATTAATAAATCAGCTAATAACTTGTTCCATGCATTAAAATACAAATGTAATATTCAAATATAAAAGCAAACAAAAGAATCACGATAAATACACCAAGAACATATAAAGTAAGACCATTTTTTCCCACGAATCATAGACTTTCTGTCGATGGATACCTCGAAACACACCTTGCAGTGGAAACCTCTTCGTCACATTGTAACCTGCAATTCGATACATTATATTACTAAAGATACATTAGATAATCTAATTAAAATTTCAGAATATAGTAATATTACCTATCACGAAACCGATGAACATCCGGAATGTCTGCATTGAAAATAAATTCACAATACTTCTTTCTTGCGATGAAATTAAAAGTACCTATTACAAAGATTTAATACAGTAATTCACTGAAGAGCAATCTATTGTAATAAGTGAACAATACCAACTGTATGTAATAAGGCAATACCATCATAATTTTTATTGATAGTCCACCACCTCAGGATACAGATAACTTCTACATTGTGACTTTGTTTCCATTGCAATGTAAAATCTTCAGCCAATTTCCCCATCGCATAACACTCGATCACACGTTTTCTACACAATAAAATGTTCAAACAATGAGATAGATTGTTATTGTTCATGCTGAATATTCAATTCATTTACTTGTCATCTTGAAGCTCAAAAGGAATTACAGTGTAATCTTCTTGTATCTTCGTCTCATCAAAAATCTCGAGCTCACCAACATTCACAAGAACACCTATTAATTCTGTAGAAATTGGGTAGTCAAATTTCAGCAACTCTTTCTTACCTTTTATGGTAATTGGATATATTATTCATAGACGAAGAAGCTACCGATACTATACGTGTCATCGAGACGGCCTCCAAGAACGTCTCCAAAATCAGCGAATGATAAAAACAGAGAATTTATACGCTCGTTGACTGTAAGAAACGTTGTATTGGTAACGAACTTCACCTTAAAAGGATGCCTTGCTACACGAGTTATGGCATTCGAAGTCTTAACTACAAAACCACTCAAAAGTCTCCAGTGACCAATTATAAGATCATGTTCAAATAAATGGATATATTTATGTCCAATGTAAGCCTGTATCTTAGACCCCTGCATAATCATGCAAGATTCAATCAGAACATGTATAAATCGTATGAGATATGAAAAGAAGCAACATTTAATTACAGACTTGATGAATAAACTTACATGAATATCAACGAAGATCAGCTTTAGTTTATTTCGGTGGTGTCTATCTTTTCGTGCCATTTCTTGAGCAGCATAACATCAAGAGCAGGATCGACAACCAGATGATCTATTTCAGAGACTTTTAAGAAATGCGACATCTTAAAACAACTATCAGATTCAAAATTTTCCAAGAAAACGAAGTAATTCTGCGACGGCGGACTATAGCAAGTCACTTTAGCAGTAAATAAGTGAAGAGAGGGGAAACTGTTTTTCGCATAGATATGGAGTATATCAACCATTAGAATATTATTATTTAGATATACTGTGTACGTATCATCGATTGTATATAAATTGCAAAAACCGAAGTAAATGTTGGGAACATATAATAAACTTTAAAAATATACAACATTATGAGTACTGATGTATCAGTTAAAATACAACTTTATATTACCGATAAATCACAATAAACTGTACTCTTCTAACAACCATTTATATAACCAAAGCGAATATTTATACAAAATTAAGCCCAAAAATCTATGAAATTTCTATATCCAGCCCAAATTACGTAAATAAAGGAATCCAACTATCATGTACTTACATAAGAATCCACTAAATACTTCACGTCTTTCAGAAAGCAGAACCCTAACTCAGAGTATATCGAATGCCAACAATTCTACCAATCCACCTACTCAAGCCGAATATGGCTAAAACAAAACTCGAAGGCTGGATGGACGTTAATCGTGAGAATTACGAAGCGATGCGTTATCTCTACACAGAGCTTCCAACCAAGTGGGTTTGGCATCAAAGGATTAGAAAGTGGCTCCTTCGTTTACGCGACAGAAGAAACAATGTTCCCTATGATATACAACTACCAGACGTCCCTGAAGAACGTGGTGAACTTTTCTACCTTAAAACACTACTACAGGTACGAAAAGGACCAATGTGCTTCGAAGATATCAGAACAGTAGACGGTGTTACGGACCCAACGTTTGCGGAAGCATGCATTGCAGTAGGATTAATAGAAGCTCCAAACACCTAAGAGAAGAAGGATAGACCTACCTATATTATTTTTAGGGTTTTTCTGGATTTTTGATTATCTATTATCTCGATGGTTTTACTTAATACTTAAGATAATTATAAGTTATGGTTCTCCAGATTTTTAGTTTTATTTATTCGATTAATAATAGTTAATTAGCTAAAAAATTCTTATTCACTAACGTCTCATTATCCGGATACAATTGACAAAGTTTACAATATTCATTTAGTTTCTGTAAATATATCAATCATATTATTTTATACAGTATTCATAATTTAAGATTATTATATTTAATCTAACAACATGTAAATTATCTTAAGCCGATAATACAATTTTATAATAGTTATTCTTTTTATAAATGATACGTACTTTGAAATTTTATTGTAACATGTACTACTTGTGTATTATGTTATAACATTCGTATTTAAACGATACTAATGTGTAAACGTAAAAATGATCATTACTTTAATATCTTTATTAAGAACGAATAACAAAACATAGTTATAAAACTTGGAACCTAAAACATAAAAATATATTGAAAAAGAAAAAAATACCCAAACCTAGATAAAAAAGCCCGATTAATTACTGTATTTTAAATAATGAATGACTTTATTCTCTACGCAAAAATACTACGTGACGGAGATCTCCATGCAACGACAAACACCATCCCATCTGTTACTTGTTCAGCAAACTACACATCAATATATTATATAAACATAGCATCAGTAAGCCACATATAAGCTATAAAAATCATAAAAATTAGAGGACCAACATATAGTTATATGATATACTTAATTTGTTCTGAATTCCTCGACCTCTATAATAGAGGGGTTCAATAAGAATTGTGTAGGGTCAACTGCTTTTATAGTCACAACTCCTAAAATATTTGTTAAGCTATAATGTTGTTCTCGGAGAAAAATAATTATGGATATAGAGAAACATGAAAAATAAGTCAACATTATACCTGCATGAACACTGATAATGCCCCATCGAATAACACAGACAACGGCACCAGCACAACAGTCCAACCACTCCTTAAAGAAACCGACGGCTATCTCACCAACGAACTCACACTCCAAACGAATATTTCTGGAATCGAAACAAAATATAATCAAATAATAGTTTACAAAATATACAAAAATAACCAAATATCAATGGTAATAGCTAACTTTGTATTTTCCATCTCGAATGTAACAGTTCCACCAGTGATACTCATATCAGGTACACGCCCACCCCACGTGTTATATCCTCTAACATTGACAACCCGACCAATTATATCTGCAACCAAACTTTACAAAATTAATAACCAAAGCAAGAAAAAAAAATAAATTATCTACGTAAACTTACCAACTAAGTAATCGTCGCTCTGAATTCGATCTAAAATCATACGAAAATCAACAAAATGAAAGAAATTGCACAAAGAGTTTGTCGTGGTTTATCGACAACCGTTGTGTCTAGAAAAAATATTCTACTAAGATGAGTGGTAGCATGGTATTTTCCAACTTCATCTACTACCACAAATTTTCTAGAGTAACCCATATGCCTTCCCTCAAGAGTATAGAGAAACGGTTATAGTGCAGAGCGGGTATCGTGCCTTGTATCCAAACACCCTATCAACAAATTACAACAATTTTTTAGTATAAATATGATAACAACGAAAACATAAAGATTATAAAGGTATAAACAATACCTTATCGTCACTCAGAAAAACCTCCATTCTTTTACCGTTTGGAAGTGTAGCATGTGTCCAGACACGCAATATCTTTACTGTAATCGAAGACTCAAACATTCCAGGATGTAAAAGGGAAACAACTGATCGAGGCCTAACACTTTCAACAGGTGCATCGCGAATAGAGTCAGGAAGAATTTCACCATTTTCAAAAAACTGACTATCAGACTTGATAGGGGTTACAGGGCAAGCAAGACCAACATCGTTTGGTTTTTTGGTATCGACATCTGGTTCATAATCAGAATCTTCGTCGATATCAGAACCAGAAGTATAACCATCGCTATCAGTACTTTCGTCAGTAGAGTCATCAGAACACCCACCACTAACTACTTCTTCATCAAGACCTTCTAAATCATCATCGCCACCTTCGTCATCGTCCACTTCTTCATCATACTCAAAATCCTGATCCATATCATAATCACCATCACTGTCATCATCGATGGATGAGGCCCCAGAGGATGTATCCATGTCGAAATCATCATCATCAACAGTAACTATATTATCCATCAAAAAATAAAGTTACATATAAGATGCCAATGCAGAAGTATTATGTATACTCTAAAGATAATACAGTAAGCAATATTTCATTACCCGGGATAAACTGGTAGATCGGATTATATTCTCGATATTTATTATTAGAACAATGCAAGCCCCATCCGGCAACAACTCTTTAAAAAAAAAATTTTAATTATGTTCAGACGATAATAAGAGCATGTGAGTATCAGAATTAAAGATACAAACCAGTGATCGATTACCATATTCAGAAAACGAATGCCTGCGAAGTATGTAACACCGATAAAAATACAGATAAAGAACCATTCCGTGAGACCAATGGAAGCTAGTTTTCCGAATGCATGCAGAACAATCAATCCAGAATGCGTTTTTATAGCGGACATGAATTAGGATTTCTTAAATATTCCAAATATTCATGAGATAATAACTATAAATTACAATATCTATATCATTTAATTCATATATATTTATATCCTAATAAATGGATAATTTCCAGTCACTTTGTATAATATACCAAACTCTATATAAAAAAATAAGATTTTTGGGAAATTTAACATTAGTGTCTGATGTAAATAGTAAAGCTCATTATTATAGAATATTTAGGTTATCTTGTAAACTATTAAAATAGAAATGATATAATTATATTATACCACGGCTATGAATGTTTTATAACGATAATTTAGTCACTACTAACTCTAAATAAACTTTAAGCATGTTCATACAACCCAAGAGGTCTTATAAAGTAATATGGACCAAAGATAATATGATCGAAATAATTAGTAACATGATAATATATTTATACGAAGAAATTGATTTTTAAATTGTTGGGTCAAAACAAATTCTTCTAGTTTATATGTATCATGATTCTGGGTCAGTGATTACTCAATTGTTATTTCAAAACATACGATAAACTAAGACAATTTTCTAACTATTCGGTCTCCCAAGAAAATCTAAAGAAAATCTTAGATCTCCGATAGATCCTATTCTGATAAAACCAATTAAGTCCTATATATGAGCCATTGTTGCTGGGTACAAAATCGTTAGATTCTATGTCGTATATGGAATCTTTTCATTATACTGCAAGTATATCTTTTCGTTACGCAGCATCGAGTAAAATAAAGAGACTAATCATTGAATTATTGTACGTATTTTATTCCAGAGTATGTATAGCAATCTATATATTTACTTATAATTTAGAGTACTCAAGTTTATATTTATTATCAATAATCGTTCCAGTGTAGGTATTTTATATATATTTTATAGATATGATCAATGTCAAGATTAATCATTGTATATAACATCAAATCAGCAATGAATAAATGAATATCCATAATGAAGTCAGCGATTACAACTCTTTATATATAGCAATATAAATAATTCTATTTCAGTAATTCTAAATGTTTCAAATTTAAAATCATGGACTTTAGCGAACGAATTTCTAAACTCATGGACTTCATGCTGTAACCTCAGTGAACGAATTTCTAAACTCATGGACTTCTGTAAAAGGTGGATCGATAAAAACTTTTGTACAATTACACGCCGTTGTTACAATCCAAACACCTGCTCATAATAGAACAAATATTTTAGTTACTCTATAAACATTCAGTTATAGTTAACTTTTGAAACACCGTGAGTTGATGATAACCTTTGCGAAATTCAATTCTCGCAAATCAGATGACACAAATAATGTTATCTCTATGGCCACTTCCAAACGAAGAAAGAAACTCAGAAGCATAGTCCCCTGTTAAGCGACATGGTATATGACAATTCCTGTAAACAAATAAATATTAGGTATTTTGTTATATCATATAACACATAAAAATAATATTTACGAATATCTTTTAGGGGTATACCTAGGATTCATAAGATCAAAACATACAATTTTTGATTCCAAAATCATGAAGGAATCCTTCCGCTGTAAAAAATTTCCGACGTTTGTAATCCTCCCAATCAGATCTAAATAACATAATAAATATTATTAGATTCTATCAAACGTAAAGATTACGAAACATGTGTTTATATATACATACCAACAGATAAATCTGGATCGAGATCTCCATGTTTAATATCTTCTAAACGAACAAAAGCGAAATAGCTCGTTGAGATGTTATTGTATGTAATATAGTGAATTTGATAACAAACGGATGTGGCACAATTCGGAATAATATTTCTGCTGGATTCAAATCAAATTTTTTGATAATGATCCAATTACCCTCCAGTAGAGTATTAGCAAAATTTTGGATATATGCATTCTCAATAATTGCTTGAATTTTATCACCCTGTCCAAAAATAAAAAAATATATTAGTCGGGATACAATCGTGTATAAGAAGATTAATGTAAAGGTCGTAAGAGGCAACTTACATTTATATCAACTAATATGAGATTGAGAGACTCATTCACCCCCGTATATATGATAAAACTTTCGTAATATCTTCACTTTGACAATTCAAACATATTTCGAAGGATCCAGCTGTGAAACATTAATCATAAAAGAACTATATGCTATATGTATAGAAGCAGAAAGAAGATGAGCCATTCTTCCAGATTACCAAAGTCTAAATTCAATGATTACGAAAACATCTTATATAGATACACATATCTCGATAAATACAAGTTTTAACAAAAGTTAAGTTTCTTTTTTCAGACCGCCATAGTATTACATAATTTAGGATTACTCTATGAGTATAAATTCTCGTAATAAATACTAAATTTCATCTTGCATATATCAAAAACCTACGCAATATATATCTATTTATATAGTCTCTCAATAAGGACTAAGAATTATCATGAATGCACTATTATATCACTTATAACCGACAGTTTAAAACAATTATTTCAATTATAACACAGTAAGCAATAAGAATAAGATATATGCCATACATCAATCCCAAATCACAGTAATTAACCGCACAAAACCAAAAATCCTAAAATTATCCAAACGGTCCTGGTTATTGGGGATTACTGCAAAAACGAAAAACGCACAATAACTTAGTAATAGGTTTAATGCCATGCGAACGTAGCGAGACAATGTATAATTTACTTACACTGCACGGAAAATGTTGACTTCTAGAATTTTAGGATTCACAAATATCAGAGTAGGATACGTAGATGTAACAACCAATCCACCTGATCATAAATCAAAGTAAAACATAATAAACAAAGTTATAGTGTTATTTTAATTTTTTAGATTATTATAGTAAATATGCAACTCACCATCAAAACTAACGACTATCGTCCATCGAATAACACATATGACATCAGCAGGAGGCCAACGCGACCAATCTCGATAAAAGCTTAATGCCCGCGATCCAGACAATTCACATCTAAGCAGCTTGTTCCTGAAACGAACAAACCAGTTTTAAAAATTGGTTATATAGTAATGACACCAAGATTACTAAATAATGATGACACCATGAATACTGAATAAATACGTAGTTAAACCTGACGTTCTGGAGATAAAAATAGATAGACTCCACATGAATCTCATCGCTGCCATTTATATCGAGTTGATTACCACGACGAATTTGAACTTGAACAATTTTACCCATCAAATCTTGAAAGATTTTGGAAGAATATAGTTAAATTAATAACAAAGAGGGGTAACAATATTATTTATTAAAATAACGATTTACCAATACGAACACGAACTAACCTACTAAGTGTTTAGGTCTACTGATGTGATCGTATATTCTTTCAAATTGAATAAACTCAAAATAATTGTTAGCACACATACGCAGACTTGGGTGTACAGTAGTAGATGCATGCAATATAATCCCTTTAGTATGGGATGTATAACCAAACTCGTCATTGGTCTTTACAATGGCGAACTGACGTATACCAAACCAGTCTCCAACAAAGATTCTACTTGCTAAATCGTGACTTTCATCGGTAATCACAGAAACATGAATTTTCAGTCCCTGCATCAATATCCCAATTAATTATATTAACCACTCCATAAACATACTGTACAACTAAAGAAAATATGAAAAAGACGAATCAAAGAAACCTGATCATTAGTAACAATTAACTCCAATGTCTTGTGGACAGTACATATGTTTATGACTGCCACCACTTACGAAGAACTTTCACAAACATAAACTGCGTGTAACTTACGACATCACTGACTTTGTTAAAGTCAATTACGTCTGTAACAACAAATCCATTAGCCAAACTATTGCATTCATCAGAAGAGTAGCGACACTCCACACAACCAACACCATTAACCAAAGACTGCACTATATATAATCAAAATTCCATAAATTACTATTACAAATAGATATTGAGAGTACATAACGTGAACGGAGATAGATAAAGGATGAGAATATCTATAGACTCCAACGTCAAAAAGCTTGAGGACGAATTAGACTCCGTTCGAGCGACCATCCTCTATCAATTATAAGAACTTAATCCCAAAGACGTACAATCTAAAATTACTTAAGATTGAACTCCTTGTATTTATACAAAAATCCCAAAGACATGTGAGCAATAATTTAACAAAACCCTAATACTGATATACTCTAATTTGTTATTTTGGAACCTATCATTAAAGTAACATTAACATTTTATCTTTTCCGAAGATATTAGCTTTATTTGAACTACCAAATACAAACAGACATTGTCATAAATTCTCGGCATATATATTTACATAGATATATTACTTATAACAGATGCGTCAATTTATTAATTTTATAAAATTGAAGGAAAAATATAAAGCTGAACAAAAGTCTGTTTTCAAAAACACCAAAACTAACATTTACCGTAAAAAACAACTGCAACAATAACATAGACTAAACGTTGTCAAATACTTCATTGTAGACAACATTAACTGTTTTGCGCTGTGGTTTCTTATCCTTTCCCACTGCCAAAATCCTCAGACCTGACCTAGATGTCACTCTCGAAATCGCCACATATAACTGACCATGGCTAAAAACCGGCCTTGGGAGATATAATCCAAATTTTGAGAGCATCTGACCTTGACTTTTGTTTATGGTCATAGTAAAGGCTAAAGATATAGGAAACTGTTTTCTTCTCATTCGAAAAGGAAATCTTGTTTCAGGGGGAGAGACAAACACCCTCGGAATTAAAACTTTCTCACCAATATTGTCACCGGTTATCACTTTGGCCTCAATCACATGGTTTGTCATTTGTGTAATTAGTAATCTTGTACCGTTGCATAAGCCATGCTTAGGATCAAGATTCCTTAGAAGCATTACTGGAGTTCCAACTTTGAGCTTTAAACAGTGATTAGGAAGTCCTGATACCTTGATACTATTCAAAAACTCTTCGGTGTAAACCATATCAGAAGGAATCGTAGAATCATCGTCATCAGCAGTGCCTACAAATCGTATTTCAGGATCAGGAATATGATCATACTTTGCATCAGTTTTATCGATACTATCCTAGCTCAGATACACCTTCGCATCACCTATATAAAACGTACAGGAAAACAACATCAGACATTATTCTCATACTATTTTTATACATATCACTAATAAGAATCATCATACCTGGAAGACACGAAAGCATGTAGTCATTAACTATCTCAACATCTAGATTAGTTGGACTCAGAATTGCACGATCCTGGAAAAACTTTGAATCTCGTTTGGAAGCAAACGAACCTCTGTATACTTCCTTCACGATAGACCTGACAGGGTTATCTGACTCGGCTATTAATAGATCATCCGGAATATCAATCTCAGACTCTCCATCGCCATTCTTGTCCATATTTCCCTCGCCAATATCTAAAATCCATTTCGAAAAAGCTGCAAGTTCCAGCATCTGTTGACTATTATCACCGGGAATGAGACACATATTTTGAGTGAGCTTCAGCACTTTACAGAGAGGCCAAAGACGGGACGATGAATTAAGAGTCGCGAGAACAATCTCGACCCTTCCACCATTAGGAACAACAGGCAGTATCTGCCTAAAATCACCACCAAACACGACAACTTTCCCACCAAAAGGCATATCAGATTTCAATATATCACGCATTGTGCGATCCAGTGTCTCAAAACAATGTTTTCCCATCATCAATGCCTCGTCCCATATTATAAGTTTAGCTGCTTTGATCAAATCAGCAAAATTCGAATCGGCTTTAATAGAGCAGGACGTATAATCATTTACCACAATTGGTATGGCAAATCTAGAATGTGCAGTCCTTCCTCCTTGTAAAAGTAATGCTGCAATACCACTTGATGCTACATTGAGTACGATATCTCTGTTTGATCGTAACGCAGATCCGAGTATATTCCATAGATAAGTCTTACCGGTTCCATCCGAACCATAAACAAAATACATTCCTCCTAGATTATTGTGAACTACATTTAAAACTTCATCACACATACATTTCTGCTCAGAAGTAATCGTTGACATCAACTCCTTGTATCTCTTAGCCAAAAACTCACGATTATAACTCAATTCGTGTCGAGTAAGAGGATTATCGCTTGACTCAAAAGAGAGCTCATCTGGAAAAGGTATTGGCTTGTAATTAGTCAACGAACTACCACTACTACGCAAAAGTTTCTCGATTTCAACCAACGCTAATTCACGTAGATGTTCCTTGTTTAGAAAAAAATCTACAAAAATTAAAAAAATTAAATATTAGCATATATTAATTAAGCAATATTTTATGGTACTTTATCCTAGACGATTAAAAAAAATAAACAACGAATTACCTTGATTACGCCTTTTTTCTCTCATGGTACAGAAGATCCTCCGAGAGAATATCGCATGTTGCATCCCACACACGCACAGGTAACTCGATACTATGGGTAAGAAAGAGGAAGACAAATAAACACCGTAAATATTTGCCAGATAACCAATAAGACCCTTCAGTGATGGCATCAATGTACTCTTTATCATCGTCCAACAACTTTCACTCATAACATGCATGCTTGAAGTCCTGGCAAACTATTCCATTAACTGTTTTTATTTCATCGAAGTTTGTTGGACCCTTAACAACATTAAGCAATATCCGCAAGTAATAAGCCTCGCCAACGGCATATGGGACAAAAGTAATCCTGCCAATAGCAAAACCCCTCTTTCTCGGTTTCCACATACGACTCCGCTGATCCCACACATAATTGGAAGGTATTTCAGAGTATGTCAACTCCCTAGCAGAAGGATCTATTTTATTACAATCCATCCAAGCCATAAACTTGGTTTTACCAGTACAATGACGTGCCAACACCTCATCAGCTGGATCATCCTCATTAAATATAGCCTGTTGCTGACCAGGTAAATGAACAGGAAGTTTCATTACTGCTGTTGTGCGAAAAGTAGTGGGGAAAGCTAATATCCGCCATGTAGACTCACAGGCTGAGATATACCTATTTGTCACAGTTTCAATAAACACTAATAAATATTTAAGCGAAACAATGGAATTAATCATATAAATACAACATTAATAAATCTATAAACGTACCTGCAGCTAAAGTGCTTCTTAATCTCGTCAACATCATCCTTAGTTTCTATGGTCGCCCTAACATAATCCGATCCCTTATTGATATACTTAAAAAGATACTTAACCGAGCGGGACTGAATGCACCATTCAACATTAATATGAGCCTGGTAACATAACGACAACTGTTTGTTGTATGGCACAATATACCCATTATCACAATTAATCCCCTTCTTAGTAACGAACCTGTCATCATCACGTCTCTTATATTTGGGATAACCACCATCATCTATGCTTGTAGCATCAGTAAATGGTTTAGGAAAATACTTAGTGCACTTCCCATCTACCATGCATACATTATTTCTATTATAGGCACCGCATGGTCCATGAGTCATTGACTCACCAACAATTTCGTACAACACCGGCTCAAAAACCTTGTCAGGAATTTCAGCACTTATAATCTTGTCTATGTCCTCACCAGTTGGTAATTTATTATCTGGATGCATAAAAAGAACTATGTGTGCATGTGGAAGACCCTTCTTCAGAAACTCGATTGTGTATATAGCTGATCGAAAACATAAAACCCAATAAGTTCGCGTATATAATGTATCACGAACACCACTTCATTAACATAATTAATAAAAATAAATACGATGACGTTAACATATATGCATACATATAAAATACATACGTACCAGAATTAACGGCACCTAATATAGATTTCTTGTTCAGCTGATACATTAGATCATCGAGTTTCATCTTGAAAACACGACAACATATATCCGGCCTATCTTCAGCGATTATATTATGCCTCTCCAGGTGTCTCGTAATTTCTGGCCATTTAGGATTACACGTAACAGTGATAAAAAGGTCAGAAAAACCATAATATCTGCACGTAGCCATGACGTCAAGGTAATGCTGTAACAAAAAACGCGAACCACCGGTAAACGATGAAGGTATGAAAATACGGCGTCCCTGACCAGATAGATCCGAAACTCCCTTATCAGACTTTTCCTTTATTGAATAATAACTCTCAGACCGAAGCTTCTGTTGGTTAAAATAAACATACTGAAGTCTATTGGTCTCAATCATGGTAAACGCATCCACCAGGAATTGCTGGTATAGTCTACCACACATAAGGATAATAGGGGATTCGCCATACTTTTCTTGTATACGATATGCAAAAAACTCGCGCATGGCGGAAATATCATTGAATCCAATATCAATCCCCAATCTAAATCCATCCTCACCGTATGGAAACAACAGAGGATACTGCAGTGGAAAATAAGAAGGATTCAATTCACTAATTCGTTTTAGATCACCACTTCTAGTCTCTAAAACAATATCACGACCTTCAACATCAGGAGTAAAATCAATAGGAACCAATGCAGCAACTCCATTAGCAGTCGGCAGATTATTAGTCCTTCCATCAGTTGATCTTGTAGAACTTAGAACTACTTTCATATTTGGTACATCAGTACTGCTTGTAATTTTATCAAGGGCCATCCTGAACGCTTTAACTTGACAATTGTGTCTATCCAACATACACTGAATCTTGATAACTACAAATTCCCGCAAACCACCCACCTTTCCTGTTTTCCTGCCATATAAAAAAAGAATAGTCAGACATATTAGTGAGAAGAGTAAATAAATTATTAAGACATGGAAGTAAGAATAAATACACATAGGCAGCTATACGATTTGCAGCTTCATTCTCTGTATCATGTATGTAAAGCTGTAGAAAAGTCGGGGCTTCACCTTCATTGGGCAATATAGATCCTATAGAGTGATAATTCTCACCACATATCTTGAATAAATAAGGGCCTTTGCCGTTATTGACAGAATGATCAATCTTTCCACCAAGCGAAGTAAACGAAAACATCATGTTGTAAGCTCTAATGTTTTCACGAAAATGCTGTCTCAATTCATATGTGTTATAAATCAAAGAGAGAAGCGTCTTAGGTGGGGTTTTAAGAAGAGGAAGGGTGACATTTCCTTGACCGCAACATAATGAAAATAAAGGTGCACCCAAAACTGCACGTTTTTTAATACGTTCTCCAGCCCACATATAAGCTCTACAATGTTCACATTCGTACACAAGATCACCATCATCGTAATAATCTATGTGACATAATATTATAATTCAGTATCTATCTCTATTAAAAGCCACAACAAATCATAATTCTCAACAGACAACGATAAACATACCATTGTCAAGCATCCCAGGCTCGACGATTCCGTTTATATCTGCCCGAATGGGAATGTTCTGACGAACTATCTTATTATTCTTTCCTCGCTTCTTTACTTGATTACTACTACTATACAAATCATCACCTGAATCATCTTCATAGTAATCATCCCTTTCTGGTTCAGATTCAGTAGCAATGTAGCATAAAAAATCTTTCACACTATTCGGAGAGTGAGCAGCGGCTACAAAGGAAGAAAATATTCAAACCAAAGTCACATGATCAAGAATGATAGGCATTTCAATAGATATAATAACAAAACTAACCAACTGCTCTCTGTTTGCTTCTTCTTTCTTTAAGTATTGCCATCCGCCTCTGCCTTGCCAGTTTAGAAGCCAATTTTCTTAAATTTCCATCATACTCATGATTTATATATTGATTTTGCGAAGCCACAGAAACAGATACAGCTATTGCCACATAAGAAGGAGCATAACGTTCTTGCCTTGTCACAAAAGCTAAAAAGTTTTCAAACTAAAACACCGATTAACCCTGTAAGTTTTATAAACAGTTAACTAATACAATGATTAAACATATAGATAGTTCTAAAACATACGTTTTAAAGCAGATCGAGGTGGTTTATAACTCTTTCGCATATTAGCGATAATTTTTGGTGGCATCTTTTGATAAGCAAAACCACACAGCAAACCAATTTGCAAAGTAGAGTTTTATTTTATACTTGCAAATATATACATATACACAAATATTCTGGTTCTATATATAAAATGAAATAAAAAAACTCGTTGAACCTTCATTTTCTAAATTTATGTCATATATTTTCATTAGTAATATATTTTAGATAACAATAAACTACATATATATATATGTATATATCCAATAATATATCATCGGCCATCAACTATTAAATTATAACATAATTTCAACAAAATTGTGTACATTCGAATTTTTCACTTGATTAAAATCAACCAAAAAAAAAAAAATTGATATACAATATAATATATTAGAGAAACATACTTAGTATCACGTCATTGTATTTTTATTGCGGTCATACCAGATAAAAAAAATAAAAACACCAAGCAGTTTTAAATGTAATTATTATATAGTTCCGTATTAGAGCCCGCCAACGCTTGTCGACTTATCCACCAATAGTCCTACCACCGAGAGTACCACGTCTACAAAATATTGAAACCAATAGATTAGCAAATCGAAAAGATCAGACAAAGCCATAACCAGAAGCAAAATAATAAGTCAGAAACACGCACATCTTCTGAAACTCACTAACATCATCGTCGAGAGGGTTGAACATGAACTCAGAACATGGGTAATGAGATCGCAAAACAACTTCCTTATCGTCCGCGCCTACACCAAATCAAATTTGTAGAAGATGAAAGGACTCTATATAACTTAACACAATAATTATACATTTAATAACAAAAACAAATAAAATTCTCACCTATACCATTTGATACTCTCCAGAATCTCAGAACACAAACTATGGATTCACAAGTATTATGTTCGTACGCACGAATAAAGTCCCTAGCAAAGGTTCCTCTAGCGATACAAGTGACCACACCCTCTTTCTTAAAATAATTTTTTTTTTCAGCCAAACAATAAAACACAACGAACATACACCGTCCTAATTACCAACAAATAGCAACTTAAAAAAAAATTACCTCGCATCGCTGAGCTCGAAACGAATAAAACACAAGTTTTCTTCATAGGCGTCTTTATTAATATTCTGAAGGGTCCCAATTCTTACAATGGTCCCTATAACATCTGAGATTTTCAATTTAGCACAGATGCAATCATTATAACGTTCAATAAATATATCTTGAAAAGCTATAGCAAATTTTAAAATAAGAATCATACCAATTAAAGAACCAGACTCAAATTCCCTAGTGCGAATATCAATTATTCGACGACAGTTTA
Organism: Thlaspi arvense; assembly: GCA_911865555.2. NCBI lineage: Eukaryota > Viridiplantae > Streptophyta > Magnoliopsida > Brassicales > Brassicaceae > Thlaspi > Thlaspi arvense. The sequence continues at coordinate 52,962,397 of OU466857.2, forward strand.
AAAACAATCCAGAAGGACCGTGCTCAGATCTCCAAACTCTAGTCGAAGGACAAAACTAGATCTTTTGTTCGTAATCAGACAAAACCACAGATCCACACTCCCGCCTCAACTCAAATCTACATACCTCATACCAGGAACCCTGCCTAAAGTAGTTTTCAAAAACCCGTAGGCTATCTAGCATGATAGTCGCCGAGATCTGGGTTCCCTAGTGAAAAATAAATTTCCATAAAATCTGATATTAGAGATGGAAGATCTACATACAAAGCGAATTAAAATTTCAACTAAATCATGTAAACTATTACCTGATCATCACAAAGTATCACCTCCAAAGTTCGCCCAAAGAAGTTTATCTGCTTCCAAAAACGAAGAACCTTAACACAAACTGACTTTTCAATGTATCCAATTCGTAAACCAGAAAGAGAACCCATAGCAAATTGGAAAAATGAAACTTCAAAAAAAAGAAATCGAAAAGAGCAAGACCGGTGGCTAAAAAGAAACCTAGATAATAATATATAGAAAATATGAAAAGGCACCAACGTTTCTATAGCGGTTTATTTTATCGTGTAGGAAATCGATACCTTTTCAGCTGCATCTTCCTTGTCTTTATTAGAATAATATTGAGTCAAACTGGACCCAATTCAATGAATAGTTAATTAATTGAATCTCATTCGAATAAGACAGTAGTAAATCCACATCAAACAAAAAAACATCGTTCCGAAATGAACCACAATATATAATAATAATACCTAGTGCATATTCATTACACTCCTCTATAACAAATTTGAAAACAATATCATCGTTGAAATCAAAATCACCCTAGGGGTTTTGAGTGCTCCAAATAAATAGAAACTGTCTAAAAGTGTCCATTATTTAAAAATCATCAACCTTATGATTTTAATATCGATCAAAATATATATTAGATTTACAAATATTCAACAATAATAAATCCATGTATCCCCATTATTTACCTATTCTATACAACGATGATTCATAGGAATTACAAATTTGCTTTTAACGACACCGAAATTTTCACAACAATAAAAATATCATAATTCTAAACTACGTATAAAATACTTTCATAAACTACAATATTAAATATCATTCAAAAACAAAGTCAAAAATTCCAAATTATAAAGTAATATAACAACTAAACACCATCTTACTATTAAATATAATTCTATACACAGGGCATCTATATTTATAAAGTAAGCTTTTCTCTCTTCTGGTGCTGCCACCTCAGCAACTACATCATTAATTTTTTTTTTTTTTAAAACACAAAATAACATTAACATCTATATATATATATATATATTTATAAAGTAAGCTTTTCTCTCTTCTGGTGCTGCCACCTCAGCAACTACATCATTAATTATTTTTTATTTAATTTTTAAAATATAAAATAACATTAACATCTATATATATATATATATATATAAAGTAAGCTTTTCTATCTTCTGGTGCTGCCACCTCAACAACTACATCATTAATTATTTTTTATTTAAATTCTCTTAAAACACAAAATAACATTAACATTCAATATAAAAATATAAAAATAAAAAGATAATTATAATATGTTGTCAGAAAACAAAATAAAATAAAACAAAAAAAAATAATTATATACATTAGCTTTGAATATTTCAAGATTTAAAACCGAAATTTTATAAGTGTGTGATGTGAATTGATAATTAGAAAGACGGAAAATAATAAAAGTTAACATTAATATTCAATATAAAAAAAACAAACATAAAAAAACAATTATAATGTGTTGTCAGAAAATAAAAATCAACAAAGTACAAAATAGCAAAATAAAAAAATAATGAAATACATTAGCTCTTAGTATTTCATGATTCAAGAAGGAAATTTACGAGTGTGAGACGGGAATTGGTAATTACAAAGGCAGAAAATAATAAAAATTAATATTAACAATCAATGTAAAAAATAGCAAACATAAAAAGACAATTATAGTGTATTTTCAGAAAATAAAAGATCAACAAAATACTATAAAAGAAATAATGATATACATTAGCTCTTAGTATTGCAAGATTCAACGCATAAATTTACGTATGTGTAACAGAATTGGTAATTAGAAAGATGGAATATAATAAAAAATAATATTAACATTCAATATAAAAGAATAGCAAAAAATAAATAATGTGTTATCAGAAAATAAAAAAATCAACAAAATACAATATAATAAACCAATAAATAATAATATACATTAGCTGTGACTATTTCATGATTCAAGGCAGAAATTTATGACTGTATGACGGACATTGATAATTAAAAAGACGGAAAAAATTAATATTAAAATTCAATATAAAAATAGCAAACATAAAACTTTAAATTATAATGTGTTGTCAAAAAATAAAAAAAATAAACAAAATACAAAATACAAAGTAATAATAACAATGATATACATTAGCTTTGAGTATTTCAAGATTAAAAGCGGAAATTTAAGAAAGTGTGATGGGAATTGGTAATTTGAAAGGCAGAAAACAATTTCCAAAGAAAATCCAATAAAAATGGAATAGAAAATTCGGGTAACGAGACGGGTTCGAGAAATTGCATTATCTAAAATCTATTTACAAATTCTCAATATTTTGGATGAAAGTCAACTTGAATTATTTTGGGAAAATTCCGAAAAGTCAAAGAAATTTTAAAAAACTATATAATTTTAAAAATTTTAATTCTTAAACAGATAATTTGGATATCTAATATCATACATGTTCTCTTTTCTTATCTGTTTAAGTAAATCAAATAATCTTGAATGAATATATTTGATCAAAATTGAGATAAGACAAAAAAATTCAAGATGAATACATTGAAAAAAATTAAACAACCTCAAAATATCCAAATTTATGTGTTGCGCGGATCACAAACAAACTAGAAAATAAAAAAATAAAAAATTCGAAGAGATACATGTGAGAAACAGAAATTCATCTTAAAATTCTCAAGAATATACGATACAATAAATTGAATACAAAAATGTATAAAAATGTATAAAAATGAATCACATAGCCGCGCGTAGCGCGGAACACCAACTAGTATAACATATAGATAAGAAATATAGCTCATGTCAAAGAAACACACGTAGAAATTCAACATACAACAGTAAGCAAAATAAAGACACAAACAAATATAAATAGACAACACTTAATTTAAGAGTTTAGAATTATTCAACCATTTAAGTCGATGGAAAATAACTACCATCGCTAAAACGAAATAAAAATAACACAAATCCGAAACACAGTCATAAGAAACGGGATAGTTTTGCCAACAACACCAGTACGGAAAATATATAATTTAATACATAAAAGATGTGGAATAGGCTAGCATCAATCCTCATCGAACACATAACCAACCATGAACGGTAGGGGCGAATGGTACTACGCACAAAGGGGCCTACGACTGCAAGACATTAATTAAGTTATCAGTGTAATGATACCTGTTTATGCATCAAATCAAACATTAAAACAGAAAACAGAAACTTACGTATCACCAAACTCTCTCACATCATCATCAATAGGATCAAACAGGAACTCAGAACATGGACATTGAGACTTCAATACAACCGACTTTGCGTCAACGCCTAATTCAAAATACATTATAAATCATCATAAGCTATATACTCCCTAAAAAATCAATATAACATATTAACTATAACACATTGTTTCGTACCTTCTCCTTCAAATACCTGCCAGAACCTAAGCACACAAACAACGGACTCATGGTTGTTTCGTTCATATGCACGAACGAATACTCTAGCAAGAGCACCCATTGCAATACACACAATCACACCTTCCCTCCTAATATATCAAAAGAATTACAAATTAAATACGAAATAACTAAGCGAAGATGATATCAATCATTAATTTAGAATATGGTGAGACAACATAACCTGGCATCACAAAGCTCGAAACGAATGTGACATATGTCATCCTCAAATGCGTCGCTATTGATACACTAAAGCGTCCCCATCCGTAAAACTGTTCCCAAAACATCTGAAAATTAAACCAACACACGAACACGAAATTATTATAATTATCGAACCAAAAAAACTCGAGAAATTAAAGAAATTTAGTGAGAAATTACCGATCAATGTCCCAACATCGGATTCCCTAGTCCAGATATCAATAAATCGACGGCAATTGAGAAATAATACAGGAGGATCATCCGCAAATCCCCTAACCCTGGTTGACTCTCGAAACTGAATCATCTGACCGTAAAACAACACACTAACAGAACCAATCTCGGGGTTCACATCAAACTTGCAAATATCATACCACGAACTTTGCTCAAAGTAGTTGCTAAAGATAAGCCACTGATCAGACATGACAACTACCAAAATCTGAGTTCCCTATTGTAAAACCAAACATGCAAAGATCTAATTAAATCGATCCAGCAGCAGCAGCCGACATAGGAACAATACATTTAAAATTTGTTACCTTATCATCACTAACAATGAGCTTTAAAGTAGGACCGAACGAATTGATCCGCTTCCAAAGACGAAGGACCTTCACACGGATTACCGAATCAGTATATCTATTTCGCAGATCGGAAACAGGAGATATGACCGAGGAGTATAATGCCATCGAACTGTTTGTTTATTTGGTGATATTTGAGTTCGGCGAAAAGAGAATAGAAGTGATCTTAAGCAGCCCTAAATTTCAACTTATAAGAAAAAGTAGAGAGATGAAGTCATCGAGAAAAGTATTTTAAAATTAGTTTCTCATTAAAGACACCTCACATTCCAACATATTGTCGGTATTACCAATTTTGTTATCTAACTTGGACCCAAGTACATTGGAAAAGATTCAAATGCTTTACCCAATTAAAGGTAACATTTCTTGTTTTGTTTCGAGCTAGCCAACAAAACATCAATATTAATTATTCCGAAACAATACACACTATAAATCTTAAATTATATATGACATACTATAGATAAAGTATTGTACGGCCAATCTCATAGTAAGCTGCATAATATTATTATCAATATAAAGCCACACCGAATATATATATTTAGATAAGAACATACAGAAACCATACAAGAACAACAATATTATAATCTATAAGAACAATGACTATAGAATAACAACCAATTAATGTACCCAAAATACATCACAAAATGTCCGGAGGATGAGCGACAAGCTTAGTAATTACATGTTATATTTATTTCTGAAGCCGCTTAACCAATGTTAATTCCACAAACAAAGAAAACATAGGAATAATTATATTTGTATCAATAGAAAAATCAATTATAATTTCAAATCAACAATCGATGGTTTAAGTTTTTAAAATTATGCTCGCAAGAACCTGTAAACAATAACGGTTGACAAATATACATACTTATTTAGTAGATACAACCACAATATTAGAAGTCATAGAACTCATTAGATTACGTAAATCATCAAAATAATTTATCTATTCTGAAAATTCAGAGCTGACGATCTAACTTGTGAATATAAATCCAAACCAATCGATGAGACACCATCCATGTATGCATTCACACACGCACCACAAATAAAAAAATGCAAAAGCTTGATACAAAAGAAAAAGCCCAAATAATTAACAAAACCAACACATCAGAACTACAGGTCCCCGTTTGCAATGATGGAATTACGAAGATCATCTGCTTCTTGACAATGAGGCTCCAAATAAATTTGCGAAACATCGCGTATTGTCGAAGCTATAAGACCATCATTATATCGTTCAATCCTCACAAACCAAACAACACATATAAAAACATTGTGAATGCATTTGCTCAGACTCGCAATAAAGCTAGCAAATAGATCGCCCCTCAACAACACTGGTAAACGTACACCCCTGCAAAATACCGTATACAACATAAGACATGTAAACCACAAAATAATTTATATAATTAATTAAAAATATAACCAACTATATATAAAATAAAACCTTTCATTCTGAAGTTCTAGATATATATCACCGAATTTGTTTCGATGATCCGTGAGACTATCAACACGATCCCAACACTTGCAATTTGCCCCATTACATCTATAAAAGAATAATACTGTATTATGAATATATAATAAAATATAGAAAAAGGCAAACATCCAAAGTTCTCGATCAAAACATAAAAGTGAACATACAAAGTAAAATAATGTCTTACCAATGCAGACTTTTGATTCACGTAGACCACCAATTATCGATTCTAAGTCAACATATGAGAAATAATAGGAATTATTTTACGAAGTCTGCTTAACAAAAACGGTTCTCTTTCTACACTCAATCATAAAGGAACGAGGAGTGTATAACAGATCACCGAAAACCGACACTAGGTCAAAATCCATCAGAACAATCCAATCTCCTTCTTCGATATTTGGAACAAACAATGCATGTATTCTATCACCCTAACCAAATTCTTCATCCAACAATGCATGTATTCTATCACCCTAACCAAATAAGGGTTGAACAAAAAGTGATCATATATAAACAGCAAAACCACCAAAATAGTCAAAATAAGAATATTCAAACATATCATACCTTATCATCAACTAATATCATATTACACACACTACCACCTTCAGATAAGGTTGTAAAGATACGTAGAACTTTAACCCTAACATTAGTCACGAGGTTCAAGGGTTTGAGATCTGCAACACCGAAAAGAGCCATGATTTGTGAGCAAATAACAATATATCCCTTATCACAACCTTCTTATATATATACATATATCGAACTTATTTTACATATTTCGTTTTAGTAAACAATTTTTTAAAAAATGTAAATCTTCCATATATTTTAGACATGCTTATCTTCCATAAATTTTAGACATGCTTACACTTATCTAGACTTAATTTAAATTAAATTCACTGGTACTTATCTGCATTAAAAAGGTTAATGTATAATTAACTAAAACTTAAATTATATTATCCGACACCTGTCTGCATAATACAAATTAAACTATAATTAAAAAATTTCAAAGCGAATACCAACCTATATAAAAATAAACATAAAAATTCCTTTATACTTTGAGACAATTCAAAAACACATTAGTACAACAGATGGACTTCAAGGATATACAAAACCAAGTGAAATATAAAGTCAAAAGAAAGGATTGTAATTGATAAATAAAACACAAAGGATTGTAATAGATAAATTAAACAAAATAACATAGAAGTTCTGAAAGAAGAAGACAATACAAAAGTTTAACAATGGAATTCACACTCCGAAACCGACATCGTCTGGGCCAAAATCCTCAAACATATCGACCAAATTATTCTACACTATCCTACTAATCCATTCGGGTTTATCACCACCACGCGCCCATATCCTTTTCAAAGCACGCATCTGATCCCTGAACACCGTTCTAGCACACAAATTAAACTGCGTCCAAACGGTTGAAGTCTGTCTTTGGTCCCACATGTATTTACGCTACAAATAAAAAAGCAGAAAAGATATAAGAATCAAGAAGAGAATTGGATCCTTATATCAAATATCGGTGCTTACCGCGAGGAGGAGAAACCACCGTATCTTATAATGGACGGGAATCAAGCGATACGTTGGCCACTCATGTTCCCAATTGTGTTGAAGGATCTCTCTGATCGCGACAAAGAGATAATGATTGAACTTGAACCACGTAACAGTGGTTTTGTCAACCCAAATTCCCACACCAGGATTCAAAACGGGAAGATTATCCCGACCAGCAGCGTTGAGGATCGATTCGACATCTCTGATCAATTGTCCTGAAATGTGAGGTACAACATCCATGTCGAAAGGTTGTGTCGGAGAGAATAAAGTGTAACATAAAATTAGGAGTTTCTAATATAAAGAGAAAAAAATAGAGGGGAAGTTAAAAGATCATATAGACTCAAGTATGGTTTCCCGGGAAACACATTTGCGGAAAACGAAAGGTCACCTAGCCAAATAAATCTTTGAGGAAAGCTCACCAAATTTTAACAACAATTAACAACTATTTTATAAACCTATAAACGAACGAAACCGTTTATACATCGAAATATTATAAGAATATATTAACATATGAAATAACTTTAAATAGCATACGATACAATGATAACAATTTATAGCTACTAAACACAAATATAAATAACAATCCATAATCCGTATAACTCTTGCCGTATAAACATGGTACGATGCTAATTAACTCAAAGTTTCTAAATTCAAGCGCTAATAATAGTACACAGTCCTTCTAAATCTTAAAATATAAATCAGATGAATAATATATAAATAGATAATAAACAGCCAAATGATAACCATAATATAAAATCATACTTATTCTGATAAACAAAGCATAAAAATCAAGAAAGATAGATAATCATCCCATCCCCACCAACAAAAATACCCAATTCTTTAAAAACCAAAACAGAAAACAAAATATCGTATATCAATCGATGCATCATTTATTATCCACCCTCTTCGCCGAGCTATTCTTAACCGCACTTCCAGTATCAACCAAGGTTCGCTTGAGAGAAGTCTTATGTGTAGACAACAAAGAATCACTCGAAACATCTGTTGCATCAGAGCAAATAATCGGAGCCTACAACGTTCACATATATAAATTAACGAATCAATTAGTATATAAACACAATAATCTGAAAAAACGTCACCAACACTCACCCGTGCATGAAACGCCTCATCAAACTTGGAAATCAAGTCATCGTCACGTAAGAACCTCTCAACCACATAGATAGAGGACTTCATAGCAATATGTTTCTCAGTCACAGAAATCTTGAAAAGTATATCCTTGCCAATCAAATCCCTAATAGCAAACGGCATCTCCGGATCGTCTCCCTAACAATACAGAAAAGTTTGAGACCATAAATAAAAAAATATTTATAAACCACAAACAAAACACCACCAAATAAATACATACATCATCGACCGCCTCATATAGCTCCTTCACCGTCTTATCAAAAAATCTAGCCGCCATCTTATCAAAAAAAGAAACCTTCGAAGGAGTCCCCTCCGAATCGGCAACATCGAGAACCAAGAAATAACTAAGCATATAAGATTAAACGATTAAGATTAAAACACTCACACAACTACAAATGGTACCAAACGAAAAGACAACTGTTCATCTAAAATACCTTGCAACAACCGATGAAACGTCTATATCACACTCATTACATTTCCATAATGGCAATCCCTGACTATCCACTTTATCAGGGTAAGGAAAAACCTTCTTATTGCACTTCTTGCAAGCAATATAATACCACTTGCCATTGTTACCAACAGAGACGACCCTGACCATAACAATGCACTTCCGAACCTACACCAACATATGAATGATAACCAAAATAAACCGACCAGCGATAAATAAAACCACAAAAAGTGATATATCAAACACCACCTCAGTCGACTCATGTACAGCTCTCAAAGACTTCCAAGCAGTCTTAACGAAAAAATCATCATACAAAGACGTAAAGACCTCCGTGGACTCAAATTCATTAGAAGGCTCCAGAGTAAATTTATCATCAGACAGCCTGAAATAACAAATAAAATAATTAGATACATATAATATAAAAACTCAGGATATAAAAATAGACCACAATAACACAACAATCAAAATAAACATACCCATTAATGAAACTCTTCGCAAGAGCCGTGTTCGGATAAACAAAATCTCAGTCGAGATATAAGAGTTGGAGATACTAATTTCACCTACATTTATTAAAAAAGACTTTAATAAACCCATCACAAGAGGACATTATATATTCGACTAACACAGGAAAGATTACGTTAGACAGACCTCTATATTCTCGAATGCATGCAAGTCTAATGACACAGACAACAACGGTGCCGGCATTTGCAGCTACATATTCAGCCATCGCTGTAGCATAAACATCCCATAGAGTGCACATCAAACAAAGATCACTACAACCACATCATGAAAACACCACATATAAATAAGAATCAGAAAAATCACAATCAGATCAAATTAACATACCTTATATCACGAAGAGTAAACGAAGAGTAAGTTTAAGCCTCATGCTGATTTTCCCATGTGCCATAACCTGATCAACGGTCCCCAAACTTACGACCTGACCTATGACATCTACAAATACAAATGTAAACTTAGCAACCATATGGATACGTGACTAACATAATAAACGCTTTCAAATACTTACCAATCAAGTATGACTTATCCAAATCAGTAGACAAAATCTCGCCGAACGTCTTAAAATATTTCTCGGGAATGGTCTTCGGAAAAATGACAATCACTCAATTCCGTGGTGTGATAAAAATAAATTTTATAAGGGTGACGATTTGTCCGATAGTCACTCTTGTACTCAACAACCTTGAATGTATCGATGATGTATACACTACCACAAACCAGCTTATCCTGAATTTTTTTAACACACTTCTTATCAAGTGTAGCGTGTATGCGCTCACCCTTGATAATTAGTTAGAAGTGTTAATCGAACATATATTTAAGAAGATGCAACACAGTGAAACGACATTAATTTGACCAGGAAAAAAACGTAAAAAACTCACATGTGCATCAACGAACACGACATCCATCATCTGCCCAACTCTAACCCAAAGTCTGAGTACACAAAGCTTTATCTTATAGCGATCAGTCTATGGTGTCAGATCTTTTATGTTAACCAAAGAACCAGGCTTTCTTTTGAAAATCGACATTGTCCAACTCGAACAATGAAAATTCTCTTTGTATATATCAAACCAAGAACAAAGAACTTTCTGTAAACTCTCAAAATAAAAGAGAAATTTTTAGCCCGTGTTTCCTCGTATCTTATAGCCAGAATTACAAGATATACATATCCTATATATATGTATATATATATATATCTAAGGCTAACGATTCTGAAAAGGTATGCCATTATCACAAAATATTCCATAGCAAATAATTACCAAAACCAAGCAGCTAATTATGACCGACGTTATAAAATTATAGTATATTTCCCAAAACTTTGTAAATATACAATATATTTCTCGAATATATATATACAATATTCTGTTTTCTCCAAATACTAATAAAAATATGCACAAAGTAACAATATCGGTAAAGAGAAATATTAGAATAAATATTTAAAATATCTATAAGACATGATACAGTATATTGACAATATTCTACACAGCCACGATATTATCCTGACATTTTTATTTGATATAAAAATTAGACATTAATTATAACCGACTTCATACTTTCCAATATATAAGATCAATATCCATAATAGTCATATATAACATTTTTAGAGAAAGTTCGATATGGATAAAACTTGCAAACTAACAGTTTTGATAAGGATAAAGATCTGAAAAATATTAATATATATACATATAATACATGTTACAGAATATATTCTGAATTTTGTATGGTACAAAATAAACTCGAACCTTAATAGTAATATATAACTTTTTTAGAGAAAGTATGATATGGATAAAACTTGCAAACTAACAGTTTCGATAAGGATATAGATCCTAAAAAACATTAATATATATATATATAATACATGTTACAGAATATATTCCGAATTTTGTATGATATAATATAAACTCGAATAGATATCACATATATCAGCCACATAAGAAAAATCCTAGATATTTATCTAGTCAAAAATTTTGTTCACCGTATATACCGTTAGCATCTATATGTCCTCACTATAACATGTATACCCATAAAATAAAAGTATAGACACCACAACATATTCTCAAAATCTTGCATGATACAAATATCCTCAAAATTATTTTACAAATAGCATAAAGTTTACACCAAAGCCAAAACTACAAAACCCTAACCCAAACCAGAAATTCGCATGCAGGTACTCATATTAACATTTATACGTCCCAAGCGATAATATTTTCACCAAGCTATTACGATGAGTCTCGTCTTCCTCAGTAAAACATAATCATACAAACCAAAAATAACACATAGCCACACTGTATAAATTAGACGATAACAATGGTTTACGACAATGGCAAACATAATAAGACAGTAAACAAAAGATTCGTTTATTGTTTATTAGATATCAAAAATATAGAAACCCAAACCACAGACGACACCAGAAAAAATACATAAATGCAAAACCCAACACCAGAATAATCATTATTTTGTAATAAAAGGTCGCTCGACTAATCCCAAATCATAACAGACTCCAATTGCCCCAGCAAACGATGGATATAAAACACCATTAATTGTTATAATATCTTCAAAACATGTTGCTCCTCTGACAACAGCTAACAACATCCCGAGATAATAGATTTCACCACTTTCTGGCCTCACATAGGGAAGTACTACGCCACTTCTCCTAGACCTACAACGACGCCGCAGTAGCCATTTTCTAATGTTCTTATGCCAAACAAACCAAATCGGGAATTCAGTATACAAAAGATGCCTCAACTCAGGATGATGTTTGTTGTAGTCCATCCAACCTTGGAACTGAGACGTTTGAAAATAATATCCAGGAGCAGGTAGTGCAAAATCGTCCGAGAAAATGTTATTCTGGTTTCTTGGTAGATGGAAAGGCAAGATAGTCATCTGAGTATGCTGACTGTATAAAGAATCAAAATTTAGCTGCATAAAGAAAACAATATGGTAGAACAAAAGTAGATTTATACAACCAAAACGCAGAAGACAATACAGTAAGCAACATCATCAGGAAAACAACACAATAAACAAATTAAAACTCTATTTTATGACAAAGCATTAGTTGTAATCAACATATGATGAATCGAAACGATAAAAAACATAAGAAGCAATACCTTTTATGCAAACCGAACCCACAACAACCAACAGATATAAGCCTTGAAGTTCTATCACCAAAACGAAACAGTGAAACCTAAACAGCTTTCCTCGCTTGCAAGTTACTTGTGGAACATCGAAACACAAAGAACAGGAAATCAGAACGCAAGAAAAAAAATCATAATGCATGAAACAAAAAAACTAAACCCTAAACTATGACCTACACATCAATAATCAACAAATAAACCTAAGCAGTTGTTTAGATGAATGAGATATATGCGAGTATATAGATACGAAAAATCTAGAGTTTTTGTTTTGTAATATAATTTCAAGAGGCCGCCAAATTTTTTAAACGGTCCATTGGATGCTAATTTTAAAAAGCCCAACAAAAAAACGTATGAAAAACAGTTTAAAAATTAGATTACTATATCAATCGATTTATCAATAAAAACCAAACCAAACCAATCGACTTAATTTAACTCGGAATATTTCCACTAAGGACAGAAGACGTTAACCCCCTTAAGAGAAGCTGTGGTGCGTTTTTTACTTCGCAAATAATAGTATATATGTGATCAATCGAATGAACGTAGTAATTTATACTTCCGAATACTGAATTGTGCTTATAAAAATAGTTATCTTATTTTTATAGCCAAGAATGAATTTGAATCGAACTTAAAAGTACTTATGGATTTTTACGAGTTTTAATGGGTTTTTTTGTTTTTCTTTTCCTGTCTTTAGTTGTCTCCTGCTTAAGGAATAACAAATGCAACTCACCTTGTTTGGCTGAAGAGCATGATCAGTTATTAATTCTTCGTCTCTGATATGTTCTTGGTCGACACCGTATAGAGTGAACCGGAGCATAAGTTCTTTAATTAAATTCCTCGCTTCTGATATGTTTGAATTCGTTCTGAAACCGTCTCAAACCGATATAAGGTGAACCGAAATCTGGTTTAAGGATATTTAAACCGGAGGAATTACAAGTCTGGACCATACGACGCCGTATTGTGTGTTTTAAGTTAAATTCGCATATTCTCTCGCTTGTTCATCGTCGTCGACGGCAAGTGACTTGGGGGTCTTCTCTCTCACCGCTCCGATCTGATTTTATCGTTGAGGATCTCATCTATCATCTGTGAGTAAATTCGATTTCCTACTCGATTTTCTGTATCGATTAACGTTTAATCTGGTTTCACTCTCTAGAGATATATCCCTTTTCGGATCGATTTGTTCTATTGTAGTTGCAATGGATTTAACGTGATTTGGTCATGTTTGTTTGAAGTCTCTGGATTTCTAAATTCCTGAGATCGATAACTTTGTCTTATGAAATTGTGAAAAGTTCATTTGATTTATTAGTTCGCTGATTGAAATTTGTTTTTAATTCTCCACAACTTCTAAGAGAATGCATCAATCAAATCTGCATTTCTTTTTGAAGGAAAAATGAAGCATATAATAAAGATCTTGAGCCTGCTGGTAGCAATCTCTGCCTTCTGGATTGGTCTTTTGCAGGCTGCGATTGTTCCTCGAAGCCATACATGGTTGGTGAGTACTCATCAATCATGAAAATTATGTTCTTCTTTGATGGTTTCTTGCTCCTTTTGAAACTAGGATTGTGGTTCCGATTTGGTTAATGTCTCCGCCGGTTTCTTTTACAGCTTCCGATCTACTTTGTAGTATCTCTTGGATGCTATGGTCTATTAATGGTCGGACTCGGGCTGATGCAGTTCCCTACCTGTCCACAAGAAGCAGCTCTCTTGCAGCAGGTAATTTTCGGACAAGCTGTTTGTTTGCCAAATCTGTTTAGAGTAGTATAATCTAATGTTGTTGATTAACATTTCTTGAATCTTTGCTAATTCAGTGTCTTTTGTCTAATTGCGTCGGTTGCAGGATATTGCAGAGGCCAAGGACTTCTTCAAGCATAAAGGGGTTGATGTTGGATCGGATTGACACTATATCTTTTTTACGACCAATCTTTAGAAATAGTTATTGACAAAAAGACCTTAAATGTGCTGTTTGTTTGGATATTTATAAATTATAAACCGTTTTTCTTTGGCAAAGAGCCCATAACGCAAAAGCTTTAGAGATTGTAAAAGTCATAGAATCTGATGCAAGAAGAAAAATGAGTTACAGAGACAGTAGAGAAAAAGAGAGAGAGAATTGTTATAACATTTTTTTCTTAGACACGACTCTAGAATTCAAAATTTTCCCTACCGAAAATGTCTTAAGATCACTCAGGACAATCTTTATTAATTGATGAATTATTGTGATCACCGAGACACCAACATTAGCTCAAGCTTCTCCAATTAACACCAATCATACTTCATTCAAAAGAATGTTCTGCTTAGTTCTCAAACTTGGTCGATAATATCCTCATAGATTTAACTACACAAACTATACTAGATATAGAAGTACACTTCTTTTTTTTTGTTATTGGGGCATCTAACAAAAAGAAGGTAGACAGGAAAGACTATTGGGTATTGGCCATCCACTTCTTACAACAATAGACCTCACGGGTCATTGCTTGATCTTGAGAATGTGTGATTGCGTTTAAAGCTTTGGATTTCAATTTGGGAACTTTTTATTCTTCTTGAACGTTTTTTAGTTGTGTTACTACTTGTAACGCCCCCGACGGTCCATTCCGGTGAGTACACCCACGTCCTCTCTCGGGCCCGTGGGCCTCACCCTTGTCTGACGGTCGGTGCGTTATTTTTCCGGACCCCAATCGACTTATTTACTGACCATGCAATCATCACATGATCTTTCTCTGTGTTTTGGCCTCACTCACACGGTTTCGGGAATCATTTTTCGAAAGGTCACCCATCCTACTCCTACTCCAACATAAGCACCCTTAACTGTGGAGTTCTCTCGGGACCTGTGACCGAAAAGATAAGTGCACTTTGATGACATAGGTAGCCAAATCAATCCATTTAAACTTATTCAAAAGGGCTGGGCCCAGGTCGTTACACTACTAGTATGATAATTTTCTAAGCTGAAGATAGACTTTTCATGCGAAACTGGTAGATAATATATATGTAATAACCCTAGCAATGCCAAATAACCAACCAACTTTTTAAAGTATAATTAAACAACTTCAATAGGAATTTTCCAAGCTTTCACACTATATAATGTGTGAAGAAAATTTCAAAGAGGAGCAGACGCAAATTTAGATATTTTTAAACTAAAAAGTGTTTCTTAGGCAAACGCTCATAACGGCAAAAGCTTGTTCATCCAAGCATAATCGCAAAAGCAATAAGTAATATCTCTCTGTTTTTGTTTTTTCCTATCATTCTTCCTTGTCTAATCTAATGTCTAAGGATATGGTGACAAAATAGCAAGCAAAGTGATGAAACCAACAATAGCCTAAGGGTCTTTGAAACATTGTTACATCAGAGAAGACACTTTTGTGTTCTTCTCAGTAAGTTTTATAAATATAAAAGCCATAGAATCTGATGTGAGGGAACAAATGAATAACAGAGAGAGCTTGTTTATCTCTTCTTCTGGCCGCATTTGCCTGACTTGGAAGAAGTTGTAAGCCTGAGGTTTTTGCTTCTTCGCTTTTTGAGATTTCTGCTTCTGGATGCGTCGGTACCACACAACTAAAAGATGCAAACATTCTCGTGAATTGCTCTCAATGAGATATTAGATTGGATAAAAACAGAAAAAAATCTCAACCCAACAGTTACACATGGCCTAATACGTGACCAAACCAATATAAATTACACAGTTACGATTTCTGGGAAATTTCCAAGCATCGAGACTCCTAAAGCTGTCAAATGGGCGTGTCCCCGTCCAAATGGGCATGTCCAAATAAATATTCCTTTTTTTGGACAAATATGGTCACCCTAAAAGTCACCGTGTTCAAATATGACCAAGTCCAGTTGGACTGTCCGCGGTCAGTCCATATTTAGAGAAATCAATATGAAAATTCAACTTTGAATAGAATTCCAAGAATCCAGAATCAAAAAACTCAGAACTTAAATATCTTATTATGAAAATCAATGAAAAAAATCATCGGTAAAAACATTTTTGGCGATAAAAACATATGTTTCAATTTTTCTTCAAATCAACAAAAGTTACAAAAACAATAGAATTAAAAGTTCTTGAACTGTCCAATGACCATGCTGTCAGGCCCGCATTTGATCGCAGACAAATTTGGGCATAACCCTTTTGGACAGCTTTCCCATTTGGACATGACGATGGACAGCCCGCCCATTTGACAGTTGGAGAGACCCCTATACAATCGCGTATACAATCGCAAGAAGATAGTTTCTTCTACAAAATCTCACTCGATAAGTTTGAAACAAACACAAGAGAGACGAACCGAGATTTTACGTTTCGAGCTCACAAGAGGGTCCAAAGGCCAATCTCGTATGCCGAATAGTTTGTGCCGCCATGTCAGTTCACGAGGAGGAACCTCGAAGTGAAGTGAAAGGGAATGACAGAGCTCCATTCACCAAAATCACTTGGCAAATAATGGTATAGATAACGTCTATAATGCGTTACGTTTTGTAACGTATGCATGGTGTGTTGTACTAATGCGGTTATGGGCATATATTAATAGAATTACCGTATGATTTATAAAGCGGTGTACTATACGACGCCGGGCTCGGATTCATACTCACATAGATATGAATCAAATGTGAACGTAAAAGAATTTATACTTTCGAAAACTGAATTGAATGGTTATCTTAGTTTTTAGTTTTTTTATAGCCAAGTAAGGTAACTAATCATTTATAATTATTCCATTAACTCTCATTAAACAGAAATATATTGATCGGATTTTTGAATTTGATAAATAGGTAAAGTTGAGTTTCTTATATCCATCGACCACGGGACTTGACATGGACAAAGTCTTGAGGGCATTAGACTCGTTGTTGATGACGAACCATGTAACACCGCCTCTCCTCATATGAGATAACGTGTTAAACATTCAACTTTCCAACCAAATTATCACAACATTAACTCCAATTCAATACTCATTTCATAGATATAAATCCAAATAGTCTTGCAAATAACCAACTTAAACTTAAATAAATCATAATCAAGTCTTAAAACCAACTGAAAACCATTTGAAATAGAAAATTAAGTGTCACAAGGACCCCGAGGACCGAACTAAAGAACCAGTTCGCCACCATCACACGCCAATCACTCCTGCTGCTCCTGCTCACCTGCGCAAGGGGGAAAGGGATCTAACGACGGAAGGCAAAAGACTCAAGAAAACGGCGGCTAGGAATGGCGGAACGACGGCGGCTCTCCTCGGCGGCGGCGGTCTGCGGCGAAGATTAACGGCGGCAGTGGCTTGCTCGGTTAGGGTTCCTAGGTTCTATCTCTAAGTGCTTTGGGAGTTGTGATGGAAATCCTAACTCTCTAGCTCTGTTTATATAGGGAAGACTCTGGGAAAATCCTAATACCCTTTCCTCTCAGGCTTCTGACACATGGGCCTTTCCTTTCCCTGTTGGGCCTAGATCCAAAGCGTTACAATTCTCCCCTCTTTAGAGGAATTCACCCTCGAATTCTTGTAACCACCCTGCGATCCCCTCGCACCCTCAAAAAGTTCAGGACACCATTTCCTCATGTCATTTTCCTCTTCCCAGGTCTCCTCACTAATTACATCTCTTTCTCAACACACCAAGACCATCTGGGTTTCCTTCCCCTGAACGTCACTTGTCTGATATTCCTTTATCGAGACAGGCGTGCTTTGCACCCGGAGGTTTCCATTCACATCCACTGGCGGATCAAGTAGTATCAGCTCAGGCTCTCTAACTACCTTTCTCAACACAGATACATGGAACACATTATGGAAGTCAAACAACTCTTGTGGCAAATCCAATCGATATGCCACATTGTCAACTCTCTCAATAACCATATATGGTCCCATGTACCTTGGCTTAAGCTTTTTCAGCTTCCTAATCTCTTTCACACCGGTGAAGGTTCTCATTTTCAGGTAGACCTCATCTCCAACTGAAAACTCTAAATCTTTCCTACGCTTATTGGCATAACTCTTCTGAAGGTCGTGGGCTTCCTTAAGTCTGTCCTTAAGCAATTCCACTTGCGTAGCCGTCTCCTTGACCATGTCCGGCTCTAGTTCACGTCGCTCACCCACCTCAGTCCAACAGAGGGGAGTGCGACACGGTCTACCATACAGAGCCTCGTATGGAGACATACCGATACTCGAGTGATAACTGTTGTTGTAGAAAAACTCAGCTAACGGTAAGTACTCGCCCCACATCCCCGCCCAGTCAAGAACACACGCCCGGAGCATCTCCTCGAGGGTCTGAATCATCCTTTCCGATTGTCCATCCGTTTAGAGGTGATAGGCAGCACTGAGGTGAACCTTAGTTCCTAATGCTTTCTGAAAAGCCTGCCAGAACATCGATGTGAACTTCGGATCACGATCTGACACTATGCTGACTGGAACTCCATGCAGCCTCACTATTGAATCTAGATACTTCTGAGCTAAACGATCGGCTCCATCCGTCTTTCTAATAGCTAAGAAATGCGCAGACTTGGTAAGGCGGTCCACGATTACCCAAATCGCATCCTTATACCCAGTAGTCTGCAGCAGTCCGGTGACAAAATCCATAGTTACCATGTCCCATTTCCATTCTGGTAGTGGTAAGTTCTGGAGTAGTCCGCTTGGAACCTGATGTTCTGCTTTCACTTGCTGACATGTCTGACACTGTGATACCCAGATAGCGACATCCTTCTTCATACCGTCCCAGTGGTAGTACCTCTTCAAGTCCCGGTACATCTTAGTGCTTCCCGGATGGATAGCAAACCGTGACTGATGAGCTTGGCGCAGGATCTCGTCCTTCAGATCCTTTACCCTCGGAACACAAACCCTATCACAGAATAGGTAATTTCCATCGAGCGCAACGCGGTACCCATCCACCTTGCGGTCAATCAACCTTCTGAGTGCATGGTCGTCCTTCTGAGCCTCGCGGATCCGTTCCAATAGGTCCGCTTGACCCACGGCTTCCAAACCGTTGGTCGGCTCACCGATGGTAGTGGCGCACAGGCGCAGGCTGGCTACCATCGAGACTAGCTCCTCAGCTTCCCTAGCAACTGATACATCTGCCTTTCGTCTACTCAGGGCGTCCGCCACTTGATTGACTTTCCCGGGATGGTAGACGATATCCAAATCGTAGTCTGCCAATAACTCTACCCACCTGCGCTGTCTTAGATTTAGGTCCCCTTGATTAAAGATGTACTTAAGACTCTTATGGTCAGTAAACACTTGCACCTTCTCTCCGTACAAGTATGAACGCCAAATCTTAAGAGCAAATACTACTGCTGCTAACTCTAAATCGTGAGTGGGGTAATTGACCTCATGCTTGCGCAGTTGCCGTGAGGCATATGCGACCACCTTCTCCTCTTGCATGAGCACGCAAACAAGTCCAGTCCCCGATGCGTCTGTATACACCATGTATAGTACACATGTCCTTGGTAATACCAAAACGGGGGTATCGGTCAAACATCTCTTCAGATCTGCAAAACTCTTGGCACAAGCTTCCGTCCATTGGAACTTGACATCCTTACCTGTTAAGGCTGTCAATGGCTTGGCCATGCTTGCAAATACTTTCATGTACTTCCTGTAGTACCCAGCCAAACCCAAGAAACTACGGACCTCAGTAGCACTTGTCGGCGCAGGCCAGTTGGTAATAGAAGTGATCTTTTCCGGATCCACCGCTACACCGGCTTCAGATACTACATGGCCTAGGAATCTGATCTTCCTCTGCCAGAAGCTGCACTTACTGAACTTCGCAAACAACTGATGCTCCCTCAACTTCTCCAGAACGATCCGTAAATGCCTGTCGTGCTCCTCTTTACTCCTGGAGTAGACTATGATGTCGTCAATGAAGACAATCACGCACTTATCCAAGTGTTCGCAAAAAAAGTCATTCATCAACTTCATAAAGACAGCAGGCACGTTAGTCAGTCCAAATGGCATAACCACGAACTCGTAATGACCATAACGCATCCGAAATGCGGTCTTCTTCATATCCTCCTCTGCAATGGGTATCTGATGATATTCTGACGCAAGATCGATCTTCGAGAACCAAGAGGCTCCCTGCAGCTGGTCCAACAGCTCATCGATCTGCGGAAAAGGGTACTTATTCTTAATAGTCACCTTATTCAAACTTCTGTAATCAATACAAAGTCTGAAGCTACCGTCCTTTTTCTTCATGAATAGCACAGGTGCTCCCCATGGCGAGCTACTTGACTGGATAAGCCCTTTATCCAACAAGTTCTGAAGCTGCTTCTTCAGCTCAGCCATTTCTGCAGGTGCTAAACGATAAGGAGCCTTTGATACGGGCACCGTCCCGGGCTCAACTTCAATCGTAAAGGCGTCACTCCGCGTTGGAGGCGGTCCTTGCATTGGCTCGAATACGTCTGCATATTCAGTAGCTACAGGAATCGCACCAAGATCTGCCACAACTTCCTCTTCTACCATCGAAATGGTGGCCAGATATGCTTCATGCCCCTTCCCCAAAACCTCTTCTGCTTGCAACATCGAGATGATTCTGACTCCTGACTTCAACTGAACGCCTTGGAACGTTATCCAACGATCCTCCTTGGGAATCCTGACCCTTGCCTTGTGACAGTCCAAAGTCGCACGGTATCGGGTCAGCCAGTCCATTCCCAAGATGACCTCATAGTGGTTCAGCTTCATTTCTATGAGATTCCAAGGCAAATCCACACCTTCCAATGTTATGGGGACTTTAACGTGCACTCCCGTGGATTGTACCAGCTCGGTTCCAGCCGTCTGGATCCCCTTGGACTTCGGAACACAGGTTCCCTTAAACGTCCAAACCCTCACTATCTCCGGACAAACGAAGCTATGGGTAGCTCCCAAGTCGAACAGAGTGTGAGCTGTTATGCCTCCAACGAGGATCGATCCTACAGGGTTTCTACTTCTAAGGCTCTACTCTACAAACACACAACCAACACACAGAACTTAAAACTTCTAAACTATAACAACTAATCACTTACCAGCGATCGGTTCCACACCAGCGTGGTCTCCTGCCATGAACAAACGCGGTCCAGGGGCGTGTCTCTTTGGTGCTGGCGGTAGCTGTTCCTGATTGCCTCCTCTGTGTGGTACTAGCATTCTACAGTCCCTTGCATTATGTCCAACCCGTCCACAGCGGTAGCACGACTCCACTGGCGCTACAGCTGGACAATTCCGAGCCATATGGCCCAGTTGGTTGCACCTGAAGCATGTCGTTCCACGACACGCTCTGTGGTGGTACTTCCCACACCTGTTACACGGATGCGATGGTCCGTTCCTTTGGTTCGCATTATCCCAAGTTCGCTTATGGGTTTCCGTCCCCATAGCGGCTTTAGCTTGGGTATTCCGTGCAACCTTCTGCTCCTCTTCCATTCCAATCTCCTGAGTTGCAGTCGTTTCCACGAGGTCAATCATACTGTCATACCTTCTTATGGAGCAGCGATTCTTGAGTTCAACTCGTATTCCCCTAAGGAAAAGTCGGATCAACTCTTGCTCTCCTGGGTGTTGACCAGCAAATCTCCTCAAACGACTGAACTCCTCACTCACGTACGGTCTTGCTTCCCTGACGCAAGTTTTGGAATGCATTCACCATCTTTTCCATAGCCTCGCGAGGAAAGTACTTACGGGAAAATTCCGTCTTGAAATCTTCCCAGGTGAGTTCATATCGTCCCTCAGCCTTCTCCACAAGACCTTCCCACCATACCAGCGCCTCGTCCTTCGGGTACTGGACGGTCAGGTCTCTGCGGTATGCTAGCGGACACCTTGCTCCATCCAGATTCCTCTCCAACTTCTTTTTCCAATTGTCTGAGGCAGTAGGATCGCTCTTACCCACAAACATCTCAGTTCCCATGAGACGAACGTGATTCATAGCCTCCCAATAGGTCGGTACAGGCTCCCTGTCCTGCCCACGACCCAAAGGTGGTGGTGGGGTAAGTGTACCTCCACTCGCGGCTCATCACAGCACGGATTGGCACTTCCATACACTCCTTCCGCATTGAAATTTCCACGAAGAGGATTTCCATACCTCTCGCGGTACCTCAACAGCTCTTCTCTTTCAGCAGCTGCCTCTGCAGCTCGAGCCTGCTCTGCAATGCGAGTTTTCTCAGCAATGTGAGCCTGCTTAGCCACACGAGTTTCCTCTGCAATACGCGCTTGCTCAGCCACACGCGCCTGCTCTTCCCGAGCCTGGGCGGCGGCACGGTCCTGTTCCGCAGCTAAAGCCTGTTGTGCAGCTAAAGCTTGAGCATGTGCTTCCTCTGCCTGCCCCCTGGCACGAGTCCGCCCGGTATTGCCTCCATCCACACTTCCTGTTGAAGTGGTTTGGGTTCCTTCCTCACTCGCACGGCGTGCTGCAGCCCTAGTCAAACGCTGTCCCTTTGGTGGCATATATTCACAAGAATATGTAATCAGAATCGAGTCCTCCGATTCGATTAACCACAAATAATGCAGATACAGTAGACACTAGACATGTAGACAACAGATGAAGACGGTAGACACAATGTAGACTGTAAGATAACTAAAAATACTAACTTACTGAGCCTGGAGAGCAGAGTGACGTGGTGTGATGATGCTGTTTTACTTTTGAAAACCCCAACCCACTTTTAAAAACTTTTGAAAACGGTTTCTACTTTGAAAACATGTTTGCAGGGTCAGAACCGGTTTGACTAGTAACCTTGGCTCTGATACCAAACTTGTAACACTGCCTCTCCTCATATGAGATGACGTGTTAAACACTCAACTTTCCAACCAAGTTACCATAGCATTAACTCCAATTCAATACTCATTTCATAGATATAAATCCAAATAGTCTTGCAAATAACCAACTTAAACTTAAATAACTCATAATCAAGTCTCAAAACCAACTGAAAACCATTTGAAATAGAAAGCTAAGTGTCACAAGGACCCCAAGGACCGAACTAGAGAACCAGCTCGCCACCATCACACGCCAATCACTCCTGCTGCTCCTGCTCACCTGCGCAAGGGGAAAAGGGATCTAACGACGGAAGGCAAATGACTCAAGAAAACGGCGGCTAGGAACGGCGGAACGACGGCGACTCTCCTCGGCGGCGGCGGTCGGCGGCAAAGATGAACGGCGGCGGCGGCTTGCTCGGTTAGGGTTCCTAGGTTCTATCTCTGAGTGTTTTGGGAGTTGTGATAGAAATTCTAACTCTCTAGCTCTGTTTATATAGGGAAGACTCTGGGAAAACCCTAATATCCTTTCCTCTTGGGCTTCTGATACATAGGCATTTTTTTCCTGTTGGGTCTAGATCCATGGCGTTACAAACCAGCTGTGATTTTTTCTGGCGTGTCGGACAAAGAAGCTAAGAAGATGTTACTTGAAGGTTTCAAGATGGCAGATCTTCCGTCAAAGAAAGGCTATCTTCTTGTGACCGATAGGTCTCTTACTCTCTTACTCTCTTGTAAGCCCAAAAAATTACAAATTATGTTATATGAGTATATTGTATAGTAACGTTTATAACGTGTTAAATTACGTTTTGTAATGTATGATGTGTTGTACTCACGAGGGTGTGGCCTTATACTAATAAATATACCGTATGCTTCATAAAGCGGTTTACTATACCACATCGGAATCGGATCGAAAGTTAATCTTCCAAAAACTGAGTCGATTTTTAGCAAAAAAGAGAAAATTAAAAGCTGAGTCAATGAATCGAATGTGAATGTAAAAAATCTTATCTTTATATCCAAAAAGAAATCTGACTGGTTGAGACGAAAATTGCTACTTCAATCTAATGAATTCAACATCTTTTTACAAATAGTGGGAAGACTGAATTGCATTGGAAATTTAGAATGAACCACCCTTGGATATTAATATTATAGTATCTATGAAAGAACTAAAACACATTTCTATTGGAAATTAATGTGTTATTGGCTTCTGAATCTGTCGAGAAGATCAAAGAAGTGGCTCCATGGTTTCAATTACAACTCGTGGGAAGAGATCATGAAAACATCAGAGACATTAATAGTAGAAAGGAGCAACTAAAATGGAAACGCCTTCTAGCACTTTGGTAATGCAAAACATTGGAGTTTTATGTTGTAAGAAGAAACTATTGGGAGAAATGGTTAAGATGCCCTGTTGAAGAGTCTCTCCAACATTAATACGATAGAGGAAGCTAGTGAAATTGGTGGGACTAGCTATTGGAGTATAGAAAGTAGATACTAGAAGTTAATATAATCCCCGTAATCTCGTTCACATAATTACCATATATCTCCTAACGTTCATCTTCTTGCATGTATGGAGTCTTTTCTTTGTATGTACAGTATAATATTTATAAATTAATAGTTGATAAATTAATAATCACTACAAATTAATAAATTTAATCGGTCTCAAAGAGTTAGTTAACAATTTTTGATAAAATAATAAGATAATATTTTTAAAAAAAAACTCATATGTAATAATATAGTTTTAATAATTATATATTAAGATTAGATAAATTATATAATATAGTAAAATATAATTACATTGTTGTTTTAAGTTTATAAATGTTATTTGGTTGATCATTTAAATGCTGAACTTTTAAATTTCAGCCATTTTAAGCATCATTTTTCGTGTGATTCATTTAAATCACAAACTTTTCGTTGATCGGTGTTAAAATCATAAACTTATATTGACTCAATCATTTTAGACACGACGTTAACATCATTAACAGATTGACTAAACGCCGTTTAGTCAACGCCTGTTAGTGAATTCAATGTCATGCCTAATATGGCTAGTCAACGTAAGTTTGTGATTTAAAAGATAATCGATATAAAAGTTTGTGATTTAAACTGTCCACACAAAACTTAATGCTTATAATGGCTGAAATTTAAAAGTTTGGCATTTAAATGACATTTTTTTACTAAACGGTAACTTCTATTTTTAATTGAAAAAACATCTCAAACTTAAGATTATACAATGTGAAAGATTAAGAATCTTAAGAAGTTTGTAATTAGCAATAAAACTGATGAAAAAGCAGTTTAAACTTAACATATTGAGGTTCTTTGAGATAACACATGATTCACCTAACAATGTGATTTTCTAAACAAAACCCAAATAGTTCAAGATGGTAAGATTACTACAGTTTTCTCCCACAACTTGAAACTCAAATCTTTCAGTAAAATTGTGATCATGAGCGATAAATGATCACTGTTTTATGAATTTTATATTTACTAAACGTAAACCAAATTAATTTCTTATTATGATAGTGCTAACGAGGTAGAACAATTTTTTGTGTATTTGGCATCTTTGGAAAAGAAAAAAGAAAAATTATGAAACGTACACACTACACAAAGTAAATCTTTTTTATAGTTCAGTTATATAAATAACTAAATGTGAAAGCTATCGTAATAATAGAGACATTAGTCTCGATAGTCTTTTATAATTTATGGATTGCACTCAATTAGTCATTTTTTTATCACAATCTTTCGTAAGATTTGCATTCTTAGAAAGTCAATAGATGTGGTTAAATTGGTTTTTTAAGTTAAACTCAATCTTTTCATTTTTTGTTGTTTTGGTGTAATGTAAATTTAATTTACATTTAAATATATATTTTAATTAGTTTGAATTTACTTGGTTTTGTAATTATGTAAACTGACGAAATTGAAGTTCAGTTAGTAGAAAGAAAAGGAAAATGCCATTTAAATGTCAAACTTTTAAATTTTAGTCATTATATGCATTAAGTTTTGCGTGGACAGTTTAAATCACAAATTTTTATATCGATTATCTTTTAAATCACAAACTTATGTTGACTAGCCATATTAGGCATGACATTGAATTCACTAACAGACGTTGGCCAAACGGCGTTTAGTCAATCAGTTAGTGATGTTAACGTCGTGCCTAAAATGGCCGAGTCAATATAAGTTTGTGATTTTAATATCGATTAATGAAAAGTTTGTGATTTAAATGGATCACACAGAAGATAATGCTTAGAATGGCTGAAATTTGAAAGTTCAGCATTTAAATTACCTTTTTCCCTCTTCCAAATTCATTGTTATGATATTTTCTGAATTAATTTAACATTGTTGAAAATATTAGTTTTTGTATTTTGATTAATATTAAGAATTATAACCAAACAAAAATTCTATAAATTAATAAAATTTTAATATATTAATTAATTAATAATTATTGATCTATGAATTAATTAATAACTCTATAAATTAATAAAATTTTGAAGTTCCAACATTATTAATTTATAAACAATTTACTGTATACAATATTATATACAACAATAACATAATCCATTTCCATATTCTAATATGGTATCAGAGCCTATCAGTTCTAGAGATCTAATCTCTTTGCTATTCTTTGTTCTTTTGTTCGTCTATTCTTCTTCTTCTATTTTCTGTTCGTAAATTTCTGATTCTTATTCATCTCAAATCTCAAAATCCTTCACTCTGTGTTCAACATAGAAGATCCTCGAAGCACACTCCTCTCATTAAACATGTCTAGTGTGACAAAATTCACTGACCAAAATTACCTAATGTGGGGTCGTCAAGTTCGAGCTCTGTTCGAAGGTCATGAATACAACAATTTATTGACAGATCCGAAAGCGCTCCTCTTCCCACCATCCTCATTGCTGGTGTTACCTCTCCAAATCCCGCATATTCTCCTTGGAGACGTCAAGACCGGGTTCTCTTCAGTGCACTTATCGGATCGATATTTTATCTGTCCAATCAGTGGTGTCAAGCACCAACACGACAAGGAAAATCTGGGATACCCTCTGTTGGTACTGGGCCTAGCCAAGGCCCATCTAATCAGCTCGGCCCAAGATCAGCTCGGCCCAAGGAGAAGAAGCGATCTTTGATCCAGATTCAAGGTTAAAGCCCAGGAGTATCAGCTCGGCCCGGGCTCGAGATTGAAGCCCAGATCGGCCTAAATCCGGATAATGAAGCCCAGCTCGCCCCAAGTCGAAGGGGGAAGCCCAACAAGGTCAATTTCGTCAAAAACACCCAGCGAAGCCACCGCCCTAATTTGCTATAAATAGGACCGTACGCAGTACGAAAAACGCATTCATTACTCCGGATTTTACGGAATTAAGCTTTAACACGCGTTGTAATAGCTTCTCCTTTTTGGAGGTCGGCTTTCGTGTTAGAGCTTCTCGCTCGGGATCCCAGTTTTTGGGAACCCTCTTTTCAGTACTTTTGACGAGTCCGTTCTGTAATCTTTCGATTCTTGTTATCAATAAAATACGAATTATCCAAGGTTGAATATAAGGTTCACCAGTTGGCGCTCCAGAGAGGGTGATTCAGGTTTTAAAGATAACAAGCCAAGATGGCAGAACAGATTCCATCCGCAGTCGGCCCGCCGACCTCCTCCATGTCGCCCGCGACTACTTCCACCACATCACCTGCGTCGACCTCATCGATATCGCTCTTGCCGACCTCCATGGTGTCATCCCTGCCGACTCCTTCGCCTTCCCCTACGGCATCGCTTTTACCGACTTCATTTGCACCACTTATGTCGAATTCCGTAGCACTTCCCATGCCGACCCCACTGATGTTGGAGGAACGCAGTCCAATGACGTCTCTAGAGCAATCATATGCACGGCCGACCTCAATGGCTTCTGCCTACCGCACGTACACTCCGCCCACCGGACCGGTCTTTCTGGCAAGGTCAACGGGATCAGTTCCTGCAACTAGACCTTCCCTCACCACAACAAACGCCCCAAGTCCGACGATGTCCCCAAAAAATCCCCTGGCACAGCCTGACGTGTCGAGCCTACTCCAAATGCTCATCGCCCAAATAACCGAGAGCACGCGTGGAATGAACGAGAGACTCGACGACCTGGCTACGGTGCAACACGTTTGCCACAACAGGATTGGCGAGCTCCACAATCGAGACGACGAGCAGACGCCGGCCGCAACCGCTTTCGCTCCACGTCTACAACGAGCATTATTTGAAGACTTGGACGCTAGTCCAAACGAGCAGGCCGACCGGCCCCAGACAATCGTCCGAGAACGAGCAAACCAAAGACATTCAGGAAACGATGGCGTCCGAACCCTAGAGCAGCCGAGCCCGCCGGAGGCCACCATCAGCAACCTCAATCGCCAGGGGCAACGACTAAACAGCGAATTCGAAGCAATAAAAGCCCAACTACAACGGATGAGCTCCCAGGTTCATCAGGCAAAAAGCTCGGCCCTGGAACTCGACTGCGTGCTAAAGGAAGCCCAGAACACCATACAACGGCACAACAGATCTATTTACGAAAAATATAACCAATTTCCCAGCTCGCCACCCGGGAAAGGTTGAGGTAACACCATACGACGGCACAACAGATCCCACAGGATTCATACAGTCTTTCACAATTGCCATGGGGCGAGCCCAATTCCAACTACATGAACGCGACGCGGGATACTGTCAGCAGTTTGTCGAGAACTTGACCGGCGCCGCCCTGAATTGGTTCTCCCGACTGAAAGCCAACTCAATAGACAGCTATGAAGATTTGTCGTTGGCATTCCTTCGATATTATTCAATGTATATCGAGCACAGAGCTCGCGAATCCGACCTTTACACACTCCGCCAGGGCTCGAAAGAATCGTTGCGGTCGTACATAGGCAAATTCAAGAATATCGTCTCCAGATTGGTTGTGTCCGACACCGCGCTCCAAAACAGACTTTGGTTCGAATCCAGCTTTTACGAAGAACTGAAAAAGAACAGACCGAGCAGCCTAGAGGACACACTCCATCGCGCGACAATCTTCATCGAGATCGAAGAAGAAAGGGCCGAAAAGACTAAGAAGTATGCTGCCCAAAAAGCGTCGACCCCGAAAGAAACACCCAAGGAGGAGTACTACGAGCCACGACAACACTACGACAGCAGTTACAACCACAACAAAAATAACCGAGCTTCCACTTTTGCTGTCACTGGCGCACAAACCAACTCGCAACGTCCCAGCAGGTCGAACAAGTACGTCCGAGGCCAGAACGATTCGTCCGGAGGATCCAAATCATAATGTGACTTCCACAAGATATTCGGACATTCCACTGAAGAATGTCGAGCATTACAAAACACCCTGATGACACGATTTAAGGAAGACCTCAAGGAGTCTGGGAGTGGCACTTCCCAACAGCCCGCCGACCAAACCAAGAATGCTCAGCCAAAAAACGAAGGCGAGCGTTTCCGACTAGCCCAGGTAGAGGCCAAGAAATCGCCGACCGACGCAACAACAAATCAACAGGCCGGCCCTATTGATTCGGACATGGAGCCACCAATGCGCAGGCGAGACGATCAGGAAAAGGGAAATGGCCAAGGTCCTCTGAGGCGAAGGATTAATATGATCATGGGGGGGATTCCGTCATGCAGAGATTCAGTACGATCAATCAAGAACTACGAAAGGAAATCTACCGCGGTCCAACTTTGGAGACGCAACCCCGACGATGAACTCAAAATCGGTGCCGACATATCCTTTGACGAAACTGATATCGATGGACTCCACACACCTCACAACGACCCCCTGGTCATCGAACTCAGAATCGGAGACTGTGAAGTATCTAGGGTCTTGGTCGACATTAGAAGCACCGTCGATCTAATGTTCAAAGAAACGTTGCAACGAATGGAGATGCAAAAATACAAATTCAAGGCCTGCGTAAGGCCATTGACCGGATTTGGCGGGGACCAAACTATGACCATCGGAACAGTTAAGCTCCCAGTATGCGTTGGAAGAATCACCAAGATAGTTAAATTCGTGGTCATCGACAAACCGGCGATTTACAATGTAATCCTGGGAACACCTTGGCTGCATGAAATGAAGGCGGTACGGTCCACTTATCACCAATGCCTCAAGTTCCCGACGACGGACGGCGTCTTCACGGTCTGTGGAAATCAACGTTTAGCGAGAACATGTTTTATCACCGAGCATAAGATCAGAAAGGCGGCCCAAACATGCCTAGTTGTAACAAACGTACGGAACGAACTTCCACCACCCGACGATCAGCAGCGAGAAAGCGTCATGCAGGTTAACATCAACCCACAAGATCCCGAGAGATGCGTCGACATTGGAACGGAAATAAGTGACGACCTGCGTGAACGGCTCGTCGAATTTCTTCGTCAAAACGTCTCAACTTTTGCTTGGACCGCCAAAGATATGAAAGGAGTTCCACCGTCTCTCGTTCAACACGAGTTACAAGTCGATCCAACGTACAAACCGATCAAGCAAAAGCGGCGCAAGCTTGGTCCAGAAAGAGCACAAGCAGTTAACGATGAGGTAGAGCGATTGTCTAAGGCAGGATCAATCATGGAAGTCCGATACCCAGAGTGGTTGGCTAACCCGGTGGTCGTCAAAAAAAAGAACGGAAAGTGGAGAGTCTGCGTCGACTTTACCGACCTCAACAAGGCATGCCCCAAAGATAGTTTTCCTCTTCCCTATATAGACAGACTCGTAGAAGCAACGGCCGGGAATGAACTCTTATCATTCATGGACGCTTTTTATGGGTACAATTAAATTATGATGCATCCCGACGACCGAGAAAAAACCTCTTTTATCACAGAGCGCGGAACGTATTGCTACAAGGTCATACCGTTCGGTCTGAAAAACACCGGCGCCACCTATCAACACCTCGTCAACCGGATGTTCGCCGAGCAACTAGGAGACACTATGGAAGTATATATCGACGACATGCTCATCAAGTCAGCCAACACCGACGATCATATCGACAATCTCGCACGATGCTTCAAAAGCCTCAATGAGTACGACATGAAGCTAAACCCGGCCAAATGCACATTCGCTGTTAAATCGGAAGAATTTCTGGGCTATCTCGTCACCAAACGGGGAATCAAGGCCAACCCCAAAAAGATCGCCGCGCTCCTCGAACTGCCCTCCCCGAAGAACACGAGAGAAGTACAGCGTTTGACGGGCAGAATCGCAGCCCTTAAGAGGTTTATCGCTCGATCAACAGACAGGTGCCTACCTTTCTATCTGCTCCTGCGAGGAAACAAAAGGTTTGAGTGGGACGATAAATGCGAAGCGGCTTTCCAACAACTCAAAGAGTACCTATCGACTCCGCTTGTGCTGGCAAAACCTGAACTCGGCGAAACTTTGTACCTCTACGTCGCGGTCGCTCAATCCGCAGTTAGCGGTATCTTAGTCAAAGAAGATCGCGGCGAGCAGAAGCCAATTTTCTACGTCAGCAAGTCACTCGACGACCCCGAGACAAGATATCCAACACTGGAGAAGTTAGCCTTGGCAGTAGTCACCGCAGCCAGAAAGCTGCGGCCATATTTCCAGTCCCACTCCGTCACCGTCTTGTCGAATCACCCCTTACGAACAATCCTACACAGTCCAAGCCAATCCGGCCGAACGGCCAAATGAGCCGTCGAATTAAGCGAGTACGACAACGACTACAAGAACAGAACGTGCGCAAAATCCCAAGTTCTCGCCGACTTCTTGATCGAGCTCCCGCCCGGGGCTGCCGGTGAAGACCTCCCAACTAAGGAGATATGGTCTTTGTACGTCGATGGCTCGTCATCTCGCAACGGGTCAGGAGTCAGAGTCAGACTTATATCTCCATCAGGGGAAATTCTCGAGCAATCTTTTCGACTCGAGTTTGCGGCATCCAATAACGAGGCGGAATACGAAGCGCTCATCGCCGGCTTGCGTCTAGCAAAAGCAATAAGAGCGAGCCAAATTCAAGCATTTTGCGACTCGCAGCTTGTAGCGAGCCAGTTCAACGGGGAATACGAGGCGAAGAACGAACGCATGGACGCCTACCTCAAAGTCGTCCAAAATCTCGCCAAAGACTTTGGTACCTTTACGCTAACCAAAATTCCGCGGAGTGACAACTCGCCGGCCGACGCCCTCGCCGCACTTGCTTCCACTTCCGATCCAGACCTGCGGAGACTCATTCCCGTCGAAATCATACCCAAACCAAGCATAGAACTGGCGAAAGGGGATCTTGACGACGCAGACCAAAGCAGCCGCAAGCCGATGGACGACCTCGTTTCCGAACCAAACGTGGAGCAAGCCCAAGGAATATAAGCCCAAGAAAGCACGATCAGCCCATTACACTCTTCTGGATGACACTCTCTGCCGTTGGAGCGCATCGCGAGTCCTTCTGCACTGCGTCCCCACCGGTGAAATCCAAGGCGTCATGAAAGAAACGCATGAAGGAGCAGGAGGCAACCACTCCGGAGGATGAGCACTAGCACTAAAAATAAAGAAGCACGGACTATTTTGGCCGACCATGATCACAGACTGCAAAAAATTCACTGCTCGCTGCGAAAAGTGCCAACGACACTCCCCGACGATCCGTGTACCATCAGAATTATTGACGGCGTCCACAGCCCCTTACCCTTTTATACGCTGGGCGATGGACATTATCGGACCACTCCCGAGATCGCTGCAGAAGAGGTTCGTACTAGTGATGACAGACTACTTCACGAAATGGGTTGAAGCAGAAGCGTACGCTAAAATCCTTGCAGCCGACGTCCAGAAGTTCGTCTGGAAATTCATTATCTGCAGGCACAGCCTCCCGTACGAGATCGTCACTGACAATGGTTCCCAGTTCACCTCAGGCATATTTGAAGATTTCTGTGCAAAGTGGAAAATTCGGCTAAATAAATCAACCCTGCGGTACCCATAGGATAATAGACAAGCTGAAGCAACGAACAAAACAATTCTCGACGGCCTCAAAAAGCGCCTCGACGCAAAGAAAAGCGTCTGGGCAGACGAACTCGATGGAGTGTTATGGTCGCACAAGACCTCGCCCCGACGATCGACAAACAGGATCCGCTTCAACCTATCGCACGGAATGGAGGCCATGTCGCCAGCCGAAGTAGGAATCTCATCCCTTCGACACACAATGATGGCTCAAAACGAGGCGCTCAACGACAAACTCATGAAGGATCACCTCGACCTACTGGAAGGAGATCGGGACCAAGCGCTACTGAGAATTCAGAACTATCAGCAACTCGCGGCGCGGTACTACAACAAGAAGGTTCGAGGTCAGCATTTCACCAAAGGCGACCTCGTGCTTAGCAAAGTTTTTGAGAACACGCGAGAACCAGACGTAAGAAAACTCGGCGCCGGATGGGAAAGACCCTACATCATATCCAAGGTCGTCAAACCAGGGGTCTTTAAGCTGACAACGATGGCGGGGGAAACAATCCCAAGGTCATGGAACGTGATGCACATCAAGAGATACTACTATTAAAGACGTCGGTCATCCTTTGACCACTCAAAAAAAAGGATGGGGGAGAGGAATGAGAACTACGGTCGGCTTGATCCCTCACTTGGGTAAGTAGGCAGCCTTTTCGGAGGTCCAGCGGTAAATATAAAAAATATATATAAAAAGGGATAAAAAAGAAGAGTGACGAACCACGCCGCCTCCACAACCCAACGCCACGGTACCATCCTGACAAAATCAACGACCCCGAGTACGCCGACACTATAGTCCGGCACCATGATAGCGCCTCCGCAACCCGACGCCGAGACACCGCCCCAACAACTCGACGACCTGAGCACACCAATCCTGCAGACCGATGTCGTGATACCACCTCCGCAGCTCGGCAACTCTAACTCGGACGAACGAGCATGCCTCTCCTCCACTTCAACAACATATATATAAAACATGTATATACGCTCCCGAAGCTATCTACTTAATGCGAACTACGATCGGCTTGATCCCCATGTAGGGGTACGTAGGCAGCCTTTTCGAAGGTCCAACTATTATTTAATAAAAATCATATTAAGTCGCCAATCTATTCTCCAATTTTTACGTGACCCCACCGCCAAAACACATTGACACCCTGGCCAGGTGATCAATTCTATAAGAAGAATTACGCGTCTTCCAATGACGCAGTGGTAAAATAATCCACACCTTTGATACTAAATTTTTTTAGTTCATCGGCGCATAAGCCAGGCTCAGTTCCGCAAAATCTAAACGGGATGAGCCGAGCCCAGTCTCGCTCCCAGATTTAACAAAGCCATGTCCCGACCTGCATAAAGAAATCAAAACGAACGAGTAAACCGACCACTTCGTATGTTGCAATTTCAATTTCGGAAAACAATGACACCATCAGGTCAAAGAAGGAAGCAAAGGGTTCGCTCTTTGACATAACAATACATCAGAGTCTCAGCATAACAGAAAGGGATCACAGCAAAATAACAACAAAATAACCAAGGCAGAGGATCATGAACCACAAAGATCCGAAAGATACAAAAAAGGAATCCGACAAGGTGCAACCGAAACAAGCAAAACAGAGTTACGAGTACAAATCCTCAAACTAAAAACGACAAAGTGGAAACAGCGATGCAACGCCGACAAACGAGAAACAACTAGGGCCCCTTCACACCGGGGGACCTAAGAGAAGAGATATTCGTAGAAGCGAGGCCTACCGACATACTCCCGTACTGATCCGCCGGGGCCTCCACCGGCAAAGGGGAAGTCAAGAGCGCCATCCAGTCGCTAACCGAACCCACCACAAAGTCGCTATCCTGAATGTCTTCAACCCCCAACTCCAAGGCCGTCTCCTTGGCAGAATCCCTCTCGCCTTCCAACCTGGCCATCGTGCCCTCGAGGAGAAGAGTCTTATCACTCACCAACGTAGTGAATGCATCAAAAACACCTGAAGCCGAAGGACACACATGTACATCAAACGATGAAACAAAAACTGCGATGATAAGTACCAAGCATTCACTCGATAATGTAAAACTATAAGGATTACCTTTAGCCATCGTGTATGCGGAAACATCAGCATGAACCGCCTCGTTACTCTAGTATAACCGCTCGAACTTGCCCACCTTGTCGCGATACTCTGGAATAACCAAGTCGAGGACGCGTCTTCTTTCGAACACCGTGGCGTCGTCTCTCTCCTTCCTGATCCTAGCCAGATCCGACTTCAGGTCGCGATAATGATTCCTTGCCTTCTCCCAACTCTCCTTATGACCAGCAGCCTCTTCACGAGACGCCTTGAGCTTCTCCTCGGCCTCGAGCGCCCTCTTCTCAGCCGCCTTCAACTTCTCGACCGCTTCGGCTGTCTCCCGCTCGGCCGCCTTTCGCTTCTCGACCGCGGACACTCTGGCTCGTCGCTCAACATCAAGTGAGCCTTCTAGTTTGCGCATCTCTCGGCGCAGCAAGAAGTCAAGCTGGTTAGTACTCGCCGTCATCTGCCAAAAAAAATCAACAAAACAGAGACGGACCTCGACATCAAGCACACGAAGAGAAGGAGGAAAATGAAAAAGAACATTAGAAGAAATACCTGAAGAGTAGAAGCAGCGATCGCCTGGTAAATCTTCGCCCCGACTGCATCAGCATCATAAGGAGCATACTCTTTGTCGGAATGACTGATCTTCTGGTATAAGTCAACGCAAGCATCCGGGTTGGAGGCGAACAGATCAGTCCCATCATACTGATACGAAAAAGAGTAGTCCCTGCCATCCTCGACCACTTCGCTAGGCCCGCCGACCATGTTGGCCGCCTCGCCGAAGGCACCATCCACGTTCGCTGACGCTCCCTTACCTGCAGAAAGCGCGTACACCATCGGGCGCTCTTCGCGCTGCACCGGGGCAACAGCACCGAGAGTAGAACCCTCAGGACGACCCGAGTCTTTCCCAGAAAGAGCCTCGCTGACCTTGCCCTTTCCCACGGTATCCTTCACCCGCACAAGACGAATCAGAAATGACTTGCTCCTCGCGTCTCTCGCCTCCATCTCGGCCGGCCTATTATCCTTCTCCCCAACTCTCCGAGCAGCTGAAGACGAGCTGACCGCATTTCTAGAGGATGCCAACGGAGCCTTCTTGCCAGAGAACTTAGGAACATTCAACAACCGCTTCTCCATCTTTCCTGTCCCGTCGAAATGAACTGCGAAACAAAAGCAAATTTTTAAAACAAAAGGGAGGGAGAAGAACTCGCTATAAAAAGAAACGCGTCAAACAAATACTTGTAATCCCGCGACAAAACTCTCTAGCCCTCCGAGCCTCAACAATCGTAAACCACTGCTGAGCTCCCAACTATCGAATCCTCGCAAGATCCTCCTCGAAACCCACGGGACGTTCCTCGCCGACCGGATGGAAAACTGCATACGAAACAAACAAATATCAACTAAGTAACATCGAAAACGGCAGCAAGAAAAATCACTAAGTATATCAAATTCAGGACTCCATTGATCCATGAATGTCCTACTATCGCCACAGCAAACTAACGCCGAATTCTCTCGGGCATAGAAATAACGTCCCCACCAGGAATGGGACTTGCTCGGAACATCAGTCACCACCTTGTTTCCTGGTTTCATATTCAAGGCAACCGTTCGCTAAGCCCCTTTGGTATTCCAAACCACACTCGATATCTCTTCAAAGAAACGAAGACTCATATCAACGCCACACGACTCCGCCACTATGATCGCCCCAACCATGCTCCGGATCGCACCCGGACAGAGCTGAGTCAATGCAATCTCCCTAGCCTCGCAATAATCCAACAAAAGCTTCGGCAGCGGAAACCATAACTGGCAATGCTCGAACCAAAACTCATAGAGACAGATCCAACCCGGAGGAGGGGTCCAAGGACGCTCGTTCGCACCAGGAACTCTAAACTCCAGATCAGAAACCCCACAAGCATACTGAATATCCTCCAAAGACTGCGCCGACGACTTAGATCGAGGAAACTCGTCACCCGAAGACAGTAAGGGAGACCCAGGCTCCGCGGACCCTACGTCAGGACGAGCCTAAACGATGAGCTCACTGCCAGCATCACCAACGTAACCGAACACCCTGCTCGCCATAGGAGTGTTAATATCTGCGGCGGAACTATCCGGAACCAATCGGAAGAATCGAAACCACATCCGGTCGTCCCGTAGTCCGCGGCTGAACGCCTCTCGGAAGATACATCCTACCCATCTGAAAAAAAAAGAATAAAGCAACTAAGTTAAAAAAAATAAAGGAAGGGGGGGAGGGGGGGGGGGGGGGGGGGGGGGGGGGGGCGTGGGGAATGGCCTACCTAGGATTTGGTCTACCTAAAAACCTTTGCCTACCTAAAAACCTTGCCTACCTAAAATCTTCGCCTACCTAAAAATATTTGCCTACTTAAAATCAGCTACCCAAAAGAATCGGCCTATCCAGAATTCCACCACCAAAAGCCAAGATAGCTAACTCACAAACAAAGAATAAAGATTGCCAACCTGAGATATATGCCGAGCCATCAGGTAAAAAGCAACGCCGACCTGCCCGAGTCGAGTGATGACCGACCTAAAATCAGATAACAAACGCCGACCTGCACCACCTCCATGGAGTGCCCCTACAACTAAGAGAAAACAGAGCCAAATCGTATCAAAACAGCATCGAAATCTACCAAGCAGGAACTACAAATTCGCACTATGATCAATGACAAAGGATTCCAGCCGACCTAGACCCAAGCGAAATCAGGCCGACCTAGGCCCAAAATCAAGAGCATGCCGACTTAAGCTCGAGTAAAAAAACAGGCCGACCTATGAAATGGCCGACCTCAGCTTAAACAAAACGACCCATTCTCAGATCCAAGAAAGATGGCCTGCCTAGATCTGCACTATAAGTAAAGGTCGACCACGATAAAAAATCAATACACGCCGACCTCTCTCACTCCATGAAGGCCGGCCTAAAACTTTGCCGACCTTCACTCGATGGCGGACTAACAAACAACGACAGTTCAATATCAAAACAGCCGACTCACACCGACGCCTACCTAAACTATCCAGCTAGTTACCGACCTCCATAAACTCAAGAAAGCTGATCCTAAAAAACTAAGTTAATGGCCAATTAAACCAAACAAAATCACATACCTCAATTCACCAAAACACCCGGTAGCAACGTTCCGAGAGCAAAAGAGTAGCCGATCCGAAGAGGAGATTACGAAAGCCGACCTACAAAAACCGGATATCTGGAATCAGCAAAGCAAGCTCGCACTAAAAAGCGAAATAAGATATCAAGCGAAGCATAAACCCGTACGATAGCTGACTAAAGCAAATGAGACGACCACCTCCTCAGTAAATGCTAATATGCAATTCACGCCGACACGAACCACAAGTAACCGATCGATTAGAAGAAGTTTCAGTCGGCACAAACACGTCGTCTACATTGGCTAACCTGCTTAATTCCCTCCGAAAATCAAAACAACGGCCGAGCATCTATAAAAGCCAACGGAAGAAGCGTGAATCCGCGAGTGTGGGGAATACAATTCAACCAAACAGCCAACGCCCGAACCGACCAATCTCCTAGTCCTCAAGACCGCAAAGTGGCCGACCTCAAGCTACCATCAATACACCGAAGAGCAAGACTTGCCTCGAGCAATGGTGATAATAATCTTAGAGAAAACACCGATCCAGGAGCCCCAAAAACGACCAACGAACAAGAGCAAACCCACGTCGACCTCAAAAGCAAATCCATGATGCAGTAGCTGCGACTCCTGAAGACAGCAACCCAAATCGATCGACCAATTCAGTGCCGACCCAAAGAAGAATTCTGGAGCAACGATCGGAAGCCGATCGGAACCAGAAAGAAGCGGTCGAATCACGAGAACTGGCCGTCGCCGGCGACGACGAGCGAACCCTAAGATCCCAAGGCGGCGCGAAGAAACCCCACAAACCCTCTCGGTGACCGTGCGATTCTTGATCCAAAGGAGCAAGAATACTTACGTCTCATTAAAGGTAAATCAGATGAACTTGCTCTCCTTGGTAAATCTATGGCTTTTCATTACTACGGCTTTTCTTCAAGGGCATCTTGAAGAAGAAGTTTTCATGGCCCAGCCACCTGGATTTGTCGACAAAGCTAATCCCATAGCTGTTCGCAAACTAAAGCTATTTATGAACTTAAACAAGCTCCAAAGGCGTGGTACAATGGGCTTCGTCAGTTCCTTCTACAATCGGGTTTTAAAAATTCCCAAGCTGATACATCACTTTTCATCTATAACACCAATGGCATCCTACCCTACATGCTTGTCTATATCGATGATATTATCATCACAAACAACAGTTCAAATCACATAAACGGGTTTATCAATTCCTTATCTCCTTGGTTTTCAATTAAGGATTTGAGTTACTTACCTTACTTTCTTGGAATAGGTGTCACAAGATCCTCTAATGGCTTACACTTATCTCAAACTCGCTATATTGCAGATCTCCTCCATCAGATGAAGATGATAAATTAAAAGCCAATCAACACACCCACGTGTCCAAATTCTTCCCTCGCTCTTTTCAGGCACTTCACTTGACGATGCTACTGAATATCGAGTAGCAGTAAGCAGCTTGCAATACTTATCTCTCACTAGACCGGACATCTCCTTTGTCTTCAACAAACTCTCTCAATGTATGCATCGACCTACAACGGAGCATTGGACAGCGGTCAAAAGAGTCATGCGTTATCTCTCCGGCACTATGTCCCACGGCACATTTTTCCCAGCCAAAAATGCACCCACACTTCATGCATTCATGGACGCGGATTGGACTGACAACAAAGATGATCACACTTTCACTAGCGCTTATATTGTGTATCTTGGTTGCCACCCAATAGCGTGGTCTTCTAAAAAGCAAACCAGAGTTGTAAGATCCACCACCGAAGCCAAATACTGCTCAGGTTGCATCCACAACCGCCGAATTATGCTGGATCACATCACTCATGACAGAGTTTGGTCTCCAAAGCACAGACACCAGCCATCTATTGCGATAACATTGGTGCCACGAATTCAGAAAAAAAAAACATTGGTGTCACGTATGTAGAGGAAATCTGGTATTCCATTCATGTATGAAGCATATTGCACTTGACTATCACTTTGTGTGTAATCAGGTGCAAACAGGGCAGGTTTGTGTAAGTCATATATCAACTCATGACCAATTGGCGCATGCATTGACCAAGACGCTCCCTCGCCCTCGACATAAAGTCTTGCGTATAAAAATTGGTCTCTCTCCTGGTAGTCCATTTTGAGGGAGTGTATCGGAGTAAAGAAAGTAGATATTAGGAATTAATATAATCTCTATAATATTGTTCGCATAATTACCGTATATCTCCTAACGTTCATCTTCTTCTATGTATGAAATTCTGCACATCAATAACATAATCTAATACTAACTCATGGCATAAACAACATAAGCAGCTGTTTAGGGTTTCACTTGTTTTTTTTTTTTGTCACCGACGGTGGTGGAGCTTTGAAATATTAAGACATATGTCTTGTCTAGAAATTGAAAGACTTAATTCGATGAAGAAAAAACAAGAGATTTAAAAAGAATAAGAGCCTTGGAATTGTTTGGACCGGTTCTGATCTTAAATGTTGAAATTATTTTGAGATTGGAGAATGGAGTCTGAACTGAGGGCAACATATACATTTAGTTATGATAGAGTCTCACTCTCTCTCTCTAATTGTTCTTTGGTCTTTGATCTTTTGTCTGTATGGATTTCTATCTACTTTGTCAATTGCGCTAAGTTAATTTGTTTTTTTTTTTCTTGTTAAAATGATAATGTTTATGATTGTTTAGCACTTTTACTTTAAAAACTATTAAATTATAAATGTGTTTGTAATTTTTTAAAAAATAATATGAATAAGAAAAAGCAGTCAAAGCTGTGTGTTTTTATGTATTTTAATTTTTTTTAGGAAAGATAAAATGTGATTGATAAATTATTAGCTCTAAAAACTATGATTTATTTTAAATTCTCCATTTTTAGTTTTAAAAATCCCTAACCATAGCAAATATAACTTTCCCGAATGGTCTTGTACATCTGACCTGTCTTGTTTGTCTCTGAAAGGGCTGAGAACTTGGACATCTTAATCTTGAGACTCCTAAGTTTAGAAGAGTAACCCGAATCTTCGATATTTTCCAATGAAAAAAGCAGCCAAATTGCTTCTCGTTTAAATGTCATCTTCACGATGAACCGTGGCTGTTGCATAATCTTTTGGTTTAAAAGAGATTGTTGTCTCTAAGAAGAGAACTAAATCATCTAAAACTGTAAATGAAAAGAACATTACAGTTAAGATGACTAACTTTTAATGAAAGCATTCTCATTTAAGTTTTTATTGTTTTTATAGTAATTAATCTTAATGAAACAAATGAAACTTTGTAATAGTATTTTAATATAGCAAAATATATCGTTAATATTATAAATTTGTACTTTTCTGATACATATAATACATTTTTTGTACTCGGCTTGCACATACTTAATTAAAAGCCACATAGATACACTAAAGTCATATGTAAATGCAAACCACTGCTCAATAGAGATGTAAATGATATCAACACCAAAAATTTTCTCCCTACTCTTTACATGAGGTTTTGTTTAGTCCAAAATGCTCAAATGGTCTGCTTTGATTGATAGAAGATGAAGAACTTTCACTGACATTTTGCCTAGTTCAAAGGCTGGCCTGTTTATGATGTCAATCAGAGATTCATCATAAATTTGGTGCATCATTGTTGACTTGTTGTCGGTATCAACCACTTTAACGATGTTAGAGATTTCACCAAACTTTGACCTTTCATATTTGATGCACTGTAATCATTAAAGCCATCTTCCACCTTTTCTTCAACAATTCAGGGAAATGAACCAAATTTTTATCAGGCTTATTTGTTGCAATAACGCTCAAAATCTTTGAAAGAACCTCCATTATTCTTGCAAGTCTTACAATGGAGCATCTTCAAAAAATCTTGCAAGTCTCCAAATGATTACTATCTAGTTTTTGGATTTCTTTAAAGCATTTGGACTATGCTTGGATCCATAGAAGAGGAAGGACGTTAACTATACTACATCTCTTCTTGTTCATAGGTTTGACATTGTATGTGAAAAGATAAAATAAGTGTAAAGCTGCTCGTACTGAGCTTAATTGGGCCAGTGTGATGCCTCAATCTGCAGCAGCTATAATAGAAGGAGCAGACATCACAGGTCATTGCTTGATCTTGAGAATGATGATTTTCCAAGCTTAAGATAAACTTTTCATGCGAAGCTGGTAGATAATATATAATTTTGTTTAATAACCTATGTACACTTGAAGTTTATCAAATATTGACAAAATGCTTACTGAGAAAACCCGAGTCACGGTGATCTCTTAATTTAATAAGATTTTTCTATAGAACCTCACCTAATAGATTTGTTTCTGAGTAATCTTATTTATCTGCAGGCCTATAACATTAGAAATGCTTAGACATCCATTTTTTTTTGGAGTTCCGATGATAAAATTGATTTTTTTAGAAGAGGTTGGATCTTAAGTTAAAGAGTGAGATCATGCAAAGAAAACTGCACTAGAGAACACAGCAGCGACTGCTATAGTCACAAGATGGCAAACAAGGATCGATCCTAACGTTTTCACACATATGCGGAAGTTAGCCACAAATTTGGAGAATTGTGTAGACTAATTAGAAACATGCAAGCTCATTGGGGACAACTGAGAACATGCATGCATCCAGGTTTATAATATTATAATTTATAGAAACTTGTAGCATTCAAATGTTTTTAACACTCACTAAAAATGTTTGACTGTTTTGATATCAGAGTCACAGAGTGCTATTGGAAGTGATGTGCTCGAGTATTTCAATGCTCTTTTGCCGAATGTATTGATCAAGGTATACCAAATGGTGCATGACAATTGCAAGGAAGTGATGT
Organism: Thlaspi arvense; assembly: GCA_911865555.2. NCBI lineage: Eukaryota > Viridiplantae > Streptophyta > Magnoliopsida > Brassicales > Brassicaceae > Thlaspi > Thlaspi arvense. Next base: position 53,005,625 of record OU466857.2, read on the forward strand.
GTTTCTCACAAGACGCTACAAAGGTTAAACACCATTTTAACTTTTGATTAGCATTGCGATTTCAGGTATTGAGTATTAATAAAACTATTTTGACAGGAGAAAAACACATCTTTGATAAGAATTTCACATTGTCAACTGTTTATTGAACCATGTGTTCTTCTGTTGATTCGTTACACAACAATTTAAAAAAAAAAAAAAAAATTACAAACTACATTTCTTGCCTAAGAATTGAATAACATTGATAACTAATTACCAAGATCAAATACTAAGGATCAGCTTTCACTAACTTGCTTCTAATAATTATAATATTGTTCCAACTAGTTACTATTATTGAATGACATAACAGTCGTCCATATTATACTTGTCCCACCATTCTGGTATGTATTCTCAATCCAATGAAAAACGAGATTCAAGGAAAAAAAAAAAGTGAAATGCTAAGATATAGAATCCATGGTACATTGATTAATGTGGAAAGCTATATTGAACGTGGGATAATTGGATTAGTAATTTATGTTTGACATAGTCTATATAGGATAAATATACTTTTGTAATTTGGTGAAGATAATTAATTATGATCATAAAAACAAAAACATGCGGTTAGATATTTCGTAACTCTGATTTCTACTAAGAGTTCGATACTTGACAAAAGAAAACACAACTACTACTAAAAATAACGAAATAGTAAAAGAGGAGAAACCAGAAACGAATAATCATTAAGTACGCGGAAACAATTAATACCTTTATAGACAAAATGCTTATCAGAAGTATTAGACAAAATGCTTATCAGAAGTTATATCTTGGTCATGAGAAATTTTGGACAACTGTCGTCCCAAGTCTTTAATCGCGTTCACTAGCTTTTCAATCTTCACGTTTTCGTCATACACAAATGGAAGCTTCTTGTAAAATGTCACCTTGTCTTTGGCTGAAACAGGTAATATTTCTCTGCAAAGCTCCTCGTGCACGGTTATGTTACTTGTTGTGGTAATGGTAATAACGTGTCTTCGTCTTCAGCTCTCTTGTGTAGCGTTTTGCCTACTACCATGTGAACTCATATCGCAAACGTGTTCTTGGCTTGGGTTGCTATGGTCTATTAATGGTAAGAATTATGGATCCAGTGTTATTTTTGGTTAACATTCCTTTAACCTTTTGTGTCTTTTGTACCATTGCAGAAGCTAAGGACTTCTTCAAGCACAAAGGGTTCGACGTTGATCAGATTGACAAAGGCTTTTAACGATTAACAAGTATATATAATTTTTTTTTATTTCCTGTTGACATTGACAGAAACCTTAACTGTGCTGTGTTCAGAAATTTTAAATGAAACAGTGATTCTAAGGAAAACGGTCATAACGCAAAAGCTTGTCCATCCAAACACAACGGCAAGCAACAAGTAATGTCTCTGTTTTTTTTGTTTTCCTTATCATTCTTCCTTGTCTAATCTAATGTCTATGGATATGGTTCCAAAATAGCAAGCAAAGTAATGAAACCAACAATAGCTTGAGGGTCTTTGAAACATAGTTAAATCAGAGCAAACACCTTTTTGATCTTCTCAGTAAGCTTTATAAATCTAAAAGCGATAGAATCTGATGTGAGGGGAACATATAAATAACAGAGAGGGCTTGTTTATCTCTTCTTCTTGCCACCTTTGCCTGACTTTGAAGAAGTTCCAGAGGTCGAAGTTGTAGCCTGAGGTTCCTGTTTCTTCGCTTTCTGAGATTCCAGCTTCTTCACTCTCTCTGGATGTCTCGGTACCAACTCTGCAATTTTCTGCATCAGTTGCTTCCCTGCAAGTATATATATATATCATCATCACAAAATGACCACACCATATATCTAAACAACTTGCAGTGGAGTATTCTCATTATGCAATGCAAACACAAACACGTCAGAAGTCTTGCAAAGTTGAAACAAACATATATCTGCATCAGGATTTGCCGCAATATATGCAATGATATCAAAGAAAACACAAGAGCCCCATCAAAACTGAGAAATTCAGAACTTAACACAATGAACTGGATTGCGAATTGGTGAAGATAAAAATCAGATAAACTTAGCATAAGGTATACATTGTCATATTCTACTAACCATATCCATAACAAACATAAACGTCTAAGAAGTCGGATAAATGCTACAACTTGCACAATAACTAGGTTCCATATGCACAAGATCGATCTGTAAAAGCGCACATGAGGTTCTGGTAATAGTAAATGCTATTGCTGACCATAAATGAATAACTTGGGATCACTGGAACAGCTCATAAAGCCTCCAGATCAAAGGTTGAAACTGGTGCTGACATAATTCGAAGATCAATGAAGAAGTTCAAATCAAGTGACATGGTGAAATAAAACATTGGTCAAAGTTAATATTAGAGCCTAGAGTGGAACACCCAACTACTGTTCAGCTAACACACACACACACACACACACACACACACACACACACACGAACACATGATTCACAAAGAGAAATATTAACAGCACAACAAGAGTTACGGTTAGTGTTTTCAGGTAACAATATAAGAAAACACAGAAGACAAATGTTCTAGATAGAACCAAAAATTCAGAAGAGAGGTCTTACTTGAAGTAATAGCTGGATTGAGTAAAGTCCCATCCTCTCTTTTCAACTGCACTCTCACTCTCCCTACTTGCATGAAATCACGCGGGTACGCTTTGTCGATCTGAGAATACCATAAGAAATCAAATAAAAGACTGCACATATATTACAACAAGACAGAGACTTTTCCCCGTAAAATCAATTTAGATGAAGGATAACCTCGACGGCACTAGGGAGTTTCAAATGCTTGCAACAGTCACTGATCTCAATGCAATTAGGGTTCTCACATGCTTTACTCACACCGATTCTCCTTCCCTCAGCTACAGTTTTCTTTGAATTAATATAGACTGGATACACCACTACCCATTTCTTGATGCTGAGCGTTCCACTATCCATCTACAGATCAAGAAGAAACACAACCAAACAGTTTATAATCCAGCTTTTAAAACCCAAAAACCTAAAGGCCAATTTTTTTTATAATTTTAGCCATTAAACAAGGTCGATATATGTTCATCATGCAATGCAAGAGTATAATCAAACCCAGTACAGTAGAAAAAGGGTAAAAGATGCAACAAACATTCTCGCTAATTGCTCTCAATAAAATATTAGATTGGATTAAAAACAACAAAAAATCTCTACCCAACAGTTGAAAAATCTAGAAATATACGGCCTAATACGCGATTAAAACGATATAAGTTACACAGATCTGTTCCAATTTCCAGGAAATTCCCAAGCATCGAGACCCCTAATCGTATACAGTCACAAGAAGGAAGACAATTTTGTTCTACGAAAGATCACTCGATTAATTTGACACAAAGAGAAGAGAGACGAACCAGGGATTAGATTCAGAGAAATCTAGATTCTGGACTGAGATTGCTCGGATCAGAAAATCGTTTAGGAGAGCAACGAAAAGTCCGAGGAAGAAGAAGAACTGAGATTTTACGTTTGGACCTCGGATTGATTTTGACTTTAATAATACCGTCATCTAAATTGAACCGCATAAAACTGGGTTAAACCGGAAAACCAAATAGTAAAATTGATTTTGATTCCAAGAAGAACTCCGACCGGTTCCTCTTCCTCTTCAACCCATATAAACCCCTTCGTCCCACTTTCGTCTTATAGATTGTGATTTCGTCTCTTCTTCTCCTCACCCCAATTTTTGATACAAACCATGACGATGCTCCGATCTCACGAAACACCACCGGCCTCAAGCGACAAGCCAGCCCCTAAACGAAGATCCGACATCATCCAGCCGTCAACTCCGGCTCGGAAGCAAGAGCCCAATGCTCACCGCTCTCCTGTTGAAATCACTTCCGATTTACCACTCGGCGGATCAAATCCTGTTGATGGAACCACTAACACACTCCAGAGGCGAAGTTCTCGTCTTGCATATCAATGTCAGGGCGATGATAAATCTCTGAATGGGTTTACTGAGAAAGCGGTTAGTATCTCAGTTTGTGGCAAGAGAAATTCGACTGAAGATGAAACCTTTTTGAGTTTGCGTTCAGGGAAGAGAGTCGCTAAGAGGGTTTTAGATAATGGATTTGAAATCGACTCCATGGAATTGGACTGTGGGAATAAGGTGGCGCATGTTAGCATATCAGAAGACGATTCCAGTATTGTGAGTGATACTGTCGATAATGAGGAGAAGAGAAAGACAGTGATGTTGGGTGAAGTTTTAGAGGTAGAAATTAAGAACAAAGGAAAGGGGATAGTGGAAGATTCCTATGAAGGCAATGATGTGCAGGTTGAGGAGCCAATGGGTAGAAGAAAATATACTAGGGAGGAGAAGGGTAAGGGTATAGAGGTGGAGAATGTGAATGTCTCTTCTCCAATCACCCATGAGAATGAGATCCCTGGAGAAGAAATGGAAATCGACAATCCCCCTAATGCCTCTGGAGAGGAGTTGCCTGTGGTTTTTGAACCAGAAAACCATCAGCATGGTGATGAAGCTGGAGATGGTTCAAGAACTCGGCATTTTCGTGACTTTGCCAAGAGACATGCTTCGAGGTTTGCTCATTTTGATGCTCAAGTGGAGGAAGAAGAGGACTTGTCGGATAAAGAGGTTGAAGGAGATTGGCCTGGTCCATTCTCTACCGCCATGAAAATAATCAAGGACCGAGAAGAGGACGCGAGTTTGGGTTTTGGCGACAAAGAAACATCATCTTCGCCAATTGTTTGGGCTCCCAGAAGAAACTACAGTATTGCTCCTCCTAGGGTGCCGCCATCTCTGCAGGAGCTATCCTTGAGGGTTCTTGTCAAGAACGCTGATGCCATCACTTCGCTTGACTATGTTCCAGACTCACTGAGGATTAAGCTTAGTCAATTGCTTTCTGATTCTAGGAGATTGGATGTACACTTTCTCCATCTTCTTCTCCATGGATCTCCAACAGAAGTTCGTGTTCCCGATTGTTCATGGCTCACCGAGGAACAGTTCACTGAATGTTTTGAGAACTGTGACACCAGCAACTTGACGGTACTTTACTCTTATAAGTTCAGTTTCATTTGTTACATTTAAGACGACACTTTAGGTATATATCAGGTGTTGAACCGTAGCTGTTCATTCTTGGAAGATAATGATACTGAAAGAAATAAATCACGAAGATAAACATGTTTCCATACATATCTTCCATGCATAATATGATATTAATGTGTACATTCTCCTCCTTTTTGAAACAGATTCTTCAACTCGACCAGTGTGGGCGTTGTATATCAGATTATGTATTACCCTCCACCTTAGCAAAGTCACCCAAAAACTTGCCGATGCTATCATCTTTATCTTTAAGTGGTGCATGCCGGCTTTCCGATGTGGGGCTACGGGCACTTATCTCCGCTGCTCCTGTGATTGAGTCTATTAATCTCAGCCAATGCTCTCTTCTAACATCATCTAGCATTGACATGTTGTCCGATTCATTGGGCTCAGTTTTGAGGGAACTGTACATCAACGAGTGTCAAAACATGGACCTGAAGCTTATTCTGCCGGCACTGAAAAAGTTTGAGAAGCTGGAAGTATTGTCCCTTGTGGATCTTCCTTCAGTCAGGGGTCGGTTCTTGAGTGAGTTTGTTACTGCTAGAGGACAAGCCCTGAAGCAGCTAACTTTGACCAACGCTGTGTATGCCTCTCGAATTTTTTTTTTTTTTGAATCTGTCATATCGAAATTGAATTTTCACTTATTTTGGATTTGTTTGGTTGGTGCAGGAAACTAACCGACGCTTCTGTTAAAGCCATCTCTTTAAACTGTCCTAACTTAAGCGTGCTTGACCTGGCTAACGTGTGCAAGCTGACGGATTCTGCTTTGGGATACCTTGCAAATGGCTGTCGAGCTCTGGAGAAATTGATCTTGTGTCGCAATTCTTTCAGGCAAGTCTCTAAAACCCATCCCTCCTATTCATGCTTTACTCTCCCACTCAAAGCCAAATGTATATGGTAACGTTGACTCTTATATATAAGAACGTGATCCTTGATTGCTAGGACTTTTCTTATTTCTTGTTTTGTGTGAGAGAAACTTAGGGTGTTTCTTCGTTAGATAATTCTGCCACTATGTTGATTGTGTAGACATTATGAATATACTTAGCTGTGTTGTATGTCAGAAGTTTAATGTCTTATTCTCTCTTTATAGCGATGAAGCTGTAGCTGCATTTGTAGAAACCGCAGGCGGTTCACTGAAGGAGCTATCACTAAACAACGTCAAGAAGGTAAATGGGATCTCACTGTCCCAATTATGCCACTACGAATCCACAGATTGAGATGCTTAAGTCACAACACTTAACACGTTTGTTTGTATGTTTTAAGGTTGGCCACAACACAGCCTCAGCACTTGCTAAACATTCAGAGAAGCTGCAGATTTTGGATGTATCCTGGTGCAGAGCTATGTCAGACGTTTCATTAGGCTACATCGTCGATAACTGTTCATCTCTGAAATTGTTGAAAGTCTTTGGATGCACTCAGGTAAGTAAATCAACACCTCAAGATTCAATGTCTCTACTTGGCAAAGCAAGCGAACCAAACCAAGCCTATATTTTTCTTTGCAGATCACGGATGTATTCGTTCGAGGTCACTCGAACCCTAATGTCAAGATATTAGGTTTGAAGATGGATCCCTTCTTGGACCACCTTACAAAGAACCTTGCTGCTAGCTGAAAGGGACTCCTGACCTCACTCTCTCTCTGCTTTGTTTGTTTTTGGAGAAAGAAGAGCAGAGACGATTTTACTATTGTGTTTCGTTGTCTTTTAATCTATGTATTAAACTAACTCGGTAATAGTTTGGGTTTTGTAATTTGTAATGAAATATTTTAACTAGGTTTTTTTTGAAACTTTCAAGTTTTTGATTACAAAGAGCTGAACAATGTCATCTATTCCTATATTAGATTCAAAGAGGAGGATCTGAAGATTTTGTGTCCTCCTCAAATCCCTGAATCATTGTTATCCTCCTCAAAAATACTTGTTTTTCTAAATTATTCAGATTCATCTATTGCAAGATTACTCTGCTTTTCTCCATCTGCTTCCCTGGTTCAATCATCAACCATTGTCTTCAATCATTTACACCAAGCTCATCATCACAGGTTTGTCTTGCCTCTGGTGGTGACAGAACAATGCCAGATATTCCACCATTAGAAGAAGCAAGAGGAGGATGTGAAGATATTCCAGTTTCTTCTTCACTCCTTTGCTTTGCTTCCAGTTTCTTCTTCACTCCTTTGCTTTGCTCTTTTAAAAACCATTGAATCATTGCTATCCACCTCATGTCTTTTTTTTTTTCCAAAGTGATATAGAAGCATCTCCTCCTGTTTTATATCTGTAGACTTGAAGATCAAGTGAGCAATGGCAATACCATCATAACAATCCATATCACCATCATCCTTCCTCACGAGTTCCCTTGCGTCTCTTGTTTCTCAAATGCTGCTAACTCTTTCTTAAACAAACTCGCTAAGTGTTGAAGCTGATGCACCACAATCACCGGTCTTGCCTTTCTTCATCTCAGACCCCATTTGAAAACTCTTTTCCTATCTTGAACCAATGGCACTAACTTTGTAGATACATCTCTTCTTATCTCACTAACTTCTGAATACCTCCCACGCCCAAACTTGGACAAACTCAGCGATTTGGGTACAAGATATTGACTAGAGTTTTTCTCTAGCAAAAGCTTGAATTTGACCACAAATCTCTGCATATACTCGCTAGAACCGCAGGAGCAATTAGGAACACATGTCTCGAAATACCAAAATCATCGCAAGAAAAGCTTCGTGCTCCAGGGAATCATCTCTGTCTCTGAAACTCATTGTCCACTGTTGTAATTAATGGCTTTCTAAAATAAGGTGGAACAAAGAATCTCTCCGAGTCTTTGGAGTTTGGACCGTACCAACCCGGATTAAACCGGAAAACCAAATTGGATAATTGATTTTGATTCGTTCATTCTTCTCGTGAATAGAAAAAGCCGGAGACCTCCTGACTTTTCTTTCGACTCGGAGACTATGGCGACCGAATACGACCAAGCTCTTCGCTCCGTTGCTCAGGTGAAAATCGCCGACCAAGTTGGTGATTCCGGCGAAGGAGACGGCGTTAAAGTCTCGTGCTTCACTGAAGTTACTCTCCAAATCCAGATCATCCGTCTCGCCAAGCAGGTTCCCGCCAGTAACTTCTTTGTTTCTCTTCTCAAGAGCTTGATCTTCATCGGAACTGAAATTGGCCGTAACCAAACTGCAGATTTATGTATGGGTCGGTTGTAATTCCGCCAAATTTGGGAACTTGTACGCAGCCGCTTCAACGCGACCGGTTAGTTCAGTGATTTCCATGGAAAATTTAGGGTTTTCAGTGTCTAATTTAGTGTTCTGCTCTCTGTTTAAATGGCAGAGCAATACAGTAAGTGTTACATCATTACTTGGTGGAACATCTGATAACACTGGTTCTGGCATGGCTCGTAGATTAGGTTAGAATCTGAATGGTAACAGATTTCAGATCGTCCTTCTTTCTTGATTGATGCTACAGTGAGTGATAAAAAATTTCTGGTTTTTTGTGTGTTTCTTTAAGTGATGAAGACTGGCCTCAACATAATCCTCGCTTGCAACATCCCTAAAAACAATCCTTTGCTCGAGGTTCTTTGCTTTCGTTCCCTTTTGCTCTAGTTTTTGTAATACCTAAACATTGTTTTTGTAAAAAATGGGAAAGTAAACAATTTTTGTTTTTGTTTTTGTGTTGTGTAGGCAAAAGCTGAGAAAGTGTTGATCAGAAAGCTGATTGATCTTGGTTACACAATGTCAACAACACCTGTAAGAGAAACATGATCAAAAAGGGAGAATCAGTTTAGCTGTTTCTTCAATTTGTTTATATCTTCTTTGGCATGAATGATCAACTTATTCTTCGGATAAATTTTGTTCGCATCATGTCTTATGTAGCTGGAAAATTTGGTTCCTCTTTCACGACTTTCAGATGTGTCTGTTTTTTTTTCTTATAGTTTCGCGTGATTTCTTCTACTTATGAACGTGTTGACTCTCTATTTACATTCCAAAGTATGAAACTCTAAATTCCAAAAATCGATCATGTTTGATAAACTCTGCAGTAAATGGGCTTATACACGGGCCTTTTCATTTTTTCGTTATTTTTTGTGAACATCCTGTTTTTTTTTTTTTTTTTATGGGAAAAAAAGTCAATTTCAACCTGAACTAAACCTGTCGTGTTTTTTTCTACATGAACTTATATAGAATGCATTTCTCTATCTCAACTTCATATAAAATTTAAATAACTTATCCCAACTTTATATTTTATGCCAAAATAAATATTGACCATATTTCCGTTAGTTGATCGTTAACGCCTGCTGACTCGGATGGACGGAGATGTCTGCATAACAATAACGTTTGTTGGAAAAAGAGTCAATTTCAACATAAACTAAACATGTCGTGCTCTTTCCATCCTGAACTTATACAAAGTGCGTTTTATTACCATTGTGGTGTTTGCTTTGGTGATGATTTTTTTTCTTTAGGTTTGTATTTTGAGTATTAGATTGTGGAGAATTGTAAGAGTAATTGTGTTGGAGTTTTATGGTAGTTGTAAGATTTTCATGTTTAAGACTAGGTGTTTGTAAGATTTTTCATGTTCAAGACTAAGTGTTTAATGGGTTTTTATGTTTGCTTTGTCATGTTTGTATATGTAAAGAAAAGAGACAAATGATAAGAAGTTTACTTGATTGCCAATATTCTGGTTTTAAACTTCACCATCAATATTTAACAAACCATAACAAGAAAAAGAGAAAAGAAAATATCCTAAAGTGAAGCTTCAACATGCCCGAAACCATCAAGCTGCTCCATGTCCTAAACTGAAGAACCATCCTTACAAAAACCATCAAGCCGCTCCATATCCTCAACCAAAAATCCATATTTGTAAAAACCATCAAGCCGCTCCATATCTGACTCTATCATCTCCTTCCCTGAAAACATGATACAACAGAAACAATTTATAATTATTCAAAACTAAGAGCCACAAGTTTCTCATATGTTACTAATCATAAACCATCGTTCCATTCTCATACGTCACTCAACAAAACACACACAAACAAATATTCTTAAGAAATCAAATCAATAAAATCCAGAGTTGCACATACCAGTTTTTCTCCAAAAGCACATACCATTTACTGGCCTTATCGAGTCATTGTAAAAACTGTTGTTGCCTTGTATTGAGATAGCAACTGGAGATGTAATCTTCGTGATTCAGCCTTCTTTTTGCGATGTTACGCAAGGCATGAACATATGGAAGCCCACTCATATCCCATCTTCTACATGCGCAAGTCCTAATTCCAAGTTCACAGAATACGAAACCATCACCGAAGCAAACACCACAATGGTAGAAAAACGCACTATGTATAAGTTCAGGTAGGAAAGAGCACGGCAAGTTTAGTTCAGATCGAAATCGGCTCTTTTCCCAGCAAACGTCATTGCCATGTTGGTATCTCCGTCCATCCGAGTCAGCAGACGTTAGCGGTCAACTAACGGGAATATGGTCAATATTGATTTTGACACGAAATAGATAGTTGAGGTAGTTTATTTAAAATTTATATGAAGTTGAGGTAGGAAAACACACTATGTATAAGTTCAGGTAGGAAAGAGCACGACCGGTTTAGTTGAGGTTGAAATTGGCTATTTTCCATTTTTTTTATACTACTGATTTTTGAAACAAACGTACTACATATAGGTTTTTTGGTGGCCGAAGGTCACCGTTTTAGGTGTTGATTTCTTGTTACTTTTTTTTTTTTAATTTGCAATTTTGTTCTAGAGTTTTCAAATTTTCTTTTTTTTGATAGCGATCTTGATTACGGTTTATTTTGATGCTGTCGATAAGATTGATTCCGCCTCAAAACAGACCCGATTGGTTGGGTTTTTCACTCGTCGTTTAGGTATGTCTCGTCTATCAGTCTATGTTAGGGTTTCGTTTAATTTCTGCAGTGATCTTGGTTAGGGTTTATTTTTTCCGTTTTGAAGCCAATTCTTGATTCCGTAAGGAAAAATCAAATATGGGGTTTCCCAACTCCTCTAGTATCTTCATCCTGGGCTCTTTTTTATATTGGGCCTGGTCGTCGCATACTCTTAAGCCCATAAAACATGGACGGCTTATCGGAGATTTCTAAAATGTCACCGCTCCGTAGTTTCCCGATGATCGGGAGCTGGTTCTTAAATCCTACTGTAAGTTGGATTCGTGTGTTTATTATTGCATCTATTGATTGATGATGATCCGAGGCTATTGAATTCGTCTTGATCCCATATCCAATTCTGTTTTGATTAGAGACTGGGATAAGTCTGGCTTAGTTTTGTTCCCTCTTCTCATTGGTTTTGTTCTCTGTTTCCTTTTGATTCGATTGCTTCCTTCACTGATCTCCGGTACTCAGTTTGTGTATTTGCTAATCAGCGGTAGGTTTTGCTGCATCTGCTTATATCTTTAAGATCATTAACTCACAACGTAATAGTTTTAAGTATGTATTATTTGTATGGGCTAAACTGTATTTGATTGTATGTGTTTCCTTTACCAAAGTCTCTTTATTCAACAATTCTCTGAGATTTGGGATAAAATAAAACCATCCTTTGTGCGCTGATTATCACATACAGTGTCCCTTTATCTGTTACTGATTGTCTGGTATGTGGAAAGATCTGTATCTTCACTACGTTCGTAGCTTTGTGTGTTAAAGTCTTATATTTCGTGTTGAACCACTCAATCGTTATCCTTCAGGCAATAACTCAAATTCAGTCTCTTGTAAAGTGTCACACATGTTCTGTAGTTAATGTCTGAACATGGTGTTTCGTTTGAACAGATGATAGTATCGCTTGTTTGGAGTACCATCTCTGTTTATGCTAGAGTTTCTAAGTTTCATATTATAGTTTTTCTTATGCTGTATTGATTGTGATTTTGTTTTGGGGTTGTCAAATTTCCTAATCACTCCTATGTTTAGTTTTTGCAGTGATCTTGGTTAGTGTTTCTCTTGAAGCTACGTGGAAGCTAGACTCCGTATGAAACTGGTAAATTCTCTGTCTATGCTAAAGTTTCTCTGTCTTTTAAAGGTTTGTGTTTAGTTTTGTTTTCCTGAGAGTCGAACAAGGACAAACACTTCTGATCAGTTCTATTTTTATTTAAGCAATTGACATCAATGATGTCTTGGGATTTTGAAATCAGGATTCTTCTTTAACAACAACTAAAATTCCTCTTTTAAGAAGATTTCAAAGCCTTTTATTTTTTTTTTGGTTTTGTCAAACCCCAGGAGATTAGGTAGACAATATTCTAATGTCCTACAGATTCTTGATATATCATGTCTTATTGTTTACTTCTTCTAACTAAGCCAAGTATAAAGTTATGACACTAGTGAAAGAGGACCATTGTGAGGATTCTCATAATTATATGGGTTTTGCTCTGCAACAGGTAACCTATTATTGGTTTTATAATACTTCAAAAGTTTCTTCCTTTTAGAATTTAGAGTTACAGTGATTTTGATTTTTCTGGATTGCAGGCTAAACTTGCTCTGGAAGCTCTTGAAGTTCCTGTGGGGTCTCTATTTTTTGCCTTTCTTTCATCCTAATTTTTGTTTCTTACCATTTATCAATTAGTTTCATAGAAGAGAAAATATGCTTCTTTTCATTTTTGTTTTGTTTCTTACCTTCTGTTTTGTCTGGATCAGTTGTGTCATTCTTGAGGATGGTAAGGTCATTGCTTCAGGGCGAAACCGAACAAATGAGACACGCAATGTAATCTTTCAAAACTTTCACATACTATTTCTCTCTATCTTATTTTCTTGAGCTATACAGGAAACGTAAAACAATGTGATGATATAATAGAGTGTTTCTTCAAGTAGTTTATGATTGTTAACATTGGTCTGATCATCTATATGCTAAGACGTTTATTGCCAATATGTTTGAAAAGGCCACAAGACATGCAGAGATGGAAGCAATAGATGAACTTGTCGGACAATGCCGGAAAGATAGTCTCTCACCCTCACAAGTCGCTGAGAAATTCTCCAAATGCGTTCTTTATGTAACATGTGAACCTTGCATAATGTGTGCATCGGCCTTATCATTTCTCGGTATGACTCCTTAAACTGAATAGACATTTTTTCGTTTGTTTGTTTTGTTTTTCATGAGGAATTAAACAATCTTCTCTTCTCTCAATTGAAGGTATAAAGGAAGTGTATTATGGATGTGCAAATGATAAGTTTGGAGGATGTGGTTCCATCTTGTCGCTTCACTTAGGCAGTTCTCAACGGTCAGATATCATGTAACATCTTATGATCCTTACAGTCTTATAACAAAAATGCCTTAATTGATTGATGAATGATTGTGATCTCTGTTTCTGAATAGTGAAGAAGCGCAAAGAGGAAAAGGGTACAAATGCAGAGGAGGAATAATGGCAGAGGAAGCTGTCTCGCTTTTCAAATGTTTCTACGAGCAAGGCAATCCCAACGGTAACTACAACTATCATGTTTTCATGCAACTCTCTTCTTTGATGAAACCTCTTATGAGCTTTTTTCTTTGGTTTTAGCCCCAAAGCCACACCGCCCCGTAGTTCAAAGAGAGAGTACCTAAAGCGAACAAATTATGAAAATGGCGTTAGTATATGACTCTTATTAGGAGCATGCTTACGAAACAAAGGAAACATATATGATGATGATATGCTAGAGAAGAATCAGATTGTGCAGATTTAATCGCAAGCAAAAGTTGGATTTAAGTTTTATTTATGTTTACATTCGGTTTTTGATTATTAATGATGTTCGAGAGCTTGTAAGAGAGTGTAATGGTACTACATATTTGGTCTTTTTTATGAAAAAGTTCAATTTAATTTCTCTTTCGAATGTCAAACAACCATCATACTTTTGTTATTGTAATTATGATGGCTGAGGAATTTTGTTGCCTGTTTGAGTAATTGAGTAATTATAAATCTAATTTGATTAGATTCACAAAACTTACTCGCATTTAAAAGAACTAAGAATCATGCCTTGTGCTTCTCTCTAATTTTTTATTTACTTATGCTGATCAGTGACAATACTGTGATGCCGTGTTTTTTTTTATTTGCTGAGTTTATGTATATGCCATGGAGAATTTCAGAGAAATTCAGTCTTCTTCATTCCTTTTGGTTATAATGTCTCCTAATCATTTCCCACATCTGGGTCGGTTAACGTCTCAAATATTCAGTCTTCTTCATTCCTTTGAATCGTGTAGCCTGGAGCATTTGAGTTACGCGAGTAATCTAGGTGCAATGGCGATTGCAGAGAGTGTCACTAATGATCATAGATACCATTCGTATATTGCTTGCAAAGGACCAGCTTGGCTTGATCAACACCTGTCATTGGAAGCTGCTCACGGACTATGATGCTACTCATGGACGACGCAGTAGATAAGATAACCATCGTCATATTATCTCTGCTTTCACTTTCTTTGAATTATACATTTTGAGTTGTTCACCCTCGTTCACCATCTCTTATCTTGTGAGGAAGGGTTGTTCAGATTTTTGTACGATGCCTATTGGTGTCTGTTTTGCACAACGGTTTCCAGTTGATCAATTGTTGAACAAAAAATATTAATGTTTTTATTGTTATAGGAAAATTAGATAGTAATTAATAACAAAGGTATATAAATTAGATCTTATTTTTTTTTTAACAATAAAAAAAATTTAACATAGTTGTTAAGACCAATTTTACTGGGTCAAGAGAGGGTCTGACATGTGGACCTTAGGTTGCACTAAACACTTATACACGCCACACTACCTCGGTCAATTCACTCTTGCGCACTGTTTCGGGACAGTTGGTAAACTTTTTCAAACACGCTAGAATCATTACTCCTACCTACTTTTCTAGCACGCCGGATGGAAAAGATAGGATAAAGAGACCGCGAATATGAAAATGAGGAGATCACCACACAAAAAGGACTGGTCGGATATGAGAAAACCCTTCTGGAAGAGGAGGCAATCACTTGTATCCAGATCAGTCGGCTCCGGCGAACAATACGATCATGGAAGAACTTCATGTTCTCCCCGGTGAATGCCTTTTAGGATAAGTCCTTCTTAACCCGGAACTCTGCCTTTATACTTGCTCCATCTCTTATCGTGTACAAACCCCTTCGAAACACCTGAAAACAGATAGATACCTCAATCCCCGGATGAGGCCTCTCACTCTAACATGTAGAAACACCCCTCCTGAGTATTTGTTCCCGGTAGGACGTTCATTGATTTGGGCGTCTGGAGAAACTTCGGAAAGAAACCCCCTTTCGGTCTTTCCGGAGGTCCGATTGACCTCTCTTTGAGTGTTTGCAGGATTACGCACGATGACCACCCCGTTACGAGGATACATGAAGGCTTCCGCTCCGGAATGACTCGTTGCCTTTCCTCCCAGAGGACGAAACTCGGAGACACAACTTCACCTCTCGGACGAACCACATGACATTCCAAAATTTACTCCTGAACAATAGTATTAGATAATAAAAAATCATATAAATTATTAAAAACTCATTTAATTGGTCTATATTATTATCTGTATTTAATTATATTTTTAAGTTAATTATTATCTTTTTTGACTGATTAAAAAATTTCCAAATTCTAATACTATACTAACTGATAGAATACATCAAAGATTATGTATAATTATTTTTTGTCTTTTTAAGAAAACTTCCAAATTCAAATATTATACTAATTAAAAATATATATAAAAATAAGTAAATTATGTAGAATATATTAACAATAAAAATTAACTTAATATAAGATTAGAAAATATGTTAAATAAAATAACTCTTTCAATTATATAAAATCCAAATAAAATTAATAATTAAATACTGTTTTACATATACAGTAGAAAATCTATAAATTAATAATGTTAGGATCGAGTAAAATTATTGATTTATCAAATTATTAATTTACAAATTTTTATAGCTATTAGTTATAATTTTTGGGACCAGATAAATTATAAATTAAGTTTCTCAAATATTAATTTATAGAATTTCTAATGTAATATAAATATAATAATGTTTAAAGAACATTTTATTTATGGAGGATTACTAGAATACTCTTTTAGATAGCTGTATTGGCTAGAATAACTGAACTTTGTTTTTATTACTGAACTAACCTAGCGTACCGATTATGCCCTTCGAGCCTTTGATAACAAAAACGGTATTTACGATTGTGCCATTGCTTTTCCTTTGCCACGTCAGCGAGATGTTTGACGGTAGACTTGTTTCGTTTGGTCAACGGCTGGTAGATTTGTTTCGTGTGGTAGACTTGTTGTTGACGGTGAAGTGCTTATGACGCAGTAGATTTTTTGGGAACGGTAGACTTGTTCCTTGAACGGTAGATTTGTTTCTCGAACGGTAGATTTGTTATGAACCTTGGTAGACTTAAAAATATGATGTGGAAGATATTTTGTTTTCGATCCTACCGGAGGGTGATTGGTTGACTTTTTACGTTCATTGACTTTGAGTGGCAGTAGATTTGTTTCTGGACTTGGTAGATTTATTTTCATTTGGTAGACTTAGTATTTGTGGTGGTAGATTTGTTTTGTATTTACTTGGTGGTAGAGTTATTTGTTGATGGTAGAGTTTTTAGTGCCAACGAATCCTGGTAGATTTATTTTGCTGTTGTGGTAATTTACTTTATTTTCGTAGTGGTAGAGTTATATTTTCCATAATTACCAGAATAACATCATTGGTAGATTTATCGTGTTACGTGGTGGTAGACTTATTTATACTGGTAGATAGTTGACTTTTTCACAGATCGTGATTGCATAGTGGTAGACTTTTCATGGGGTATTGGACGGTGAAGAACGTTTGAAATGAAATATTGATCAGTGGGATGTTGATTTTGGACGTGATAGAATACAAATATTGCAGCGAAGAGATTGAACCTCTATAGTGACTGTTGAAAACTCGTTCATTACATTTCAAAATTTATAGAAAGTATATAGAGAAGCAGTTCTTAAAGAAAGAAAGTACTTAGAGATGTTCAACGAAGAAAGTGCATAGAGATGGATAAAGCGATCCATAGTAGAAAATAGACGCTATTAAAACTGAAATCTAAGCAGTTGATATTGAAGAAAAGGTAGCACTCGTGGCAACACATTAATGGGTGTTTGAACCTGCAGCTTGGAAATTCTTCTACTTTGAAAACATTGGGCAGCAGATCTGCAGTAGCACTCTGTATTCCCATCTTGGTTCGAGAAACCTCTTCACCTAGTTCGATCATGTAGTGCATACGTGATCTCCAACCTACAACTCTTTCCAACATCTCCATTGCAGTTGGATAGTGGCCATATGCGGTTGCGATAACAGCGATCATCAATGTTGCTTGGTCTATCGCGGCTTTGGAAGCCTTGTTGAAAAATCTGAGCGAATTTTCAACGTCGTGGTCTATAGCTATTGTTCTCATCCCGTGCAGGTATAATGCATGAGGATTGTCTGATGATAGAGCCAAATTGAAGAAGTAAGGATATCGTTGGAGCAAAGTTGTATCAGCAACGAAGTCTGATAGGTTTAGTGCTTGCATTACAGATGGTTTCTTTAATGTTGTGTTTAGTTGTTTTGACGCACATGCTGCACGACATGCGTCCTTAGCAGAAACTCGTCCCACTCTCTCAAGAATCGGCCCGAGTAGGTCTCTTATTTGGTGGAGTCCATCATTTGTTTCCATTTTACGCTGAAACATAAAATAAATCTTCCATCAACTAACTAAGTATATCTACCACAACAGATTAAAAATTATAAATCTACCACAACGGCTTATTAACAGACCTAGAGTTAACGTAAATCTACCAGCAAGAGGCCTTGTATAAGTACCACACAACCTCATACGAAGTGATTTGACGATAATCTCTAACTATAACCTACAACAGATGTGAACTCGCCATAAAAGTTGAGGTATTTGGCGGATGAAAAGGAAGAGAAAGCGGAATACTTACCGACGAGAGTTGGCAGTCTCGGATTCGAGTAGAATCAACTTGCCGACATCGGGTAGAGTGAGTTAGGAGGCGGAGTGCCCAGACAAAGACTGATGTCTGCCGTGGAAGTAGAAAAGTTAGTTGGGACAGGAGGAGTAGTAAAGTAAAGGGTTTTTAATAACCAAAAAAAAAAAATAACAAAAATTTGGGACCACACATCACATTATCTTCCTCACCCACTCTATGTTATCGCCGCCTCCATCATTTTTCTCCATCTGGTTCGACCATTGAAACTAAAATCTCGATCGCCTTCTTGTTCTTCCTCTATTAAATCCTTAGTTCGATTTCTGTTTAGCTGGTCATTTTGAATCGATGGAACAAATTATTTTAGTTTGTGAAAAATAGAGTTTTCACAATAATCGATGGAGGTTTGGCATAGATAAGGGAAAGGGATGTCGAATATTGCGGGTACATGAAGAAACCTCTTTCGCTGGATTTCTGGGAATGGTGTTTGAAGATTTTGGTTTGGATCCGCGAAATCAAGATGTGCAATTAAGCTACATGTTGTCCAAGGAGGTACTGCAAAGATTACCACATGATACACCTCCTGTATTTGTGGCATATAATAGACAGTTGAACGGGTTTTTCAAGCAATTTAAAGAAGATCGGATTCGCATGTGTGTTGAGATTAAATCAAAAACTCCCGATGAATTTGGTTCAGATGGAGAGAATCGTCATGCTGCTAGGAAGGAAGGAGATGTTACTGTTGAAGAGGAAGGAGATGAAGAAGAAGGCGATGAAGAAGAAGGAGATAAAGAAGAACAACAACATGAAGAAGCAAAACGAGATGAAGAAGACGAAGAAGACAAAGACTTGAGTACCAGATATGATGGATGCGAAGATCCGGATGGTGCTACTTCTGATGACGAAGAATATGGAACTTCTATAAAATCAAGGGATGGAGAAAGTGTTGATGTAGAAGATGATGGTGAAACTCTACCACCAAAAGTAAATCCTGCAACAATTCCAGATTTTCTTAAGATGGAGATAAGTTCAATGGATTTAGCCGTTGGCCAAAGGTACCAGACAAAAGATGATTTGATTATGCGCCTGCAAATTCTGAGCGTCATTAAAAAATCTGACTATGATGTTGCATATTCAACACCAATATTGTTGGTGGTAAAGTGTTGGGTTCAAGGATGTGCATGGCGAGTTCGTGCTTCAACTGTAGGTGATGGTTTAAACTTCTACATTAAGACTTACGTTAGCAATCACACATCTTCTGTAACTGTCCGATCACTTCGTACCCGCCATGCCACTTACCAGATTCTAGGACGTCTCTATAAAGACTTTGTCGGTGTTGTTAAACCTTCTGTATTGCCAAACCATGTCTCTGATGGGCTGACAAAACGATTTGGAATTAAGGTAAGGGTATGGGTATGTTCTGATGTGGTAGACTTATGTACACTTTGAGGTGGTAGATTTAATTACGTAGATTTTAGTACCCATGTGATGTGATGGTAGATTTATGGTGGTAGATTTATTTAAGGTGGTAGATTTATTTACGTAGATTTACGTGTGGTGATAGATTTATGTTGGGTTTCTCTTTCTACAGGTCGATTACTGGAAAGCACATCGGGCTCTACAATATGCACGACAGTTAGTTTCTGGAACTTCGGAAAGTGGGTATGAAGAACTGCCATCTTACTTATACATGATTATGCGAGCTAATCCGGGGACACTTATAAAGCTTGATGTCGACAATGAAGATCGGTTCAAGTTTATGTTCATCGCGTTTGCTGCAAGCATTTACGGGTTCCCATACATGAGGAAAGTTGTTGTGGTAGATGGCACGTTCTTGCACGGGAAAAACAAAGGTACACTACTAATCGCAACAACCCAAGATGGAAATTTTAATATATTTCCAATAGCGTTTGGTGTTGTAGATACTGAGAATGATGAGTCTTGGGAATGGTTCTTTAGACAACTTCACCGTGTCATTCCAGATGATGAAGGTCTAGCTATTATTTCAGATAGGCATAGAGCTATAGGAAAGGTCATAGGAAATGTGTACCCCCTAGCAAACCGTGGTATTTGCACATATCACTTGTATAAAAACATTTTGTTGAGATTCAGAGGGGGAGAAACATTCGGCCTTGTCAAAAAGGCTGCTAGAGCATATACGGTAGCAGAGTTCAATGCCTACTATGGGCAGATTCAGGCTTTGAATCCTCAACTATATGATTATTTGCAAAAAGCTGATGTGTGTAAGTGGAGTCGTGCTCATTTCCTAGGTGATAGATATAACTTCACGACTAGCAACATAGCTGAATCGCTTAATAGAGTGTTGTCTAGTGGTAGAAGTAAGCCTATTATTCGCCTACTCAAAGATATTAGGATGCTTTTAACAAGGTGGTTTGCAAAAAGACGCCGAGTTGCTAGTCTAATGCAAACATCTCTCACAACTGGAGTGGAAAACTTGCTTGCGTTATGTTTTCATGGTAGTTTTGTTTTGTATGCTAAAAGATATCATTGAACTCATGTATCATTCTATGTGTCCATAACAGGTTAGAGTTGAAGATGCAAAGCAGTTCGGAGTCCAAGAGATAGATGATCATCTAACACAAGTAACGCATGGGACAACATTGCATGTGGTTAACCTGACAGAGAAAACATGTACGTGCCGCAAGTTCAATTTGGATAAGCTCCCTTGTGTCCATGCCATTGCAGCGGTTGAAGCATTGAAGAGGTCTCAAAATCCCCCTTCCCTTACACCCATCACCCTTTCGCATCCTTACTATCATACGAACTACTTGCGCAATGCCTACTCGAACTGTATTATGCCACGAGATATTGCAATGCCTGTGCCTGATGAAGTGGCCACCAAAGTGTGTCTCCCACCTGTGATGCGAAACCCTCCAGGAAGGCCAAAGAAAACACGGTTTAAGGGAGCATTTGAGGTCGCCATGGGAAAAAAACGTCCTAGAAATCAACACAAATGTTCTCAGTGTCATCAAGTAGGTCATAATAGGACTACTTGCACTACTTAAATTTTTGTTTAAAACTACTTTCCTTCCTTCTGTTACCTTTGTTTATGCACTGCTTAACTTTGTTCTCATATGAGTTGATTGTAATAATAACAGACATTAGGCACCATGAATCTATATCATGCATAACTTTGTTATCATATGGTTTTCCATTAGTAAAATGATTTAGAACAAGTCTATCATAACCTAAAATGATTTAGAACAAGTAAAATGATTTACAACAAGTCTACCATAACCTTAAACGATTAAGAACAAGTTTACCATAATCTTCATTGATTTGGAACAAGTCTACGACAACAATAACTGTTTACGAACAAGTCTACCATAACATTGTTACATAAAACAATAAAAACAGCAATTAAACCTACAAACAAAGGGTCATACATACAAAAACGGTGCAATCTACCACCAAATAAAACAAGTGTGACCCTTTGAGATGTTACTGTACCAAAAAAATCATTAGCGCCACACAACATCATTTGGTTGAACCTGTCTGAAGTGGATACCTGTCATCCCATTCACCTCTAGGGTTAGGATCAGACCGCTGCAAATTGTAGTCATCGTCCGCTTCATCCAATATCTCAGCTGCCAGTTTGAGCCGAATTCCTGCCATGTTACTATCTGTGAGGGGATCCCAACCGTGCTGAAGAGCTAAACACTCGCAATACTTCACCGTATACACCACAATCACCAGTTTGTGTGTTAGGTGGAGCTGTTTTCACTCGGTATGTGATAAAGGATTGCTCGTGTTTTTTGGCCCGCATCTCAGGTGATGCAATCCGCTTCAACAAAAGAGGAATCATCTTTGCATATGGCTTAACTGACTCTTCTATGCACCTGTCATCATATAACCAATGAACACTATCAAATACTCGAATCATACTCTTAAAAATTTCAAACGGACACTATAACCAATGTGAATTGGCACTATCAAATTCAAATGTACCTGTCATCGTATAACCAACGGACACTATCAAATACTCGAATCTTCCTCTTTGAAAATTCCACCTCTAGAGCCACCCAATGTGCATTGTCAATGTTGTGGGAGATGTATAATACATCAATATCTTCCTCCCATTTCCTCGGTGGACAAGGAAAATCATTGAAAATCTTATTGGCAGTGTCGATATATGCTTCTGAGAATATCCAATTCTTCTCGTTCCCTACAAACTTTGTCTCATAATCTCTGCACCACATATATGAGACGAATGGGTCTAGGAATGCAACCCTCCCGTTTCGATACGGAGATGGAACTCGGTAAGAACGAGATCTGAACATATCGAATGCAGGGCTAATATGCTGAAAGAAGCATAAAGAAAACAAATTAAGAATAATTCTACCAAATATTTTAATATTTCAAAACAAGTCTACCATAACAACAATACATTTCAAAACAAGTCTACCACGACTATTACATACTACAAATATTCTTAAGTAGAATAAGTCTGCCATAACAATATGCTATCCTACAGAACAAGTCTACCACAACTATTTAGTAAACAACCATTTATCAAACATCTATTTAGCAAACAACTATACAACTACTCATATCGAGAATTACCTTGCCCGACAACCATCCATATTATGGAGTTGGCCACATTTCTTTAGGTGTCATCAACGTGAGGTAGAAATCAACCCCTGTAATTGATTCGTCGAACGGGTTTTCCCTAATACAATAATTTAAAACACTTACTCTACGGAAGTCCTTAAATAACAATCTACTAATTTAATGAAGAGGAATAATATCCTTTAAATGCAAGACAAAGATCGAAACACTTACAAATCTTTCTTGATGTATTGGAGCAAACAATTTAACTTTTGCTGTTCGACCTCCTCAAATGGGTTGTAATGAGCCTGTCCATGAGATACAGCACCCATCATTCTACGCACAACAGAACTCCCTGCAAATGGTGAGTATTGAGTGTGCGAAATGACACGGGGTCTTGGCTTTCTGCCGGATTCTTGGTCAATGACGTTGGGAAGTGCCATAAGCCTCTCCAACGCTAGGAGTTTCGGGTCGTCAGGTTCATCAACCAGCTGTGGAATCTTAATTTGCTCTCGTCGAGGCGTCACATATACTTGATCCTCAATAACCTCGGTCGGTTTCGCCTCACCCTTACAGCCTTCTACTTTCACTTTACGGAGGATCTTAACTTTGATCTTCGGATTCCTAATCACTGTTGCTTTTGGAAACTGAGGATCAGACGTATCCTGCATCTCCACAGTCCATGACTGTTGAACCATAACCCAATTAGTACATTGTTTAGACTTATCATTTCAATGGTAGATTGGTTAAGCATTATTTTAAGCAAAATTCCGATTCAGCAAACTTGTCAAATATGAAATACAAGAAAAAACATCTGAAAGACCATAGTTCATAATAAACAGAGGAAATAGATACTATAAATCTGCAAACTTTGGTCCAAAAAGTCTACCATCACTAGTTTCAAAATGCATAAAAACACAACATCCTAGAAGAGAGACTTACGTACCCGATCCTTCGTAACCGTGGGTTCATTTGCTTTGGATTCGGCATCTCCAGCCGGATTTGCTTCCTTAGGTTCTACCTCTTCCGGAATCTGAACATTGTCTTTAACCCCACCCACAAATGTAGTCACCCTCTGGTCTATAGCGTCAATTTTGGAAGATAATACCTTAATTGCCTGTAAAAGCGCATCACTTCCGCTTCTATTCTCCTGCGTTGTTATCCTCTTCTTTACCTTCTCAACAAACTGACCTACTGGCATGTCCAACTCTTCATCCTCACTACTTTCCGCCTCCGTCACCATCACTTTCTTCTTTTCTTTCTTCTTCTCACACGACGCACTTTCTTCCTGTTGCTTCTTCTTCCTTTTAGGCACTTCTACAAAATCATTATCACTTCCCTCAACACTACTCTTCTCCTCCTTCTTCTTACTCCCCTTCTTCTCCCTCTTCTCCTTCTCCTTCCCCTTTTTCTTATCCTTCCCCTTCTCCTTCTCCTTTGAATTGCTGTCAACTGTCTCCTCCCAAACTGTCTCATCTAAACATCCATCGCGAATATCAGTTAGCATATTGTGAAGCTTTGGATCCACGTCTGGTGTTGACTCCTCATCTGGCCAAAACGGATATATATCCTCTCGAGGAACCTCGACTAGATGCCTCACCCTAACCTGCAGACAAAGATAGATAAGTCAAAATCATAATGCTAACAAGTATACCACGTATATATATATATATATATATATATATATATAAATCTATCACAAGTAATACTTAGTAACAAGTCTACCACAAGTAACAAGTCTACCACCACGTATATATATGTCTAATACTAACAAGTCTACCACCACGTATATATGCCTAATACTAAAATGTCTACCACAAGTGATACTAACAAGTTAGCCACATAAGTGAAATGAAATGAAAATCTAATATAGGATAAATCATATCTACCATCATAAGTACAGTTCATATCATATTTTAACGATAACTAATGTTATAACTACCAAAATACTACATTTGTATGGAAAACATACCTTTTTGTCATCGAATC
Source organism: Thlaspi arvense (assembly GCA_911865555.2). Taxonomy (NCBI): domain Eukaryota; kingdom Viridiplantae; phylum Streptophyta; class Magnoliopsida; order Brassicales; family Brassicaceae; genus Thlaspi; species Thlaspi arvense. Next base: position 53,030,136 of record OU466857.2, read on the forward strand.
TACTTTTTTCTTCTTCTAAAACTTTCTCAAGAATATATCTCTCCCTAGACGAACGCCAACGAAATAGGGGACACGGTAAAGTGAGCAGATTGTTCTCAAGTTTGCCAAATTTTTCTCCCAAAATCGGAACCGACTCATACACCCATATAAGCAGCGCATGCACACATCCATGAAAGGTGTAGCTGTTTCCTCCTAAAGATGCCACTTTGATGGACGTAATCATCTCCTTAAAACCGACACGCCCCCATGGATAACGCTCAAAATCTTCGTCATCCATAACTCTCTTCGCACAGTTCAAAGGAAGTCGACTATTCCGATTAATACCGATTATCCCAACGTGCAGTATGAACAGAAGCGCAACCATCTTGTTCTTCTGATACGACCAAGTTTTGCATTTTTCAAATACCTCAACCAACTCATGCCAATTTGGCCCTACACCTGCATTCACGCCAAGCTCTTCGTAGAACTCGTGGTGATCTATGTCCCACGGCTCATCCCCAACGGGCTGACAGTTAAGCCCGGTTATCACTTCAAACTCGTGAAGCGAAAACCGCACTGGACGCCCACTGATAAGTGCCCAAATCTCGTAACTTCGATCAATAGCCAGTTGGTTTGTTACCATGTTATGGACCGTTTTTGCTGCCCATACGTACTTCTTCTCTGCAAGACTCAATACCACTGCTACTTGGAAACTGTTCCTTATGTCATTGTAGACCTCATCACCAACAGCCTTCTTCAACATCCCAAAATCCGTCAAATGACAATAGTTTTTCAAACTCCTCTTCTGAACAGGAGATTTCCCCGGGGGAAACAATCGGGGTAGGTATTTCAGCTTCGTCGCGCTTGAAGATGCCATCAAGTAGCTGCAAAAGTGAACACATATATCACAATCAAGTTTACTACAGCCAAATTAAGTCTACCACCAAACAACCATCAAGTCTACCAACAAGTTTACCATCACACAACAAGTCTATTATCATGTTTACCATCGCAAAACAAGTTTACCACTAAAACAGCATGTTTACAATAACTCAAAACGGCAGGCACAAAACAAATCTACCATCATGTTTACCATCGCAAAACAAGTTTACAATAACTGCAAACGGCACAAAACAAGTTTACCATCATGTTTACCATCGCAAAACAAGTTTACCATCATGTTTACAATAACTGAAAACGGCAAACAAACAAGTCTACCACCACTTGGTAAACAAGTCTACCACCACTTGGAAATTAAGTCTACCACAAAACAACCATCAAGTCTACCAACACGTTTACCATCACAAAACAAGTCTACCACCAAACCAGCATGTTTACAATAACTGAAAACGGAAAAAATAAAAATCTAGTTACCTTTTCGCGGTTCACTTTCTCAATAGTCACCGGATTTTGTCGCCTACTCGTCGTTGTTGTCCTCACCGGATCTCTGTTAACTGAAAGGAAAAAAAATTATCCGTTGAGAAACTTGACAATAAGTCTACCAAAACAACAAATTCGACCAATAACAAGCTAATAAGTCTACCAATTAAAAGTCTACCATCAAATAATTTAATCCGATTACCTTTACCAAGCACTTTCTCTAACGACACCCGATTCCGTCGCCTTCTACTCCTTGTCCTCGCCGGAATTCTGCTAAATAAAAACAAAATTCCTGTTATAAACTTTGACAATAATCTAGATCTACAAATCTGAAACCAAGGTTACCATCAAGAAAAACCATAGATCTACAAATGGAGACAAATCAACGGTGAAGGATCTTACTATTCACTCGCTGTGAAACAAAGCAGCCGTGAAACAAAGCAGCCCTCAAATGGCGCCGCCGTCTGTTGTAAGTAGACGCTGCCGTAAGAGAAGATGTAGACGCCGCCGTCGCAGGTCCGGGAAGCTCGGGAGCTCTACCTTTGCTCCACCGTTGGTGCTCTTCACCGCCGTAATCGGAGATTTTGGGTTTCTTCAAATCGGGCACCCTCGGTGCTCTTCCCTCCCCTCGCGAGCTGATTCTTTTTTTTTTTTTAGGTTTTGTTGTTTTTCTATTTTTTTTTTCCAAAAATCTTTTTTTTATCAATTTTATTATTTTTGATCATTTTTTATCAAAATGGCATTTTCGTTATTATATCTAAAATTTTGATTTTGATGTCTTTGCACAACTTTGTAAAGTTATTTTAGTTAGTCAGTTGTAGGAGTATGTTATTCTAGTCAATACCGATTTTAAAAGGTTATTCTAGGTAATAACTATTTTATTTATTATAATACAATAATTGTATCACTATTGTTTGTTATAAGTTATTACAAAGATTTATTGATTAAGAAAACATATTATACCTATTACTTATAAAAATTGAAACTATTTGAAGGCAAAAACATTCACATAGGATTTGAAACAATTAATACATAATAAGAATGAAGCTAAATATGATGACAAAAGTTATTTATTTGGTTCGAAATATTATGTTTATTGTATATTTTATATTTTTATGTAAAAGTATTATTCTATATTTTTATGTCAATATTATGTTTACTAAGTAGAATATGATTAATAGTTTTACACATTTAGGTGATTTTTTGGTATATTTAGTTACAAGTGTTGAATCAGACAAAATACTTTTAAAATTAGACAAATATAGATTCTTTTAAAGAGAAACAGAAAATTATTATTTGAACAACTTTATGTCATTTTTGTAGAATTTACAAAGGCGTATATATTTTTGTTACAAAAATTTGATCTAAACTATATCTTGACATGATAAGATGCAATCTCGAATAGATCTTGATATATCCAAAACTCGTGTATTTCAATGGTTTTCGTATTGAAAGGTTGATCGACTTTTTTTTGTTGATCTTGTTTCCAAACAGAAGTATAAAGGGTTAATTTGCTATATGACCATATTTGTGAAACAATCATACAATATAGCTATCCTATTCAAACAATTGGAGAAATAACTATCACCTCTAGAGAAATTATACTACAGCCCTTGCATTTTAACCGTGAATCGATACTGTTAATATTTGCGTGTGACGTCAGTATATCACTTAGGGTGGGGGTTCACACGGACAATATGATTGCAGCTGCTTACTATATAGACACATGGACACACGGGTTTGATGAGAAGATTTACCCTGTCCTATTTGTTAGAGGAGGCAAAATTGGCGGGGGGTTTTCAACTGATCTACTCCCACTATACAAAAGTATATAATATAGTTTTGACAACCTCGGTTCAAGACTATACTATACAAAAGTATATAGTATAGCTTTGACATGCCTTAATACAACTTCTATTTGATATTTGACAGCGTCCAGTTTCGAAGATTGGGCGACGATGCACAAGATGCCGTAAACAAGGACATAACCGTGCGTCCTGCCGTAACCCGATATGAATGGCGCCAATTGACATGGCATATGTAGGTGGTCCAGCACTATCATTTTTGGGACGGGCAGAATAATGTAATCCCACATCATGTGCAGATGTGAAGACTGTAGCTGGCAAGAGGTGGCGTCAATGATGTTCTAAATACACTAGTATATGGATACTATGTAGTACAAGTTCATGACACTATTTTGAGAAACATATTATTTCTTAAACGAACAGTATAGCTTTGCCGAAATATTGCGAAGGTGGTCGAAAAATATATGAAAAATAGTTAAGTAACTGTTATATCAGTAATAACTTATTTACCGATAACGTCATCAAATATTTTCACTCCATTTTTTACCTAAAGATTTTTTGGTATATATTATAGAATATATAAGGAATATCATAGCCACCATATTGGTATGGTTATTTTCCATATTATAGATGTTTATATGGCTATATGAGCCAATTTCCCAAATATAAATACTTGAACTCATTTTAATTAATATTTTAGCTAACAATACATATATTAAGGAAATTAATTCACATTTAAAAATACTATTTAATAAATAAGTTAAAATAGTAAATAAAATAAAAATAGAAGGGAAATGGTCAAAAAGTGAAAATATTCTCACTTAATTCAAATAGTAAATAATAAGTAAACAAAAATTAATGCTTTAACTTAAAAATTGTTAGCCATTAGTAAAAGATTTTCGAACTTCTTTGACTAAAATACTTTTTAATTAATGTTAGATAAAAATAATTTGAAAATGTGTATAAATATAAAAAAAACAAAAAAAAATTAGGACAAAAAACCCTTGAACATCAATTAAAATGAAACAGAATGAGTATATAGTACTTTAGTAAGATATTTTACAAAGTTTAATAAAATATTTCTATATAAGAGGTTATTTTTATTGAGAACTTCATATAAGTTCTAAATTTTTGTTTTATTTGAATACTTAGATATTGTTACAATCTAAAAATAAATTATCGATAACATTTTAAAATTAAATATGTTTGTGTGATTTATCTATCAGTAACACAAGTTGTTGCCAGTAATTAAATTTAAAAGAAAAAAAATTCAGACACTTGAAAAATTTGAATACAATTTCCTATATAAATTGATTAATTATTTTCAAATATTCTTTTAAATAATAAGTAAAAAATAGATAATACATATCATAAATTGTTATTTTATGATAAATTCATAATAAAACACATTTTAGTCAAAAAATTAAAATGATCATAAATCTTTTAATTAAAATTTAACTATAGAGAAAACACTAAATAAAACTTTATATAACCAAACATTATATTAAAAAAATTACTATAATATTTTAACTAATGTAAAAATTATTTAATTAAAATATATATAAAATAATTTATAATATATACTCGAGCGTAGCGCGAATGAAAAATGTAGTTTTATTATACATAGAATACTAAATAGTATACAAAATTACAAACCATCTCTTTCTCTCATTATGTTGACTCATGCCCGGTCTAATTAAAATAGTGGTCCAAAACTATAAAAGAAGAAGATGTAAACTTTATTTGGTCATTTTAAATTTGTGGCTCATTTTTTAAATTTTTTCAAAATTTGTGACCCATATTTTAGCCTAATTTTTTTCAAAAATATTGGTGGCTCTAAGCGCTGGCTTAGCCCGCCTACCCTCTGGGCCGGCCGTGACTTAAAACATTTTATTATAATAGAATACTAAATAGTATACAAAATGACAAACAATCTCTTTCTCTCACTATGTTGACTTAAAACATTTTATTATTCAATCTGATAATATTGATACTTCAAAGTTGATATAAATATGGAATACATTGTTGATGTATATTGAGTTACACACAAAAGTCCATAAAATATAAATCAATATTAGGAAGAAATGAGACAAAAGTAAAAGTAAAAACCAAGGACACCAACCACAATCTTTATCATAGAATCCTGTTGACGCTGCAGCCAACTGAGAGACAAAAGAATTGATAAACCTAGGTAACACTTCACCTTTTGTAAGCAACCCAAACTCAAGCTAGGCACAAATCGAACTCTACCAGCAAAACTGCAAATGCAAAAAAAGCAAAAAGACAGGAGGTTTAACTTAAAACTAAAAAATATAAAAACATGAAAAACAGTAGTAAGTTAAAAATGTAAAGGTTCGATATCTTATTCAATTAATAGACCTTTTTATTATCCAAATATAAAGTTAACACTTCCAAGCAAAATGATTGCAATTTATACTTTACCAAAAAAAAGTCTGATTGAAAAAACAAATACATACTTTAATTAATTGAAATATTTTGAAGATTCTTTTGTGGGTAAACTTATTACTACGGGTGACTATGATAATGCGTTGAGTTTTGATTAGTGACAAGAAAGGGTTTCACATGATACTACCACGGCCCAAGCCCAGGCCAACATATAACTTCTTGAGTATCGACGGCGACAACGAAGCTCGATTTAAGAAGCTTTACGCCCCCCTATAGTTCTCCTTTCTGCTCGAATCCACCCAAACGAGATTTTCCCCTAATTGCACTTGAAAAGCTAAACATATTAATTGGCGACTAAATTACCCAAATCGCGTTTAGAAAATAGTAATTGCCCGAGAACCAGTTTAACCCAAACCCAGAGAGAGAACGGAGACGTCGCCGGCTTGGTTAGCGTGGTCGGGTTCTAGCTCAGCTAAGAGACCTGCTCGTGTGAGGCGAAATCGAGATGGATGAAGTAGCCGTTGTTCTGAGGTAAGAAAGTCGAATCGTGTACGAAATTTAAACTTTGAATTCATAACTTGTGTTTTTTGGATAGTGTTCTACCCTTTTCTCGATTCTTAGCTCGGAGGATCAGTTTTAGTCAGAGTAGTTGAAATGGCTATACTATGTCGACTTATGCTTTCGCTGTTCTTCGTGTGACACTGACTTATCATCTTATTCCGTTTTCTGAGCGGTAATTGAGCCTCTACTGAAAAAAGAATATCACCTCTGTTTGACTTTGGTTTCACTTTGTTACTAATTTGTTTTGTTGGATTCAGACAGATCTTTTTTTAGTGTCTTATGGGTTTCTTGTTTTGTTCCAGGGTCCAAATATAGGTCGACGGTAACAAATTCTTGATTTTTGTAAAGAGATGGACAAAATCAGTGGATTATCCGATGAATTGCTGGTTAAAATATTATCCTTTCTTCCAACAAAAGTTGCTGTCTCCACTTGTATTCTGTCGAAACAATGGGAGTTTCTTTCGATGTGGTCGCCAAAACTAGAGTACAATGAAAATGATATCAAGGGTCCTGACTCTTCGGTCCTTAGGTTTCATGATTTTGTTGTCAAGAATCTGCCGTTACATAGAGCTCCGGTTGTAGAAAGCTTGATCCTAACATCTCGTTATCATGTGTATTTTCAACCTGAGAGTATCAAACTATGGGTTGGAATTGTGGTTTCTCGCTGTGTGCGTGAGCTAAGTATCAATGTTTGTTGTCTTAGTGACGCACCAATGCCAAGTAGTTTGTATACATGCAGTTCGCTCATGACTCTGAAACTTGAAGGCGGGCATATACTTGTGGATGTTCCTTGAACGGTTCATCTGCCTTCCTTGAAAACCTTGCATCTTCGATTTGTGACATACTTTAATGAAGATTCTCTTCGACTGCTTCTATCCTATTGCCCTGTTCTGCAAGATTTGTGTATAGAACGGAGAGAAGACGACAATGTGGGCAAGATAGTTGTTAACATCCCTTCTTTGCAACGTCTATCCTTGCACGTGATTGATGTACTTTCTGATGGGTATGTGATACATTCGAAGTTTTGAAGCCGCCCATTCTCTACACTTATAAGAGAAGGGCCAAAGGAGTACGGGCTTGAAGAACAGATGGGCCTCGTGAGTGTAGCGCTGACACAAAAGAAGAACGACGAGGCGAGATTGTGTGGGAAGGAAGACACGTGGAGAAGTAAGGTTGGGGGAATAAAGACTGCACACGAGACGTGAGCAAAAGGGGATCTCTTGGGATCTGTAAATAGGGAGGGTTTGTTATTTGCTTTGGCATCACGGAGTTGATCATTTTGGGGGGGAGAGGAGAGAGAGGGTCTTTCCTATTGATTCTCTGTTCTTGTAAACGCTTCTTGGATCGATTCCAATAAAAGTACTTGTTATTAATTCAGTGATTACATTTGTTTTGATCACTACACGTAACAAACTTGGTATCAGAGCAAGACGATCTCCGGGAAATATGCCTCCGCGAGCCCAAAAAAACGACGAACGAACGGAAATGGAGAAGCTGTTCGACCAACTCCAGGTGATGACGGTGTCCCTCGAGAAGGTGAACGTGTTGGAAGCAAAGGTGACTGCGTTGGAGGAACTCACAAAGCTTCCCTCGCAGATCATCTATCTCCAGCAGAAGATCGAAGCAATGGACCACGGAAAAGGGAAAGACACGGAGGCCTCCGTGGAAAACCCGAGTCCGATGAGCGCATCGTCGAGTGAACCACGATCAGGAGAAGAACAGGTGGTTCCGATGGGGACGGGAATGCCGATCAGTCAACACGGAGAAGCGTTGACCGTGAGGGACGACTCATTGGCAAAGAAAATGGCCATTCTCGAGTTTGACGGGAGCAACGCAGAGGCGTGGGTTTTACGGGTGGAGCAGTACTTCGAGTTGAGTAGCTTCACCGAGGAAGAGAAACTGAAGGCCGTGCGGATGAGCTTTGTGGGTGATGCGCTCTCCTGGTACCGTTGGGCGCGAGAGCGTGATCCCTTTTCGAGCTGGGAGCAGATGAAGCTACGGGTGCTGAGTCATCACTCGACGACGCCCGATTCTACCCCCGAGGCACGTCTACTAAAGATGAAACAGGTGGGATCCGTCCGTGAATACTGCCGGGAGTTCATCGCTTTAGCATCTAACGCCCCAGAGCTGTCGGAACAAGTTTTGGAAATGGCGTTTATGAACGGACTTGATTCGAAGATCCGATTACATGTAAGGATACTCTGACCTCATAATCTGGATACGATGATGAGTCTGGCACAGATGGTCGAAGACTGGGAGGAGTACGGAAACCCTGCGTCGCCCCTGAGCTCCAGTAACGGAGGAGGAGATTCACGATCCACAGGAGGAAGAAACGGGCCATCGGGAAACAAATGGGGGCAAGCAACGGGTAATGGGCCAAATTTTAAGCCCAAGCCCAACTACCAGAGCTTCAATAAGTCGACGCCACATAAGGGAGGAGGAGGAAATAACCTAAAGGGGCACGACCGACTGAAACCACCGTTTCGACGACTGACACCGGCGGAGATGGCAGAACGGCGAGCAAAGGGGTTGTGCTTCCGTTGTGATGAGAAATACGGCTACAACCACCGGTGCGCTCAAGCGAAGCTGCGAGTAATGGTGGTTTACGATGATGGGCGAGAAGAAGAATGGGTGGAGGATTCTGAAGGGCAAAACGAGGAGGGAGCCGAGTTGGTGACTGAGCTAGCTGAGCTATCCCTCAATTCCATGGCCGGAATCTCATCGCCACGAACCATTAAGCTGATGGGGACTATTCAGGGGTTGTTCGTCGTGGTGCTGATCGACAGTGGAGCCTCGCACAACTTCCTGAGCGACACCGTGGTCAAGCAGCTGGGGATACCGACGGAGGCGACAGGGAGGTACGGCGTCCTTACCGGCACCGGTATCACGGTGAAGGGAACCGGCCTTTGCACCAATGTCGAGCTGGAAATGCAAGGGTACCAGATGGTTGCGAATTTCTTTCCATTGGGGCTAGGGGGGGCTGATGTAATCCTCGGAGTTCAGTGGTTGGAGACCTTGGGGGATACGCAGAACAACTGGAAGTTGCAGACAATGAGCTTTCAGGAAGAGGGCAAAACGATTAAGCTACAGGGTGACCCTAGTATATGTAGCTCTTCGGTTGCTCTCAAAGCACTCTGGAAGGCGTGGGAAAGACAAGGGGAGGGCATGGTAGTGGAGTTTTGTGGCCTTCAAGCAGAGGAGAGGGAGACCGTGAATGTTCCTGAGGAACTTGCTCAGGTGCTCGAGGACTATAAAGAAGTCTTCGCGGAGCCTCAGGGATTACCCCCATCGTGTGGAAGAGAGCACAGCATCGTGTTGACGGCGGGTGTCGATCCTATCAGCGTACGACCGTTTCGCTATCCTCAGGTGCAGAAGGAGGAAATCGAGAAACAAGTCAAAGCGATGCTCATAGCGGGAATTATTCAACCCAGTGGGAGCCCGTATTTGAGCCCTGTACTTTTGGTGAAGAAAAAAGATGGGAGTTGGCGTTTTTGCGTGGATTATAGGGCCCTCAACAAATCCACAATCCCACACAGCTATCCCATTCCCATGATTGACCAGCTTTTAGACGAGTTGCAAGGTTCGCAGGTCTATTCAAAGTTGGATCTTCGCTCAGGGTACCATCAAATTTTGGTAAAGGTCGAGGATGTGGAAAAAACGGCTTTTCGAACCCACGATGGGCATTATGAATTCCTAGTAATGCCCTTCGGACTCTCCAATGCTCCGGCTACGTTTCAGGCGTTGATGAATGATATCTTTCGGCCCTATCTTCGCCGGTTCGTGTTGGTGTTCTTTGACGACATCCTCGTGTACAGTCGATCGGGGAAGGAGCACAAGGAGCATATGTGTTTGGTGCTCCAAGTTCTTGCGGAGCAGCAACTCTATGCAAACAGGAAGAAGTGTCAATTTGGGAGTGAACAGATAATGTACTTGGGGCACGTGATTTCTGCGGAGGGGGTCGCTGCTGATGCAGAAAAGATTCAGGCGATGGTTGACTGGCCTCAACCCCGAAATGTGAAGGAGTTGCGGGGGTTCCTTGGCTTAACGGGGTACTATCGAAAGTTCGTACGAGGCTATGGAGATATTGCCAAACCACTGACATTGATGCTACGGAAGGATCAGTATAAGTGGAGTACAGAGGCAACTGAAGCCTTCTCGCAGCTCAAGAAGGCTATGACGACAGTCCCGGTCTTAGCATTACCAGACTTCAGTGCTCAATTCGTGGTGGAGTCGGATGCTTCCGGAACAGGGTTGGGGGCTGTGTTGATGCAAAACCAAAGACCCATAGCCTACTTCAGTCAAGGGCTTACCGATAGACAGAGACTCAAGTCAGTGTATGAACGCGAGCTGATGGCCATTGTGCTGGCGATACAGAAGTGGCGTCATTACTTACTTGGCAGAAAATTCGTGGTAAGGACAGATCAAAAGAGCCTGAAGTTCCTCTTGGAGCAGAGGGAGGTTAATCTGGAGTATCAGAAGTGGCTCACCAAGATTTTGGGCTTTGACTTCGACATCCACTACAAACCCGGGCTTGAGAATAAGGCAGCAGATGCCCTGTCCCGCAAGAACTGGGGTCCAGAACTCATTGCTATGTCACTTCCAGCAGCGATGCAATTGGAGGAGATCTGCAGCGAAGTGGATAGAGACCCTGAACTGCGTAAGATTATGGAAGAGATACAGCAGGACTCGTCCACACATCCCGACTACTCTCTCGTGCAAGGGAGGTTGCTAAGGCAAGGGCGTCTGGTAATACCTCGTGGATCAGGGTTGATTGGGTTGATTATGGCAGAATGGCATGATGGGAAGATGGGGGGACACGGCGGGGTCCTTAAGACACAGAAGAGGATCAGTGAGATGTTCTACTGGCCAGGAATGACGACTGATATCAGGCGGTATGTCGCGGCATGTCCCACGTGTCAGAGACAAAAGTATTCCACGCTTGGACCCAACGGATTGCTGCAGCCTCTCCTAATCCCGACGAGTATTTGGGAGGATGTCTCGATGGATTTCGTGGAAGGCTTGCCAAGATCAGAGGGGTATAACGCTGTGTTGGTAGTGGTTGACAGGCTTACCAAATACGCTCACTTCATCGGGCTGAAGCACCTTTTCACAGCGACAGAGGTGGCAGTAATCTTTGTTCAAGAGGTTATCAAGCTCCACGGGTTTCCCAAAACTATCGTCTCCGACAGAGATAAGGTGTTTACTAGCCATTTCTGGAGGGAGCTCTTCCGTTTGTCTGGAACCACGCTGTGTCTAAGCACTGCCTACCACCCTCAATCAGACGGACAGACAGAGGTTACCAACAGGAGGCTAGAGACTTATCTGCGTTGCTTCGCGGGAGATAAGCCGAAGACATGGGCAAAGTTCTTTCCTTGGGCGGAGCTCTGCTACAACACGTCCTACCACTCTGCCATTAAGATGACGCCTTTCAAGGCTGTGTATGGGAGGGATCCGCCAACCTTGCTACAGTATGAATCCGGTTCCACTAACAATGCTGACCTGGAGGGGCAATTGGTGGACCGAGACAATACACTGGCCATCTTGAGAGAGCACATCCACAAAGCTCAACAAGTGATGAAAAATAGAGCTGATGAGCACCGCAGAGATGTGGAATTTGCAGTAGGGGATTGGGTTTACCTCAAAATCAGACCGTACAGGCAGCAGACACTCGCTCGCAGGGCCAATGAAAAGCTAGCTGCAAGGTTCTACGGTCTGTATGAAGTGGAGAGTAGAGTGGGTCGTGTTGCATACAAGCTTAAGTTACCTGACGAGGCCAAGATACACCCCACTTTTCACGTTTCTCAGCTGAAGAAGGCAGTGGGTAATGATCTGTTGGCTATGCCCCTTCCTCTGCAGCTGACAGAGGAAAGAGTTCTGAAGGGAGCACCGGAAGCAATCCTGGACTCACGCATCAATCCGAAGTCGGGTCAGGAAGAGCTGTTGGTTCAGTGGAAGGCACTTCCGGCTTATGAGAATTCGTGGGAGTGGAAGTCGAGTTTGCAGAAGCTGTTTCCTACCTTCGACCTTGAGGACAAGGTCGGTTTCAAAGGGGAGGGAAATGATACATTCGAAGTTCTGAAGTCGCCCATTCTCTACACTTATAAGAGAAGGGCCAAAGGAGTACGAGCTTGAAGAACAGATGGGCCTCGTGAGTGTAGCGCTGACACAAAAGAAGAACGACGAGGCGAGATTGTGTGGGAAGGAAGACACGTGGAGAAGTAAGGTTGGGGGAATAAAGACTGCACACGAGACGTGAGCAAAAGGGGATCTCTTGGGATCTGTAACTAGGGGGGGTTTGTTATTTGCTTTGGCATCACGGAGTTGATCATTTTGAGGGGGGAGAGGAGAGAGAGGGTCTTTCCTATTGATTCTCTGTTCTTGTAAACGCTTCTTGGATCGATTCCAATAAAAGTAATTGTTATTAATTCAGTGATTACATTTGTTTTGATCACTACACGTAACAGTATGTAATAGTTACCCCTTCTTTAAAGTATTTCAGATTTGAGGATTTGACAGAACGGTTCTCCTATGTGGTTGAGCATATGCCAATGCTGGAAGAGGCAGATATTATTGTTGTGCACGATGTTGAGAAGTTTCTCGATTCAATTACATCCGTCAAACGTCTTTCATTACGTGTAATATTTACCCTTGAAGAAGAGGTAACATGTATTATCTGTCAACTTTAAGTTTTCAATCCCATTGTATCACTAAAGAGCGCTAAGTTCAGATTTTCTTGAGTTTAAATTTTTTGTTATTACAATGGTGTCGTGTGTGCAGTATGCGTACCGTCCTGGTATTGTCTACAATCAGCTTGAACATTTGAAGTTATGCATATACAGCGAGGATTGGTCAAAGTTAGCTGTCTGGATGCTCAGAAATTCTCCTAAACTGCGAGTCCTCAATCTATATGTCGATGTAAGTTTCTTCATTTACTGTTTTTAGCTAAAAGCATTTTATGATGTAATATTGACTCTCTCTCTCTCTATTTTTTATTTTTTTTTATTTTTTTTTTATCACAGCCTTCACCACAGTTTTATCATGAGTATCATCCGATTAAGTGGAAGAATAGTCGGAGATCTGTTCCTGAATGTTTTCGGAAGAGCCTCGAATATTTGGAGTTTGTTGGGTACATGGGAACGCAAGAAGAGAGAGATTTCTTGAGTTTCTTCTTCAAACACGCTTGTTGCTTGAAGTCTACATCAATCATTGATTTTGCATCACTAGGTATTTAACTAAAACTTGAAATACGAGTTGTGGTATTTGATTATGAGTTTTGCGTTTGTTTTGTTGTCCAACAGAAGTTAGTAATTTGACTGGATGTAGAAACTTGCTTTCGAAACGAAACTAGTACCTTTTTTTCTTCTTATCATGTGGTCAATCTTGTGGTCTCTTCTAACCTTTAATTATTGATTGATATATGTGAGTGACTTGTGACTCAATTTTCATATAGTTTTATTTAGAGAAGAAAACTCTGTTGTGGAACATACGTGACACGTCTCCTAAACTACAGGTTATGATCCTTTTGGAGTTCGGAGGGTTAATCCAGTATAAGAGCCAGAGTGGCTACTGAATGGGAGCTGTGTGGTTACCTAAATCGGAATGTAAGTGGTGAATGGTAATGTGATTTCTGAACGATGCAGTTCATAGACTTGTTGGGTGCGGATCCTTGTTTGTAGACTGATCTAGAATGTCCGAGTGTTTAAACATCTTATCTTTGTCAAATTTGTAGCATTCGATTCTAAATTTTAGGTTTGTTTTGTTGTGTGAGAACTAAGAGGATTCACCTCATATACGCTTCTCTCTTAAAATTAAATCTCAAATATTCCTTTCATAAATTAATTTTGTTTTGATTTATCTTTAATTCAAAAACAAAGAAATTAGTGATACGTATGCCCTGCAAGCCATCCGCCAATCATTTTAAAATCAAATTTCAAATATTCTTTTTATAAAATAAATTTTGTTTTGATTTATTTATAATTTAAAAAATAAATAAATTAGTGATATCTATATTATTCAGATATATTCGGATCTTTTCATAAAGCTATATATAATATTATGATTTCCATATTTTCTTAGATGTTAGGAAGATAACTCTAACCTCGTTTGTAATATAAAAACTCTTTTCACGATTTAATAGAGCACAATACATTCTCCTCACTGTAACATGGTATCATAGTCAAATCCTAATCGATTCATCTTTCTCTAAAATTTTTAGCGATCTCCGCAAATTCTTTTATCGTTATTCCTCCATTCATAATAAATTTCAACTAAGGTACACCGACCTTCGGTACTTCACAAACAGCAACCTCCAGGACTCCATCTATCACAAACTCACCTTACTACTAACATCTATTGGATCATCCTGTCACGTTATTACATCAATCCTTCTCAATTCGGACAACTACAAGCGATGGGCAAAGTTGGCAAAGAACAACTTGAGAGTCAAACAAAAGCTCGGTTTCATAGATCGAACTTTGAAACGACCACCTCTGAATTCACCGGAGTACATAGTGGGCTACGGCGAACTCAATGCTCATCAGTTGGCTATATGCTAGTATAGAACCCAAAATTTACCAATCCATATCAGTTGTGGACAGCGCTCTTGTGGGAGAACTTGAAAGCTCATTCTTCGCAGGAAACGCACCAAGAGTACATCAACTCAAGGTAGACCATCCGCCATCCGCCAATCCTCTTAAAATCAAATTTTAAATATTCTTTTTATAAAATAAATTTTGTTTTGATTTATTTTTAGTTCAAAAAAATAAATAAATTAATGATACGTATGTGTTGCAAGCCATCCGAGAATCCTCTATCAATACAAGAGGTGCAACAAGGCTTATAGGACCAAAATTCGGTAAGTGTTATCGTTTCCTCTGGAGTAGAGTGGGTTCTAATTTAAAGTATTTTTGTGTAAAAAATGGTATTAGGAAATAGTTAATAATGATTTGGTGAAAGTTGTAAAAGGAGGAGAGAGACTCCAAATACTATCTTTCAGATCTTGTAATTTGTTATTTTTTATCAATATAATATAATTTCCCTTTCAAGTTTCTTGTTCTTTTGCAAATCGATATCATTATGTATCCATGTGGTATTAGAGCACTCGATTTTGGGATCATCATGGCACAAAGAAAGGCGGAAATGGAGAAAGCAATCGCGAGCTTATATGAGGATGTCAATCGCGTCTTAACCTTGGAGTCCACGGTGCTGGAGATCAAACAGCAGCACAGTGTTCTTGACGATCTGAAAGCTCATTTCCCCAACTTGCAGAGGAGAAGAAGCAACTTTGACTCGATGAGGCAGCAGCATCGTAAGATGGAGAAATCACCAGCTTCAGGGGAAACCACTATCAAACCGGTTACCCCTGTTGACGTTCTCACTGAAGAAGCGCAGCGAAAGGCGATATATATGACGTTCACAATTAACTGTGGAAACCATCAGACACCACGATGGAACCATCGTTGCGAAAACTTATGTTTCCACTTTTTGACGCTGAAAGCACGGATAGCTGGGTTCTCCGAGTCGATCAATACTTCGAGATTAACGAGCTCACGGAGGAAGGCAAGCTTAGTGCTGTACAGATGTGCTTCGATGATGAGGCTCTGTTATGGTACATGTGAGAACGTGACTGGCATCCTTTCACAAGTTAGAGGCATATGAAGGAAAGGATTTTCGTGCAGTTTTCCACGACGGGCAAACATCTCCTAACACTCAAACAGGAAGGGTCGATGAGGTAATACAGTAAGGACTTCATCGCTCTGGCTACCAACACCCAGAGTTGTCAGATGTGGTTTTAGGAATTCGCTTTCATGATTGGTCTCAAACCAAATATTTGTGCCCGGGTTAAGAAGTTTGAGCTCAAAAACTTGAAGAAAATGATGAGTACAACAAAGATGGTGGAAGATGTTACGTGTAATAATGGAAACTTTTGTATATGAGACGAAATGAAACAAGTTCTTTTTTATTGATTGATCGATTCACGTGATTACGGAGAAAGAGAACCAAACATAGAGAAAGACGTTCTCTCTATTTCCACAATGTGATCAAATCAATTATATCCTCACACTTTCCTCACCCTCTCTTATTTAACGAATCCCGAGTGGATCCTCTCTAACGGACTCCGCGTCACATTATTCGTTGCGCTTGTGACAGCCCCACGTGTCTTCACACCTCACAAATATCTACAATAAGCTTCTAGAACGTCACTTCTTAAGGCCCATCTCTTGCGCATAAGACAGCCTTGCTGCTGCTCCTCATACTAAGCCCGTGTGGACTTGGACCTTCTCTTGTAGGTGTAGAGGATCGGAGGTCTCTGATCTGCGTATGTATCAATACTCCCGCCTGCAAAATTGACCTTGTCCTCAAGGTCGAAATTTGGAAATGTCTTCTGCAAACTTCTCGACCATTCCCACGAACAGTCATACTCTGGTAACTCCTTCCAACGACCAGAAAATCCTCCTTTCCTGAAGTTGCGTTGACGCGCCTGTCTAAGATCAGCTCCGGTTCTGCTTGAAGAATCCCTTCTTCCAAGAGTTGTACAGGAATGGGTTCTGGAACCAGAGAATCACCGATGGCTTTCTTCAGCTGAGAAACATGTAACGTAGAGTGTATCTTAGATTCCTGGGGTAACTTGAGTCTTGCCACCGATCCGACCCTTGCTTCCACCTCATAGAGACCATAGTACCTTGCTGCAAGCTTTTCATTACTACTCCTGGCCAAAGTTTGTTGACAGTAAGGCCGAATCTTGAGAAAAACCTTCTCTTCCACTAACCCTGGGCATCCGACCCGGACCCGCTGGAACCGAACCGACCCGACCCAAAAAATGTAGTTCGGTTCGGGTTCGGTTATTATCAAATAACCGATTGGATATTGATTGATTTTGGTTCGGTTCTCGGTTCGGTTCGAGTTTTACCCGAGAACCGATCGGTTACCCGATTAACCCGAATCAAATTTATGATTTTATACAAATATTTATAATTTCGTACCAACATTTCATCCAATCTATGTTTATGTAATTAATACTAAAGGATATATGATAAATCAAATCTATGTGATCGAACCGAATGTTTATCAATTTGTGATTCTTTCATTTGTACTTTCACACTTTTTTGCTCTCTCTCTAGAGCACGAGGCTGAAATGCCACTTTTTAGAAAAAACTGATCTCTTATGCCATTCATCAATCTAATGCCACCCAATCAATTAAAGGAGAAAGAAAATTACAATATTATCTTTAATGAATTAACTGAGTAAAATTAAAAGTAAAAATCAATTAGTGATTAGTAAAAAAGTAAAAATCAAAAAAATAAAAATAAAAATTAAAAAACCAAAATTGCTCATCCTTTTCCTCTCTCTACCCCGAGCTTATTTTCCCGACGAGCCGCCAACCCCTCTCCCTCGATCTCCCATCTCTGATATTCTCTCACCGGAGTTTTCTCTCTTTTTGCTCTCATCGGAGCCGACATCCTTTTCGACCGATCCAGATTTCGAGTCTTTCTCCTCTTCTGCAATTGCTCCTCTTCTGCCATTGAAAGTTCATTTTTAAGCTAATTATTCTTTTTTAATTAGGTAAAATTAGGGATTTAGATATGAAAATATACGAATCTGGGTTGGTAACAATGTATTCTGGATAGATTAAGCCATAGGTTCGGTAATTTGTGAGAAGAATATGGTTATGTTAATCAGATTCATATGTAGAATTTAAGCTCGAAGTTCCTCGAGTTCAATCAATCTGCAATTATATGACAACTGGTACAACTGAGAGCGAAATGGTACAACTAAGAGACTGAGTTCAACTGGTACAACTGAGAGATTTAGTTCAATTGGTACAACTAAGACAATTAGTTCAACTGGTACAACTGTGGTAGTTTGTATAATTACTGATCGATTATTTTCATTATATTTTCAGGAGAGCATGAACATCAACCACACAAACATACATTTGACTATGGAGATTTAAGAAATCAGATTATTTCAGTGTTAGAGTATACAAAAAGATGGATATATGCTCTCGGGCCGTTGAGAGGCACCCCACGCTTAATAGCATCTGTTTTGTAGCGCAGTTTGATTTGTGTGTGTGTGTGTGTGTATGTGTGTGTGTTTTGTAATTCTCGGTTTTGTACAACCATGTTAGACTATGTACAACTATGAATCTTTATGTGTTTGAGTTTGGCGAATTTGTATGACCAGGTTCAACTAGGTACAAGTATGAACAATTATGAGTTTCATTTTATCAAATTCGCACTTCTAGGTTTAACTCGGTACAACTATTAAAGTTTATGTGTTTCTCATTCTCTGATTTGCACTACCAAGTACAACTGAGTACACGTATGAACATTTACATATTTGTCAACCTTGAATTCGCACTTCCTGGTTCAACTGGGTATAACTATTAACGATTATGTGTTTGTAATTCTCTGATTTGCACTTCTAGGTTCATCTGGATACAACTATTAACATTTGTGTGTTTATCTTTCTCGAAATCGCACCACCATGTGCAACTGGGTAAAATTATTAATAATTTTGTGTTTTACTTGAAATTGCACCAACAGGTGCAACTGGGTGCAACTGGGTACAACTAATATCAACTTTGGAAGTGAACTAAACAATTATTAAAGCTACAAGTGATGTGAATCAACCAATTAAGACCTATAAACACATGTTCAACTATAAGAAAACAATTATTAATATAAAGAACATTAATTTTTTTATTTTGATACAAAATCATGTTTTCACATAAACCACCTCTTACAATATAAGGAAGATATCAACATTGTTAAGCCTTTTAGGATTAAAAAAATCAAAATATTAAATTCTTCATACATTGTACTATAAAAACGTTGTAAATGATGTTTAATGGTACAAAATCATTTGTACAACTACATCATAATAGTTTAGGGGAAGGTTCAACTAGAAATAAAAATTGCAAAAGTACAACTATTAGGAATTTGGTTCAACTGCTTGTTTGGGAACAACTAAGTTCAATTTATTTTGGAAAATTTAATAAATTTTCAGTTTTCCGCCAGCGGGAAGAATTTACAATATTTTAGTTTTATTTTTAAAAAGTCCACTTTCCCAAATATTTCAAAACCCTAATTTTTTTTTTTTGTTTTTTCGACTTCGAGAGAGAGAGAGAGAGAGAGAGAGAGAGAGAGAGAGAGAGAGAGAGATGATTCTGAGAGAGAAGAGACGAGAGAAACAATTCTGAAAGAGGAGATGAGAGAGACGATTTCTAGAGAGGAGACAAGAGAGAAGATTCTGAGAGAGGAGACGATGCTTCAATTTTTATTAAAAAACAAATTAAACAATTATGAAAAACCATAATTTTCCATTCGTTGTACTTAATAAAATTTAGTTAAACCATAAAACTCACTAAGTCAAACCATGTATTTCAGTTGTACCTCATTACTTGTGTTATTGATTATACTTAATAATATCCAGTTGAACTTAATAAAATCCAGTTGAACCATAAAACTCACTGAGTTGAACCATGTATTTCAGTTGTACCTTGTTACTTGTGTCATTCATTGTACTTAATAAAATCCAGTTGAACTTAATAAAACTCAGTTAAACCATAAAACTCACTAAGTCGAACCATGGATTGCAGTTGTACCTTGTTACTTGTGTCATCCGTTGTACTTAATAAAATCTAATTGAACTTAATAAAACCTAGTTGAACAGTAAAACTCACTCAGTCGAACCAAATATTTCAGTTGTACCTCACAAACATTATATTTTTCATAGTTCTCACAAAAATCCGGATAAAAAATTCTTTAGTTTGATGTTGCTGAAGCTCCATCATCGAAAACTAGCAAAATGAATGTTGAGCACCATGACTTTAGCACTGTCCATGATAATGGTGGCCATGCAAGTTGGATCATGCTTATTCCACCAATGAAAAAGCTTTAGCTCTAATCAAAGCGTTCGAATCTGAACACAGCTGCATAATGACATTAAGACAATCTAATCCCCATGAATCTTCCACAACATTCTAAGGGTTTCCTAACGAACTTATCAACAAAGGTATAATATCCTCAAATTGGATTTACCTTACCCATCTTCATCACAAACCCCAACGCAAAGCTTCTCGCCTGATGTTTTTCCATCAGAAGCAATGGCGTCAAAGACTTTGAAATCTCAGCCGCGGTGGTTGCTGTGTCCTCGTGATCAGAGTTCAACACTCCACCAAGAACTCTCCCGCACATTTCCATCAATCGATCATGATTTAAAGCCCCTGAATGTTCCAACGCCAACAAAGGAATCTCACTCACTATTAGTACCAGAGATTTCAAACTATCGGGAAATCTATTTAAGTGAACAAAACCCAGAACTGAGCCCATACACTCGAGCACTCTAAATAGCAATTTTACATCGAATCCACTTTCTTCGATTTTGTCTTCATCTCAATGCCTTCAATTTCTGGCTTTATTCTTCAAACTTTGTCCTTTCTTTTTTTTGTTCCCTTGAGAGGACGCCGACCTCGAATCATGTCGGTGGCAGTGTTTAGGTAGCGGCGGACTGAACCCAATAGAGATAGAAACGCAACCAGAGAGAAGAAAGTGAAAACGGGACAGTTCCGTGGAGAGTAACAAACATATATATATATATGTAAGAGGCTAAAATAGTTAGACGGCCAAATTGAATCGGAATCCATGGCAGCGGTCGAGAAGAGACGAGGAAAAGATTTAGAAGAGAGGCTCGAAGAAAAAGAGAGCCAAAAAGGATTGCCAAGAGAGAATTTATATATGCATAGATATACGAATTAATCTTTTACGGGCACAAATCAAAGAGATTTTTGAAAAATGTGATCATACATAATAAAAACAATTGTCGATTCTGGAATGATTTTGAAGAATTGAAAAAAAAAAAAAAAAAAAAAACTAATGATTATTTAGATTTAAATAGATAAAACAAATGGTTGAGTTGGTAAATAACAAAATCAGTTGAAGATATAAAAGTATTTTCTTAAATTTTAGATTTAAAAAAAAAAAAAAAAAAAAAAAATTTATTAAACCATAGCATATGAGATCATTTTTTCTCAAAAAGTGGCATGCTAGCAATTGATCCCTCTCTCTATCGATAATTCCCAAATTGGGAAAACTGGAATCCCTAATTTATTCACCGGCTTCGTCTCCTCCTTCTGGGAGGTCTCGAAATCATTCTCAGTCTCAGGTAAGAGTTTACTTTTCTCTTCACCAGTTACCCGATTCTCTGCATCTTCTTCTCCTTTTTTCCTCAGTGAATCTCTGCAACTTTATCTCCTTCTTTCTCTGTGATTTTCTGCAACTTCTTCTCCTTCTTTCTCTGTGATTTTCTGCAACTTTATTCTCGTGAATCGTGATTTTGGGTTTTAAAATTTATGTTACTAAAATCTGTGGTTTTTGGATTCTAATGTCTGATTCTTGTTTGCTAAAAAGTGGCTTTGCTTTATATGTGATTCTTCAATCTTCTGGATGAGTGATGGGTGATGACTTATGCGATTACTTCTCGCCTTAAAGGTACCATTTATGAACTCATTATCAGCTAAATAATTGATGACTTGATGCTTGTAATTGTATAATATTTTAGGATTTGTATAATTTCTGGATTTGAGCATTTTGTGATTATTCAAGAATCGCTAATGCCTTGATGATATTAGAACTTATTATCGGCTAAACAATTAATGACTTAATGCTTGTGTTTGGTGCTTGTAATTATATGATCCTTAAGGATTTGTATGTTTTCTGGATTTGATCACTTTGTGATTGTTAAAGAATTGCTATTAACTTGTTGATAGGACTCATTATCGGTTAAACAATTGATGACTTAATGCTTGTGTTTGGTGTTTGTAATTGTTATTGATCTTTAATATAATATGACATGAAGAGAAGCTTGTGTTTGTGTTTGATGTTTATTTGATTACTTTGTGATTTTTAAAGAATCGCTAGTTACTTGATGCTTGTGTGATGATTTGATTTTGATGCTTGTTATTGATCTTTTATATGATAGGATATGAAGAGAAGCGAAGAGTTAAAAAATATGACAATGTGTAATGAGAGAGAGCCCACAAGTTTGACAAGTTACTTGAGACTTGAGTCATGAATTTGCTGTTTTTGTTAAGCTTGAATTTAATATTTATGACGTCTTATGTTGTTGCCTTAGATTTGAATATCTTTTTTTGTCATGTCTTTATAACTTGTATTTGCACGATTTGGGATTCCAAATGTATGTTTTCAATCTTTTGGTTTTATTTGCGGGTCTTTCGGGTCCATCATGTTAATACGGTTCTATAATGGGCCCAAACGGGTTTCAAATTTTAACTTTACTGATTCTCGGGTCTTCCTCGGGTATCAGATAATTTAGAAGACCTGACCCGACTCGATTGTTACCCGAACCGAACCGAAAATTTGTCGGGTTTTAAATGGGTCTTATACACACCAACCCGAACTACCCGAAACCCGAACTACCCGATCCAACCCGACCTGAGGACCCGTATGACCAGGGCTATCTCCCACCTCGAACTCTACCTCCCGACGATGCACATCCACGCGACTCTTCATGACTTGCTGTGCCTTGTGAATGTGCGCCTTTAACAGCACCAGTGTACTGTCTCTCTCGCGTAGCTTTTCCTCTAATTAATCATTGTTTGTAGACCCATTCTTATAACTGATCAGAGCAAGGGGATCACGACCATAAACTGCTCGGAAAGTATTCATTTGTATTGCTGAATGAAAGGAAGTAATGTAGCACAACTATGCTCAGGGTAAGAACTTTACCTAGGACTTGTCACTAGCGAAGCAACGTAAGTATGTCTCCAAACTGCGATTCGTTACCTCTGTCTGCCCATCGGTTTGTGGGTGATACACGGTACTGAGACACAACATGGTTCCCGCTAGTCGAAATAGCTCATGCCAAAAGTGACTGGTGAAGATCATGTCACGATCGGAGATAATGGTCTTGGGAAAGCCGTGGAGTTTGACTACCTCCTGCACAAAGATGAGAGCCACCTCTGTTGCAGTGAATGGATGTTTGAGGTTGATAAAGTGAGCGTATTTAGACAACCGATCAACAACCACCAAGACCGCGTTGGTCCCTTTGGATCTAGGAAGCCCCTCCATGAAATCTATTGAAATGTCCTCCCAGATGTTTGAGGGAATTGGCAAAGGTCAGAGCAAACCACTAAGACTCAGCGTAGAGTATTTGTGACGTTGACATGTAATGCAGGCCGCCACATAACACCGGATGTCAGTCATCATTTCTTTCCAATAAAACAACTCTCCCACCTTTTTCTGCATTTTGAGAATTCCCCCGTGCCCGCCTAACTTTCCATCATGTAATTCTGACAAAATTACCCCAATCAAACACGAGTCCTTGGGTACCACTAGCTTCCCTTGTCGGAGTAAACGCCCTTGAACCACTGAGTACTCCGGATGACTAGTGAGATTCTTAAGTATCTCCTTGATGATTACACTGAGCTCCGGGTCTTTATCCACCTCACTGTAGATATCTTCCAATTGTATCGCTGCAGGAATCGACAACGCGAATAACTCCGCACCTACATTTATCCTTGACAGAGCATATGCGGCTTTGTTCTCTAACCCGGATCGATATTGGATGTCAAAATCTAACCCAAATATTTTTGTCAGCCACTTCTGATACTCCAAGTTGATTTCCTTATTCTCCAGTAGGAATTTCAAGCTTTTCTGGTCTGTACACACCAGAAACTTCCTCCCCAACAGATAATGATGCCACTTCTGAATCGCAAAAACAATAGCCATGAACTCTCGTTCATACACCGACTTGAGCCTCTGTCTGTCAGTCAAAGCTTGGCTAAAGTAAGCCAATGGCCTTTGATTCTGCATCAGAACAGCTCTGAGTCCCATTCCTGATGCATCTGACTCCACCACAAACAGTTCATTAAAATCAGGCAGAGCCAACACGGGTACTGTCACCATTGCTTGTTTCAGCTGTTGGAAAGCAGCAAAAGCTTCTTCTCCTCAAGAAAATTCATCCTTCTTAAGCAGCGCGGTTAGAGGTTTGGCTATCGCACCATACCCTTGACAAATTTCCAATAATACCCGGTCAGACCAAGAAACCCTCTTAACTCCTTCACGCTCCGTGGTGCTGGCCAGTCCACCATCGCTTGAATCTTGTCGTTATCTGCAGCCACCCCCTGCGCAGATATGACGTGCCCCAAGTATTCAATCTGTTTACTCCCAAATTGGCACTTCTTCCGGTTAGCTAAGAGTTGATGCTTGAGAAGCACATATAGCACTTGGCGTAGGTGGTCTTGATGATCGAATTCCATTTGACTATACGCCAGGATATCGTCAGATAACACCAAAACGAAACACCGGAGAAATGGCCGGAATACGTCATTCATGAGAGCTTGAAACGTTGACGGCGCATTTGTCAAGCCAAAGAGTATGACTAGGAACTCGTAGTGGCCATCTTGGGTTCTGAAAGCGGTCTTGAGAACATCCTCGGATTTGACGAGAATTTGGTGATATCTTGCGCGCAAATCCAACTTCGAGAAGACCACGGACCCCTGAAGCTCGTCAAGTAACTGATCAATCATGGGTATGAAATAGCTTTCGGTAACCGTTGCTTTGTTAAGGGCCATGTAGTCGACGCAAAATCGCCAGCTTCCGTCTTTCTTTTTGACAAGCAAGACATGACTGGAGTAAGGGCTCCCGCTTTCACGTATGATTCCTGTGGTTAACATAGCTATCACTTGGTGCTCGATCTCTTCTTTCTGTATTTGAGGGTATCGAAAGGGTCGGACACTGATGGGGTTAGTGCCCGACTGCAGGACGATGCTGTGATCCCTCCCACGAGATGGGGGTAGACCCTGTAGCTCGGAAAACACGCGACTAAACTCCTCCAGTATTCCTGTGAAGGCAGCCGGTGTTGGTGGTAACTCCACAACTTCCGTCTGTAAGCCACATAATTCTACGATCATCCCCTCTCCTTGTCTTTCTCAAGCCTTCCAAAGCGCCTTGAGTGATACTGCTGAACTGCATAGGCTCGGACCCCCTTGCAGTGTAACCGTCTTTCCATCCAATTCGAATTTCATCGTCTGCAATTTCCAGTTGTTCCTGGTATCACCGAGGGTCTCGAGCCAATTCATACCCAAGATCACATATGCTCCTCCTAGACCGAGAGGGAAAAAGTTTGCTAAGACCTTGTACTCTTGCATTTCAAGTTCCACCATTCTGCGAACCCCTCTGTCTTTCACCATTATACCCGTGCCCATTAGCACCCTGTACCCTCCAGTGGTCTCTGTCGCAATACCCAATCGACTTACGACAGCATCGCTCAGGAAGTTGTGAGATGCGCTGCTGTCTATGAGCACCACCACTTGCAAGCCTTGTATCGATCCCATCAGCCTGATGGTTCGAGGAGAAGATATTCCGGCCATGGAGTTGAGAGACAGCTCGGTGAGCTCCATCATGACCTCCGTTGGCTCCTCCGTGGTTGCTTCAGAATCCTCCTCCCACTCTTCCTCCGTGCCATCATCGTACACCACCATGATCATTAGCTCGGCTTGACCGCACCGATGATTGTACCCGTATTTCTCGTCACACCGGAAGCACAGCCCCTTCGGCCTTCGCTCTGCCATCTCCACCGGTGTTAGTCGACGAAAAGGGGGTTTCAATCGGTCATACGGTTTTAAGTTATTTCCCCAGCTCCCTTAAACGGTGTCGTTCTCGCGTTGCCTTGGTAATTGGGTTTGGGCCTGAGGTTCGGCCCATTTCCTCCCACCGGACTCGTCTTGTTTCCATATGAGCTAGCCCGGTTCGTCATAACTCGCGATTCGTTAAACCCTTCGCCGGAGTTTGCGATGGACCTAGAATCTCCGTGCTCCTCCCAATCTTCCACCATCTTCGCTAGGCTCATCATCGTGTCCAGACTATGAGGTCGTAGCATCCTAACCCCCAGTCTGATTCTGGGATTCAGACCATTCATAAATGCCATCTCCAACACTTGCTCCGAAATTTCGGGGGCATTTGACACGAAGGCGATGAACTCGCGGCAGTAATCATGCACGCTTCCCTCTTGTTTCATCCGGAGCAGTCGGGCCCCCGCCGATGAGCCGTGAGAGTGAGAAAAGTGACCCCAGACACGAGCTTTCATCTGTTCCCAGCTCACAAATGGGTTTCTCCCTCGTTCCCATCGATACCATGTCAATGCCACGCCGATGAAGCACATCCTCACGGTGCGGAGCTTGTCTTCCTCATAAAAGTTGTTGAGCTCGAAGTATTGCTTGACGGAAGCACCCAGCTCTCCGCCCCTTCTCCGTCAAACTCCAGAACGTCCATCTTCTTGGTGAGCGGATCGTCTTTTCCTGACACCATATCTCTGTTTTGGCTGATCGGAGTCCCGATCTCCACCGGCACAACACGCTCTTCTCCCGTGTGAGGACTGCTGGACGACGCACTCAGCTGAGTTATGTTCTCCTCTGAGGCTACGGTTTCTTTCCCCTTCCCGTGATCCATTTCATCCACCCTCTGTTGGAGATGTCCGAGCTCGCGCATCTGATCCTTTATCTCGCCCACGTTTTGCTCCAACACGTTCACCTTCTCGAGAGTCACCATCATCACTTGGAGTTGCTCGAATATCCTCTCCATGTCGGTTCGTTCGTCAGGTTTTTGCACTCGCGGAGGCATGATTTCCCCGATGATCGTCTTGCTCTGATACCAAATTTGTTACGTGTAATAATGGAAACTTTTGTATATGAGACGAAATGAAACAAGTTCTTCTTTATTGATTGATCGATTTACGTAATTACAGAGAAAGAGAACCAAATATAGAGAAAGACGCTCTCCCTCTATTCCTACAATCTGATCAAATCAATTAATACCCTCACACTTTCCTCACCCTCTCTTAGTTAACGAATCCCGAGTGGATCCTCTCTAACGGACTCTGCGTTACATTATTCTTGTGACAGCCCCACGTGTCCTCACACCTTACAAATATCTACAATAAGCTTCTAGAACATCACCTCTTAAGGCCCATCTCTTGCACATAAGACGACCTTGCTGCTGCTCCTCATACTAAGCCCGTGTGGACTTGGACCTTCTCTTGTAGGTGTAGAGGATCAGAGGTCTCTGATCTGCGTACGTATCAGAAGATTGGACAGAACAGGAAGATTTGCCGCCGTCGAATGTCTGAGAAGGTACAGGTCATGCATTGCATGTTGGGAAAGATCGTTTGTAGGCTCGGACGTATATAAAAGCTAACAAATGAGTAGTGAGCCTCAATAGACTAAACTTAAACAGATTGCTTTACTCAATAACACAGGGTACCAAAACCCTAAGTTCATAATTGAAGCCTCAAGAGTGCAAGAAACCACCTTTCATACGACTCACGAAAACAGAGATAGAGGAACGTCATGCGAAAGGGCTTTGTTTCCGGTGTGACGAGAAATACTACGCAGGTCATCGCTGCCACCGTAAAGAGCTACAGATCCTAATGGTGCGTGAGGATGGCTCAGAGTGGAAGATGGCCAGTGACGAGAACCCCTCCGATGATGACAAGCCACAAATGATCTCAGAGCTTGCTGAATTTTTGCTTAACTCAGTGGTGGGGCGTGGTTTTTGTCTTGATCGATTGTGGGCTGTCTCACAAGTTCACCTCCAATGAGATTGTTAAGCGTGTTGGGTTGGTGACTGAGAGAACAAAAGGATACGGGGTGTTAATAGGCACATGACACAGTTCACAGAGAGGGGGTTTGCTAAAACGTTGAGCTCACGATCCAAAGTTGTATATTAGTGGGTACATTCTTACCACTCGAATTGGAACGGTCGATGTGATTTTTGGGATGCAATAGTTGGAGACCTTGGACAAGACAAAAGTAAACTGGAAGCCAGGAATTACGATTCAAAACTAAATGACTTTGAAGGGATCCTAGCCTAAACACATTACCAATATCCCTCAAAGGGATGATTAAGGTCCCTGAAGAAAAAAGAGGGGGCCTGCTGGTGGAGTATGCATGTCTCCAAAAGACTGACTAGATCATCCAGGAGTCACTCGGAGAGGAAGTGGAGCTACTCCTGAATGATTATGCTCAGATCTTTCCCCAGGGATTGCTTCCCTTCAAAGGTAACGAACATGCAATCACACTCAATCTAGGAACTATACTAGTAAATGTGAGGCACTTTCGTTATCCTCAAGCACATAAGGAGGAGATTGAACGCCAAATTGTCCTCATGTTGGCGTCGGTATAATCCGAGAGAGTGGGAGTCCCTTCTCTAGCTCCATTCTACTAGTGAAGAAGAAGGACGTTAGTTGGAGATTCTCCGTTGATTACTAAACCCTCAACATAGTAACTGTTCCAGACAGCTACCTCATCTCGATGATCGATCAACTTCTTCATTAGTTATATGGCGCGGTGGTCTTGTTCATACTCGACCGTCGCTCTGATTATCATCGGATCTTGGTCCGTTCTGAAGACATTCCCTAAACGGCTTTCCATACACACAATAACCACTACGAGTTGACACAATACTGAGGATACTATCAATCTTGGAGCAGAGGATCAACGGACATGATGGTCTAGCCAAGGGCAAAGGAGAGACTATCTCTTTTGGAGAACATATCATGAATAAACGAGACAATCTTTCATGATTTGTTGTTTCTAGACCTTAATACCTCCATGCATTCAGATTTAACCAGGATTTTTAGAGCATACTAAACTCACTAGAGTTCGCCATGAAGAAGAATCAGCTAAAACTGAGTCCATATGAAAAAGATATTGAAGCTACAAGTTGGCAGATCTTTAATGGACCCGCTGCAGATATGCGACTATTATTCAAATTTTTCCGGCCAAACCACGACGAATCAAGCAACAAAACCAGATTCTTTGGAAACTTAACTCATCAGAAAATTGAGGCGCATTGGATTCATGCCAAAATTCATTACGGTTTAAAAGTTATTCAACTTCTATACTTGATGATGCTCAGCTTGCCTTATTTGGAAAGCTCATGAGTTTAAACATTTTCAAACCAGACTTTGGCGACTAGGAGAGACATCTAAACATTCAGGAGACACATCTAACCGTCCAGGAGAGTCAGAAAATATCTTTCCATGCACCAGCACCCATAAGATCAGGCGGATCCTTTCACACTTCTACTTACCATAAATTGATGCATTCACACTTGGTACCATCAATGACCAACGGCTAGCTCCTCTTTGTTACTGCGTTTTGGAGGCACTAAACAAGGACAAGAGACTATTATTTCGTGCACCCATCATCAAAATATCCATATACAAAGTCAGCAAATCCCCTTCATTCAGTCATTTCTCATCATCCATTAAATAGCTCAAAATCCCTTAAACATCTCTTTTTGATTCTTTTATGATTTTTACATAATTTTATCTTAAAATTAATGAGTAGAACGTGTAATGAGCATCTATATAAGCTCATCTCTTATTTTATTGTAAATCACTTTTCAATCAACCAAGAATATATAAAGCTTGTTCTTCTTTTTATTCAAAGAGTGTCTTTGTCTAAATATCTTTAAATTTATTTTAGAGATTCATTTGTTTCTACTGATTTTTGAAATATAAGTGTTTATGGGATTCAGGCAAGTATAGTTTAAAAGGCTGAGTGAGTCAGTCATCCCAAGGATTGAAAGAGTCAATCAAATTTCCACCACCATTGCTATCCACTTCTGCTCCAAGCTAATTGATCAGCTTTATCTCCATTTATACTAAGATTGTGGAGTGATTTCCAGTCTTGTGTCTTTTGGGCTGATAAATGCTCCTACCATATTCCAATCATTGATGAATGATGTCTTCAGGCCTCACCTGTTCAAGTGTGTATTGGTATTCTTTGACGATATCCTAGTCTACAGTGTGATGGATCAGGAACATATCGAACATCTCGCGATGGTTCTGAAGCTCCTGCAGCACCATCAGCTGATTGCCAATCGAAAGAAGTGTGATTTTTGGAGTAGGAAGGTGGAGTATCTTGGAAATATAATCTCGACTGAAGGAGTTGCAGACGACCCTGCCAAAGTTACAGCTATGACGGAATGGCCAACTCTGACGAATCTGAAAGAGTTGCATTGATTCCTCAGCCTCACAGGCTATTACCCCTTTCTATTTTCCGAAAAAGTTATAGTTTGCAACTCTTTTGAGAAAATCATATTTTTTAATACTAGGTATAACTGTAGTCAATTGCAGAGGTCTTTGGAAGAAGAAGCAGGAGAGGAATCAAATAAAGAAGAATCGGGAGAGGAATCGAATGAAGAAGAATCAAATGCGCCACCAACCAAACCACCAAATGTCCACAAAAGCAAGCAAATTAAAGAGGAGGGAAAGAGGGCGGAGGGGGCAATTAGGCAGAGGCAAGAGGAGGGAAAGAGGCAACGACCATTCACATGGTCAATGAAAGAACTCGAGTGAACCCTATAGTCTTATTGTATGAATTTGTACTATATTGTTTTGATTTTATTGTACTGGCCTTACTACGTAAAACTATGTTGTTTTGAATTCTTAATACTGATATTACTTCGTAAAACTATATTGTTTTGTAGTACTAATATTATTTGGTAAAACTATTGTTTGATGTGTTTCCATATAGTTTAAGAAGTTCCATTTTCATTATTATGAAAACTTACGAAACATATGATTTTCAAAAAAACATAAGTTATAAGTTCAAACACACATAGGTCTATTACAAAAATACACATTGTTCTAAATATGATTTGCAAGTGACTTCTTAAGCTTTGCAATCTCTTTACTATTGTTCCACCTCCATACGCTCCAGTTGAAAAGCAAGGTTTCCGAAACTTTAAATCTTTTTGGGCTGCTCATCAACTTCTTTCTTTAAATTTTTCTCTATTAAATTTATATTTTATTTGGCATGTACGATTCTATGTTATTATTTTATGTGTTGTTAGTTAGGATTTGTTGTTGTTGATATTTCAAAGAGTTAATTAAAAAATCAAAAGTTAATCTTTCTTATAGATATTTTTTATTTAGATTTTCATGATTTTTATTTTACTTTGACATATACTATTATTTTAAAACTATCTATAAACTTTAAGGCATATATTGTTTTAATTGTTAGTTAGACTTTTTAATTATTTTTAGAAGAATTAGTATAAATATGAGTTAATATCTTTTTAGAGGATTTTTGTTTTGTTTTTAATTTGGGGTTTTGATATTAATTTCTATTATATTTTGAAAAATAAAATTTATGAATATTTTTGTCAACTAAATGAATGTGGGCGAAAATATACACTATTTATAAAAAAAATCCACATCACATTTCCTTTTCAAATTTGATGTAGAATATTTTTAGTTTTATTATTATTTTATGCATTAATTGTATTTTTGACGCTTGTTAAATGTTAAGTATTGTTTTTAACATGTACTTGCATAGAATTTCTTATAAAAAAAAAGAAAAGAACTCCATTCGTAACTCTGAGAAAATCATTAAAACCCAAAAATATAATAAACTTTAAACTTTGTCATGGCGTTTGATCCCATCCGAATTATTTTTCTCATTCTCTTCTTCTCGTGGCAGGTATTTGAGTGAGATAGGAGAGTTGTAGATCTTTGGTAATGAAGATGATGGAGTAGTGATCTCATTGAAGACTTGTATGAGAAAATTGCAGAGGTAAAAAACGGAATGCTCTTGTATTCTATAGACAAACTCACAAAACTAAAGTAACTCAAGAATTTACATATTCATGAGGTAATCTGATGTACACTTTTCTGTTAGTAACACAAAAAAGGACAAAATCTTCAAAAGGACTGTAATGTAGTTAAAAGATCTAATGACTGACAACAACAAAAACTGATATTATGTTGTATTGACTATGTTGGGGTTGGTTATACGAGAAAACGCAGAAGCATTGGGTAAACTAATCGAAGGAGAAGAAGAAGAAGAGGATAGGAGTGAAAAGGCGAGCGAGGATGCGAAATTTCAGCATGATGATGATCATAGAACAGAAGCAGAGACTGGATGTGCAGAAACTAGCCAAGGAAGCCAACAAGTCTCACCGTAACAGGATTGAGGATTTCAATCAGTATTCCTAAAGTCGGACCTGGTTAATGTAATTCTTGGCTGGCCTTGCCTTACTCTGCGTATCGATCTATTCTTGTTATGTTATCTTCCTATAACTGTTCAGTTATGTGGTCTTCACTCTCTAATGCCAAAGAGACATTTTCTAGGAATGTATCTTCTGCAATTCTCATTTTCTTGAAATAGTGAGAGTAATAACCCTTTTGAACAATCTGATATGTGTGTGGAATATAAAAGTAACTATATCGAAGGACCAATAGCATGGCTTAGCATCAATGTTATGGGACTCTTAAGAATTGAAATGTAATGATGATAATATCTCTTATTGCGTTTGAGTACACGGAACTATATTTTCTTCTCGTCTGTACTAACAAAGAAATGAAATCATGAAGAGAGAAAAAGAGATCAAATCTATACTATTAAAAGAGAATCCAATTTTTAAATTAACCTTTAGTTAATGTGTTATTTACAATATATACCATTAAATTTTTATAGATTCATTAAGGTAATTTAGTGGGTGTTATTGGTTTTGATATTTAGAAAGAGTTATAAAGATTTAGATTTTAAAAAGATTATGGTGTTATTCAATTAAGACTTTTCAAAACTATTTAAAAGTTTAGTGTTATTAGTTTATGAATTTGTAATAAGTAGTTCAAAATCTTTAAAAGTATAGTGTTATTGGATTCATAATTTTATAAAGTTAATAAAAGTTTTGTGTTATTCAAAAAATTTGAAATACTCTTGTTTTGTCATTATTTTAAAATCTGGTGTTATTGGTTTATTGACTTCACATATTTTTCTTTATAAAATCTACTTACAAAGTATTGTATGTTAATCAAGTATTTTCAAAGTTTGTCTATAATTTTTTTTAAAAACCAATTAAAAATATATATATACAAAAAGTCTCAATTAATAAATGACTGCGTACAAAAAAAAAATGAACACAAACACCACGTAACCTAATATCAACACAAACTTCATAATTTCTGAATTATAACATGTCTTACAACAAAAGCAAAAATCATCTTCAAAAATCATCTTCAAAAATCATCTTATAAATTTAGAAGTTCATAATCTCTGAATGATAACACATGTTTTGCTCCATTGTGAGTTTGGTTATTAAACCATTACTATCACGCCAGTTTCTGTGAATTACATCTACAAGTAGATCGATCAACAATTTTGTTTCCTCAGGTTCCCACTGATTATACTGACTTTTTTTTTTGTGAATCTCTCATAGCTAATTATACAAGTGTAGATCATCATTTAATCAATACGAATTTTTTTAAAAATAAACAATAACGTAAGATATATAAAAAACCAAACCAAACCACACAGTCAAACAAACAGATAATACATGAATGCATAAACATAATTTGGAAGAAAAAAGTAGATAGTTTAGTATGTACCTTAAGTTTTGAAATGATAATGAACAAACGCCTAAGATAATTTATAGAAGATGAAAAGTAAAAAAAAATAATAAATTAGATAATAACAAATATAAACAAATAAATATTTTGCAATACTTAAAGATAAACTCTACAAAAGTTACTGATTATCTTCTAGTTAAAAATTCTATAATAATCTACAAAACTTTTTTTATAAATTCTAAACTCTTTTAAAGTTCATTAAAGTATTTAATTTTTAAAGTCATCAAAACTCTTTACAAATATACAAACCAATAACAGCCCCTTAGTCTTATCATTAAACTGTTAATAAATACATTAAATTAAATTAAATTATATTAGTTTGTTAACAGATAATATCAATAAATCATATCTGATAATAATAAAATTTAAATTAATTTACTTTGAAAATTATTTTAAAATCTTTCATAATATCTTAACATAACTAGCACATATATATGGTATGAATAACTAATATAATTATATATATTATATAATAAATTAAATATATATTGTTGACAAAAAAATTAAATATATATTATATTATAATCAATTTCTTCTCTAAAGTATTACAAAAAAACACTACATTAAAATTTTTTAAAAATATTATGGCATTTACTAAATGTGAAAATTTATAGTCAATGATGAATATATAATCATTATTTTTTTGGTTACATATATACATACTATGAAAAAAAAATTATGTAAATAATTTAGTTTTTTCTGGTTTGTTAATGATTTTGTTGCGGGAAATTATGGGTTTACAGATTTGACAAACACAACTTTGTAGATTTTACAGGTTATATAAATTTTAGCTGAAAAAATAGTTTTCCGAAAAAATGGCGGTTTGATAACAAATGTGCTTTTGTAGATTCAACAGAAACACATAATTTTTGAAAATTTGTCGTAAATAACGATTTTACAGATTTTACGAGTTTATGGGAAAATACGGGTTTGCGAAATACGAATAACGCAATTTTGCGGATTCTATGTTTTTACGGGTTTTATAGGTTTTGATGAAAAATGTGGTTTGATGAATTTTATTGAAAATGTAGATTTGTGGGTTTGACGACAAAATGCAATTTTGCAAGTTTGACAAAAACTACTTAATTTTAAAAATTTAGCCATAAAATACGATTTTATGATGTTGGGGGAAAACATAATTTTTGGTTTTGTTAAAAAATGTGGGGTTTTCTGGTTTGTTAATGATTTTTTTACGAGAAATTATAGGTTTACGGATTTGACAAATAAATTGTAAATTTTACGGGTTTTATAAATTTAGCGGGTTTTATAAATTTTAGCGGAAAATATAGTTTTCCGAGAAAATGCCGGTTTGACAACAAATGTGCTTTTGTAGATTTAACAGAAACACATAATTTTTGAAATTTGGTCGTAAATCACGATTTTGTAGATTTTACGGGTTTATGGGAAAATACGAGTTTGCGAAATGCTAATAACGTATTTTTGTGGATTTTATGGGTTTTACAGGTTTTAGCGAGAAAATGCGGATTTGTGAGTTTGGCAGAAACACACGAGTTTAAAAATTTGATCGTAAAACACAATTTTATGTAAAATCTATAAAATACGGTTTTACAGTTTTGGCAGGAAAATATGGTTTAATGGAAAATGCTATTTTTACAGTTTCTACCAGAATTTTCCGTTTTGGTACAACAACGTGATTTTACGATTTTGCGGGAAAATGCGACTTTTTATTTTGATAGAAAAAATGGTTTTGACAAAAAAAACTTGATTTTGTGGTTTAAATTAGATTTTCTTTTAATCTGTTAATTTTTGAGATTCAAATGCTGCATCAAGTCTCTATTTTTTAGTATTTTAAGTATCCAAATTTTGAGATATTATAGAATTTGTATTCAGATAAAATATTTATATACTGATTTAAAAATATTTAAAAAACAATATTTGAGAGCATTTACATACAAATAAGTATTTGGAGGTAAAAACAAACAAAGCCTAAAAATATTAATTACAAACTAATAAAATCTCTCTTGCATTATAAAACGTAATATTTTAAAATATTTGTTACAAAACTTAACAAAAAATTTGCTAATCAAAACTTTTTTTTATATAAAATCAAGCCTAAATAATTTTAAGAACATATAACCATAATGTTAAAATAGTTTATATAATCTAATAAAAAATTTTCGTTTGGGTCACAATTTAGATTTAATAATATAAACTAATTTTTTTTTTATAAACCTTGCTATGATCTAAAAATATTTTATAAAAAGAAAATCCGAGCAATCCAAAATCTAGTATATATTATAGAGGCAACGCAGCAACCACATAATGTTTTTTTTGCTCAAAACCTGGATTCATGGACTCATCATCATCCCATTGTGACGATGGGTGGAAGACTTTAGATTTCCGGAAACTGTTTGGTTATCGAGTTTCATCCTCCAATGCGCGGAATCCAGAAGTCAGATCTTCATACAGTTTCTTGAATTTGGCTACAAGTGTACCTTCACCCTCAGCTGGATTTACAAACTTCTGAGATCTGTGTGATTCAGATAACCAAAACTTAAGTTTATATCTCGATTTATTTTCTCACCAACCTATAATCCAACTCCATTGCATAGTTATGTGATAACAAATCTCATTGAGAACACAGCTTCCTCATATTATCAGAACTACAATGATTCCATGGGGAACAAATGAAGATTTGCTTACACTAAACGGTAGAAAAGATCTCCCAAGCAATGTTTGATTAGAGTGTAAGTAATCTTTTGACCATCCATTCCAGCTGCTTTCTCAACTGACAACAGCCTGTGTTAATCACAAATATATCACATTTTTCAAAAATCAAAATGATTGTATGTAGTACCCAAATACAAACACAATCACACAGAAAGTTGATAAGTCAAGATTAATACCTGATTGGCCAAGTTGTAGAAATGAATAATGTTATGCATCATCCACACAGATTTGTAGAAAGGACAGAATTTGTCGTAGCTGTCACATTCATTCAGCAGTAAACAGTTATTACCCTATGAACACAGAGAGAGAGAGAGAGCATAGAGGCGAAAATTAAAATCTCGAAAGAGAAGATTCCGAGCCGAATCTTACAGTGTGAAGGAGTTTTGAGCAAGGTAGTCTTCTCTCAATAGCTTAGCTGTCTCCAAAGTGATTTTATCACCTTCCGCTAGCGCATCTTTTCCTGCAAGCTGCATGCAAAATAAGCCTTAGTTTGCTGGTCTAGTTGATTTCTTCTTTAACTTAAACTGAGTAATGAAAACGAAAAACAACGTTAATACACCCTCAAATAGGTACTACTATAATGTTACGACATGTGACATGTACCTGGACAATTTCATTAAGATCATCTTCCCTCTGCAACACCTCTCTTGCCTTTGCCCTGATATTGATGAAATCTGGATCAAACTTCTCATAGAAAGTTTCCAATGCCCGAAAACCCAAAAATCTTTTCTTACTTTTAACATAAAACTTGGAAAAATATAAAGATTTGGCTCTGGAATGCTGAACAATTGTAAGCATACCGTAGAATACTGATAGGTGATGGGCTAGTGCTGAGTTGGCACCTTCGGGAGAATAAGAAGAAGAGAAAGTCGGTTAAACTTGTAAAGAAAGACAATGAGTATAAATAGAAGAGAGAGGATAGGAATAGGTTCATGCTTTGTAGTTGCATCTTGTGATTGGCTTGTTTCTCAAGTGTGAGATTCAAGAGGACGTGATTTGCAAGCCTATACGCTTGGATCCGTATTGGTTTGGTTTGTTACCGATAGGAATATAAGAATGTTCTTATCAAATACTTGGAGTAGGAAATCAGCCAATTAACAGAAGGGAAATGTTTTCTCTGGGCAAGCTTTTGGTCCAAACCCCAGAAGACCTGCAGTAATACGGCAAAAACAAAAGTGTAATGATTTCATCCACAACTAGAAGCAACAGACCCAATCGTCATGTAAGAGAAGAATGCCATAAACCATAATTCACCTGCACAATACTAAGTGTTGCAGAAGTCACAGGATCAGAGAAGTCTCCACCAGGTGGGGACACAGCACCGACAATTGCAACACTTCCATTACTCCGATCCACCAAGACATTTTACTTTACCTGCACGTTCGTAGAAAGACGCTAGATACGGAGGATATCCACTATCAGCAGGCATTTCAGTCTACAAAACAAAGTAAATCAGACGCAGACTAAACTGAGCATTAGCAAGATGAAGGGAGGTTGAGTCTGCCATCATACTAACATTATATCCCATATCTCTGAAAAATGCAGCTACAGTGATTCCTGGATTTCACATTACAATAGAAACACTAATAAGTTTTCCAGACGAGTCATGATTAAAATTTAATCTGTTTGTGCAGAAGGAAATAAATGTTACCAGTGTAAATTGAGGCTTCACGAGCAGCCACATGCATGTTGGAGGTGTTGGCTACAAGTGTTGTACGCTTCATAACAGATTCCTTACCATCAGGCAATGTAATTGTCAATTGTGGGAAATCCATAAGTACCTAAATTATAAGAAACCATTACACCAGAATCAAATTCAGAATGAGAAAAAGACATACCTCAGCCATTTCGTTGGAGTACTGCAAAGACAAAAAGATTGGCCAAGGCAATGGAGACACTTCCAAAAAACACCCGACATTGGAGAGAGCCTGACTGATAACAGTTTTACCACAACCAAAAGCACCAGGAATCACACATGTTCCACCAAGAACCGATGGGAAAAGGGCATCAAGGATACGCTGACACCCACACAGAAAGA
Organism: Thlaspi arvense; assembly: GCA_911865555.2. Classification (NCBI taxonomy): domain Eukaryota; kingdom Viridiplantae; phylum Streptophyta; class Magnoliopsida; order Brassicales; family Brassicaceae; genus Thlaspi; species Thlaspi arvense. Next base: position 53,068,438 of record OU466857.2, read on the forward strand.
AAACGAATATTAACAAGCATATCACAACTTAGTCCAACTACTGTAATTAAGATCAAATGGAGATATCACCTGTCCGGTGAGTAGAGGAAGATCAACTAGAGAAATAACCTCTTTCTGCCTATAATTTCTTCTGTCTGAAACAGAACTGTGTTTGTTCTGTCTCTACATGCTCTTTCAGAGTTATGAGCTTCCTTCTCACAATCAGTCTGAAATTGTTTTCTTCTTTTTATCTTCTTCCCAACCTTGACATGTTCATATAGTTTTGGATAGTTACATTTCTATACGTATCACTCGTAAAGTGCGATACTTGCAGTTCCTAAATGTAGAATTGTTTCTCGTAATTTAATGTTTTTAATCAAAAATAGCCAAATCTAGGCAAAATCATGCAATCTAGTTAATAAATTATTGTTGGTGATGTGTGCCTGTTAAGTAAAATCTTCAGTTAATTAGCAAAAACCGGACTGTACCGAATTCCAAAAGAACCAAACCACAGAATCCGGTATAGTCATCCCTTGCTGCCTCCGCCACAAGCAGGGTTTAGTTCGACGCCATGAACATGATGATGGATGTTCTTTTCAAATACGATCTTGCTTATCGAGCTCTGGAAGTTTTCCAAGGGATCCTTGTTCGGAACTTGTTTAGTTTCGACATTGCGTTGGTAGAAGGTGCAACATGTCTAACAGAGATTTAGCTCTGGATTGCTATACATACACTGGACTTCTTACTGCGCTTTGTCTACGAGGTGGTGCGCCACCTCGCGACGCCGTTAGTATATACGAAAACATAATTAAAAAAAGAAGATCCGTATCGATGCTCGTTTTCACACTGCGATGATCGACGGTCTTGTGGAGGCTGGTGAATACAACACCGCGGTTCGTCTGTTTAACAGATGCATTCTTATCCAAGATGAGAGAAGTCGGGGTTATGCCAAACTGACGCACGTATCGGACTGTTATCTCTGGTTTGTGCGAGGAGAAAGAGAAGGATCAACTGAAAATATTCTATGGGAATGCATTGAGGAGGGAGTTGAGCTGGATCCCAATACTAACTTCAAAGTGATTTGTCTCTTGCTTCGACATCGCAGAGATCTTTCTCAATTTAGATAGGTTTTTGAGAAATGGAGGGACAACTTTGATGTTACTGATTCATGCGATAATTGTATACACATGATTAGTGCTGTAATTTTTTTTATGTATTTACAGAAATGAAATATCAAAGATTCAATTTTAAATCTTTTTTTTTTTTTTATAATCTATATATCAATTTTTGACCTTTGTAAATATTATTACATACATATATATTATTAGTTCATTTTACAAAATATTTTTAATATGTAGTGTTCCATTGAAGTACTAAACCTGGAGGATCCCAATATCTTCTAGTAAACCAAATCCCATCGATTTTGGCAATCCATGAACGTAGCTGACCACATCGCTTGTGATTTGAATGGTATGCTTCAAAAGAAGCAACGAATTTGCGGTTAGGCCCGTATCTAAAAACGCAGTTCCATCCTGTTTCGTCTGGCCAATGCTTATCTTCAAATTCAACGATAAAGAAAGGTTCCTTATACTTTAATGTGTGAGATCTTATTTTGTCGTTCGGGTCTCCACTACAGACAATGTCGAGATCATTCTCAGGACTGAGTTCATTATGAATAACTACATGATTTCTCTTACAACCTTCGTTTAACTTAAAATACACAGTCGTCACTAACATAAAAACTATTAGATTTTTCATATTTTTGATGTAAGGTATTTGTTAAAATAAAAACAACATCAACATGTAGTATTTATATATAATTTGTTTTTGTGAAAAACACAATTTTTTTCTTTATTTAGTAAATAATCTATTCATTAGATAAATTAAAACATAAAAATAACTAATATAACATGTGGTCGGATGAATGAGTGTTTAGTTTTATAAGTTTGAGTGGCCCCTAACATGAAACCAATTAATGATTAAATTTTAATAATTGTAAAAAACCTAAATCAAAGCTAAAATATAATTGTATTAAACAATATGGCAGTGGCAATGGCACATACTCATCAAAATGATAAATACAGTATAAAAAGAAAACTAGATACAAAACTAATTATTTCAGACTAATTCAAAATCTAGGATTATTCAGTTGAAAACTTATCAAATACATAATAAATCTAGGGTTATTAGATACTTTTTAGTTTTGATAAAAAAAATTGCAAAGATTTGAGGGTATTTAACTACTCATTTTTATTGATATACTTAATCTAACAAATCTCATATATCTAAATATGAAATTTCACTAATAGAAACAAAAATACAAATTTTTGTTTTTTTTAAATAGATTCTCATGATTTTTTTTAAATATACATTAATTTTTTCTTTTAAATGAGTTCTCATACATTTCCTTAAATCCAGTCTAATTGATGTGTAACTTTTAAATGTCTTCTACAATCTCATACTATTGAATATATAATTAATTCTTTAACTAATTCAAAATCCAGCATTATTCAATTGAAAATTTTATCAAAGTCATAACAAATCTATGGTTATTAAATCATTTCTAATTTTTTGAGATAGTTGAATTTGAAAATATCAAAGGGTACTTGATTACACATTTTAGTGCATTGCAGTCATTGGAGTTGTATTAATGCATGTGTTATCGAAGGTTTTAGGATGATAATATTGTGTTACATTAATCCTTTTGCTTAACATTGCTTTCCATTTTAGTTTTAAGACTGAACTTTTCATTTGTAAAACAAGTTTATGTTGTGCATCTTGAAATCTATTGTATGAAATGTTTGTAAAATAAGTACATGTTTTGAACTAAATCTACTAAGAAAGCTAATTAAGAAGAGTTTGTATCTCGATATTGCAAAGATCTTTCTGAATTGAGACCGGTTTTTGAGAAATGGAGGGACAACTTCGATGTTTCTCCTGTGATGAATTGTTTGTTTTTTTCTGGCTGAGTTTTTGAGGAAACTATATAATGTGTATACACACAATTGGCGCTGTAATTCTTTCATGTATTTACAGAAATAAAATTTCTTTTATTATATAAATATTTTTATTACAATATTTTGTTATCTAATAACATAAAATGATTACTTTTAATTAAGTCTTTGAAACATTCCATCGAAGTACTAATCTAAGCATATCCCAATATATTTTTGTAAACCAGATCCCATTAGTTCTGGCAATAGCTGGCCAGATCTCTGATAGTTTGAATGATACGCTTCAATAGAAGCTTCAAATTTATGGTTAGACCTGAATTGAAGAACGCAACGCCATGTTGTTTCATCCGGCCAAAGATCTTTATTAAAAGCAACAACATAAAAAGGTTCCTTAAATTTTAATGTGTGAGATCTTATAGGGCCAAATGGAATTTCACCATAAAGTTCATTATGAAATCCTATTTGATTTTTCTTATATTCAAGTGTTTAACAACAACCACACACACATGTTTCATATCGTTTTGTCTATTTTGAAACTGATTTATTTTATAAATTTTTATTTTTTCTAGTGCAAAAATAGAATTAAAAAGTTAAAAATTATATTAAATAATAAATAAATTATTATAATATATTTTTATTATTATTTATACTATGCTTTCTTTTCCTCTTACACAATATAATCTTATTAATATATACATTTTAAGTATATATTTTTCTTTGATTTATTGCTAATTTAACCAAAATTAGTTTTAACATCTTTACTTATAGTAAGAGTGGGTAGATTGTTGGTCCGCACATTCATGCATATCAACTATCTCACTGCTCTTAGGACAGATAAATTTCTTTAAAAGTATATAAATTCTCCAGTAACTAAAATTAAAATTGGATTATAATTAAGGTTAACAAAATGCATGCATGACAAGTTCGCATACGACTTCAACTTTTTCACAATTAAAATCTATATCCACATATATATTTGTGAAAAAATCGAAGCATGGCTGGCTTTTATGTGTTAAAAAAAACTAACAAAGTGTATATTTTGTAATATATATTTGTATAATGTATGATTGAGTTTTAAAAGGAATAAATATGTATATTTATACATGTAAGAATGCGTTAAAAATAAGTAAATTGTAATATTTAGGTTTTGGTTGATTTTTTTGATATTTTCTCCAAACGTTATGTTTTTACACGATGCAGTTTATGGTGTTTAATAACAATCATGAAAACCGTCCATTTTGTATATAATCAAAGTTTCTTATTTTTAAGTGTTTTATGATATATGGTTTCCAATTAAAATTATATTAAATATTAACAAAAATTGTAAAGAACTTTTTAAAAAACATAATATAATATTTCACTTTATCATGTAAATAAATATAGAACATTGGTTAATCTATTGTTTATTTTTGTTTTCAATAAAAATTATAATAAATATTTGTTATAAAGTTTGTGAAATCATACTTTATAAAAAAATTTCAGTAGATTTCCTCTCATCTCTTTGTCTAATATTGAGGAATTAACTTGATGATGAAAATATTTTTTTATGGTTGGCGTACACTGATGTTGTTTGAAATCATTTTACAGGATGCCATATGGGGGTCTGTCATTCGTTCAGGGGTGGAGCCGCATCTTCTAGTTTTGTCCTCTGAAGTGAAAGGCGGTGAGTCGTCCCAGGATGGAAGCCTGTTCTGGTCCTGCGAGCATCTTTAAGCAAAAGGGGTTACTCAGGCCTTCAGGAGGACGACATGGGGGTATTCCTCCTGAAGGTTCTCCGGCTCCCAAGTCAGTGGGCGTCCTACCGGGAAAAACTACTCAGAGGGGGATAGGTTTACGGGTTAAGGGTTAGATGTCTCGTCCGGGGATCGGAACATCAGTCTGTTTGGGGGTGTTTGAGGGTTCAAGTAAAGTAAGAGAGAGATAGAGGATGAAGTAGATATTAAGGTAAGGTTCCGGGTAAGAATGAGACTTATCCTGTTTGGCACTATCTCTGGGGAGTGATGTCCCCTTCGATCATGCTGTATGGTGTTACACGGTTTATGTGTCGGGGACCAGACTCGTGTTCTCTCTAGATCAAGCTCTAGAGAGATCTCTAATTTGATCTCTACCTCTCCTTTTCTCTCACGTTCCGCCCTCCTCCATTTTCTTTCTTTTCTCCTCTTTTTCCTCCTGGCGTCCTCCTCTCCTCTCCTTTTAAACAACTTCCCCCTCTCTTGTCCCATTCGTTTGGCGTGTCAGGGGAGCAGAGGAGTACGAAGCGCATGCGTGTCTAGGGATGCTGGCCGACAGTGCTCAGTAATCATTCGCTAGGGAGTTGTTGGCCGAGCTAGCACGAGAGTTTCTTCTTAATATTTTAGATGACTACGTAAAACGAAGCACGAGAGTTTTATGAAAAAATAAATCTGTAGAGGTTAATTTTTATTTTTACTTCTACTGTTCGGGAGAAAATTTCGGGATGCCACATGGAGGGATCTGATTGGTCGTCGTCGGTGTACTGCAGGGGAGATTTGAACCCTGGGGGGATGGGCTAGCCTGCAATGTCACAGGAAGAAAAATAGAGGACACAAGTAATAGGAAAGGGGTTGCCCTTCCGATTACGCTCCGACGCTCTAGTCAGAAAATGGACACGGAACTGGACGGAACGAGTTTATCTTTATCGGAAGGACGAGGCGTGGGGGCGCTCTTATTGGTTCATAGGGATCCAGACAAGGCTTTTGGAACTGTGATAAAGTGTTGAAAATGAAGCTAGAAGATGAAGTGATCGTTCTAGAAAATAAGAAACTTTGATTATATACAAAATGGACGGTTCTCCAAACGTTATGTTTTTACACGATGCAGTTTATGGTGTTTAATAACAATCATGAAAACCGTCTATTTTGTATATAATCAAAGTTTCTTATTTTTAAGTGTTTTATGATATATGGTTTCCAATTAAAATTATATTAAATATTAACAAAAATTGTAAAGAACTTTTTAAAAAACATAATATAATATTTCACTTTATCATGTAAATAAATATAGAACATTGGTTAATCTATTGTTTATTTTTGTTTTCAATAAAAATTATAATAAATATTTGTTATAAAGTTTGTGAAATCATACTTTATAAAAAATTTCAGTAGATTTCCTCTCATCTCTTTGTCTAATATTGAGGAATTAACTTGATGATGAAAATATTTTTTTATGGTTGGCGTACACTGATGTTGTTTGAAATCATTTTACAGGATGCCATATGGGGGTCTGTCATTCGTTCAGGGGTGGAGCCGCATCTTCTAGTTTTGTCCTCTGAAGTGAAAGGCGGTGAGTCGTCCCAGGATGGAAGCCTGTTCTGGTCCTGCGAGCATCTTTAAGCAAAAGGGGTTACTCAGGCCTTCAGGAGGACGACATGGGGGTATTCCTCCTGAAGGTTCTCCGGCTCCCAAGTCAGTGGGCGTCCTACCGGGAAAAACTACTCAGAGGGGGATAGGTTTACGGGTTAAGGGTTAGATGTCTCGTCCGGGGATCGGAACATCAGTCTGTTTGGGGGTGTTTGAGGGTTCAAGTAAAGTAAGAGAGAGATAGAGGATGAAGTAGATATTAAGGTAAGGTTCCGGGTAAGAATGAGACTTATCCTGTTTGGCACTATCTCTGGGGAGTGATGTCCCCTTCGATCATGCTGTATGGTGTTACACGGTTTATGTGTCGGGGACCAGACTCGTGTTCTCTCTAGATCAAGCTCTAGAGAGATCTCTAATTTGATCTCTACCTCTCCTTTTCTCTCACGTTCCGCCCTCCTCCATTTTCTTTCTTTTCTCCTCTTTTTCCTCCTGGCGTCCTCCTCTCCTCTCCTTTTAAACAACTTCCCCCTCTCTTGTCCCATTCGTTTGGCGTGTCAGGGGAGCAGAGGAGTACGAAGCGCATGCGTGTCTAGGGATGCTGGCCGACAGTGCTCAGTAATCATTCGCTAGGGAGTTGTTGGCCGAGCTAGCACGAGAGTTTCTTCTTAATATTTTAGATGACTACGTAAAACGAAGCACGAGAGTTTTATGAAAAAATAAATCTGTAGAGGTTAATTTTTATTTTTACTTCTACTGTTCGGGAGAAAATTTCGGGATGCCACATGGAGGGATCTGATTGGTCGTCGGGTGTACTGCAGGGGAGATTTGAACCCTGGGGGGATGGGCTAGCCTGCAATGTCACAGGAAGAAAAATAGAGGACACAAGTAATAGGAAAGGGGTTGCCCTTCCGATTACGCTCCGACGCTCTAGTCAGAAAATGGACACGGAACTGGACGGAACGAGTTTATCTTTATCGGAAGGACGAGGCGTGGGGGCGCTCTTATTGGTTCATAGGGATCCAGACAAGGCTTTTGGAACTGTGATAAAGTGTTGAAAATGAAGCTAGAAGATGAAGTGATCGTTCTAGAAAATAAGAAACTTTGATTATATACAAAATGGACGGTTCTCCAAACGTTATGTTTTTACACGATGCAGTTTATGGTGTTTAATAACAATCATGAAAACCGTCCATTTTGTATATAATCAAAGTTTCTTATTTTTAAGTGTTTTATGATATATGGTTTCCAATTAAAATTATATTAAATATTAACAAAAATTGTAAAGAACTTTTTAAAAAACATAATATAAATATTTCACTTTATCATGTAAATAAATATAGAACATTGGTTAATCTATTGTTTATTTTTGTTTTCAATAAAAATTATAATAAATATTTGTTATAAAGTTTGTGAAATCATACTTTATAAAAAATTTCAGTAGATTTCCTCTCATCTCTTTGTCTAATATTGAGGAATTAACTTGATGATGAAAATATTTTTTTTATGGTTGGCGTACACTGATGTTGTTTGAAATCATTTTACAGGATGCCATATGGGGGTCTGTCATTCGTTCAGGGGTGGAGCCGCATCTTCTAGTTTTGTCCTCTGAAGTGAAAGGCGGTGAGTCGTCCCAGGATGGAAGCCTGTTCTGGTCCTGCGAGCATCTTTAAGCAAAAGGGGTTACTCAGGCCTTCAGGAGGACGACATGGGGGTATTCCTCCTGAAGGTTCTCCGGCTCCCAAGTCAGTGGGCGTCCTACCGGGGAAAAACTACTCAGAGGGGGATAGGTTTACGGGTTAAGGGTTAGATGTCTTGTCCGGGGATCGGGACATCAGTCTGTTTGGGGGTGTTTGAGGGTTCAAGTAAAGTAAGAGAGAGATAGAGGATGAAGTAGATATTAAGGTAAGGTTCCGGGTAAGAATGAGACTTATCCTGTTTGGCACTATCTCTGGGGAGTGATGTCCCCTTCGATCATGCTGTATGGTGTTACACGGTTTATGTGTCGGGGACCAGACTCGTGTTCTCTCTAGATCAAGCTCTAGAGAGATCTCTAATTTGATCTCTACCTCTCCTTTTCTCTCACGTTCCGCCCTCCTCCATTTTCTTTCTTTTCTCCTCTTTTTCCTCCTGGCGTCCTCCTCTCCTCTCCTTTTAAACAACTTCCCCCTCTCTTGTCCCATTCGTTTGGCGTGTCAGGGGAGCAGAGGAGTACGAAGCGCATGCGTGTCTAGGGATGCTGGCCGACAGTGCTCAGTAATCATTCGCTAGGGAGTTGTTGGCCGAGCTAGCACGAGAGTTTCTTCTTAATATTTTAGATGACTACGTAAAACGAAGCACGAGAGTTTTATGAAAAAATAAATCTGTAGAGGTTAATTTTTATTTTTACTTCTACTGTTCGGGAGAAAATTTCGGGATGCCACATGGAGGGATCTGATTGGTCGTCGGGTGTACTGCAGGGGAGATTTGAACCCTGGGGGGATGGGCTAGCCTGCAATGTCACAGGAAGAAAAATAGAGGACACAAGTAATAGGAAAGGGGTTGCCCTTCCGATTACGCTCCGACGCTCTAGTCAGAAAATGGACACGGAACTGGACGGAACGAGTTTATCTTTATCGGAAGGACGAGGCGTGGGGGCGCTCTTATTGGTTCATAGGGATCCAGACAAGGCTTTTGGAACTGTGATAAAGTGTTGAAAATGAAGCTAGAAGATGAAGTGATCGTTCTAGAAAATAAGAAACTTTGATTATATACAAAATGGACGGTTCTCCAAACGTTATGTTTTTACACGATGCAGTTTATGGTGTTTAATAACAATCATGAAAACCGTCCATTTTGTATATAATCAAAGTTTCTTATTTTTAAGTGTTTTATGATATATGGTTTCCAATTAAAATTATATTAAATATTAATAAAAATTGTAAAGAACTTTTTAAAAAACATAATATAATATTTCACTTTATCATGTAAATAAATATAGAACATTGGTTAATCTATTGTTTATTTTTGTTTTCAATAAAAATTATAATAAATATTTGTTATAAAGTTTGTGAAATCATACTTTATAAAAAATTTCAGTAGATTTCCTCTCATCTCTTTGTCTAATATTGAAGAATTAACTTGATGATGAAAATATTTTTTTATGGTTGGCGTACACTGATGTTGTTTGAAATCATTTTACAGGATGCCATATGGGGGTCTGTCATTCGTTCAGGGGTGGAGCCGCATCTTCTAGTTTTGTCCTCTGAAGTGAAAGGCGGTGAGTCGTCCCAGGATGGAAGCCTGTTCTGGTCCTGCGAGCATCTTTAAGCAAAAGGGGTTACTCAGGCCTTCAGGAGGACGACATGGGGGTATTCCTCCTGAAGGTTCTCCGGCTCCCAAGTCAGTGGGCGTCCTACCGGGAAAAACTACTCAGAGGGGGATAGGTTTACGGGTTAAGGGTTAGATGTCTCGTCCGGGGATCGGGACATCAGTCTGTTTGGGGGTGTTTGAGGGTTCAAGTAAAGTAAGAGAGAGATAGAGGATGAAGTAGATATTAAGGTAAGGTTCCGGGTAAGAATGAGACTTATCCTGTTTGGCACTATCTCTGGGGAGTGATGTCCCCTTCGATCATGCTGTATGGTGTTACACGGTTTATGTGTCGGGGACCAGACTCGTGTTCTCTCTAGATCAAGCTCTAGAGAGATCTCTAATTTGATCTCTACCTCTCCTTTTCTCTCACGTTCCGCCCTCCTCCATTTTCTTTCTTTTCTCCTCTTTTTCCTCCTGGCGTCCTCCTCTCCTCTCCTTTTAAACAACTTCCCCCTCTCTTGTCCCATTCGTTTGGCGTGTCAGGGGAGCAGAGGAGTACGAAGCGCATGCGTGTCTAGGGATGCTGGCCGACAGTGCTCAGTAATCATTCGCTAGGGAGTTGTTGGCCGAGCTAGCACGAGAGTTTCTTCTTAATATTTTAGATGACTACGTAAAACGAAGCACGAGAGTTTTATGAAAAAATAAATCTGTAGAGGTTAATTTTTATTTTTACTTCTACTGTTCGGGAGAAAATTTCGGGATGCCACATGGAGGGATCTGATTGGTCGTCGGGTGTACTGCAGGGGAGATTTGAACCCTGGGGGGATGGGCTAGCCTGCAATGTCACAGGAAGAAAAATAGAGGACACAAGTAATAGGAAAGGGGTTGCCCTTCCGATTACGCTCCGACGCTCTAGTCAGAAAATGGACACGGAACTGGACGGAACGAGTTTATCTTTATCGGAAGGACGAGGCGTGGGGGCGCTCTTATTGGTTCATAGGGATCCAGACAAGGCTTTTGGAACTGTGATAAAGTGTTGAAAATGAAGCTAGAAGATGAAGTGATCGTTCTAGAAAATAAGAAACTTTGATTATATACAAAATGGACGGTTCTCCAAACGTTATGTTTTTACACGATGCAGTTTATGGTGTTTAATAACAATCATGAAAACCGTCCATTTTGTATATAATCAAAGTTTCTTATTTTTAAGTGTTTTATGATATATGGTTTCCAATTAAAATTATATTAAATATTAACAAAAATTGTAAAGAACTTTTTAAAAAAACATAATATAATATTTCACTTTATCATGTAAATAAATATAGAACATTGGTTAATCTATTGTTTATTTTTTTGTTTTCAATAAAAATTATAATAAATATTTGTTATAAAGTTTGTGAAATCATACTTTATAAAAAATTTCAGTAGATTTCCTCTCATCTCTTTGTCTAATATTGAGGAATTAACTTGATGATGAAAATATTTTTTTATGGTTGGCGTACACTGATGTTGTTTGAAATCATTTTACAGGATGCCATATGGGGGTCTGTCATTCGTTCAGGGGTGGAGCCGCATCTTCTAGTTTTGTCCTCTGAAGTGAAAGGCGGTGAGTCGTCCCAGGATGGAAGCCTGTTCTGGTCCTGCGAGCATCTTTAAGCAAAAGGGGTTACTCAGGCCTTCAGGAGGACGACATGGGGGTATTCCTCCTGAAGGTTCTCCGGCTCCCAAGTCAGTGGGCGTCCTACCGGGAAAAACTACTCAGAGGGGGATAGGTTTACGGGTTAAGGGTTAGATGTCTCGTCCGGGGATCGGGACATCAGTCTGTTTGGGGGTGTTTGAGGGTTCAAGTAAAGTAAGAGAGAGATAGAGGATGAAGTAGATATTAAGGTAAGGTTCCGGGTAAGAATGAGACTTATCCTGTTTGGCACTATCTCTGGGGAGTGATGTCCCCTTCGATCATGCTGTATGGTGTTACACGGTTTATGTGTCGGGGACCAGACTCGTGTTCTCTCTAGATCAAGCTCTAGAGAGATCTCTAATTTGATCTCTACCTCTCCTTTTCTCTCACGTTCCGCCCTCCTCCATTTTCTTTCTTTTCTCCTCTTTTTCCTCCTGGCGTCCTCCTCTCCTCTCCTTTTAAACAACTTCCCCCTCTCTTGTCCCATTCGTTTGGCGTGTCAGGGGAGCAGAGGAGTACGAAGCGCATGCGTGTCTAGGGATGCTGGCCGACAGTGCTCAGTAATCATTCGCTAGGGAGTTGTTGGCCGAGCTAGCACGAGAGTTTCTTCTTAATATTTTAGATGACTACGTAAAACGAAGCACGAGAGTTTTATGAAAAAATAAATCTGTAGAGGTTAATTTTTATTTTTACTTCTACTGTTCGGGGAGAAAATTTCGGGATGCCACATGGAGGGATCTGATTGGTCGTCGGGTGTACTGCAGGGGAGATTTGAACCCTGGGGGGATGGGCTAGCCTGTAATGTCACAGGAAGAAAAATAGAGGACACAAGTAATAGGAAAGGGGTTGCCCTTCCGATTACGCTCCGACGCTCTAGTCAGAAAATGGACACGGAACTGGACGGAACGAGTTTATCTTTATCGGAAGGACGAGGCGTGGGGGCGCTCTTATTGGTTCATAGGGATCCAGACAAGGCTTTTGGAACTGTGATAAAGTGTTGAAAATGAAGCTAGAAGATGAAGTGATCGTTCTAGAAAATAAGAAACTTTGATTATATACAAAATGGACGGTTCTCCAAACGTTATGTTTTTACACGATGCAGTTTATGGTGTTTAATAACAATCATGAAAACCGTCCATTTTGTATATAATCAAAGTTTCTTATTTTTAAGTGTTTTATGATATATGGTTTCCAATTAAAATTATATTAAATATTAATAAAAATTGTAAAGAACTTTTTAAAAAACATAATATAATATTTCACTTTATCATGTAAATAAATATAGAACATTGGTTAATCTATTGTTTATTTTTGTTTTCAATAAAAATTATAATAAATATTTGTTATAAAGTTTGTGAAATCATACTTTATAAAAAATTTCAGTAGATTTCCTCTCATCTCTTTGTCTAATATTGAAGAATTAACTTGATGATGAAAATATTTTTTTATGGTTGGCGTACACTGATGTTGTTTGAAATCATTTTACAGGATGCCATATGGGGGTCTGTCATTCGTTCAGGGGTGGAGCCGCATCTTCTAGTTTTGTCCTCTGAAGTGAAAGGCGGTGAGTCGTCCCAGGATGGAAGCCTGTTCTGGTCCTGCGAGCATCTTTAAGCAAAAGGGGTTACTCAGGCCTTCAGGAGGACGACATGGGGGTATTCCTCCTGAAGGTTCTCCGGCTCCCAAGTCAGTGGGCGTCCTACCGGGAAAAACTACTCAGAGGGGGATAGGTTTACGGGTTAAGGGTTAGATGTCTCGTCCGGGGATCGGGACATCAGTCTGTTTGGGGGGTGTTTGAGGGTTCAAGTAAAGTAAGAGAGAGATAGAGGATGAAGTAGATATTAAGGTAAGGTTCCGGGTAAGAATGAGACTTATCCTGTTTGGCACTATCTCTGGGGAGTGATGTCCCCCTTCGATCATGCTGTATGGTGTTACACGGTTTATGTGTCGGGGACCAGACTCGTGTTCTCTCTAGATCAAGCTCTAGAGAGATCTCTAATTTGATCTCTACCTCTCCTTTTCTCTCACGTTCCGCCCTCCTCCATTTTCTTTCTTTTCTCCTCTTTTTCCTCCTGGCGTCCTCCTCTCCTCTCCTTTTAAACAACTTCCCCCTCTCTTGTCCCATTCGTTTGGCGTGTCAGGGGAGCAGAGGAGTACGAAGCGCATGCGTGTCTAGGGATGCTGGCCAACAGTGCTCAGTAATCATTCGCTAGGGAGTTGTTGGCCGAGCTAGCACGAGAGTTTCTTCTTAATATTTTAGATGACTACGTAAAACGAAGCACGAGAGTTTTATGAAAAAATAAATCTGTAGAGGTTAATTTTTATTTTTACTTCTACTGTTCGGGAGAAAATTTCGGGATGCCACATGGAGGGATCTGATTGGTCGTCGGGTGTACTGCAGGGGAGATTTGAACCCTGGGGGGATGGGCTAGCCTGCAATGTCACAGGAAGAAAAATAGAGGACACAAGTAATAGGAAAGGGGTTGCCCTTCCGATTACGCTCCGACGCTCTAGTCAGAAAATGGACACGGAACTGGACGGAACGAGTTTATCTTTATCGGAAGGACGAGGCGTGGGGGCGCTCTTATTGGTTCATAGGGATCCAGACAAGGCTTTTGGAACTGTGATAAAGTGTTGAAAATGAAGCTAGAAGATGAAGTGATCGTTCTAGAAAATAAGAAACTTTGATTATATACAAAATGGACGGTTCTCCAAACGTTATGTTTTTACACGATGCAGTTTATGGTGTTTAATAACAATCATGAAAACCGTCCATTTTGTATATAATCAAAGTTTCTTATTTTTAAGTGTTTTATGATATATGGTTTCCAATTAAAATTATATTAAATATTAACAAAAATTGTAAAGAACTTTTTAAAAAAAAACATAATATAATATTTCACTTTATCATGTAAATAAATATAGAACATTGGTTAATCTATTGTTTATTTTTGTTTTCAATAAAAATTATAATAAATATTTGTTATAAAGTTTGTGAAATCATACTTTATAAAAAATTTCAGTAGATTTCCTCTCATCTCTTTGTCTAATATTGAGGAATTAACTTGATGATGAAAATATTTTTTTATGGTTGGCGTACACTGATGTTGTTTGAAATCATTTTACAGGATGCCATATGGGGGTCTGTCATTCGTTCAGGGGTGGAGCCGCATCTTCTAGTTTTGTCCTCTGAAGTGAAAGGCGGTGAGTCGTCCCAGGATGGAAGCCTGTTCTGGTCCTGCGAGCATCTTTAAGCAAAAGGGGTTACTCAGGCCTTCAGGAGGACGACATGGGGGTATTCCTCCTGAAGGTTCTCCGGCTCCCAAGTCAGTGGGCGTCCTACCGGGAAAAAACTACTCAGAGGGGGATAGGTTTACGGGTTAAGGGTTAGATGTCTCGTCCGGGGATCGGGACATCAGTCTGTTTTGGGGTGTTTGAGGGTTCAAGTAAAGTAAGAGAGAGATAGAGGATGAAGTAGATATTAAGGTAAGGTTCCGGGTAAGAATGAGACTTATCCTGTTTGGCACTATCTCTGGGGAGTGATGTCCCCTTCGATCATGCTGTATGGTGTTACACGGTTTATGTGTCGGGGACCAGACTCGTGTTCTCTCTAGATCAAGCTCTAGAGAGATCTCTAATTTGATCTCTACCTCTCCTTTTCTCTCACGTTCCGCCCTCCTCCATTTTCTTTCTTTTCTCCTCTTTTTCCTCCTGGCGTCCTCCTCTCCTCTCCTTTTAAACAACTTCCCCCTCTCTTGTCCCATTCGTTTGGCGTGTCAGGGGAGCAGAGGAGTACGAAGCGCATGCGTGTCTAGGGATGCTGGCCAACAGTGCTCAGTAATCATCATCTCGCTAGGGAGTTGTTGGCCGAGCTAGCACGAGAGTTTCTTCTTAATATTTTAGATGACTACGTAAAACGAAGCACGAGAGTTTTATGAAAAAATAAATCTGTAGAGGTTAATTTTTATTTTTACTTCTACTGTTCGGGAGAAAATTTCGGGATGCCACATGGAGGGATCTGATTGGTCGTCGGGTGTACTGCAGGGGAGATTTGAACCCTGGGGGGATGGGCTAGCCTGCAATGTCACAGGAAGAAAAATAGAGGACACAAGTAATAGGAAAGGGGTTGCCCTTCCGATTACGCTCCGACGCTCTAGTCAGAAAATGGACACGGAACTGGACGGAACGAGTTTATCTTTATCGGAAGGACGAGGCGTGGGGGCGCTCTTATTGGTTCATAGGGATCCAGACAAGGCTTTTGGAACTGTGATAAAGTGTTGAAAATGAAGCTAGAAGATGAAGTGATCGTTCTAGATGTCTTCCCCCCCCCCCCCCCCCCCCCCCCCCCCCCCCCCCCCCCCCCCCCCCCCCCCCCCCCCCCCCGCGGTTGTTGAGAGGAGTGAATTTTTATAAGAGATACTTGGTTCCGGGTCGCTCCTGGGTTCGGGTATTCAGGTCTCTCCGGGTCGAGTACTGACTTCCGTCTTTTTCCATCATTACACCCATCCCCGGACTCTTCCTTGCGTGTGGCCAGAGGAATGGGTTGCCGACCTGCTCCTTCCTATCCTAACCGCCATCATTACGGCCTTCTTTGGTAGGTGCGGCGCATTTAATGCACCTTGGGTTCCTGCGGCGTCCGCTGCTCACGCGTTGGGCCCTCGTGGGCCGTATGCATATTTTGCAGCCCAACATCCACTTCTTATTCATATTTGTTTCATCTTATTATAATTTATTTTTTAACCCGGTTATTTTTCGTCTTATATCTGATGTCAAATTTTTGATCTACAATGAGACTGTATATGAGTATGATGTAAATTATTTACTTATTTAAAAATGATAAGAGATCAAATGAGATAATAATGGAAGCTACTTAAATTTCAAAAAAAAACTATTTAAAAAGTGTTAAAATTATATACAAATAACAATATAGTCCCAACATTATTAATATAGAGCATTTACTACCCTATTTGATAATTTATTATTATTTTCTCTTTATTTTTCTATATATATATTGGTTGTAAACTTTTTGTAATCATATTTATATGTTAAAAAATTGAAATCATAATAATTATCATTTTCTGTTAATTTAATAGTTTTAGTGTTATAATCTAATTTATTTATGTTTTAATTTTATAATTTAGTTAATGTTAACTTAATTAATCAAATATTTTATTTAGTTTAAAAAATTTGACATGTCACATTTACATATCATCAAAAGGAGTTTTAAGTCATTCTAAATATTTTCTTTTGTAAAATAGTAAATGTCATGTCGTATTTCCAAATCAAAACTTTTTTGACAAATCAGCATTTTCACTAAAGTGACTTCTTTTTTAATATATAGGATACATAACAGTAACTAGCATAAAAGCTATCAAACTACTCATCTTTTGAATGTGCTATATTTTGTTAGAGCAAAAACAGCATCAACATGCAATCTTAACTATTATTTGAGAAGTATGTTTAATAAAAATATCTGATGTGTCATCACCTTAGCAAAAGTTAGTGTAAATTAATGGTGACATATATTTAACATATAAAATATTTTATAGCCCGTACACGGTACGGTCCAATAATCTAGTAGTATTTATATACTCTTTTTTTTTTTGTGAGAGCACTCATTTTATTTATTTAATAAATAATCTATCTATGAATTTGGCTAAATTTAAACATAAAACCAACTAATTAAACACGTAGTCGGATGAGTGTTTAGTTTTTATAAGTTTGGTTGACCCCTATAATTTAAACTAAATAAATAAACTTTACTAAATCTAAGATATAACAAAATCGTAGAAATGTATTAAACAATGTGAAAGATACACATCAAAATGAGAAAGATAGTATAAACAGGAAACTAAATATACAACTAATTCTTTCAAATTAATTCAAAATCCAGCATCATTCAATTGAAAACTTATCAAAGACACACAAAAAATCTAGGGTTATTAGATTTTTTTTGTTTTCTTTCATTTTAATAGAAATTAAATTTGCAAATATTTGAGGGGATTTGACTACACTTTTTTATTGATATACATTAATGATTAATCTAACAAATCTCATACGTTAATGTCTTTATTGTTGTTCCTTATGTCTTTAATAACAATTATATTGATACATATTAATTTCATCTTTATACGTGAGATTTGTATCTCTTTGGGTTTTAATGTATGAGATTTCAATAATGAGTATGGGGTTTATCTTATATGAGTACAGTAAAATCTCTATAAATTAATAATGTTGAGACTCTGACATATTTTTTAATTTATAGAGTTATTATTAATTTATCGATAAATTAATATTTTATTAATTATTAAAGATATTTTTAGTTTGAATTTTTAATATTTATCAAAAAAAACAAAATCAACATTTTCAATAAAATAAAATTCATTCAAAAAATATGATAATGATGAATTGAGAAGATAAATCAAACAAATTTTATAAACTTGAAGCAACAATATTATCATAGTTTACTATATTATATTATTAATATATGCCGAAGTGTATAATTATTAATTTATATTATTATGAAGACTATATTTTTATATAAAACTTTTTTAAAAAATATTATCTTATTATCTTATCGAATTTTGTCAATTTTTACACTAGAACGACTTGGGACCGGTAAAAAATATTAATTTATAATGATTATTAATTTATGAAATATTAATTTATAGAAGGTCTACTGTATAGAAGATAAATACATTAGTTAGTTTCAATAATTTTTCAATAATGAGATTTCAATAGTGAGTCTTGTATGAGATTTCAATAATGTTTTCATCTAGGGTTATTAGATTTCTTTTTAATATATTTTAATAGAAATTAAATTTGCAAAGATTTGAGGGTATTTGATTACACTTTTTTATTGATACTAGAGATTGTTCTGTCCTACGCGCCGATTTGTTTATATACATGTTTTTGTTTTTATTTTCTGACTTTTTACAATATTTACATATAATTATTAGATATGAAGTATTATAAATTGTTTCTGAAACTATTAGCATATATCTAATCAATAATATTTACATATGATTTAAATGTATTGAATATCTAGACTAAATACATTTTATAATTTCAAGTTCGTAGGTTTTTTTCTGATGATAGAAAATCTTTGACGATGAAAAATATTATGCTCTCGGTTTTGGTGGTTGAATCTTGTACATTTAATGTTTTAATGTTCTATAGTTCATCTATCATCGGTACATATTGGAAAAATGAAGGAAAAAAAACAGATAATAATTAGTTTCTTCAACTCCTGCTCATGGCTGGATTGTGTATAGCTGAAACTCTCTAATCTTCTTTTTGTTCCGAATTCCCGTCTAACCGCTGAGCTCGTGGACCTTGCCATGCCTTTTATTTTCAGCCGTCGCATATGTGGCTGCGCTTTAACGTACACGCACAGTGTGATGAAACCCAATGTCCATCAATTAATGTGCACTGTAAAAATCTATAGAGCATGAGTGGATCAGAGCAGAAATTGAACAGACGTTTCATATGGAGATAACTAATAAGTTTGATTTACTGGGAAAATATCAATACGAAAATGAAGTAAAAATTTTAATTTTGATTTCGTCTCTAAGTTCATAGCTGTGTAGTACAAAATGTTTTAAAACAAAAAAAAAGAAATCTCAAAGAATCTTTACAAACTTAGACTCTAACAATGTGTTGTATGTCGAAAAGATCAAAATATCTTAAGAAAATAAGAATGAAAGCTATATGTGTATCAAAACAGAGGTAGAACATAATTTATTTATGCATATCTTGGTAAACTTTAAAACATGATATTTTAAATTGTATACCACGTACAATTTCAGAAATTATAATGTACACTTCGACTCTGTTATTAGCTTACATCAAATGTAAATTAATAATGTCAGATTTATAACTGTTAACTACTCCAAATATAGCGGAGTTTGTTGCTTACGAATTTTATTCTTCAAAAGCTAGGATTAAAAACTGAATATCTACTGTAAACAGAGATCCTCGGACGATAAAACCGCGATAACCATAGGTATTATTATACGTTATAACTTATAAGCACCTAATTAGTACTGTAACCTTGGCCATAGTAACTCCTCTGAAAGTTGTGAACTACATGTTAAGTTTGAAATTCGAGTAGTTGTTTCAAGCCCTGCAAATTTTCAAAACGGATCATAATGTTACAACAATATCTAAATAAAAGCATGACGAAAGAGAAGAAATAAGTCATATTGGCGCAAATAGCTTATGTTCATCATCCCGGAGGAGAAAAAAAACAGCAACTGAATACATCGCCATGGGTTAGATGCAGATCTCGAAGATTTTGGATGTGAACATCGTATTTAGAACTGAAATAGGAATAATGAAGCTGAATCAATCTACAATTAAGTTATTTGATGGAAGCTAAAAATGAGAGATTGAGAGATGAGAGTAGCTTGAAACCAAAGAGACTGTGGCCATGTGGGAGATGATGAGTTTATGATTTAAAATTTAAACATTGTTTTGAAGTTGAATGTTTCGTGTGAGTAGTAGGAGAAGAGATGTACTTAAAAATGTCCTAAAGTGAGACTAAATATCGCCAAAAATTATGAATCCATAAGTTTATTGTCAAAAATATGATATCAGAAACTTTCTCACAAAATAGTTTGTCATAACTTTCCCGCTAAATATTTGAAATCCGTATTTTTTCACAAAGTTTTATGTTGAAAATGTGATTACAAATCTATTTGTGTCGAAAAATATGATTCCAAAATTTATCTGCCAAAATTTTGATTTTGTGAATTTCCCGCCAAAAAATGAATCCATAAAAAAATTCACCAAAAAATTATATTACGCTAAATAAGTGAAACCGTAAATCTTTAGCAAAATAAACTTACTTAAAATATAATTTTTAAAAAATTGTGTGAAAACCATATTGCAAAAAGTTTCTGCTGGCTACTTGAAATCTAATTTTATGACTAAGTTTCATATCAAATTTTAACGTCTAATTTTATCTATAAATTAAATAATATTATATTTCAAGTCACGTGTACTAAAAATTGACATGTCACAAATACATCATCATTTTTCGTATCACATTTAAGTTGCTCCAATTAAACATATTAACCAATCAAATTAAAACAAATCAGCATTTTTTATTAAACTACATTCTCCACTAATATATAGAGGAATATATTTTATTGATATTATTATAAGTAGTATTTCTAAAATTATAGTATTTTCACATTCAACTTTGTTAATCTTATGTTATGATTGAATCAAATTTTATAGTTTTTGAAAGTAATTTTAATTCTAACTAATCAAAACATTTCTTTATTTTTAGCAAAATTACCATGTCATATTTACCTGTCATCATTAAAATACATTAATTTTGATTGTGAGTGTGACACATCAGCTTTTCCAACTAATTGTAATTCTCAAATAATGTGTAGGGGATTATATTGATACACGTTAATTTCATCTTTATATCTCTTTGGATTTTAATGTATGAAATTTCAAAATTACATTTTTCTTGTGTAGGCAATGTGTTATATATCTTTGGATTTTCAATTTCTAACTCGGTTAGGGGTATTCCAAGAACAATTATTATTAAAGACATGAAGAACATCATCTGTAAATTCCGAGAGTAATTTGGTGGAGACAGTAGAAAATTTCGTTGTGGAAAAGATGAAATGTTATCCTAGGTTTTAGGATGATTAGTGTTACAAATATCTTTTGCTTACCATTGCTTTCCATTATATATGTAAGATTATTATGTATATATATGTAAAAACAAATTGAAATCATAGTAATTATAATATTTTTAATTTAAAATTATTAATTTTAGTATTATAATCTAGTTTATTTATATTTCAATTTCATAATTTATTGAAGATTAACTCAACCAATCAAAACAGTTCGTTTATTTTAGAAAATTTGACATGTCACATTTCCATGTCATCAATATAACACACTAACTTTTCTTCTCCTTTTGACACATCAGATTTTTTTCACTAAAGTGACTTCTCAAATAACAGTTAAAGATTATATTGATATACACATTAATTTCATCTTTATACATGCGATTTGTATCTCTTTGGATTTTAATGTATGAGATTTCAAAATTACATTTCTCTCATATAGGCAATGTGTTATATCTCTTTGAGTTTTCTATTTCTAACTCGGTTAAGGGTATTCCGAGAAAAATTGTTATTAAAGACATGAAAAACATCATCTGTAAATTTAGAGAATAATTTGGTGGAGAAAGTAGAAAATCTCGTTCTGGAAAAGACGAAATGTTATCCTAGGTTTTAGGATGATTATAGTGTTATATAAATCATTTGCTTAGCATTGCTTTCCATTATAGTTTTACGACTGGACTTCTCTTTTGTAAAAAAGTTTAACTTTGTGTATTTTGATATTTTTTTGTATGGGAATGTTTGTAGAATAAGTACACGTTTTGAACTAAATTAATCAAGAATTCTACTACGAAGAGTTTGTATCGAAGGTATGCAAAGTTTTTCGACACTTTAACCAAACCCGTGAGTTGCCAAACATTGTAAAATGATCAGAAAATACAGATTACTAACAGATATAAATTTACAAGAACTTTTTAAAAGGGTAGAGATTAAAATTAAACACCGGGAAATGCTACAAGCTTATTCTTATTCATCTATATGGTGGCGTATTTGCACTTGGTCAGTCGTCGTCAGATTTGTCCTGACCCGTGTCCATTTGACAATTTCTACAGATCCAAAAGGGCTCTGCAAATTTCAATCTTCCTTCTATCACAAGAAACCCAACAAAATCATGAGACCTTAAGAATTTCCATTTCCAACTCTTTCAAGGACTCATAAATATAAATATGACCATTCAATAAAGGTCATAACTCTTTTAAATTAGGGGTTTTCTTTTAAAGTCATGCAGATCACATACTTGGAATTATATTATTACACTGTAGATTTATAATAATAATAGCGTTGGCATAATAATGTTGACCACCAAGGTAATGAAGCGATTTTTTGTTTTGTTTTGAGCTGTCGTTTGTGGTCTAGACGATTAGACCACACAACATAGAGACATATGTATACAGTTTTGTGGAGGCTGGTGAATACAATACCGCGGTTCATATATTTAACAGATGCATTTTGGAGAAACCTCCGTTAGATGTTGCATCGTATACAATAGCAATAAAGGGTCTTGTGCTTGCGGAGAGGATCGATGAGGCTTGTTCTTTCTTATCCAAGATGAGAGAAGCCGGGGCTATTATCTCTGGGAAATTTGTGCAAGGAGAAAGAGAAGGATAACTGAAAAAGATTCTATGGGAATGCATTGAGGAGGGAGTTGAGCTGGATCCCAATACTAAGTTCAAAGTTATCTGTCTCTTGTCTCGATATCATAGAGATCTTTCTGAATTTAGATTGGTTTTTGAGAGATGGAGGGACAACTTTGATGTTTCTGATTCATGTGATGAGTTATCTGTTTCTTCTGGCTGAGTTTTGTGGCAACTGTATAATTGTATACACACACGAGTGGCGCTTTAATTCTTTTATGTAAATCTTTTTTGTAACTATTAATTTTTTATAATCCATATATCAATTTTTGACCTTCGTAATTATTATTACATACTTATATATTATTAGTTAATTTTACAAAATACTTTTAATATGTAGTGTTCCACCGAAGTACTAAACCTGGGGGAGCTCTATATCTTCTAGTAAACCAAATCCCATCGATTCTTGCGATCCATGAACGTAGCTGGCCACATCGCTTGTGATTTGAATGGTATGCTTCAAAAGAAGCAATGAATTTGCGGTTAGGCCCGTATCTAAGAACGCAGTTCCATCCTGTCTGGTTTGGCCACTCATCATCTTTAAAATCAATGTCAAAGAAAGGTTCCTTGTACTTTAATATGCGAGATTTTATACCATCGCTAGCGTCTCCACCACAGACAATGTCGAGATAATTCTCAGGACTGAGTTCATTGTGAATAACTACATGATTTCTCTTGCATGCTTCATTTAACTCAAAGTACACAGTCGTAACTAACATAAAAACTATCAGTTTTTTCATATTTTTCATGTAAGGTACTTGTTAGAGTAAAAATAACATCAACATGTAGTATTTATAAAAAAAAGCATTTATGAAAATATATTTTTTTCTTTATTTAGTAAATAATCTATTCATTTGATAAATTTAAACATTAAAAGAACTAATTTAACGTGTGGACGGATGAATCAGTGTTTAGTTTTATAAATTTGAGTGGTCCCTAAAATGAAACCAATTAATGATTAAATTTTACTAATTGTAAAAAATTAAATCAAATCTAATTTATAATTGTATTAAACAATGTGGCAGTGGCAATATCAAGTTGTTTTTGAATTAGATACACATCAAAATGAAAAATACAGTATAAAAAGAAAACTAGATACAAAAATAATTATTTCAAACTAATTCAAAATCTAGGATTATTCAGTTGAAAACTTATCAAAGACATAATAAATCTAGGGTTAATAGATACTTTTCATTATTAATTAATTTGCAAAGATTTTAGGGTATTTAACTACTCATTTTTATTGATATACATTAATCTAACAAATCACATATATAAATATGAAATTTCACTAATAGAAACAAAAGATCCAAAATATTGTTTCTTTTAAATAGTTCTGATGAATTTTTTAGAAATTTACATTAATTTTTTCTTTTAAATAATCTCTCATAAATTTTGTTTACTCAAATCCAGTCTAATTGATGTGTATTTCTTAAATGTCTTCTACAATCTCATACTATTGAATATATAAATAATTTTCTAACTAATTCAAAATCCATCATTATTCAATTGCAAATTTTATCAAAGTCATAACAAATCTATGGTTATTAGATCATTTCTAAAATTTTTAGATAACTGAATTTGAAAATATTTTAGGTTACTTGATTACATGTTTTAGTACATTGCAGTCACTGGAGTTGTATTAATGCAGGTGTTATTGAAGGCTTTAGCATGATTATATTGTGTTACATAAATCCATTTGCTTAACATTGCTTTCCATTTTAGTTTTAAGACTGAACTTCTCTTGTGTAAAACAAGTTTAATTTTTGTATCTTGAAATCTATTGTATTGAATATTTGTAAAGTAAGTACTGTTTTGAACTAAATCTATCAAGGAAGCTAGTGCGAAGAGTTTGTATCTCGATATCGCAGAGATCTTTCTGAATTTATTATCGGTTTTTGGGAAATGAAGGGACAACTTTGATGTTTCTGATTCCTACGATGAATTGTCTGTTTCTTCTGGGTGAGTTTTGTGGCAACTGTATAATGTGTATACACACAATGTATAATGTGTATACATATAGTTGGTGTTGTAATTCTTATATGTATTTACAGAAATGAAATATCATTTTTACTATATAAATGTTTTTATTAGAATATTTTGTTATATAATAACATAAAATGATTACTTTTAAGCATTTGAAATATTCCATCGAAGTACTAATCCAGGTGGATCCCAATATCATTTTGTAAACCAGATCCCTTTAGTTCTGGCAATCCATGAATGTAGCTGGCCACATTGCTGATAGTTTGAATGTATGCTTCAATAGAAGCTTCAAATGTAAAGTTAGGTCCGTGTTGAAGAACGCAACGCCATGTTGTTTCGTCTGGCCAAGGATCATTATTAAAAGCAACAACATAAAAAGGTTCTTTAAATTTTAATGTGTGAGTTCTTATAGGGCCAAGTGGAATTTTGCAACAATTAATTGCGAGATCACTCTTAGGATCGAGTTCATTATGATATACTATATGATTTTTCTTACATTTAGCTTCATTTAATCCAAAATACATAACAGTATCTAGCATAAAAGCTACTCATTTATTGAATGTGCTATATTTTGTAAGAGCAAAAACAACATCAACATGTAGTAGTATTTATTTACTCTTTTGTTTTTTTGTGACCACCTAGTTTTCTTTATTTAGTAAATAATCTATCTATGAATTTGGCTAAATTTAAACATAAAGTCAAATAATTAAACATGTAGGGGGTGTATTGGATTAGAAATTTCAAAAGATTTGGTGGTTGTTTTAAAAATCTATGTTATTGAATTAATTATTTCTAAATATCTCACCAAAATTGATGTTATTGAACATGAAAGTTATGTAAAACTAACTAAAGTCATTTAAAAATCCATATTATTCAATCAGTAATTTATAAAAACTAAATCAAATCCACTGTTATTGGAAATATTTTAAATAGTGGATTTTTAAAAATATTGAATACTTTTAAATGATTTGGTAGAGTTTGTTAGTTAAAAACATAGAAACCTAAATCTCATTATTTTAGGTGGGATTTCATAACATTTTAATATCAAATCGTATCAACTTTCCCAATCCACATTATATCATCTAAAATTTCATTAAAACTCAAATATTTTCAAATTCTCTAAAATTTTAGTTTCAATACACACCCCCATAGTCGGATGAGTGTTTAGTTTTTATAAGTTTGGTTGACCCCTAAAATTTAAACTATATAAATAAACTGTATTGAACAAAATCAAATATACAACTAAAAATCTAAGATATAACAAAATCGTAGAAATGTATTGAACAATGTGAAAGAAACACATAAAAATGTGAAAGATAGTATAAAAAGGAAACTAAATATACAACCAATTCTTTCAAACTAGTTCAAAATCCAGCATTATTCAATTGAAAACTTATCAAAGACCAAACAAATCTAGGGTTATTAGATTTTTTTTGTTTTCTTTCATTTTCCTAGACCAAACAATTGAGATTTTTTTATTAAATTTGCAAAGATTTGAGGGTATTTGACTACACTTTTTTATTGATATATATTTATCTAACAAATCTCATACATTATTGTCTTAACTGATGTTCTTCATGTATTTAATAACAATTATATTGATGCACATTAATTTCATCTTTATACATGAGATTTGTATCTGTTTGAGTTTTAGTGTAATGAGTCTGGGGTATATATCTTGTATGAGTATAGAAGATAAATACATTAGTTAATTTCAATAATGTTTTAATAATGTGATTTCAATACTGAGTCTTGTATGAGAGATTTCAATAATGTGTTTATCTAGGTTATTAGATTTTTTTTTTCATTTTAATAGAAATTAAAATTGCAAATATTTGAGGGTATTTGACTACACCTTTTTTTTTATTGATATACATACATTAATCTAACAAATATCACACATTTAGGTATTTATTGATGTTATTCATGTCTTTAATAACAATTACATTGATATACATTAATTTCATCTTTATATCTCTTTGGGTTTTAATGTATGATATTTCAAAATTACATTTCTCTCGTGTAGGCAATGTGTTATATCTCTTTGGGGTTTCAATTTCTAACTCGGTTAGGGGTATTCTGAGAACAATTGTTATTAAAGACAAGAAGATCATCATCTGTAAATGGCGAGAATAATTTGGTGGAGAAAGTAGAAAATTTTGCTGTGGAAAAGACGAAATGTTATCCTAGGTTTTAAGATGATTAATGTTACAAAAATCCTTCGCATAGCATTGCTTTCCATTATAGTTTTAAGACTGGACTTCTCTTTTGTAAAACAAGTTTACTGTTGAACCAGAAAATCATCTTTATGAATAAGTAATTAACAGTTTGTGGGTTTTGAAAAATAGATCTTTTATTATAAGTTCAAAAGCAAAGCCATTACAAAGGTAGCTTGACCTAGAGGTCTTGCCAGAAGTGAGATGAAGTATTTAGAGTAATGAACTAGAAAGCTTGGAAGCCTAGGTCTTGTTCTCCGCTCTCTAAATTATGAGTTGGTCTTCAAGCTATCCAAGGCCTTCTATTTATAAGATTGGGAGGTCGGTTGCTGTAAACTCTTTTCTCTTTTCTCTTTTGGAGATAATTCCCATATTTTGTAATATGAAAATATTTTTTCCCCTGATTATATGGAAAGTAGCTATTATCTTCTAATGGTTTCCTTTAATTCGCTAGGTCGGCGTGATCCTTCTTGTTTTGATTGGCTTATGTTATTGCTATATAAGATCTTTTAAGAAATCTGCTCATTTCCCCTCTA
The DNA here is from genome assembly GCA_911865555.2 of Thlaspi arvense. Classification (NCBI taxonomy): domain Eukaryota; kingdom Viridiplantae; phylum Streptophyta; class Magnoliopsida; order Brassicales; family Brassicaceae; genus Thlaspi; species Thlaspi arvense. The sequence continues at coordinate 53,095,676 of OU466857.2, forward strand.
ACAATAAGTCCCCCTCCCAGTTCGTCGAGATGATTGCAAATCAGCTCAGCAGACTTCATGAAGTGGATTGGTTTGATCTTGCAATAAGTGCCAGCTCGTCGAGAATATCTTTTACAATTTTTAGCTCGGCTCATCCTTGATCTTTAGACCTGAAACGTGTCGTTTTAATATTGTTTTTGCTGAAATAGGCCTTCTCACGCAGCCCATTTTAACTTAGAGTTTCATAGTAGGCAGGAAAGGCAATGGTCTTCAGATGGCTAGATTCTGCAAATCTTTACACGTATCTTCTAAGGAAACCGTTTATATTTTCTTCTGATTTAATTTTTATTCTTTGCTTCTGCTAAAGCTTTATCTCTCCATGTTCTTGAACTCAAGGTAAAACATATTTATCTCTTAATCGCATTACTCCATTGTTTCTGCAAAAGCCCCTTTTTTGTTTATCCTCTGCTTGACTTCGCAATAATCTTGGGGTTTTCTTCTGTTGTGATTGTTCGACACATTCAAGAATCTCTTGCTCCTCTCTAGTTGAAGATTTTTCTCCCCATTTTCCTTGATAATGATGAGTTCTTACGACCCAAAGGGTAAGGGAAAAGTAGTAGATAAAGTAGATATTCCTCTCGCCGAGCGTGCCAGGCGGTCGAGGTCAAACGCGGTTTGTTTTTCTCCGTCAAATTCTGAATAATCTTCGGGTTATCGCGATGAAATTCCTTTGGATGATTCCTATGCAGACTCTGAAATGGAGTTACAGGACGCTGATTTACAAGCTCGAGTCTGAGGTTTGCCTCAAAAAATTGAGATGCCAAAGCACGAAATGGGGTAAAAAAAAAAAGAAAGAATAAAGCCCGGATGACTGCTAGCAGACTTCAGGAACTCCGGCAGAGGTGTCAATTTCCTGACAGGGTTGAACTCTTACTTCCACAGCCCCATGAGAGGGCGTCGAAGCCTCCAAAGGACTACTTCTACATTTATGAGTGTCATTTCACGGTCTTTGGACTCAGCTTTCCAATTTTGCCACCTCTTCTTCGCTAATGTGAGAGAAGGAAAATTCTGCTGGGGCAGCTTTCCCATGTTGTAATTCGGCCCTTCAATTGTATGGTGGCGGTTGCTCGGACGGCCGAGGTGCCTTTCAAATGGGACATCTTTGAAAGAATTTCCATTCTCAAGAGCGGAAGGCTAGATAGTTCAAGTGGTTGTCCTCATTTCTACACCACTTTAAAATTTGGTATCGTCGGTGGAGATCCGACGAGCAAAGTGAATGAGTGGGATAACTTCTACTTTTTTTGTAAAAAGCATCGAGGCATCCATTGGGAACTATGAGCTTGACCTTTTTACAGCTTGGAGATTTAGGTCTGATAGTTAGGCTTGTTTGCTTTTTGTTTCTAGTTGTAATTTATCAATATTGTGATACCAACCATGCTGTCCTTCATTTTATAAAGAAAACTGATCTCGAGAAGGATCCTTTCGGCTTTGATATCGATGTCAAGAAGCTGTGCGAACTCAGCCAGAGGCTCTGGCCTGTGAAGGAGAAGAAGAATCCTTCAGAAAAAAGAGTGAAGGGTCCAAAGCCACAGGCGAAGTAAACAAGAGCTCCGCGAGCAGGTTCTTGTGTGATTTTATAAGCAATGTCGTGCTTGTCTTTAGGATGTGATCATCTATTGTTATATTCTTGATGTTTCAGCTTCCAAGAAGATAGTGTAGTCGAAGCCCAAAAAGATGGGGCTCAAAAGGAGGAACATGGTTTCGACAGTGGAAGTTACTATTCCCACAGGCTCTCCTTCTGAAAGAACAAAGATGACTCCTCCACCAGAGCCTATCCAGGTGGATTCAGACGAAGCTATGCAGGTCTCGGGGGGTAACGAGAACCCAAACGAGGCAGAAAGGTATTGATCTCTTTGTGGTTTCATTCGCATGTATCCGCTTTGAATGAGTTGGGTTTATTCCGGATGTCTTCTTTGTTGCTAAAAATAGTTTCAGCAGAACTGCGGTGCTGTAGAGGATCAAGCAACCCAATGCTGAAGAGGCCATGCGAGCTGAAGAAGTTCGCCAAGCTAATCTCCAGGACGAGGTAAGTGCTCTCCTAGCGCGAGTTGAGCTTCTCGAGAGATACATCGAAGAAAATGCACAAAAGATGCTTGCAGAAAAAGAGAGGCTCTATAAGTCTCATGACGAGGTAGCCCAGCATGTGGCCAATATGGGTTTTGATGGTGCTCTCGACTGGTTTAGACTGCGTATGAAGCAGATGCGAGTGTCACTCGCTCAGCGGGAGGAAGTCGAAGCTGCAGTTGTTGGAATGGAAAAGAACGGTGTCATGATAGCATACCTGGAACAGATGCATGCACAAGGATGGGGAATCCCAGCCGATACAATTGCTGCTTTTAAGACAAAGCTTTCAAAGTGGGAGGCGAGGGGTTACGCTATCGATGAAGTAGTCATCACTGAGGATGACCTTGCTATGCCGAACAGGTTAGATTATCCTCTTTATTTTTAGAGTTCTTTCATTTGGGTGATAAATGGGCTATTCCCACTAACTCGCTGCATTGTGTTGGCAGATCTACTCTCGCCAAGCTAATGAAGGGAGCGCAGGAAGGTGCCTCGAGGTTGGGGGATGATCTGCCAAGAGAAGAGCCGAAAAAAAAAACCTCCTTTTCTTTCCCTCTTTTATGTATTGACATTGTCCGAGAGGGTTTTTTTCCGTTTATTTAATGTTTTTAAATAAATTTGCTTTGAATGCTTAAGTAGTGCATAGTGCTTTAAATCTTATTTGCCGAGATTCATCCTTAACTTTGAAGGGATTATATGCAATTAGATTTTTCTACTTGTGATGCAGGAGCACTTTTTAGTCCGGTGGTGGAAGCGAGGTTTTTTTTATCTGTCTTATACCAAATGACAGTGAGATCAAATACCACGCTTTCAGAATTCTCTTCAGCATAAAAAAGTGTTTGCCTGATCAAGGGTCGTGCGAGTGTTGTCCTCGACTTTCATCTTTTCCACTTCAAAAGTAATTAAATTGAAATGAAGTTTCAAAGGGTGGTGATCACCCACAAAGTTTAATTAAGTTTAAAGTCAAACGTTTGGCCAGAACATTGACTCTTTTAAATGCCTTCGCAAAAAATAGTTTAGGTGAAAAGAAAATTGTAGAACATTTCTCTTCGTATGCCGTGCTGAATTTATAGCTGAACCCCGAGGCTGCCTACGTACCTAAATTGGGATCAAGTCATTCATATTTCTTTTACAATTATTAGACGGGTGTTAGCTCCGTAGCCAAGCTATATATATATATATATATATTTGCGAAAAATAAAAATAGAAGCTGCTAAATTCTCTGCCGCTCTAATCTGATTTTGTGATAGCGGTGGAGCCTGTAGCCGAAGTGGGCCGCACTTTGCGTTCACTGATGAAGCAGGATCGTGCCATCTGCTGGTTTCCGCAAAGTGTAAAGGTGCCGGAGGAAGTAGCGAACTTCATGCATTGGTGGTAAGTGATATATCATGGTTTTAATGGTTTTTAACCATGGTATAAGTCCTTTTTATTGAGTATTTTTTGTCTTTTTAGAGTCCTAATAGAGTCCTTTTTAAGTGATATTGAAGCCTTTTGGAGCATTGCAAGATGAAGCCACGAAGTGTGCAACTCGGAAGAAAAGTATGGATTTGGGTGACGCTCGTCACCAGTAGAGGAAGGAGTCGTGGCCTGGTTTTTAAAAGATTGGAAATAAATTGTAGTTTTGGCCCAGAAGTTCTAGTATTTGCAAAAGGCCCCAGATCATGTTTTACCTTGTATATTAGGTTTTTCAGCTATTCTTTTGGCATATATCTTGTATCTTATTCTTTTTGAGAGCTTGAGAGAGAGATTTGTAGCAGAGCTTTTGGAGAGACAAATTAGACTCCTTCAGTGCAGATTTCGAACTCTTTTATTTATATTTCTTATTTCTTTTATGCAATCTATTCTTTTCATGATGTTTGTTTCATTCACCATGTCTGAGTAGTTTGTTAGTTAAGTTAGGGCTTTTCAAAGGTTGAAGAAGATTTTGTAGAATTGCTAAACTTATAGGAAATCCATTGGTACTTCATCTGTGCTTGCATTCATATCGATTTCTTAGACACATCATCTGGATTTCGAAACCCTAGGTTGTTTGACAGATGTGAGAGCATTATTAATCACCTGAACTAGTATTAGATGAGCAAAACGCCATAGTGCAAAGAGATTTGGCTTATGAGTTTTGTGAACAATTGAACCTGATCATTACTGCATGTTTAGGTTGTTAGGGTTTGCAAAGAGATTTGAAACTCTGTGATTTAGGCATAGTTAACTTCTGCAATGAGAATTGATTAGTTATACCTTTGCGATTCATGTTCAAGACGGTTTTATTTCATTCTTGATTGTGTGCATTCTACACTCTCGGATTCAACCTGCGAATTGTCCTGACTTAGCACCTTTAGCTTTCTGAACTTTAAGAATAAGCATAAAACGCCCACTTGCATTTATTTTACGGTTTCACATTACATTCATTACTTATTCCTTAGCTTAATCTAAATCTACTAATCGCTAGTGTAGTTTACATACTCCCTTGGGATTCAATAACCCCTTATACTACAACTGATTTGCTGTGCACTTACAGTAGTTTTTATTTGGGTAACACCTGAGCCCTATCAAGTTTTTGGCGCCGTTGCCGGGGAGTAATACTGCCTATCGATTTTTAGTATTAGGATTTTGTCGTTTTTATTTGTTTACTAACTTTCTGCTACTTTTCCTTGTGCTGGTTTCAGGTGTATGCTTAATCGCAGTACCAGAAGCAACAAAGAGAAGGAGCTTTTGACCTTAGGCATTGACAAGCTAGCTAAGTTGGAAAGGACCATCAGGAAAGCTAAGAAGCAATCTACAATGGTTAATCCACTGATCTTGGTTGAAGATGCAAAAGGTCACTTGGTTGACAGAGAGGGAAACAGGAGGAATGAAGAAGGGCAGAGATTGGATCAAGATGGGAATCTCATAGTTGAACAGCAGGTTCAACAAGTGGCACAAGACGTTGGAGTCCCTGTTCCTGCTAACAATGCTGCTGAGCGTTTTGTACAGAGGACTCTAGGAGATTACAACAGACCTGACCAGTTCTATGCCAATAGAGCTGCAATCCGCCCTCCTGCGTTCCAGAGGAATGATTTTAAGCTTAAGCCTGCTTATTATCAGCTGGTGGGACAGCATCCTTTCCATGGCTTACCTCATGAGCATCCCATGGATCATATTGAGAGGTTTGAGGATTTAGCTTCAAGTGTCAAAGCTAATGGAGTTAGCAATGACTTTCTGTTCTGCAAGCTTTCCCATACTCACTTGGAGGAGATGCTGCATATTGGCTGAAGCAGTTGGAGCCTGGTTCATTAACCACTTGGGAAGACACCAAGAATGCCTTTCTAAACAATTTCTATGATGATGCTAGATCAGAGGATCTGAGGACGAAAATTGCATCATTCTCTCAAGGTCCTACTGAAGCTTTTAAGGCTTCTTGGCTGAGATTCAAGTCTTACCAAAGGAACTGTCCTTATCCTAGTTTCAGTCAGGTGCAGCTGCTTGGGATTTTCTTCAGAGCCATTGACTGGAAGTATCAGATAGCGCTGGATGCAGCTAGTGCTGGAAACTTCAACACCAACAGACCAGAATAAGCAATCAGATTGATTGAAAACTTAGTCTGCAGCAACAGTACCAAGAATGCAGATTTTCAGAGAATGAAACAGGGTGGTTTGAATGAAGGAAACCAAATAGCTGAGGTTAAAGCTAAGTTAGACAGTATGCACAATCTTCTGGTGGGAAAGAAATCAGTACAATTCGCTGCAGAGGTGGAGACCTTCGAAAGTCCTGAAGAGTTTGAGCAAAAAGATGTTAACTTCATCAATGGAGGTTTTCAGAACCAAAGGTTTGGGAATCAATAGTGGAACAGAGGTTACAATGGCAACAATCAGAAGAGCACCTTCCCAGGAAACCAGAATGCAACTAGTTATACTCCAATGCTACAGTTCCAGAAGACTGAAGGTGAGAAACCTTACCAAAACAGCAGGAATTATGGTTCTTCTTCCTACCAAACTGCACCTCCACAAGACACTAAGATGGAAGCTATGCTGGAGCAGATACTTGAAGGACAGCAGAAGATGACAGTGAACTTCAATGGCAAGCTAGATTCGCTGTACCAAGACCTGAATGGAAAAATTGAGAGTCTGAACTCTCATATGAAGAAGCTGGATGTGCAGGTTGCTCAAACTGCAGGAGCTGTTTAAAGGCAAGAGGGATTCCTTCCTGGAAGGACTGATATCAATCCTAAGCACCAGGTTAATGCCATCACAGTCAGGAGTGAAAAAGAGCTTAAAACAATGCAAAAAAGAGGCTAAGTGCATAGCAAATCATGCAACTGATGGAGTTTAAAGATGAAAATTTTGCAGTCTCTGAGTCCAGTGACGAGCGTCACCAAGGGGGGTATCGCTCGTCACCCACTTTACACAAACCCGACGCTCTAGGATCATCACAGGTCAGTGACGAACGTCACCCCCCTGGTGACGATCGTCACCCACCCCAGAACGAAGCTGTTTCGCCTGTAACTGCAGATAATGGCCAGGAACGAGTCTATAAACCCAAAACACCATTCCATAAGCATCATAGAAAGTCTAAACAGGAGATAGAAGAAGCCAGATGCAAAGCTATGACAGACAAGCTGATGCTTGAGATCCCTCTTATTGATGCAGTCAAGCTTTCACCAGCTCTAAGAAGGTATGTAAAGAGAATGGTTGTGAATGGTGTAAGCCCTGAGGAAGGAGCATTGCTTACCAGAGACATCAGTGCAATCCTCTTGGGTACAGTTCCAAAGAAGAAGAAGAAGGTGCCTGTTTCTGAACAAGTCAGCGCCATCATTCAAAGCAGAATTCCAGAGAAGCTTTCTGATCCTGTAAACTTTGTGCTTGATTGCTCAATCTCAGCAGGACGTTTTCCTCACTCTCTATGTGATCTAGGGTCAAGCATTAGCCTGATGCCTTCCTCTGTTGCTGCTAGACTTGGAATGACTGATTTCAAGCCAGCTGGAATTTCTCTTATCCTAGCGGATCGATCCATTAGAACCCCAGAAGGCATCTTAGAGGATGTTCCTGTTAACATTAAAGGCTGCATGATTCCCACAGACTTTGTGGTTTTGAAATATGCTGAAGAACCTAAAGATCCTCTTATTCTTGGAAGATCATTCTTGACTACTGCTGACGCCATCATTGATGTGAAAAGGGGAACATAGAGCTTGATTTGGGTGATGTTGTCATGAACTTTGACATGGATAAGTTAAGAGGGAGTTCTACCATTGATGGTCAAAACTTTTCTGTAAGGACTTCTAGAGATAAAGAGCCAGTCATGGAACATTCAGAAGACATTACTGCTGGCTATGTCACTAAATCTTATACAAGTGGGCAAGTGAACAAGATGGATGTTCAAGAGGTAATATCTGAAACTTCTGTCAAAGCCGTTGGGTTTGAGGATTGCAGTGAGGATCATATCTTCATGACTAGGCTTGAAGAAGAGGTCCCCATCAATACCAAGTTGCTGGAGGAGGACGAGTTTGTGATGGAGGCAAGACTTGCAGAGCTGAACTACACGAAAACTGCAAAAACTCGAACTGCAGTGTCAGTGACGACCGTCACTGACCTGGTGACGCTCGTCACCAACCTGGACATAAAGGATAGACATGATCTTACAGCTACAAGTCCATTTAATGTTGCCAAACCGAAAATTCAACATTCCACAACCCAGAAACCTGCAACTAAACAAAGGTATGCACTTTCTGGAACCAATTCCAAACCTCCTAATCTCATCAATAAGTATTTAAAACGTGCAAAAGTTGCTTCACACTTATGCAAGCAACGAGATTCTCGTAGAATGTTTGGTGTTTCTTTTGATGATTCTGCAGGAAAACGAAGTGTATCACCCACAGTCACGACCCACCCTGCTGATGTTCCTCACTTCCTTGGAAGAATTCATGCATCTACTGCTTATAAACCACCATGGATGTGGAGACATTCTTCTCCAAGGCATTCAATGTCACCTTCTGTTCCACCAGCTGCCTGAGCAGCATTCAAAGTCGAGCTAATGACTTTAAACAAGTGGTTAGTGGGAGGCAACCCACTGGTAAGTTTTTTTTTTCATATACTTATTTTAGTTTTCTATTACATAGCTAAAAAACCCAAAAACATGAGAAAAATTGAAAAAAAAAAGAGAGTCAGTTTGTCAGTTTGCTTTGATGATGTCTTGTGAACTTGTTAGACCATGGATTATGCTTTGTTTGGATGTTTTTGATGTGTGTTTTGAGTGCTCCAACAGTCTAACTTCGGAGTACACATGATGACACAACGTTTAAGCATCCAACTTGATGATTCTGAAGTATCAGACGTGGTGACGCTCGTCACCAAGCTGGTGACACTCGTCACCAAGCTGGTGACGCTCGTCACCCGTCCCTTCGCGAGGTACCACTTTTCTGACACGGTTTTACAAGTTCTCATGCTTCTTTTTGACCAACTCTTGGCTTAATAACACTGGTGACAGTGTTGTTTAAGTCTGGGGGAGGTCGCTACTGACGTTGTGTGCTTTGTGTCATGTTTTTAGAGTCTTAAAGTTGAGTCAAAAACCTGTTTTTTTTATTGAGTCAAAATTTTGAAACTGTCAGTTTTTCTTGGAACTAACCATAGGACGTTTATGCTTATAAGAACCATTGCCACAGTAGCTGATAACAAGTCTTACTAAGTTGAAAATCATAGATAGATCAGTCTAGCAATGAAGGTGTAAGTTCTTAAAGAATCTGGAAAATTTGTTGTTACCTCCACCTTAATGAACTTTAAACTTCTTATCTTGGTGCTTGATTCTCATTGATCTTGATTCTCTCTTTCAACACTGACAAGTATGTTTAGATGCAGTCTCTCTTTGATCTTCCCTGATGCAGTTTTTAAATTTTTGAGTCAAAAGAATGGTGCATTCATGACCCTGTCTCCCCACAAGGAACAACAGTAATGAACACACTTTAGAACCTGTCTCCTCACAAGGAACACAAGTATTGAGTAGCACCATATCTTAGACTTTAAAAAATCAGAAAAGAGTTGAAAAATCAAAAAAAAAAAAGAAAGCAAAAGATTCAGGGAAGAGAATATAGGAGAACTTTGTTGAGATTGCTTTGTTCAGTTGTTTAGGAAGGGAAAATAATCTGTAAGTGATTGAGATGATAAAACCTTGATGAGATATCACACTTAGATAAAAATAAGGAGTTAGCAGTAGAGATTTCGGATTTCTTGAAGGGATTTGGATTGGACTTGAGAGATTTGCTAAGCTTGTGATGATTAGACTGAAATTTGATCTTGTGTTGACTCTGTGGTATGTGGATTCGAAAGTGTTAACTAATGTGGTGTTCGTGATGTTTAACTGACTGTTTCTTGTTTTCAAACATCGACCCTGTTCTCTGTCTGATGTTTGCTTGAGGGCAAGCAAAAGTTAAGTCTGGGGGAGTTGATATATCGTGGTTTTATGGTTTTTAACCATGGTATAAGTCCTTTTTATTGAGTCTTTTTGGTCTTTTTAGAGTCCTGGTAGAGTCTTTGCAGGTTATAGCATGTCTGGAGCATAATTGATGATATTGAAGCCTTTTGGAGCATTGCAAGATGAAGCCATGAAGTGTGCAACTTGGAAAAAAAGTATGGATTTGGGTGACGCTCGTCACCAGTAGAGGAAGGGGTCGTGGCCTGGTTTTTAAAAGATTGGGAAGAAATTGCAGTTTTGGCCCAGAAGTTTCAGTATTTGCAAAAAGGCCCCAAATCGTGTTTTACCTTGTATATTAGGTTTTTCAGCCATTCTTTTGGCAGATATCTTATATCTTATTCTTTTTGAGAGCTTGAGAGAGAGATTTGTAGCAGAGCGTTTAGAGAGACAAATCAGACTCCTTCAGAGCAAATTTCGAACTCCTTTATTTCTATTTCTTATTTATTTTATGCAATCTATTCTTTTCATGATGTTTGTTTCATACACCATGTCTGAGTAGTTTGTTAGTTAAGTTAGGGCTTTTCAAAGGTTGAAGAAGAGTTTGTGGAATTAATAAACTTATAGGAAATCCATTGGTTCTTCATCCGTGCTTGCATTCATATCGATTTCTTAGACACATCATCTGGATTTCGAAACCTTAGGTTGTTTGATAGTTGTGAGAGCATTATTAATCACCTGAACTAGTATTAGATGAGCAAAACGCCCTAATGCAAAGAGATTTGACTTAGGAGTTTTGTGAACAATTATACCTGATCATTACTGCATGTTTATGTTGTTAGGGTTTGCAAAAAGATATGAAACTTTGTGATTTAGGCAAAGTTAACTTCTGCAATGAGAATTGATTAGTTACACCTTTGCGATTCATGTTCAAGACGGTTTTAATTCATTCCTGATTGCATGCATTCTATACTCTCGGAATCAACCTGCGAATTGTCCTGACTTAGCGCCTTTAGCTTTCTGAACTTTAAGAACAAGCATAAAACGCCCACTTGCATTTATTTTATGGTTTCACATTACATTCATTACTTATTCCTTAGCTTAATCTATACAAATCGCTAGTGTAGTTTACATACTCCCTTGGGATTCGATAACCCCTTATACTACAACTGCTTTGCTGTGCACTTGCAGTAGTTTTTATTTGGGTAAAACCTGAGCCCTATCAGTATGTTGGCACAATGCCTTTCATCTCGTGAATCCAAGGTGTACCGAGAATGGCGTTGTAGATTGCAGTCTTGTCCAAGGCGGTAAATTTGATGATCTTAGTTATGCCTCCGACGTAAACTATCAATCTTATGGTGCCAATGCTGTAGAAAGATTCACTAGCGAATCCGATGAGTGGCTTAGGTGCTGCTTTGATGTCCTTGTCACAGAGTCCTATCTTGGTTAACATATCTTTGAAGACAATGTTAACCATGCTGCTGGTGTCAATTGGATTTCGCGACTTTGCTCTCGTGGATATAGAGTTTGACAGCCAAGGGATCGTTATGCAGACTGTGAAGACCGTGCAAGTCTTTTGCGGTGAAGGTTGTCGTTGGTTGGTAGTCTACTGAGTGGGGGAACTTTCTCGATACGACTGCTTTTCTTTCGTACTTCTTAATGGCGCGGACCGAATCATCGCAGTCAGGTAAGCCTTCCATGATCATGTTGATTCGTCGTTTTGGGGGGGGGGGGGGGGTGGGGGTGATGGTGGGTTATCTTGATCGCGGTCTTCATTGATGTGCTCTGGATATGTCTGCTCATCCTTGTCTTCTTACTTTTTAGTGGGTGATCGACTTCAACGTCATCCTCCTGAACTACCTCAGCGACTATCCTTGATCTGATATCGGCGATCACTGTTGGAAGTACTTCGACGTTCATCTTTGTTTGCGTTATTGCGCGCGTAAGTGGTATTGTCTTGGGACCGGTCTTCGTCAATCTCTATTCCTCCTCCCTTGTACTTCTCGAGTAAAGAGTTTTGCAGATGTCGGCAGGCCGAGGTAGAGTGTCCCGTTCGGCCGTAAAAAGAACAAAAGAGGTCGTGATTATTGTCTCCCTCAGTCGAGGTGCTTGGGGTATCACCTCGGTTCCACTGATTCCAGGGCTTCTCTCCTGCTTTTATAATAGCGTGTGAGGATGGCCTGCCTTTGCCTGCGGGAGTTTCCTGATCCTTGTTCTTTGAGGTGCTCGCTTCCTTAATGTCATGCTTTCTAGCATAAAAAGCTCGTTCTTCCTCCATCCAGATGAAGGTTTGAGTCTAGTGTTGTGCGTCCTCTTGGGTTTCTCGAGGGATTTTCTGTAGATCGTCTTTGAATGTGGATTCATACCATAGTTCGTTGATTAAAACCTCCATTGCTAGCTTTTGCGGTATCTGTCTGTAAGCCGCGGTGGCGTCTTTGAAGTTTTCAATGTAGTTGCAGAGGGGATGATCGCATTCTTGGGTCAAGGTGATTAGGTTGACGGTCCTTTTGGTGATGAACATTGAATAATGTTTCATGAAGGCGGTATATAGGTCTTTGAATCTCTCGATTGATCCAAAGGCGAGGTTGGAGAACCACTTGAGGGCATCTTTGCTGAGGTGCTCGACAATGTTTTGATAGTGGTTTGCTCGAGATCGAGTTCTGAGTCAAAGCGTTGTCGTCCATGGCGACGTTGAAACCAGTGAGCCAGAGCTCAGGGATCTTCTGTGCCGTTATTGTATGGTACCTTGAGCTTTCTTGCGGTGCCAAGGTGCACGTCAGTGATTATCTAGGTGAAAGGACTTTGCTCAGCTTCAAACAGTATCGTTGCAATTTCGGGAGCAGAACTAGTAACGCGATGCACTTGTGAACCAATAGCATCATTCTCTGGTGCAGCTTCGTGACTTCGAACTCTAGTTCATCCGAAGGTTTCTCGCTGCCATTGTTGTCTGCGTTCTCTGTTGATGTCATAGTCTCGGTGTAAGTAGGTGTTGCAAAAATTTATCGCTCGAGTGGTGCTGATCTCACGGTAGTTGCGGCTAGACTGCTGAGTTGTTCGTCGTATTTAGCTTGCTGAGCTAGTAGGCTGTCCAGCTTGGACACCAGGCTTTGAATGAGCGGCAACAAGGCGGCTTGGATTGCTGTGGCGAGGTCGGCGGCTAGGATGGGGGTTGGTGGTGCTCCCGTGGGTGGTGGAATTGCGGAATTAGTGATGAGGAGATTAAAGTGTTCGTCGAGGGCTGGAATTTCATGCTCTTCGCGAGCTGCGCTTTCCTGGTTCACGAGGTTCTGATCGTTGTCGCTGGGAAGACTCATCACTTCTAGCCTTGTATTGCTTTTTTCAAGAATTTATTCTCCTACTCCCTACAGACGGCACCAATTGTAGAACCAGAAATCACCTATATGAATATGTAATTAACAGTTTGTGGGTTTCGGAGAATAGATCTTATATTATAAACTCAAAGAAAAAGCGATTACAAAGGTGGCGTGACCTAGAGGTCTTGCCGAAGTGAAAGGAAGTATTTAGAGTAATGAACTAGAAAGCTTGGAAGCCTAAGTTTTGTTCTTCAGCTTTCTAGAAATTATGAGTTGGTCTCTAAGCTATCCAAGACCTTCTATTTATAAGATTGGGAGGTCGGTTGCTGTGAACTCCTTTTCTTTTTCTTTTTAGGAAATAATTCACATATGTTGTAATATGGAAATATCAGTTTTCCCTTATTATATGGAAAGTAGCTATTATATTTGAATTGATTCCTTTGGTTCGCTAGATCGACGTGATCCTTCTTGTTTTGATGAGCTTAGATTATTGTTAGAAAAAGTCTTTTAAAAATTCTGCTCATTTTCTCTCTAACATTTACCTTGTGTATTTTTGGCATCTTGTTGTATGAGAATGTTTGTAAAATAGGTACATGTTTTGAACTAAATCAATCAAAAATGCTACTACGAAGAGTTTGACGATATCTTACAGATCCAGAAGGCCAACAAGAAACCCAACCAAATCATGAGACCTTAATTAAGAATTTCCATTTCCGACTCTTTAGGGATTCATAAATATAAATGTGAGCATTCAAAGGTGATAACTCTTTTAAATTAGAGATATTTTTAATGTCATGTAGATCACATATTTAGAATTATATGTATACCTATCAGAGAATGATTCATGTCCTCTAGTCGACAGGCAATGTAAATACTAGCAGCACAAAACGCAATTCGTTCCTTTTCTTTTTATTGATTCTCCACTTTCTTGTACATCTCATTAGCCTTATGGCCCTTATCCTACAGATCAAGAAACACTCCAGTTTCAATATTTGTCTCTATCATAACTAGATATCGTTTATAGTCATGGAACAAACAAACTAAAAAAACTTACCTCGCAAGAAGACCCAACCTGTAAAAATGAATACTTTATCTCTGTGATCATCAAATTTCCGCTTAATGCCAGCGGCGGAGGTGACGAAGACGGAATCTGAGCCACCATGCTGCGAATTTTCAAGAGTAGAGGAGAAGGTTTCATCATCGGAACTGTTCTTCGACTCGGTGACGACGGAGAGACCAAATTCAAAACCACACTTGGAGCAACTTGTCTTCTTGCGACCGTACTGTTACAACTTCTACAGATTTCACCCAAGTCCGACATCTTCGAAGCCCTAAATTTTCTATCTTGATTTTACGATTTCATTCTTCTTTCAATTGAATCAAAGTGGGAAGAAAGAAAGAACAAAGTGGAGTGATTGAAACAGAATAAACGCTTGCTTCCCATTTTATAAGGAGAAATTTACGGCCGGAGGCACTTTGCCAAACTCGAATTACAAACTAAAATACTTAACAATTTAAACACACTTTCGTATGAGGAAAAGACTTCCATGCCCCTTTTTTACGTCTTTTTTTTTATTTTCGACTCTTCGTATATCCCAACAAATACACTAATTAATTGTTTACACCATGTAAAAATTTAGAAACATTTTTGAACTGTTCGAAATCTATAACTTCCGTCTCCGCCGGCGTTGAAACCGCACCAACATAGTCATTGATTAAGAGTCTTCTGAATCGCTATTTCTCGTTAATGGCTTCGATTGTTTTCTATTGCCGGCGTTCAGAACCCTCATAGGTACATTTTCCCCAGATTTTCTCCAGATTTTTCTGCGGTTTGTTGTCGTTCAATATTACCACACATCCACTATATTGCATCACATAATTTGTTAATTTGATACTGAATCTCACCCTCTATTACCGCCATGTTGTTCTCATACTAGTCAGACCCAGTTACAGTAAGAAATCCATAATTTTTCGTTTATTTGTTTATATATCTTCGTCTGCCATCGTTCACTCACTTTTCTCTTCATATCCAATCCACCATCTCCTAAATTATGCATCCATGGGGGATATCCACATAGCTCATTCATATTTTGCATCCACATCAATCATCCACACATAGCATCCACATCATCTATTCTACAAAATAATGCATCCATTAGGCATTTTCATATCCCTCATTCATATTTCGCATCCAAATATAGGATCCACATTGGACATCCATATATTGCATCCCCATAGACCATCCACAACTTCCATCCACACCAACCATCCACAATTGCATCCATGTTGCATATGTATGAGGTATCTACATACTCTGCAACCACATCGACCATCCACATTCACACAGTGTATCCGTTTACC
Organism: Thlaspi arvense; assembly: GCA_911865555.2. NCBI lineage: Eukaryota > Viridiplantae > Streptophyta > Magnoliopsida > Brassicales > Brassicaceae > Thlaspi > Thlaspi arvense. Next base: position 53,110,825 of record OU466857.2, read on the forward strand.
TAGTCCATTTATGGCATCCATTTACAATTGAATCATCTACCTCATCCATCACATTCACCCATACTATCTACCTCATCCATCACTTTCACCCATACTATCTACTTATCCATCACATTCACCCATATTGTCAAACTAATTGTTGCTTAAAATCTTTAATGTGCAGGCCCCGACCACAAGAGTAGGACACACGTTTACCAACATGCTTGTTGGCAACAGATAGATTCTCCATCTATGTTTGAAAGCAACACGCCCCCTCGATCTTTACAGGATATAGTACTCCTAATCTATTTTGGAACCAGTACTTGAATGCACTCTCTCCTCTTTTGTTATTAATGTTGTCCACTTTCATTTTCAGTTGTAATATTTTCTAATCATTAGGATGGGTGGAACTATGTGTACAGTGTGAGAATTCTTTTTATTCAACCATGTTTGTTGACTATAAATTTCCACTCTGTGTTTAATCATCATTTTGACAACAATAAAATATCCCCAACTAACATTTTGAACATTACAGTTCCCACGTAAAATGCGTCCATAAATCTCTTACATATTAATACCATCCACACCATCATATAATCACTTATCATTAGCCATCCACAAGCGTCCATCTTTACTATCCTTTCGCATGTATCCATCTTTGCCATCTATATTTTCCATCCATCCTCATCTATCCATCTTTGCCATCCATTCGTATGCATCTATTTTGCCATCCATCTTGTCATTCATCCGCTAGCATTCAATAATACACATCCATCATTCCCATCCATTTGCTTTCTTTCCTTACTGCACTCCATTCACTTCTGTTATTGTCCATTTACTTGCATCCATCATTCTTGTCCACTTACTTGCATCCATCAAATCTAATTCTATTATTTCTATATCACTGTCAACGCTGCCTCATCCACATGACCAAAGTATTACGGATATAACAAGTCGCTGAATCAAATATAAATGCATAACATTTGTTATTGCAATACTTACTGCAATACTTACAATTACTAACCAAAGCAGGGGCTAAAAACCATATCTCTGGTTCCAAAGATCACTAGATGACAAGCGAATTAATTACACCCCCAACTACTACACCTTTCTCATTAATTGTGCGAAAATTAATCTCCGTCCATGTCTTCAACCATCCATTATACCATTTCCACGCAACCGGCTATAATCAGCACCCCTTACACACATCAACAGCCAATCCACAATCTGTTACAAACACAATCGACGTCCTCACAATGTCGTACACCTGTCGAGGATATTCTATACGTCTAAATCCTTCTTCGTCTTCAACCATCCACTTTTTCACATCCACTACACCGGCTAAACTCATTAGCTCGTACACTCTTCAACATCCAATCCACGATTTTTTATACACTCAATCGACGACCACCCACCATCGTCCACTTGATGAAGATATTATGTACGTCTTAATCATTCAACGCATTCAACCATCCAAGTTTCAATATCCACGCATCCTGCTAGAATTATTAACACGCGCACTTTTAACAGCCAAACCACAATCTATTTGCAACCAATTCGACATCTACGTAAAGTCGTACAATTGACAACGACACTACGTACGACTTATTTTTCTTCGATACCAGAAGCCAAATACGAAGGACGAGAAAGCAATTTGCCACTTCAACTCTTTCGAGACAATCTGGTGTACCACGGCGGACGATGACTTAACCCTAACAATGTGATGTTACAATAATCAATTTGATTATCAATCGATTAAACCATTCAACACCATGCTTCTATGATCACTGATTTACAAACCAGATCCAAATACATTTATGCTCGGCAAATCAAAAAACAAAATTATTTCCATGACGGCGCGTTGCAAAACAAGTACAGCATAACACGCACAATATATCTTTATTTACAGTTAAAAATTTAACCAGACACAATACTTTGAAGGAGCAAAACAGGAACATTCATTCAAAAAAGTGTTACAAAGTGCATCTACTCCATACAGTGCATTTATTTGCAATCAGATTTTACAAAGTGACTTCCTAAGTAATTGTCTCTTTTATAAGAGAGGTAAAAATTCAGCTGTGTTATGGTGCACGTAACTGTTAAACAATCTTGAACATAGATATGGAGTGGGACCCATTTATATTTGATTGGATGGTGCACAATTTTCTCCAGATTTTTATCTGTGCGCTAGCTAAATTAGATCACGGAACTTCGTGCTGTTTCAGGGCCACATCACCAAAACCAATGTCGTTTGCCTGAATCAGCTCTTACTGTTGTCTCACGTGACTTTTGTTGTATAGTATAGGCAATCTAGAAGAACAAAATAATAGTTGGCAATAAAACACGAGATCTTGCAAATATGACCCAAAAATTATAGTCAATTGCTAAAGTAATCTTTCATTTCACCACTTTTATAATTAAGCATTTTCTTTTAACTTTTTTCTTATCAGTTCTATTTATTCACGAAAATACCATTAAATTATTGTTTTTAATTATTATTTTAGAAAATCTATTTTACCAAACAATCTTCATCTTCTCCACTTATTCACGAAAATGCCATCACTATCAATCAACTCAACCATTATTTTCAACCAATTTGAAGCTTTTATTGCTTCAACAACCCCTTTTTCTCCTTTGTAAGCTCATTTCCTCTATTCTTAACCTTTAATCTTCCATTTTTTTTTCTATTTTCAGCACAAAAACTCTCTAATAAAACTTTTCAAAACTTGATGTTCTAAGATATTGCCATATTTGGTGATTTGGTGTGGCAAATCGATTGGGCTTGTTTGGTGATTGCTAGAATCGAAGAAATCGGTGGTTGAAAAAGCTAAATACCACTGGTAGGTGATTTTTTAGACAATTTTCGTGAGTTTTCATATCTGTACCGTGAAAGTAGACTTTCGGTAGTAGACTTCAGAAGAAGTCTGCTGGTCAACACACATGTCAGTTTTGCAATTAACCGTGTACCAATTTCTGATAGTAGACTTCGGTTAAAGTCTGTGCCATTTTCTTTGACAAAAAAGTGTAGACTTCAATAGAAGTCTACGTAAAAAGGGGTTAGTTTTGCAATTGGCCAACCTTTGACTTTTTTTCGTAAGAACTCTACCCGCAAAAAGTAGATTTCTTCAAAGTAGACTTCTTAGAGGTTAGTTTTGCAATTCACCAAAGATGAATTTTCCGAGTAGACTTCGTTTGAAGTCTACTTTCTGAGTAGACTTCAAACAAAGTCTACTCAAAAATTACTTCTATGTTTGGTCAACCCCAAAACTAACCTAAGTAGACTTCAAACGAAGTCTACTTTGAAAAGTCAACATTGGTCATTTGCAAAACTAACATCTAATTAGTCTACTTTGAAAGTAGACTTCTGCAAAGAAGTCTACTTTTGCGAGTAGACTTCATACGAAAAAGTCAAAGTTTGGTCAATTGCAAAACTAACCTTTTTTTACGTAGACTTCTCGGAGTGAGTAGTCTTCTTTGAAAAAGTCTACTCTACTCATCTTTTGGCAATTGCAAAAGTACCCTAAAATTTAGGCTTCACATGAAGTCTACATTTGTAGACTTGGTTGCTAGTCTACTTCTGTAAACTTCGTTGTTAGTCTACTATTTCACTTTTTTTTTATAAACACGTTTTTATCAAATTTACAACGAATTTTCAAGATTTTCGTGGTCCTACGATTGTTTTAGTAAGTGTACTGACATTTGTATCAGTTTTACATGTTTATATTATATATATATGGTGAAATCAGGTTTTTTGTTTTATTTGATATTTAGCTTATTAGTTTGTAGACTTCGTTTTGCAGTCTCGATCATTAATTTTTTTTATAAAATTAATTGATCAGATATTTGTAACAAATAAAATTTATTCTTTGAGTCCTAAGTGTGTGTTATTTATCGTTCTTGCTTATGTAGAAGTTTGACTTGTTTGTTATAGTTTAGCTTTAATTAATTTTCTTGTTTTATTTAGTATTTAGTTTATTAGTCCGTATACTTCACTTGAAGTCTACATAGTAGACTTCGTTTGCAATTTGCGGCATTAATTTTTTACAAATTTAATTGATCAGATATTTATAACAAATAAAATATATTATTTGACTCTTAAGTGTGTAATATTTATTGTTCCTGTTTATGTATGAGTTTGAACCTTTTTTGTCACAGTTTAGCTTTAATTAATTTTCTTCTTTTATTTGGTATTTAGCTTATTAGTCCGCAGACTTCATTTGAAGTCTACATTGTAGACTTTGTTTACAGTCTACTTTTTTAACATGATTTTTAATGTGGTTTGAATTTTGTTTTCTTACAGATAATGGTTCACATACCTACTGTTTGTAGAGAATGGGTGAAGAAAGAATTGTTAAGGCATTTGTAAGTAGTTTTACATGTTTTTGTTTTTTCTATGAGTTTTAGATGTTTTTTTGTATAGTTAAAATTGAATTAATTTTTTTGTGTTATTAGAGGTTCAAAGATGGTGATGAATAAGTAAGATGTCAAAGAAGAAGTTTGGTGATGACCTTATGTTATGTAATATAAATATACTTACGAAGTCTACTAGAGAAGTCTAATCGACAAGTCTACATATAAAGTCTGGCAAAGAAGGCTACATATGAATTTTGAATATGATAACACACATAATTTAAGAATATAATAAATAACATTCAGTTCAAAACAACATTACATATAAAGTAGAGATGGAGATGAGATTGATGGCAAGAGAGGAAGGAGAAGAGATTTATGGCGAGAGAGGAGGTAGAGGAGAGAGAGGCAATTTTAGAGGGAGAGAAAAACTTTATTTTTAACACAATTAGGTTAAATTCTCTTTATATATGTAGGAAAATTTTCGGTTAAGAAGTCTACTGGAGAAGTCTACTCGAAAAGTCTCCTTCAATATGTTTTTTTTTATTTCGATTTCCGCCCAATTTATTCGATAGCCGCCCAATTTGTTAAATAATTTCGATTTCCCGCTACGTTTTATTAAGTCTACTGGAGAAGTCTATCCAAGAAGTCTTCTGCATAAGTCCATTTACCCTAAACCCTAAATCAAATATTTTTAATTTAAACTTGTATCGTAAAACATTAATTTTCTTACCATTTTTCAAAATTTAAAGTTTAAATAACAATGATATGGACTCTAAATCATTAACCAAACCATAAACTATGATTCATATAGAATTTGGGTTTATCCTAACAATACCCTAAACTTTACATCTCAAACCTTAACCCTTTTGAACTTTAAACCCTAAACTTTTTTAACACAATTAGGTTAAATTCTCCTTATATATATAGGAATTGTTTTGGTTAAGTAGACTTCTTAAGAAGTCTACTCGAAAATTCTACTTCAGTATGGTTTTTCGATTTCGATTCCCGCCCAAATTATTCTGATTCCCGCCCAGTTTGTTAAATAATTTTGATTTCCCACTAAGTTTTTTAAGTATACTGGAGATGTTTACCCGAGAAGTCTAGTGCATAAGTCTGTTTACCCTAAACCCTAAGTCAAATATTTTTGATTTAAACTTGTATCAAAACATTAATTTTCTTACCATTTTCACATTTTAAAGTTCAAATAACAATGATATGGACTCTAAATCATTAACCAAACCATAAACTATGATTCATATAGAATTTTGGTTTACCCTAACAATACCCTAAACTTTACATCTCAAACCCTGACCCTTTTAAACTTCAAACCCTAACCCTTTTCAACCTTATACTTATAAAACTTATAAAACTTATAAATTGATTTATTTTTATGAAATTTTATTTAATATAGCTGCCAATTGTCTATGTTTTGATTATGTTTATAATTTTGTATCATAATTTTTTTTATAATATTAATAAATAAAAATTAAGATTTAGTTATCTAGTAGACTTCTATAGTAGATTTCTAAGGGGTTGTGCTGTTTTCTAATTAATTTTTCTTTCTACATTTAAATTGATTGATTTGTATAAAATTTTGTATTCTATACAAGTCAAATATATATGTCTTACTTATGTTTACCAATATTTTAGAAATTTATTTATTTTATATTTTCTAATTAACTTTTTAAAGCTAATTATGTAGTAGAATTCTTGTGAAGTCTAAAATAGTAGACTTCTTACGTAGACTTCCCGAGGATAAAATCGTAACTGTGGCTGACGTTTTTTGTTTACTCATAAAAGATTGAATTGTAATTTCACTATCCCTTTATGTTAGTTTTGACAAATATTCAATAGAGGGTCTACACTTTTTAAAAAATCTAATTTTTAGGTTATTATCAGCAATTCCCCCATAAAACACATAAAACTTGTAAAAGAAGAGAAATTTCGAATTACTTTATAGTTGTAACTTGTAAGTGTGATAATGAGTATAACGAATACCACTTTTATTCACAATCCGAATCCAATGTTCAAACAAACAAATAATTCAACACACCTTAAGAATCTGAGTTTGATAGAAAAAGATCCTTAAGAAGAATTACAGAGAAATAGAGAATGAAGAAGATGAATTTCATAATAAACTTTTCTGAATAGTTGACTTCTCACTCTCTTCCCATAATTAAACAGGTGTTGAGCGACGTGATCAGCAAGAAAATATCTCAAGATACACGATCCTTTATGAAAGAAAGATTGATAAATCATTGTGTATATAATGTATTCTTGGTCACTGTATATTGAGATGGTAGCTAAGAAAACTGTATATACGGGATTGAGAGTACTTTGGGATAGTATGTGCTGTATAGCTTGCTGAAAAAGGCTGTAATGTGGGTATATTGTGATCGAATCCTTTTAGTGAAATACACAGAAAATTCATCAATCTTTGTGCTCTGCAATTTTACAAGGTATCAGAGCTTGCTTCAAAATTAACAATGAGCACAATGAGCGGTGAAGACAACAAAGAAAAGTCAATGGGACAAGGAAAGATGGTGGCACCAATCTACCAATTGGCGGCCAATGAAAACTCTGGTGCGATCATTGCACAAGTACAATTCAACGGAGACAACTTTGATGAGTGGAGTCAAGCGATAAGAACGGTGTTGCGGGTCAAGAGGAAGTTCAGATTCGTAGACGGATCCGTAGTGAAGCCCGAGCAGGGTGCATCGGAGTTTGAAGATTGGTTGTCTGCAAATTCCATGGTGTGTCTCTGGATACTGAATACGGTGGATCCAAAGATCAGGAGAACCTTGGCGAACAAGGAGAACCCACAAGACTTATGGACAGTAATTAAAGACCGATTCTCAGAAGGGAATGGACTAAGGATTCAAGAGATCAAGGCGGAGCTGGTGTGATTGAGGCTAGGTAATCTCAGTATGATTGATTACTTTGGAAAGCTTCACATATTGTGGGAAGATCTTTCAAATTACGACCCTGCACCTGTTTGTCATTGCGAAAAGTGCATTTGCAACCTAAGTGCAGAAATTGATAAAAAGAGAGTAGACGATCGCATTCATCACTTTTTGTTGGGACTTGATGACGCGATTTATGGAGCAGTGAGAGCATCCTTTATCAGCACTGGTCCCCTATCCAACATGAATCAAGTATATGCAAAGGTGAAATCTGCCGTAAGAATCGACACAGTGATGAGGGGACGAGAAAGCCAGAATACGCAGGCGGCGTTTGTGGCTCAAGTGAAACAAGGAGGGTTTCAGAGTGAAGATGAAAGCAAACTTGTGTGCACAGTTTGCAAGAAAACTGGTCACTTGGCAGAAACATGTTTCCAAGTAATTGGACATCCGCCATGGTGGGGCTAAAGGTTACGCTTAAGTGGACGTGGATAAAGTGAACATAGTGGAGCTCAGGGAATGGGCCGTAGTTGCGGTGGAATGATTCGGGCTAATGCTGCAACACTCGTTGAGATAGGAGAGACAAGTGCTGAAGCAGAGAAGTACGACTCCACCGGCCTTAACAACAAACAGTGGACAACACTGATCAAGTTGTTGAACGAAAAACAGACCACGACCCCACGCCTTAATGGTAACTCTATTCCCTCAGACTGGGTTCTTGATACTGGAGCTTCTAATCACATGACAGGTTATCGAATTGTATTGATAGATCAGAAGTATGTATTGCCATGTTCTGTGGGGTTGCCGAATGGAACAATGAGTTTGTGTTGAGAAAAAGGAACCACAATTTTTGATGAAGATTTCAGGCTGAAAAATGTGTTGTTTGTTCCAGATTTGAAATGCAATTTGATTTCGATTTCTCATTTTATTGCCGACTTAGATGTATTCCTGCAAATTGCTTACAAAGGTTGTGTGGTTCTGGACCATACAACGAGGAACCTGAGTGGAGGGGGGGGGGGGGGGGGGGGGGGAGCCTAGAGATAGTCTCTATTTCTTTTGTCGATTGACGAAATTTAATGCTTTCCGGTTGAATAAAGATGGCTGAAGATGTATGGCATCAAAGGCTAGAACATCCGTCTTCCAGTTGTAGATAGTAGAGTTAAGGATTTTTCTACTTGTAGCTTTTGCTTGAAAGCAAAACAATGTCGTGACATGTTCCATTCAAGCGATAATAAAAGTTATAGTGTTTTTGAAGTGATTCATGTAGGTTTGTGGGGTCTTATCGAATTTCAAGTATTTGTAACTCATACTACTTCCTCACGATAGTTGATTATTTCTCGAGAGGTGTGTGGGAGTTTCTGCTACAGAACAAAGGACAAGTGGAAAAAACACTTCGTGAGTTCATAGCGTTGGTGAAGAGACAGTTCGACAAATCTGTGAAAATAGTAAGGAGTGCCAATGGAACCGAGTTCACATGCCTTACCAACAAATTTTGTGCAGAGAGAATTGTGCATCAGACCTCGTGGCAGAGTGGAAAGGAAACATCGTCAAATCTTGAATGTGGCACGAGCAATTCTGTTCCAGTCATCACTTCTGGCAAAGTTTTGGGGAGAAAGCATTCTAACCGCTGCACATCTGATTAATAGAACACCATCAAAGCTGTTGAAAGGAAAAACTCCATTTGAAATTATTTAAGGACGGTTGCCTGAGTTTGATAATCTCAAAGTATTTAGATGTTTAGCGTTTTCGCATAAACAGAGAAGAAGTGGAGACAAGTTTAAATCAAGGAGTAGAAAATGTGTGTTTGCTGGATAGCCCTTTGGGAAAAAGGGATGGAATTTATTCGATCTTGACACAGGAGAAATCTTTGTCTCTCGAAATGTTATATTTGTAGCATCCCCTACGCTATTGTTGATAGCAAAGATCAGCAAGTTGATTGGGATGGAATGGGTGAATTTGAACTTGAAACAGTGAATGTCACAAGAGTAGAAGAAGCTGTAAGTGAAGGACAGATAATCAGTGAGGTTTCTGTACCTGGTCTAACAATTCCAGAGACTGAAATAGAAGAGAACAGAGAAACTGCGGAACCTGCAGTTTTCGAAAATACTGCAGAACCTGCAGTTTTGGGAGAATCTGCAATTTTCGAAAATAATGCAGAACCTGCAGTTTTGGGAGAACCTCCAGTTTAAAAAAAATGCTGCAGAACCTGCAATAGATGGTGACGCTGAACCTGCAGTTGCCGATACAGTTGATAAAGATGATGTAGCAGATGGTGATCTTGGACGTGGTTACAGAAAGAAAAAACTCTCCACAAGATTAAAAGGGTTTGTTTTGCATACCGTCAGCGATTCACACGATCCACTTGAAGAAACAGTGGAGTTTGAAGACAATGTAGAGTATCCATTGTCACAATATCTCGACAGTAGAAACTTCTCTGCAAGTCACCGGCTTTTCTGGCTGCCATAAGTGCAGAGACAAAACCCAATACGTTCCGTGATGCAGTTGTCTATGAAGTCTAGCGAGGGGCTATGAAAGTGGAAATTAATGCACTAGAGGAGAATGCAACGTGGGACCTAGTGCTGTTGCTTTCTAGAAAGAGATATATAGGGTGTAAATGGGTTTATAAGATCAAATATCGAGCAGATGGTACAATAGAGAGATATAAAGCCAGATTGGTAATTCTTGGAAACCGCCAAGAAGAAGGTGTTGATTACACAAAAACATTTGCATATGTGATCAAAATGACAACAATCCGTGTTTTTTTGAAGTGTTGCAGCTGCAAAGAACTGGGAATTGCACCACATGGACGTGCATAATGCATTTTTACATTAGGACTTAGAAGAGGAGGTATATATGAAGCCTCCACCAGGGTTGAAGACGAATGACTCGAATCTGGTATGTCGATTACGAAAATCATTGTATGGACGTAAGCAGGCTTCTAGATGTTGGTTTGCAAAGTTGAGAGATGCCCTCAAAACGTATGGATTTAAACAGTCATACTCTGACTATTCTCTGTTCTTGAGATTTCAAGGAACCTCAGAGATGTATGTTCTTGTGTATGTCGACGATTTGATTATTAGAGGGAAAGATTTTGGTGAAATAGCAGATTTCAAAGCCTACTTGGGGAAGTGTTTTCATATGAAGAACTTAGGTCCACTGAAATATTTTTTAGGCATTGAAGTTGCTCGTAATGCAGAAGGAATATTCTTGTGTCAGCGAAAATACATGCTCGACATAATTGGCGAGGCAGGTATGTTGGCTTCCAAACCTGCTCCATTCTCTATAGTGCAGCAACACAAATTGGCGCTTACCGAAGGACCTTTACTTGGCTCTCCGGAAAAATATAGAAGAATGGTGGTTTGTTTGATCTATCTTGCTGCTACTCGTCCAGATTTGACATACACTGTTCACATTTTGTCACAATTCATGCAGTCTCCTCGTACTGATCATTAGAATGCTGCATTGCGAGTCCACTATTTAAAAGGTACATCTGGTCAAGGGATTGTTTTGAGTTCTAATTGTGATCTAAAAGTCCATAGCTGGTGTGACTCTGATTGGGCAGAGTGTCCATTAACAAGAAGGTCTGTTAGCGGATGGTTTGTCAGTGTTATTGAAAACCAAAATCAGGATGTCCTTTCTCATTCATTTGGCAATGCGGATTATCGGTATACGTCTAAGACGCTAGACGAATTAAAATGGTTACGACAGCTACCTGAGGACTTCAGCGTTACTAAGATTACTCCTATGGACATGCACTGTGATAATCAAGCAGCTCCGTATATTGCAGCAAATCCAGTATTCCATGAACGCACCAAACACGTTAAGAGAGACTGTCACAGTGTTCATGATGCGGTTCAAGATGGCACCATTGCTACACAGAAGGTGAATACAAAGGATTTACTCGCGAATATATTTACAAAAGCTCTTGGTCGTCGAGAGTTTGAACTTCTTTTGTCCAAGTTGGGAACGTGTAATCCACACGCTCCAACTTGAAGGGGGTGTTTTAGTGACATGATCAGCAAGAAAATATCTCAAGATACACGATCCTTTATGAGTGAAAGATTGATAAATCATTGTGTATGTAATGTATTCTTGGTCACTATATATTGAGATGATAGCTAGGGAAATTGTATATACAGGATTGGGAGTACATAGGGATAGTATGTGCTGTATAGCTTATTGAAAACGGCTGTAATGTGGGTATATATTGTGATTGAATCCTCTTAGTGAAATACACAGAAAATTCAGAAATCTTTGTGCTCTGCAATTTTACAAACAGCTTTGATCATCTTCCTCATTTAATCTCAGTCGTTTGTTTATCTTGTAATTGTGGCCATCCGTGTAATCACTTCCACACTGAATACACTATAACAAATCCTCTCCCTTTAAGCAACCATGACTGGAAATTACTGCAAAAGATCATAGAGAAACTCCCAAGTAGCTTCACACTCAGCCTCGTTAGTCCACTTCACTAACACCTTAGTTACTGGTGTACCTTGTGTATTAACTATACGCCTTTTAAGGATACGCTCTGTTTCTTTAGACAACATATCCGACACAATGGAGGGTAAAGCAGTACTGACCGATGTATCACCAAGTCGCAGCTTTAGTTGAGAAACATGGAAAACTGGATGAATGTGACTTGTAGCAGGCAACTCCAATTTGTAAGCAACAAGGCCACACTTATCCAAAAAAGGGAGCCAACTTCTGATTCACCCTGAACACTACAGAACCATGGCGATAAGGTTGAAGCTTTACAAAAATAAAAGCACCAATGTTAAAGCTTCGATCAAAACGATGACGATTTTCCGACTATTCCATATGATGTTGAGCTCGCAATAACTGAAACTTCAAGATGAGGAGCATGTTTTCTCTCTCTTGCAAACTCTTAGCAACCACGTTAACTTTGCTTTCACCCAGTAAGTAAGGAAGATGCTGCGGTGGAGGTTGACCATAAACTGCTTCATAAGGGCTCATCTGAGCTGACGAGAAGTCAATATTATATGAGAACTCAGCAAGATGCAACCACCGGCTCCACAAGTAGGGTCTATCGCTGCATATACACCGCAAATATGTTTCCAAGCAACGGTTGACAATTTCTGTTTGGCCTTCGCTCTGCGGGTGTTAGGCACTAGAGTAGTTAAGAGCAACTCCTTGTAATGTGAACAGCTCTCTCCAAAACTCACTCAAGAACACAACATCTCTGTCACTAACAATCGAGCTTGGGAACCCGTGGTGTTTAAACACATTATCCAAAAAAAGCTTGAGCCACTGTTGCTGCTGTGTAAGGATGACTTAAAACAATGAAATGGGCTGCTTTTGTCAATGGATCCACCACTACCATAATCACAGCCTTGCCAAAAGATAATGGGAGACCAATGATGAAGTCCATAGAAGCATCCCGGTTTTGCTTTTAACTCAGAAATCAAATCACGGGGTAAAGATTACAATTAAACACAGGGGAATGATACAAGCTTATTTTTATTCAAATTTTACACATTTTGGGATTAGTAATGGCCGTCTATATGGTGGCGTATTTGCACTTGGTCCGATCGTCGTTAGATTTGTCCCGACCCGTGTCCTTTTGACAATGTCTACATATCCAAAAGGGGCCTGCAAACTTCAATCTCCCTTCTATCACAAGAAACCCAACCAAATTAAGAAAATCCATTTCCGACTCTTTAACGACTCATAAATATAGATGTGACCATTCAATAAAGATAATAACTCTTTTAAATTAGGGTTTTTTTTTAAAAAAAGTCATGCAGATCACTTACTTGGAATTATATAATTACACCATAGATTTATAATAATAATAGCGTTGGCATAATAACGTTGGCCACCAAGGTAATGAAGCGGCTTTTTGTTTTGTTTTTTCGGCGTCGCTCGTGGTCTAGACGACTAGACCACACAACGTAGTGACATATGTATACGGTTTTTTGGAGGCTGGTGAATACAATACAGCGGTTTGTATATTTAACAGATGTATCTTGGAGAAACATCTGTTATATGTTGTGTCGTATACAGTAGCAATAAAGGGACTTGTGCTTGCAGAGAGGATCGATGAGGCTTGTTCTTACTTATCCAAGATGAGAGAAGTCGCGACTATTAGCTCTGGTTTGGCCACTCATCATCTTTAAAATCAATGATAAAAAAGGTTCTTTATACTTTAACATGTGAGATCTTATACTATCGCTAGCGTCTCCACCATAGGCAATGTCGAGATCATTCTCAGGACCGAGTTCATTGTAAATAACTACATAATTTCTTTTGCAAGCTTCATTTAACTCAAAGCACAGTCGTAACTAACATAAAAATATCAATTTTTTTTTTATATTTTTGATGTAAGGTATTTGTTATAGTAAAAACAACATCAACATGTAGTATTTATTAAAAAAAAAATTTTATGAAAAACACCTTTTTTATTTAAATAACCTATTCATTGGATAAATTTAAACATAAAAAGAACTAATTTAACGTGTGGTCAGATGAATGAGTGCTTAGTTTTATAAGTTTGAACCAATTAATGATTAAATTTTATTAATTATTATTTACCATAAAAACTAAATCAAATCTAAGATAGAATTGTATTAAACAATGTGGCAGTGGCACTATCAAGTTGTTTCTGAATTAGATACACATCTAAATGACCAATACAGTATAGAAAGAAAACTAGATACAAAACCAATTATTTCAAACTAATTCAAAATCTAGTATTATTCAGTTGAAGACTTATTAAAGACATAATAAATCTAGGGTTATTAGATACTTTTTAGTTTAAATAAATTTGCAAAGATCTTAGGGTATTTAATTACTCATTTTTATTGATATATATTAATCTAACAAGTCTCATATATAAAGATGAAATTTCACTAATAGAAACTAAAGATCCAAAATTTTGTGTTTTTTTAATAGTTCTCATGAATTTTTTTTAACATACACTAGTATGTTCTTTTAAATAAACTCTCATAAAAACATTTCCTTAAATCCAGTCTAATTGATGTGTAATTCTTAAATGTCTTCTACAATCTCATACTATTGAATATATAAATAATATTTTAAATAATTAAAAATCCAGCATTATTCAATTTATCAAAGTCATAACAAATGTGGGGATCCCAATATCTTTTACATAATTTCGTTATTACATAGTTATATATTATTAGTTAATTTTACGAAAATTATTTTTAATATGTAGTGTTCCATTGAAGTACTAAACCTGGGGGATCCACATATTTTTTAGTAAACCAAATCCTATCGGCTCTGGCAATCCATGAACGTAGTTGGCCACATCGCTTATGACTTGAATGGTATGCTTCAAAAGAAGCAACAAATTTGCGGTTAGGCCCGTATTTTAGAACGCAGTCCCATCCTGTTTCAGATGGCCAGAGATTATCTTTAAAATCAATGTCAAAGAAAGGTTTCTTATACTTTAACATGTGAGATCTTATGCTGTCGCTATGGTCTCCAGAACAGACAATGTCGAGATCATCTTCAGGACCGATTTCATTATGAATAACTACATGATTTCTCGCGCAAGTTTTGTTTAACTCAAAGTACACAGTCGTAACTAACATAAAAACTATCAGTTTTTTCATATTTTTGATGTAAAGTATTTGTTAGACAATAAACAACATCAGGTTGATGTAGTATTTATAAAATAAAAATTTGTGTAAAAGATATTTTTTTGTTTATTTAGTAAATAATCTATTCTTTTTTTTACTGCTAGTAAATAATGTATTCATTTGATAAATTTAAACATAAAAGAACTACTTTAATGTGTAGTCAGATGAATGAGTGTTTAGTTTTATAAGTTTGAAACCAATTAATGATTAACTTTTACGGCTAGTTATTTACCATAAAAACTAAATCAAATTTAAGATATAATTGTACTAAACAATGTGGCAGTGGCACTATCAAGTTGTTTTTGAATTAGGTACACATCAAAATGACAAATACAGTATAAAAAGAAAACTAGATACAAAACTAATTATTTCGAATTAATTCAAAATCTAGGATTATTCAGTTGAAAACTTATCATAGTCATAATAAATCTAGGGTTATTAGATACTTTTTAGTTTTAATAAATTTGCAAAGATTTTAGGGTACTTAACTACTCATTTTTATTGATATACATTAATCTAAAAAATCTCATATATAAAGATGAAATTTCATTAATAGAAACAAAAGATCCAAAATTTTGTTTTTTTCTAAATAGTTCTCATGAATATTTTTTAAATATACATTAATTTGTTCTTTTAAATAAACTCTCATAAAAACATTTCTTTAAATCCAGTCTAATTGATGTGTAATTCTTAAATGTCTTCTACAATCTCATATTATTGAATAGATAAATAATTTTTCAACTAATTCAAAATTAAGCATTATTCAATTGAAAATTTTATCAAAGTCATAACAAATCTATGGTTATTAGATCGTTTCTAAATTTTTTAGATAATTGAATTTGAAAATATTTTAGAGTACTTTATTACATGTTTTAGTGCATTGCAGTCATTGGAGTTGTATTAATGCATCTGTTATTGAAGGTTTTAGGATGATTATATTGTGTTACATAAATCCCTTTAATATTGTTTTCCATTTTAGTTTTAAGACTGAACTTTTTTTTTGTAAAACAAGTTTATGTTGTGTATCTTGAAATCTATTGTATGGAATGTTTGTAAAATACATACATGCTTTGAATTAAATCTATTAAGAAAGCTAGTACGCAGAGTTTGTATCTCGATATCGCAGGGATCTTTCTGAATTTATTATCGGTTTTTGAGAAATAGAGGGACAACTTTGATGTTTCCGATTCCTGCGATGAATTGTCTGTTTTTTCTGGGAGAGTTTTGTGGCAACTGTATAATGTGTATACACACAATTGGCGCTATAATTTATATATATTTACAGAAATGAAATATCTTTTTATTATATAAATATTTTTATTATAATATTTTGTTATATAATAACAACAAATGATTATTTTTAAGTTTTTGAAATATTCCATCGAAGTACTAATCTAGGTGGATTCCAATATCTTTTTGTAAACCATATCCCATTAGGTCTAGCAATCCATGAATGTAGCTAGCCACATCGCTGATAGTTTGAATTATACACTTTAATAGAAGCTTTAAATTTATGGTTAGGTCCGTATTAAAGAACGCAAACGCCATGTTGTTCGTTTGGCCAAGGATCATCATTAAAATCAACAACATAAAAAGGTTCTTTAAATTCTAATGTGTAAGATCTTATAAGGCCAAATGGAATTTCACCACAATTAATTGCGAGATAAAACTCTTAGGATCGAGTTTATTATGAAATACTATGATTTTTCTTACATTTAGCTTCGTTTAATCCAAAATACATAACAGTAACTAGAGTAAAAGCTATGAAGCTATTCAACTTTTGAATGTGCTATATTTTGTTATCAAGTTTTTGGGTGCGCTCGCATTTACTTCTCCCGCTCAATTTCGTAGCCTCCAGACTCGTCTCAGATTCTTACTTGAAGGTGTGAAGATTCTCTCTTTTAAGTTTCTGATCTTCATCTTCTTAGGATTCTTCATCAAGTTTCTATTATAATGCCTTGCTCTATTCTGTTTCACTGTTCTGATTCTCGAGTTTGAGATCCGTTACCATGAGTCTGACGGATTCTTCTAGTGAATCCTCTTGTGATCGTTGTGATATGTTTACTCAGTGTTTGTTTCGTCGTGTTGTATCGATTCTTTCTCTGATTGCAGTTCCTTGGTTGATGAATGTAACTTAATTTATGTAGCTTTGCAAAAAGGCGAGTCTTTTAAGAAGTGGATCTATTGTACGCCAACTGTTAGACGAATTGTCCAAGCGAAAATGTTTTTTTTAGATATGCAGTTTTTTACTCAGTCATCTGGTGAAATAGTCTCTTCGTTTTTCTCATTCTCTTCTTCTCGTGGCAGGTATTTGAGTGAGATAGGAGAGTTGCAGATCTTTTGGTAATGAAGATGATGGAATAGTGATCTCATTAAAGGACTTGTATGAGAAAATTGCAGGGGAAAATAAACGGAATGCTCTTGTATTCTATAGACAAAGTCACAAAACTAAAGTAACTCAAGAGTTTACATTCACTTGGAGTACAATTTTCTGATTTTTCTAGAAAGCATAGACAAAATCTTTCTGTTAAAGATCTAAGGACTGACAAGCGCTTGCAGGTCGTTTTCATCGGCAAACCACTTTGGTATTATGGTTGGCAGAAATGGGTACAAGACGTTGTATGTGTTTATCATCGTCGTTCTTACAACTCCACTGGCATCGCAAATAGCTGCAACTCACTCATCAAGTGTAGATAATAGTTAGAGTTTGACAAAGAGAAGAGCTTTCAATGCATGTTAATTAGATAGAGAGATTGAATTGCAACCTTCGAGGAGCTTCTTCTCATGCTTCTTCTCAGGAGAAAGTTGAGCAACGACGTATACGAGCACGGCTGCAACTGATATGGGAGAGCAACCTCTGTATATAATAAGGTTTTTCAAGACAAGCTGCAAACATTGTATATATATATATATATATATATATATATATGCTTACTCATTCACTCAATTACCTATTAACAACACATTCAGAACACTACACAGCTGCTTGAGCAGCTTTAACTGCTTGGCCATCCATTTCAAGGGCAGAGCAAAAACGGTTCTGCTGATGAATGTCAGTGTGAATGAGAAGCACAATGCAGCAAAAGCTCAAAGGCCAAGAAAACTACTCACGATAAAGTCAACAACTTTAATCTCCATGAACCAGTTCTTGGGGATCTCCAGTTGCTCAGCTATGAGCCCAATCGCTTGTGAAATCTGCGCAATCGGGACTCCATTGGCAACAGAGGATATTTCTACAAAAACAAAAAAGAAGAGGATTTAACTACAATGGCGTCAAGAAAAGACACAGAGTCAGTCTTTCACGTTTCAAACTATATGTATACCTTTCAGAGAATGAGTCATGTCCTCTAGTCGACAGGCAATGTAAATACTAGCAGCATGAAACGCAATTCGTTCCTTTTCTTTGCATTGATTCTCCACTTTCTTGCATTTATCTCTTCATTTTCTATTTTGAGTCCTGTTTTTTGGGTCTTTCTATGAACGAATGGCCAGAACATTATAGAGTTTGAGAAAAAAATTTGGTAAAGGAAAAGTATGTAGAACCAGGAATACCTGAACGATAAAGCTTTTGCAGTTTATTGAACAAATTGACTCAACAAAAACACTTTATTAGAAATCACTTAAACAATTCAACATGATTTGTTTAATCAGTTTTATAAAACCTTACACCACCTCTAAAGATGTGTAATTTGTTATTGACCAATTCCTAAAACTACCCACACAACTACAGCTGTATTTGCTCAAAGGAGCTCCTAAACTCTTCTTCCAAATCAAGAGTGCTCTAACCCTCTGTTCTGCTAACCCTAGCGGCATCACCAGAGTAACATATATATACTCCCTTAGCCATGCCGCACTTGCCATGTCTTATGTGCATCACATATTCGCACGGAGTCAAATATGCCAACTCCAATTCCTTGATTCCCACGTATTCCTTTGTTGCAGCACTCCTGTCTTCGCGTCTTATGTGTTTGACACACTTTCCAGATGTTCCCCAATTCTCCATCTCACAATCTTACCATTTTTGTCTGAATGTGACACCTCAAGCTACCTGCCAAGTTAGTCTCAAAACAGAGCAACCAATAGCACATGGCATTAATTGAAAATCAAAGCCGGTGATAAATAATTAGATAACCAAGGTTCACTGAATTTAAAGCAAAGATTGTTCAAAACACCCAACAGGGAGTAGACAAGTTCAAATGTTGTTCGTACGAACACATACTCCCAAAACAAAAAAAAAACAGCAACCACACAAAAACGCATAAACCAACCACAGAGAGATCACTATCAAGATAATCAATCATCAGCTTCTTACTCGTGTCTCCCTCCAAGACCATCATCCTGCTCCTCCTCACTCTCAGCGACAGAGTCATATGGCGCACTAGCATTTCGAGATAAGGCGAACTTAGGGTCGAAGCCATAATCTCCCCCTTGTGTGAGTGCACATTCATACAAAAAAAAACGCTTAAAACTGTAAACTCAAGTAAATGTGAGGAGTAAAAACGATACTTACATTTGACACGCTGCTGAATCTTATGAATGAACTTAGAGAGTTCAGAAAGATCAGCTGCCAAGGTCGAGGGCCATATGGGTTCTGGATAGCCTGATCCGTACCCTGCCTTAGGGTCTATGGTGATTTTTGACGGATAGCTAATAAGTGGACAATCACCACGATGTCCTGGAACTACCCTCTGAAAAGTAAGCAGCTGATAGATGAGATTCGGGAAGGGAAGCATGCGGTCGACAGGAGCAGGATGCTTGGCAATAGCTAGGATTTGGTCATAAACCAATTTTCCAAAGTGGAACTCCTTGTTCATCATGAGAGCATAGACAAAATGAAGCCTGTCTTTGACCATAGTAGTCTTATTTGTGGTCGACATCCAATTTCTGCAGCACAAGTGATACAGGACACCACATCGCTTAGAAAGGTGGCACGAACGAAGGCCCTCCCAGCCAATGCGGTGAGTTTCAGTAAGGGCTCCGATGACTGATATCTCTTGTATTTACACCATTTAAGACTGCATTTAGTACATGTTTTGGTTCTCTTTTGCATGTTTTCCCTTAGTTTTTGTCCCATTTTCTCGTTTTAGACTTAAGTTGCATTTAGGATATAGTTTGCATTTTTCTTGCATTTTGGATGTTTTTAGGTGCTGTTGGAGCTAAAAGAAGCTTTGGGGATGATTCAGGATGCTAGCTGGATCAAAGGGAGCAAAAGGATCAAAGCAGACAATCTCTGCAAAGGTTTTCGGTCAGAGCACGAAGAACATCGATCAAGGGGATGACCGATACCAGATTTTTGGTCAGAAGCATCGATCATCAGGTGACCGATACGAGCACATCGACCAACAACATCGATCAGAAGTGATCGACACAAACATCCCAGATGATTTTCGGTTACCACATCGATCACTGCCCAGACCGATGGGATCTACATCGATCACTAGCATCGATCACCTATGACGGATGTAATCCCAGTCCGAACCTGTTTTATTTACACTTTTGCCATTACTCTAGGGCTTCCTTCTCTAGGCTATAAATAGCCTCTTTTCTAGATTTTTGACAAGTCTTGTCAATTTACTGTTTTTAAGCATTTTTTTTAAGTTTGTAAGACAAATCTTTTGCTTTATTTAATATATTTGAGTATTTGCCATTAATCTTTCTTTATTCTCTCTTCTAATCATGATTAACATCATTTTCTTTGGTGATTTGGTGTTAAACATGAGTATTAGTGAGTAGTTTGCTTAGAGTTTCTAGATGTGGTAGATTAGGGGAATTTAAGATTAAGGCTTATTTAGTGCTTCAGTTTGTGGATTCCTCTCAATTAATCTGTTATTAATGCTAGATTTGTCTTGATCACACTTATCTAGGTTGTTAGCTTTCTCTTATGCCCACCAAGTGTTTGATGAAATGCTGATCTTGTTTAACAGAGGATTTGCTGGCCTTGGCTCAAGAGATTGACTGTTTGAGGAGCATATTGACTGAAATAGAGTTGTTTATTAATGCTTGCTTAATGTTTTAGCACTAATGAGAGTTAGTTCTTGTTAAGATGTTTATCAAAGGGCTATTTTACAAGAGATTGGATCTAGCTTGCTTGATTGTGAACTCTATGTCTAGGAATCACCATTACTTGCTTGTTTGCTTGATCAATGTAATTTGAAAACAGCCTTAGTTAGTCTATAAATTTCCCAAAGTCATTAACCACATCTAAGAACTTGATTTTCTCTTATTTGAATCTCGGATTTGCTCTGTTTTGCTCTGTTTTGCTTGCTTAGTTACAACAAACAACAAGATGTTGTACTTTGAAGACACTACCTACAACAACTTGTTCCAAGAGCCTCTACCTATGCACTACTTTGAAGAGAGCTACACTCCTTCCCCCACTCAAGACCAACCTTATGTTCTTACATATGGAACAACTGACATTAGGAGCATGATCATGGTAAACATCAATCTCCAGACCATTGGAACTATGGAGATTTTCTGAGCTGCACAATAGGATAGATTATGTTCACGATGACTTCCATGCCAAGTTTGATGACCTGGACTCAATTATACATCTCTTGGAGAACAGCCAAGATGATGCACCCACACCAAGACTTCAGGACACTCTTCCTAGACAAGCTGCACACAAACCTCAGGAATTCTGCCACTTACTCACTGAAGAGGCAGATGAAGCAGAAGAGGAATTCACTGATGAAGATGCCTCATTGGAAGAGCTTGACATCATGATCCAAGAAATGATATTACATATGGACAGGCTAAGGGTTGAGTATGGAGGAGAAATCATAAGGAGTAACATCACTGATCAAGAAGCTCAGAAAGTTGTAGGGAAGTTTCTCCATGGACTTGATGAAAGCTTGAACAGAGAAGAAGAACAGGAAAGAGCAGCATTGGAAGCTGCTCAGAAAAAGGAGGCTGAGAACACCCTTGCTGCTGTTGAAGAAGCCGCCACACCAAAGCACACTGATGCTGATGAAGAACCACTTGAGACACACCATGCTTTGATGGTCTTGTCTAACAACACTCCTCAAGACTCCAATGAGCTCTTCCATCACCAAGTGGGAAATTCTTCAAGCAGTAATGAGAATGGTAAAGGACTTGCAGTTCAGGACTGCAAACCACCAGTCTCCTACCCCACAATGCATTTCAAAAAAGCCAGAATGGAGATGTACACAAAGTTCAAGCAAGACATACAAGATGCTGGAATAAAGCTCCCACATGGCACCACTTTGCTAGAAGTGAAACATCAAATTAGGTTCCTGAAAGAAGTTTTTGACAAGCTGGAGGTGGTAGAACCAATCCTTGAGAATGTGGGGGCTGAAATGAAAAGAAGCAAGATGATGAAATCATTGCCAAAGATCCGCAACCCAGGAAAGTTCCTCATCACTTATGAGCTGGAGATGCTTGACAATGTCAAAGCCTTATGTGATTCAGGATCAACTGTCTCTCCATCTAAGCTAAACTCTAGGAATCAAGAAACTGCTGCTATCCAGGACCTCTATCACTTTTGTGGACAACACCTCCACAAGGCCTCTAGGCATAGTGAAAGACTACCCCTTGAAGATTGGAGAATGCCTAGTGCCAACAGACTTTGTAGTCATGGAGAAAACATATTCCAAAGAGGTGCCACTTCTTCTAGGCACACCATTCTTGGCAACAACAGGACCTTAGTTAGACTTCAAGAGAGGTTCAGTGATTCTAAAGAATATTGATGAAAGTCTACAAGATTGACTCTCCCTCCATAGTTTTCTGTGGGGCAACTGAGCAAGAGAATGAACAGTGGAGGCTTCCAGATAATTTGGAGGATGCTATGAATCTCACTATGAGCATGTTGATGAGCGATGCTTTCCCTACTGAACCAGGAAAGACACAAGATGCTGTGTTGAAGCTTGAAGATGTTTTGAAGGATAATGAAAGCTTAACCACCAAGGATGTGAAACTTTCAACCACACCAAATGTCAAGAAGAAAAGGCATAGGATGTCAGCTCGGGGCAAACCCAAGCAACTATCAAAGGGAACATGGGTCTGGAGGAAGAAAGATGTAGGAGCACCAGCTCCATCAACCTCTACTCACTAGCCCTCAAGTAAGCAAAGTCAAGCTTAGTGACTTTAAACAAGCACACTTGGGAGATAGTCCAATGGTATCTTTTTGTATATATTATGCTTTCTAGTTTCTCTTTTATGCTTTGTTATAGTGTATAGAAGCAGGATTTTGAATAGGGGGTTGAGAAAGTCTGAAAGGGACAAAGAACAGGTGTTTTCTGGCTGACATCGATCAAGTGTATCGGTCATGACAAGACCGATACACACATTGCGGTCATGAATATCGATCATATTTGATCGATGTCAGTGGAGCCAGTTTACACCAGTCAACATATCGATCACTTGTGATCGATATGGAAGGAAGTTTGAAAGGGAGATACATTTTAGTCATCCACATCCATAGAGTTTGATCGACAAAAACCCGCCGGACTAATTTCGGTCTAGAGTATCGATCAGTTGGTGATCGATGTGATTCTCAGAAACATATCGATCACCAACATCGATCATACACTGATCGGTATAAACCCAGCAGATAAATTTCGGTCAACAACATCGATCATGTAATGACCGATGTGATCTCCAGGAAGAACATCGGTCACTATCATCGATCACTCATGACCGATACTGACATTTCGGTCAGTTACAACAGTCATTTGTGATCGATGTTGCACCTGAGGTAAGTACTTCATCTTTCAAAAAAAATTTCCTCCTTTGGTTTGGAGCCAAAGAGGTTTAAATTTACACACTGGATTCTTCCTGACCTCTTTCATAGCTTCTGAGCACTTTTGTTTTTTTCCCCACTCTTTTGATTCCTTTGGTTCCCTCACCAACTATTGATTACTTTGGTTCCCTCTCCTTCTTTCTATTTAAACCAACAAGCTTCTTCACTTCTCTTCACACTTCAATTCACTACTTCTCTCACCCAAAGCTCAGAATTATTAGTTTTCTCTCTCTTTTATTTGCTTTCTCTAAGTGCTTAGAAGCTCCACAAAGGTTTGCTTCCTAAACTATTCTTTATTAGCTCTTAATATATGCATGTGTTTAAAATCGCTTAGTATATGTCCTTAAGAGCAAGTTTTGATTAGTTTTAAGTGTTGTGTTTTGGTTTTGCAATGTGGATTTGTTTAAGAAAAGTAAGTTAGATGTTTAAGCTTTGTTTACTGTTCATTTATCTCATTACTTGCTTAATTATCATCCATTTGCATGATCATCATCTCTTTTGCCTAGGAACCATTTGCTAGATTCACATGCATAATTGCTTATTCATTGTGCATTCTAGCTTATCTAAACTGTTAGCTTTTGATTTCCTCTAGCTTTTTAGAAGTTTAATCTTGTTGCCAAGACTTGTTAAGCTTTTCTTTAGCCTAGAGAGCTTTCTTTTTAAAGCTTTCAGTTATATGGTTCTTCAGCTTCTGTTCTTTCACTTATCCTGTTTTCAAGCTTTGCTTTTGAAGGTACCATGGGGAGAACAAACATAGCTGCTGGGAAAAAGGGAAAGACACCACAGGAAGGAGCAACCACTTCACCAAGAGCTAAGAAATATATGGGAAAGGGCGCTGCTGCTTATACTTCATCCAAGGCCACTGGGAAGAGGCCAGTTGGAGACAAGAGCGCCAAGTAGAGAGGCAAGGGAAAAGCTGCTGAGGAGGACACACCATCCAGGAAATACAGTGCTAGGGAACTCATGGAGGCATTCAATCAATGCACCTTCAAGCCAAAAAGATACCCATGCCCCACCACAATGAAGGAGCTAGGGATCTATGAAGACTGCATTTGCCTCTTTGAGCACATGGGGCTTACAAAGCTGTTACAGCCTCTTCCCTTCTATGAGCGCTTCACTCATCGGTTCCTCTCCACTCTCAAGGTGGTCGACTATGAGATGAGTGAGCTCCCTGACCGTGATGGATGGATCTCCTTTAAGCTTGGAAAACAGAGGTTTACAATCACCTTCCAAGAACTCTCTAAGGCGCTGGGGCTAAGCACCTATTTCCAAAGAGGAAAGAAGTTCTCAATCCATGAATCACAGTACACAAGGCTATGGGAAATGATTGGATTTGGGGAATTCAGAGCTGAAATTACAAGGAACCAACACATGAAGCATCTTGCAGTTAGATATGCACACAAGGCACTTGCAAACACTTTCTTTGCAAGGAAGGAAACCTCACACCTAACTGGCAAGGAGAGAGACTTCCTCTACTCAAGATTATATGACAATGTGGCCACAAACAAGAATGCAACATCTATTGGTCCACCAAGCAAATTCCCATGCCTTGTAAGACTGTTGATGAAGCAGCTGCTAACCTACCAGAGCTGGGCCATAAACAAAGGAAAAAGGGAGAAGAACCCACAACTTCACATTGGAGGAGTTGTGACAGCCATACTCATGGCCTGTGATGTGAATCTTGAGGAGCATGCTGAAGATGCTCTATGTCCTCTCTGGATAGACATGTACTATCTGAAGAGAAGCCATTTCCTTGAGAAGAGTGTTCAAGACAGGCATGTCTACCTATTCCTCAATGATCACCAAGAGCCAGTAAGAGTCCTTATCCCTAACCCAAGGCTCACCTCCTTCACCACAAGGACCAACATCAACTTCAATCTGAGTGAGGAGGAGCTCTACAAAGGCGGCCCTATCCCTGGAGAGAGAGAACAAGACAGTGAGGAAGGAAACACTGAGGAGATTGAAGAAGAAGATGAAGAAGATCACCAAAGAGATGCTGCTGCTGGCGCTGAAGGCCAAGGAAGAACCTATGAAGAAGATGAGCTTGAAGAAGAAGAAGTGTTGAGCTACAGTTCAAGGCAGTTCCATTTCAAACCCTTTGAAAGCACCTAGCCAAGGAGGCTCTTTGAAGGCTGCTCATGAGCACATCAATGCCCTCCAGAAATGGTGTAAATGGCAAGACAAAGCTATTAAGGGATTGGTGATAATGGTTAAAAGGAAGTTCAAGAAAGACAAGGCGACATCAGCAAGAACTTCTCACCAAAGCCACACTCATGAGCACACACCTGATCAAGAAGAGCATCTACAATAAGCTGAGCCAACAGAAGAGGAGGAAGCTGTTTGGAACCCCCATGGAAGACATTCTTTCCATGCACAGCCAAGTGATCAATGGGGGACATGGGCACAACCAAGAGCTTCATCTTATGAGTCAAGTACCCATGTACCATCAGCTTGGGAACCAACTCCCACTCCCTCTGAAGTTCAGGAGACATGGCAATGGGGTCAACAAGGGAACTCTTCTCAAGCAGAGCAGCTATGGTCAAGCTGGGTTCAACCACCACAAGAAGCAGAGCATTCCTCAAAGATTTATGAGAGGAGAAACAAGAGGAGAGCTAGCAAGTCTCCTCAGACCTCTAGATCATCCCACCACTCCTACCACTGAACCAAGTACCACATCCTCTCCATTGTTTATACCATTGCATTTTTTTAGTTTTGTATTATGATTTGTGCTTCTCTCTCTTATTTCTTTCATTACACAAGAGACTGTGTAATTTAAGTGTGGGGGAGAGATTTGGGGTTTAACTTTATGTTTTGTTTTCTTAGTTTTTCTTTTTCTTTCACTTTGAGTATATCATGCATTCATGTAAAGCATAGAAAAGCACAAAAAATCGGAAAATTTTGAAAAATTTTGCATTTTTGCAAACCAAAAAGAAAACATGTAGTTACATTTCATTATTCTAGGATTGAGTCTAGTGTTGACATATAGGTTGCATTGCATTTGCATAGGGCATTATGATGAGTTTTCCTTGTAAAGTGCTTAGTGTTTAGAGATGATTTTAGTGTTTAAGTGGCTAGTTGTTTGATGCATCATATGATTGCTAGAAGTTAAGGCTGAACCATGCTTAGATTTCTAGATTTGGTCTTCTCATCTCATTCTGAAAGCACTTGTTCTCTGAAAATCAACTCTATCAACTTGAACTTTAATTTGGACTTTTAATTATCATGTCTTATGCATTGAAAAGTGAATTCATGGCTACCATATACATATTTGGATCATATTTTTCCTTTCTACCACTCTTGTTGATCCAAATAGCTGATCCTCATACTTATGAGACAGTTACATCCTCACCCTTAACCAAAACCTCTTTTTGAGCCTAAACACTATTATGAGAGCTGTGAGGCCTTTGCATTGCATTTTCGATTTTGTCTTGGCAAAAGTGTTAGGAATAAAGCTGGCAATGATTAGCTCTCTTGTAGATATCAGCTTGCATCTTGAGCTTGATTCTAGGATAGGAGTTTTGGGGTTAAAAGGGTAGTGTAAGTGGTTTGAAATTCATGTTTATATGTTTTTAAAGAAAGGGAAAAGATCTAAATTGGTAGAAAAGGGGAAACAGTCTGGAATTGTGGTTAAGTAAAGGGAAGAAAAAGCTAAGTACAAAGAAGAAAGGCGCCAGCAACAAAGCTCAGAAAGGTCCAAAGAAGAAAAAAAATCACACCAGGAGCAATCCACCAAAGGTGATGAAGGTGCCAATGCAACAAAGAAGAGCAAGTCCCAACCAAAAAGAAGCAACCACACAAGCAAAAAGAAGAAGTTTCCCCAGCCATGAAGAAGGGTAAAGGGTAGAGTTTAGGAAAGGGTATACTTAGGGGTTCACTTTTGGGTTTAGAAGTGCTTAGGATTCATCTTTGGATAGAAGGGAGCTTTGATTTGCATGCATAAGTGTGCTTTTACCTTTAGCATTTTGCCTAAGATGAAATCCTTTTCATTGAGTGATCCCTTATGTTTATTAACCCTTTGCTAAAATGAGATCATTTTTTATCTCATGACTTTACCCTTTCAACCAAATGTCTTCACTTGATTTGCATAAGCATGATTCATGGTTCTGTTCTTAATTGAATGCTAAAGAGTTGGTTGATTTGAGCATTTGCCTAAGTTGAGGTTTGAGATCATTTTGAAACATTTTGAGTATGGCTAGGTTCTTTAAAGTATAGCTGATTATCTTTGCATCCTACAACTAGGCACTTAAGCATTGATACCATCTCTTTACCTTTGCACTTTTGGAATCTGAATGCCCACCTTCAAACCTCACTCTCCCATTTGTTCTTATTTGCTTGAGGACAAGCAAAAGACAAGTGTGGGGGTGTTGATATCTCTTGTATTTACACCATTTAGGACTTCATTTAGTACATGTTTTGGTTCTCTTTTGCATGTTTTCCCTTAGTTTTTGTCCCATTTTCTTCTCCTTTTAGACTTAGGTTGCATTTAGGATATAGTTTGAATTTTTCTTGCATTTGGATGTTTTTAGGTGCTTTTGGAGCTAAAAGGAGCTTGGAGAAGCTTTGGGGATGATTCGGGATGCTAGCTGGATTAAAGGGAGCAAGAGGGATCAAAGCAGACAATCTCTGCAAAGGTTTTCGGTCAGAGCACGGAGAACATCGATCAAGGGGGTGACCGATACCAGATTTTTGGTCAGAAGCATCGATCATCAGGTGACCGATACGAGCACATCGACCAACATCATCGATCAGAAGTGATCGACACAAACGTCCCAGCTGATTTTTGGTCACCACATCGATCACTGCCCAGACCGATGGGATCTACATCGATCACTAGCATCAATCACCTATGACCGATGTAATCCCAGTCCGAACCTGTTTTATTTACACTTTTGCCATTACTCTAGGGCTTCCTTCTCTAGGCCATAAATAGCCTCTTTTTCTAGATTTTCGACAAGTATTGTCAATTTACTGTTCTTAAGCATTTTATATAAGTTTGTAAGACAAATCTTTTGCTTTATTTAATATATTTGAGTATTTGCCATTAATCTTTCTTTATTCTCTCTTCTAATCATGATTAACATCCTTTTCCTTTGTGATTTGGTGTTAAACATGAGTATTAGTGAATAGTTTGTTTAGAGTTTCTAGATGTGGTAGATTAGGAGAATTTAAGACTTGATTAGGGCTTGTTTAGTGCTTCAGTTTGTGGGTTCCTCTCTATTAATCTGTTATTAATGCTAGATTTTTCTTGATCACACTTATCTAGGTTGTTAGCTTTCTCTTATGCCCACCAAGTGTTTGATGAAATGCTGATCTTGTTTAACAGAGGATTTGCTGGCCTTGGGTCAAGAGATTGACTGTTTGAGGAGCATCTTGACTGAAATAGAGTTGTTTATTAATGCTTGCTTAATGTTTTAGCACTAATGAGAGTTAGTTCTTGTTAAGATGTTTATTAAAGGGCTATTTTACAAGAGATTGGATCTAGCTTGCTTGATTGTGAACTCTATGTCTAGGAATCACCATTACTTGCTTGTGTGCTTAATCAATGTAGTTTGAAACAGCCTTAGTTAGTCTATAAATTCCCCAAAGTCATTAACCACATCTAGGAACTTGCTTTTCTCTTATTTGAATCTCGGATTTGCTCTGTTTTGCTCTGTTTTGCTTGCTTAGTTTTACTTAGTTTGCTCTTATCTTTACTCTCTTTGCTGCTTAATCATATTAGGATATTAGGTTGGTTGCTTAGGCAACAAAAACACTTTTCTGCTTGCTTGACTTAGAGATTTTTACTCTCAACTCTTCTGTTTTCAACTATAACCCATTTGGATTGATAAAAACCCTATGCTATACTACAAGTGACTAGTACAAGCTTGGGTGATTGAATCAAGACCTCAAAAATCTTGTATCAATGACATTTGTATGATTAGCAGTAAGCCAATCACCT
The DNA here is from genome assembly GCA_911865555.2 of Thlaspi arvense. Taxonomy (NCBI): domain Eukaryota; kingdom Viridiplantae; phylum Streptophyta; class Magnoliopsida; order Brassicales; family Brassicaceae; genus Thlaspi; species Thlaspi arvense. The sequence goes on from OU466857.2 coordinate 53,140,381, forward strand.
TCCAGTCCATACTCTGGTAACAGAAACATCTGATTGATGATTGCAGGAGAGAACTCAAACATAAGCCCTTAGATGTAGACATACCTGAGACCATCGCGAACTTATAAGTCTCCAAGATTGGCATAGAACTCCTTGACCACCTTAGGACAGTAGGGCTTAACATCCAAGACGGTATACATCATACCAGTTCGAACTAGAACTTGCTTGACTGCATCGAGCTTGGGGTCGTCAAGTGGAAAGTAGACACCACCATGGAAGGAGCGAAGGTCAAAGGATTCATACCAAATAGATGCAGCTTCGGATGAGAAGTCACCAAAGGGAGTTTTGCAAGGCCGATCTGAGAACTTTGTCTTCCTGCACCACTTGAGAAGAGCATCTCAATTTGCCGCGTAGCGGGGTTTAGTCTCCAGAAAGTCACTGACAGCAGGAATGCGAGAGTCCACCTGTTTTTCTTCTTTCATCGCCTCAGAAGACTGTGTTGGGGTTGCATGCGAAGTGGTGACAGAAGGTTGTCTTGAACTAGATCCGGTCGGTGCTGCTTTACAATGGAGCTCGAGTTGATCATCTTCAAGATCATGAACAATCATGGGAGCTTTGCCAGAGCGATGATTTGGGTTTTGCAGTTTGGGAAGGGCTTCGGCGAGGGTTTCGTTGTCATCTGGAATAGATCTGCTGACCCGAGCAGATTCCACCAGAGCTTGCCGAGCTTGGGATCGAGTATGACGAGTGGGAAGCATGGTGATTCCAGCAGTGAGAGACAATAGCTTAGGCTTTCTTGGCTGAGACAAAGAGAGACGGCTTTGTGGCACACAAATTGTCTTCATATGATATATATCAGGCGGCAACCCTAACTTTCTCTTGTCAACAACTAAGCCCACATCAGTTCACACAATAATTGTGCCACACGGGCCCATGACAAGTAAGAGTGTGTAACACAATTTCAACCCGTTTTATATTATTATTATTTTTTTTTCACTCACTAGACACATACATAAATTTAATCTAAACAGAGACTTAAGAAAGGACCCACAATATTATGTAGATACACAGCAGTCCAAACAGCATAAAAACCTAGTGTCTCACGCAACCAAGAATCTGTGTTGTGGAAACAGGTTGCAAGGATGAAAGACAGCTAAATATGCATTACACGCACAAAAATTTAAGGAAAAGTCAACTTACAGGCTCAAGTATGTAGCTAACTCTCAGCTGAGATGCTTTGACATACTTGATCAATCTCAGCTCTTTGCAGTGACTCCGCACGAAAGGACATATTGGTGAATATTGCAGGTATGAGTGGAACTAGCTGAGATTTTCTTAAATGATATCATGAGGATTGAGACAACACACATGGCTTTCAGGAATGATCTTTAGAATCACATATGCAGCACCACTCAGCCGAGCTGCTTTCACATATTTTTTGAAGTAAGATATGAGACAATTGATTCGAATTTTACTGAACCATCCCTTGAGCTCAGCATGTGTCTAGTTGTAGCTGATCATGACGGCTAAAAATACTGAATCGTGATTGTGACAGCAATCAGCTCCAGATTAAGTGTCTGTCATTTCAGACAAGATAATTGTTAGTTGTTTTTCTAGACAAATAATTAGCACCACTCATACCATTATCCAATCCAAACAGTGATCAACTTAGACTGAAAATGTGTTTGCATCCTGATCCAAGATGAGTGTTTTTCTCACAAGACATTCACATTTATGTTCCTCATGAGAGTCAGATGTTCTTAACTTTGATCAATTTGCCTTCAAGAGGTTTTTGAGAAGTGCATGTAAAGACATATATGTTACTAGCTAGTGCCTTCTCCCTCAACCTGCAATAGGATTAAAGTTCACACAAACCCAACGACTTTCTGAGATACAGACAGCTGTTAAGATCAAGAGGTTTAGTGAAGATATCAACTAGTTGATGTTCAGATGCCACATGCTTAATAATGACGAGTTTCTCTTCAACAAGTTCTCTAACAAAATGATGTCTAATGTCAACATGCTTGGTACGAGAGTGTTAAACATGATTTTTAGATATATCAATTGCACTTTTGTTATCATAGTGAACTGTCATGGAATCAGAGTACATACCATAATCTGCAAGCACCTGCTTCATCCATAAGAGTTGCGTGCAACAGCTTCCAAGTGCAACATATTCTACTTCAGACGTCAATAGTGAAATACAGTTCTGCTTTTTACTATGCCATGAGATCATATTGTTGCCAAGAAAGAAACATCCTCCTGATGTGCTTTTTCGATCATCTAAGCAACCTGCCCAATCAGCATCACAAAAACCTGTAAGATTTTCATTAGTCTCCCTAGTATAGTATATTCTAAGATCTAATGTACATTTGACATATTTAATGATGCATTTCACTGCAATCATATGATACATCCATGGAGATGCCTAATATCTTGCGCATAGACCCACACTAAGACATAAATCAGGTCTGCTAGCCGTGATATAAAGTAAGCTTCGAATCATAGCTCTATAGAGTTTCTCATCCACTTTTTCACCATCTGAATCTTTAAACAGCTTGTTGGTGGTACTCATAGGTGTTGTTGCTACCTTGCTAGTTTGCATGTCAAATCTCTTAACTAGATTTTTTGCATAAGTTGACAGTGATACAATGATCCCTCCTGCAGTCTGTTTTACTAGTATACCCAAAAAGTAGTTAAGTTCTCCGACCATACTCATCTCAAATTCCTTAGTCATGGTTGTCACAAATTGCTTCACAAGTTTATCACTGGTGCTGCCAAATATGATGTCATCGACATAGACTTGGACAATAAGAATGTCCTTATCTATGTATTGGATGAAGAGAGTTTTATCTACATTTCCCCGTAAGAAGTTAGCACCCAACAGAAGCTGAGTGAGCCTTTTATACCATGATCTAGGTGCTTGTTTGAGATAATACAAATTCCTCTTCAGTTTATAGACATGATCTGGAAACTTTGGATCTTCAAATCCTCTAGGCTGAGCAACATAGACTTCTTCTTGAAGTAAACCATTCAAGAATGCACTCTTGACATCCATCTGAAACAGCTTGATATTCAGAAGGCAAGCTATCCCAAAGAGCAGTCGGATGGATTCAAGTCGTGCCACTGGTGCAAAAGTCTCATCGAAATCTATTCCTTCGATCTGAGAGTAGCCTTGAGCAACCAACCTTGCTTTTTTCTAACAACATTTCCCTGTTCATCAATCTTGTTCTTGTATATCCACTTGGTTCCAACAACATTGACATCCTTTGGGACATGCACCAGTACTCAAACCTCTAGGCGCCAGAACTGTTCCAGTTCTTCATGCATAGCAGAGACCCATAACTCATCATTCAATGCTTCAGCGATGTTTTTAGGCTAGATGAATGAGATAAAACAGTTCAGTTTGACCATCTCTGTCAGGAAGCATGCTAGTTTGACCATTTGCTTGAAATCCATCTATTTTCCCCGAGTTTGTCTTCCATCTAGAACTCCTCCAATCACGTGGTCTAGTGAATGATTCTCAGGTACTTTTACTCGATCTGAAGGTGGATGATTAGGTTCTTCTCGCAGAGCTTCTGAACTGTCCAGCACATTTGCTTCTGTGTTCAAATCACTTTCAGAGTTAGTAGTCACAGTGGCAGTACTTTCAACCGTTTCTGCATATTCCGGGCCAACATCTTCCAGTTGATAGCAGCTCTTATCATCAAAGACAACATTAACGGACTCATAAATCATCTTCGTACTGCAATTATATTCTCTGAAAGCCATATTGTGCATTGAGTATCCAAGAAATATTCCCACATCGCTTCTAGAATCAAACTTACCAAGTTGATCTTTCTCATTGAGTATGTAGCATACACACCCAAAATTGTGAAAGTAGCTCAAGTTCGGAGTCTTGACTTTCCATATTTCGTATGGTGTTGAGTTAATGCCCAGTTTAACATAAACTCTGTTAATAATGTAGCAGGCTGTATTGATAGCTTCTGCCCAAAATCTTGTTGCCAATTTGTTCCTATGAAGCATTGCTCTAGCCATTTGTTGTAGTGTCCGATTTTTTCTCTCTACAACCCCATTCTGTTGAGGAGTTCTTGGTGCTGAATATTGATGTCTGATTCCTTGGCTATTACAGAACTGATCGAATGCAGCACTTTGAAACTCACCTCCATGATCACTTCTGATCTGAACAATGTCTCCCTTTTCAGTCTTGAGTTGCAGTGCCAAGATCTTAAAGCTCTCACCAGCTTCTGACTTTTCTCTCAGGAATCTAACCCATGTAAATTTGGAGAAGTCGTCGACCAGTACAAAGATGTACTTCTTGCCGGCTATGCTTTCTGTCTGAATAGGACCCATCAAGTCCATATGAATCAGCTCAAGAACTTTCTTAGTTTAGATCTCACTAAGTGGTTTATGTTGGACTTTTACTTGCTTTCCTTTGCTGCACGCTTCACAGACTGTATCAGACGGTAGTTCAAGCTTGGGTATGCCTATGACAATCTCTGATTTGACTATTTTGCTAAATCCGTGCACATTCATGTGCCCAAGCCTTTTGTGCCACATATCAAGTTGCGATTCTTTCATTGTTAGACACTGACTGGATTTACTCCACATATAGCAGTTGTTGTCTGACCTTATTCCATACAGAACAATGTTTCATTTATCATCAATGGCATGACACTCTGTACGTGTAAAGACAACCTTAAGTCCCTCATCACAGAGTTGACTTATACTGATCAAATTTGCCATTAAGCCTTCAGCGAAATAGACATTGACCAGCTGAGGTTTGTTGAGTAACATAGAATTTAAATATAACCACAAAGTCTTCTAAAATTTCAGTTTCAATACACCATTAAACTTATTCAAATGAGCCGGGCCCGGGTCATTACAATTCTCCCCCACTTAACGGGAATTCGACCCCGAATTCTGATTCGGACGGTGTGACCCCTAACCCCTATATCCTAAGACAATCTCATGGGAGAGAACCAGTTTGACTTCCCAGACTCTGATACGACTTGTAATGCCCAGACCGCCCCTAGCAGTGAGCACACCCACGTCCTCTCTCGGGCCAGTGTTACTCCTGTCTGATGGCCAGTGAGCTATTTTTCTCAATGGCCTGACCGACTTATTTACTGACCCTGCAATCACCATATGATCTTTCTCCGTGTCTTGGCCTCACTCACACGGTTCTGCAAAGTATTTCTCGGAAGGTCACCCATCCTAGTCCTACTCCAGCTTAAGCACGCTTAACTCTGTAATTCTCTCGGGATTAGTGGCCGGAAAAGGTAAATGCACTTTGATGACATAAGTAGCAAAATCAATTCATTTAAACTTATTCAAATGGGCCGGGCCAGATCGTAAAAATTCTCCCCCACTTAACGGGAATTTGTCTCTGAATTCTGATCCAGACGGTGTGACCCCCTAACCCCCAAACCCTAAAACAGTCTCCTGGGACAGAACCAGTTTGACTTCCCAGGCTCTAATACCATTTGTAGCGCCCTGACCACCCCTACCAGTGAGCACATCCACGTCCTCTCTTGGGCCCTTGGGCCCCATTCCTGTCCGATTGCCGGTGCATTATTTTTCTCGGAGGCCCGACCGACTTATTTACTGACCCATCAATCACCATGTCACCTTTCTCCGTGTTTTGGCGTCACTCACACGGTTCCACAGAGTACTTCCTGGAAGGTCACCCATCCTAGTCCTACTCCAGCTTAAGCACGCTTAACTCTAGAGTTCTCTCAGAGTAAGTGATCGGAAAAGGTAATTGCACTTTAATGACATAAATAACCAAATCAATTCATTTAAACTTATTTAAGTGAGCTGGATCCAAGTCGTTACAAAAAGCTTCCTATTCCAAAAAGAAATACACATACAGTATGATAGTTAGGTTCAATAGGAACACAATATTAGTTAAATCGATATATATATATATGTATGACGATTGGTTCTAACTCGAGCTGGTTCATCTAAGTCTGAGACGACGTCGTGTAGAGTGAGCTGAGCAGTTGGGCCCTATGATGGAGCTAAGCCCAAACATCGAGGAGTGTTATACATGTTGAAGCATTGGGTCGGGGTATTGCGGTTAGGCCCAAACAGTTGTGTATATATATGTGGATAAGGGAGAGAAAGGTTGTTACAGTCAACGCACATTTCTTCTTCTTTGATCTGTTATCTTTGACCTCCATTATATTAAGCTCTGAGTTTGTAACTCTGTAAACACGAAGAGATAGTGAATTCCAGGAATCAGATCCTGAAGAGAAATGTACCCGGTTTAGGGGAACTCTATAATCTCTAGTGTCATTTACTTTCTTGCATTCGAAGCAAACCAAACGAGTGAGTGAGAGGGAGAGAGTTGCGAGAGAGAGAGAGATCGATCAATACCTGGTTTGAGAGAGACGATTCTTAGAGCCTATCGGCTACAAGTGGTATCAGAGTGTCAGGTTCTGACGTTCAAGAAGATACGGGAAAGATGACTCTCGATTCGTTGGGGGATCAAGACGGAGATCGGAGATTACCAGAAAGGAGCAGGTGGAGATCACGACGCTTCACGAGTCGACGGTGAAGCGAATCTCACAAGTTCCAACAGAATCTACCTCTAGTGGATTTAGAGATCTCAGGGTGTATCTTTAGCATTGACGATTCACGGAAACCTTTACGATTCACAGAAACCTTAAGCGTTCTTCAAATTTTCTCTTACTGTCATTCTGTGTATCATGTTGAGACTTGATTGCTACTGAATACATCTATCTTCTTCTTGTTGTTCGACAGATAACAAGAGAAGAAATTCTTTAGGTTGTTATGGAACCAACACTCGAGATGGAAAAGTTCAATGGTACATGGGATTTCGGATTGTGGAAATTCAGGTTTCTTGGACAGCTAGAGATACAGGATTTGGGATCAGTTCTGAAGAAAAGAAGCGCAACAGAGGAGTCAACCACATCAGAGGTGGTGACACCATGCACGGTGACATCAGTCAGTGCAACTTCGGGCGAGGCTAAGCCTAGGTTAATGTCTATGGTAAAGGATCTTAAGTTTGATCTGAGAGAAGAAGACAAAGACTTACGAACAAGGAACTTGTTGGGGACGTGCCTGACAGATAAAATCTTGAGAAAGATCATGCACGAGCCACCTGAAATGGGTATGTAGAAAGCATTGGAACGAGATTATCAGACGAAATCTCTTCCAATCAGAATATACATAAAGCAGAGCTTTGCTGGATTCAAGATGAATGAAGGAAAATCGATTGAAGAAAACCTGGACAGTTTTCTGAAGTTGATTGCAGATCTCGCCAGCTTAAAGATCAACATCAGTGAAGATGACCAAGCAATAAAACTCCTGACCATTCTTTCGCCACTGTATGATCCTTTGGTTCACACTATGAAGTATGGGACAGGCAAGGATACTTTGACTGTTAGTGAAGTCAACACATCAGCGTATGCAAAGGAAGCAGAGCTGAGACATAAGGGCTTACAAAAAAAGTCAAGATCATCCTCTGAAGGACTCTACGTTGAGGAAAGGGGCAGACCTAAAAAAAGGCACGATAACAAGTCAGGCAACAATAGAGGATCAAGAAGCAAGGAAAATTACAGGAATAGGTCTACGTCGAAGTCTAAGTTTGGACATAAAGCCTGCTGGACTTGCGGTGATGAAAATCATTGGAAGAAGGATTGTCCACAGAGAAAGAGACAGGACAAGAACAAGTCTACTAACTCATCAAATGTGGCAACTACTCTACCAGATGCTACAGCCCTAACAGTGAGTCTACATGCTACGGAGAATGAGTGGATTCTAGACTTCGGGTGCACGTTTCACATAACCCCAAGACGAGAACTGCTAACGGACTCCAAAGAATATGAAGGCACTAAAGTGCTAATGGGAAATAATACATCCTGTAAAGTATGAGGCAGTGGTACTATCAAGATAGAGAATCCAGATGGCTCTTTGGTAACTCTAAGCAACGTAAGATACATGCCAGATATGGGAAGAAATCTTATCTCATATGGACAGCTGGAGCAGTCAGGGTGCACGTACAGAGGCAGTGGCTTCATCGTTGAGTTCTACAAAGGGGAAAGAAAGCTGTTGTCAGGAAAATATGATCAGGGGCTGTATTATCTATAAGGTAAAGTGCAAAGTCCACAGGTCAATACAGTAAAAGTGCCTGTGGATGTGACTAAGAGATGGCACTCAAGATTGGCTCATATGAGTCAATCCTCCATGGATGCTCTGGTGAAGAAAGGGTACCTGAAAGGTGATGATGTCAGGCAACTCGGGTTCTGTGAAGCCTGCATTATGGGAAAGTCACATAAGAAAAGCTTTCCTAAAGCGAAACACACCACAAAAGAGATATTGGAATATGTTCATTCAGATTTATGGGGCTTGCCGAATGTCACGCCGAGTCTATAAGGATGCAAGTATTTCCAGACCTTCATTGATGACTACTCGAGGAAGGTGTGGATTAATTTCCTGAAGACTAAGGATGAAGCTTTCCAAAATTTTGCTGATTGGAAGATACTTGTGGAAACCAGAATGGGAAGAACCTAAAATGTTTGAGAACCGACAATGGGTTAGAGTTTTGCAACAACCAGTTTAACAAGCTATGCAGAGAATCAGGAGTTAAACGATATAAGACGTGTCCCTATACACCTCAGCAAAACGGTGTATCAGAAAGGATGAACAGGACAATCATGAATAAGGTTAGAAGCATGTTATTCGAGACTGGTCTTAATGGAGAGTTCTGGGCTGAGGCGGCGTCAACAGCAGTATACATCATCAATAGATCACCATCGTCATCTATTGATTTTAAGGTTCCAGAGGCACTTTGGACAGGAGGAAAACCAGAGTATGGACATCTAAGGATGTTCGTGTGTTTAGCCTATGTTTATACTGTAGCTGATAAGATAAGTCCTAGAGCTACAAAGGGAGTGTTTGTGGGATATGCTTTAAAGGCTACAGAGTCTGGTTACTTGAAGAGCAGAAAGTAATTGTTAGCAAAGACGTGGTATTTCACGAGGACCTACTGTACAAAGATAAAGATGCAGTGGCAACAGAAACCAAAGAGATCGAAGTAAGGAAACCTAAGAAATGGGTTACCTTTAAGAAGAACCTAGCAGAGGTGGAGCCTTCACAGGCAACACCTGGGGAGACCTCAAGTCGCAGTGGAGCCAGTTCGAAATCTGAAACAGAACATGAAGAAGAAATGAGCTCATCAAAGGAAGAAGTTGAGTACCAGACAGAACACGAAGACAGTGAGGTTCAGGAAACTCAAGGTGAAAACCTAGAAGAACCTCAAGGATACATAAATTGACTTGGAAGGGAAATAGTCAAACCTGCAAGGTACCGAGAAGGAAACCTGGTGGCATATGCACTCACCAGTGCATATGCCATAAAAATCAATGAACCAAAGACCTTTGAGGATGCTAAGCGTGGCAAGGACTCAGAGAAGTGGGACGAGGCTGAAAATGAAGAAATGGACTCGTTATACAAAAATCACACTTGGGTGTTAGCTGATAAACCAAAGAATCAAAAGGTGATTGGGTGCAAATGGATATTCAAGCTAAAACCGGGTATTCCAGGGGTTAAAAAACCTAGATACAAAGCTATATTGGTTGCAAATGGGTTTTCTCAAGTAGAGGGAGTTAACTACAATGAAGTGTTTGCTCCAGTTGTGAAGCATGTGTCAATTAGATTGTTGTTATCAGCAGTTGTGAATCATGACATGGAACTAGAACAGCTAGATTTCAAGATAGCTTTTCTACACGAAGTTCTACACGAGGCAATCTACATGAGTCAACCAGAGGGGTTTGTTACGAAGGGGCAAGAGGACAAAGTATGCCTTTTGAAGAAGTCCCTATACAGCCTAAAGCAGTCAGTAAGAGAGTGGAATCGCAGATTTGATCAGTTCATGAGTAAGCAGGACTACAAGCGCAGTGAGTTTGATCCGTGTGTCTACCAAAAGGGTTCTACAGTACAGGATATGGTCTATCTACTTCTATACGTGGATGATATGCTAGTGGCCTCGAAGAGCAAAACTAAGGTTCAGGTGTTAAAGAAGTTGTTAAGCTCAGAGTTCGAGATGAAGGACTTAGGTCCAGCAAGAAGAATGTTGGGTATGGACATCTTCAGGGACAGGGAAAAGGGTACGTTAGTACTATCTCAAGAAGGTTATCTATAACAAGTGCTTAAAACGTTTGGCATGTGGGATTGTAGAGAAGTTCAGACACCTATTAGCTCCATCATAGGGCCCAACTGCTCAGCTCACTCTACACAACGTCGTCTCAGACTTAGACGAACCAGCTCGAGTTACAACTAATCGTCATACATATATATATCGATTTAACTAATATTGTGTTCCTATTGAACCTAACTATCATACTGTATATGTATTTCTTTTTGGAATAGGAAGTTTTTTTGTAACGACTCGGATCCAGCTCATTTAAATAAGTTTAAATGAATTGATTTGGCTATTTATGTCATTAAAGTGCAATTACCTTTTCCGATCACTTACTCTGAGAGAACTCTAGAGTTAAGCGTACTTAAGCTGGAGTAGGACTAGGATGGGTGACCATCCAGGAAGTACTCTGTGGAACCGTGTGAGTGACGCCAAAACACGGACAAAGGTGACATGGTGATTGATGGGTCAGTAAATAACTCGGTCGGGCCTCCGAGAAAAATAACGCACCGGCAATCGGACATGAATGGGGCCCAAAGGCCCAAGAGAAGACGTGGATGTGCTCACTGGTAGGGGCGGTCAGAGCGCTATAAATGGTATTAGAACCTGGGAAGTCAAACTGGTTTTTTCCCAGAAGACTGTCTTAGGGTTTGGGGGTTAGGGGGTCACACCGTCCGGATAAGAATTCAGAGACAAATTCCCGTTAAGTGGGGGAGAATTTTTACGATGTGGCCTGGCCCATTTGAATAAGTTTAAATGAATTGATTTTGCTACCTATGTCATCAAAGTGCACTTACCTTTTCCGGTCACTAATCCCGAGAGAATTACAGAGTTAAGCGTGCTTAAGCTGGAGTAGGACTAGGATGGGTGACCTTCCGAGAAATACTTTGCAGATCCGTGTGAGTGAGACCAAGACACGGAGAAAGATCATATGGTGATTGCAGGGTCAATAAATAAGTCGGTCAGGCCATCGAGAAAAATAGCTCACTGGCCCGAGAGAGGACGTGGGTGTGCTCACTGCTAGGGGCGGTCTGGGCATTACAAGTCGTATCAGAGTCTGGGAAGTCAAACTGGTTCTCTCCCATGAGACTGTCTTAGGGTTTAGGGGTTAGGGGTCACACCGTCCGGATCAGAATTCGGGGTCGAATTCCCGTTAAGTGGGGAAGAATTGTAACGACCCAGGCCCGGCTCATTTGAATAAGTTTAAGGGTGTATTGAAACTGAAATTTTAGAAGACTTTGTGGTTATATTTAAATTCTATGTTACTCAACTAACGATTTCTAAATGTCGTACCAAAATCTATGTTATTGAACATGAAATTTATATAAAACCAATTAAAATCATTTCGACATCCATATAATTCAATCAAAAATTTGTAGAAACTTAATCAAATCCACTGTTATTGAAAATATTTTAAATAATAGATTTTACAAAATATTGAGGGAGGGTGTATTCAAACTTAACATTTCAAATGATTTGGAAGGATTTGAGTTTTAATGAGTTTTTAGATGATTTGGTTGAATTATGAAAATCGTTATGATTTGATATCAAAATTCTATCAAACTCTACCTAAAACCATGAGACTTGAATTATATTTTTAACTAGGAAGTTCCATCAAAACATCTTAAAATCACTCTAAGTTTCTTAAAACCTATTACTTAAATTATTTCTAATAACAGTGAATTTGAAGATACATTTTCAAATCACTAGTTCAATAACACTGAATTTTAAATAATTTTTAAAAATATATGTTTTAATAACAGAGGGTTTGTGATTTTAATACAAACCACTCTAAATTCTCTATTGAATACACCTCCTTGAGTACTTTTAAATGATATGATGGAGTTAGTTAGTTAAAAAAATAGAAAACCAAATCCCATTATTCTAGGTGGGATTTCATATAATTTTAATATAAAATCATATCAACTTCCGTAATCCACATAAAATCATCTAAAATTTCATTAAAACTCAAATCTTTTCAAATTCTCTAAAACTTTAGTCTCAAAGCACCCCCCCCCCCCCCCCCCCCCCCCCCCCCCCCCCCCCCTCCTAAATGAATTAATTTGGCTACCTATGTCATCAAAGTGCACTTACCTATTCTGGTCACTTACCCCGAAAGAACTCTAGAGTTAGGCGTGCTTAAGCTGGAGTAGAACTAGGATGGGTGACCTTCCAGGAAGTACTCTGCGGAACCGTGTGAGTGAGGTCAATAGACGAGGAAAGGTCACATGGTGATTTCAGGGGTCAGGCCTCCGAGAAAAATAACGCACCGGCACTCGGACAGGAGTAGGGCCCACGGGCCCAAGAGAGGATGTGGGTGTGCTCACCGGTAGGGGCGGTCGGGGAGTTACAAGTGGTATCAGAACCTGGAAAGTCAAACTAGTTCTGTCCCAGGAGTCTGTCTTAGGGTTTGGGGGTTAAGGGTCATACTGTCCGGATCAGAATTTGGAGATGAATTCCCGTTAAGTAGGGGAGAATTGTAATGATCCGGACCCGGCCCATTTGAATAAGTTTAAATGAATTGATTTGGCTACCTATGTCATCAAAGTGCACTTACCTTTTATGGTCACTTATCCCAAGAGAACTACAGAGTTAAGCGTGCTTAAGCTGGAGTAGGACTATGATGGGTGGCCTTCCAGGAAGTACTCTGCAGAACCGTGTGAGTGAGGCCAAAACACGGGAAAAGATCATATAGTGATTCAGGATCAGTAAATAAGTCGGTCGAGCATATGAGGAAAATAACGCACCGGTCATCGGACATGAGTGAGGCCCACAGTCTTGACAGATGACGTGGATGTGCTCACCGATAGGAGTGGTTGGGGTGTTACAAGTGGTATCAGAGCCTGAGAAGTCAAACTGGTTCTGTTCTAGGAGACTGTCTTAGGGTTTGGGGGTTAGGGGGTCACACCGTTCGGATCAGAATTCGGAGATGAATTCCTGTTAAGTGGGGGATAATTGTAACGACCCAAGCCCGGCCCATTTGAATAAGTTAAAATGAATTGATTTGGCTACCTATGTCATGAAAGTGCACTTACCTTTTTTGGTCATTTATCTCTAGAGAACTCCAGAGTTAAGCGTGCTTAAGCTGGAGTAGGACTAGGATTGGTGACCTTCCAGGAAGTATTTTGCGGAACCGTGTGAGTGAGGCCAAAGCACAGAGAAAGGTCACATCATGATTACATGATCAATAAATAAGTCGGTATGGCCTCCGAAAAAATAACGCACCTAAGATATTGGAATACGTTCATTCAGATTTATGGGGCTTGCCGAATGTCACGCCAAGTCTATCAGGATGCAAGTATTTCCAGACCTTCATTGACGACTACCCGAGGAAGGTGTGGATTAATTTCCTGAAGACTAATGATGAAGCTTTCCAAAATTTCGCTGATTGGAAGATACTTGTGGAAACCAGAACGGGAAGTACCTAAAAATGTTTGAGAACAGACAATGGGTTAGAGTTTTGCAACAACCAGTTTGACAAGCTATGCAGAGAATCAGGAGTTAAACGATATAATACGTGTCCCTATACACCTTAGCAAAACGGTGTATCAGAAAGGATGAACAGGACAATCATGAATAAGGTTAGAAGCGTGTTATTTGAGACTGGTCTTAGTGGAGAGTTCTGGGCTGAGGCGGCATCAACAGCAGTATACATCATCAACAGATCACCATCGTCATCTATTGATTTTGAGGTTCCAGAGGCACTTTGGACAGGAGGAAATCCAGAGTATGGACATCTAAGGAGGTTCGTGTGTTTGGCCTATGTTTATACTATAGCTGATAAGATAAGTCCTAGAGCTACAAAGGGAGTGTTTGTGGGATATGCTTTAAAGGCTACAGAGTCTGGTTACTTGAAGAGCAGAAAGTAATTATTAGCAAAGACGTGGTGTTTCACGAGGACCTACTGTACAAAGATAAAGATGCAGTGGCAACAGAAACCAAAGAGATCGAAGTAAGGAAACCTAAGAAATGGGTTACCTTTAAGAAGAACCTAGCATAGGTGGAGCCTTCACAGGCAACACCTGGGGAGAACTCAACTCGCGGTGGAGCCAATTCGAAATCTGAAACAGAACATGAAGAAGAAATGAGCTCATCAGAGGAAGAACTTGAGTACCAGACAGAACAGGAAGACAGTGAGGTTCAGGAAACTCAAGGTGAAAACCGAGAAGAACCTCAAGGATACATAAATTGACTTGGAAGGGAAATAGTCAAAACTGCAAGGTATCGAGACGAAAACCTGGTGGCATATGCACTCACCAGTGCATATGCCATAAACATCAATGAACCAAAGACCTTTTCGGATGCTAAGTGTGGCAAGGACTCAGAGAAGTGGGACGAGGTTGAAAATGAAGAAATGGACTCGTTATACAAAAATCACACTTGGGTGGTAGCTGATAAACCAAAGAATCAAAAGGTGATTGGGTGCAAATGGATATTCAAGCTAAAACCGGGTATTCCAGGGGTTGAAGAACCTAGATACAAAGTTATATTGGTTGCAAAGGGGTTTTCTCAAGTAGAGGGAGTTAACTACAATGAAGTGTTCGCTCCGGTTGTGAAGCATGTGTCAATCAGATTGTTGTTATCAGCAGTTGTGAATCATGACATGGAACTAGAACAGCTAGTTGTCAAGATAGTTTTTTTACACGAAGTTCTACACGAGGAAATCTACATGAGTCAACCAGAGGGGTTTGTTACGAAGGGGCAAGAGGAAAAAGTATGCCTATTGAAGAAGTCCCTATACAGCCTAAAGCAGACACCAAGAGAGTGGAATCGCAGATTTGATCAGTTCATGAGTAAGCAGGACTACAAGCGCATTGAGTTTGATCCGTGTGTCTACCAAAAGGGTTCTACAGTACAGGATATGGTCTATCTACTTCTATACGTGGATGATATGCTAGTGGCCTCGAAGAGCAAAACTAAGGTTCAGGTGTTAAAGAAGTTGTTAAGCTCAGAGTTCGAGATGAAGGACTTAGGTCCAGCAAGAAGAATTTTGGGTATGGACATCTTCAGGGACAGGGAAAAGGGTACGTTAGTGCTATCTCAAGAAGGTTATCTATAACAAGTTCTTAAAACGTTTGGCATGTGGGATTGTAGAGAAGTTCAGACACCTATTGGTTCTCAGTTTAAACTAAAGGCTGTGACTGAGGAACAAGAAATTGATCGGGCAAGAGAGATGGAAGACATACCTTACGCGAGTGCTGTTGGAAGCCTGATGTACGCCACGGTAGGATCCAGGCCAGACCTTGCTTACACCGTGGGACTGGTGAGCAAATATATGGGAAAACCTGCGAGGGATCACTGGTTAGCTGTTCAGTGGATCATGAAGTACCTAAAGGGAGCTTCAGAAGTGTGCTTAACTTTCACGAAAGAGCCAAACTTCAATATTAAGGGGTATTGTGTCTCCGACTATGCCTCTAACTTGGACAGAAGAAGATCCATTACCGTGGGAGGTATCACTGTGAGCTGGAGATCTTGCTTGCAGAAGGTGGTGGCGTTATCTATAACAGAAGCAGAATACAATACATTTTGTTGTCAGAAAAGCAGTATGGCTCAAAGATATTTGTGAAGAGATGAGATTCAAGCAGGATCCGGTGGAGATATATTGTGACTCTCAAAGTGCAATCTATCTAGCCAACAATCATATATTTTACGAGAGGACGAAACATATTCATGTAAAATACAACTACATCAGGGAAGTGATTGATTCCGGCGAAGTGAAGGTTTTGAAAATTCATACATCAGTGAATCCAGCAGATATGTTGACAAAAATTTTACTTGGAGAGAAGTTCAGCGGTTGCTTAAGGTGATTGAAGCCTAAGAGCTTCGTCGGCATCGTCATCTCAGGTAGCTGCAGAGGTGACGATTGAGTTATGATGTTCAAAGGTTTGACATCTGGTGGAGCTTCATGGTGATTGAAATTGAAGCGGAGCAGCCACTTCTCAAGAGTTGAAAAGGTTGTTGGCGGTGGATCCAGTTCGGATCTTCGCCGGATACCAGGATCGAAGTTCACAGAGGATGTCGGGTTTCAACATGCAAAGAAGGAGCGAGTGAGAACCAAGGTGGAGTTTGTGACGATTGGGCCTTGTGATGGAGCTAAGCCCAATCAGCAAGGAATGTTATACCTGTTGAAGCATTGGGTCGGGGTATTGCGGTTAGGCCCAAACAGATGTGTGTATATATATGTGGATAAGAGAGAAAAGTTGTTACAGTCAACGCGCCTTTTTTCTTCTTTGATTCTATAACCTCCATTGTTGTAAGCTCTGAGCTATGTAACTCTGTAAACACGAAGAGATAGTGAATTCCAGGAATCAGATTCTGAGAGAGATGTACCCAGTTTAGGGGAACTCTATAATATCTTGTGTCATTTACTTTCTTGCATTCGAAGCAAACCAAACGAGTGAGTGAGAGAGAGAGTTACGAGAGAGAGATCGATCAATACCTGGTTTGAGAGATACGATTGTTAGAGCGTATCGGCTACAATATATATATATATATATTCATCTCTTCATTTTCAAACACAAAGCAAATTCGGTTTTTGAAAGCATATCAAATTAGAAAGAGAAGCTATGGTAAGTAATACGGTTCCGGATGAGGGAAATAATGTTTCGGCGAGCGAAATATTAAACGACCTCAATGCATATGTTGGTGAATTCAAGCATATTTCAATTAGTTTCCAATATTTAATGTTCTCTCAAATAAATTATATATATATATATGTATGTGTTACATTTTTTTTTTTGAATATGTTTGATTATACAGTTTCGATTCCTTGATTTATAGCGTCATCATACATGCGTTGGGTGTTGCTGCACTATTCTTCTTACCCTTCCGTCTAATTTCTCCGGACCTACCTATGTGCGTCTGCATACCAATTCTTGTGTGGTTCCATATTATCATCATATGCTCATGCCTGGTTCGTACTATTAGGGAAGCTCATCAACTTATAACAAAAAAGAAAATGTGGAAGCGAATCTCCCTTGAATCTTGATGTATATTTTTTATATATCAAGATAGTTAATGTTTTTTTTCTTATTGCTGTCAATGATTTAATTATTTATTTTTTAAGTTATCAATGATGATTTATTTACTTATTTTAACTATCAGCAACTTTTAGTGTATAAATTATTTTGTAAAATTTAAATTGAACCAAAAAAAAAAACAGAATCTGAAAAATTATATAAGAACAGATTCGAATAAGGAAAACCATCATTTAAATCATCAACTTTCAAATTTTGGCCGTTTAAATCCTCAACTCTCAAAACGCATAATAAACAACAAATTTCTTAGATTGACTACGTTTTAAATCTCAGAATTATGTTTGACTTGGTCAATTTAGTTACGTTGTTATCTCGACTAACAAATTGATTTAACCCTGCTAATTCTCTTTGAACTTTTCGTTAAGACAATACGACGTCGGGTATGAAACCAAAAAGTCCCCAGTTTGACTTCTAAATCCCTAACTCTATCTCTCTTTCTCTTGATTCCTTTGATTCCACTTTCTTTCTCTCTCGATTGATACTCTAATCGATTCTCCTGTTTCAATTCGAAGTCTCCACTTGCTTTTGTCGATTTCTCCTTCTATGGAATCATGCTGAAAGCAAAACGGAAGAAGGCAAAGGGTTCCAAACGTCGAACATCTGAACCTGAAGTTGTGGCTGGCCTTGGAGGTGGAGGCGATAATTTCGGCGACAGGGTTGTTGGTTATAATGATTTTGACAGGGTTGTTGGTGATGATGATTTCGATGAGGTTGATGATGTATCAGGTGATGGAGACGGCCATAGGCATGTAGAAGAAGGTTGCCAAGACTTAAGATATTGACTCTGCTATAGTCTTGTTTTGTGTCGGCTTTAGTTTTGTTTTAAGGTTTTAAGGCATTATCTCTGCTTTAGTTTTGAATTCGGTTTTAAGGGTTTGTATTTTGTCGGCTTTAGTTTAGTTTAAAGTTTTTGTATTGTATTGGGTCGGCTTTAACTTTGTGACGGATGTATCGGACTATTATCTCTGGTTTGTTCGAGGAGAAAGAGAAGGATAAACTGAAAAATATTATATGGGAATGCATTGAGGAGGGAGTTAAGCTGGATCCCAATACTAAGTTCAAAGTGATTTGTCTCTTGTCTCGATATCGGATAGATATTTCAGAATTTAGATCGGTTTTTGAGAAATGGAGGGACAACTTTGATATTTCTGAGTCATGCGATGAGTTATCTGTTTTTCTGGCTGAGTTTTGTGGCATCTGTATAATTGTATACACACACGATTGGCGCTGTAATTCTTTTATGAAAATCTTTATTTTAATTATTAATTTTGTATAATCCATATATCAATTTTTGATCTTCATAATTATTATTAAATATATATTATTAGTTAATTTTACAAAATATTTTAATATGTAGTGTTCCACAGAGGTACTAAACCTGGGGGATCCCAATATCGTTTTGTAAACCAAATCCCATTGACTCTGGTAATCCATGAACAAAGCTGGCCACATCGATTTTGACTTGAATGGTATGCTTCAAAAGAAGCAACGAATTTGCGGTTAGGCCCGTATCTAAGAACGCGATTCCATCATGTTTCGTCTCGCAAATGCTTATCTTCAAATACAACGATAAAGAAAGGTTCCTTATACTTTAATATGTGAGATTTTATTTTATCGTTAGGGTCTCCACCACAGACAATGTCGAGATCATTCTCAGGACCGAGTTCATTGTGAATAACTACATGATTTCTCTTGCAAGCTTCGTTTAACTCAAAGTACACAGTTGTAATTAACAAAAACTATCAATTTTTCATATAATGTAAGGGTATTTGTTAGAGTAAAAACAAAATCAACATGTAGTATTTATAAAAACAAATTTGTGAAAACATATTTTTCTTAATTTAGTAAATAATATATTCAGTGGAAAATTTTAAATATAAAAGTAACTAATTTAACGTGTGGTCGGATGAATGAGTGTTTAGTTTGATAAGATTGAGTGGCCCCTAACATGAAACTAATTCTCTTTGAATAATGCGATGAAACAATGTCACAGTCAGCTCTTAAAGTTTAGAAAATCTCTTTGAATAATGTGAAGTAAGAGGCATAATGAAAGAGAATAGGGCTGAGAAGAAAAGAAAAGAAAAGAGAGAAACAATGACATATGATCTTTTTATGTTATAGAAAGAAAACATAAAGAAATGAATATATTTTTTCGATGGAACAATATCACAGTCAGCTCTTAAAAGTTTAAAAATTCCCCTTAAATAATGTGAAGTAAGAGACTAATGAAAGAGAATAGTGCTGAGAAGAAAAAAGAAAGAAAAAAAAAGAAATGACACATTATTTTATTATATTATATTATATTATATTTATTTGAGTGATTTTGTTTTTGTTTCTATTTGTTGGATGAAAAATAATCATTTCTAGAAGAGAAAAAAAAATTGAAGCTTTCTTCTTGTGTTTATTTAATGAAAGAAAATTTAATAAAAATTGTAAAAAAAAGGTGACACATGTCAGTTTTTTAGATGCCACATGGCAGCATGTCAGAGCTGATTGTGAAAAAACCTTACTTTATTAGAATAATAACTAGAAGAAGGTCCGCGCATTGCGCGGATTTGTATTATTTTGACTATTTTAATTCTATAATCACTTTTATTATATTTGTTAGTAAATTTTATCGGTAAATATTAGTTTTTAAGTTGTATATATTCTTTAAACTTTGTATGAAAAGATTGGTGAAATAATAATGATTTGTTTGAACCTGTTAGAGAAGTGATGCTGTCATTGTGGATGACCGAAAAGAAAGTTCTCGAGAATAGAATCCATATTGTGATAGCAATGGCGATTTGAGGTTGGATGCAGTAGGAAAGTAAGTAGTGAGGCCCTAATGTAAAAAGATTTTATGAAAGCAAATAGTGCATGATTTTCTTTTTGATTGCCACAAAGAGAACATGAAGAAATGAATATATTTTTCCAGACAGAAACAATGATATAGTCAGCTCTAAAAAATTAAAAAAATCTAAATAATGTGAAATAGGAGATATAATAAAAGAGAATCTAGTGGAGAAGAAAAAAAAACCGAGACATTATTTTGTATTTGTTCGATGAAAGTGAATACAATAGAAATGGGAAAAAATAACACATGTCAACTTCTAAGATGCTATGTGACAGCATATCAGATTTGTTTATGGATAAAAAAACCTTACTGATTTTTGTTTCTGTTTGTTAGATGTAAAATAATCATTTGTAGAAGAGAAAAAAAAACTGAAGCTTTCTTTCTGTGTTTGTTAAATGAAAGAAAATTTAATAGAGATTGTCAAAAAAAATAGAAAAAGTGACACATGTTAGTTTTTTAGATTTCACGTGGCAGCATATCAGAGCTGGTTCGACCTTACTGATTTTGGTTTCTGTTTGTTAGATGAAAAATAATTGTTTGTAGATGAGAAAAAAATCTTCTCCTAGTAATTTAATATAACTAATATTTTAAATAAAATATTTGGCAAGATGAGCCTAAGACTCGAAGCACAGTACTTATTTCACAAAAGCTAAATTTTATTTTATACAGTATATATTTATTTCACAGTATTTATTTCACAAAGGCATATTATAAAAAATCTAAATTTTTTTCACAAAAGCAAATAATACATGGTTTTCTGTTCATTTGACCAGAAAGAAAACATAATAGAATGAATCTATTTTTTGCGATGAAACAATATCACAGTCAGCTCTTAAAAGTTTAGAAAATCTCTTTGAATAATGTGAAGTAAGAGGCATAATGAAAGAGAATAGGGCTGAGAAGAAAAAAAATATAGAGAAACAATAACACATAATCTTATTATGTTATAGAAAAAAAATATAAAGAAATGAATATATTTTTGCAATGGAACAATGTCATAGTCAGCTCTTAAAAGTTTAAAAATCACATTAAATAATGTGAAGTGAGAGACATAGGGTCTGACTAGTTGTAGTCTATCGAAGAAAAGACAAAAAAAAAAATCTTCCAGTAATTTCAAAAAGTAAACCAATCACAAAGAAAAGAAAAAAAAACAGAAGAAAAAAGTATCTTCTGAAATCAGTAGAAAGGTGTGGAAAATTCCCTTCCACCCAAACCAAGTTGAAAATTTTATTCTATCTAAAATCACACATTCAAAACAAATAAAATAATTTCTTCTAATTATAATTTTTCTTTTCTTCTCAATTACATCATTCTCAATTCCTCTCAATTCTTCTAATGCACACCAATCAAACCCATAATGAAAGAGAATAGTGCTGAGAAGAAAAAAAGAAAAGAAAGAAAATGACACATTATTTTATGAGAAAATTCCATAAAAATACACCAACTAAATTTCTCTGAGCTTTTTAATATCCAACTTATTTTTGTACCCAGTTTATTACCTCAACTAGTTTTCTTGCTCAACTTAAATCACCAACTGTGGACCGTGTGTTGCCTCGTTAACAGAGTTTAACGACACTGTAGACGGAGTTAAACGCTGACTAAATTTCTGTTAAATATCTAACTAAAAAGCTATACTCGATTTCCTTAATATATAGCATTTCTTCTTTCCCCAATTCTATAACCCTAAATCAAAAAAGAAAATCGATTTTGGTTTAGATTTGTCAACAGAGAGACGCGAGAGAGAAACAACATTGGAAAAGATGAATCGAAGCAAAGGTTCTGGAAGTGGGTCGAACTCAAATGCAATGAGTGGAAGAATGAGCTTGATGATGGGTGAAGTGAGATGTCACTGTGGAAAGCCATCGGTCGTGAAGCAGGCGTGGACAGACGATAATCCAGGATGAAGGTTCTATGGCTGTGGAGATGCAAACTGGAAGTCTTGCAATTTCTTCCGGTGGTTCGATGTTGAGAAGCCTCACGGTTGGCAAAAAACCGCTTTGATGGAAGCATGAGATCTAATTCGGGAGCAATTTGAGGAGCTGAAGAAGCTCAGAGCTTTAGTGGGCCATGTGAAGGTTGAAAATGAAGATGAAGAAGGAAAGAAGAAATCAGAGTTGTTGGTTCAGATTGAAAATGAGAACAAGCAGCTGAAGCAAGAAATTGTGTCGTGTATTGAAAAGGAGAAGCTTCTCCGACAATTTGTGTTGATTTCATGGATAGGATTTGTAGGTGTTACTGCCGTAATTGTCAATGCTTTGAAGTAAGTTGTTTTGTTGTTTGTTGTAGCTTTGATAATGGTTGTAATGTTCGTATTGCATTTTGGTATGCTATCTATGTAATGTTTAATTTTCTTGTTATGAATCCACAAATGAGTTTGTTATTAACATTTTGACTTTTATTGTGTTCCGAATTAATGAATTGACAAATTTCACAAAGTCAAAGATGTTACAAAGGAAGATGCATTAAAAATTGAAAAGCCAAATCAAGATTAAAAATTCATCATCATCTTAGTTTACAAAAAGAAAAGGCAAATCAAGATTAAGACAGAGTTTTGATAGCCGATACAAAATAAAACCAAATGAACATTTGGAGTTTACAAACCAAAAGAAACATAGTACTTGCAAAATATTACTTGCGTGAATTTGGACCTTTGGAAGAGTCACCTCCTACTTGTCTTGATGTGGAACCAAAGCATTCAAACACCCGATTAGAAAATGGGCACATGTACACACCGATTCCTCTCGGAACTGTCACCTTACGAGCTTGTCCTCTTCCAGGAGGACGTCCACGACGACGCCCTGTTGCAGCAGCTGCAGTAGATGATCCCGCTTCAGTTTGTGGCCCTGTTGAGACTTGAGGTGCAGTAGAAGCAGGTACAGTTGATGATGAAGCTTCATTTTGTGGCCTTATTGAGGGTTGAGGCGCAGTAGAAGGTTGGGATTGAGTAGGCATAGATGGTAGAGTTGTAGGCTGTGATTTAGTAGCCCTATGTTTTCTTGGTGGATATGGGTTGCTGCCTCTAGCATCCTGATATGTTAAACTCTTTAACATGTGAGAAACATTTCATAAGAAAGCACCATGTTACAGAGGAATAGCTAAACTTAGAATTACCTTACGAGGTCTTCCACGTTTGGGTGATGAAACCTGGACCACGAAGGTTTCATTTTTGCAAGTACCACGGTTATGTCCTTCCTGCTTACAGTTACCACAAGTTACTGTCCTGCCTCCTCGAGTTACTCTATTTGGCCTGGAAGGAGATTCATGTGCTGCTTTTATCCTTTTTTTCTTAGGTCTTCCTGGTATTTTCCTGAAACCTGGCACTTCAATAGGCTCTTTACCAGTCTTTTCCTAGAATTTCTCTCCATTAACTGGTTTTATGTTGTTCATATACGTCGCTTGCCAAACTTCAGTCTTGTAATAGTACTCCACATGACTGCAATTAAATGATCATAATGATAAACAACACAAAACAAGAGAAAACAAATTTTAACATAATGATAAACTCTTACTTTTCTGGCTGCTGGTGGTTCTCATTGATAACGATGATTTCATGTGGACAAGGTATGCCAGTTAGATCCCACTCCCTACAAACACAAGTACGCAGACGAAGACTGACCTCATAGCTACAACCGTACAACAAAACTTCAAACAAGTTGTCTGAACTTGTCATTACAGAACAATCCTTGCTCTCTGCTCTGTTCGCTTCCAAAATGTCTGCAATCTTCTTCGGGAAAGGCAGTATGCACCTGCTTGCTCTCTTAAATCTACGAGAAATACGCATCATAGCCTGTCTCCTAATTGCTTCCATCATATTAATCAAAGGCAACTCTCTAGCTCCTTTAATTGTCCTATTGAAGCTCTCTGATAAGCTGTTACAAACGTTAGCAGATCTTGCATTTGTCGAGAAAAAAACTAGACTCCAACTCGTTGGATCAGCTTTCAACAAATCATCATGAGCCTCTCGGTCATATACACGTAACTCCTCCATGTGCAAATCATACTCTCCTTTCGTTTTGCTGTAGGCCACATTCCAGAAAAAAGGTTTGTAGTCAGTATCCCTGTACTTCTTTTTCTAGTTACCATATACATGGTTTGCACAATTTCTATGCTCAGCGTTTGGTAGAACACTAGCTAGAGCTAATTTTAAACCCTGCGAAATTTAATAGTCAGTTAGTACTACTTAAAACAGTGCATAACTACTTAAAGCAACTTTAATAAATTAAAGACAAGAAGCATACCTTTTGTTTATCAGATATGAAGGTGATGCCATCTCCTACACCCAAGCCCAAGTCAGTTGCCAACTTCTCGAAGAACCATGTCCAAGATTCCTTGTTCTCACCTCTAACGACAGCCCAAGCTATAGGATAAATTCTGTTCTCTGCATCTCTACCAACTGCTGCTAATATCACGCCCTTTAACTCCCATTTTAAGAATGCACCATCAACGCCTATCAGAGGTCTACAATAGTTCTTCCAAGTTCTCCTTAGAGGTTCAAAACAAACATAGAAGCTTTCAAACACTTGTATTCCATCCTTCTCAACGGTTACTATTTCTGTTGTAACATCTTTGTTCTTTCTCACCAACTCAGCCTCATAGTCCCTTAACTTAGCAAATTGCTCCTTCTGAGTATCTAACACCATATCTAAGGCAATTCTCCTTGTTTTTCTGCATTTATATATCGAAACTGAGATGTTGTACCTGTGCATTAACTCATCTTTGATATCAGAGCTCCTTATGTCAGGTCGTCTTCTTGCCTCCTCTTTGAATAGTCTAGCAATTGTTCCCTGTTTCAACATCCTCGCTCTTCCTGTAGGCAAATGATTGTGTTGCCACTCATACACTTTCACCATCCACTTCCGTATAGGTTTCTCCACGGAGCAATAGATCCTCCATTTACACTCTTTGTGTGTGCATATTGCTGCAAGCTTGTCTGGTTGCCACTTATTCAGCTTCACATCAAACTGTGTCTTCAAAACATATCTCAGAAGTTGATCCTTAAACTCATCTCCACTGTTAAACGTCTGCATCAGCCATAAGTACGGAAGTTTATCATACTCACCTTTACTCTTTCCTTGCTTACGAGGTCTTCCACGGCCATCTTTCTTGTCCCAATTCCACCACTCTTCATCAGTGTCTTCTGGAGAATCTGGATATTCACCAGGAGGAAGTACTCTTTCACCCTCGACTTCACTGTCGTAACCAGCTTCAACATCCACATTAGGTTGAGTACCCTTTGAACGAACTGTAGGAGTCTCTAGTTCAGCTAGTGCAAACAAGTTTGCAAACCGTGGGTCATCAGCTCCAACTTCACCTAATATCTGGTTCTCATCCTCAGATTGCACTTCTTCTTCCGGTCTAGTTACTTCTTGACCACCTTCTTCCTCTCGCTCTTCATGACGTTCTTCTTCTCTCTCGTCCTCGCTACTTTCCACTCGGTTTTCATCATCACTTTCTTCTTCCTCTCTGTTTTCTTCGTCTCCACCGTTTTCATCATCAGCCTTCTCGCCATCATTCAAACAGTCTTCAGTAGCTTCATTTTCACCAATAGCAGTCACAACACTCGAAACATTTTCAACAACATTTGGGGGAGCAACACTATGCTCGATGTAGATGTAGACTTCTCCACATTCGTTTGCTTCTGAAGCCATCTTCATTATCTCACTATCCTTATCCTGCCATATCGATCTTGCCAATGACATATCTTCATCAGGTAATCTATACCAGACTTTCTCGACATCACTCACAACTTCTTTACTTTTGGTGAAATCTTCAAAAATCGAGAAGGTGAGAAAATCGGGATCCACCAACATATCTGGAGCAGTCGATCCACCTATATAACATAGCTTCTCCCCTTCCTTTGACATTACACCTCCGTAGTGAATATGCATCTTCAGCTTCTCATCTTCGTAACTGTGAAACAAAAAAAGTTAATTACAGATATGAAACCGAGAAATCCATAAAATAAGACCATGAAACCAAAATATTGCCTAGAATCATACCTCATATTGCTTGATTTTGCTGTAATTCAGTCGATTTTTTTTTATTTAGGGTTCATCGGTGAAATTGGGATTTTAAGTTTTGATTCTAGATTTGGGGATTTTGTCGGGATAAAAAAACAGGTCGAGTAATTAGATGGGTCGGGGTTTACGGGTTATGTTTATCGGGTATTACGGGTTATGTTTATCGGGTTTGGATTGTTTAACTACAGTCCAATCGTAGTTAAATCGATGACAGAAATCAAACGTCGTTCATATTTCTGTTCACAGCCGTTTCGTATATGACAGAAATCAAGTATACGATTCACAATTGATGCTTTAAGTTGGGCAAGAAAAATAGTTGAGGTAATAACTGGGTACAAAAATAAGTTGGATATTAAAAAGCTCAGAGAAATTTAGTTGGTGCATTTTTATGGAATTTTCCCTTATTTTATTATATTGTATTAGATTTGTTTGAGTGATTTTATTTTCGTTTCTATTTGTTAGATGAAAAATAATAATTTGTAGAAAAGAAAAAAAATTGAAGTTTTCTTCTTGTGTTTATTTAATGACAGAAAATTTAATAGAAATTGTAAAAAAAAAGTGACACATGTCAGTTTTTTAGATGCCACGTGGCAGCATATCAGAGCTAGTTATGAAAAAAAACTTTACTTTATTAGAATAGATAATGAAAGAAAATTTAATAGAAACTGTAAAAAAAAAAGGTAACATATGTCAGCTTTTTAGATGCCACATGGCAGCATGTCAGAGCTGATTGTGAAAAAAACTTTATTTTATTATAATAGATTCTTTTACCCATTCAAAATCCAACATTATTCAATTAATATTTTTATGAAAGTCATAACAAATCTATGGTTATTAGATCATTTCTAAGTTTTTTAGATAACTGAATTTGAAAATCTAAGGGTACTTGATTACACGTTTTAGTGCATTGCAGTTGTATTAATGCATGTGTTATCAAAGATTTTAGGATGGTTATATTGTGTTACATAAATCCCTTTGCTTAACATTGCTTTCCATTATAGTTTTAAGACTGAACTTCTCTTTTGTAAAAAAAAGTTTATGTTGTGTATATTGAAATCTATTATATGGAATGTTTGTAAAATAAGTACATGTTTTGAACTAAATCTATCAAGAAAGCTAGTAAGAAGAGTTTGTATCTCGATGTCGCAAAGATCTTTCTGAATTTAGATCGGGGTTTGAGAAATGGAGGGATAACTTCGATGTTTTTGATTCCTGCGATGAATTGTCTGTTTTTCTGACTGAGTTTTTGCGGCAACTATATAATGTGTGTACACACAATTGGCGCTGTAATTCTTTTATGTATTTACAGAAATAAAAAAAAAATATATATATATATATTATATAAATATTTTTTACAATATTATGTTATATAATAACATCAAATGATTATTTTTAAGTCTTTGAAATATTCCATCGAAGTACTAATCCAGGCGGATCCCAATATCTTTTTGTAAACCAGATCACATTAGTCCTGGCAATCAATAAGCGTAGCTGGCCACATCGCTGATAGTTTGAATGATTCTCTTCAATAGAAGCTTCAAATTTATTGTTAGGCCTGTATTGAAGAACGCAACGCCATGTTGTTTCGTCCAGCCAAGGATCATCATTAAAAGAAATAACATAAAAAGGTTCCTTAAATTTTAATGTGTGAGATCTTATAGGTCCAAATGGAATTTCGCCACAATTAATTGCGAGATCACTCTTAGGATCGAGTTCATTATGAAATACTATTTCATTTTTCTTACATTTTAGTGTTTAACAACAATCACACAAACATATCATATCGTTTTGTCTCTTTTGAAACTGATTTATTTTATAACTATTTTTTTTTCTTGCGCTAATATATAATTAAAAAGTGAAATAATAAATTCTTATAATATATTTTGAATATTATATATACTATGCTTTTTTCCTCTTAAACAATATAATCTTATCAATATATACAATTTAAGTATATATTTTTCCTTGATTTATTACTAATTTAACCAAAATTAGTTTTACCATCTTTACTTATAGTAAGAGCAGGTAGATGGTTGGCCTGGACATTCATGCACACCGACTACCTCACCGCTCTTAGGACAGATAAATTTCTTTAAATATTATAAAGTGTCTAGTTACTAAAATTAAAATTGGATTATAATCAAGGTTAAAAAAATGCATGCATGACAAGTTCGCATGTGACTTCAACTTTCGCGCATATGTGCAGGTATAATATTTTTGATATATATAGTTAAAACATTAGTATGTTTTGTATATATATGTATATCGTTTTAGTATTTCATAACTTATTTCTGAAACTATTGTATTTTAAAACTTTTTCTTCTTATGAAATTTGTAATAATATATAATCAAAAATAAAAAAGTTATATTAAATAATATATAAAAGTTATAATATTTTTTGAATATTATTTATAATATGTTTTATTTTATCTTACACAATCTATAATATTTTTTTACGTCTTACATAATATAAATTTGAAATACGTATATAATATATTTTTAAGTATATATTTTTTTCATTTATTATAAATTAAACTGAAATAGTTTTTACCATTTTTACTTATCCTAAGAGAGGATAGATAGTTGACAACTTGACATGCATGTGTGGGGGGTACCAACCACCTAGAATAGATAAAAAAAATTAAAAAAAAGAAATTATACTATAAAAATTAAAATATAAATTAGACTGTAATCAAGCTTAACAAATACTAACATGCACGAAAAAAGTTCATGTGACTTCTGCTAATGCTCAATTAATATTTATGTTTGTACGCGTATTTGTAAAAAAGTCGAAATATGGCTCTTACATGTTAAAAAGTTTTTAAATGACTTTGTAAAACAAAGTGTGAGAGATTTATTGCTATACACTTCTATTTTTAATTCTTATTCATATTTATTTCATCTTATTTTAATTTATTATATAGTTTGGTTATTTTTTTATTTCATTTATGATCTCAAATTTTTGATATACAAAAAAACAATTACGAATACATATATATATATATATATGATATTATGAATATATGTAAAACATTAAAATCATAATAATAATTATTTTCTGTTAATTTAAAATTTGTTAATTTTAGTGTTATAAGTATAATCTAGTATTTTATGTTTTAATTCTACAAGTTCTTTAATTTTAATTCAGCCAATCAAAATATTTTATTTATTTAAGGAAGTTTGACATGTCACATTTACATGTCATCAATTAAAAACACTAACTTTGACTGTAGTATTGATAAGTCAGCTATTTTCAATAATGTTACTTCTCAAATAATATGTAGTGGATATCCACACACATATTTGTGAAAAAATCCAAGTATGGCTGACTTTTATGTGTTAAAAGAAACTAACAAAGTATATATTTTGTAATATATATATATATATCATATAATGTAGGGGTGGGCATTTTGGTTTTTGATTTGGTTTTGGTTCGGTTTCTTCGGTCTTACAGATTTTTCGCTTTTATAAAAGTTCAAACCATATAAAAATCATATATGTTTTGGTTCGGTATAGTTCGTTTATCTTTGGTTTTTGGTTTTTCGGGTTTAAAAAAATTAAAACCATACAAAAACCATATGTAACATAGTTCAGTTTAGTATGGTTCGGTTTTGGTTTTTTCGAAATTATACTATTACAAAAGAATTTGATTGAAACTAATGGAAATAGTAATAATAGATGTTCATGAAATAAAAAAAAGTTCAAAAAATAGAATCCAATTCATAAGAAATCCATCAATAAAAACTAAATTTATAAAAACCAAATATATAAAAAAAAAACAAGATTCTTATCAATGTCATCATTCTTCAGCCACTATTGTTCATCTCCTCATGTTGTTTATAAATCTCTGATATACAAAATTTATAATATATTTAAAGACCACAAAGGATTCAAATTTAAATATCAAGAACAGATTTCAAAACAGAGAAACAAACAAAGTATTAAACCTTTTAAAATCAATAACTAGAAAACAATAAATAGAGATAAAATAAAATTAAATACCTAGAAGGATAGAAATAGATTATTTGAATATAAAAAAGAGGAGTTAACCACAAATTATTATTTTTTGTTTAGATTGAAAACTAAGGTTTACAAATTTTTATTATTTGCATATAATAATTTTTATATATATTATATTTTTAATTTATGAGTTAAGTTAGTAAATTATAAATATAATTAAGCCTAAGACCTGAACTTATTAAAAAAAAATATATATATAAAATAAATAAAGTTTAGTTTTAAAACCGAAAAAACCTTTCGATTTGATGGTTTTTAACCAAACTAAACCTAAACCAAAACTAAAAAAATGATAATCAAATAGATTATTAGGTTTAACCATGACCAAACTATATTACTTTATCGGTTACGGTTTTTGTGCCCACCCCTAGTATAATGTATGACTGAGTTTTAATTAAAAATAAATATGTATATTTATACATGTAAGTATGAGTTAGAAATAAGTAAATTGTAATATCAAGGTGTTGGTTAGTTTTTCTGATATTTTTTTCCAAACGTTATGTTTTTACACGATGCAGTTTCTTGTGTTTAATAACATTCATGAAAACCGTTTCTATCATTTTGTATATAATCAAAATTTCTTAATTTTAAGTGTTTTTTGATATATGGTTTAAAATTAAAATTATATTAAATATTAACAAAAATTGCAAAGAACTTTTAAAAAAATCAAAATATAATATTTCACTTTATCATGCAAATAAGTATAGTACATAGGATAATCTATTATTCATTTTCCTTTCCAATAAAAATTATAATAAATATTTGGGATAAAAATTTTGAAATCATATTTTATAATATTCTCCAATAGATTTTCGCTCATCTCTTTGTCTAATATTGAGGAATAAGCTTGATGAAGGAAATATTTTTTATGGTTCGCGTACACTTATGTTGTTCGGGAGCATTTTACAGGATGGAGCCGCGTCTTCTAGTTTTTTGCTCTGGGGGAAAGGTGGTGAGTTGTCCCAGGATGGAAGCCTGTTCTGGTCCTGCGAGCATCTTTAAGCAAAGGGGGTTAGTCGGGCCTTCAGGAGGACGGCATGAGGATTTCCCTCTTGAAGGTTCTCCGACTGCCAAGTCAATGGGTGTCCTACTGGGAACAAATACTCAAGGGGGCTAAGTCTACGGGTTAAGGATTAGATGTCTCGTCCGGGGATCAGGACATATGTCTATTTGGGGGTGTTTAAGGGTTCAAGTAAAGTAAGAGAGAGATAGAGGATGCAATAGATATTAAGGTAAGGCTCCGGGTAAGAATGGAACTTATCCTGCTTGGCACTATCTCCGGGGAGTGATGTCCCCTTCGACCATGTTGTATGGCGGTACGCGGTTTATGTGCTGGGGACCAGACTCGTGTTCTCTCTAGACCGAGCTCTAGAGAGATCTCTCCTTTGATCTCTACCTCTCCTTTTCTCTCTCGTGCCGTCCCCCACCTTTTTCCTCCTTTTCTCCTCTTTTTCCTCCTGGCATCCTCATCTCCTCTCCTTTTATACAACTTCCCCCTCTCTTGTCTCATCCATTCGGCGCGTTAGGGGAGCAGAGGAGTAGGTAGCGCATGCAAGTCTTGGGAAACTGGCCAACAGTGCTCGGTAATCATTTGCTAGGGAGCTGTTGGCCGAGCTAGCGGGCTTGTGTTAGTGTCTAGGGCAGTTCAACGTCCATGTGTCGTTTCCTCATGGACTGTGGCGAAAATGGGCCCGACACATGTACTCGTTATAAAACTTGACTTGCACGTGGGTTTATTATAAAATTTGCTTCTTAATATTTTTAGATGACTCCGTCAAATGAAGCACAAGAGTTTTACGAAAAAATAAATCTTTAGAGGTTAATTTTTATTTTTATTTTTACTTCTTGTTCATATTTATTTCATCTTATTATAATTTATTTTTTAATCCGGTTATTTTTCGTCTTATATATGATTTCAAATTTTAGATCTACAATGAGACTGTATATGAGTATGATATAAACATTTTATTTATTTAAAAATGATAAGAGACCAAATAAGATAATAATGGAAGCTACGTAAATTCCAAAAAAAACTATTTAAAAAGTGTTAAAGGTATATACAAATAATAATATATTATACTCCCAATATTGTTAATATAGAGTATTTACTATCCTATTAGATAATCTATTATTATTTTCTATATATATATATATATTGGTTGTAAGAATGTTGTAATTATATTTATATGTAAAAATTTGAATTTGTAATAATTATCATTTTCTGTTAATTTAAACTTATTAGTTTTTGTGTTAACCTTTAATTTATTTTTGTTTTAATTTCATAATTTAATCAATTTTAACTCAATCAATCAAAACATTTTTTTTTGGTTTAGGAAATTGGACATGTCACATTTCCATATCATCAAAAGGAAATTTAAGCATCTCTATAAATTTTCTTTTGTAAAATAGTAAATGGCATGTCACATTTCCAAATCAATAACTTTTTTAACAAATCAGAATTTTCACTAAATTGGCTTCTTATTTAATATATAGGATACATAACAGTAACTAGCATAAAAGCTATCAAACTTCTCATCTTTTGAATGTGCTATATTTTGTTAGAGCAAAAACAACACCAACGTGTAGTAGTATTTATATACTCTTTTTTTGCGAGAACACACATTTTCTTTATTTAGTAAATAACCTAACTATGAATTTGGTTAAGTTTAAACATAAGTACAACTAATTAAACACATAGTCGGATGAGTGTTTAGTTTTTATAAGTTTGATTGACCCCCAAAATTTAAACTAAATAAATAAATGTTTTACTAATTATATAGCTTACCATCAAAACCAAAAATCTAAGATATAACAAAATCGTAGAAATGTATTGAACAATGTGAAAGATACACATCAAAATGAGAAAGATAGTATAAAAAGGAAACTAAATATACAACTAATTCTTTCAAACTAATTCAAAATCCAGTATTATTCAATTGAAAACTTATCAAAGACACAAAAAACTAGGGTTATTAGGTTTTTTTTTGTTTTCTTTCATTTTGATAGAAATTAAATTTGCAAAGATTTGAGGGTATTTGACTACACATTTTTATTGATACACATTAATCTAAAAAATCTCATATATTAATGTCTTTATTGATGTTCTTCATATCTTTAATAACAATTATATTGATACACATTAAATTCATATTTATACATGAGATTTGTATCTTTTTGGGTTTTAATGTATGAAATTTCAATAATGAGTATAGAAAATAAATACATTAGTTAATTTCTATAATGTTTTAATAATGAGATTTCAATACTGGGTCTTGTATGAGATTTAAATATTGTTTTCATCTAGGGTTATTAGATTGTTTTTTCATTTTAATAGAAATTAAATTTGCAACGATCTCAGGGTATTTGACTACACCTTCTTATTGATATAGATTAATCTAACAAATCTCATACATTAATGTCTTAATTGACGTTCTTCATGTCTTTAATAACAATTAGGTGATTGGCCCCCACATATGTGTGGACATGAGAATTTTGATAAAAAAGTTACTTATTAATAATATATATCATTTACAATAAATAAGTAATTAGCAAATTCAGTGATATATTTGTAAAAGATTTAGTTTGTCAAAAAATGTTTTAAAAAGTTTGAAAAGTTGTATATAGCAAAAAACAAAATATACACAAAACTTCAAATATATTTTTTAAATGATTTCTCTTCATTATTCATCTTCTTTGTCTTTTACTTTTTATTCATATTTGTGATAACTCAAATTCGATCTAAAAACTGAACAAGAGTTTGTAGGTTTAAAGAGAGAATTTTTTATTGAAAATAGCCGGAGCTTGAGAATACACGGATGTTTGGGTCGTCGGAGTAAAGATGGCCGACCTAAAATAGTAATAAAAGTAGTTCGAGTGCTTAGAACAATAGAATAGCTAGTTTCCCCTAAGTCATGATTTTGGGATCCATTGAGAAGTCAAAGACTTCCCATATTTATAGCTGATCAGGTCGGTCTTCTGGAGATAGCTATCTGAATCTGAAATAGGAAAACTTCCTTTGCCGATAAGGAGAATCTTCCGTTTTTTTCTGAATTTAATCCTATAAATGGAAGATTTCTATTTATTCGGCCGACCTGAACTTTCATCGGGTTTCCAAAATGGGCCGACCAGAATTCATGTCGGGCTTTTAGAGATGATACGAATCTCATCTCTAACAGTAAGTCCCCCCCCCACCCCCCCCCCCCCCCCCCCTCCCCCCCCCCCCCCCCCCCCCCCCCCCCCAGTTCGGTAAGTGAGGATATGTTACTTGGCGAATTTTAAGAGAAGTAGCTCGGTATGAAATGAGGTCGGCCGCTGCAAAAGTTAGAATATAAAACATAATATTACTTTGAGTTCAGATCGGCATGATGACAGGGATCAGATGGTGAATTGGACGCGAGAAGCTCCCGCCTAAGGTTCCCGCCAAAAACAGTTTAGACTAGGCTAGGTCTGCGCATGCAAAATTAGGTTTGACACGTGTCAAACGCTAGGGGAGAAAAGCGAAGAGGCCGATTAAAATAAAATAAGAAGAAATGCAAACAGTCGCCGAAGTCATGATGACTCTCGATAACCATCCAGACTTATGTATAAGTAGGAGGGGTTCAACTCATATATCTTCACTTCTGCATTTTAGCGGAACTCTGTCAAAAAGGTTTGCTCTCTTCTCTCTCTTCTTTGTTCTTTAATTTTTAGATTTTTCGATCAAACCTCCGCCGCATTTCGTTTGATATCCGGCGCGAGATTTCTCCGATCTAACTGAAGCAGTCGTCGAGTCCGACCAGCCATGAGTAAGAGTTTGAAGATTGGGGAAGGCCAACCAGAGTCGAAGAAGAGCAGGTCGGATCAACAAAAAGCAGATGAGATAGGCATCTCTTTAAGCGAGTTTCGTCAGTTGTCGAAAGACGACCAGGCCGTGAGGGGCCGACCAAAAGGGAAGAAGCTCGTTGCCAAGGATTCTTGTTCAGATTGGTCTTCGGATGTGAGCGACCTCTCCGCACTTGATCGGGAATTCCAGGAGCGCGCAAGGGCAAAAAACCAGCAGGAAGCGGCAGATCGATTTCATGCCGATCAGGTCAGACATATTTACCGATCTGAGGAAACATCTTCCAGGGTAGAATTTGAGATCCCCGAACTGCGGGACGAGGCCGACGATAGAGGTGGGGCGAACGAGATGGATATCTCGGAGGAGTTAAATGCGATCATTGTGGAGGAGGAAGTCAATCAGTTTGGCATCATCGATATGAACCCCCCACTAAAGAGAGTCAAGAGACGAAAAGGGGAGAAAGTGGTCAAGCCGACCTGCGATATAGCCCTGGGAGTGATGCCGACCAAGTCGACTATGGAGTCCTTGGTCACGCTGAAGGAAGAATG
Organism: Thlaspi arvense; assembly: GCA_911865555.2. Taxonomy (NCBI): domain Eukaryota; kingdom Viridiplantae; phylum Streptophyta; class Magnoliopsida; order Brassicales; family Brassicaceae; genus Thlaspi; species Thlaspi arvense. The sequence goes on from OU466857.2 coordinate 53,175,805, forward strand.
CGACATCGGTCCCGAAGTTATTTTCATGGTTCCGAGCCCTTCTGAACGGCCATGGGATACTCCTAGTGGATGGTTGTGTCTCTACGAGTGCTTTTGAACCACATGACCAGGTACTTTTGTATAACTCATGTTTACAATTATTTCCTGGAAAATTGCGTTCTCGTTGGTCAGGACCTTTCACAGTCAAGCAAGTCAGACCATATGGTGCAGTTGTTCTATCAACTCCAGAGGACAGGGAGTTTGTTGTCAATGGGCAAAGGGTGAAACATTACTGGGCGAAAGCCACGATTTCCGAAGGACAGATTGTACCTTTGGGAGATGCACCCACATCCTGATCCTGAGGACAGTCAAGCTAATGACGTTAAACGAGCGCTGGGTGGGAGGCAATCCACTGGTAAGTATACATACTTAGTCTAATTTTTAATTTTTACTGACTTATTTTCGTGTTACAGAGTCAAAAAAAAAACTTGGCGAGTCAATATCAACCACGGTCGACACCATGGTCGACACGGGCTGGTGTCGATCGACACCATCATTAATCAGGTACACCGTCCTTAAACCCCCGAACTCATCTTCTTCCTTCTCACTTTTCTGAAAACCCGAAAACACAAAATTTCTCCACAAATCGCAACTTCATTGTTTGTTAACGGATTTGAGTGATTCAAAAGCCTAACTTGGGCGAAATTCAGTGCGCTTTCTAAATATCCAACTAATTAATCCGATCTGCAAGATGGCTCCACGGAACAAGCGATCACGTACTGAGACTGGAGAATCCTCCAAGCACCTGCTATACCCTCTCTTCCACCATGGCCTCTGAGAGAAATGTTAAGGATCCCGATGAAGAGGGTTTGGGAGGATACTCCGGCGAAGGAGGTAGCGAAACGCGACTGCATTTTTCGAAACATCAGTGAGCAGTGGGACGATTATGACACATTGTTCTACAATGCCTGGCTCAAGATGGACATCGTGCCTACACGGTTTGCGGATGAGGATGCACTTCGCCGCCTCGGGCTCAAGGAGGAGGCGTTGCGGGTGCTGTAGAAGATTGACTTGGGCACCATTGCGACCAAGCAGTACGACCTGTACCCGGATCTAGTGCGCCAGTTCATTGCCACAGTGAGGGTGTATTACACCAATGAGATCGTGAAGAGGGCAGATGAGGGTACTCTCACATTCCTCATCAGAGGCATCCGGTACAGGATCAACTTCACTGCACTTTGTCTCATCTTCGGGTTCGATTCAGCCCGCACTGGCATCTCTCTTCCGACGCCATTTCCTGACCTGCAGAGTTTCTGGTCCCATTTTGGGAATGGGATGTATGACTCCAAGGGGTCCACTCAGACAGATGTGCGCCATCCGTTGCTGCGATACCTTGTCCGCCTCTTCTCCACTACTCTCATGTGCAAGTCTGAGCCCGGGAAGATGTGAGTTTCTGAGGTGACTCTCCTGTACTATGGCATTGAGGATGTGTTGACAGAGGAGTATCCGGTTGACAGTGATGTCAACATGGGCACCATCTTTGCCCATCACTTGGCTTCGCTGAAGACCAAGGCGTTCACCGGAGCTCGGGGCAAGCCCGAGGGTATTGGTAGTCTCCTCACTCCCATTTTCCGCTACTGCAACATCGATACTTCGACTTGCAGAGTTGTGACTAAGCGCCACCTTCTAGACCTTGACTACTTGAGGATGACACATTGGATTGCAGGAGATGAGCCGCTATGGAGTTTTGTCAGCCACACTGGTTAGCGATATCTGATTCCGCTACCACAGCCTGCTCTCACTACACTTCAGACAGACTCCCTCAGCTTCCAGCCTGATGCTACTTTGCTACGATCTGCGCCGACTACTAGGCGCAGAGGAGGATCTTCCCGAGCTGCTGCTTCTGCTACTGAGGATGCACCTGTTGAGGGCCTTGCTGGAGGTCCATCTTGTCGAGCGAGAGCACCACACACTTACACGCTGCCTGAGCCGATTGGTCGACATGAGCTCCCACCGATTCCTGACATTCCGATGGAGCAGACCACTTTTCAGCGTTTCATGGTGCAGAATGTTCAGGCGCTATGGAACGCCATCTCAGTGTTGTCCAACTGCGGTTGTGTTCACCCCCACTCACCTGATCGTGATGAGGATGAGGATTAGTTCCTCTATCTATCCTGGTTACTTTTTCTTTTCTCTTTGTTTTTTTTTCATTTTCTCTTGAGTCAGCTTTTATGTCTTTGTTTTGAGTCAGTTTGTCAGCTTTGATTATGTTTTGAAACTTGTTTGAACTGATGAGATTATGGATTATATTATTGATTTTAATTGTTTGCTTGAGTGTTCCTAACATTGTTGACTTGGGAGAACTTCATCTAACAATCTAACTTGCAATAAATACACATGTTTGGATCATCCCATTCTGTTTACGGACAGGGTATCGATCGACACCACCATGTGGTGTCGATCGACACCACGCGCAAGCACTGGTACCATTTTCTCATCTCTGTACAAACCGTTTCATTGCTTATTTTTACCAACTCCAGGTTTGATAACACTGAGGACAGTGTTGTTTAAGTCTGGGGGAGGTCGTTGCTGACATTGTGTACATTGTTTTTGATTTATAGAGTCTCAAAGTTGAGTCAAAACCTATTTTATTGAGTCAAAATTATTGACATTGTCAGTTTTTCTTGGAACCAACCATAAAACATTGATGCTTATAAGAACCATTGCCACAGTTGTTGATTACAAGTCTTACTAAGTTGAAAGTCATAGGTAGATCAGTCTAGCAATGAAGGTTTAGGTTTTTAGAGAATCTTGAAAATCTGCTGTTAGCTCCACTTTAATGAACTTAAAACTTCTTGTCTTGGTGCTTGATTCTCTTTGATCTTGATTCTCTCTTCTAACACTGACAAGTATGTTAAGACACAGCCTCTCTTTGATCTTCCTTGATATAGCTTTAAAAGTTTGAGTCAAAAGAATGGTACATTCATGACCCTGTCTCCTCACAAGGAACAACAGTATTGAACACACTCAAGAACCTGTCTCCTCACAAGGAACACAAGTATTGAGTAGCACCATATCTTAGGCTGTAAAAGAATGAGAAAGAACTTAAAATAAAGAAAAAATCAGAAAGAAAAGATCAAGGGAGGAGAAAATAGGAGAGCTGTGTTGAGATTGCTTTGTTCAGTTGTTTAGGAAGGGAAAAGAATCTATAAGTGATTGAGATGATAAAACCTTGATGAGACATCACTTAGATAGAAATAAGGAGTTTAGCAGTAGAGATTTTGGATTTCTTGAAGGAGCTTGAATTGGATTTGAAAGATTTGCTAAGCCTGTGATGATTAGACTGAAATTTGATCTTGTGTTGACTCTGTGGTATGTGGGTTCAAAAGTGTTAATCAATGTGGTGTTCCTGATGTCTGGCTGACTTTTTCTGTGTTTTCAAACCTCGACCCTATGCTTTGTCTGATGTTTATAGAGTTTTTTTGGTATTTTTCGAGTCCTATAGAGTCTTTGCAGGTCTAGGTACGTTTGGAGCATAATTGTGGGTTTTGAAGCCTTTTGGAGCTATGTTGAAGCTGATGCTGAAAAGACCAAGTCGGAGAGCATTATGAAGTCAGAGAGCATTATGAAGCTGATGTTGAAGCTGAAGCTGATGCTGAAAAGACCCACCACTTGGTGTTGATCGACACCCACCACTTGATATCGATCGGCACTGGTCGTTGTCGCGAGGAGAGTCCTAAAAACTCTTTTGAAGAACTGCAACTTGGCCCAGAAGTTTTCCCACTATTTGCACTTTCGCCCCAGTTCGTGTTTACACTTGTATTTAGGTTTTCTAAGCCATTCTTAGGCTATCAACTTGTTTTCATTGAGACTAAGAGAGAGATTAGATTGAGAGCTTTTGGGGAGACAAATCCATACTCTGTAGAGAAGAATTTTGAACCCCTTCATCTTTTACCCTATTTCTTAATGCAATTTTCTTCAGTCATGATTTGTGTTTCACTTGCTATGTCTGAGTAAAGTTAGGTTTTGGGTTATTCAAAGGTTGATAATGAATTGTTAGAACTACAAAACTGAATGAATAAATCATTTGGTTCTTCATCTAGATTGCTTTAACACTGGTTTTAAGATTGATCACCTAGAAATCAGATCTTAGGTTGTTTAATAGATTTGGAAACATTGTTAATCACCAGAACTATATTAGATGAGCAAAATAACTGATTGCAAAGAAATTTGGATTAGTGATTTTGTGAACATATCGAACCTGAACTATTATGCTTGCTTAGGTTGTTAGAATTTGCAAAGGAATTTGGAATTCTAGAATCTGATCATAGTTAATCTCTGCGATGGAAGTCGATTGGTTTTACATTCGTGTTTTCGAGTTCTAGAACGGTTTTAAATAAATATTCCTTTCAGTCTGTAGTCTGCGATTTATGTCAACCTGCGAATTTCCCATTGCCTAGCGCCTTGTCTCTATTGATTTTAAGAACTCATAATCCACTCCCAATCTTGTTACTTCAATTCTATTGTTTAGTTTTATTTATTATTGACTGCTTAGCTTCATTTGAATCTAAAATATGTTGAGTGATAGTATTAAGTCCTTGTGGATTCGATCCCTAAGTACTACAATGATCTCTTAATTTGAGAGAGTAGTTCTAATAGTTAATTTGAGCATATCAATCATCGCCAACTCTTTGATGAGTTGTAAATTCTCATTACTTAAGACCATATTCTTATTATACATAGCATTGTATTCTCGAGTGATATCAAAACCCTCCTCGTCATCAGTTTCAGAATCGAGTTCCTCTAAGCGTTACCATTCACATTTTCTTGAGATGTGAAGGCAACAAAGTTAAGCATAAGCTCCTGGTTTGATCCATCACTCTCTTCCGAATCACTATCACTGAAGACAACCAATGATTTTTCTTTGTTTCTTGAACTACTGGGACACTTGGCTTTTATATGATTCCACGCATTTTAGCTTGGTTAGTGGACATTCGCTACTGAAGTGTCCAAACCCTTCACACTCGTGACATTGAAGATCTTTCTTCCTTCCTGACCGTCTACCATCGTACTTATGTCCCTTATCTGAGTCAAACCTTCGATCCTTTCTGAACATTTTGTTTTGACCCTTCTCAACTCGTTTCAGCATCTTGTTAAAATTTTGGGCCATGAGACTTAAGTTCTCTTCAATTTGTTGCACTCTGGTATCATCCTTTTCAGGCGTGAAGCTATTCCCTTTTGACGGTATGGTTCCTCAATAGCCACTTCCACATAATTTATCAAATTTCATATCATCAGTATTTATGGAATACTTCAGAACTGCCTTATGAGCTGCATACTTGGGAGGAAGACATCGCAATAGCTTCTTCACTAACTTCTTCTCTTTATATTTCTTCTCTAGCACTGATGCCTCATTAGCAATTGTGCTGATCATACCAGTGAAGCTTGCTATAGACTCATCTTTGGACATTCTGAGGTTTTCAAATTGAGATGCCAGATGATCGATTCGAGTTCTTCTGACACCTGTATCTCCTTCAAAGTGATTGACAAGGGTATCCCAAGCTTCTTTGACTGACTCACATCCTTGTATAATCTTGAACTGATCCAGATCAACGGCTGCAAAGATGGTTGACATGGCTTTAGAGTTGATTTTGATGCGTTCTTGTCAGATTTTGTCCAACGATCCTTTGGTTTGAGTTTCACTATGGTCTTTGAGGGTACTGTATTATCCTCAGACTTTTCCTCCACCAGTATGGTTGGAGCTTCCCATCCTTCCACCACAGTTGTCCAAGCATCTTCATCTATTCCGTGGATGATGTGACGCATCCTTGCTTTCGAGTGTCCAAAGTTTCCAGCATCATGCATGACAGGTTTCCGAACCTCAATGAGCTTCTTCACAGTTTCCATGGTTACCACATAATCTTAACCTATAAAGTAGATCTGCTGATCTACGAGGTGACCCGCTCTGATACCAAATGTAGAACCAGGAATACTCGAACGATAAAGCTTTTGCAGTTATTGAACAAATTGACTCAACAAAAACACTTTATTAGAAATCACTTAAACAATCCAACAAGACTTGTTTAATCAGTTTTATACAACTTTACACCACCTCTAAAGATGTGTAACTTGTTACTGACCAATTTCTAAAACTACCCACACAGCTACAACTGTGTTTGCTCAAAGGAGCTTCTAAACTCTTCTTCCAAATCAAGAGTGCTCTAACCCTCTGTTCTGCTAACCCTAGCGTCATCACCAGAGTAACATATACATACTCCCTTAGCCATCCCGCACTTGCCATGTCTTCTGTGCATCACATATTTACACGGAGTCAAATATGCCAACTCCAATATTATCCTTGATTCCCACGTATTCCTTTGTTGCAGCACTCCTGTCTTCGCGCCTTATGTGTTAAACATACTTTCCAGATGTTTCACGATTCTCCATCTTACAAAGTATAACGCTCTGATCGCCCCTACCAGTGAGCACATCCACGTCCTCTCTCGAGTATGTGGGCTCCAATTCTGTCTGACGTCCGGTGCGTTATTTTTTCTGAGGCCCGACCGACTTATTTATTGATCATGTAATCACCATGTGATCTTTTGATGGAGCGGAAGCTACTACGGATATAACTATATCTGTTGATTCTAAGAATATCCAGAAACTAGAGTTTGTGAATTCTCTTCACAGTGTTTATCAAAACCTCTTTTAGGAAAATCCCTTTTAAATATCTTAAATATTCACATCGGTTTAATGTCTTCGTATTAATAGTACATGATTTTTGCACAAACCGGATTTTGTACGAAATTTGCACAAACCGAATCCGCACCAATTTTGCACAAACCGAATCCGCACCGATTTTGCACAAACCAAACTCATCACAGATCTGTTTCTCTTACCTTGAAGATCTTCGATTCTGCTCGAACTTCGCACGGATCTGAACCTGCACGTTTTTTGCACGAATCTGATCATGCACGAGTTTCGCACCAACCGAATTTTGCACGAAACTTATTCCAATCTGACTATGCATGAATTTTGTACGCATCAGATTCTCAAAGGAAACTTCTTTGAAGATAAAGTCCATAACACGAACATCATCTTCATAGACGTCATAGATCGGATCACCATAGACTTCTCTATAAATCTCTTGGTTCTCTTCTCTCTCGACAAAAGGACTTTCGCCCTCGAAAGTGTAGATACAACTACTCACCATGATCCAGTATCGTTCTTCGATTAAGAAATCAAAGAGACGCTGCTCTGATACCAACTGATGGAGCGGAAGCTACTACGGATAGAACTAGATCCGTTGATTTTGAGAATACCCGGAAACTAGGGTTTGTGAATATTCTTCACAGTGGTTTATCAAAACCTCTTTTAGGAAATCTCCCTTTTATTAATTCATCAACGTCTGAATACAATATGAGGCCTAAACAACTTATTTATAATAGATCATAAAAACTCTAGAGTATTCTAGATAGCTCTAAATTATAAATGATAATTATCTAAATACACAAATAAGTAAATAATAAAGATATTTAAGATATTTAAAAATATTCTAAATATCACGCTGCATCAGGTCTCGCCGGCCAATAAAGATTCGTCCTCGAATCTTCATTCGGGTTTTCCACTTCGGTTTAATGTCATCTTGTTGATAGTACACGATTTTTGCACAAACCGGATTTTGTACGAAATTTGCACAAACCGAATCCGCACCGATTTTGCACGAACCGAACTCATCACAGATCTGCTTCTTTTGGGACCTTGAAGATCTTCGATTCTGCTCGAACTTTCCACGGATCTGAATCTGCACGTTTTTCGCACGAATCTGATCATGCACGAGTTTCGCACCTACTGAATTTTGCACGAAACTTATTCCAATCTGACTGTGCACAGATTTTGCACGCATCAGATTCTCAAAAGAACCTTTTTTGAAGATAAAATCCATAACATGAACATCATCTTCGTAGACGTCATAGATCGGATCACTATAAATTTCTCTATAAATCTCTTGGCTCTCTTCTCTCTCGACAAAAGGACCTTCGTCTTCGAAAGTGTAGATGCAACTACTCACCATGATCCAGAATCGTTCTTCGATTAAGAAATCAAAGAGACGCAGCTCTGATACCAACTGATGGAGCGGAAGCTACTAAAGATAGAACTAGATCCGTTGATTCTAAGAATACTCGGAAACTAGGGTTTGTGAATACTCTTCACAGTGGTTTATCAAAACCTCTTTTAGGAGAATCCCTTTTTATTAATTCGTCAAAGTCTGAATACAATACGAGGCCTTAACGGTTTATTTATAATAGATCATTAAAAATCTAGAATATTCTAGATAGCTCTAAATAATAAATAATAATTATCTAAATACACAAATAAGTAAATAATAAAGATATTTAAGATATTTAAAAATATTCCAAATATCACGCTGCATCACCTTTCTCCGTGTTTTGGCCTCACTCACATGGTTCCGCAAAATACTTCCCGGAAGGTCACCAATTCTAGTCCTACTCAAGCTCAAGCACGCTTAACTCTGGAGTTCTCTCAAGATAAATGACCAAAAAAGGTAAGTGCACTTTGATGACATAGGTAGCCAAATCAATTCATTTAAACTTATTCAAATGGGCCGGGCTTGGGTCGTTACAATTCTCCCCCACTTAACGGGAATTCGTCTCCGAATTCTGATCCAGACGGTGTGACCCACTAACCCCCAAACCCTAAGATAGTCTCCAAGGACATAACCATTTTGACTTCTCAGGCTTTGATACCACTTGTAACGCCCCAACCGCCCCTATCGGTGAGCACATCCACGCCATCTCTTGGGACTGTGGGCCTCACTCATGTCCGATGACCGGTGCACTATTTTTCTCGGATGCTCGACCGACTTATTTACTGATCCTGAATCACTATATGATATTTCCCCGTGTTTTGGCCTCACTCACACGGTTTCGTAGAGTACTTCCCGAAAGGTCACCCATCATAGTCCTACTCTAGCTTAAGCACGCTTAACTCTGTAGTTCTCTCGGGATAAGTGACCGAAAAAGGTAAGTGCACTTTGATGACATAGGTAGCTAAATCAATTCATTTAAACTTATTCAAATAAGCCAGGCCCGGGTCGTTACAATTCTCTCCCACTTAACTGGAATTCATCTCCAAATTCTGATCCGGACGGTGTGACCCCTAACCCCCAAACCCTAAGAGAGACTCCTGGGACAGAACCATTTTACTTTCCATCCGCTGATACCATTTGTAACTCCCCGACTGCCCCTACCGGTGAGCACACCCACGTCCTCTCTTGGGCCAGTGGGCCCCACTCCTGTTCGAGTGCCGGTGCGTTATTTTCCTCGGAGTCCTGATCGACTTATTTATTGACCATGTAATCACCATGTAACCTTTTTCCGTATTTCGGTCTCAATCACACGGTTCCGCAGAGTACTTCCCGGAAGTTCACCAATCATATTCTTACTCCAGCTTAACCATGCTTAACTCTGGAGTTCTCTCGGGATAAATGACCGGAAAAAGTAAGTGCACGTTGATGACATAGGTAGCCAAATCAATTCATTTAAACTTATTCAAATGGGCTGGGCCCGGGTCGTTACAATTTCCCCCCACTTAACCGGATATCGTCCCCGAATTCTGATCTGGACGGTGTGACCCCCTAACCCCCAAACCCTAAGACAGTTTCCTAGGACAAAACCAGTTTGACTTCTCAGGCTCTAATACCACTTGAAACTCCCCAACTGCCCCTACAGGTGAGCGGGAAAAGAGCCAATTTCAATCCAAACTATCTCTATCATGCTCTTTCCTATTTGAACTTATACACAGTGCATTTTCCTATCAGAACGCCATATAAAATTCATATTACCTGCCCCAACTATCTGTATCGTGCCAAAATTAATATTGACCATATTCCCGTTAGTTGACCGCTAACACCTGCTGACTCGGATGGACGGAGATGCCAGCATGACAACAAAGTTTGGCGGGAAAAGAGCCAATTTCAACCCAAACTAAACATGTCGTGCTCTTTCCTACCTGAACTTATACACTGTGCGTTTTCCTACTCGAACCCCATATAAAATTCAAATTACCTACCCCAACTTTCTATTTCGTGTCCAAATCCATATTGGCCATAACAGCGTTAGCCAAACACTAACTCCGGCTAAGTCATGTGACACATAAGAAATAAGCAACGACGTTTGATCGATTAATGGTAGTTGTAAGATTCTCATGTTCAAGACTAAGTGTTTGTAAGATTTCTATGTTATTTCTATGTTTCAAATATTATGTATGTTTTTGACTAATGTGATAAAATTCTGGTTTTTCATTATTGCAAATGTCGTTGTTTACGTGTCACGGTATTCAGTACCATAATTCTATGTTTTTGTTTTTTTCTGAAGTATCTAATGGATTATAATAGTAATGTGGCTAGTTTGATATTTTTTTAGGTAAACACGTTGATGAAGCTTCTCTCGTTATTTGGATCCTCAACATAAAGTATATTTCCGTAAAAACAAATAGAAAACCGCGTTGAGCATTAATTATATTAGGATTTGAACATAAGATTTTTCGTTTATTCATTAAAGTATAAAAAAAATTGTTAGATCTTCTTTAAAATCTCTAAGTTGTATTTAGACGATTTTTGCTTTGCTTGAGTTGTTCAAAACCCTTAGTTGATTTCATTTGAGTAGGGTCGGTTTCTTTTGATATCTTTGGTACCATGCCCCGTTTGCTAAGTATTGCAAGGTTCATACTACCGAGAGCATGATGACTGATAGAGAAATTGTTCCCCAAGAGGTAATAGCGCAAATGCTGACGGCCACAAAGGATTCAAATTTAAATATCAAGAACAGATTTCAAAACAGAGAAACAAACAAAGTATTAAACCTTTTAAAATTAATAACTAGAAAACAATAAATATAGATAAAATTAAATTCAATACTTAGAAGGTTATAAATAGATTATTTGAATATAAAGAAAGAGGAGTTAACCACAAATTTGTTTTTTTTTGTTTAGATTGAAAACTAAGGTTTACAACTTTATATTATTTATATATATAGTTATTATATATATTATATTTTAAATTTATGAGTTAATTTAGTAAATTATAAATATAATTAAGCCTAATAATAAAATATGGGCCTATACTTATTCAAAAAAATAAAAAAATATAAATTAAATAAAGTTTAGTTTTAAAACCGAAAAAACCTTTCGGTTTGATGGTTTTTAACCAAATTAAGCCTAAACCAAAACTATAAAAATGATAACCAAATAGATTATTTGATTTAACTTTAACCAAATTATATCACTTTTTCGGTTCAGTATGGTTTAGCTTTATCGGTTACGGTTTTGTGCCCACCCCTAGTATAATGTATGACTGAGTTTTAATAAGAAATAAATATGTGTATTTATAGATGTAAGTATGAGTTAGAAATATGTAAATTATAATATTTAGGTGTTGGTTAGTTTTTCTGATATTTTTCCAAACGTTATGTTTTTACACGATGCAGTTTCTAGTGTTTAATATCATTCATGAAAACCGTTTATATCATTTTGTATATAATCAACATTTCTTATTTTTAAGTGTTTTGTGATATATGGTTTCAAATTAAAATTATATTAAATATTAACAAAAACTTCAAAGAACGTTTAAAAAAATCAAAATATAATATTTCAATTTATCATGCAAATAAATATAGTACATAGGATAATCTATTATTCATTTTCCTTTCCAATAAAAATTATAATAAATATTTGTGATAAAAAATTTGAAATCATATTTTATAAAATTCTCCAATAGATTTTCGCTCATCTCTTATGTTGTTCGGGAGCATTTTACAGGTTGGAGCCGCGTCTTCTAGTTTTTTTGCTCTAGGGGAAAGGTGGCGAGTCGTCCCAGGATGGAAGCCTGTTCTGGTCCTGCGAGCATCTTTAAGCAAAGGGGGTTAGTCGGGCTTTCAGGAGGACGGTATGGGGATTTCCCTCCTGAAGGTTCTCTGACGGCCAAGTCAGTGGGTGTCCTACCGAGAACAAATACTCAGGAGGGCTAACTCTACGGGTTAAGGATTAGATGTCTCGTCTGGGGATTAGGACATCTGTCTATTTGGGGGTGTTTAAGGGTTCAAGTAAAGTAAGAAAGAGATAGAGGATGCAATAGATATTAAGGTAAGGCTCCGGGTAAGAATGGAACTTATCCTGCTTGGCACTATCTCCGGGGAGTGATGTCCCCTTCGACCATGTTGTATGGCGGTACGCGGTTTATGTGCTGGGGACCAGACTCGTGTTCTCTCTAGACCGAGCTCTAGAGAGATCTCTCCTTTGATCTCTACCTCTCCTTTTCTCTCTCGTGCCGTCCCCCACCTTTTTCCTCCTTTTCTCCTCTTTTTCCTCCTGGCATCCTCATCTCCTCTCCTTTTATACAACTTCCCCCTCTCTTGTCTCATCCATTCGGCGCGTTAGGGGAGCAGAGGAGTAGGTAGCGCATGCATGTCTTGGGAAGCTGGCCAACAGTGCTCGGTAATCATTTGCTAGGGAGTTTTTGGCCGAGCTAGTGGGCTTTTGTCAGTGTCTAGGGCAGTTCAACGCCCACGTGTCGTTTTCCCATGGACAGTGGCGAAAATGGGCCAAACACATGTACTCATTATAAATTTTGACTCGGACGTGGGTTTATTATAAAATTTGCTTCTTAATATTTTTAGATGACTCTATAAATCAAGCACGAGAGTTTTACGAAAAAATAAATCTGTAGAGATTAATTTTTATTTTTACTTTTACTTTTTGAATCCGGTTATTTTTCGTCTTGTATATGATTTCAAATTTTTGATTAAAAGCGAGACTGTATATGAGTATGATATAAATCTTTTATTTATTTAAAAATGATAAGAGATCAAATAAGATAGTAATGGAAGCTACATAAATTCCAAAAGAAACTATTTGAAAAGTGTCAAAATTATATAGAAATAATAATATATTATACTCCCAACATTATTAATATAGAGTATTCACTATCCTATTAGATAACTATTATTATTTTTCTATATATATATATATATTGGTTATAAGAATGTTGTAATCATATTTATATGTACAAAATTTGAATTCATAATAATTATCATTTTCTGTTAATTTAAACTTATTAGTTTTTGTGTTACTCTTTAATTTATTTTTGTTTTAATTTCATAATTTAGTTAATTTTAATTCAATCAATCAAAACATTTCGTTTAGTTTAGAAAATTTGACATGGTACATTTCCATATCATCAAAAGGAAATTTAAGCAATTCTATAAACTTTTTTTTGTAAAATAGTAAATTTCATGTCACATTTCCATATCAATAACTTTTTTGACAAATCAGAATTTTCACTAAAGTGACTTCTTATTTAATATATAGGATACATAACAGTAACTAGCATAAAAGCTATCAAGCTACTCATCTTTTGAATGTGCTATATTTTGTTAGAGCAAAAACAACATCAACGTGTAGTAGTATTTATATACTCTTTTTTTTTGTGAGAACACACATTTTCTTTATTTAGTAAATAACCTATCTTGAATTTGGTTAAGTTTAAACATAAGTAGAACTAATTAAACACGTAGTCGGATGAGTGTTTAGTTTTTATAAGTTTAATTGACCCCCAAAATTTAAACTAAATAAATTAACGTTTTACTATTTATATAGCTTACCATCAAAACCAAAAATCTAAGATATAACAAACTCGTAGATATGTATTGAACAATGTGAAAGATACACATCAAAATGAGAAAGATAGTATAAAAAGGAAAATAAATATACAACTAATTCTTTCAAACAAATTCAAAATCCAGCATTATTCAATTGAAAACTTATCAAAGACACACAAAAAATCTAGGGTTATTAGATTTTTTTTTTGTTTTCTTTCATTTTAATAGAAATTAAATTTGCAAAGATTTGAGGGTATTTGACTACACAATTTTATTGATACACATTAATCTAACAAATTTTATATATTAATGTCTTTATTGATGTTTTGCATATCTTTAATAACAATTATATTGATACACATTAAATTAATCTTTATACATGATATTTGTATCTCTTTGGGTTTTAATGTATGAGATTTCAATAATGAGTATGGGGTTTATCTTGTATGAGTATAGAAGATAAATACATTAGTTAATTTCAATAATGTTTTAATAATGAGATTTCAATAATGTTTTCATATAATTTTGTTTTTTTTTATTTTAATAAAAATTAAATTTGCAAAGATCTCAGGATATTTGACTACACCTTCTTATTGATATATATTAATCTAACAAATCTCATACATTAATGTCTTTATTGATGTTCTTCATGTCTTTAATAACAACTAGGTGGTTGGCCCCCACATATGTGTGGACATGAGAATTTTGATTAAAAAGTTACTTAATAATAATATATATCATTTACAATAAATATGTAATTAGCAAATTCAGTAATATATTTCTAAAAGATTTAGTTTGTCAAAAAATGTTTTAAAAAGTTTGAGAAATTGTATATAGCAAAAAACAAAATATACACAAAACTTAAAATATATATTTTTTAAATGATTCTTCTTCATTCTTCATCTTCTTTGTCTTTTACTTTTTATTCATATTTGTTATAACTCTAATTAGTAAATATTGAACAAGAGTTTGTGGGTTTAAAGAGAGATCTTTTTATTGAAAATAGTCAGAGCTTGAGAATACATAGATGTTTAGGTCGTCGGAGTAAAGACGACCGACCTAAAATAGTAATGAAAGTAGTTCGAGTGCTTAGAACAATATAATAGCTTGTTTGCCCTAAGTCTCGAGAGATGATTTTTGGATCTATTGAAAAGTCGAAGGCTTCCTATATTTATAGCCGATCAGGTCGGTCTTCTGGATATAGCTATCTGAATCTGATTTAGGAAAACTTCCTTTGTCAATTAGGCCAATCTTTCGTCTTTTCCGAATTTAATCCGATAAATGGAAGATTTCCATTTATTCGGCCGACCTGAACTTTTATCGGGTTTCCAAATTGGGCCGACCAGAATTTATGTCGGGCTTTTAGAGATGGTACGAATCTCATCTGTAACAGTAAGTCCGTCCACCCACCCCCCCCCCCCCCCCCCCCCCCCCCCCCCCCCCCCGGTTCGACAAGTGAGGATACATTACTTGGTGAATTTTAAGAGAAGTAGCTCGGTATGAAATGAGGTCGGCCGCTGCAAAAGTTAGAATATAAAACATAATTTTACCTTGAGTTCAGATCGGCATGATGACGGGATCAGATGGTGAACTGGGCACGAGAAGCTCCCGCCTAAGGATCCCACCAAAAGCAGTTTAGACTAGGCAAGGTCTGCGAATGCAAAACTAGGTTTGACACATGTGAAACGCTAAGGGAGGAAAGCGAAGAGGCCGATTACAATAAAATGAGAAGAAATGCGAATAGTCGCCGAAGTCATGATGACTTTCGATAACCGTCCAAACTTCTGTATAAGTAGGAGGGGTTCGACTCATAAATCTTCATTTCTGCATTTTAGCGAAACTATGTCAAAAAGGTTTGCTCTCTTCTCTCTCTTCTTTTTTCTTTAATTTTTCAATTTTCCGATCAAACCTCCGCCGTATTTCGTTTGATATCCGCCGTGAGATTTCTCCGATCTAACCGAAGAAGCCATTGAGTTCGATTAACCATGAGCAAGAGTTTGAAGATTGGGGAAGGCCGACCAGAGTCAAAGAAGAGCAGGTCGGATCAACAGAAAGCAGATGAGATCGGCATCTCTTTAAGCGAGTTTCATCAGTTGTCGAAGGACGACCAGGCCGTGAGGGGCCGACCAAAAGGGATGAAGGTCGTTGCCAATGATTGTGGTTCAGATTGGTATTCGGATGCGAGCGACCTCTCCGCACTGGATTGGAAATTCCAGGAGTGCGTAAGGGCAACAAACAAGCAGGCAGCGGCGGATCGATTTTATGCCGATCAGGTCGGACATATCTACCGATCTGGGGAAACGTCTTCCAGGGTTGAATTTGAGATCCCCGAACTGCAGGATGACGCCGACGAGAGAGGTGGGGCGAACGAGATGGATATCTCGGAGGAGTTATACGCGATCATCGTGGAGGAGAAAGTCAATCAGTTTGGCTTCATCGATATGAACCCCCCACTGAATAGAGTCACGAGACGAAAAAGGGAGAAAGTGGTCAAGCCGACCTGCGATAACGCGATGGGAGTGATGCCGACCAAGTCGACTATGGAGTCCTTGGTCACGTTGAAGGAAGAATGCGACATCGATCCCTAAGTTATTTTCATGGTTCTGAGCCCTTCTGAACGGCCATGGGATGCTCCTAGTGGATGGTTGTTTCTCTATGAGTGCTTCTTCAAAGACTTTCATATGTGGTTCCCCCCTCCCAAGGCTGCTACTAGAGTTTTCCGGTCGTAAAGAGATGCCGATCTGCCAGTTCACCCACGCGACGATTCATCTCATCGTTAGCATGTTGGTGATGTCGATCAAGCACTACATCCCCTTAACCCTGGCAGCGTTTGATGCGATGACGAACACCAAGAGAACTAAAGCGAAGTTGAGAACCGTGGTCCGTACTACAGGAATATGAAGACACGTTTTAACATCGTGACTGGTGGTCAAAAATTAAATGTGGCGGACTGGAGAGACCAATATTTCTTCATGCTGATCAACGAATTCTCCGTCATTGATTGAGATATACCAATTCGAACAAAATAGGCGGAGGTCATGGGTAGAAAAATGCTCCACCTGAAAAGTTAGTTAAAAGTTTGTGTATGTCTGATTTGCTGATCTGTTTTGTTTGTTTTGCAGGTAACTTGCCTCTTCCAATAGTAGACGACCCAGTTGATATCTACAACATTTTGGAGAGGTCTTCAGCGATCAACGCGATCACGTGGCCTGAGATTACAGAAGAGAAGATCACACACACAAGAGGTTAGTTTAGTTTTTTTTTTCTTTTTTAGTCGGCGACTATCTTTTCCGGGTAGGCTAATCTTCTTTTGATTCTCCAGCTATCCTTGAACGTCATTCCCGTCGACCAGAAAAGATGAAATCTCTCTCAATCAAAGACTTGTCAGCCGACCTGGAGTCTGCCTTCGGGTCTCCCAGCGCCCGGGAACCTGAAAACCCCGCAACTAAAGATTGCACCGGGAGTGAGTCGGCCAAGGCTGAGAGGGATTTGGCCAAGGCCGAGAGGGATTTGGCCAAGGCCGAGAGGGATTTGGCCAAGGCCAAGAAGGCGGCCGACAGGAAGTCTGCCAAAAAGGCAGAAAAAGCTCAGAAGGAGGCCGAGCTGGAAGAGCAAGGGAGCGACGACACTCAAGATTTCGAGCTTGAGGGTGAAGACAGTGGCAGGGAAGGCAGCTCTGCTAACTTGAGGAAGCGGGGTCCAGAAGAGCTTCCTGAGGACTTGCGGAGATCAGAAAGATCTCGAGCTGAATGGGAACTCCGTCCGTTCAAGTTCTCGTATGAATATTGGGGAGATAGTCCAATGGTACATGACTCAGTGTCTTGTCTGAACTATTTCCTTCGATTGAGGGACAATCCGGCAGGTCCTCCGATGGACCCTCGTGGCTTTATTCGCAGTTATGCGATTGCGCGTTTTGCACACGACCAGGCTAGGGTAAAAAAAAACATCGAAAGCTTTTTGAACATCGCTAGGTAAAAATTCTTCGTATGTGAGAATGATCTCGAATGCTGATTTTTTTGTGTGTGCAGGCCTTGAGCACGGCATAGACCGTGAGGCATGATTATGATTAGGATGCGAAGAAATGTCTGTCCATCAGGCTGAAAGAGAGAAAATGAAGGAAGCTCTCGAGGCCGAACAGAAAAGGAGTGCAGAGCTGGAAGCCGCGCTTCAAAGATCTACCGAGGATCTGGCAAAGGTCCGTGATGATAACGCAGAGAAAGGAAAACTGCTCAACCTGAGCAGTAAAACAGATCAAGAAGTAAAGGGCCAACTCGCAGAGGAAGCTGGAAGCCGAGCTGAAGGCCGCCCAAGAAGAGAAAATTGCCTTCGGGCAGGAAGTGGCCAAGCGTGCGACCGTCGCGGTGAACAACCACTATGCTGGTCTTATCAGAAAAGTGAAAGAATCTCTTTCCCGTAGGGAGAAAGCAGAATAATTAATCTCGACCACAGCTTAATGGGTCGGTGCTAAACGGGCGCTCAATATCGTTCGCAAGCAGGGCTAATAATTTCCAGCTCTGGTAGATGAGAACGTGGAGAAGATGATTGCCGATAGTAAGGCAAATCTAGAAGCCTTCGGGGAAATCAGCTTCACATCCGATGAGCTTCAAACTCTGGAGGCGAAAATCTTCCTTGAAGTTTCCAGCGGTATGAAAAGATTACGCGAATAAGGTCGGCCCGTAGCTCAATACTTAGAAATTTTGTCTAAGTCGAATGCAAGGTGCGACTAGGTCGGCTTAATAATTTTGCATGACTTAAGAATTGCAGAGCAGATTCTGGCTTTTAGAGAAGTGTGAATACAAATATGCGGGGAGCCCGGCTTATGTTATTCGTACCACTTACCTTCTAAGTGTGAATACACGATGTGCGGTTCAGGTCGGCGTCATTTCATCGATACCAGTTAGAAGTATCCGAGTTGAATGCGGGCGCAAGGCTGACTTGGCTGATAATTACGCATGACTTGGATCGACTGGGACAGGTTAATCTGTATTATGCAAGACGGGCCTGGCTAGGATGCCGATGTTCAATTGATGGTAAAAACTTTGGAAAAACTAAGACTCTTCATTGAATAAAGGAGAAAGGAATGACTTACAAATTCAAAAAGCTCGAAAAGTATGTGAAGTCCCGGTTTGGGAGGGGGGGCAGTTGCGCCATCCGAAGATAGGCTGCCTACGTACCCCTTTCGGAGATCAAACTGCTTCATAGTTCATAACTGTGATAGATTTTCCTCCGATGGTAACAGGCATCGTGATCGTGCCGATCATTGATATCTAATCGCCAGCAAAACCCGTGAGCGGTGATGGCGCGATCTTGATGTCTCCTTCAGTGATGCTCATCTTCCGCAAGGTGTCCATAAAGATCAGGTCGACAGAGCTGCCCGTGTCGATTAGGATTTTTGAGACATCGTCTTCTCCAAGCCGAAGCGAGATGACGAGGGGGTCGTTGTGCGGGCGATCTATATTATGCGTATCCTGCTCGGTGAATGTGATCAGGAGGTTGTCTCTGAATAACGGTGGAGCGTCCTGTGGCGGGTTAGCGGCTTTTCGCTCGTGTCATTTGATCGAGTTGATTGAATAGATGCACGAGAGTAATCCGCCCATGATCATGGTTATCCGTCATCGAGGTGAAGTTGGAGGTGTGTGGTCGTCCTCACGATTGCGCTTTGCCTTTTTCCCCTCGCGCTTGGCGGATGATCGATCAACATCGGATCATTTGCCTTGATCACTGTCAGGCCGTCTGTCCTGGTTGTTGTCAGGTCGTCGCGACAAACTACGGGGTTCTGGAATGCTGCATTCGCTATCTTCCCACACCTTCCTCTGGAGGGCCGTGAGAGTGCGGCAATCATCGGTGTGCTGGCTGTGTGCTTTATGGTATTTGCAGTATGGCTTCTTTCAATCGTGGTCCTTAGCGCTCTGGCAATCCCAAGTGTTCCAGTTTGATTGCCAAGCGACGGCGTTGATATTCTTGCGACTCTGGTCGTCCCTGTCATAGTGCTGCCTAGGCTCTTGATGGTTATCCTGATTCGATGACCAGGGTTTCCTGTCGCGTAAAGATTTCTCATCGGCCAACTTGGCTTTGGCTGCCTTGTCCTCCTCGAGTCTGATGTAGTCGTTCGCTTTATGCAAGGCATCTTCTAGCGTCTTGGTTTTGCCAGTCTTCAACCGTTTGCAGTATGATTGGTCGTCTCTCAAAATCCTGATCAGGATGTTGAGAGAGAGAGAGAGTTTGTCCGACAAGCTGCATCGGGAAACTATGGACTGGAATCTATTGATGTAGTCACGCAACGGCTTTGAATCGCCCTGGACGCATGCCCATAAATCGAGTGTTGTAGATTCCGCGTCGATGTAGATCGAATATTGCTTAAGAAAACGACTCGTGAGTTCCTTGTAACTGTCGATGGAATTCGGAGGGAGCTGCGAAAACCAGGTGAAGGCGCTTCCAGAGAGCGACATGAAGTACTGACAGAAGCATGCTTTGCATTATTCGTCCGTAAAGCGAGCTCGTGCCATGACTGCATTAAACGCGGTCAGATGTCGCTTTGGGTCGGTCGTGCCGGTATAGCTTGGAGGCAGCTTCATCCGTCCAATGTCCCTGAGTGGGGCTTTGGTTATGGCAGATGTGAATGGTGTCTGTTGCGTCTGTTGGAGTATTTTGTCTAACTCTGGAGCCGAGGTCGTCGCCCTGTGGACCTTGGTATTTATATCGTCAAGGCGTTGATGAAGAAGATCGAGCTCGGAGGCAGTATTGGATCAGCGCTTGTGGTGTTCGGGACGAATGGGCGTTAGAGCCTTCCACCTGTGCCCTCCGCAGATCGTCTGTTGGTGTGGTGCCGAATAGGTTATTCACCAGCCTCGTCCTTTCTGGGTTGCGGATCGGCTGGTTACGAAGCATGGTTAGGTCGGCCAATTCCTGGGTATAAACCCTGGCGCTGAGAAGCCAATCTAGGTCTTCTCGATAAGCGATCTGTTCGGCACATAGGGACTCGAACCGAGCATTCATGCCCTGTTGCAGCTGAGTCGCGACCGATCTGATGAGGCCGACCATATCGATCGGAGGTGGCTGTAGCAGGTCGGTCTGATTTGTTCCGCCAGCGTGGCCGACCTGTTCCGTCCTGCGGGTGTTCTGCGCGTCCGCCACATCGTCAGTCTGTATGTTGGTCTGATGAACCACCGGGAGTCTGGTGATTGGGTCGATGATGGGGCCCTGGGTGTTGCTTCCGGTGAGATCTGCGGCTCCTCCGTTGAGATCGGTGGCTCCTCTGGTGAGGTTGGTAGTATTGGGGTTAATAGGCGTTTCAACCATCTTCAAGCTCTGCTTTTCTTTTAAAGATTTAGTCTCTAATTCCTCACAGACGGCGCCTACTATGATAACTCAAATTCGATCTAAAGATTGAACAAGAGTTTGTGAGTTTAAAGAGAGATCTTTTTATTGAAAATAGCCGGAGCTTGAGAATACACGGATGTTTAGGTCGTCGGAGTAAAGACGGCCGATCTAAAATAGTAATGAAAGTAGTTCGAATGTTTAGAACAATAGAATAGCTAGTTTGCCCTAAATCTCGAGAGATGATTTTTGGATCCATTGAGAAGTCGAAGATTTCCCATATTAATAGCCGATCAGGTCGATCTTCTGGAGATAGCTAGCTATCTGAATCTGAAATAGGAAAACTTCTTTTACCGATAAGGCTAATCTTCCGTCTTTTCCAAATTTAATCCGATAAATGGAAGATTTCAATTTATTCGGCCGACCTGAACTTTCATCGGGTTTCCAAAATGGACCGACCAGAATTCATATCCGGCTTTTAAAGATAGTACGAATCTCATTTCTAACAGTATTTTTTCATCTGGTTTCATTACTTTTCGTTTTTTGTTCTCATACTAATTTTTGCTATATAATTGAAATACATTCAAATATAACATAAAACTAATTCAATATCTAGGATTATTCAGTTCAAACTTTATCAAAGATATAATAAATCTAGGGTTATTAGATACTTTTTAGTTTAAATAATTTTGCAAAGATTTTAGGTATTTAACTACTCATATTTACTGATATACATTAATCTAACAAATCTTATGTATAAATATGAAATTTCACTAATAGAAACAAAAAATCCAAAAGTTTGTTTTTTTTTTAATAGTTCTGATGAATTGTTTTTAAATATACATTAATTTGTTCTTTTAAATAAACTCTCATAAAAATATTTCCTTAAATTAATCTAATTGATGTGTAATTCTTAAATGTGTTTTACAATCTCATACTATTGAATATATAAATATTTTTTTAACTAATTCAAAATCCAGCATTATTCAATTGAAAATTTTATCAAAGTCGTAACAAATCTATGGTTATTAGATCATTTCTAAAGTTTTTAGATAATTGAATTTGAAAATATCTTAGGGTACTTGATTATACGTTTTAGTGCATTGCAGTCAATGGAGTTGTATTAATGCATGTGTTATTGAAGGTTCTAGGATGATTATATTGTATTAATGCATGTGTTATTGAGGGTTTTAGGATGATTATATTGCGTTACATAAATCCCTTTGCTTAACATTGCTTTTCATTTTAGTTTTAAGACTGAACTTCTCTTTTTTAAAACAAGTTTATGTTGTGTATCTTGAAATCTATTGTATGGAATGTTTGCAAAATAAGTACATGTTTTGAACTAAATATATCAAGAAAGCTAGTACGAAAAGTTTGTATCTCGATATCGCAGATATCTTTCTGAATTTATTATGGGTTTTTGGGAAATTGAGGGACAACTTTGATGTTTCTGATTCCTGCAATTAATTGTCTGTTTCTTTTTTTTTTTTCCTGACGTCGAAGTAACACTTTATTAGACTAAGAACAGGTTAGTCGTTGAGACTAACCATTCTGGAACAGTAGTGTATCACGGGATCGGGCCCTTTTTGCAAGAGTGTTCGCCCGGACATTACACATACGAGGGATAAAAGACAGCTGAAAAGTATAAAACTCAGAACGTATATGAATGAATTCTTCTACTTCTGTTGCATAGTTCGGCCAGTCTTCTTCTTCTTCTATTAACTTTATCATCTGCAGACAATCGGACTGTATATGAATGGAGGTAATACCTATTTGTATCATAGTTCTCATTGCCTAAATTGCCGCTATGAATTCAGCGTGTAGTGGGGAGCGGCTCCCAATCCTGCGAGAGAAACCAACACCAGGCCAGCACCTTGTTGAGTGAAAACAAAACAACCCCCAAACAGAGCCTCTTCTCTTATCCATGACGCATCCACCTGACATAATGGTACCTCACTTTCAGTACATATGCCCGGTGGTACGGGATTCAGGGGAATTACATTCTCGTCGGTCTCAGGAACCAAGCTTGCTAGAGTCCAGTTACTAGCTTCCTGTGTAGCGAGCTCCACTATATCCGCACGATAAGTATCTTTAGCATTAAAAAACTTTATCATTTCATGATTTCCACAAATATCACATAATCCTTGGAAACACATGTACTTGATCTTTGCTAACCCCATAGTTTTGTGCTCTTAATAGCAGAAAGTCAATATTATTAAACAGAGCATCACACTGGAACAGGCCAAGAACCATCGGAATCGGAGACATCCTCCAGCACTGCATTGAGAGAGGGCATTGGAAGAATAGATGTAGTATAGATTCATCTTAGTGCCGCATCTCGGGCATTTTCGATCGATCCCACAATGTCGGTCTACCAATCTCTCACAAGTCGCAATACACCTCGTGAGCGCCTGCCAGAGGAGGTGTTTAATTTTCCTGGACGCCTGTATGCTCCATATTTTCTCCTTTAAACCATTCTTTCTCGGTTCCACGACTTCTGCCCCCAGTAACTCATCTTGCAGTGCACATGCTCTTTCGTATCCAGATTTGACGTTATATCCCTGAAGCTGTATAAACCCAACAGAAACCATCGAAATCAAACTTACGTGTAGGCTTCAGGCTTAGGATTCGGGAAACATCCTCTTCCTTAATCAACTCTCTAATCTTATCTTCTCGCCATTTCTTTATGTCAAAATAAATTAAGTGATTTACATAAAGATTTGGGTCTTGTTCATTACTAATGCTTTTTGCCGGTCTTGCAGGGATTAGCGGAATCCAAGGATCAGACCATACTTTGGTATTAAATCCGGATTTGATTTGTCTGCGTAGTCCTGATTGCAGTAATCCTTTTGCCGCTAAAATATTCCTCCATTCGTAGGACAGGGCATTTGATTTCTCCACCTTTGACGGAGATGAATATCTAAGATACCGCCCTTTTAGAACTCTTACAAGTAGATAGGATGGATATCTGAGGAGTCTCCACAGCTGTTTTGCTAACAAAACTATGTTGAAATTCTTTAAGTCCTTGAATCCCAGTCCCCCTTTACTCTGTGGGAGACAAATCTTATCTCAAGCTAGCCAATGGAGGCCTCGATTGTTAGCCTTCGAACTCCACCAAAAACGAGCGATAGCGTTCCTCATTTTAGACACCACACTTTGGGGAAGAAGAAAACAGGACATCACATATGTTGGGATAGCTTGTGCTACAGACTTTAGGAGAACCTCCTTTCCCCCTTTTGATAAGAATTTTGCGGACCACGAATTTACTCTCTTGTCTAATATTTCCTGAATGTATGAGAACACCTGTTTCTTTCATTAGCAGATTCTCTCCAGGATCCCTAAATACATTCCCACCCCCCCCCCCCCCCCCCCCCCCCCCCCCCCCCCCCCCCCCTTCTTGGTGGATGCCAATCGCCATCTTCAGAGCGGATTTGCACTCTGGTTTAACTTTTTTCCCGAACACGATTGATGATTTTGCGTAGTACAATTGTTGGTCAGAAACATGGCCGTAAGAATTAATGATCCATCAAACCTCAGCATATTGCAAAACATCCGCTTTTCAGAAAAAGGTGGTCGTCTGCGAAGAGGAGATGCGATCATATGCTTGCAGGACGTTCCATTCCACCCGATCATATGCTTTACTCATATCCGTCTTGATGGCAACATACTTCGAATTGCAAATAGGATTCGTACGCAAAGCATGAAAGATCTCTTGAGCAATAAGAATATTATCGGTAATTAGCCTCTTGGATACAAACACCGACTGCGTCTCCGATATCAAAGCTGGTAGGAATTTCTTTAATCTTCTACACAAGATCTTCAATACGACTTTGTAGCACACATTGCATAGGCTGATGGGTCGGAATTCAGCCATCTCACTCGGTCTCTCAGTCTTCGGTATCAAACAAATATTAGTCTGATTTAAGCGATCATCCAAAACACCTTCGGTAAAGAAGTCTTTGACCATTTTCAGAGCGGATTTGCACTCTGGTTTAACTTTTTTCCCAAACACGATTGATGATTTTGCGTAGTACAATTGTTGGTCAGAAACATGGCCGTAAGAATTAATGATCCGTCAAACCTCAGCATATTGCAAAACATCCGCTTTTCAGAAAAAGGCGGTCGTCTGCGAAGAGGAGATGCGATCATATGCTTGCAGGACGTTCCATTCCACCCGATCATATGCTTTACTCATATCTGTCTTGATGGCAACATACTTCGAATTGCAAATAGGATTCGTACGCAAAGCATGAAAGATCTCTTGAACAATAAGAATATTATCGGTAATTAGCCTCTTGGATACAAACACCGACTGCATCTCCGATATCAAAGCTGGTAGGAATTTCTTTAATCTTCTACACAAGATCTTCAATACGACTTTGTAGCACACATTGCATAGGCTGATGGGTCGGAATTCAGCCATCTCACTCGGTCTCTCAGTCTTCGGTATCAAACAAATATTAGTCTGATTTAAGCGATCATCCAAAACACCTTCGGTAAAGAAGTCTTTGACCATTTTAACAATGTTGTTCTTGATACACGGGTTTTACCCCTTGTAGGAAAATTGCCCTAGCTTGTACTAGTCAGTTGCAGTATAGCATAGGGTTGTATCAATCCAAATGGGAAGAGTTGAAAGACAGAAGAGTTGAGAGTGGAATCTCTAAGTCAAGCAAGCCAGGAAAGGGGTTTTGTTGCCTAAGCAACAGTTCTAACAACCTAAGTGAACCAAGCAGCCACAAGGTGAAAGCAAAAGCAAACTAAGCAATTCTAAGCAAGAAAAACAGAGTGAAACAGAGCAAAACAGAGCAAATCCGAGATTCAAATCAGAGAAAGACAAGATCCTGGATGTGGTTATTGACTTTGGGGAATTTCAGGCATTGAATAAGGCTGTTTCAAACTACATTGATCAAGCAAGTAAGCAAGCAATGGTGGTTCCTAGACATAGAGTTCACAACTAAGCTAGTTAGATCCAATCTCTTGGCAAATAACCCTTTGTTAAACATCTTAACAAGAACTAACTCTCATTAGTGCTAAAACATCAAACAAGACTAATCAACTCTATTCAAGTCAAAATGCTCCTCAAACAGTCAATCTCTTGAGCCAAGGCCAGCAAATCCTCTACTAAACAGGTTCAGCATTTCATCAAACACTTGGTGGGCATAAGAGAAAGCTAACAACCTAGACCAGTTTGATCAAGACTAATCTAGCATGAATCACAGATTACTAGAGAGGAACCCATAAACAGAAGCACATAACAAGCTTAAATCAAGCCATAGATTCCCCTAATCTACCACATCTAGAAACCCTAAGGTAACTACTCACTCATAATCATGTTTAACACCAAATCACAAAGTGAAAAAATGCTAATCATGATTAAAAGAAAGATTAAAGAAAAATTAAAGCAAATACTTGATTGTATTAAACAAAGCAAATAAATTGTCTTACAAACTTAAAGAAATAGCTTAAGAACAGTATTTTGACAAGACCTCTCGAAAATATAGAAAAATGGGCTATTTATAGCCTAAGGGGGAAAACCCTAGAAATGTGGTAAAAGTGTAATTAAAAACAGGTTTGGGCTGGGTCAGTATCGGTCAGTTGTGTCGACCTCCAGTGACCGAAATTTATCTGTATCGGTCATTAGTGATCGACACACATGACCGAAATTATAACGGTGTGTTTGTGTCGACCACATCAGACCGATACTGGTGATCAATACTGCTCCATTTCGGTCACCAGAGACCGAAAATTCCAGGCTCTGACCGAAAACTTCTGCAGAGATCTTCTGCTTTGATCCTTCTTGCTCCCTTCTGTCCAGCTAGCCTCCTGGATCATTCCCAAAGCTTCTCCAAGCTCCATTAAGCTCCAAAAGCACCTAAAAACATCCAATATGCAAGGAAAGTGCAATCTAAACTCCTAATGCAACCTAAGTCTAAAAGGAGAAGAAAATGGGACAAAAGCTAAGGGAAAATATGCAAAAGAGGACCAAAACATGTACTAAATACAGCCCTAAATGGTGTAAATACAAGGGATATCAACACCCCCACACTTGCCTTTTGCTTGTCCTCAAGCAAGTAAGAACAAATGGGAGAGTGAGGTTTGAAAGTGGGCATTCAGATTCCAAAAGTGCAAAGGTAAAGAGATGGTTTTGATGCTCAACTGCCTAGTTGTAGGATGCAAACACAATCAGCTATACTTAAAAGAACCTAGCCATGCTCATCATGTTTCAAAATGATCTCAAATCTCAACTTAGGCAAATGCTCAAATCAATCAACTCTTTAACATTCAATTAAGTTCAGAACATGAATCATGCTTATGCAAATCAAGTGAAGACATTTGGTTGAAAAGGGGTAAGGTTATGAGACAAGAATGATCTCATTTAAGCACAGGGTTAAAAACATAAAGGATCACTCAATGAAATGACTTCATCTTAGGCAAAATGCTAAAGGTAAAAGCACACTTATGCATGCAATTCAAAGCCCTCTTCTACCCTTACTTCCCAAAGATGAGTCCTAAACATTTCTAAACCCAAAAGTTAACCCTCTAAGTCTACCCTTTCCTAAACTCTACCCTTTTCTTTCTTCTTATTCATGGCTGGGGAAACCTTCTTCATTCTGCTTGTGTGGTTGCTTCTTCTTGGTTGGGACTTGCTCTTCTTTATTGTAATGGCACCTTCATCACCTTTGGTGGATTGCTCCTGGTCTGATTTTTCTTCTTTGGACCCTTTCTGAGCTTTGTTGTTGGCGCCAATTCTTCCTTTTTGAACTTAGAGCTTTTCTTCCCTTTGCTTAACCACAATACTAAACTGTTTCCCCTTTATCTACCATTTCAAATCTTTCTCTTTTCTTTTCAAAAGATAAAAACAAATATTAAGCTCAAACCACTTAACTCTACCCTTTCAAACCCCAAATACTCCTATCCTAGAATCAAGCTCAAGATGCAAGCTGATATCTACAAGAGAGCTAATCATTGCCAGCCTTATTCCTAACACTTTTTGCCAAGAAAAAATCGAAAATGCAATGCAAAGGCCTCACAGCTCTCACAATAGTGTTTAGGCTCAAAATGAGGTTTTGGTTAAGGGTGAGGATGTAACTGTCCCATAAGTATGAGGATCAGCTATTTGGATCAACAAGAGTGGTAGAAAGGAGAAAGAGATCCAAATATGTATATGGTAGCCATGAATTCACTTTTCAATGCATAAGACATGAATTGAAAGTCCAAATTAAAGTTCAAGTTGATAGAGTTGATTTTCAGAGAACAAATGCTTTCAGAATGAAATGAGAAGACCAAATCTAACAATTTAAGCATGGTTCAGCCTTAACTTCTAGCAATCATATGATGTATCAAACAACTAAGCATTTGAAAACCGAAATCATCTCTAAACACTAAGCACTTTACAAGGAAAATTCATCATAATGCCCTATGCATATGCAATGCAACCTATATGTCAACACTAGACTCAATCTTAAAGGAATGAAATGCAACTACATGCTTTCTTTTTGGTTTGCAAATAATGCAAAAGATTTTCAAATTTTTTTTTCGATTTTTTTGTGTTTTTCTATGCCTTACATGTATGCATGACATGCATGAGACTCAAAGTGAAAAGGAAAAGAAAAACTAAAAAAACAGAAAATAAAGTCAAACCCCAAATCTCTCCCCCACACTTAAATTACACAGTCTCTTGTGTAATGAAAGCAATGGAAGAGAGAAGCAACAAAATAAATTACAAAAATGAAAAGATGCAATGGTATATAACAATGGAGAGGATGTGGTACTTGGTTTAATGGCAGGAGTGGTGGGATGATCCTGAGGTTTGAGGAGACTTGCTAGCTCTCCTCTTCCTTCTTTCATAAACAATAGTGGAATGCTGAGCTGCTTCTGGAGGTGGTGGAACCCAGCTTGACCATAGCTGTTCAGCCTGTGAAGAAGTTCCTTGTGAGCCCCATTGCCATGTTTCCTGAACTTCAGAGGAGTTGGGGTTTGGCGCCTCCCAAGCTGATGGAACATGGGCTCTTGGCTCGTAAGATGAAGCCCTTGGTTGTTCCCATGTACCCCACTGGTCTCTTGGTTGTGTATGAAATGAATGTCTTCCATGGGGGTTCCATACAGCTTCATCCTCTTCAGTTGGATGAAGTTGCTCTTCTTGTTGAGAGTTGAGCTCATGGGTGTGGCTGTTGTGGGAAGTTCTTGCTGATGTAGCCTTGTTCTTCTTGAACTTCCCTTTCATCATTTTCATAAACCCTTTGATGGCTTTATCCTGCCACTTGCACCACTTCTGGAGTGTGCTGATGTGTTCATGAGCTGCTCTCAAAGAGCTTCCTTGGTTTGGTGCTGCATAAGGCTGGAAGTGGAACTGCCTTGAGCTGTAGTTGAACACTTCCTCTTCTCCAAGCTCATCTTCTTCATGGGTTCTTTCTTGAAAATCAGCGCCAGCATTAGCATTCCCTTGATCTTCTTCTTCTTCTTCTCTGATCTCTTCAGTGTGCTCCTCTTCTGCATCAATGTCTTCTTCTTCCTCTCCAGGAACAGGGCCGCCTGTGTAGAGCTCTTCCTGACTTATGTTGAAGCTTATGTTTGCTGTTGTGGTGAAGGAGGTTACCCTTGGGTTTGGAAGAAGGATTCTCACTGGTTCTGAGTGATTGTTGATGAACTGGTAAACATACTTGCCCTGAACACTCTTCTCAAGATAGTGACTCCTCTTAAGATAGTCCATATCTATCCAGATAGGATTCAGAGCATCTTCAGCATGCTCCTCTAGGTCTACATCACAAGCCATGAGAATTGCTGTCACAATTCCTCCAATTTGCAGCTGTGGATTCTTCTCCTTTCTTCCTTTGTTGATAACCCAGTTCTGATAAGATTACAACTGCTCCATCAACAGTCTTACAAGGCATGGGAACTTGCTTGGTGGACTGACTGGCACTGCACATCTGTTGGTGCCTGACCCGGTGTACAATCGATTGTAGAGGAAGTCTCTCTCCTTGCCAGTTAGATGAGAGGTTTCTTTCCTTGCAAAGAATGTGTTTGCAAGCGCCTTATGTACATATCTAACTGCAGGATGCTTTAAGTGTTGGTTTTTCGTAGCTCCAGCTTTGAATTCCCCTACTCCAACTATCTCCCAAAACCTTGTGTGCTGCGATTCATGGATCAAGAACTTATTCCCTCTTTGAAACTAGGTGCTCAGCTCCAGTGCTCTAGAGAGTTCCTTGAAGGTGACATTGAACTTTTGTTTACCAAGCTTGAAAGAAATCCATCCATCATGGTCAGGAAGCTCACTCTGCTCATAGTAAACCACCTTGAGGGTGGAAAGGAATTGATGGGTGAAGCGCTCATAGGATGGGAGAGGTTAAAATAACTTTTGAAGTCCCATTTGCTTAAAGATGCTGATGCAGTCTTCATAGATTCCAAGCTCCTTCATTGTGGAGGTGCATGGATACCTTGTTGCCTTGAAAGTGCATCTGCTGAATCCTGCCATTAATTCCCTAGCACTGAGCCTCAATGGTGGAACCTCTTCTTCCACATCTTTGCCTTTGCCTCTCTGCTTGGTGCTTCTATCTTCAGCAGGTCTCCTTCCAGCGGCCTTAGAGGATTGCTCAACAGCTTTTCCCTTTCCTTTTTCTTTCCTTGCTGGTGGTGCTGTGGTTGCTTCTTGAGGTGCTTTTCCCTTTTTCCCAGCAGCTACTTTTGTTCTTCCCATTGTACCTTCAAAAGCAAAGCTTGAAAACAATGTAAGTGAAAGAACAAAAGTTGAAAAACCAAATAGCTGAAAGCTTTTAAATAAACAACACCTTAAGCTAAGAGAAGTCTAACAAGTCCTAACAACAAGCTTAAACTTCTTTAAATCAAAAAGAGATCAAAAGCTGACAACTAAATAAACTAGGATGAACAAAGGATAAACAGTTATGCATGACATCCTAGCAAAGCGGTTCTAAGGCAAAGATATGATGATCTTGCAAAATGGATGAAATTAAACAAGCTATGAGATGAATAGACAATTAGGCATAACTTTAACAATCTAGCTTGATATTTCAACAATAATCCAAAATACAAAATCATAGCACAATATTTAAAACTAAACACTACTTGCTCTTAAAAGCTTCTTACTAAGCGATTTTTAACATAAGCAAAGAGTAAGAGCAAAGAGAGATAGTTTAGGAAGCAAACCTTTTTTGGAACTTCTGAACACTTAAAACAAGTAATAAAAGAGAAAAAGAAGTAGCAATTTCGAGCCTTAGGTGAGAAGAAGAGTGAGTTTAATTGTGAAGAGAAGTGAAAGAAGATTGTTGCTTAAATAGAGAGAAAGAAGGAGAAACCAAAAGAATCAAAGGTTGGTGAGGGAACATAAGGAATCAAAAGTGTGGGGGACAAAAACAAAAGGTGTTCAGAAGCCAAGAAAGAGGTCAGAATGAATCCCAATTAAAAATTTAAACTCCATTGGCGCCAAACCAAAGGAGGGAAATTTTTTTGGAAGTTGATACACTTACCTCGGATGGAGTTTCGGTCACTCATGACCGATATTACTGACCGAAATTGCATTTTCGGTCATGAGTGATCGATACTGAAGACTGACGTGCTTCATGGGATTTGTATCGGTCATCAGTGGTCGACACACTTGACCGAAATACATCCGATATGATTGTATCGATCTTGAGTAATCGATACTGGTGACCGATATGATTTCAAGAATCGTATTGATCAACAGTGGTTGACACGATAGACCGAAAATCATACGGTATGTTTACGTCGACCAAGTGTGGTCGACATGAATGACCAAAAATTTTCCCCACTTTCAAAATTCTTTCCATATCGATCACAAGTGATCGATATGTTGACTGGTGTAGACTGGCTCTACTGATATCGGTCAGTCATGGTCGATACAACTGACCGAAAATATGTGTATCGGTCTGTCATGACCGATACAAATGACCGAAATCAGCCAGACTACACCTGTTCTTTGTCCCCTTCAGACTTTCTCAAACCCCAGTTCAGAATCCTGTTTATATACACTAAGACAAAGCATAAAAGATAATCTAGAAAGCATAATATATACAAAAGGATAACATGGGATTACCTCCCAAGTGTGCTTGTTTAAAGTCACTAAGCTTGACTTTGATTACCTCTTTAGTTGAGGTGAGGAGAAGGAGTCTTGGAACTCCTTGGTGTCATCTTGCTTCTCTTGACCTTGGTGGTGACTCCATTCACCTTGATCTTGGCAAAAGGTGTAGCTTTTCCTTCTAGCTTGAAGCAAAACTCTCCCTTCTTGGAGACACTTGGTTGCAAAACCACTTCTCCTTTGCTAGTAACCAGCTTAACATCATTCAGATTCTTGTAACTAACCACTTCAAGGACCTCCTTTTCAGTGGTGTCTTCAAACAACTTGACCAAGCATAAGCCATCAAAACTTTCTCCTTGATAGCCTTCAAACTCTGGCCAATTCTTTCTAGGCTGCTTCAGCTTCTTGATCTCCATTGAGAAGGCTTGCTCATTCTCCAGCTTATTCCCCTTTGAGTCAAACCTTAGAACCTTCTTCTTGGTCAGCTTCAGCTCAATAGTGCATTCCTTAGCATTAAACACTGCTTCAGCTGAGGCTAGGAAAGTTCTTCCTAGAATGATAGCATTCTTTATGTGCCCTTCCACATCAAGCACCAGGAAATCAGTGGGAATGGTTACTCCTTCTATCATCATTGGCACATCCTTGAGACTCCCTAGTGGTCTCTTCACTGTCCCATCAGCTATAGTAAGGGATACATTGCTCTCTTGCAGCTGAGTGTAGCCAAGAGCTTTAGCAGTAGAGGATAGGAGAAGGTTGATACTTGCTCCTAAATCACAGAGGCAATTCTTGAAAGTCCTTCCCTTTAGCTCACATGGGAGAGTAAAGCAGCCTAGATCTCCAAGTTTCTTGACATTAAGCTCCTTAACTTCTGGTGATCCAGTCTTCACCTTTAGCTTTTCAACTTTTTCTTGGCCATTCAACCCTCTCAACTCCATCTGAGCAGCATAGAGAGTTTCATACTTCTGAAGTAGCTGTTCTTTGAACCTCCCTGGAAAAGGGATGGTTGGTTGATAGATAGGCAGAGTAGCTGGTTGAGGTTCCTTCTGGTCATTAGCAGCATCCATCAAGTAATCCTTTGTGTTGTCAACAATCTCATGTGGCGCCCACCACTCTTCATCATCTGAGTTTTCCTCAACTCCAAAGGGTTCTCTTTCCACAGCTCTTTGTCCTGCTTCAACTTCTAGAAACTCTTCCCCCCCACTTAGAGGTTCAGTGTCCTCAGTGAACAAGTAGAGGAACTCTTCAATGATAGCCTCCTCTTCAGGGGAGAGGTTCATTTCTTCTGTGACAATGGCATTGCAGAATTCCTTTGGGTTAGCCTCTGGTTTTCAAGGAAAGTGACCTTGAGGCTTGGGACCAGCTATGCCTTTGGTGTTCTCTAGTGTTTTGACTCTTGCAGCCAATCCATCAATCTTGTTGGTGAGCTCTACATTCACTGAATCAATTTTGTTGTGGACCTCTGCAAACTTCTTGTTCATTTCCAAGGTTGTGCTGACTTGAGTGTTGATCATTTGTTGCATGAGGGTCTTGAGTTCAGTGTCTTGAGAGCTGGAGGAAGCCTGTCCTTGAGCTTGAACATTGAATCCTGGAGGGTTGTAGGGCGCCCTAGGCTGATAGTTGTTGTTCCTCTGCTGAAAACCTTGATTGTTGTAGGGGATAAAAGGTCTTGGTGCAGCTTGCTGTTGCTGTTGAGGGTAAACCTGGTCTTGTGGGTTGGCAATATTGTTGTTCCTGTAAGACAAGTTGGGATTTGGTCTGTAGTTCCCATAGTTGTTGTAACCACCTTGGTTGCCCAAGTAGTTCATCTCCTCAACTTGGCATTGTTCCTGATCATCAAGCTGAACCATGTCTCCCACAAAGTGAACTTCTTTCTTTTCCCTTAGCAACAAGTCCAGCTTCTCATGTAGAGACTTGATCTCTTTCTTGCTAGATTCTAACTCATCCTTAGCACTCCTTGGTGCTCTATCAAACTCCTCATTGTAGTTTCCATCAGACTGAGCTAAGTTCTCTACTAACTCCAAACCTTCATCTACATCTTTTGACAGGAAGTTCCCATTTGATGCTGTGTCCAGAAGCATTCTTATCTTAGGCAAGGGTGTAACCCTTGAATCTTTCCCAAGCTTCTCCAAAGCTTTCATTGTTCCTCTGTGCAAACCCTGAGATTTCATTCCTGATTCTAGCAGTTCTGGAAGTAGAGAAGAATTTTGCTAGAAAGGCTTTCTTGCATTCATCCCAGCTGGTTATACTGCCTTGGGGAAGATTTTTCTCCCACTGGTGTGCTTTATCTCTTAGAGAAAAGGGGAACAATCTGAGCTTGAAGCCATCTTCACTAACTCCATTTATCTTGGTCAAGGAACAGAGCCTATCAAAGTTGTCTAGATGATCCAGGGGGTCTTCAAGTGGTAGCCCATGGAATTTGCTGCCTTGAACCATTGAAATCAAACCAGACTTGATTTCAAAGTTGTTGTTTTGGACTGCTGGTGGGATAATGCCTGTCCTGTTGTTGTAGGCATTTCGTGCATCACCTGCTCCAATAGCTCTAGCTGTTCTTGGAGCTTGTGCAGCGCCTCTTGGTCCTGGCTCACCTTGTAAGCCTTGGACACCTTGGTGTCCCTGTATGCCCTGAGCTCCTGCAGCTCCTTGAGGACCTTGAAATCTGTTGTCGTCCATGGCTTGATCTTGAATGTTCATTCCAAGCCTTTGCAAGTGTTGCTGTATTTCTTGCTGTCTTTTTGCTCTCTGTCCTCTATCTAGCAGGTTGATGTTATCGATGAACTCCACAAGGTTGCTTGAACCTCTGGACCTCAAGTTCATATACCTGAAAGAGAGAAATGAAAGTCAAAGAGAGTTAGTAACTAAAGAAAAGTAAAAGCTTGATCTTAAGGATTCTACAAACTCTAATGATTCAAACTGTTTCCCAAATGGCAACGGCGCCAAATTGATACACGGGTTTTACCCCTTGTAGGACAATTGCCCTAGCTTGTACTAGTCAGTTGCAGTATATCATAGGGTTGTATCAATCCAAATGGGAAGAGTTGAAAGACAGAAGAGTTGAGAGTGGAATCTCTAAGTCAAGCAAGCCAGGAAAGGGGTTTTGTTGCCTAAGCAACAGTTCTAACAACCTAAGTGAACCAAACAGCCACAAGGTGAAAGCAAAAGCAAACTAAGCAATTCTAAGCAAGAAAAACAGAGTAAAACAGAGCAAAACAGAGCAAATCCGAGATTCAAATCAGAGAAAGACAAGATCCTAGATGTGGTTATTGACTTTGGGGAATTTCAGGCATTGAATAAGTCTGTTTCAAACTACATTGATCAAGCAAGTAAGCAAGCAATGGTGGTTCCTAGACATAGAGTTCACAACTAAGCTAGTTAGATCCAATCTCTTGGCAAATAACCCTTTGCTAAACATCTTAACAAGAACTAACTCTCATTAGTGCTAAAACATCAAACAAGCAAGACTAATTAACTCTATTCAAGTCAAAATACTCCCCAAAGAGTCAATCTCTTGAGCCAAGGCCAGCAAATCCTCTACTAAACAGGTTCAACATTTCATCAAACACTTGGTGGGCATAAGAGAAAGCTAACAACCTAGACCAGTTTGATCAAGACTAATCTAGCATGAATCACAGATTAATAGAGAGGAACCCATAAACAGAAGCACATAACAAGCCTAAATCAAGCCACAGATTCCCCTAATCTACCACATCTAGAAACCCTAAGGTAACTACTCACTCATAATCATGTTTAACACCAAATCACAAAGGGAAAAAATGCTAATCATGATTAAAAGAAAGATTAAAGAAAGATTAAAGCAAATACTTGATTGTATTAAACAAAGCAAAGAAATTGTCTTACAAACTTAAAGAAATAGCTTAAGAACAGTATTTTGACAAGACCTCTCGAAAATATAGAAAAGGGGATATTTATAGCCTAAGGGAGAAAACTCTAGAAAGGTGGCAAAAGTGTAATTAAAAACAGATCGGGCTGGGTCAGTATCGGTCAGTTGTGTCGACCTCCAGTGACCAAAATTTATCTGTATCGGTCATCAGTGATCGACACACATGACCGAAATTATAACGGTGTGTTTGTGTCGACCACATCAGACCGATACTGCTCCATTTCGGTCACCAGAGACCGAAAATTCCAGGCTCTGACCAAAAACTTCTGCAGAGATCTTCTGCTTTGATCCTTCTTGCTCCCTTTTGTCCAACTAGCCTCCTGGATCATTCCCAAAGCTCCTCCAAGCTCCTTTAAGCTCCAAAAGCACCTAAAAACATCCAATATGCAAGGAAAGTGCAATCTAAACTTCTAATGCAACCTAAGTCTAAAAGGAGAAGAAAATGGGACAAAAGCTAAGGGAAAATATGCAAAAGAGGACCAAAATATGTACTAAATGCAGCCCTAAATGGTGTAAATACAAGGGATATCAGTTCTCTGTAGTTTTCCAGCATTTTTGATAAAAGAGTCCTGTCATACCATCGGGGCCACGCGCCTTTTCCGGATTGATATCAAAGACAGCTTGTTTTATTTCATGAACCGATGGGATCCGAGTAAGGGATCTATTCATCGATGTTGTAATGTTTGGGGTAACATACCGGAGGGACTCCTCGTAGTCTTGCATATTGGAGGAGTTCGATGAAGTAAAAATATTCCTGAAATAGTTCGTAGCCACGTTCTATTCCATCTTCTATTTCAACCCAGGTTCCGTTTCCGGCTTTAAGCTTCGTAATCCTGTTTCTGGCACGTCTTTGTTTCGTTGTAGCATGAAAGAATTTGGTGTTATGATCTCCTGCTTTTAGCCAGTTGGCTTTACTCTTTTGTTTCCAGTAGAGTTCTTCATCCTGGTAGGCCGAGCATAACATCCATTTGATGTTTAAGACATTCTCGCTAGACACGCTATCATCCAGTTGATCACTTTCTAGCTGAGTTTTAATCTCCTCTATTTTCTTCCTGGAGTTATTTGGATTGTTCTTTTTCCATCTGGATATGGATTTTCTGCATTTGCTAATCTTGGTATATAAATCTAGGGGATCTACGCCCTCCTGAGAGAGCCAGCTCTCCTCCACCATATCGTAGAACTCTTCTTTATCTAGCCATCGTTTGTCAAAGCGGAAGTTCTTCAGAATTATTAATTCTCGCGATTGAATCCTTGCTAGAACAGGACGATGATTCGACCCCCATAGTTTTAAATACTCCACATTCGTGTGGGAAAACAAGTCATTTCATTCCTCATTGCCAGTAGCTCGATCCAGTCTACATGGAACCCTTCCCGGTCGTCTATATCCTAGCCAAGACATAGATTTTCCCTTATATGTGAACTCAATCATACCACAACCGTTTAACATATGCTTGAAGCCCAAGAAAGAGCCATCCGGGTGTCTTTGACCCCCTTTCTTCTCATGATTCCCTATGATCTCGTTGAAGTCCCCTATCATGAACCACGCTCCAGATCGGGTCATACTGATGCTCATTAGTTTATCCCAGACAGCTCCTCGCTGTTCGATGAGAGGGTCCCCATATAGACCTTGTGGCCTTCCACTGTGGCTTCAATATCTATCCTCCGGTCATTCGAGAAGAGAATTATAAAAGCAAAACAATCCATATAATACAAAGCCAAATCACCTCTCCTACCAACAGGATCCACGGTGTAAAGATTATCATAATTAAAAGAAGTCTTAAATTCTTTCATAACTGAAAGAGAGTTTTTAGTTTCAGAAAGAAAAAGAAAGCAAGGATTGTTCTTGCATTTAGCAGAAGGTATCACCTCCAGGCAAGGGATTTGAGCCGATTTGTGGACATTCCTTATTGTCGAGATACGACCAATAGAAGTGGCTTTCTTCTTTGGCGATGGTTTACCGCGCATATAAGAGAGGAGATTTGAGGCTTTTGTCCCTTTAGAATAGGGGCTCCGTGGAGCTCTTTTCTTCCCCGTTACCCCCGACATTCCTTTCTTTTCATTTGTTGCAGCAACTTTCCCCTGCATATTCATCTGGATATGATCATTCTGGGATTCACCAAGTTATTCCATCTGGTTTTCTGGAACTATCGAAGCTTGTTTGTCATCCCGCTCTTGACTACGCTATGGGGATAACTGTAAATAACATCTATCATATCTACTTCACACTCTGCTTCCTCTTCTCCCAGTAAGTCGTCTTCATCGATCATAGTGGCATCCATCTCCAAAATCCTTTAATCTTCAAGGAGCATTCTTTCGAATTCCTCTGTAGCTGGAGTCATCTTAATTGGTTCTCTCTCTTCCAGACTTGTTCCCCTCTGCATTATCATTGATGGGATGGCTCACTTTTTCATCCTCTTTTCTGGCTTCATACTCTGTACGACCCGACTCACATATTCCTCTGTTATCATCACTTGATGGAGGATTGACCTCATTAACCTTCGCTTTTCCTTTAATTCTCCATTGGCATTCCTCCTCTGTTTTGTTGTGTCGAATCACCAGGAGCCCAGATCTTGTGAGATTCCTGTTCTCCGAGGTCTCTCTAACTTCTGTAATAGTCCTTTGAGAATCTGTAATCGATACAGAGTTGCGATCCATTCTTCTCTCATATTCTTTGCTCTATGGTGCTCTGTCGCTAGAGCTTCGTGCGGGTGAATCCGTTCCAGAAGCATTTCGTGGTCTCCATTCTTTGCGTGGATAGTAGCGTCCTGACGATTCATATCATTTTTCGTTCCATTTATCACCCGAGTTCCTTGAATAAGAATGAAACCTCCCGATATCGGGAATAGATGTTATAACCCAGACTTTCCTCCCGATGTCGGCGATTGTCTTCAACGGGATTTTTATCAATGCGATTCCAGACATCTCTACCTCTGTTATCCCGTTTCTCTTGTATGTCTTTACGGAGATCTTTACGGGTATCTTTATTCTCATCTAAAATGTGTTTCCTGTACAGACCAAAATGAAATCCCCCCCGCGCCTTGTTCCACTGATATCTTTGATTTTTCCCTTCCACTTCCTTGCTTAGTTGGAAACATTTCTCTCTCTGCTAGTTCTTCTTTAGCTTTCTGCTCTGCTTTGGCCTTCCGATTGATCTCTCTTTGTTCTTTCGTCAACGCATGGCATGTTCCTTCCTCATGGGAGATTTTCTTGCATGTATAGCACCATCTATAAAGGTCTTCATATCGCAGTGTAACCGGGATGATATCTCCGTTCTTGAACCTTGCTTTCCTTTCAAACTGCAGTGGCTCATCCCCATTAAGTGAAACTCTGACCCTTTCTCCTTTCTCATCCACCAGAAGAACAAAATAATAGTTGGCAATAAAAACACAGAAAAGTTGTAAAAGAAGAGAAATTTCAAATTGCTTTATAGTTGTAACTTGTAAATGTGATCATAAATAAAACAAATACCACTTTTATTCACAATCTGTATCCAATGATCAAACAAACAAAGAATTCAAGACACCTTAATAATCTGAGTATGATAGAAAAAGATCCTTAAGAAGAATTACAGAGAAATAGAGAACGAAGAAGATTAATTTCGTAATAAACTTTTCTAAATAGTTGACTTCTCACTCTCTTCCCGTAATTAAACAGTGTTGAGCGAGGTGATCAGCAAGAACATATTTTAAGATACACGGCCCTTTATGAAAGAAAGATTGAGAAGTCATTGTATATATAATGTATTCTTGGTCACTGTATATTGAGATGACAGCTAAGAAAACTGTATATACGGGATTGAGAGTACATATGGATAGTATGTGCTGTATAGCTTGCTGAAAAAGGCTGTAATGTGGGTATATATTGTGATCAAATCTTCTTAGTGAAATACACAGAAAATTCAACAATCTTTGTGCTCTGCAACTTTACATGGTATCAGAGCCTGGTTCAAAATTAACAATGAGCACAATGAGCGGTGAAGACAACAAAGAAAAGTCAATGGGACAAAGAAAGATGGTGGCACCAATCTACCAATTGGTGGCCAATGAATACCCTAGTGCGATCATTGTACAAGTGCAATTCAACGGAGACAACTTTGATGAGTGGACTCATGCGATAAGAACGGCATTGCGAGTTAAGAGGAAGTTCGAATTCATACACAGATCCGTAGTGAAGCCAGAGGAGGCTGCACCGGAGTTTGAAGATTGGTTGTCTGCAAATTCCATTGTGTGTCTCTGGATACTGAATATGGTGGATCCGAAGATCAGGAGAACCTTGGTGAACAAGGAGAACCCACAAGACTTGTGGACAGAAATTAAAGACCGATTCTCAGAAGGGAATGGACCAAAGGATTCAAGAGATCAAGGCGGAGCTGGTGCGATTGAGGCAAGGTAATCTCAGTGTGATTGATTACTTTGGAAAGCTTTACATGGGAAGATCTTTAGAATTACGACCCTGCACCTGTTTTTCATTGCGGAAAGTGCACTTGCAACCTAAGTGCAGAATTTGAGAAAAGTGAGAAGACGATCGAATTCATCACTTCTTGTTAGGACTTGATGATGCGATTTATGGAGCAGTGAGAACACCACTTCTTGTTGAGACTTGATGACGTGATTTATAGAGCAGTGGGAGCATCCATTATCAACATTGCTCCCCTACCCAACATGAATCAAGTATATGCAAAGGTGAAATCTGTCGAGAGAAACAACACAGTGATGAGGGGACGAGAAAGCTATAATACGCAGGTGACGTTTGTGGCTCAAGCGAAACAGGGAGGGTTTTGGAGTGAAGATGAAAGCAAACTTGTGTCCACAGTTTGCAAGAAAACTGGTCACTTGGCAGGGACGTGTTTCTAAATAATTGGACATCCGCCATGGTGGGGCGAAAATTTACGCTCAAGTGGACGTGGACAAAGTGAACACGGCGGATGTTGGGGAATGGGTCATTGTTGCGGTAGAATGATTCATGCTAATGCTGCAACACTCGTTTAGACAGGAGAGACAGGTGCTGAAGCAGAGAAGTACGGCTACACCAGCCTTAGCAATAAACAGTGGACAACACTGATCAAGTTGTTGAACGAAAACCAGACCGAAACCCTAACTCTATTCCCTCAGACTGGGTTCTTGATACTGGAGCTTCTAATCACATGACAGGTTATAAAAAATTATTGATAGATTAGAAGTATGTATTGTCGTGTTCTGTGAGGTTGCCGAATGGAACAATGAGTTTGTGTTGAGAAAAAAGAACCACAGTTTTTGATGAAGATTTCAGGCTGAAAATGTGTTGTTTGTTCCAGATTTGAAATGCAATTTCACGGTTTCTCAGTTTATTGCCGACTTAAATGTAGTCTTGCAGATTGCTAACA
Source organism: Thlaspi arvense (assembly GCA_911865555.2). Classification (NCBI taxonomy): domain Eukaryota; kingdom Viridiplantae; phylum Streptophyta; class Magnoliopsida; order Brassicales; family Brassicaceae; genus Thlaspi; species Thlaspi arvense. The sequence continues at coordinate 53,217,090 of OU466857.2, forward strand.
AAGATTGTGTGGTTCAGGACCGTACAACAAGGAACCTGAGTGGAGTGGGGGAACTTAGAGATCGTCTCTATTTCTTTCGTCGATTGACAAGATTGAATGCTTTCCGGTTGAATAAAAATGAGGCTGAAGATGTGTGGCATCAAAGGCTAGGACATCTGTCTAATGGTGTTTTTGATTAGCTTCCAGTTGTAGACAGTATAGTTAAGGATTTTTCTACTTGTAGCATTTTCTAGAAAGCAAAACATTGTCGTGACATGTTCCATTCAAGCGATAATAAAAGTTCTGGTGTTTTTAAATGATTTACGTAGATTTGTGGGATCCTTATCGAATTGCAAGTATTTGTAACTCATACTACTTTCTCACAATAGTTGATGATTTCTCGAGAGGTGTGTGGGTGTTTCTGCTACAGAACAAAGGACAAGTGGGAAAAACACTTCGTGAGTTCATGGCGTCAGTGAAGAGACAGTTCGACAAATTTGTGAAAATAGTGAGGAGTGACAATGGAACCGAGTTCACATGCCTTACCAACGAATTTCGTGCAGATGGAATTGTGCATTAAACCTCGTGTGTAGGGACGCCACAACAGAATGGCAGAGTGGAAAGGAAATATCGTCAAATCTCGAATGTGGCACTAGCAATTCTGTTCCATTCATCACTTCCGGCAAAGTTTCGGAGAGAAAGCATTCTAACCGCTGCACATCTGATTAACATAACACCATCAAAGCTGTTGAAAGGAAAAACTTCATTTGAAATTATTCATGGACAGTTGCCTTAGTTTGATATTCTCAAAGTATTTGGATGTTTAGCGTTTGCGCATAAACAGAGAAGAAGTAGAGACAAGTTTAAATCAAGGAGTAGGAAATGTGTGTTTGCTGGATATCCCTTTGGGAAAAAGGGATGGAGTTTATTCGATCTTCACAGAGAAGAAAAATTTGTCTCTCGGGATGCTGTATTCGTAGAAAACAGCTTCCCTTACGCTTCTGTTGTTAGCAAAGATCAGCAAGTTGATTGGGATAGAATGCGTGAATGTGAACTTGAAACAGTGAACGTCACAAGAGGAGAAGAAACTGTAAGTGAGTGACAGATAATCAGTAAGGTTTCTGTACCTGGTCTGGCAATTCCAGAGACTGAAATAGAAGAGAACAGAGAAGCTACATAACCTGCAGTTTTGTAAAATACTGCAGAACCTGCAGTTTTGGGAGAATCTGCAGTTTTCTAAAATACTGCAGAGCCTGCAGTTTTGGGAGAACCTGCAGTTTTAGAAAATGCTGCAAAACCTGCAATAGATGGTGTCGCTGAACCTGCAGTTGCTGATACAGTTGATAAAAATGCTGTAGCAGATGGTGATCTTGGACGTGGTTACCGAAAGAAAGAACTTTACACAATATTAAAGGGGTTTGTTTTGCATATCGTCTGCGATTCACATGATCCAGTTGAAGAAACAATGGAGTTTGAAGATAATGTAGAGTATCCATTGTCACAATATCTTGACAGTAGCAACTTCTCTGCAATCACCGAGCTTTTTTGGCTGCCATAAGTACAGAGACATAACCCAAATACGTTCCGTGATGCAGTTGTCTATGAAGTCTGGCGAGGGGCTATGAAAGTGGAAATTAATGCACTAGAGGAGAATGAAATGTGGGACCTGGTGCCGTTGCTTTCTGGAAAGAGAGCTATAGGGTGTAAATGGTAAGATCAAATATCGAGCAGATGATACAATAGAGATATATAAAGCAAGATCGGTAATTTTTGGAAACCACCAAGAAGAAGATGTTGACTACACATAAATGTTAGCATATGTGATCAAAATGACAATAATCCGTGTTTTTTTTAAGTGTTGCAGCGGCAAAGAACTGGGAATTACACCAAATGGACGTGGATAATGCATTTTTACACTGGGACATAGAAGAGGAGGTATATATGAAGCCTCCACCAGGGTTCAAGATGAATGACTCGAATCTGGTATGTCGATTGCGAAAATCTTTGTATGGACTCAAGCAGGCTCCTAGATGTTGGTTTGCAAAGTTGAGAGATTCCCTCAAAACGTATGGATTTAAACAGTCATACTTTGACTATTTTCTGTTCTCGGGAGTGCAAGGATCCTCTGAGATGTATGTTCTTGTGTATGTCGACAATTTGATTATTGGAGGGAATTATTCTGGTGAAATAGCAGATTTCAAAGCCTACTTGGGGAAGTGTTTTCATATGAAGAACTTAGGTCCATTGAAATATCTTTTATGGCATTGAAGTTGCTCGTAATCAGAAGGAATATTCTTGTGTCAGCGAAAGTACACGCTCGACATAATTGGCGAGGCAGGTATGTTGGCTTCCAAACCTGCTACATTCCACATAGTGCAGCAACACAAATTGGTACTTGCCGAAAGACCTTTACTTGGCTCTCTGGAAAATATAAAAGAATGGTGGTTCGTTTGATCTATCTTGCTGCTACTCGTCCAGATTTGACATACAATGTTCACATTTTGTCACAATTCATGCAGTCTCCTCGTACTGATCATTGGAATGCTGCATTGGGAGTCCGCTATTTAAAAGGTACACCAGGTCAAGGGATTGTTTTGTGTTCTAATTGTGATCTAAAGGTTCATAGCTGGTGTGACTCTGATTGGGCAGGGTGTCCATTAACAAAAAGGTCTGTTAGTGGATGGTTTGTCAGTGTCATGGAAAACCAAGAAGCAGGATGTCGTTTCTCATTCATCTGCCAAGGAGGATTATCGGTGTATGTATAAGACACTAGACGAATTAAAATAGTTACGACAACTACTTGAGGACTTCAGTGTTACTAAGATAACTCATATGGACCTGCACTGTGATAATCAAGTAGCTCTGTATATTGCAGCGAATCCAGTATTCCATGAACACACCAAACACGTTGAGAGAGACTGTCACAGTGTTCGTGATGCGGTTCAAGATGGCACCATTGCTACATCGAAGGTGAATACAAAGGATCAACTCGCGGATATATTTACAAAAGCTCTTGGTCGTCAAGAGTTTAAGCTTCTTTTGTCCAAGTTGGGAACGTGTAATCCACACGCTCCAACTTGAGGGGGTGTTGAGTGGCGTGATCAGCAAGAAAATATCTCAAGATACACGATCCATTATGAGAGAAATATTGAGATCATTGTGTATATAATGTGTTCTTGGTCACTGTATATTGAGATGATAGCTAAAGAAACTGTATATACGGGATTGAGAGTACATATGGATAGTATGTGCTGTATAGCTTGCTGAAAAAGGCTGTAATGTAGGTATATATTGTGATTGAATCCTCTTAGTGAAATACACAGAAAATTCACGAATCTTTGTGCTCTGCAATTTTACAAACAGCTTTGATCATCTTCCTCATTTTAATCTCAGTCGTTCGTTTATCTTCTAATTGTGGCCGTCCGTGTAATCACATCCACACTGAATACACTATAACAAACCTCCCCCATTTAGCAACCATGACCTCATGGTTGAAAGCTGGAACTTTCTGCAACAGATCATAGAGAAACTCCCAAGTAGCTTCACACTCAGCCTCGTTAGTTCACTTCACTGACACCTTGCTTGGTGGTTTACCTTGTCTATTAACTACACGTCTTTTAAGGATACGCTCTGGTTCTTTAGACAACAGATCCGACACAATGGAAGGTAAAGCAGTACTGACCGATGTATCACCAACTTGCAGCTTTAGTTGAGAAACATGGAAAATGGGATGAATGTGACTTGTAGCATGAAACTCCAATTTGTAAGCAATAAGGCCACACTTATCCAAAAAGGGGAGCCAACTTCTGATTCCCCCTGAACACTACAAAACCCTGGCGATAAGGTTGAAGCTTTACAAAAACAAAAGCACCAATATCAAAGCTTCGATCAAAACGATGACGATTTTCCGACTGTTCCATATGATGTTGAGCTCGCAATAAGTGAAACTTCAAGATGAGGAGCATGTTTTCCCCCTCTTGCAAACTCTTAGCAACCAAGACAACTTTTCTTTCACCCAGTAATTAAGGAAGATGCTGCGGTGGAGGTTGACCATAAACTGCTTCATAAGGGCTCATCTGAGCAGACGAGTGGAAGGTAATATCATATGAGAACTCAGCAAGAGGCAACCACCGGCTCCACAAGTAGGGTCTATCGCTGCACATACACCACAAAGATGTTTCCAAGCAACGATTGACAACCTCTGTTTGACCGTCGCTGTGCGGGTGGTAGGCACTAGAGTAGTTAATAGCAACTCCTTGTACTGTGAACAGCTCTCTCCAAAACTCACTCAAGAATATAGCATCTCTTTCACTAACAATCGAGCTTGGGAACCCGTCATGTTTAAACACATTATCCAAAAAAGCTTGACCAACTATTGCTGCTGTGTAAGGATGACTTAAAGCAATGAAATGAGCTGTTTTTGTCAATCGATCCACCACTACCAGAATCACAGACTTGCCAAAAGATAATGGGAGACCATCGATGAAGTCCATATAAGCATCCCGGTTTTGCGTTTAACTCAGAAATCAAATCACAGGGTTAAGATTACAATTAAACACAGGGGAATGCTACAAGCTTATTTTTATTCAAATTTTACACATTTCAAAATTAGTAATGGCCGTCTATATGGTGGCGTATTTGCACTTGGTCCGGTTGTCGTCAGATTTTTCTCGGCCCATGTCCTTTTGACAATGTCTATATATCCAAAAGGGGCCTGCAAACTTCAATCTCCCTTCTATCACAAGAAACCCAACCAAATTAAGAATTTCTATTTCCGACTCTTTAAGGACTCATAAATATAAATGTGACCATTCAATAAAGATCATAACTCTTTTAAATTAGGGTTTTTTTTAAAAAAATAGTCATGCAGATCACTTACTTGTAAATATAGAATTACACCGTAGATTTATAATAATGATAGCATTGGCATAATAACGTTGGCCACCAAGGTAATGAAGCGGCTTTTGTTTTGTTTTGCGCCGTCGCTCGTGGTCTAGACGACTAGACCACACAACATAGGGACATATGTATACGGTTTTGTGGAGGCTGGTGAATACAATACCATGGTTCGTATATTTAACAGATGTATCTTGGAGAAACATCTGTTAGATGTTGTGTCGTATACAGTAGCAATAAAGGGATTTGTGCTTGCAGAGAGGATCGATGAGGCTTGTTCTTACTTATCCAAGATGAGAAAAGTCTTGTGCGAGGAAAAAGACAAGGATAAACTGAACAAGATTCTTTGGGAATGCATTGAGGAGGGAGTTGAGCTGGATCCTAATACTAAGTTCAAAGTGATTTCTTTCTTGTCTCGATATCACCGAGATCTTTCTAAATTTAGATCGGTTTTGGAGAAATGGAGGACAACTTTGATGTTTCTGATTTATGCGATGAGTTATCTGTTTCTTCTGGCTGAGTTTTGTGGCAACTGTATAATTGTATAAACACACGATTGGCGCTGTAATTCTTTTATGTAAATCTTTGTTTTAATTATTAATTTTTTAAAATCCATATATCAATTTTTGACCTTCGTAATTATTATTACATACTTATATATTATTAATTAGTTTTACAAAATATTTTTAATTTGTAGTGTTCCACGTAAGAACTAAGCCTGGGGGATCCCATATCTATTAGTAAACCAAATCCCATCCATTCTGGCGATCCATGAACGTAGCTGACAACATCGCTTTTAACTTGAATGGTATGCTTCAAAAGAAGCAACAAATTTGCGGTTAGGCCCTTATCTAAGAACGCAGTTCCATCCTGTTTGGTTTGGCCACTCATCATCATTAAAATCAATGATAAAGAAAGGTTCCGTATACTTTAACATGTGAGATCTTATACTGTCGCTAGCGTCTCCACCATAGACAATGTCAAGATCATTCTCAGGACCAAGTTCATTGTGAATAACTACATGATTTCTCTTGCAAGTTTCGTTTAACTCAAATTACACAGTCGTAACTAACATAAAAATATCAGTTTTTGTATATTTTTGATGTAAGGTTTTTGTTAGAGTAAAAACAACATCAATATGTAGTATTTATAAAAAAAATATTTACGAAAAACATATTTTTTCTTTAAATGATCGATGAGGCTTGTTCTTTCTTATCCAAGATGAGAGAAGTCGCGACTATTAGCTCTGGTTTGTGCGAGGAAAAAAAGAAGGATAAACTGAACAAGATTCTATGGGAATGCATTGAGGTGGGAGTTGAGCTGGATTCCAATACTATGTTCAAAGTGATTTGTCTCTTGTCTCGATATCGCCGAGATCTTTCTGAATTTAAATCAGTTTTAGAGAAATGGAGGACAACTTTGATGTTTCTTATTCATGCGATGAGTTATCTGTTTCTTCTTGCTGAGTTTTGTGGCAACTGTATAATTGTATACACACACGATTGGCGCTGTAATTCTTTTATGTAAATCTTTGTTTTAATTTTTTTTTTTTACAATCCATGTATCAATTTTTGACCTTCGTAATTATTATTACATAGTTATATATTACTAGTTAATTTTACAAAATATTTTTAATATGTAGTGTTCCATGTAAGAACTAAGCATTTGGGATCCCAAAATCTTTTAGTAAAACAAATCCCATCGATTCTGGCGATCGATGAACGTAGCTGGTCACATCGCTTTTAACTGGAATGGTACGCTTCAAAAGAAGCAACAAATTTGCGGTTAGGCCCGTATCTAACAATGTAGTTCCATCCTGTTTGGTTTGGCCACTCATCATCTTTAAAATCAATGATAAAAAAGGTTCCTTATACTTTAACATGTGAGATCATATACCATCGCTAGCGTCTCCACCATAGACAATGTCGAGATCATTCTCAGGATAGAGTTCATTGTGAATAACTACATGATTTCTCTTGTAAGCTTCGTTTAACTCAAAATACACAGTCGTAACTAACATAAAAATATCAGTTTTTTTTTATATTTTTGATGTTAGGTATTTGTTAGAGTAAAAACAACATCAACATTTAGTATTTATAAAAAAAACATTTATGAAAAACACATTTTTTTCTTTAAATGATCGATGAGGCTTGTTCTTTCTTATCCAAGATGAGAGAAGTCGCGACTATTAGCTCTGGTTTGTGCGAGGAAAAAGAGAAGGATGATCTGAACAAGATTCTATGGGAATGCATTGAGGAGGGAGTTGAGCTGGATCCCAATACTAAGTTCAAAGTGATTTGCCTCTTGTCTCAATATAGCCAAGATCTTTCTGAATTTAGATCGGTTTTAAGGAAATGGAGGACAACTTTGATGTTTCTGATTCATGTGATGAGTTATATGTTTCTTCTGGCTGAGTTTTCTGGCAACTGTATAATTGTATACACACGATTGGCGCTGTAATTCTTTTTTGTAAATCTATGTTTTAATTATTAATTTTTTATAATCCATATATCAATTTTTGACCTTCGTAATTATTAGTACATACTTATATATTATTATTTAATTTTACAAAATATTTGTAATATGTAGTATTCCACGTAAGAACTAAGCCTGGTGGATCCCAATATCTTTTAGTAAACCAAATCCCATCAATTCTGGCGATCCATGAATGTAGCTGGCCACATCGCTTTTAACTTGAATGGTACGCTTCAGAAGAAGCAACAAATTTGCGGTTAGGCCTGTATCTAAGAACGCAGTTCTATCCTGTTTGGTTTGGCCACTCGTCATCTTTAAAATCAATGATAAAGAAAGGTTCCTTATACTTAACATGTGGGATCTTATACCCTCGCTAGTGTCTCCACCATACACAATGTCGAGATCATTCTCAGGACCGAGTTCATTGTGATAACTACATGATTTCTCTTGCAGGCTTCGTTTAACTCAAAGTACACAGTCGTAACTACAATTAAAATATCAGTTTTTTTTTATATTTTTGATGTAAAGTATTTCTTAGAGTAAAAACAACATCAACATGTAGTATTTATAAAAAAAAACACATTTATGAAAAACACATTTTTAAAAAAATAATCTATTCATTGGATAAATTTAAACATAAAAAGAACTAATTAATGATTAAATTCTACTAATTATTATTTACCATAAAAACTAAATCAAATTTAATATATAATTGTATTAAACAATATGGCAGTGGCACTATCAAGTTGTTTCTGAATTTGATACACATCAAAATGACAAATACAGTATAAAAAGAAAACTAGATACAAAACTAATTATTTCAAACTAATTCAAAATCTAGGATTATTCAGTTGAAGACTTATTGAAGACAATAAATCTACGGTTATTAGATACTTTTTAGTTTTAATAAATTTGCAAAAATTTTAGGGTATTTAACTACTCATTTTTATTGATATATATTAATCTAAAAATCTCATATATAAAGATGAAACTTCAGTAATAGAAACAAAAGATCCAAATTTTGGTTTTTTAAATAGTTCTCATGATTTTTTTAAATATACATTAATTTTTTCTTTTAAATAAACTTTCATAAAAACATTTCCTTAAATATAGTCTAATTGATGTGTAATTCTTAAATGTCTTCTACAATCTCATATTATTGAATATATAAATAAATTTATAACTAATTCAAAATCCAGCATTATTCAGTTGAAAATTTTATCAAATTCATAACAGATGTAGGGATCCCAAGATCTTTTACATAATTACCTTATTACATACTTATATATTATTAGTTAATTTTACGAAAAATATTTTTAATATGTAATGTCCCATTGAAGCACTAAACCTGGGGGATGCACATATTTTTTAGTAAACCAAATCCCATCTACTTTGGCAATCCATGAAAGTAGCTGGCCACATCGCTTATGACTTGAATGGTATGCTTCAAAAGAAGCAACAAATTTATGGTTAGGCCCATATTTAAGAACGCAGTTCCATCCTGTTTTGGATGGCCAGAGATTATCGTTAAAATCAAGGTCAAAGAAAGGTTCCTCATACTTTAACATGTGGGATCTTATACTGTCGCTATGGTCTCCAGCACAGACAATGTCGAGATCATCCTCAGGACCGATTTCATTATGAATAACTACATGATTTCTCGCGCAAGCTTTGTTTAACTCAAAGTACAGTCGTAACTAACATATAAACTATCATTTTTTCATATTTTTGATGTAAAGTATTTGTTAGACAAAAAACAACATCAGGTTTCTTAAAAACAGACGATTATCAGAAGTCCTTAGTTTTGAGGACCTCTATTACTTTCATAAAGATTGGGGGGTTAACCTTTGGAGGAGGAATTACAAGTTTCGTTTCTTTACCGGGTCGTGTATTTGGGTGAGTCCCCTGAACTTCCTTCCTCGCTTATGGAACAAGCAAAGGATTTTTTTGGGAAAGTGTTTGAAAAAAGAAGCGAAGGAGAGATGGACAGTGACTCAGCTGTTAAACCATCCGTTCCTAAAAACCAAACAGAACACAAAACCGGAATTGTTAACCGGTTGGGTTACGAACTCACCGACAAGCGTGACAGATCAAATGTTCTGGAGATCAGTGGAAGAGGAGGAGGACCAGGACCGTCCAAGCTGGTTGGAATGTAGTCACGAGGACGGAGCTTTCCCCCTAATTCTTCTAACTCTCTTCACTTCTGTTGCTTCATAATTGCATACCAATCTTCGGGATCTTGGGGCCATTCTGTTCCACTCATGACCATAAGAATCAAAGACTGTGCGATGTAAGTTTACTGCAAACATACGATCATGTTCTCCATGCTAAAGCATCTGTTTTTCAGTTAAAACATTGTTTGATGTTCTCGGTTTCCACTCCATCTGAGGAGGAATTCTATCATAGACTCGCTTGCCTTCAAACAACCATATAAGGATTATATCTCTCTCGATGATAGAGAACTTTATCATATATATTCTTCTCAATTCTATTCCAGCCTTCTTTACCTTGCTCATCTCTCTTATCTTGCATACCTATCATGTACGAACCACTAAGAACACGTTCGGGCACAAGGACCATGAGGGAAGAGTTCAACAAAGCAGTGGAGAACCTCTTCAACCTTAGGCAAACAGATGACATCAACAGCCTTCTCAAACGACTATGCATGACGGGATGATACGATGACATGGAATGGGACGAGGCAAGACGGCGTGAGAACATGGGACGAGATGGTACGGGACAGTACGACCGCATTACGGATTACCCTCATACCATGGACGACCGCATTACGTACCAGTCACGTACCACGGATGAAGATATTACGGCAAGCATGACCGAAGGACACGACGATAAAATGGGCCTACACTTAGGCGATTTTCAAGATGATCAAAGCCCAGCCAAGATCAAGGGAGGGTTCAGCTTTGGTGAATGGCCCCTTCTCAAGGACAGCCTCGGCCCACTCTTCTCATCATCGCTCCACTTCAAAACGGCTAAGTTTCAAGGCTGGACAAGGACTTACCTTTTTCGGTTCAAAACCAATCAAGAGGCAACGGTAAGACTTGTCAATTATTTACATAATATTTCGTGTTTTCCTTTGTTTTGCAGGGTTTATTTTCTAGTTTTTTTTTACACTTTGTAGAATAAGTTTTGTAATCTTTTCTTATGCACTTTTGTATTTTTGGTCCTTGCACTTTGTTTATTTTTGATCCTAGAAGGTCAAGGCTGAATGACTATTAATAAAGTCCCACATGCAGCATTGTAGCTCACCTTTTTACCTATTATCAATAAAGAGCAAACTTTCTTCAAAGAAAGCTGATAGGGCTCAGGTTTTATCCAAATAAAACTACTGCAAGTGCACAACAAAAGCAGTTGTAGTACAAGGGGTATCGAATCCCAAGAGAGTAATACAAACTACACTATCGAATGTAGGTTCAGATTAAGCTAAGTAGAATGTAATGTATGTAATGCGAATGAATAAATACAAGTAAGCAAGCGAATCTGTTGTTTGATTTAAGTTTCAGAAGACTAAAAGCACTAAGTCAGGACAGTTCGCAGGTTGAATCCAAGAATGTAGAATGCATGAAATCATGAATAATTATGAACCGTTCTGAACATGAATCACTGATATATAACTAATCAATTCTCATTGCAGAAGTTATCTATGCCTAAATCACAGAGTTTCAAATCTCTTTGCAAACCCTAACAATCTAAACATGCAGTAATGGTTAGGTTCAATTGTTCACAAAACTCCTAAGCCAAATCTCTTTGTACTAAGTTGTTTTGCTCATCAAATACTAGTTCAGGTTATCAATAATGCTCTCACATATATTTAACAACCTATGATTTTCGGATTTCTAGATGATGTGTCTAAGAAATTTGATTTTAAAGCAAGCAGAGATGAAAAACCATAAGATATTCCTAACAGGTAGCGATTCTACAAACTCTTCATCAACCTTTGAAAAAGCCCTAACTTAACTAGCAGATTACTCAGACATGATCATGGAGTCACAAAACATAACTGAATAAAATTGCATTAAGAGAAAGAATAAAAGAATAAGGGGGTTCGAAATCTTCTCAAAAGAGTACATGATCTGTCTCCCCAAATAGTTCTGAATAAATCTTTCTCAAACTCTTTTAATTCTCAAAAACTAAGATCCAAGCCAACAATGGCTGAAAAACCTAATAAATAGAGGCTAAACACGATGTGGGGTCTTCTTGTAAATAATAAAACTTCTAGGCTAATTCTGCAAATAATGCTCCATCTTTTAATAAACAGCCACGACCTCCTTCCTTCATGGGTGACGAGTGTCACCAAGGGTGGTGACGATTGTCACCATATCACATACTTTCTTCTCCGAGCTAGGTATTTCGTGGCTTCAACTCGAAATGCTCCAAAAGGCTCCAATATCTCCAATTATGCTCTAGATATGCTATAACCTGCAAAGACTCTTCTAGGACTCTAAAAAGACCAAAAAGTCTCAGCAAAAAGGACTTATATCATGGTTAAAAACCATAAAAAACTATGATATATCAAAAGCCGCCGCCGAGTTCTAGAGCATTGTGTTGTTTCCCCATTGTTCTTGAGTTCAAACCAACTTTATCACGGTCCTAACATCAGCCGTGTGTGTGTCACGCGATCCACCATTCGTTTCCATTCATTCGGTTAAGTAAAGAGTGCCGTTTGGCCAGTTGCTTGATCACCATCCCACCATATCATTCATCACGTACCAGATCTAAGTAGAGAGTGCCGTGTGTCCAGCTGCTTGATTCCCCACCGTACCGGTCATATAAGATCATACCTTTGATCTTATATCATTTGGTATCAGAGCTTAAACGCTCTTAGATTGGGTTTTATCTATTCCTTTAAATGTTTGTTTTTGTTTTCATTGTTTGCTTTCATTGCTTTTCATAAACCAAAACCCCATAAAAATCATTTGTTGCTTTTGTTTCGGTTGTTTCAATTATAAAACTTTAAATGAATTTGCTTGTTAAGTTGTTAGATTTATTTTTATAAACCCCAAAAATAAAAATAAAAATAAAATATTTTAGCTAAGTCTTTTGTTACTTATTCGCTTCGGCTAGAACTTTGTTACACTTGTGCTTGTAATCTATTTGTTAGTCTACGCAGGATAAATAGATGGGAGAGCAAGGAGCACAGGTAGACATGGCAAAACTCCTAGGTGCTATTCAAGCCCTTAGGCAAGAGGATGACCCGAATTGATAGATTGCCGCCAGCTCTACTTCTACCAAGGAGAGGACCATTGAGGCAGACCCACCAGCCCGTAGACCAAGGAGAGACTATTGAGGACATGCCCGGCTTAGATGATGACCCGCCCCCAGCACCAAACGTTCAGAATCAACCCGCGGGACGAGCTAGGGATCCCATACACCGAGGATGTATACGAGAGGAAGAAGCTTACCGACCCAACAACAATGACTTGAAGCTAAATGCCCCAACATTTGCTGGAAGGATTAACCCCGAAGCTTACCTAGAGTGGGAACGATGAAGGGAGTACATCTTCTTGTACTACGACTACATTGACTAGAAAAAGGTGTCACTAGCAGCCGCTCAGCTAACTGACCACGCCTTGTCATGGTGGGATAGAGATGTGTCCGAGAGGAGGAGGCATCGTTATGACCAGATCAGTACATGGGCCGAGATGCGGTTCAACATGAGGTAGCGGTATGTCCCACATCACTTTCACCGAGACCTCCAAAAGAATTTTCGTAAGTTGATACAAGGTAGCCGATCAGTAGAGGAGTACTTTGAAGAATTTGAGCAGCTACGCAACAGCTTGGAGCTCGAGGACACGGAGGAGACCCTCATGGCTCAGTTTATAGATGGTCTACAAGACCGTATAGCGAGAAAGGTCGAGAGACAACCGTACCACGACATGTTCGAGCTGTTACACCTAGCCATACAAGCAGAGCAACACGTAAAGCGAAAGGTAGCAGCTACAAATCGTTCAAAGCCAAACACAAGCTGGACCTCTACAACACCAAAGGCGCTTAACAAAGGCAAAGCCGTGGAGATTGAGTCCCAGTTTAAGAAGCCTACAGCCGAATCCTCTAAAACAACTCGGCCCGAGCAAGGTAAGCCCCCATTTTCTCAAGAACATGTGACATTACATGTTATAAATGTCAGGGAATAGATCATATGGCGAGAGAGTGCCCCAACAATCACGTCATGATCCTCACGGCTGATAGAGGTTATGAATCTCAAGATGAGATGGAAGAAGACGTGATGGAAACCGGAGCAGAGGAGATTGAATACACGGACTCAGGAGAGATGTTGGTGATTCTTAGAGGCCTTAGTGTTCTTGTTGAGCCAGAGACGGTTCAGAGAGAGAACATCTTCCATACCATGTGCACCGTGAACACCAAGGTATGTAGCTTGATCATAGATGGTGGTTCTTACACTAACGTGGCTAGCAAGTATATGGTAGATAAGCTAGGTTTGGAAACTACAAAGCATCTGAGACCCTATAAGCTCTGGTGGCTAAACGATGACACGGAGCTCAAGATAGCGGACCAAGTAGTTGTTACTTTCAACGTGGGGCGATACCTAGACAATGTGACGTGAGATGTGGTGCCAATGCGAGCGGGGCATCTCTTACTTGGGAGGCCTTGGCAGATTGACAAAGAAGGTATACATCACGGCCGTACCAACCACTACACCTTCACGCATGACAAACGCAAGTACAACCTAGCTCCCTTCACGCCTAATCAAGTGCATGAAATGCAACTCAAATTCGCTAAGGATGCTAAGGTAAGTAAAGCTAACCTATTTGTTTCCACTAAAACTATTAACCACGCCGTAAACTGTCAATACATGGTGCTACTCATGATCTTTAGAGAAGGGTTACTTTCAGGAGCAAGTGAAGTGGAGTTACCCGCAGAGATAAGGGGATTACTAGACAAGTACCGAGACTTGTTCCCTGAAGAGATACCCTCGCGATTACCACCAATCAGGGGAATAGAGCGTAAGATAGACTTGGTGCCCGGCTCAGCCATACCCAACAGGCCAGCTTACCGGATGAACCCCCCGGAGACTAAGGAGCTAGAGAAGCAAATCCAAGACTTAATGTCTAAGGGCTACATTAGAGAAAGTCTAAGCCCTTGTGCGGTTCCCGTCTTGTTGGTGCCTAAGAAAGATGGTACATGGCGAATGTGCATGGAATGCCGTGCTATTAACAACATCACCATCAAGTACCGCCACTCCATTCCTCGCATAGATGATATGTTAGACGAGCTCAGTGGTGCTACCATCTTCTCAAAGGTAGATTTGAAGAGCGGTTATCATCAAGTACGTATGAAGGAGGGCGACGAGTGGAAGACTGCGTTCAAGACCTAGCAAGGTCTATATGAGTGGCTAGTGATGCCATTTGGTCTTACAAATGCCCCGGGTACGTTCATGAGACTCGTGAATCTATCTTAAGGACATACATTAGTAAGTTCGTTGTGGTTTATTTTGATGACATTTTGATTTATAGTTGTTGCCTTGCGGATCACATAAAGCACCTTAACCAAGTATTAGAGACACTTCGTCAAAAAGGACTCTTTGCAAACCTCAAGAAGTGCACCTTTTGCACTAATGAATTGGTGTTTTTAGGTTTTGTTGTAAGCTCGCAGGGTCTTAGAGTGGATCAGGAAAAGATACGAGCTATACAAGACTGGCCTACACCATCTTCTATAGGACAGAGCTTCCACGGCTTGGATAGCTTTTACCGGCGGTTCGTGAAAGATTTCAGCACCATAGCCGCCCCTCTGACTGCCGTGATCAAGAAGGATGTAGCCTTTAAGTGTGGGCCAATGCAAGAAGAAGCCTTTGCCAAGCTCAAATTCAGCCTTACCAACGCCCCGGTACTAGTGCTTCCTGATTTTGATAAAACCTTTGAAGTTGATTGTGATGCTTCAGGATTAGGCATCGGCGCTGTACTTACACAAGGAGGCAAGGCAGTAGCATACTTCAGTGAGAAGCTAAGCGGAGCTACCCTCAACTACCCCACGTATGATAAAGAACTCTATGCATTGGTGAGATCATTGGAGACGTGGCAGCATTACTTGCTTTCCAAGGAGTTTTTCATACATTCGGATCATGAGGCACTCAAACACCTTAGAGGCCAGACCACATTGAAGAGGAGACACGCGAGATGGCTAGAATTCATAGAGACATTTCCATACATCATAAAATACAAGAAGGGAAAAGAAAATATTGTAGCAGATGCCCTCTCTAGACGTTACACCCTCATTACCACCATGGAGGCTTGGGTTATGGGATTTGAACACATAAAGGAGCACTATGAAGAGGACCCGGACTTTGGGATAATCTTTCAAGAGTGCAAGAAAGCCCCATCAGGTCCATTCTATATACACAATGGCTTTCTTTTTCGAGATAAACGTTTGTGTATACCGCAGGGATCCATGAGAGAGCTGCTGATCAGAGAGTCACACGGAGGAGGGCTCATGGGACACTTTGGCGTGGATAAGACCTTTAGCATGGTGGTAGAGCACTTCTTTTGGCCACACCTCAAGAGAGACATTGAGCGCTTCTGTTCTAAGTGCATTACATGCCTTAGAACCAAATCAAAGTCTCATCCATACAGTTTATATATGCCTTTGCCTATACCTAACCTTCTTTGGGAAGATCTTTCTATGGACTTTGTGTTAGGATTGCCCAAAATGAGGGGAAAAGATTCAATATTCGTGGTGGTGGACCGCTTCTCAAAAATGGCCCATTCCATACCTTGTAGCAAGACCAATGATGCAACTCAAACCGCTGATCTTATCTTTAAAGAGGTAGTAAGGCTACATGGTATACCGAGGAGCATTGTGTCGGATAGGGACATAAACTTTCTGAGCCACTTTTGGAGAACACTTTGGAGGAAGTTGGGCACAAAACTCTTGTTCTCTACGACGTGCCACCCCCAAACTGACGGTCAACCGAGGTTGTTAACCGCACACTTTCAGCTCTTTTAAGAGCCACGGTCAGTAAGAATTTGAGAAGTTGGCTTGATTGCATTCCATATGTTGACTTTGCTTATAACCGAGCCACCCACTCTGCTACTAAACTGTCGCGTTTTGAGATTGTTTATGGGTTTAAGCCAACTACACCACTAGACCTCACACAATTACCAGACGCGCTAAACAACGCCGAGGTGATCAAGAAACTTCACCAGAATGCTAAGGAGAACTTGGAGAAGAAGGCACTACAAACGAAGCTGAACGTTGACAAAAACCGCAAGGAAATCATCTTTGAACCAGGTGAATGGGTTTGGTTGCATACGAGGCCGGAGAGGTTCCCTAACCAAAGGAAGAGCAAGTTGTCACCGAGAGGAGATGGCCCTTTCAAAGTCATTGAGCTGATCAACAACAACGCCTACCGCTTGGAGCTCCTAGGTGAGATGAACATCTCTAATAGCTTCAACGTAACTGATTTAGCTCCTTTTGATGCAGATACGGTTCTGAAGTCAGAACCTCTTCAAGAGGGAGGGAATGATGAGGACCTCCAACCGGTTAAGGTACCTATCATGTACGAACCACCAAGAACACGTTCGGGCACAAGGACCATGAGGGAAGAGTTCAACAAAGCAGTGAAGAACCTCCTCAACCTTAGGCAAACGGATGACAACAACAGCCTACTCAAACGACTATGCATGACGGGACGATACGATGACATAGAACGGAACGAGGCAAGACGGCACGAGGACATGGGACGAGACGGTACGGGACAGTACGACCGCATTACGGATTACCCTCATACCACGGACGACCGCATTACATACCAGCCACATACCACGGACGAAGACATTACGGCACGCGTGACCGAAGGACACGATGATCAAATGGGCCAACACTTAGGCAATTTTCAAGATGATCAAAGCCCAGCCAAGATCAAGGGAGGGTTCAGCTTAGGTGAATGCCCCCTTCTCAAGGACAGCCTCGGCCCAACTCTTCTCATCATCGCTCCACTTCAAAACGGCTAAGTTTCAAGGCTGGACAAGGACTTACCTTTTTCGGTTCAAAACCAATCAAGAGGCAACGGTAAGACTTGTCAATTATTTACATAATATCTCATGTTTTCCTTTGTTTTGCAGGATTTATTTTCTAGTTTATTTTTACACTTTTTATAATAAGTTTTGTAATCTTTTCTTATGCATTTTTGTATTTTTGGTACTTGCACTTTGTTTATTTTCGACCCTAGAAGGTCAAGGCATAAGGACTATTAATAAAGTCCCACATGCATCATTGTAGCTCACTTTTTTACCTATTATCAATAAAGAACAAACTTTCTTCAAAGAAAGCCGCCGCCGAGGTCTATAGCATTGTGTGGTTTCCCCATTGTTCTTGAGTTCAAACTGACTTTATCACGGTCATAACATCAGCCCTGTGTGTGTCACTTGATCCACCATTTCTTTCCATTCGTTTCCATTCATTCGGTTAAGTAAAGAGTGCCGTTTGGCCAGTTGCTTGATCACCATCCCACCGTATCATTCATCACGTACCGGATCTAAGTAGAGAGTGCCGTGTGGCCAGCTGCTTGATTCCCCACAGTACCGGTCATATAAGATCATACCTTTGATCTTATATCATTTGGTATCAGAGCTTAAACGCTCCTACACCAGGTTTTATCTATTCCTTTAGATATTTGTTTTTGTTTTCATTGTTTGCTTTCATTGCTTTTCATAAACCAAAACCCCATAAAAACCATTTTTTTGCTTTTGTTTCGGGTTTTTCAATTATAAAATCCAAAATGAATTTGTTTGTTAAGTTGTTAGATTTATTTTTTATAAACCCCAAAAATCAAAAAAAAAAAATTTTAGCCAAGTCTTTTGTTAGTTATTCGCTTCGGCTAGAACTTTGTTACACTTGTGCTTGTAATCTATTTGTTAGTCTACGCAGGATAAATAGATTGGAGAGCAAGGAGCACCGGTTGACATGGCACAACTTCTAGGTGCTATTCAAGCCCTTGTCGAGAGGATGACCCGAATTGAGAGATTGCCACCAGCCCCACTTCTACCAAGGAGAGGACCGTTGAGGCAGACCCACCAGCCCGTAGACCAAGGAGAGACTGATAAGGACATGCTCGGCTTAGATGATGACCCGCCCCCAGCACCAAACGTTCAGAATCAACCCGCAGGATGAGCTAGGGATCCCATACACCGAGGACGTATACGAGAGGAAGAGGCTTACCGACCCAACAACAATGACTTGAAGCTGAATTCCCCAACATTTGCTGGAAGGGTTAACCCCGAAGCTTACCTAGAGTGGGAACGGCGAATGGAGTACATCTTCGAGTACTACGACTACATTGACCAGAAGAAGGTGTCACTAGCAGCCGCTCAGCTAACTGACCACGCCTTGTCATGGTGGGATAGAGATGTGTCCGAGAGGAGGAGGCATTGTCATGACCAGATCAGTACATGGGCCGAGATGCGGTTCAACATGAGGAAGCGGTACGTCCCACCTCACTTTCACCGAGACCTCCAGAAGAATTTTCGTAAGTTGATACAAGGTAATCGGTCAGTAGAGGAGTACTTTGAAGAATTTGAGCAGCTACGCAACAGCTTGGAGCTCGAGGACACGGAGGAAACCCTCATGGCTCAGTTTATAGACGGACTAAGTCCGTATAGCGAGAAAGGTCGAGATACAACCGTACCACGACACCTAGCCATACAATCGGAGCAACACGTTAAGCGAAAGGTAGCAGCTACAAATCGTTCAAAGCCAAACACAAGCTGGACCTCTACAACACCAAAGGCGCTTAACAAAGGCAAAGCCGTGGAGATTGAGTCCCAGTTTAAGAAGCCTACAGCCGAATCCTCTAAAACAACTCGGCCCGAGCAAGGTAAGCCCCCATTTGCTCAAAGAACACGTGACATTACATGTTATAAATGTCAGGGAAGAGATCATATGGCGAGAGAGTGCCCCAACAATCACGTCATGATCCTCACGGCTGATAGAGGTTATAAATCTCAAGATGAGATGGAAGAAGACGCGACGGAAACCGGAGCAGAGGAGAGAACATCTTCCAGAGACGGTTCTTGTTGTCACCGAGAGGAGATGACCCTTTCAAAGTCATTGAGCGGATCAACAACAACGCCTACCGCTTGGAACTCCCAGGTGAGATGAACATCTCCAATAGCTTCAACGTAACAGATTTAGCTCCGTTTGATGCAGATACGGTTATGAGGTCAGAACCTCTTCAAGAGGGAGGGAATGATGAGGACCTCTTACCGGTTAAGGTACCTATCATGTACGAACCACCAAGAACACGTTCGGGCACAAGGACCATGAGGGAAGAGTTCAACAAAGCAGTGGAGAACCTCGTCAACCTTAGGCAAATGGATGACATCAACAGCCTTCTCAAACGACTATGCATGACGGGAAGATACGATGACATGGAACGAGACGAGGCAAGACGTCACGAGGACATGGGACGAGATGGTACGGGACAGTACGACCGCATTACGGATTACCCTCATACCACGGACGACCGCATTACGTACCAGCCACGTACCACGGACGAAGACATTACGGCTCGTGTGACCGAAGGACACGACGATCAAATGGGGCAACACTTAGGCGATTTTCAAGATGATCAAAGCCCAGCCAAGATCAAGGGCGGGTTCAGCTTAGGTGAATACCCCCTTCTCAAGGACAGCCTCGGCCCAACTCTTCTCATCATCGCTCCACTTCAAAACGGCTAAGTTTCAAGGCTGGACAAGGACTTACCTTTTTGGGTTCAAAACCAATCAAGAGGCAACGGTAAGACTTGTCAATTATTTATATAATATCTCGTGTTTTCCTTTGTTTGCAGGATTTATTTTCTAGTTTCTTTTTACACTTTTTAGAATAAGTTTTGTAATCTTTTCTTATGCACTTTTGTATTTCTGGTCTTTGCACTTTGTTTATTTTCGACCCTAGAAGGTCAAGGTTGAAGTATTATTAATAAAGTCCCACATGCAGCATTGTAGCTCACCTTTTTACCTATTATCAATAAAGAACGAACTTTCTTCATAAAAGCCGCCGCCAAGTTCTAGAGCATTGTGTGGTTTCCCCATTGTTCTTGAGTTCAAACCAACTTTATCACGGTCCTAACATCAGCCGTGTGTGTGTCACTCGATCCACCATTCGTTTCCATTCATTCGGTTAAGTAAAGAGTACCGTTTGGACAATTGCTTGATCACCATCCCACCGTATCATTCATCACGTACCGGATCTAAGTAGAGAGTGTCGTGTGGCCAGCTGCTTGATTCCCCACGGTACCGGTCATATAAGATCATACGTTTGATCTTATATCAATATCATATACTCTCTTGCACTAAATTATTAATTTTTCATAAATATGTTTTGCCCGGATCCCATATTTGCTATTTGAAACATCATAAAACTCTTTTGATTTGTACTCAATCCCTTCAATTGATTGGAATTGTTGATATTGGCCATTAAGAAAAATCTAAAGATACTTCACGAAAATAAGAGACTTGTCTTGGGTGAAATCAGAACATCCACACTTCGATGACAAACCATCAAAAAACAGGTTCTAACTGTTTCTGTATGATAAAAAAAAAAGTCTCATATCAAGACTTCATTAATGATTTGCGGAATGTTACATCTGGATTTAAGATTTGCAACCGAACTTCATAAAAAAACTTGCATTAATGAATTCAAAATAGCATATCTGGTTGTCTCCGCTGTAGCTTCGAACACATAGGTTGCAAATATCAAAAAGAAAAAAAAATCGAAACAACTGTCCAATATAATGATATAGCACCCATCACAAACAAGAAAATTAAAAAGGAATTAAAGCATTACAAATATATAAATACATTATAATATGAAAACAGATTGAATCTTATCACCTAAGATATAAATCTCATTATCCGTGACCTTCTCTTGTCCAAAAATTAGCGAATGGAGGCAGGTCTAGGGCTTACATGACATAAAATGCAATTCTTCCTTCATTAGACTTCATTGGCACATGATAGCAGGATAAACTACTAAGCAAATCCTAACACACTCATGTCATTGCAGCATGTAAGGTATCAATCCATCTGAGTTCTTAAGGTACCAAGAATACAGCAAATCACTTAAGTCAAGCTAGATTCAAGAAAGCAGTTGTGATC
Source organism: Thlaspi arvense (assembly GCA_911865555.2). Classification (NCBI taxonomy): domain Eukaryota; kingdom Viridiplantae; phylum Streptophyta; class Magnoliopsida; order Brassicales; family Brassicaceae; genus Thlaspi; species Thlaspi arvense. The sequence goes on from OU466857.2 coordinate 53,238,569, forward strand.
AAACTAAACAAGTCTAAAGACTGAACTAAACGAAGCAGGAAATTCAGATATATGAATTAAGAATCTAAGATAGGGGTTATTAATTAAGAGGGGATTAGAACCTAACTAGTGATGCTTCAAAACCATTCAAACAATGCTATCTTCTAGGCATAGGATTAACAACTATAACTAGCTAAATTCCTTGACACTAATCACTTTGCTAAGCAAACATTCAAGATAAATCCCTTTACTTAAACACATGACCAGCAAGCATCCAGAACAGAACTCCAATCCTATAAAGCCAAAATGCACCTTAGACATCTAATTCTGTAGGCTAAGCATACGAATCCTCTAAGAGACTCTAAGCAGCATTTCATCAAAAACTTACCAGGCGCAAGAGAAAGCCAAGATACTAAACAAGCCTGGCCAAGACTAATCTAGTGTTAAGCACATATAATAGAGAGAAGACAATCATATTAAGCACAAGATATCACTAATCTAGTCCTAAAACCCCTCTAACCTATCCCTTCTCAAACCCTAAATAAGACGACTCACTAGCCATAGTCAAAACCACAAATTCCAAAGAGAAAAGATGGTTAAGCATGATTAGGAAGCAGAATAAACAAGAATAGATCAAAGGAAAATACAGAAATTCACTAAATCAAACTAGTTCTTACAAAGCAAAGCTGAAAAAGGAAAGGTTTTAAGTGCAAGAACAGAAGAAAAATAATAAGATCCAAGTTGCATAACCATTTTAGGACTTTAGTATTTATAGGGAAACAAGAAAACCCCTAGTAAACCATGATTAAACCGAAAATAAGCTGACTCGGACAGACCATATCGACAGTGAACATCGATACACATGTCGATATCATCTTCTCTTCTGGGTTGTATCGATGTCTCCTGATCGATATGCACGTCAATACAGAAGGCTTCCAAATTGTATCGGTTTGGCTCTCCAGGGTGTGAAGTCGATACAATCGCCCTTTAGTTAAGGCTCATCGATCAAGCAAGTCGATATGGCACCTCAGTATCGTCATATCATGTGTATTGGTTTGAGATGTTGATACACTGCTCGATATGGACTCCATTCTGCTGAATTGAGGTGTCTAAGTCGATATGCTTCCTTCACACTATGCCTCTTTCTGTATCGATGTTGAAGTGGTCGATACTCCCATCGATATGCTCCATATCAATCACATGATGTCGATATCACCATCGATATTGGTCCATCCGCCTTTGTCTCTTGCCTTGCTCCATTCCCAGCTCATACCAATTGCACCACATGACCTCCAGACTCCTTTAAGTACCTGAATAAAACTCCAAATGCATGCAAAATGCAATGCAGCTCCTAAAACTACACTAACTCCTAAATGTATGCAAATGGGACAAGAAGAAGCAAAATATGCATGTTTAGAGACTAAAACTAGTGATGAATGCAAGCTAAAATGGTATAAATAATGGAAATATCAGCACACAATTGTGGATCTCGATTTATCTTGGCTCATCTCGAGGGGGTAAAGGTTAAGGAGTCTTCTCTTTTATTATGTCTTTCCTTTTGTATTGTGGACAACTTCTCTAGCCGAGTTAGAGTTGCTGGTTTATGTCTATGCTTTGTAGTTTTTTCTAGGCTACAACAAATTCTATGACCATAATTTTGCTTCTATTCAGACCATTTTAGGCGTGTGCTAAGTTTTATTGGTTTGGATTTACCAATCTACTGATCTACTGCACCTTTCCTTTATAGCTAAGTTCTCAATACTCTATTTTCAGGCTAGGAAAAGGTTATGAATTCTGGATCTGGAGGTGGACGAAAGTGAGGCTCATCTTAGGCAAGGAGAAGATTAGATATGAATGATGATATCATAAAGCTTCTGAATTATGATTTGCCGGTGGTGTTAGAGCGTTTTAATTTATCGCTCATATGAAAGATATTTGGCAGAGAATGAAGCAGCATAGGTGTTATACTACTCAGCTTCTGCCTGTGAGGATCTGGGATGTGGAAGGTTGAGTTAGAAGCCTAATCTTCGAGAATAGCCGCTTTTAATTCAACGTTGATAATGAGGTGGATGTCATCAAGGTTTTGAATAAGCAATCATGCCATTTCAAAAGATGGAGCTTCTTCCTTGAATGGTGGTAACCTTCAACCAGAGAAGACTTCCCGAATACAATACTCACTAGGATTAAGGTGACAGTCATCCCAGTTCATATGTGGAACGACATGACCTTCAAATAAATTGGGAAAGCATTGGGGACTGTCATCGTAGTTGATGAGGAAGGAGCTAGGATCCACGTTTATGTCAATGGTGACATGCCTATTCAGTTTGAACGAAGAGTGGGGTTCCCAAATGGGGATGTCGGAAAGGTTTATCTTGAGTATTATAGCCATCGTTGACATTGCTTCAATACCAGGAGAATTTTGTATGAGGAGATTTCATAACTAGAGCTATCAGAAGCACAAAAGAAGCTTCTAAGGAGGCCAAAGATGGTAGAGGGAGCGATGACTAAAACTCAAGAGTACCCAGGCCCGTCCTATACACCAAAGGATAGATTAAAACGTGCTTAATCCCCTTCTCTAGGCGATTGTAGGGTAAATTTTGTTTGCTCTTTCTCCCAAATTTACCAGAGGCGAGCTGATCTCTGGTTCAGCTTACCAAAAGCAGCATTATAAGGATTCCTCAGGAAAAGAGAATTTTGAGAGACAAAGTGAAAGAGACATAAGGGATGATCTAAAGGAAAAGAGACAGGTGCATAGCTCACAGAATTTGAACAGATTATATAATCCCGATTAACATACCAATTCCACGAAGTTGATAGGGTCGAAATTGGGGATCAAGATTGGATTACCTCTTGAGGATTCTTCGTGTTTCAAATTTGTAGAAGACCCTAAGCTGCAAGTGAACAATGTGCGTTGGGTAGTTAGGGTGTTTATTCACCCCAACTAATCTTTGATGAGCAAATTTATAATATGCAAAGAGATTTGATTTAGGAATTTTGTGAACAATCGAACCTGTTATTAATGCTTGTCTGAATTATTTTGAATTTACAAAGAGATTTGGAATTAGATAATCTCTGCAACGAGAGTTGAGTGGTTTTAAATTAGTGTTTCGAGTTCTAGACAGTTTTAAATAATATACTGATAGTATACATTCTACCTTCTTAGATTCAACCTGTGAATTACTCTTGCCTGGTGTTTTAGTCTCTTAAATTTTAAGAGCATTCAATTAATCACCTGTTACTGTTTCGATTAGTCATTTCATACTACATTTTGTTGAATTTACTTAGCATAATTTGAATCTAAAATATGTAGTGTGGTAGTTTATTCCTTTCGGATTCGATAACCCTTTGTGATATAATTGCATTGTTGTGCACTTGCAGTAGTAATATAAATTGGGTAAGACTATATACCTATCATGTTTTTAGCACCGTTGTCGGGGAGTAATAGCTGTCTACAGATTTTTTAGTTTTAGAATTTTGACTAAGTTTTTGTTTTGTTTTTGGTTACTAACTATTTGCAACTTCTTCTTTTGTCTGTTTCAGGTGTATGCATAATCGAGATTGTGATTTTGAGCATCCATAAACTCGCCAGATTGGAAAGGATCAACATGAAAGCCAAGAAGTAATATGCAATGGTCAATCCAATTATTTTGATGAGATATAATGAGGGTCACTTGGTTGATGCAGAAGGAAATGGGAGGAATGATCAGGGGCAGAGATTAGTTGAGAATGGGGGTGTTATAGTTGAACAGGCAGTTCAACCAGTTGGACAGTGAAGCAACCACCTGTTGCAGTGAATGTTGTTGGATGTGGGAGGACATTGGGAGACTACAACAAACCTTATTAGTTCTATGCTAATAGAGCTGCAATTCATCCACCTTCTTTCCAGAGGAATGATTTCAAGCTGATGCCTGCCTACTACCAACTTGTCTCAGCACCTTTTTAAATATTTTTAATGTGTTTTTGTTTATAAATCAAATAGGAGAAATGATTTGTGGGATTAAATGCTATAACTCACCGGAATGCAATGCAACATGCATACATGAGGGGTACGAAGAAGGGTTGTGTCTGCAAAACCCCGCATGGCCTTACCAATGATTGCTGCTGCCGACGCAAGGGATCGAAAAATGGTTCTCCCATTTCCAGTGTTGAACTTTCTAAATAATCATTCATGGTATATGTACTATCAATTATATGAATAAAAAAATCAAATATGACATTCGAAAATATATCAATTAAATCGTAAGTACAACTATTTGTTTTTTGTTTTAACATCTGATTTATTCATTGATATGAAATCTTATACAAATGTTTAAACATTCATAATATATCAACAATAAAAAAACGTAGATACATACATCCACGATTACATATCTAAATTAACGATGGAGAAATGAATTTGGATGATGCTTTGGATACCGAAGAATTTACTCGCCAACGGGTTAGTAAACCCGTTTTTTTAATTCTCAAGAATCGATCCCTAACTGATATTGTCATTTTTTTGCTATGATCTCTTCGATTAAAACTCTATAATCGACTATTATTATTAACAATCAATATTTTCTCTTGTGCTGATTTTTTAATTGGCTATCATTTCTTGGATGAAACTCTATAATTGATCATTGTTATTAACACTTATTATATTTCTTTTTTTTACAATCAACTAAAACCATATATTACTTCAGCAGTTTAAAATATGTTAGTTTCGCATGCTAACTAGTTGAGGTGTTATCCACACAGGTGATAGAGGCTTTGCAGGGCTTCAACTCCTTGATTCCTAAGGTTTGGCTCATGTGGAGAGACCGGATCTCATCAAGTTATGTTTAACTCCAAACAAATGGGATTACACATGATTAGTGAGTAGTTTATTTGGTTCTAAGTAGGGAAAATGGTGATTAAGATGTGATTAAGGGGTGATTAGGCTTATTTAACTATTTTTTGTTGTCTTCTTCTCTTGCAAAGTGGTTATTGTTCATAAAGCTTGCTCCTTTTTATTGAATATGGTATTGATTGATGCATATGGTTCACTAAATGGCTTGTTATCTCATTTCTAAGCATGGTTCACTTATTTGGCTTGATAGTTTGGCTTAGTTTGTGTTTCCTTTGTTCAGTGACACCAAAGTGATAGTTCACCATTGCTAGATGATTCGCTTAGGACTAGATAATGATGGTTTTGAGATTCTTGCTTGATGGTTAGATAGTATGCATTAAAAGATCTTGCCAAAAAAAATGGAGTAATTAGGCGTGAGAGCCTTCTACTTAGGAAGACACTTCGTGGACCTAAATTGGTGAATGCATTAGGTAACTGGTTTGGAGTGAAGATGAGGAAAAGGTTAGAGCTGAAGAGTATTTGTTCACTGAATTTTCTATCTCAAAAAGATGTGAATAACTTTATCACTTATTGGGATATATCTCCGGAAAGCTCGTGAAGTTATTTTCAGAAATGCTCCACGTTTGATCACCAAGGAAGTGAAGCCTTTGATCACACCAAGTATCAAAAAGAAGAGAAACAGGAAGTCAGCTCGTGAATCAGATCATATCAAATACTTATGTGTGATTGTTGTACCGATATAAGGCAACCTGATACAGGTGTAGCCAGAGCAAAGCTGAGTTTCCGAAGAAACAGTTGAATATCTGGAGTAATGGTTAGGTTCCCTATAGAACAGATAGATTGGGTCCTACCCTGGCTTGCACATGCATCCCAGGAGAGTACACGCTTACGCATAATAGGAGGATGTTAGGTTCCTGAAAGAACTATCGGTCGCCCACGAATGAGCATCTCCTTGGAGGAACTTTACTATTTGCTTCGTGAGGTACTAAACAAGGAGCTGTATTCCTTCCCTATAAGACTATAAAAAAGTTATAACTTTAAATGATCATAGGTATCAACCTAAGGTAATAATGCGGTTTGAAACACTCGCTCAACAAAATTGTTTAATTTATATCCACAAAATTAACATATTATTGATATACATTATATTTATCGTACTATATGCATATATTTAGCATTAGTTTCAGCATTTAAGCATTTATACATATCAAACTGGCATACAAATTTTACAAGTGCACTTAAAACCATAGCTTTAAGACCAACAACACCATGGTACTCAATTATGATAATTTCCTCTATAAGTCTTAATAGCTAAAGCCTTGCTCGATGTGATAATCTCGCTGAGTTCCACACGCTCTGGAAGTTTACCAAGGTTAAACCATCCTATTAAAGAGAGGATTTAAATCTCTGGATAGGTTGAACGAGACAGCATACTTATTCTTGGTCTCACTTGATTACAATAGTTTCACATAATTTGTTTGGAATAATGTTATTATATATAAATTTAAGTGGATAAATGTACAAACCCACACAACATGTCCTACTATGTTATGTCCTCAGTGGTAGGGCGTGGTTTTTGTCTTGATCGATTGTGGGGCTTCTCACAACTTCACCTCCAACGAGATTATGAAGCGTGTTGGGTTGGTGACTGAGAGAACAAAAGGATACAAGGTGTTAGTAGGCACATGACTCACAGTAACAACTCAAAAATGAAACAGTCTTTGAAACAGTCTTTTAAGTTACGAATCTAGAGTCTCTGTTGGCATAAAACTGATCAGGTCTGTTGTAATCTCCTAGAGTCGTTTGAACAAAACGCCCAGCAGCGTTTCCAGTAGCAGGAACTCCAGCATCATGCGCCACAAGTAGAACCACCTGTTCCACGATGTCATTCCCATCATGATCCAATCTATGCCTTTCTTTATTCCTTTTGTTTCCATCTCTGTCAACCAAGTGACCTTCTGCATTCGTGGACATAGTCCACTCTCAGATATGAATAGCAGCACCTGGTTTAATCTTTGACCCTGAAATCCCATTATGTCATAATTGATGAGAATCACAAGAGCTTCTTCTAAGACATGATCATACTCCTATATATACATTCATAATATGGTATCTTGGAGTCCTATGATACCATGCAAGTATTCAACCTATGGTGCAGCATTAACTTCAAACTCACTACAATGCAATAAATCAATAGACAACCAAAGCATTGAAAACAACTCAAACATTGATATCTTGACAAGTGTTTATCATCTACTCCCTATGCAAATGTATGCAAACATATATAAAATGCATCTAGACTCAATCTTATTTATGCAAATACAGCTAAATGATCTTTTTGGTTCCAAAAAATTTGAAAATTTTATGGATTTTCAGTGCATATAGATGAATGCATGAATGCATGAGACTCAAGTATGCAAAAGGGAAAATAAGAAAACAAAACACAATGTCAAATGCAATACCCTCCCCCCACACTTTAATTACACAGTCCTATGTGTTATAAGAGTCATAGAGGAGGTTTAAACGACTATGAATGATGAACTGATAAAAGGAAAGTGAAGGATGAAAAGTTAGGGGAGAATTACAGCTGTTTTGTGGCCGATATCGGGATGGTATGTCAATACGATCATCAATATGCTGGCACGGTGGTGGGTATTGGGGTGAGACATCGATGTGCTCATCGATACTCTCCTGGGTGACTCGTACCAAGCTGAGTACCCGATAAAGATGTTGATATGCCTTGACGTATCTCTCTGAAATTGTCATCTCCCTTTTGTTAAGGCATATTGACATTGTTATCCTCGATACGCCGGTCGATATACTTATGCTCTCAGTGTACCGGTGACTTTGGTCGATACTCATGTCGGTAGGCATCGCCTCTGCTCTGTATCGAGATGTATGCTGTCCGGTATCCTTGTGTATCGAACTTGGTGTGATCGGTACATCGGTCGATACGAGCACTAGCGGGGTGTATCGGGGCAGTTATATCGGTATTCAGATCGATACAGGATCCTCACGTATGTATCGACCTCCATCTTGTTCTATACTCTGATCGACATGGTGCAAAGGCACGTGATATTGATCAAGTGATCTCGATATGCATACTGATACAAGTCATATCGACTTGATCTCATCGATATACTGTCTGATAGGACACCCCTTCGAGTCTATCCTCCTTTGTAAATCGGCTGTTCTTTCCTGATCTTGTCTCAGATGGCTAAGGATACTCCTTAATACTAAAACAAACAAGAAAAACATGAAAAAGAAAATAATATAGATATGGATAACATGGGAATACCTCCTAAGAGTGCTTGTTTAGAGTCACTAAGCTTGACTTTTCTTGCTCCTTGGACAGCTGGAGGTTCTTGGAGGTGAATGTCTGTATTATCTCCAAGTGTGTCACTGACCATGTAAAGCTTCAGTCTATGCCCATTCACTGTGAAATCTCCTCCCTCTGGTTTGAACAATTTCATAGCTCCATAGGGAAGCACTTCCTTGATCTTGAAAGGTCCTGTCCATTTAGACTTGAGCTTTCCTGGAAATAGTTTCAGCCTTAAGTTGAACAGCAGCACCTTGACTACAGCTTTGAAGTCTTTGGGTCTTATCCTCTTATCATGGAAAGCCTTGCTCCTCTCTTTTTATAGATCTTAGAGCTCTCAAAAGCTTCAAGGCGATTTTCCTCTAACTCATGTAAGTTGATGAGTCTCTTTTATTTTGCTGTCTTTATGTCAAAATTCAACAGCTTTGTTGCCCACAAGGCTTTGTACTCCAGCTCCACAGGCAGATGAAAAGCCTTGCCATAAAGGAGTGAGAAGGGAGTTCTACCAATGGGTGTCTTGAAAAATGTCATGTATGCCCATAAGGCATCATCAAGCTTGTGAGACCAATCTTTTCTTGTAATCCCCACTGTATTCTCTAGGATGGCTTTGATATCTCTGTTAGACACCTCCACTTAACCACTTGTTTGAGGATGGTAAGGAGTGGCAACCTTATTCTTAACTGATATCTCTATTATTTATACCTCACTAGCTAACGATTATTATACTATATATGACCATTCAGAATTTTGTCGAAATTCACATTATTATAATTTACTGCGAGACCTGGCAGTGAAGAATGGATCGGACTCCCTTAAACCCCACACAAACAAACAACAGCAGTCACCAGCAAACAGTCCTATAAGTGTTAAACGCTCTGATACCAACTTGTGGAAGCCTGACCCAGCGAACTACACCGCAGTCGTGCCCCACTACAACCTAACAGTTCGGTTTCTATACTTAGCCAAATTTTAAGCCTTTTCTTTGCACTTAACTAATACACAGCGGAATAAAAAACAACTTCATTTCATTATAACTTGAATAAAAAAACTTAAATAGGATTCAGGGTTAACTTAAACAAAGCACCATGGTTCGCTAGCGATTACTTGCTTGTTGTTTACCTTTGGTCTAAATTAAGGATTGATTAGTTATATGGATCTTTTTAACCAATGATCTGATGGTTATACTGGCCACAGACCATAGTGGGGGTGGATTATAAGAGGGGACTTTATAAACAGTCCAAACAGCTATGCCCATTTAGAGGACTTTGAAGCAAATTACATTGAATGAAAACAATATTATTGGGGCTAATTTAATGGCTAACAATTACCTTAATTACTGAATAAAAAATCAAAATAAAAACTAGGCCAAAAAAAGATCACAAAGGAGAAACACAAGGGATTAGTCAATAATTCAAAATTAATGAAAGACTTACCTTAACAGCTTGTAGGCGTGTAATCAAGTAAGGAAAGTGTCTTTGCTGCTTGATTTGACATGCAATCTTTTCTCCTTGGTTTGATCTTGGTCCGATTTAAGTTGGTTTGATGACAAATAAAGCAACTTCATGGTTTGATTGTATAACCGGCCATTCATTTTAATATGAAAATAGATTCATGTTTGGACTGTCCTTTATGTATTCGTCTTGCCAAGTCTCGATGCTTGTCTTGCTGTGAAGCTCAAGGTGGTCTTTGGATAAGATATCAAGTTGATTCATTTGTACAGTCATGTAACTTTTTTTGTTTCTGGCCTTGATCTTGGTGGTACTGTCATTGTGGGTACTTGGTGTTGAGGTTCTATGTCCTCATCATTCCCTCTCTCTTGAAAAGGTTCTGACCTCAGAACTGTTTCTTCTGCATCCAATGAAGATAAATCAGTAATGTTAAAAGTAGATAAGATATCAAACTCACCTGGCAATTCCAGCTTGTATGCATTGTCATTAACACGCTCCAGTACTCTGAATGGTCCATCTCCTTTAGGAGAAGGCTCTTGAGCTAAGGCCAGATGGATTCGCTGTATCAAAATTCAACTGGATCAAACGCAAAATCTCTGTGCCAATTAGCAATCAAATCATAAGTGTGCAACTCTTCCGGTTCTAAGACGTATCGATGCCCTGAAACAACTCAAGAAGATTCCCGTCAAGAAGTTGATATATCAAGCACATCAATTCTAAAGCATATCATGTGTAACTTTAAATGATGCTAAACATGATTAAAAGGTAGATTAGAGAAAATTTAAAAGGCAAATGCAAAACTTCGATTAAAATGATAATTTCGTTCTTACAAAGATCAAAAGTAATCCGAAAACTAAGCAAGACCAAAATTTTTTCTAAAATTATTAGATAAAGTCGATTTATACTAAAAGAAAAATGCCCTAGATTAATGGCAAAGTTGTAAATAGAAGCAAGTTCGGACTGGTTCTCATCAGTCTTGAGTGATCGATAAGGGTGATTGATGGTGCATCCGCTGCTTTCCCATCGGTCACTCCTTGACCGATAGGCTTGATCGATGGGCTTGTCCTGTTTCCCATCGGTCCAGTTTGATCGATATGCTTGACCGGTTGTGCATCCAATGCTTTCCCATCGGTCACTCCTTGACCGATAGGCATGATCGATGGGCTCCTCCTGCTTTGTATCGATCATGTCATATCGATGGGTTTCGTGCTTTAACCGATGGAAAACCAGAAATTGCCTTCCTTAGCACCTTTTAGGTTTTTTTAGAAGAGGAAACTAATGTATAAGAACAAGCCCACAAGATACCCCTGCACCTCCATCTGTCTTTAAATTGGCGTCAATCTGATATGCAACTTTGGTTCCTTGATTAACTCGTTATAGTTGCTTCTATATGTTCCAAATGTATAACTATTCCACAAGCAAGAACCAACCTTCCTTGGCCTCTCTCACGCGCTTGGGCTGATGTCCTATGCTCACAAGAAGAACAAGTTCAATATCTCTCAGAAGCAGCACGCCATGTTATGGTGCATGATTGGAGCAGCTGGGCCATTCATTGTTGGAACCAAAAGGAATCAGCATCTGAGGCATCCTGCTGTGAGATATGCTCACAAGGCTCTTGCAAACACATTCTTTGCAAGGAAAGAGACAACAAACCTCACAGGAAAGGAGAGAGATTTAATATACCAAGGGGTGTATGAACTTGTGGGTACCAGCGAAGATGGAAGACCTCTAGGGCCACCAAGCGTATATCCATGTTATGTTACCATGCTGATGGAGCAGCCCCAGTCCTACAGGAGCTGGGTCTTAAGTAAAGGGAAGAGGGAGAAGAACCCACAGCTCCACATTGGGGAGTTGTGACTGGCTATTCTCATGACCAGTGGTGTAGACTTTGAGGAACATGAATAAGATGCTTTGGAGCCATTATGGATAGACATAGACTATCTTAGGAATAGCCACTTCCTTTAGAAGAGCATAAATGGCAAGCATATCTACAACTTCACCAATGGCTTCAGAGAGCAAGCAAGAGTCCTCCTCCCAAATTCTTCTCTCAAGAATTTAAACATGCATTCATATAGGACTTAGCTTGCTTGTTTAAATTGGAAACTATGATAGTACATCTTTGTTAATGCTAGTGGTTTATGAAAGTGAAGCCCTTGTTTTTAATCCTTTCGTGCATTTGATGTTGAACTAGAAATAAAGCTGAACCACTTTTGGAATTTGCATTTGTGTGAGCTTTGTTTGAGACTGAAGCATGCTTTGAAATGATTTCAACCTTTGTTTATGTGGAACCTAATTTAAATTTGCAATATTAATGTCTTGGCTTTAAAGAAGGTTTAGTTAAGGGTGGGGATATCTAAATGGATCTTTTAGAGAGTGCCAAAAGAGAATAAGAAGATCCAAATATTTTAAACTATCCATGACATCAATCACAAAAGCATAAGGCAAAAATATCCCCACCCTTAACTAAACCTTCTTTCAAGCCAAGACATTAATAGTGTGACATTATTAGCATCTCTTTTGCAGCGCAGTTTGATTTGTGTGTGTGTCCACCGTGATATATCTTAAATATAAGCCTCGATGAATAATGCAAATTGTCATGTGTGGATTGCAGGGTCACCAATCACGCATTAAAAGAAATATTCTACAAATATTTATCCTAGCTGAAATGTTTTGGTCTCCTTTTGCATAACAAACTGGTGTAAATCATTACCAGAAACGGGTGAGGGCACATGTAGAAGAGTGGGCGTGAGATGTAACGACGGCGTTTTGAGTAGACCGGCCATTGGAAAGTTTGGTGAGAGAGAGTGAGAGTGGCAGAGAGGGATAAGGAAGAGAGAGCGCAACAGTTCTTCCTCTCTCCGTCGGATGTAATTTATCTCTTTGTTTTATTTAGTTTACTCTAACCGTTGGATGTAGTTTTGCTAATTACAATACTTTCTTATGTTCCCTTTTTTCTCTCTTCCATGTATTCACTTGAACTCATTTGATCAACAGGTCTCCAGAGTCAAAATGAAGAGAGAAAAAAGGGAACATAAGCAAGGAGGAGCACTTGAGTCACATGCATATCATGTATTAGAAGTGACAAGGAGGATGTGACACACAAAGAGAGAGCAGCCAATAAGGAGCCACAATCAGGTTTCCGTTGTCTTCTCTTTGTATTCTACCATGTGAAGCCCTTTTCTAACGCTTATCTATATAGGAAACTTTTACATATGTCTCTTGACCTTTAAAACCACCTGTCACTTAACTATTTGTTTTCTTTCCTTTTTAGAATATAATTTAAATCTAAAAATAAATGAAATAAAAAATATCAATTTTATAATATTTAGATACTCAATTTCAGTCTCTAATCGATAGAGATACTAAGAACAGGAAACCTGAAGGGTAACTTTGGTGGTGGTGTTTATTGTTTGCATACCCCGTATGAGTATTGTAATATCCGTCTGATGTTTAGTGTGGGTGGAAATTAGATATGTGGACCATGATAAGAGCATGGTAGAATAGGGATCAGAATAATTACAATTAGGGCACGCGGTGACGAAGTAATATCTAATTTCCAGTATATAGGATCGTTCAAAATTTAACCAGACATGTTGGGACATTGCAATGATCTATCCCCATCACGATAAAAGTTCAAAGATTACTCGGGCCTGTCGGCCACCTGATAAGTTATTCTTGAACGGTGTTCATTAAGGCCCTAACAACACTAAGTAAGGCCCTCACAAGTGGAAGACTCCAGATGTGATGGCGTATCCATACTAGCATTTATTTTAACGTTTCATATTTTCTGACCATCAAGTGGTCTCAATTCGTGCAGGTCCATCACCCTAATCGGACAAGATCCACTTTTATTGCTTTTGAGCTAGTAGCTAGACATGTAATCTGAATTTCTAAGCCCATCAAGACAAAGAAGGCCGCACCAACCTAGTCCGGATAAAAGAAAAACTCCCGAATATAATATTCATAGCTCGGAAATATCGGATCAGCTTAAATGATAAAGGAGAATTTTCATATTCTTCGGAGAGTAAGGGATATTTCCATATCGCAAATATGGAAATATCCACCCAAAAGAAAAAGGAAAAGGAGTTCGAAGCAACCGACCTCCTATCCCCATAAATAGCCCTTTGCTAAACACCTTAACAAGAACTAACTCTCATTAGTGCTAAAACATTCAACAAGCATTAATAATCAACTCTATTCATGTCAAAATGCTCCTCAAACAGTCAATCTCTTGAGCCAAAGCCAGCAAATCCTCTATTAAACAAGTATATACGTTTCCTTATGATGAACCGGTTCTCTGGTGCTTGACAAGTATATCTCTTTTTCTTTGACTGTTTAAGGCTGTTAATAGGTGCTCTGTTTTTGTTAATGGACCTCCAGAAGATGGATCTTCAGATCACCGGAGATTGTATAATATATAATACTTTAACTCTGAAATTAAAGGTCTGATGGGATCCGGTGCATTAGTGCTGGTATGATCGCACCCGTTAGTACATGTAACGCAATCGCTGATATGTCTCCTCTGGTGCTCCACTGATGATTTCGATCATCCTCCAAATGTATCATATGAATGCAAAGTCTGGAGAAATCCCTGAAATATCATCAAGAAATTCGAGGGAGACCAAAATTCACCACGCCCACAATTCTACTTCGATTCAAGAAAGAGGTAGGAGCACCAGCTTCAGTGCTCAAATGCTTATTTCAAGCCCAAAAGCTCTGTTCCTTCATTTGTTTTAAATTATACTTGCATGAATCCCATAAATACTTCTATTCCAAGAATCAGTAGAAACAAATGCTGGTCCTCCTCTGAACTCACATAACCTTCTCCTTGATGCCCAGTTGCTGCAGCACCTTGTTATCTGCAAATCTGGTGGGCAATATCTTCGCATCCTGCCACGCATTGTAGAACAGCGTGTCATACTCATCCCAGCCCTCCTGAATATCGCAAAAGGTGCATGTATCCTTCATTATCTCCTCTCTCGGGGTGCAGCAATTCCCGATGCTATCTTCTCACCCTCGCGCTTTGGCCATGGTGGCAAGCACGGTGGTCCTGTGTTGACTGGTGGTTCGGAACCAGATGCCTCACTGGTGGAGGAGGATGATCGATGTCTCTTCTCACGTAGAGCCATCTGCAAATCAAAATCAAAGCCATCCAAAAATTCACCAAAATCAGTCCAATTTGGAAAATTTTGAAAATCAGTGAATCATGGTGAAACAAGCATCTGCATTCATTCCTTCAAAGCAGCACTTTGAGTCAACCTCAAAAACAGGAATATATTATGATGAGAGCCAGGTCCCTACACATTCATTCCCTAGAATGTTAAGACTATATACTAACACACATCACGCAAAGCAATTCACGAAAACTCTATGTACCACACGTACCAGTAATCGATATAAGCCTAATCCGAACTGCTTTTAATTACAACTTTACCATTGTTTTAGAATTTTTGTCATTTAGTATAAATAGGCTTGGACTAATGATTTTTAGCCAAGTCTTGATCTTATTTAGTTTCGTAAGTGCTCTTACAAGGTCTAACCTTGGTATTTGAGTGGATTTGATTTTATGTATTTTACAAAGATGAAAGAGCACTTACGAAACTGGTAATCGATTATTGTATTATACATACCTTCTAGAACTGATAATCGATTATTGTTCTTTGTTAAAGCATGATTCAATATCTTTGAGTCATAAGCAGAACCTTCCCATCCACTAAGCATATATATGAACTCAAGATCAAAATTACATGCAGCCAATACATTTTGCGATATATCACCTTTTCTGTTGCGAAAAGGGCCTGCTTCTTTTTTTGGGACCATTGCAAAGATATGTGTACCATCGATAGCTCCGACACAGTCCTAAAGATATGATAAAATTTATGCTCAATAAAATGATAATTTAAAATATGAATCAGAAATAAAAATACATAGCTTAAAATAAGGATAAAATCTTGTACTTTCTCTTATCTTTTGAGGCACAATAGATCCAACGGTAACCATGAAACTTGGTGAAATTTGATTTAAAGCTCGCAAAACTTTATGA
Organism: Thlaspi arvense; assembly: GCA_911865555.2. Classification (NCBI taxonomy): domain Eukaryota; kingdom Viridiplantae; phylum Streptophyta; class Magnoliopsida; order Brassicales; family Brassicaceae; genus Thlaspi; species Thlaspi arvense. The sequence goes on from OU466857.2 coordinate 53,254,186, forward strand.
AAATTGTAGCTCATAGCAAACTTTGATCTTTTAAAAGTGTTTCTTGTATAACAATACCTCGAATTTTGGCCAACTATTAGAAGGAAGGATGCGACCATTTCTTCAAGGCTAATATATCTTGTATCGGTTAAAATTTTTCTTTCTCGGATGAGACCACATAACTTCAAAAAAGTATCTGGATACATCCGATATAATTCTCGAAAGTGAAGAGGGTCTTCCTTTAACACACTCTCTATATAGTCTTGACCAGCTCTTGTGGTTACACGTCGAATAGGACGTTCAATTTGCAATTGAAGTTGTCGTTGTCGTTGTAGTCGTTTCCTCAGACAAATCATCTGACAGAAAACTAAGAGCACCAATAAAGTAATATCAGCATCTAACTCATCATCTTCTTGCGATATATATTTCTCTCTTTCTTCAAGAATTTCTTCTTCTCCATTAAATGTTGGATTCATGTTTGATACCTTTAACAAAAAAAAAACTTAACCCATTAAAAATAAGCACTAACACATTAAAAAGTGATAGATTTTAATATCTAGCGTCACTAAACTCTTTGTTTATATATATATATATATATATATATATATATATATACTACATAAACAGAACAATTATACTAGAGAATAAAATAGATATCTATACGATGACCTCCACTAAACCATGTACGAAAAATAAATACTTACTAAAGACTTTGCTTTAGATGAAGAGTAGCAATACCAATAACCCCCACTAAACCATGTACGAAAAATAAATACTTACTAAAGACTTTGCTTTAGATGAAGAGTAGCAAAACCAACAACTATACGATGAAGAAGAAAATTGGTGTTTCTCATCTTCATATTTAAACAAATAATCCAATTTCTTTATGTAAATTTTACTTAATAAAAAAGTAAAGTATTTTACAAATAACTCAATTTTATTTTACAAATAACCAATTTTGTAATGTAAATTTTACTTTATGGATAAGTAAAATAATTTTATGTAATTTTACTTTATGAAAAAGTAGAGTTTTTTTGCAAATATACAGCTCAATATTTTATTTACATAAGTTTTACATTTTTTTTTAAAAAAAGAATTTGAAATGGGTTAAATTTACTTTTTCATAATGTAAAATTTACATAAAAAAAAAGATTGAGTTATTTGTTTAAGGACGAAGAAGAGAAACAGTAGTTTTCTTCTTTCTTTTTCAATTTACTTTTCCAAAAAGAATTCAAGCAATCATATATATATATATATATATAATACATATGAGTTTTAGTAGTCAGAACATTATAATACAAAACCATAAATTTTAATGGAAGGATCACAGCAAGAACGAGCAAAGAGTTCGTATACTCAATGGAGTCCCCAAGAAACAAAAACTTTGATACAATCACTCCTAGAGTGTGTTGCTGCGGGTTTGCGTGATAGTAATGGTACATTCAGCAAGTTTACAGTAGAGAGACGAATACTACCTACTCTCAATAAAACACATGAAAGTACCAAAACCTATCAAAACTGTGCAAACAGAATAAGGATTTTGAAAGCAAAATATCAAAGTGGTGCTGAAATTCTTCGCTTCAGTTCTGGGTTTGGATGGGATCCAATCACAAAACGGTTCACAGCACCAGAAGAAGTGTGGGCTGACTACATAAAGGTAAATTTTAAAATCTACAAGACGTTAAGAATATGTCTACTCGTTTTTCATTATGTTTAACTTCTTTATTTTATTTTGTTTTAGGCACATCCAAATTATAAAAAGTTTCGTGATGAAACTTTTGAAGATTTTGATGATCTTAAAGTTATATTTGAAAAGATTGTAGCGTCGGGTAAGAGTGCGATTGGATTAGGCAATACTACTGACGCTCGAACATGTGGAATTTCAGAAACTGGAAAAGAGAAAACCAATGATGGTGAAGAGTTTTCCATAAATGTTGAGGAAGATTATGAAACACCGTCATCTTTTTTTTGCAGCAGTTCAATGGACACTTTAGAAAAACTCCCTGTAAGAAAAAGACAAAGAAATTCTCTTAACAAAGTTGATCCAATAATTTGTCCAGAAGTTACAGATGAAGCTTGTACTGAAGTGAATGCTTTGACAACAATCACTCATAAACTCTTCGATCTAATACAAGTGAGAGAAGCAAGACAACAACAAGAAGCAGAGAAAAGAGAAGCAGAGAAAAAGAAGAATAACTTATGGGAAGCTATCAAAGAAGTTTCTGACTTGGAAGAACATGTTCGTTATGATGCAGTTAAAGTAATTCACCAATTAGGAATGAAAGATGTATTTGTTAGCATGTCCATTGATGAGCGTTATGCTTGGATTAAGCGTAATATCATGAATTGATTAGTTAACTATGTTGGGTTTTTATTTTTTTATGTATCGTTTGCATTGTTTTGGATTAGGGGTTTTATCATATTATTGGCTTTTATTTTATCATTATAATTTTATCATTGTTTTGGATTAGTTTTATCATTATAATTTTGATGTGCCTAATGTATGTGTTTGAGAGATTATCGAGCTTCAGTACAAAACAAATACTTCTTTGGATTTATCATTATAATGAGAGGGTTGTAGCTAAAAGCCAGTCTCTGTTAAAATCACAGCAACAGAGTGAGAGAGAGCCATCAAAAATTCTCCGATGAAGAAGATGAAGTGTGTAGTTCCATTATGGCGGTACTTCTGTCTCAGTCCATCGTTAACCACAGTCGCCGCCATCTCCAGCTCTCATTCTCCTCCTCCTCTTCCTCTTTCGTAACCTCATTGTTAACAACAACTATACAATGTATCGTTTGCATTGTTTTTATTGGCTTTTATTTTATGTATAGTTTGTATTGTTTCAGATTTTTATAATAAAAATATAGAGAATACTCAAATCCATCCAAATAACAGGTCTGAACTCTGTATTTGGATCTTTATATTTTAGTCATGAAAACACTAATAAATCCATTCAAATCCAATTTCAAACCAAATCCTTAAAATACTTGAATTTTAAAATCATAGAACCAATAACACTGAATTTGAATATAAATTTTGAAATCATATAACCAATAACACTGAATTTGACTATGGATTTTAAAATCATAGATCCAATAACACTGAATTTGATTTGGATTTCCAAATCAATTAAAATACAAGAACCAATAACACCCTCTAAAACTCAAATCTTTATAATATTTAGATTTTAAAATGATAGAACCAATAACACTGTATTTCATTATGGATTTTAAAATCATAGAACCACTAACACTGTATTTTAATATAGATTTTAAAATACAAGAACCAATAACACCTCCATAGTATTTGGTGGGCCTGATGCGTAAGGTTATGCCAGCGTGGCAAACTGAGAGCAGGTTTTTTTCTGTCAACGGTTGTACTATGGGCTTACAAACTGAATGGAATTGGATAACATTGAACTGCCCTGGAAAAAAAGAAGGGAGAACAATCCAACTTTCATACTATGGGCTTATAAACCAATATATAAAAGCATCAACAATATAATACTATTATATTATTTGAGTTTTTTCTATTATCTTATAAACCTCTAAACAGAGATGTTCTTACCAGTTTTAATTAAATAAAAAGTATACAACTTTCATGCGGCTCATTTTTTAATATTAAAACATAAGATAATGGTTTTCACATGATCTAAGTTACGATCAAATCAATATCATTAATGTTATCTATTTTATATGGATCTGTTATTTATAGTATTATTTGCTAAGTCTGAAATATATCACAGCTCTTTTTAGAGGGGTTAGTGCCTTCTGCTCCTGGTGAAAATATTCCGATTTTAATTAAATCGATTGGTTTGGTTTGGTTCTTATTTGGAAATTGATTATAGTAATTTAAACTTTATATCGGTTCTCATATGATTTATCAGTTGGGCTTTTTGAAATTGGTATCCAATTGACCATTTGAAAAAGTCGGCTGCCTCTCAAAATTATATTACAAAACGAAAACCCTAAAATTTTAATAGCTATATATACTTGCATATATCTCATTCATCTAAACAACTGCTTAGGTTTATTTGTTGATTGTTGACGCGTAGGTCATAGTTTAGGGTTTAGTTTTTGTTTCATATATTGTGTTTTGTTTCTTACGTTCTGATTTTTTCTTCTTGGTTTTTCGTTGTGCTGCAGGTAGCTTGCAAGAGAGGATATTTGATTAGGTTTCATCGTTTCGTTTTGGTGATAGAGCTTCCAAGCTTATGTCTGCTGATGGTCGTGAGTTCCGTTTGCATAAAAGGTATTGCTTCGTAAATTTTTTTCCATTTGGATTCATCATATGCTGATTACAACTAATGCTTTGTTATAAAATTTGGTTTTGATTTGTTTATTATGTTGTTTTCCTGATGATGCTGTTTATTGCTTTGTTTTTTTCGTTTTGGTTATATATATATATATATATATATATATATATATATATCTCTTTTTGCTCTATATTTATATCTCATTTTATATTCTTGGTTGCTCTACGATATTGGTTTCTTTGTGTATCTTAATTTTTTTTTGTTTTATACAGTAAGCATACTCGGATGACTATTTTGCCTTTCCATCTACCGAGGAACCAGGATATCATTTTCTCGGAAGACTTTTCACCACCTGATCCTGGATATTATTTTTAAATGTCTCAGTTTCAGGGTTGGATGGAATACAACAAACACCATCCTGAGTCGAGGCATCTTCTGTATACTGAATTTCCGATTTGGTTTGTTTGGCATAAGAACATCAGAAAATGGCTACAGCGGCGTCGTTGTAGGTCTAGGAGAAATGTCGTAGGACTTCCATGTGTGAAGCCAGAATGTGGTGAGCTATATTACCTCAGGAGGTTGTTAGCTGTTGTCAGAGGACCGACGTGTTTTGAAGATATCAGAACGATTAATGGTGTTTTATATCCATCGTTTGCTAGGGCCATTGGAGTCTGTTATGATTTAGGATTAGTCGAGTGATCTTTTCTTACAAAATAACGAATATTATGGTGTTGGGATTTGCGTTTATGTATTTTTATTATGTGGTCTGTGGTTGAAGTTTTTTTATTCTGGTATCTAATAAATAAGATTTTAATTTACTGTCTTATTATGTATGCCATTGTCGATAATCATTTTTAGCGTGTAATTTTTACAGTATGGTAATGTGTTGTTTTTGGCTTATATGATTGTGGTTGGTTGAAGAATGTGAGACCCATCGTATTGGCTTGGTATAATTTTTGACGTAAGTTTTATGAGACTATAAAAATATTATCGTTAGAATGTATGAATGTTAACATGAACTCTGGCATGCAAATTTTTGATTTGGATTAAGACTATGTGGTATTTGATTCTGGTATCTGGAGTTTTGGCTTTGATATAAACTCTATGATATTTGTAACATAACTTCTAGGTTATTTGTGTCATGTAAAATTTCGAGAATATACTGTGACATGTGTTATATATATATTATAAAGATTTGTTTCAATCTTTAGTTTTATTATATGATATTTGTAACATAACTTCGAGGATATTTGTGTTATGCAAAATTTCAAGAATATGCTGTGACTTGTGTTATATATATATATATACATTAAGATTTGTTTCAGTCTTTAGTTTTGTCGAAAATGTTACTTTTTATTTTATGGTATATGTGTTATCGTGAGAACGTATAAATGCTAGCATTGGATATAGCGTATGGATGTTTTGATTCGATAAATATTTTAAGAGTTTTCTTATGTGGATGATATTTGTAATACCTCTTCAAGAATATTTTGTATCATACAAAATTTCGAGTATATTCTGTAACATGTGTTATATGTATATATATAAAGATTTGTTGAGACATTTATCCTTATCAAAATTGTTACTTTGTAAGTGTTATCATTATCGGACTTTCTCAAAATTGTTACTTTGTAAGTGTTATCATTAAGGATATTTGTCTTATATATATAATGTATTGGAAAATATACTATACCTTGTAATGTCGGTTATAATTAATGGTTAATATTTAAATCAAACAAAAATGTTAGGATAATAGCGTAGCCGTGTAGAGTATTGACAAATATTATGTATCGTTCCTTATAGATATTTTAAAGATTTATTCCAATATTCATCCTTACCGATATTGTCACTTTGTGCATGTTTGGCATTAGTAAATTTTTTTTATAAAATATTGTATAAGGAGGATTACTGGACTAATTTTGAAAGATAGATGATAGGGGTCAGGTTTTACCCAAATAAAACTACTGCAAGTGCACAGCAAAAGGAGTTGTAGTACAAGGGGTATCGAATCCCAAGAGAGTAATGCAGACTACACTATCGAATGTATGTTCGGATTAAGCTAAGCAGAATATAAAATATGTAATGCGAATGATTAAATAAAAGTAAGCAAACGATTTTGTAAGATGAACTAAGTTTTCAGAAGACTAAAAGCGCTAAGTCAGGATAGTTCGCAGGTTGAATCCAAGAATGTAGAATGCATGAAATCAGGAATGATTAAGAACCGTTTAAACATGAATCACTGATAATCAATTCTCATTGCAGAAGTTATATATGCCTAAATCACAGAGTTTCAAATCTCTTTGCAAACCCTAACAACCTAAGCATGCAGGAATGATCAGATTTAATTGTTTACAAAACTCCTAAGCCAAATCTATTTGCACTAAGTTGTTTTTCTCATCAAATACTAGTTCAGGTTATGAATAATGCTCTCACATATATTTAACAACCTATGATTTTTGGATTTCTAGATGATGTGTCTCAGAAATTCGATTTTAAGGCAAGCAGAGATGAAAAACCATAAGATATTCCTAACATATAGCGATTCTACAATCTCTTCATCAACCCTTGAAAAGCTCTAACTTAACTAGCAGATTACTCAGACATGATCATGGAATCACAAAACATAACTGAATAATATTGCATTAAGAGAAAGAGTAAAAGAATAGAGGAGTTCGAAATCTTCTCATAAGAGTACAGGATTTGTCTCCCCAAAAAGCTCTGAATAAATCTCTCCCTAAGCTCTCTGAATTCTCAAAAACTAAGATAATAGCCAACAATGGCTGAAAAGCCTAATAAATAGAGGCTAAACACGATCTGGGGTCTCCTTGTAAATAATGGAACTTCTGGGCCAATTCTGCAAATAGTCTTCATACTTTTAATAAAACAGCCACACTCCTTCCTTGATGGGTGACGAGCATCACCAAGGGTGGTGACGAGCATCACCATATGGGATACTTTCTGCTTCGAGCTTGGCACTTCGTGGCTTCAACTCAGAATGCTCCACAAGGTTCCAAAATCTCCAATTATGCTCCAGACATGCTATAACCTGCAAAGACTATTCTAGGACTCTAAAAAGACCAAAAAGACTCAATAAAGAGGACTTATATCATGGTTAAAAACCATAAAAACCATGATATATCAACTCCCCCAGACTTAGCTTTTGCTTGCCCTCAAGCAAACATCAGACAGAGAACAGGGTCGAGGTTTGAAAATAAGAAACAATCAGCTAAACATCAGTAACACCATACTAGTTTGAACTTTCGAACCCACATACCACAGAGTCAACACAAGATCAAATTTCAGTCTAATCATCACAAGCTTAGCAAATCTCTCAAGTCCAGTCCAAATCCCTTCAAGAAATCCGAAATTTCTACTGCTAACTCCTTATTTTTATCTAAGTTTGATATCTCATCAAGGTTTTATCATCTCAATCACTTTACATATTCTTTTCCCTTCCTAACAACTGAACAATTCAATCTCAACACAGCTCTCCTATTTTCTCTTCCCTTGATCTTTTCCTTTGGATATTTTCGATTTTTCACTTCTTTTTCTCAACTTTTATAGTCTAAGATATGGTGCTACTCAATACTTGTGTTCCTTGTGAGAAGACAGGTTCTTGAGTGTGTTCACTACTGTTTTTCCTTGTGAGGAGACAGGGTCATGAATGCACCATTCTTTGGACTTAAACTTTTAAAAACTACATCAGGGAAGATCAAAGAGAGACTGTATCTTAACTTTATTGTCAGTGCTGAAAGATAGAATCAAGATCAATAAGAATCAATCACCAAGACAAGAAGTTTAAAGTTCATTAAAGTGGAGCTAACAGCAAATTTTCCAGATTTTCTAAGGACCTAAACCTTCATTGCTAGACTGATCTACTTATGACTTTCAACTTAGTAAGACTTGTAATCAACTACTGTGGCAATGGTTCTTATCAGCAAAAACGTCCTATGGTTGTTTCCAAGAAAAACTGACAGTTTCAAAATTTTGACTCTATAAAACAGGTTTTTGACTCAACTTTAAGACTCTATAAACATGACACAAAGCACAAACGTCAGTAACCACCTCCCCCAGAGTTAAACAACATTGTCCCCAGTGTTATTACGCCAAGAGTTGGTCAGAAAAATGAATGAGAAGTCAAAAAACATAGTCAGAAAAGTGGTACCTCGTGTGGGGTCGGGTGACGAGCGTCACCAGTCTGGTGATGAGCGTCACCACGACTTGTATTGCCCAATTGTCAGTTAGATGTTAGTTAACGAAGTGTTGTCATGTGTACTCTAAAGTTAGACTTTTTGAGCACTCAAACACACAATTAACAACATCCAAACATAGCAATAAGAACCTGGTTCAACAATCTCGTAAAACATCATCAAAGAAACTGACAACTGACACAAATAAAACATAAAAATGACTCAAGAGAAATAAAAATAAAAGAGAAAAAGAAACAAGTAACCAGATAGTAGAGCCTCAGTCCTCATCCTCGCAAGGCTTAGTGGTGTAATGGGGGCGGACACAACCACAGTTGCTAAGTGTAGCAATAGCATCCCTCAAAGCTGTCAATGACATACTCCTGAAAAGCAGCCATATCCGTGGGTGTCTGTGGTCGTGGAGGATGCGTGAAAGCAGTAGAGGAGGTATTCTGGCGTGTAGAAGGTCCAGCATCAGCAGCAGCTGCAGTAGAGGCAGAGGTGCCAGCTGTAGCAGCTCTAGCAGGGCGCAGAGCTAAAGGGCGCAGAAGAGTCCGAGCTGGCATAAAGAATAGCTGGCGTCGATCTCCCTGAATCGTAGTGAGGGCCCTCAGTGGCAAATTAATGTCAACATACTCTCCAGAAGTAGTAGTGAAAGTCCAGACAACTCCTATCTTGAGCCAAGTGACATGGCGCAGATACTGGTCATCCATAAGTGATCTGTCACTGCACAGACGGCAAGGAGTGACATCAATCTGGAAATGATGGAAGGTGGGTGTCAGAAGGCTGCCAACACTCTCGGTCTTCTCCCTTGGACTGGTGAACGGCTTGGTCTTCAAGGGGACCAGATGCTCAGCGAAAACAGCGCCCAAGTTGGCGCGAATCATGCTATCAACAGGGATTGCATCATCAAGCATCTCATAGAGTCCGTAGTAGAGGAGAATCAGCTCACTAACCCGAGTCCTGCTAGGCGCAGACTTGCTCAAAATTGTATGGCCAAAGAGGCGTAGAATGTACCTCAAGACAGGATGGCGAACCTCTGTCTGCGTGCTAGTCTTGCTGTCATAGACTCCATTCCCGAACTTGGACCAGAATGTCCGCATATGAGTCCACTGAGAGGGAAGGAGAACGCCTATGGGATGGTCAGAGAAGCCATAGATCCCACAAAGCTCCATCAGACTGATCCGGTATCGAACCCCTCGGATCAGAAATGTCATAGGGATCAGGTTTTACCCAAATAAAACTAATGCAAGTGCACAGCAAAAGCAGTTGTAGTACAAGTGGTATTGAATCCCAAGAGAGTAATGCAGACTACACTATCGAATGTATGTTCGGATTAAGCTAAGCATAATATAAAATATGTAATGCGAATGATTAAATAAAACTAAGCAAACGATTTTGTAAGATGAACTAAGTTTTCAGAAGACTAAAAGCGCTAAGTCATGACATTTTGCAGGTTGAATCCAAGAATGTAGAATGCATAAAATCAGGAATGATTAAGAACCGTTTTAAACACGAATCACTGATGTATAACTAATCAATTCTCATTGCGGAAGTTATCTATGCCTAAATCACAGAGTTTCAAATCTCTTTGCAAACCCTAACAACCTAAGCATGCAGGAATGATCAGATTCAATTGTTTACAAAACTCCTAAGCCAAATCTCTTTGCACTAAGTTGTTTTACTCATCAAATACTAGTTCAGGTTATGAATAATGCTCTCACATATATTCAACAACCTATATTTTCGGATTTCTAGATGATGTATCTCAGAAATTCGATTTTAAGGCAAGCAGAGATGAAAAACCATAAGATATTCTTAACAGATAGCGATTCTACAATCTCTTCATCAACCCTTGAAAAGCCCTAACTTAACTAGCAGATTACTCAGACATGATCATGGAATCACAAAACATAACTGAATAATATTGCATTAAGAGAAAGAGTAAAAGAATAGAGGGGTTCGAAATCTTCTCAAAAGAGTACAAGATTTGTCTCCCCAAAAAGCTCTGAATAAATCTCTCCCTAAGCTCTCTGATTTCTCAAAAACTAAGATAATCGCCAACAATGGCTGAAAAACCTAATATATGGAGGCTAAATACGATATGGGGTCTTCTTGTAAATAATAGAACTTCTGGGCCAATTCTGCAAATAGTCTTCATACTTTTAATAAAACAGCCACGTTCCTTCCTTGATGGGTGACGAGCGTCACCAAGGGTGGTGACGAGCGTCACCAAGGGTGGTGACGAGCGTCACCATATGGGATACTTTCTGCTTCGAGTTTGGCACTTCATGGCTTCAACTCAGAATGCTCCAAAAGGTTCCAAAATCTCCAATTATGCTCCAGACATGCTATAACCTGCAAAGACTCTTCTAGGACTCTAAAAAGACCAAAAAGACTCAATAAAGAGGACTTATATCATGGTTAAAAACCATAAAAACCAAGATATATCAATAGGTTTATGGCTAAAAAGACCTAAAACTTTTTTTTATTGCTGAACTAACTTAGGGTACCTATTTTACCATTAAAGCCTTTGGTGACAAAAACAGCATTTACGATTGTGACATTGCTTTTCCCTTGCCACGTAAGCACCTCGTTTGATGGTAGACTTATTTTTGTTGGTGAACGGATGGTAGATTTGTTTTCTGCTGGAAAACTTGGTAGACTTGTCATTATCGAGAATGCTGATATGATATTTGTTGAGAAACAGTAGATTTGTTTAGAAACTGGTAGACTTATAACTAGTGATGGAAGATTTAATTTTGTCGACCCTTACATGGGGAAATCTGTGGTGGTTGTTTGACTTTTTTTGTTCATTTGACTTTTAATGACGATAGATTTATTGGTTGCTCTGGTAGATTTATTGTACACTTGCTAGAGTGGTGGTAGATTTATTTTGAACTTGGTAGAGTTATTTTGCATTGGCAGATGTTTGCTTGGTGGTAGAGTTGTCTTATTGATGGTAGATTTTTATTTCCTATTAGATAACCCTGACATTGTGGTAGATTAATTTCGACTATGTAATGGTAGACTTATATGTTTCAATAATTACTAGAATAACATTGTAGTAGCTTTGTCGTGACTACGTTATGGTAGACTTTCTATATGATGGAAGAAAGTTGACTTTTAAACAGGGAAATATAAATCTACCATGGTTGCGAAACTTGTAATACTTAGACAATACCTCATATTGAGTTATGTATGCTGTAATTGTTGGATATAATCACTAAAACATCATAAACAAGAGATTAAACCTCAAAAAGACAGAAATAGTTTTGAAGACCCTTTCAAATATCTTAATCCGCACAAAGTACATAAAATCATCGAGACATACAAGACAGTAGTAAATGGACAACATCAGAACTCAGTTCTTAGCAGTTGGTACTGAACGAAAAGGTAGCAGTCCTCACAGCACATTAATATGTGTTTGAAGTTGCAGGTAGGAAAATCTTCATAGCTGAAAGCATTTGGCAACAAACCTGCACTAGCACTCTGCATTTCCTTCATGGATCAAGATATTTCTTCACCAAGTTCGAGCATATACTCCATGCGTGATCGCCAGCCTACAACTCTGTCCAACATCTCAAGTGCAAATGGATAGTGGCCATATGCGATTACTAAAATAGCGACCATCAGTGTTACTTGGTTTATCCCAGCTTTAGAAGCCTTGTTGAAGAAGCTGAGTGAATTTTCAAGGTCGTGGTCAATAGCTATTGTCCTCATCCCATGCAGGTATAAAGCATGCGGATTAGTAGATGACATAGCTAACTTGAAGAAGCGAGGATATCGATCGATCAAAGTTGTATCAGCAAGGAAGTCTGATAGGTTTAGTGCTTGCATTAGAGATGGTTCTTTTAATGCCGCGTTTAGTTGTTTTGATGCACAAGCTGCACGACATGCGTCCTTAGCAGAAAGTCGCCCTACTCTCTGTAGAATCGGACCGAGTAGGTCTCTTATTTGGTCGAGTCCATCTATTGTTTCCATTTTACACTGAAAGAGAGAGAGGATACACAAGCAGACAAGTCAGAATTACAAAAAATATGAATATACGATCAATAAGCGAAGTATATATAAAACAAGTATATCTATGACAGTTTATTTAAGACAAAAGTCTACCATCAATGAACCAATTATATCTACCATAACTGATTATTGACATACGTACAGAAAAATTAAATCTACCATCAAATACACTAGAAGATGAAACTCGAGCACATAACTGACATGTGAAATCCCCATAATCCCCAACTGTAACCTAAAATGGGTCCGAAATCACCGTAAAATGAGAGTTTGTTTTGTAAAATTTGGACTTAATTGATGGGAAGCGGTTGATGTGAAATTTGACATGAAATTGATAGATGGGGAAAACTTACTGAGTTCACAGACTCGGAATTGGGAGAGAGGGATAACACGCGGCAGCTGCGCCGGCGATAGTGATGATGGTGTCGTCGAAATCTCCGAAAAGGACAACACAGGGTGGGGGGGAGAACTCAATGGGAGAAGATTTTCTTGGGAGTGTGTGGATTTATAAGTAAAGAAGGGACCATAAAAAAAAGGGAACAAAAAAAAAGGAAAGAAGGACCAAAAAAAAAAAAAAAAACAATTTAATCTCCTAACTTTACCTTCAACACTCGACGGTAAGCCCTAGAGTGTATTCTCAATTTTTGTCATCTCCTTCCTCATTTAGTTCTTAGAAAAGAAAATTTTGCATTATAATCAATCATTTCGAGCTTCATTCTCTTACTTATCAAAGTCTTGATTTCGCTATTTTTGGTTTCGGTTTATTAAGATTTCACAGATGGAGCACATAGTTTTGGTTTGTGGTTAATGGAGTTTTCAGAAGAATCGATGGACCTTTGGCGTAGACAAGGCAAAGGGATGTAGGATATTACGGGTACATGCAGAAACTTCTTTTCCTGAATTCCTGGGAATGGTGTTTGAAGATTTTGGTTTTGATCCTCACAATCAAGATGTTCAATTAAGTTATATGTTGTCGAAGGAGATGTTGCAACGACTACCACATGATACACCTCCTGTATTTGTGGGAAACAATAGGCAGTTGAGTGGGTTTTTCGAGCAATTGAAAGAAGATCCCATTCGCATGTGTATTGAGATCAAAAAAAAAAATTCCTGATGATTGTGGTTCTCAAGGAGACGATCTTCGTGGTGTTGGGAACATATCTTCATTACAATCCGAGTAAGTTGCGGCAGAAGAAGAAGAAGGAGATGAAGTAGATGAAGAAGAACAAGAAGATGAAGAAGACGAAGATTTGAGTTCCATATATGATGGATGCAAAGATCTGGATGGCACTAGTTCCGATGACGAAGAATACAGAACTTCTGCAATATCAAAGGATAAAGAAAGTTCTGATGTAGAAGATGATGTTGAAACTCTACCACCAAAGACAATCCCTGAAACAGTTCCTGAATATGTTAACATCAAGCTTAGTTCAATGGAGTTGGCGGTTGGCCAAAGTTATCAGACAAAAGATGAATTGATGACGCGGCTGCAAATTCTGAGCGTTATTTACGATGTGGATATTCAATGCCAAAATTGTTGACGGTAAAGTGTTGGGTTGCAGGATGTAAATGGCGGGTTCGTGCTTCAACAGTAGGTGATAGTTCTATATTCTACATTAAGACATACGTTAGCAAGCACACATGCTCTGTAACGGTCCGATCACTTCGTACCACCATGTAACTTACGAGATTTTAGGGCATCTTTATAAAGATTTTGTCGGTGGTGTTGAACCCACTGTATTGCCAACCCATGTTTCAGATGCTCTGACAAAACGATTTGGACTTAAAGCAAGGGTATGTTCTTGTAGATTTATTTACGTTATACTGGTAGATTTAATTAATGTCATGCTCGTAGATTTATTTAGGTGGTAGAGTAACATCATTCTGGGAGATTTATTTAGGTCGTGCTGGTAGATTTATGTGTTCCAATGGCATTTCATTTCTACAGGTCGATTACTGGAAGGCACACCGGGCTCTACGATATGCACGAGAGTTAGTTGCCGAAACTTTGGAAAGTGGGTATGAAGAACTGCCGTCTTACTTATACATGATTAGGCGAGCTAATCTGGAGACACTTATAAAGTTTGATGTTGACGACGAAGACCGGTTCTTGTTTATGTTCATCGCTTTTTCTGCAAGCATTCATGGGTTCCCATACATGAGGAAAGTTGTTGTGGTAGATGGGACGTTCTTACATGGGAAATACAAAGGTACACTACTAATCGCAACAACCCAAGATGGAAATTCTAATACATTTCCAATAGCGTTTGGTGTTGTAGATACTGAGAATGAAGAGTCTTGGGAATGGTTCTTTAGACAACTTCACCGTGTCATTCCAGATGATGAAGGTCTAGCCATTATTTCTGATAGGCATAGAGCAATAGGAAAGGCCATAGGGAATGTGTATCCCCTAGCAAACCGTGATATTTGCATATATCACTTGTATAAGAACATTTTGTTGAAATTCAGAGGTGGAGAAACATTCGGCCTTGTCATAAAGGCTGCTAGAGCATATACGAATCAGAGTTCAATGCCTACTATGCGCAGATTCAGGCTTTGAATCCTCAATTTTATGATTATTTGCAAAAGGCTGATGTGTGTAAGTGGAGTCGTGCTCATTTCCTAGGTGATAGATATAACTTCACCACTAGCAACATAGCTGAATCGCTGAATAGAGTGTTGTCTAGTGGTAGAAGTAAGCCTATTGTTCCCCTCCTCGATGATATTCAGATGCTTCTGACAAGATGGTTTGCAAAAAGACGCCAAGTTGCTAGTCTAATGCAAACATCTCTCACAACAGGAGTGGAAAACTTGCTTGCGGTATGTCTTCATGGAAGTTTTGTTTTGTATGATAAAAGATAGGGATAATTGAGTGTTATAAATCATTGTTTTATGTTTCCATAGCATGTTAGAGTTGAAGATGCAAAGCAGTTTGGAGTCCAAGAGATAGATGACCATCTAACACAAGTAACATACGGGACAACATTGTATGTTGTTAACCTGGCAGAGAAAACTTGTACGTGCTGCAGGTTTGATTTAGATAAGCTCCATTTTTTCCATGCCATTGCAGCGGTTAAAACATTGAAGAGGTCTCAGAATCCCCCTTCGCTTACACTCATCACCCTATCGCATCCTTACTATCATACCAACTACTTGTGCAATGCCTACTCAAAGTCTATTATGCCACGAGATATTGCAATGCCTGTGCTTGATGAAGTGGCCACAAAGTGTGTCTGCCACCTGTGATGCGAAACCCTCCGGGAAGGCCAAAGAAAATGCGCTTTAAGGGACCATTTGAGGTCGCCATGGGAAAAAAACGTCCTAGGAAAGAACACAAATGTTCTCAGTGTCGTCAAGGCGGTTATAATCGGGCTACATGCACTGCTTAAATTTTCGTTCAGAACTACTTTCTTTCTATTACCTTTGTTTATGTAATGCTTAACTTTGTTTATGTAATGCTTAACTTTGTTCTCATATGTCATTAGGAACCATAAATTTTATGTCATAAATAACTTATGGTTTTATTGTAATAATTATGTCCATGTGTTAATGTGATGCTTGATTTTGTTGTTCTCGTATGTTTGATCATCTGATCATAATAACTGACATTAAGAACCATGAATATACAATTACATAGAACAGCACTTTCGCATATACAATTACAATTGCAAACAAGTCTTCCATAACTTTAAAAGATTTCGAATAAGTCTACCAAAACTATAATTGATTTAGGAAAGTCTAACATATCGCTGTTGAATATGTTTACCATATCACCATTTTGTTACATATATCAATATAAGCCGCAATTAAGTCTACAAACATTATGCTAAAGGGGCATACATACAAAAACGGTGCAATCTACCACCAAATAAAACAATGCGACCCTCTCGGATGTTAGTGTACCAAAAAAATCGAACTCTACGACATCATCAATTGGCTGACCCTGTCTGTAGTGGATACCTGTCGTCTGATTCACCTCGAGGGTTAGGATCAGACCGCTGCAAATTGTATTCATCGTCCGCTTCATCCAATATCTCAGCTGCCAGTTTGAGCCAAATTCCTGCCATGTTACTATCTGTGAGGGGCTCTCAACCATGCCGAAGAGCTAAACACTCGCAATACTTCACCGTATACACCCCACAATCACTAGTTTGTGTGTTAGGTGGATCTGTTTTCACTCGGTATGTGGTATAGCATTGCTCGCGTTTTTTGGCCCGCTTCTCAGGTGATGCAATACGTTTCAACAAAAGAGGAATCAACTTCGCATATGGATTAACTGAGTCTTCTATGTACCTGTCATCATATAACCAACGGACACTATCAAATATTGGAATTATACTCTTTGAAAATTCAAAAGGACACTATAACCAATGTGAATTGGCACTTTCAAATTCAAATGTACCTGTCATCATATAACCAACGTACACTATCAAATACTCGAATCTTTCTCTTTGAAAATTCAACCTCTAAAGCCACCCATTGTGAATTGGCGATATTGTGGGCGATGTACAACACATCAATATCTTCCTCCCATTTCCTCGGTGGACAAGGAAAATAATTGAAAATCCCTTTCGCTGTGTTGATATATGACTCTAGAAATATCCAATTCTTCTCGTCTCCTACAAACTTCTTTTCATAATCTCTACACCATATATATGAGAAGAATGGGTCTAGGAATGCAACTTTCCCGTTTCGATATGGAGATGGAACTCGGTAAGAACGAGATCTCAACATATCAAATGCAGAGCCAATATCCTGAAACAATAAAAGGGAAACAATTTAAGCAAGTCTGCCACAACTACATTAGCCTACTAAACAAGTCTACCACGACTATCATAGCCTAGAAAACAAGTCTACCACAACTATAGTAGCCTACAAAAACAAGTCTACCACAACTATCGTAGCCTACAAAACAAGTCTACCATAAGCATACCAGTTTTTGCAATACTCTAACAATAATAAGTCTACCACAACTTCACCAGTGCCTATAAAACAAGTCTACCAAAACTATACAATTACTCATATCAACAAACCCAACAATATATACCTTGCCCGACAACCATCAATATTCTGGAGTTGGCCACATTTCTTTTGGTGTCATCAACGTGAGGTAAAATTCAACCCCTGCAATTGATTCGTCGAAAGGGTTCTCCCTACAAAAATTTAAAACTCTTAGTAAAGGAACTCCTTACTAAATTATTCTACAAATTTAATGAATATCCTTTAAATGAAGGGAAGGAAAGATCGAAGCACTTACAAATCTTTTTTTATGTATTGGAGCAAGCAATCTAATTTTCGCCGTTCGACTTTCTCAAATGGGTTTTAATAAGCCTCGCCATGAGATACAACACCCATAATTCTTCACACAACAGAACTCCCTGCAAATGGTGAGTATTGAGAGGGCGTAATGACACGGCCTCTTGGCTTTCTGCCAGATTCTTGGTGAATGACGGTGGGAAGTGCCATAAGCCGCTCCAAAGCTTGGAGATTCAGGTCGTCGGGTTCATCAACCAAGTGTGGAATTTCAAATTTCTCTCGTTTAGGCGTCACATCTGCTTGATCATCAATAACCTCCAGTTTCGCCTCACAGCCTTCTATTTTTACTTTACGGAGAATCTGACCTTTCAACTTTGGATTCCTAACCACCGTTGCCTTTGGAAACTGAGGATCAAACGTATCCTGCATCTCCACAGTCCATGACTGTTGAACCATAACCCAATTAGTACATTCTTTTAGACTTATCATTTCAATGGTAGATTTGTTTTAAGAATTTAAAATATAAGGTGTGTAAACATTATAATTTAACCAAAATAAAACCAAATCAGCAAACTTGTCTACAAGTTTCAAATACAAGATTCATAAACATATGAAAACCACACTTTATAATACACATAGGAAATAGATACTACAAATCTGCAAAGTTTGGTACCAAAACTCTACCACTATTAGTTTCAAGATGCATAAAAAACAAAACACCCTCAAAGGTTCTTACGATGTTGATTACTAGAAGAGAGACTTATGTACCCGATCCTTCTTAACTGCGGGTTCATCTGCTTTGGATTCGGCATCTCCATCTGGATTTGCTCCCTCAGGTTCTGCCTCTTCCGGAATCTGAACATTGTCTTTAACCCCACCCACCAATGTAGCCACCCTCTCGTCTATAGCGTCAATATTGGAAGATAATGCCTGAATTGCCAGTAAAAGCAGATTTCTCTCACTACTATTCTCCTGCGTCGCTATCTTCTTCTGAACCTTCTCAGAAAACTTACCAACCGTCATGTCGAACTCTTCATCCTTCTTATCAGAGACATCCTTACTACTCTCTGCCTCAGTGACAATCACTTCCTTTTTTTCTTTCTTCTTCTTCCTCGAGGCACTTTCAACCTTTCGCTTCTTCTTCTATTTAGGATCTTCTAAAAAATCATCATCACATTCCTCAACACTACTCTTCTCCTCCTTCTTCTTACTCCCCTTCTTCTCCCTCTTCTCCTTCTCCTTCTCCTTTTTCTTATCCTTCCTCGTCTCCTTCCCCTTCTCCTACTCCTTTGTATAGTTGTCAACTGTCTCCTCCCAAACTGTCTCATCTAAACGTCCATCGAGAATATCAGTTAGCATATTATGGAGCTTCAAATCCACCTCTAGCGTTGACCCCTCGTCTGGCCAAAACAGATATATATTCTCTCGAGGAACCTCGACTAGATGCCTCACCCTAACCTGCAGACAAAGATAGACATATCAAAATCATAACAGTAACAAGTCTACCACGTATATATCTATTACAAGTAATACTTACAAGTCTACCACAAGTAAAAGTAACAAGTCTACCACCACGTAAATATAAATATGTCTATCACAATTAATACTAACAAGTCTATCATAAGTAATACTAACAAGTTAACCACATATATATGTCCATCACATCATATTTGTTAATATTATAACTACGAAAATACCATATTTGTAAAAGATACCTTCTTGTCATCGAATATGCTTCTTTCTTCCTCCAAAACCTTCTCAAGAATGTATCTATCTCTAGACAAACGCCAACGAAGTAGGGGACACGGTAAAGTGAGCGGATTGTTCTCAAGTTTACCAATTTTTTCTCCAAAAATCGGAACTGACTCATAGACCCATATAAGCAGCGCATGCACACATCCATGGAAGGTGTAACTGTTTCCTCCTAAAGATGCCACTTTGATGGACACAATCATCTCCTTAAAACTGACCCGCCCCCATGGATAACTCTCAAAAGCTTCATCATCTAGAACTCTCTTCGCACAGTTCAAAGGAAGTCAACTATTCCGATTAATACCGAATATCCCAACGTGCAGTATGAACAGTAATGCAACCATCTTCTTCATCTGATACGACCAAGTTTTGCATCTTTTAAAGACCTCAACCAACTCATGCCAATTTGGCCCTACACCTGCATTCACGCCAAGCTCTTCCCAGAACTCGTTGTGATCTATGTCCCACGGCTCATCCCCAATGGACTGACAGTTGAGCCCGGTTATCTCTTCAAACTCGTGAAGCAAAAACCGCACTGGACGCCCACCGATAAGTGCCCAAATCTCGTAACTTCGATCAATAGCCAGTTGGTTTGTTACCATGTTATGGACTGTTTTTGCCGCCCATACGTATTTCTTCTCTGCAAGACTCAATACTATTCCTACTTGAGAACTATTCTTTATGTCATTGTAGACCTCCTCACAAATAGCCTCCTTCAACATCCCAAAATCCGTCAAATGACAATAGTTTTTCAAACTCCTCTTCTGAACAGGAGATTTCCCCGGGGGAAACAATCGGGGTGGGTATTTCAGCTTATTCGCGCTTGAAGACGCCATCCACTAAGCTGCAAAAGTATACACATATATCATAAACAAGTCTACCACCACATAGAAAATAAGTCACCGAGCAAACAAACAAGTCTACCACCACAAAGACAATAAGACTACCACCAAACGTCTTAACCATCAAGTCTACCAACACGTTTACCATCACAAAACAAATCTACCATCACAAAACAAGTCTACGAACATGTTTACCATACCACCACAAAACAAGTCTACGAACATGTTTACCATTGCAAAACAATTCTATCACCAAGACAGCACGTCATTATCATGAAGTCTACCATCAATACACAACAAAAATTAACAAATGTACCATAACTGAAAAAATTAAAATCTGGTTACCTTTTCGCGGTTCACTTTCTCAATATTCACCAAATTCTGTCACCTACTCGTTGTCGTCCTCACTGGATCTTTGTTAACTAAAAGAGAAAAACAATAGTCCGATGAGAAACTTAATCAACAAATAAGTCTACCAAAACAATAAATTCGACCGATAAAAGGAAATAAGTCTACCAATGAAAAGTCTACCATCAAATAAGTTTATCCGGTTACCTTTACCAAACACTTTCTCTATCCTCACTGGATTCCGTCGCCTTCTCCTCCTTGTCCTCGCCGGAATTCTGCTAAATAAAAACAAAAGTCTGGTTATAATCCGACTTTACTTCAAAAACTCTAGATCTACAAATCTGAAACCAAGGTTACCATCAACAAAAATCGTAGATCTACAAATGGAGACGAATTGACGATGATGGACGAAAGGACTTATTTAATATTAAGTCCCGCGAAACGAAGCAGCCGTCAAAAAACTCTTTCACCGCAAAACAAAGCAGTCGTCGCCGTCTGTCTTAAGGAGGTGCTGCCGTCTGTCGTAAGGAGGTCGTCGTCTCTGGGTAAACGCCGGGATTCGCCTCTCGGAGAAGATAGATTACGGGATTTTTATCCCGTCGTGGCAAGAATGTGATAACTTTGAGATCGGATAATAATTTTCTCTGTTTTAGGTTTCTTGTTATTTATTTTAATTAATATTTTTTTTTCTCCATTTTTTCCAAAAAATGGTAATATGGTTATTTCATAATTCTTTTGGATCATATGGTCTTTCCACAACTTTGTAAGGTTATTATAGTTACTCAGTTATGGAAGGATGTTAATCTAGTCAATACCCTATTTAGTAAGGTTATTCTAGGTAAATAACTATATTGTATATCTATGTTTGAGATATACAGAAACCCCTGAGTTATTAGGTTGATATTTACAAAGAGATTTTACATTGTTCGGGTTGGATAATGTCTATTTTGAAGAGAAAGCCTGGTTCTTTGGTTAACATAAAGGATTTGACTCCGCAGACTGATCGCTATAAGATAAAGCTTTGTGTACTCAAAATTTGGGTTAGAGTTGGGCAGATGATGGATGTTTGTTGATGCACATGTGAGTTTTTTATGATTTTTTCTGATCAAATTATTGTCGTTTTACTGTGTTGCATCTTCTTAAACATATGTTCGATTAACACTCCTAAATAATTATCAAGGGTGAGTGCATACATGCTACTCTTGATAAGAAGTGTGTCAAGAAATTTCAGGATAAGCTGGTTTATGGTAGTGTATACATCGTTGATACATTCAAGGTCGTCGAGTACAAGAGCGACTATCAGACAAGTCGTCATCCTTATAAAATTTATTTTTATCACACCATGGAATTGAGTGATTGTCATGATTTTCCAAAAACCATTCCTGAGAAATATTTTAGGCCGTTCGGTGAGATTTTGTCTACCGATTTGGATAAGTCATACTTGATTGGTAAGTATTTGAAAGCAGTTATTATGTTGGTTACGTATCCTTATGATTGCTAAGTTCAAATATATATTTGTATATGTCATAGGTCAGGTCGTTAGTTTGGGGACCGTTGATCAGGTTATGGCCCAGGGGAAAATCAGCATGAGGCTTAAACTTACTCTTCGTGATACGAGGTATGGTAATTTGATTTGTTTGTATTTTTTTGAATTCTTATTTATACGTGGTTGTTTTCATGATGTGGCTGTAGTGATCTTCGTTTGATGTGCACTTTATGGGATGATTACGCTACAGCGATGGCTGATTATGTAGCTGCACATGCTATCACCGTTGTTGTGTGTGTGTCATTAGACTTGCATGCATTAGAGAATACAGAGGTTTGTCTAACGTAATCTTTCCTGCGTAGCCGAATATATAATATCCTCTTGGAATGGGTTTATTAAAGTCTGTTTTTAAAATGTAGGTGAATTAGTATCTCCAACTCTTATAGCTCGACTGATACTTTGTTCAATCCGAACACGGCTCTAGCGATGAGTTTCATTAATGGGTATGTTTATTTTGATTGTTATGTTATTTTAGTGTATTCTTTATATCCTGGTATTTTTTAGATTGCATGTATCTAATAATTTTATGTGTTATTTTAGGCTGTCTGATTATAAATTTAGCTTGGAGCCTTTTAATGATTTTGAGTCCATGGAGGTCCTTCTACCTGTGTATGATGATTTCTTTGTTAAGACTGCCTGGAAGTCTTTGAGAGCTGTACACGAATCAACTGAGGTAGTGTTTAATCTATATTATTATTTGCAAAGTCAGAAACGCATCACAACTCTTCTGCCCTTGGTGGAAACATTCCGATTGTAAATCAATTGGTTTGGTTTGGATCGTACTTGGAAATCGATTATAGTAATTTAAACTTTATATCGGTTCTCATATGATGTATCAGATGGGCATTTTGAAATTGGTATCCAATGGACCATTTGAAAAAGTCGGCTGCCTCTCAAAATTATATTACAAAGCGAAAACCCTAGATTTTAATAGCTATATATACTTGAACATGTCTCATTCATACAAATAACTGATTAGGTATAGACAAAAGGAGATACATCGTCCCTATGAGGTTCTGTGATCTCTTCCATTCTTCAGTTTTGTGAAGCTGAGTACGAGACATAAATCTTTCGTCTCTTTTTTTTCTGCAGATTTCGTATGCATCACAAACTATTTTTATCTTTTTTGTTTCTATGATTTCTTCTCCGTCGCAGTAATCGTATCATCATGGTTGTTGGTATTTAGATTATTTTTTAGGGCGCTCTCTCAGTCTCATATTATGTTACTACATTTATTTGGTTTTTTTTTTCCTAGGGTTTGCGCTTAATAGATCAATACGGTATTTTTAGAAAGATCAAAATATATTTGTATTTAGTTCTTTTGTTAGGCTTTACTCTCTTCGCGTGCCGTCTCTCTCATCTTACTATGTAGGATACTCTTCGAGAGGTAAGGGTTTGTGCTGGATTTAGTGTGTAAAACTTGAAGCTTGAAATTTCACTTTGGCGTAACTGTGTTTCTTCTTTGCAGGCTAGAAGTACGGCAAGATTAAGATGTGTAGCTTGGTCAGTTACATTAGTATGGTTTTGCAGTTTTTTTGCTAATGATACGAAATTGCTCCATCTTTTTACAATTTTCAGTGACATGTGCTTCACCACCTTTGTGGAGTATGAGACTGAGAAGGAGATACGTCATGCATATGAGGTTCTGTGATTCTATCTCTTGATTTCTTCTGTTTTATGAAGCAGAGTACGAGACATATATAAATTTTCTGTCTCTTTATTTTTGCTGCAGTTTTTGTATATAGATTGAAGGTTTGATTTATATTCGTATATAGGTTGAAGGTTTGATTTAGGTGTGTTCAGTATTTTATATATTTTTGATATTTTATACATATCTCTTGAAGATCAGGGTTTTTTCTTGCTCCGAAAGTCATCCATTCATATCTATGTTTTTTTAGGGTTTTAATTTTTGGTTAATTGAATAAAAGCAGAAAGTGAAGAACTCTCAATTGATGACGAAGGATACATCCACATCGTCTTCCAAGACTATATCTAAACAACCAGTGACCGGAGCTCAAGAACCGCCGGTATAAGTTCAAACTCAAGCCGAGATATCAAACTGGTTTCAGAATCTATCAATGGAGTACATGCCATCTACCACCAACCCATACCACCTTACTATAACTTTCCATATGTTATGTTCCATCCAATGTGCTACGTCAATCCTGAACAAAATAGGTTTGTTCACCCCTTCGGTATACCTATACCAAGGTATATACCGATTGGTACGCCTCAATCTCAATCAAATATTGAGGCTTCTCATATGGTAAAGAAAGACGGTTTGGAACTTGATATCGGTTTGCCTCCACCTCCTCCTCCACAAGCTACCAAAGCAACCGACTTGGCGGTGTCAAGGATATGATCACGGACTCAATCACGTTCCTTATTTATGATTCAATATTCCGCATCTGTATTTTTAGAACCTTCCCCATTCTACAGATTCGCTTCGTGTGTATATATTGTCCCTCTGTAACACCTTTGAACATATATGAAAATACATTCGTAACATGGTATCAGAGCATTAATACGATACCCTAAATTGTTTTTCCCCTTTCTCTTCCGCCTCCTCCTCTCGTCTCTCTTTCTCTACAACTCTCCTCAATTTCAAATCTCTCGCCAAGTTATCATGGCTGCTCCTGTCGACGTTGTTGACAACACTCCAAATCTCCTAAACATCAACATGTCCAACATCACCAAACTCTCTCCCACAAACTACATCACCTGGAGCATCCAAATACACGCCCTTCTGGATGGCTATGATCTTGCAGGTCATGTTGATGGGTCTCTCCCCTCGCCACCACCAACGATCACTCTCAATGGTGTCATCTCTCCCAATCCTCTCTATATCAAGTGGAAGCGCCAAGATAAACTTATTTACAGTGCTTTACTCGGCACCATATCTCCCGCCATTCAAACGCTTGTCACCAAACAACAACAGCAGCGGACATGTGGGACACCATCACTGCACATATGCAAAACCCAGCAGAGGCCATATCAAGCAACTGAAACACCAGATCAAGCAGTTCACCAAAGTTGAAAAATCCATTGATGAATACATTCAAGGTTTAACATCTCGATTTGATCAACTAGCCCTTCTCGGCAAACCAGTTGAACATGAGGATCAAATCGAATACATACTCGATGGACTCTCTGAAGAATATAAATCTGTTGCCGAT
This sequence comes from Thlaspi arvense, assembly GCA_911865555.2. NCBI lineage: Eukaryota > Viridiplantae > Streptophyta > Magnoliopsida > Brassicales > Brassicaceae > Thlaspi > Thlaspi arvense. The sequence continues at coordinate 53,279,548 of OU466857.2, forward strand.
CAGATTGAAGGCAGAGAAGATGCTCCTTCTATCACCGAAATTCACGAAAAACTGCTCACCAAGGAAGCCAAAATCCTCGCCTCTACCACGACAATCACGAGTGGAGTTCCTATCTATGCCAACACTGCTGCAGGACCTTCATGTCCATCTCATCATCGAAAACAGCAACAACAACGCCAGGCCTGGCACCACAACAACAATCAATATTCAAATCAACGCCATGACACTTGCACCAACAAAGGATATCAAGGAAGATGCCAACTGTGTGGTGTATTTGGTCATAGTGCCAAGAGATGCTCTCAGTTACAACACCAGCATTCAGGACCACACAATGGCTTTCTTCCTTCTCCATTCCGTCCCTGGCAGCCTAGGGCCAACATGGCAGTCGCCCACCAAAACCCCACTAATGCCTGGATAATAGACAGTGGAGCTACACATCATCTGACCAGCGACCTTCATAATCTCTCTTTACATCAGCCATACAACGGCAATGATGCTGTGCTCATTGGGGATGGATCTGGGCTCTCCATCACCCACACCGGTTCAATTTCTCTTCCCTCCCACTCTCGTGCTATAAATCTCAACAGTGTGCTATGCGTTCCCAATATTCACAAAAATCTTATCTCTGTTTATAGACTATGCAACACTAACAAAGTATTTGTTGAATTTTTCCCTACACACTTCCAGGTGAAGGATCTGAAGTCGGGGGCCCCATTAATTCAAGGCCACACCAAGGATGAACTTTATGAGTGGCCAGCCTCGCCCTCTACTCTCTAGTCATTCTTTGCATTGGCAAAACCTACTCTATCTCTAACTGAATGGCATAATCGCCTCGGACACCCTTCGTCTCTTATTCTCAAAAATGTTATCTTAAAATTTTCTTAACCTTGCTCACAATCTGTATCACCGAACTCTTTATGCTCAGAATTGTGCTATCAATAAAACTCATAAACTTCCTTTTTCTCAATCATCTATTAACTCTACTCATCCTTTGGAATTCATATTTACAGATCTATGGAGCTCTCCCGTTATATCAATAGATGGATACAAGTACTATCTAGTACTAGTAGATCACTACAGCAGATATACCTGGCTATACCCGCTGAAACTAAAGTCTCTAGTTCACACCACGTTCGTCGCTTTCAAATCTCTCGTGGAGAACAAGTTTAACTCCAGAATCGGCACACTATACTCGGACAATGGCGGAGAATTTGTGGCACTTCGCTCCTTCCTCACGAGCAATGGCATCTCTCACCTAACATCACCCCCACATACTCCAGAGCATAATGGAATCTCAGAAAGAAAACACAGGCATATTGTGGAAACAGGGCTCACTTTACTCACTCATGCTGGCATGCCCAAAAGTTACTGGTCCTATGCTTTCGGTGCTAGCGTCTATCTTATCAATCGTCTACCGACTCCCACTAATGCCATGGAATCACCATTCCACAAACTCTTTGGAGAATCTCCCAACTATTCCAAGCTTCGTGTCTATGGGTGTCTCTGTTTTCCGTGGCTTTGACCTTACAACACCAACAAACTTCAAGATCGATCGACACCGTGCGTCTTCATAGGCTACTCGCAAACACAAAGTGCATATCTCTGTCTTCAACCACTCACGGGTCGAATCTATATCACCCGACATGTGCGCTTTGATGAATCCGTGTTTCCTTTTCGAACATCTCCTACTGCATCGCCAAACACTACCTCACGCCCAGCAACTCAAGATCCACCAGTAGCCGCAGCCCAGATTGAAATTATACCCACACCTTCGACATCATCAACCCCAACAGTAACACCAGAAGATGCCGCATCAACGGGTTCTCAAACACCAACCTCTGGTTCGCCGTCAGACCACATCTCAGCCTCATCGCCAGAATTGCAGCCCTCGACAATACCAACACCATCTACGTCACATACAACTTCACCAAACCCACCTCAGGTCCAAACCCAACCAAATAATTTACCAAGCCCAACAACAACAACCACACAAGCCCACTCACAAAATAACTCCACCTCGACTCAGCTTCCCCCACCACCTCAAACGCGAAAACGGCAAAGAAAAACCAATTCCACCACCACGACAGCTGCTCCACAACTCGACACCCGTCGAGTCAAACCTCGCCTCCAAAATTAAATCACTAAACCCAACCCCAAATATGTCAACTCTGTTGCTCTCTCCGCCATCATACCACCGGAACCACAAACCATCACTCAAGCTCTGAAAGACAAAATCTGGAGAGGAGTCCTGTCTGATGAAATTAATGCTTTCGCTCTCAACCGGACCTTCGACCTGGTTCCCTGTCAGCCCCATGACAATGTCATCGGATGTAAGTCGATTTTCAAAAACAAATTCCACTCCAATGGATCCCGTCACAGATGCAAAGCGCGCCTTGTTGCTAAGGGTTACAACCAACAATTCGGACAAGATTACACCGACACCTTCAGTCCTGTCATCAAATCGACTACAATCCGCATTGTTCTTGATGTTGCAGTCAGCAATTCGTGGCCTATACAACAATTAGACGTCAACAATACCTTCCTTCAAGGAACTCTAACAGAAGAAGTGTACATGGAACAACCTCCGGGCTTTGTCAACACCGACAATCCCACGCATGTATGCAGACTAAACAAAGTCATCTACGGCCTAAAGCAGGCTCCTAGAGCTTGGTACATAGAACTCAGCAACTTTCTCATTGGCCTTGGATTCAAAAACTCTCTTGCCGACACCTCCCTATTTGTCCTGCAACAAGGTACACACTTCATTTATCTCCTTATATATGTTGACGACATATTGGTTACAGGGAGCACCAAGACTGGTATATCCCACATTCTTCACCTTCTGGCTCAACGTTTCTCTGTCAAAGATCCAGAAGACCTAAACTATTTCTTGGGTCTTGTAGCCCACAGAACATCGGCAGGACTTCATCTCTCCCAACAGAAATACATATTGGATCTTCTCCATCAATACAACATGACGAATGCTAAATCTGTCTCCACACCAATGGCATCCTCCCCAAAGCTTACGCTTAACTCAGGTACCACTTTCTCTGACCCAACAATGTACAGGAAACTTGTGGGGAGCCTCCAGTATCTCGCTTTCACAAGGCTCGACATAGCATATGCGGTCAACCGATTATCCCAATTCATGCACCGCCCTACCGAAGACAACTGGCAAGCCGCCAAAAGGATACTTCGCTACTTAGCTGGCACTCCCACACACGGAATATTCTTCTCCGCAAGCAACAAACTCACCTTTCATGCATACTCTGATGCTGACTGGGTAGGAGACTTTGACGACTATGTTTCAACGAATGCCTATATCATCTATCTTGGACGCCACCCAATATCTTGGTCTGCAAAGAAACAACGTGGTGTTGCTCGATCGTCTACAGTGGCTGAATACCGTGCAGTGGCAAACACCGTCTCTGAACTAAGCTGGATTTGCAACCTGCTAACTGAACTCGGGATATCTCTTCCCGCTTCTCCGGTAGTATACTGCGATAATGTGGGAGCCACTTTTCTCTGCGCCAGCCCGGTCTTCCACTCTCGTATGAAACATATCGCCCTAGACTATCATTTCGTTCGTCATCACATTCAACAAGGAGCCCTCCGCGTCGCACATGTCAATACGAAAGACCAACTAGCTGACGCCTTAACAAAGCCACTTTCACGAACAACATATATTCATCTCAGAAACAAGATTGGAGTGACTGCAGCCCCTCCATCTTGCGGGGGCGTGTCAAGGATATGATCACGAACTCAATCACGTTCCTCATTTATGATTCAATATTCCGCATCTGTATTTTTAGAACCTTCCCCATTCTACAGATTCGCTTCGTGTGTATATATTGTCCCTCTGTAACACTTCTGAACATATATGAAAATACATTCATAACAGGCGGCTCATGGCGTCATTTATGTAAAATAAAATGCATTTTTTGTTTTATTTGATATATATTATATATAGAGGTATATCGATTTGGTTTTGAGTTTTATTTGAATATATATTCAGAATTTTGTCATTGGAATAATGTGTACAAGTTTTTTTATAGATAAGATATTTTAGCTGCTTCTTTATTAACCAAAAACAAAAATTCATAGTTTTCATACTGACTAAAATTGAAATTAACGAAAAACAAATTAGTTTTTGTTCATTTATATTAGTATAAATTATTGTTATTGTTAATTTTATAAATCCTAAATTCTCAACAATGTTAAGCGTCTTTAACATTCAAAAGCGATATCATCTCTTTGAATTTTATTGACTCAAATTCTTAACATTCGAATCAAATCCATGGCCAGAAGATAGAGTTAACATTGCAGCTGGAGAAGAAAACCAATGAAGTTTCAGAAACACGAATGCTGCTGAAGCGTGTGGAGGAAGAAACAGATGAATGTGCTCAGTCCGAGCCGAAGGTTGCTGAGGAAAAGGAAGCTTTGTGGAGGAACAAAGTAGAGAAACTTCAAGTGTACGTCGATACTTTGCAGAAGCAGAGAAATGAGTTTAATGAGGAGACGAAAAAGTAAGATTACTGAGATTGATTGTCTTAAGGAATAGAATCAAAAGCTTCATACAAGAGATCAGAGATATAAAAGCAGCGAGAGATGAAAAACATTGATAAAAGTAGGAGTAACAAAACAGTGAAGGAGCAAGCAGATGTCATTCACCGGTAAGAAGCAAAAACAAGATTTGTTATCAATTTAGGTAGCTTGTGGTGGTTTACTATTGAGTTTGGTTGAAAGCAGGTTATCAATGGAGATCAAGGACCAGAATAAACTTCTTAAAGAACAGAGTCGCCATTGATAGGTTCTTAGAGTTTCACAAGGTAGTCATTTGTTTCGAAACTGAATACCAATCTTCTCGAGAGGAAAATGGAGTAATTAGCTGAAGATGGATGAAAATAGAAGATCATCTCCAGACCAGAAGAAACAGGAAAGATTCCGCTGAAAAAATACACTTGGAGAGCAAGAACAACTATAAAGACAACGCACAAACCAGATGAAACAAAGGAGATTCTGCTGTTTCTGAAACTCAATTCAAGAAAATAAAAGAAATGGTGGAGGAACCCATGTGAGGCTGAACACGTTTGACAAATTAACTGCGGTTGTGGTATGTTTTATGACCGTGGACAGAGATGATGAGTCAGTGGTTTCTTTGGTGAAGAAAAAGTGTTGTAGCCTTAGCTCGAAGGCTTTCTGTAACTTGAGGAATATATTGGATGGCTGCAACTATTGTGTTTTTTGTGGAAACAGGTAATGATAAAAAACACCTATCTTTCTTTACCCCGAAACTGATTATGTTAGTCATATGTTAACCACAATCAGAATCATTCACAATATCAATGTACATATGCTGATATATGTATATATGTGGCAAGATTTTTTTTTTTTTGTTTTGGTTTAGTTGTTATTCAATGTTTTTAGTTTTTTCTCTCAAGAAAAAAATTGTTTTGTATTTTTTTAACTTTGATATGTTTTGGTTTAATTATTAAAATTTAATTTACTTTACTTATTATGGGTTATTTTGAGTCTTTTGTAAATCGATCTATATATTGGCAAGTTCTTTGTGATGTTCAGTTTGATATGATAACCCAATATTTTGGATTGCATATGTTTTGTTTTGTTATTTGTTTTTGTGACACCCGATTCTGATCATACAATCGAACCAACTTATGTCAAGGTAACTCTCTACGCTTAAATCCAAATGCATTATTCTTTTTACAAATCCCATAATCCATAGGAATGGAAAATTTTGCTAATCATAATAACTATAAAATATTTTGGATACTTATTGATGACACTGGAATAAAATAATTTATTTTCATTAGATAAGAATAGTACGAGATAAACATGTGGCATGACCCAGCTGTCTTAATGTTGCAACTACAAAACAGAGCCAGGTTTGTTTGTGTGTTTGTTTTTCATTTTGGATTTGATTTAATAGCTTGTATGTAGTTGCTACATTGAAAATATTTGTCGTGAGATAGAATTTTAACTTGAGTGTCTAGCCATATAATACGTTTTCAAATAACCGTTTGTAAATATATTCTTTAATTTATTTGCTTGGTAGGTTCTTTTGACGACTTGATGTGGGCATTTGGTTTACCTAGAAATTGGAGATGGAAAATTGCCTGAAGTGCAACATGCCCTTTTGGAGTATGATCTGTCTTGCCTTGATAATCCTATCGGAAATAATCCTAATTACAGCCAGCTAGCTTTGATTGGCATTTGGAAAATTGCCTGAAGTTTTTTCCGATGGCGGAAGTGACTCTTATTACAAAAGAGCAACTAGCATAAGAGATAATTCTCCGATCTGTTCTTCTCTGTGCATTAGAAGGGGTATGATTCCATTGTACATTACTTTAGACAAACCTTGAACCAAGTGAAATTTTATGGTAAAACTTAATATATGTTATGGTACATGTATCTTACTTGGCCTGTGCTCTTGGAGATTACCATCTTTTGTACTTCCAGTTGGATACAACTGCAGGGCAACTGAAAGACAAAAAAGTATGGTTCAGGACTCAGCTTATAAATCAGCGCTCGGTTTCATCAAAAAGTGTCACCCTTGTGTTTGCTGCATATGATAGCAGCAACAAGAAGCTGTTATAAAACAATTATAGTCAGCCTTCAAGAATTTAGTCATATATATGTGCCATTTCAACTCTGCTGCTTTTTCCGATAGGTACACTAAACATCCTTTTTTTGTTGCTTAGAGTCAGAGGAGCGTGTTCTTATGGGGATGTTAGGACAATCGATGGTTGTTTATCCTACTTTCGAGGGGGCATGTGGGGCGTTTGGATTGGTTGATGAGGATGAGGAGTATATTGATGCGTTCTATATAGCCCGTGGATGGTCCTCGGTTTATTCATTTTGGTAGATGTGTGCTATTTTAATCCATACTGTGTCTTTGCTTAGTCCCATACATTTTTGAAACTCTGTTCGTCATATTATTTTTTCTTGATTATTTCTGTTGCATCGGCTATGCGCTTTTTTACTTTATTTATTGGTTTTGTTGTTTAATAATTTTTTTTTCATAATTTTAAATTTTTTGGAATATTAGTGTTATTGATAATTCCGATTCTATTTTGGTTCAGTGATACGTTAATTATGTATGTCTTTACTTTATTCTCCCCAAAATGTTGAGAAAGTAAACCTAATATGATTTTCTTTTCTGTTGATCATCATAACATTATATACGACGGAACCCTAAGTAGCTACTTAGTCTATGATGAGAATTTTTTTTATCTCTTATTGCCCTGTTGATGCTATTATGTATGTTTTTATACTATTTTGTATAGTCAAATTTTGTTGGTGTAAGATGGTTTGGCTGGAATGGAATGTAACCTACGATCAGACATTATGTTTTCTCTATTCAAAGGGTCGTGCTTTGTTGCAGTCGTCAGCTATGGTTCCATTCTCTCGGATTTTATGGAAGAGGTCAAAGTGGTTGATTCACTAATCGATCCATGAGTCTCTTCTGTACCGCTTTAAGGATGGTATGATTCATGTTAGGTAATCAAAACCATAAAATTAAAAGGGTTTTTTCAATAGATTTGTAAAAAAGGAAAAATCGTTACGGATGACCTAAGCTTCGCTCTGTCACCAAGGAACAACGAATCATTCAAAGAATTCATTGATGTATTTCATGTTGAAGCCTTTATTGCGCGGCTTTGGACATATTGGCGTCCTAACTCTGCTCTGAAGCGTCCAATCCCAAAGCCATGAACAACACCGATGAAGCTCAGCCAAGAAGAACCAGTTGCTGGTAAACCTTCACCATTACGTGATAAGAAGTTTAGACCAGTGAATGCTTGGTGTTGAACCTTGAGGACAAGGTTCTTTTGAGGATGGGAGTATTAAAAAGATACAAATTAAGGAAGAAGATGATGTGGCTATCTCCACGAAGACCAAATCGATTATTTCAAAAGTTTAAGTTATTTTCGTATTGTTTTTCATTTAGTGGGATTGTTTCTTTATTTTAGGGTTGTGTTTCGTTGTCCACGATTTCACCTAATAGTTAGTTTATTCTCTTTTTGTTTTGTATTTAAGCATCAGCTTAACTTAAGTGAAGTATGAATAGAAAATTGTAGTAATTTGTTTCTGTCTTTGAGAACCATTGTGTTCTTATCTTTGTTCTTGATCAACAATGATTGACTCCATAACTGGGACCATTCTATCAGGTGACGTTTTCTGCGATTTAGATTAGGTTATTGTTCGATATATGTCCATTCGCTCACAAAATATTATTGTTGGTTATTATTGTTAATTTTTAAACTCTAACTTCTCAACAAACCTATGTATGTTCAGCGATTTTAACATACAAAAGAAATATATATATTTTTTTAGATTTTACTTTGGTTCATAGAAAATAAACTCTATCGGTTTTTCTGTAAAGGTTGTTTGTCAGCATTTTGCTCATTCGGCATGGTCGATAAATTTAGTTGTTCTTTGTTTTTTTTCTTTGTAGCTAATCGAGTGTATATGTTCTCTTTAATGTCTAACACACGTTTATGATTTCCATGATGATAGGATTTGTTCGTAGATCAAGTGGAGGCTATTCGTACTACACACGCGTTGTTGCTTATTGTCAAGGCCGTTGTTCAGGGTCTTTAGTTTTAAAGTTAGTTCACTGAAGTATGTAAGACAGTTGTGAATTAATAGTTTGTTTCTTAAGTTATATTTTTTGTTGTTGCTTATTGGAATTTCTTAACGGGCGTTTTGCTGATTGTTTATTAGACCATTTGGAGTTGGTATTTTGTTTCTGTGTATGGGATTGCTTTAAATGTTTTAATTTGTACACAAATACAATGCATGGTGTGGGCAATGAATATTATTTGCAGCAATGAATATTCATCTTTTGGAGAGCTTTATTATTTGCGGCTTGAGTTGCTTAGGGTCAGAGGACCGTGTTCTTATGTGGATGTTAGGACAGTCAATGGTGTTGTTTATCCTACTTTCGAGGGGGCATGCGGGAGTTTGGATTGGTTGATGAGGATGAGGAATATATTGATGCGTTCTATGAAGCTCGTGGATGGTCCTCAATTTATTTGTTGCGGAATATGTATGCTATTTTAATCCATAACGTGTCTATGCTTAGTCTCATACTTGTTTGGAACTCTGTTTGCATATTATTTTTCCTTGATTCTTTCTACTTTAGTTCAGTTGTACGTTTTTTATGTATGTCTTTGCTTTATTCTCCCTAAAATGTTGAAAATGCAAACATAATATGATTTCCTTTTCTGTTGATCATCCTAACATTATATACGTCGGAACCTAGGTCACTGCTTAGTCTACATTGAGAATTTTTTAACTCTTATTGCCCTTTTGATGTTATTATCTATGTTTTTATACTATTATTCTCATTTAAATTTTGTAGGTGTTAGATGGTTTGGCTGGAATGGAATGTAACCTACGATCAAACGGTATGTTTCATTCTCTCGGATTTTATGGAAGAGGTCAAAGTGGTTGATTCACTAATCGATTCATGGGTCTCTTCTATACAGTTTTAAAGAAGGCATGATTCATGTTAGTGTAATCAAAACCATAAATTTAAAAGGACTTTTTCAATAGATTTGTAAAAAAGGGAAAAATTGCTCTTATTTAAGTAGATATTTATACATGCCGTTGAGATCGTAACTACATGGTAATACTGATCTTTTTCTTTTTCTTTTCCTTTTGCCTCTCACACTCATGGGTTGATATGATTGTGTCAATTTTTGCCTCTATCCTTTTCTGCTGATGATCAACTTTGTTTTACTTATCATGGTGTATCTGATCTGAATAGCAATTGTCTTTTTTCTTTACTTGATTGTGTTTTGCAAAAAATTTGGTTTAACATCGAGATGTCTCAGATAGAAATATTTGGTTAAATGTGACAATGTGTTTGAATGTTACTATCTTTACTTTGCTTACTTCGACAAATACAATGAATGTTTAAATCGCCAGGTGACTTTCTTTAGTCTATAGAATCATATTTGTGTCTTCATTTATTATGTGGAAGGATAGTCTTTTTGTTGTTATGCATGTGGGTATATATACCTGAAAAGTTTAAATGTTCTATAATTTTATGTTGCAGATTTAGATATTGTTGAAATCATTTAATCAGATCTTAATAATGTTTTCTATCGTAGAAATTTCACAGAGGTAGAGATTCAATTGAAGTTTAGTTTACTACTACTTCTTTAATGGAAAAAATGTTGGTGATTAGAGTGTTGTTATCAAGAAGATACTTACAAAGGATAATATAAGCAAGAACTAAGACGTGATGGCGGGTAATATCTATTACGATAATCATCATTTTTCTTCCGTCTTTCTTATTAAATTTCCCTTGCTCTTTTTTCTCTTCGTGTCTCATATCTTTTTTTGAATTTTTAATATAATCATCATAATTCTACTGCGCTTTCTGGTTTAATCTTTAGTTCTCATGCTTAATTAAGACTCTAGCATTCTTTTGGACTTAAACAATAAATAGAATAACAAGTGACATATTGTTTCATGAGGTTCCCTACATTAAGTTTTACATCTCAACTTTGTATTTTACAAGTTTTTCAGATGTTATGAATAATATATACAAAACAGTAATCACTTAATATGTGAGGTTTTGGGTGCGAGTTCGGAATTTCTTTACGATGACGATCTAGGTCCTAGAGTTTTTATAAACCATCCAAGACACAGCGGTTCAAGTGCATTGAATTTTTGTTTATTGGATTTTTGTTTTTTAGTCTGATAAAAAAAGTCTCCGCGCAAAAGATCATTTCCGAGATTATTATCTGCCTGTGGTAAAATATTATGCGTCTAAGAACAAGAAATGTGAACATGGAAAAAAGATGAGGAGGATTGCAATTTTGGTCATGATGATTATACGCAGACCTGATTATACGAAAGAAGAAAGTTTATGATTTCTGTTCAGAATTGATATGTTTTCTATCTATGCTTAGTTTGTTTGTCATTTTTCTATTGATTGTTTATTTATTTTTTATGGGTATATTTCATAAGCCTAATTTAGGTTTTAACTTGTGAGCAAAGGAATGAGAAAAAATATTAAAAACCTAATATGTTTAGTTTTTACGATATATGCAATAATTTGTTTTTGTGTGTGGAAACTCTGGTTAGATGGATATCGTGTTTTCGATTGTGTTAGAATATCAAGATTCCAATTTGATCATGATATCCAAGAGGCTCATGAGTTAAGGCATGCAATGTAAGTGTATAACTAAATGATTTTGTTTTAGTCTATTCTGTCTATTGTAAACTTATGATTACCTTTGTATAGACTTGAGGATAGCAAAGCATATGATAATGAATATGATCACAATTCTTCTCCATAGCTCAGCAATTATATATGGACTTGTGCTGGAAATGCGCTTTGGATGCTCAAATTTATGATATGTTTTACTATTTCTTTCAGGATGTTATGTTATTTTCTACGTTTTGTTTTGTTATTTTGTTTAGTTGCAATTTCCACATCGTATTTGTGTTTTCCTTAAAAATACTTTGAAATCTTGATTTGTTTAGAGATTGTTCTTTAGTTTTTCAGACTTCAAATATGGCTCAACTTTTTTCAGTTGCTATTCATATTTATATAGTTACTGATTTCAAATTAAATCATCTTAAAATTGTGTAAGTTATCAAGATTAAAGTTTTAAGAAAGTTTATGCACTTATATAGTGTTGAAACTGCTATTCTAATAGCATGTTCTCATAATTGCCTTTTTATTTTTTATATTTCAATTATTTTGATAAACAAAATTATCCAACATTCCATGCCTGCGCCATGCGCGGACCAACCAGCTAGTAACTAACTAAATAGAAATATTTTTCACCGATTTTTAAGGCAAAGAATAGAAGATAAATATTAGAAGAATATCAATTAGGAAATTTAGGATTGGAATAACAAAAAAATCTCATTTCAAATGTGCTAAAAAGATTAAAATTTTGGTTTGAAAGTAGCCTATGTTTGAGACAATAGAGCTCACAAAGTTTTAGCCCATTTGAGTTTGTACATCAAACCGGTTAAGGGGTAAACAACATATTTTCCATTTCACTTTGCCTCCGTCGATATGGAAAATATCATCGAGACCTTTTATCACAACAAGGTCCCTTGGAGCTGTTTATCCTGGGAAGTTTGTAAATGTGTTTGGATGTTTTGGTCTCAATATATTTGTCTTGGTCATAAAACACCAGGGTGTCACCTCACTCCATATGCTACACGCAGGTCATAAGAAATTAGTCTTTACCAAACCATTATTAAACAAAACCGATATAAACGTGAGTTAACCATATATAATAATAGCATATAATCATATCTCAGTTTATTCTTTAAGACGAATATTCACACATTTTAAGAGCTCTGGAAGTTTCCGTTGCTCACTCTCTTCTTCCATGATTACTCCACAAATACTTATGGAGCTTGAAACTTCCAACAAGCTTACATCGAGCTAGGAGAATAATTGAATCATCTTCACTACTTATCGGTGAAGCTTCCATCCAATTTTGCTGTACACCCGAGCATAATACATACGAGTCTTAACCATCTTGACCATTCAGAATTTTGTACAGAATGAAGTCCACATCAACTAACTTCCGGTTCTGATCTCTTCTTTCTCTTTAAGGCTATGAGAGGGGACCTTATAAATGGTCCAAACAGCTATGTCCTTCTAGGGGACTTGAAGCAAAATTACACTTAAATGAAAACAACATTATTGGAATAAAAAATGCAAAATTGGTGGCTAACAAATGCCTTAGCTAATTAAGAGAAAATAAATTACTGGCTGGCTAAGATAAATCACAAAGAGAAACATAAAAGGTTAGTCAAAAAGAATAATATGATTTAACGAAACAAAAGACTTACACCATTTAAATGCTTCATATTAGAGTAATAATGATGAATCTAGTGGAGAGAAGATGATATTTTTGCTGCATACACTTGAAATTTACTGTTTTGATTGATCAGGATGACATATGGATAGAAGAGATCTTACTCAAAGATACATAGCTATTAGAAATGGTAAATATGCTGGAAAAAGTTTATATATTGCCTTATCGCGGTACTTTCCTGCAAAACTCAACAATTCCTTCTAGTTAGGTACGCAATACAAGCTCTGGGTCTAGTCAACGAGCATAACTTTGCCCGTGAAGTAACTGAGAAGGATAGGTGGTAAGTAGTTGGATGCGCGAGCATGGAGCCTACATCTATGACTAACACTTAATCGTCCTTTTCATTAGCTCAATCACCCCTTGTTCAACATCGAAGTGATCGAATCGAAACTGTAATTTTGTATGTAAAAGAAAACAGTCCAGAAAAGGGTCTCAACAGCGGAATTTGGGGACTTTAAAACGCACCATGGTCTTATGACCTTGGGCAAGCCGAAGAGCACTCTTGGGGCTTTCCGAAAAGGTGCTAACGGTGGCGTGGTTCCATACGGTCCAGAAGTTACATCATTCCAAATTCAAAATTGCTCCAAGAGCTTCTTAGGGCATGTACCGGTTAAGGAAGATATACTAACTTATCAGAGTTATATATGTATATAAGATTTCCGGGTCCAGCTGATACTTTGTGTGATTAAATTCCTTAAAAAGGCTGAGACAATGTTTGAAGCGTCCATTGCATTGTTAGGTTGTTAGACTTGCCCTTATTCAATCAAAACCCCCTCATTGCTTAGCTTATGGCATTGTTTGCATCTCATCATCCACAAATGAATTGACATCTGATCCTTATTCTACAACTGATTAGAGGCTAAAGACATTTGAGTTAAGACATGATTATACAAGAAGGATAGATAATTAAATGCATAGAACTAGATATTGGATCTCGATTGGAGTATATGGTATCTTCTTTCGCTCGACAAATCATCTGGTTCTGGTTTTCAGTCCAGTCAGGAGTTTCTCTACGGAAGAGCTGAGGTTCAAATGAAACTTGTCGGCTGTAACTCTGCTGGAACAGTCACAACATTCTACGTAAGTATAGCATACAATTTCAAAGCAGTTTTCTTTGTCCCTCATTACATATAATTGACGAGTATGTTTTATGATGGCTTTGTGTAGCTTAAATCGCCGGGAACTACGTGGGATGAGATAGATTTCGAGTTCTTGGGAAACATAAGTGGCCATCCTTATACTCTCCATACTAATGTTTACACACAAGGCTCTGGAGACAAAGAACAACAGTTTCATCTATGGTTTGACCCAACCGTTAACTTTCACACTTACTGCATCACATGTGACTATGTTTTGGTTTCTTATGCTTGCTTCTATACAGATATATTCTGCTGTGTTTGGTTTGTACTTGACCTAATAACAATTCAAAACTCTCAATCGTATTCACACTAAAGAAACAATATATGTATCTCATGAGGGTAGATTTTTAGAGCAGATGTCTGCATATAAATTTTGCAAAGAGAGATTAGTATGTAAGACCATGGACACACATGTGTCCACAAGTATCAAGAGATAAGTATTACATATACAATCCAGTATATGTTTTAATCATGAAGAAGTGCTTGAGCATTCTCATTAAAAACAATATCAAAGAACCTTTCCGGTTTTCTGTAGTTCTCATATGCATATAGGTGCAATAGCTTGGTGTCTATCTCGTCAGCTGCAACCGCATGAAGCTGAAGCATGTCCAAACCACTTCAGTGATCAGTACAATACCCAAAAACTCATGTCATTAATAATGTTGTTAGTACATTTAACTTTACAAAGTGGAGTTCTAATTCCAAGCACCATGTGAATGGCCTTTGCCACCTCCTAATGTCTGACATCACATACTTACGTTTCTGGTTGCTGTTGACTATGTATCTAAGTGGGTAGAGGCGTTGGCTACTCCTACTAATGATGCGATAGTGGTTTTGAAGCTGTTTAAGACTATTATTTTCTCCAGATTTGGTGTCCCGCGAATTGTTATAAGTGATGGTGGTTCTCACTTTGTTAACAAGGTCTTTGACAAGCTGCTGAAGAAGTATGGTGTACAGCACAGAGTGGCCACGCCTTATCACCCCCAGACCAGTGGACAAGTTGAGGTTTCCAACAGACAGATCAAGCAGATTCTGGAGAAGACAGTTGGGAAGACAAGGAAGGATTGGTCAGCAAAACTGGATGATGCATTATGAGCTTACAGGATAGCATACAAAACGCCTCTTGGGACTACACTATTCCATCTGCTCTATGGCAAGGCATGCCATCTACCAGTGGAGCTAGAGTTCAAAGCAGAATGGGCTATCAAGAAGCTGAACTTTGATCTGAAGCCTGTTGCAGAGAGGCGCTTGATTCAGCTCAATGAACTGGATGAGATCAGATATCTAGCCTATGAAAACTCCAAGTTATACAAGGAGAGGACAAAGGCATATCATGATAAGAAGATCATCTCCAGACATTTCGAGCCTAATGACCAGGTACTCCTTTACAACTCTCGTTTACAGCTTTTTCCTGGTAAAATGTGTTCTCGTTGGCCAGGCCCCTTCACTGTCAAAGAGGCTCGACCACATGGTGCCATTGTCTTTATCAACTCCAAAGGAGAGGAGTTCACTGTCAATGGACAGAGGGTGAAACGCTATTGGGCGCAAGCCGAGATTCCAGCAGGACACATTGTATCTCTGGTGCATGTGACTTCTTAGCCGTATTTCTGTTACTCTCTCTTAAATTGCATGCAAATCAGAAATGAATTAGAACCGTCCTGAACATGAATCGCAAAGATATAACTAATCAATTCTCATTGCAAAAGTTAACTATGCCTAAATCACAGCGTATACCATCTCCTGAGACTCTATGACCAAGAACAATACCATCTTGTACCATAAAATGGCACTTCTCCCAGTTCAGAACCAAGTGCTTCTCTTCACATCTCTGCAGAACTGCACACAAGTTGTCCAAACGGCTCTTGAAAGAAGATCCATAAACTGAGAAGTCATCCATGAAAACCTCCATAAACTTCTCTATCATGTCAGTGAAGATCGACATCATGCATCTCTGGAAGGTTGCAGGAGCATTACACAGTCCAAAAGGCATTTTGCGATATGCAAAAGTGCCATAAGGACAGGTAAATGTGGTCTTTTCCTGATCATCTGGATGGATGGGGATCTGAAAGAAGCCTGAATAGCCATCAGGGAAGCAGTAATACTTGTGATTCGCCAGCCTCTCAAGCATCTGATCGATGAAAGGCAGAGGGAAGTGATCTTTCTTTTTGGCTGCATTCAGCTTCCTGTAATCGATGCACATCATGTGTCCTGTCACAGTTCTGGTTGGAATCAGCTCATCCTTATCATTCTTCACCACTGTAACTCATCCCTTCTTAGGGACCACGTGCACTGGGCTGACCCAAGCAGTGTCTGATATGGGATAGATGATCCCAGCTTGAAGCAGCTTCATGATCTCCATCTTGACCACATCATGTAGATTCGGATTCAGTCTCCTATGGTGCTCCACTGATGATTTCGATTCATCCTCCAAATGTATCCTATGCATGCACAAGTCTGGAGCAATCCCTGAAATATCATCTAGAGAATAGCCAAGAGCTTTGCGAAATCTGCGCAGCTTACTTAGCAAAAGAGTGAGCTCTGCATTGTTCAATGAAGCATTAACAATGACAGGATAAGTGGAGTTTTCTCTGAGTATCTAGCATCTGATTTTGTATGCACTATGGAATGAGATACAAGTCTTATTCAAAGGCCTAATTTCTCAAAATACCCATCGCAGGTTACACCAAGAGTCTGATCAACACTTGTCTCATTGAAGAGATCCCAAATCCACTGCTGTTCTTTACTTTTCAACTTAATGGCTTGAAGAAAGGTGAACGGATTAAGAGATTGTCGAGGATAAAGAGATCGGATCATAGCAGTAGCTGAGAGATCTCTAGGGTGATCGGATATCTTCGTTTCCACTCGATTTTCATTGGGATTTCTTCTGGCCAATCTGTTTCCAGCCTTGTCTAAGGTGAGTGCATAAATGTGGTTAGTATTTAGGATCGTTGGATTGCTAGGGTTTGATGTTTTGCATGTTTGATTGTGTGGTTGCATGTTTTGGTGTTAGCGTGTGTTAAACGATTCTATACTATGATATTGCAAGGTGTTTACCGTGGCATAGATGATGTCTAACTAACCTCAGGATAATCTGGATCATGTACTAGCTTAGGGGATATGAGATTCTTGCTGAAGTAGACATGGGTCTTAAAAAGGGATTGAACTTGGGCGGTTAGGGTAGATGGTCATGGCCGTTTGATATGAGTTATGTTTATTGTGAATTGATTGTGTGGACACCTACACTAATTTCGACGAAAATGATCAAGTTGGTTATTTTATTTACTGCGGTAAGGCACTGACTGGGACACGACTTCCAGGTCCAGCTGATACTTTCTAAATGCGTGATTTACCTTTGGGATGAAAAGGTCTCTAAGTGAAAAATCAGATCTAGATCAACTATATGAAAACAAGAAAAATAGCCATAAAAACGAAAAAGTAAACAAGAAATCAGAAATCAAGGCAAAAACCAGGAAAGAGGAAACAAGGAGCATAGCTTATACTCCCTCCGTTTTTTATATAAGATGTTTTAGCACTTTGCACACAGATTAAGAAATCTAGTATAATCCATATTCTAACCTTATTTATTGTTAGTTAAGTTTTAATTTATCAATTAATGTGAGGATAAAAACAATCATTTATCATCAAATTTTGCATTGAAATCTGAAAACATCTTATAATTAAAAACAAAAAAAAACTCTTAAAACATCATATAATTAAAAACGGAGGGAGTATTAAGTTTGATTGAACAAGGACTTATTGATCTAGTAATCTTTGATCGTATATTCTATCATGATTTCAGGATATTGGTTACGCTAAGCTCGCGAATCTGGACCCTAAATACGGTTTATGTAAGTCTTATTGTGAAGTAATTCTGATTAATCACACTTGACCTTGTTGAGAAACAGGGGATGGTAATTTATAAATCGAGTTATGGTTTGGTATTACAGATTCAAGTTTTATTCCTCCCCTGGTGTATGCTTGTATGGGAAGTTTTACAAAATGGTCATATAAGCTTGTTTGATGGAACTAGAGATCAGATGGCCAGAACCGGACCAAAGACCAATTCTAGAGAGAGAACACACCAGGATAGAGAGATAAAGAGAGAGGAGAGGAGACCGCCGATCTATCCTCATTAGTGGCATCGGGGGCGCAACACCCTTGACCTATTCTCACTAGGGACATCTTGAACTAGTGATGCGGAAATTAACCAGCTGTTCAATTTGTACGTGGTATACACGGATGCATCACATAATGGACTAAGAAAGTCGAAAGCACAAACGGTGTCAAAGCTGAAACTGCCAAAGAGGGTAAGATAGATAGGAGGGAGATTGAGAAGACTTCAAATCTTCTTATGCCCAGGACAAGGCAGAGAATGGTGTCTGTGACCAGTACATAACAGATCATATCAAAGATAGTCAATCTCTTTTATTTTGTCTTTAAGAGTGCTCATAAGTCCTAAGAAGGTTTGCTCTCTTAAGAATTTGTTCCCTTCATGACCATAAGAATCAAAGACTGTGCGATGTAAGTCTACTGCAAACATACAATCATGTTTATGTCCTTTTGCTTGCCTAGCTTGAAAGCATCACCAACAAACGCCAAAAAGAACAGGGAAGAAACTACAACCTTAAAGAAACTCTAACCATAAAACCCATGAAGTTGATCTGATTTTCTCCTGTACGTCACCAAGGTTAACCCCCAATGTTCCCTTGACGAGAATCCTTCGAAAGACAGATGGAGGTGCAGGGGTATCTTGTGGGCTTGAAAACACATTGGTTGAAGAGTTCCATGAAGTCTCTTGCACTTGGCTCCTTGTAATGGACCTCTTCTTCAGCAGCTTTCCTCTTTCCTTAAATATATACTAAGAGATGCTGCAGACATGCGACTACTATTCAAATCATTCCAGCTAAACCACAACGAATCCAGCAACAAAACCAGATTCTTTGGAAACTTTACTCATCAGAAAATTGAGGCAAATTGGATTTATGCCAAAATCCATTACGGTTTAAAAGTTATTCAACTTTTGGTGGAAGAAGAGAGGGAATCGTTTAGGATGTAGAGGTCTCTATCCATAAAAAGATTGGTGCAGAACGAGAAATTTTTGAAGATGATTATCAAACTAACTCAAGAAGCAAATAAGAGATCTTCATATGATGATGGTAAGCGTGGTGCAGGGTGCATAGTGCAGGTAGAGTCGTTAATCGTGGATCTTCATAGATTTTTCAATCTATTTATTCTAATAAAGTAAAGTTTTTTCACAACCAACTCTGATATGCTGCCATGTAGCATCTAAAAAAACTGACATATGTCACTTTTTTTTACAATTTCTATTAATTTTTTTTTGATTAAATACACACAAAAACAATGCTTCATTTTTTTTTCTCTTCTACAAATAGTTATTTTTCATCCAACAAATAAAATGGATTAAAGAAAGTATAATGTTTTACCAATTTGGTTACAACCCACTTGGGATATGTGGTAGGAGCATTTATCAGCCCAAAACTATATACAGAATCGTATAGTGATTTTAAATGCCTGAACCCTTTACAAGTTGCAAAGCCTGTTCTTTGTTTGTTGTTTGTCGCCAAGCCTTTTCTTTTACTTCGTTATTACTTTTAATAACTGCTGTAGTGTAGAAAATTCCAAACATTTGGTTTATAGTTTTTCTCATGATCCGGATCAACCCGGAACAGTTTTTGGTAAGATATATATTTTTTTCTAATTCAAACTGCATAGAAAACTAAATTTTATATATGTGGAGTTTTTGGGCTAATCCATTTTTTGGTTTAGCTCCTAAGAGACAAGGGTAGAGTTAAGTGGTTTGAGTTTCATGTTTATATGCTTTAAAAGAAGAAGGAAAAGTATGGAATGGTAGTATGAGGAAACAAGTTAGAATTGTGGTTAAGTACAAAGGGGATAAAAGCTCTAAGAGTTTAAAGAAGGAAGGCGCTAACAACAAAGCTTTAAAAGGCCAATCAAAAGAAGAAATCAGACCCAAGGCAATCCACCAAAGGTGAAGAATGGCGCATAATCAACAAGAACGGAGCAAGTCCCAACAAACGAAGCAACCACATAAGCAAAAAGAAGAAGTTTCCCCAACCACGAAGAAGGAAAAGGGTTAGACTTAGGGGTTCACTTTGGGGTTTAGAAGTTCTTAGGATTCATCTTTGGGTAAAAGGGTGAAGAGAGCTTTGATTTGCATGCATAAGTGTGCTTTTACCTTTAGCATTTTGCCTAAGATATAATCATTTTCATAGAGTAATCCCTTATGCCACAATCTGAGGCTTTGAAGCTCATAGAAGAAGAGGAAATCCAATGCCTCGTCCCCAAGGACTTCAAAAAGACTAAAAAGACTCAATAAAAAAGACTTATACAATGGTTAAAAACCATAAAAACCATGATATATCAACTCTTTCAGACTTAGCTTTTGTTTGCCCTCAAGCAAACATCAGACAAAGAACATGGTCGATGTTTGAAAATAGAAACAGTCAGCTAAACATCAGGAACACCACATTGATCAACACTTTCGAATCCACATACCATAGAGCCAACACAAGATCAAACTTCAGTCTAATCATCACAAGCTTAGCAAATCTCTCAAATCCAGTTCAAGCTCCTTCAAGAAATCCAAAATCTCTACTATTAACTCCTTATATTGGTTATCAAGTTAGTTTGTTATGGTGAAGACAATCTTTTATTGTGTTACTGTTTCTTGACTTAAAAGTCGTCCATTGTAGCAATAACAACAGAAATGTTCGCGTGTAATCGGATGCAAATTGTGTCTTCCTTCAAGAGTTGATAATGGTTTCGTTTAATTATATACTCCTATATATACTTCTCCTTACGATTACATTATCTATATTTCATAAAAAACAAAAACAAAATTATCTATGTTATTGTATAATATTATATAAAATTCATATTAAGTTAATTATATTATATTATATAATTTTAAAATTATATTAAATAAATAAATAATAATTATTTCACCCTGCATATAATACGGGTTATTACCTTATTGTTTATCTAATTATTTTAGCAGGATGTTGTTTTCGCACTGAAACATCTTTAATTTTATAGTCTTTTATATGATTGTAAATAATTTATTGGCGATATAGACATATAGAAAACTATAGAGGAAACATGAAATTACTGGATTGCATGGCACAAATTGTGTCTTCCCAAGTTATGGATTATAGCATTATGCTCCTTTGAAGAGTTTTCTACCTGATTGGTCATATATAGTATGAAAGTGTTTGCACAATGAAGAGATAGTACAAAATAATAGAGGCTTCACCTTAACAAGAAGAGTGTCGCCGAGAGTTAGGTTTGCACTATATTTATCTACTGTGATGTAAAAAAACTATATATTAATGTATGTTTGTTTAGCATTTCCAGTTATCTATATTCTCATTGCATGTTTGTTTCTCACCGTTCTTGTCATGTAATCAGAGCTTAGTATATATGACATTGATTTTCTGATAGAAACATAAAAATGTTCCAGTGATAATAGTAAAGCTAAAATCTAACTTCCTAGTAGGAGAGATAAGTACAAATGCCTTGTTACTAGGGATTCTCCTAATATTTCCTTATAAATTATAATTATACTTAAAAAAAAAAATCATGATACGATTGTAAGAAACAGACACGCGTCAGCGTTGAGGAAGAGAAGAAGGTGGAATAGAAAATGAGTGTCAATGTGTCATTCCGCGATGTATTAGTTAAATTTTATTCAAATAGTAACATGCTGAAATTGTCCCAGGCATTTGTACTTATAAGGGAAATTGTCCCAGGCATTTGTACTTTACCGTCAATTTGTTTATAACGACATGCAGGTTTTACTGACGTGTAAAACACCATTAGAGCACCGTTTGTGTAGAGACAGTGGTTAATCTTGTTGGTGGACTAATGGAACCGTCTGATGGTCGTATGACTCGTTCAGGCCAGTTAGTGAATGGAAAATGAATAGAAGTGGATGTGAGTGGGATCAGGGGATGGTTGTACAACTCATTTCTTCTGATCAATGGATGATATGAATGATTTAGAAACAATATGGATCGAGGCCGCCACAAAGTTTTATGACTAAACTTTTATAGGACAAACAAAATTCACTAAAAAATGAATCTCTCAAGTGTTTAAGAAGTTTTAAGAAGATTTTCTATAAGAAAACTCGGGTACTTTTTATTAATCAAAAGGTAAATAATACAATGCTGTGAGAGAGGACTTTATAATCAGTCCAAACAGCTGTTGCCCTTCTTAGGATCTTTGAAACAAATTACATTGATGAAAACACAAATGATTGAAAGCAAATTAAAAACTAATTGGCAAAACACATGCCTTTGACTACTAATGTAGATTAAGAGAATCATCACTTAAACACAAAGTAATCATGTTTTTAATAGCTTAGATACCCGAAGGAAGATTAAATAAATTGAAATGCATACCTTAGCTTTGATCTTTGTTTGGCCGGTTTGAGTAAGGTGTTGCGTTTCAGGCTTTGCTACTAAGTGATGCGTTTAGATAAGTGGCGAGATAGTGAATAAGGAAACTTCTTTCCTTCCTTGTATGATCGGCCATTCCTTGACATGTTGTATGGTTTTAATGTTTGGACCATCATGTGATTGTATAACTTCATCTTGGCGCGGTTCTTGTACTTGAGTAATGCCGTGTTATTCAAGCTCTAGTCTTGCTTGAGACGCTTCCTTGAATAGGCTTAGTTGATCATGTTGAGAGGTAATGTCTTCTATCTCTTTGTTGGTGATGAGTGTTTCCACAGCTTGATTAGCTCCTGATCTTGTCCTTGGTGTATGTCGCATGATGGGGGTGTTTATCTCGTTGTTAGCTTCTGATTTTGTATCATCCTCTCCCCCTTGTAAAGGTTCTGTCCTCATAACTCCTTCTGCATCAAACGGTAACAAATCAGAAACATTAAATGTGTTTGAAATGTTAAACTCACCTGGAAGTTCTATTTGATAGGCATTGTCATTGATCTTCTTGAAGACTTTGAATGGACCGTCTCCTCGTGGTAGAAGCTTGAATTTTCTTTGAGTTGGAAATCTTTCTGTTCTCATGTGCAGCCAAACCCAATCTCCTTCTTGAAATGTTACTTCTTTACGGGCCTTATCAGCATTCTTCTTGTAGTGTAAGTTCATTTGCTCAATGTTAGCTTTGACCTTTTGAAACATCTTCTTCATCAGCTCGGCTTTTGTTACCCCATCTTGATTAATCTGTTCTTTATGTGGTAAAGGTGTAAGGTCCTAAGGGAGCTATAGGCCTGAATCCATAAACAATCTCAAACGGTGAGAGCTTAGTAGCCGAGTGGGGGACTCGGTTATATGCAAATTCAATAAATGGTAAACAATCAAGCCAGTTCCTTAAATTTTTACCAACCGTGACCCTTAAAAGGGTTGAGAGTATGCGGTTAACAGCTTCTATTTGGCCGTCAGTTTTAGGTGGCAAGTGGTTGAGAATAGAAGTTTTGTTCCCAGCTTTTTCCATAATGTCCTCCATAAATGGCTTAAGAATTTCGTATCTCTATCAGAAACAATGGTTCTTGGCAGCCCATGAATCCTCACCACTTCTTTAAAGAAAAGATCAGCAACTTGTGTAGCATCATTAGTTTTAGCACAAGGAATAAAATGCGCCATTTTAGAAAATCTATCCACTACTACAAAGATTGAATCCTTGTTTCTGATCTTTGGTATGCCTAAAACAAAATCCATAGAAATATCTACCCATGGTAAGTCAGGAATAGGTAAAGGAATGTATAAGCCATGAGGGTGTAACCTGGACTTTGCTCTAAGGCATACGATGCATTTTGAGCAGAACCTCTCTACATCACGCTTGAGATGGGGCCAGTAGAAGTGTTCAGAGATGACACTTAGTGTTTTATCAACTCCAAAATGGCCCATGAGACCTCCTCCGTGTGCTTCTCTCATGATTAGCACACGCATTGAGCTTTGGGGAATGCATAGCCTCTTGTCTTTGAATAAGAAGCCCTCATGTTGATAGAATGAGCCGACTGCTCCTCTGCTGCTTTGTTGGTATAATTCGCCAAAGTCAGGATCAGCTTGGTACAGCTCCTTAAGATGTTCAAACCCCATGATTTTTGCCTCCATTGTAGCGATTAGAGTATGTCTTCTTGAGAGTGCATCAGCTACAATGTTTTCTTTCCCCTTCTTATATTTGATGATATATAGAAATGTTTCCACAAATTCGAGCCATCTAGCGTGTCTTTTCTTCAGTGTGGTTTGGCCTCTCAAATACTTTAGAGTTTCATGATCTGTATTGATAACAAACTCTTTAGCTAAAAGATAATGTTGCCAAGTTTCTAGTGACCTTACCAGGGCATACAATTATTTGTCATAAGTTGGATAGTTAAGAGCAGCTCCTTTGAGTTTCTCACTGAAATAAGTCACTGATTTTCCTCCTTGTGTAAGTACAGCACCAATCCCTGTTCCTGAAGCATCACACTCAACCTCAAAAGTTTTGTTAAAGTTAGGCAAAACTAAAATAGGGGAATATGTTAAGCTGTCTTTAAGTTTCTGGAAAGCTTTCTCTTGTTCTTCCCCCCATGAGAATGCTATATTCTTTTTGATTACTGATGTCATAGGGGCGGCAATGGTGCTAAAGTCTTTGACAAATCTCCTATAGAAGCTGGCCAAGCCGTGGAAGCTTCTGATATGTCCAATGGTTATGGGGGTAGGCCAGTCTTGTATCGCCTTTATCTTTTCTTCATCTACCTTAAGCCTCTGCGAACTTACAACAAAACCTAAAAACACTACTTGATCAGTGCAAAAGGTACACCTCTTTATGTTTGCATATAATCTCTCTAGCCTTAAAGTCTCTAATACTTTCTCAAGATGCTCAATATGATCAGTTTAAGTTTCAGCTATATATCAAATTATTGTCAAAGTATTCCACTACAAACTTACAGATATACTCTCGTAGTACATGATTCATGAGGCGCATGAATGTACTAGGGGCGTTGGTGAGTCCAAATGGCATGACTAGCCACTCATATAGACCCCTCTTGGTTTTAAAGGCGGTTTTTCACTCATCGCCCTCCTTCATCCTCACTTGATGGTACCCACTTTTCAAGTCAATCTTGGAAAATATGGTGGCACCACTTAACTCATCGAGCATGTCATCTAGCCGTGGGATAGGGTGGCTGTATTTGACCGTGATGTTGTTTATCACCCTACAATCCACGCACATCCTCCATGTACCGTCTTTCTTAGGCACTAGTGGAACCGGTACAGCGCAAGGACTTGGACTTTCTCGGATATAGCCCTTTGACATGAGTTCTTGGACTTGTTTTTCCAACTCATTTGCTTCCTCAGGGTTAACTCGGTAAGCTGGCCTGTTGGGTAGTGGTGCTCCGGGAATGAGGTCTATTTGGTGCTCTATTCCTCGGATGGGAGGTAATCCAGCTGGTATATCGTTTGGATAAACGCCTTTGAAGCCTTCCAATAGCTTAGATATCTCTACGGGTAGCTCTTTCTCCTCTTGTCCTGAAAATAAACTTTCTCTAAAGACCATTAGTAGCACCTGTGTTTTATTATCTAAAACCTTAAAAACATCTCTAGAAGATATATAGAGATTGGTTTTACTTAGCTTATCTCCTTTGTCCATGGCTTTTTGTAGGTTAAAGACTTCTTGTGGGGTAAGAGGAGCAAGCTCTGATACCAGATGACACAAGATCAAGGGTGGTTAATCTTGTTGGTGGACTAATGGAACCGTCTGATGGTCGTATGACTCGTTCAGGCCGGTTAGTGAATGGCAGATGAATAGAAGTGGATGTGAGTGGGATCAAGAGATGGTTGTACAACTCGTTCCTTTTGATCAATGGATGATATGAATGATTTAGAAACAATATGGATGGAGGCCGCCACAAAGTTTTATGACTCTAAACTTTGATAAGACAAACAAAACTCACTAAACAATGAATCTCTCAAGTGTTTAAGAAGTTTCAAGAAGATTTTCTATAAGAAAACTCAGGTATTTTAATTAATCAAAAGGTAAAGAATACAATGCTATGAGAGGGGACTTTATAATCAGTCCAAACAGCTGTTGCCCTTCTTGGGGTCTTTGAAACAAATTACATTGATGAAAACACAAGTGATTGAAAGCAAATTAAAAACTAATTGGCGAAACAAATGCCTTTGACTACTAATGTAGATTAAGAGAATCATCACTTATACACAAAGTAATCATGTTTTTATTAGTTTAGATACCCGAAGGAAGATTAAATAAATTGAAATGCATACCTTAGCTTTGATCTTGGTTTGGCCGGTTTAAGTACGGTGCTGCGTTTCAGGCTTAGCTTCTAAGTGATGCGTTTAGATGAGTGGCGAGATAGTGAATAACGAAACTTCTTTCCTTCCTTGTATGATCGGCCATTCCTTGACATGTTGTATGGTTTTAATGTTTGGACCGTCATGTGATTGTATAACTTCATCTTGGCACGGTTTTTGTACTTGAGTAATGCCGTGTTCTTCAAGCTCTAGCCTTGCTTGAGACGCTTCCTTGAATAGGCTTAGTTGATCAAGTTGAGAGGTAATGTCTTCTATCTCTTTGTTGGTGATGAGTGTTTCCACAGCTTGATTAAACCCTTCATACAATTCTCTAGCTCCTGATCTTGTCCTTAGTGTATATCGCATGATGGGGGTGTTTATCTCATTGTTAGCTTCTGATTTTGTATCAAAGAAGTTGGGAGTCCAAACGCCAAATCTTAAGGCAAAAAGAGAGCTATGTTGGCGCTAGTGAGCAAGTCCTCAAAAGAAGAAAGGCACCACACCAGCTCAAAGGTAACTTTACGACAAGCTGCAAAAGGTGGATGTGAGGCCAACTAAATATCCCCATATGCCATCTCTAAAAGCCTTGGGAGATTAATGGAGACGTATATGATGCAATTTGAGCATCTGTGTTTTTCATCAAACATTAGCTCAATAAACTCTTGACCATAGGTATTCCTAGGATCATTTTATCCAATTTGCAGAAGTTGTATTCCAATTTTATCCCCTCTAATTGATCATATACCACATCATCCTAAGTAAGCCAGAAACTCAACTTTATACTTGTAGTTTCTCTGGAGACTGTATTTTTTTCCACTAGTTTGTAGCTTTGTCAGTTAGAAAGCGTATGGAGCTATGAAGAACCGAATTAGCATCAAGTTTTGTAATTACATGGAGATGAGGAAAAGGTACCCAACCGATTCCGAAGAGGAGAAGTTGGTACAAACAATTCGATACACCAAAAAATCAGTTTCCGAAACTTTTTAATGAAAAAAAAAACCTGTTTTGGGCCAACACATAAACTCATACCAGTTGAAAAATGGAGGAAAAGTTTCAGTTTCTTGCAGTCCTTGCCAAAGCTCAAGACATGACCAGGTCCAAGAGCGTTGACGTTCAAAGCAAAGTCATATCTGTTTCCGTTTGCTTAAAGTAAAGATGTTGTTGAACTTTGTTTATTTTATTTTTTTTGACTAAAGGGTTAAAGATGTTTAGGGTTTAAGATGTTGAACGTTGTTTTTGTGAGTTTTTTTCTCTACACATCGGTATCATCTATGGTGAAATTTTTAATACTACAATATGTTGTTTACAGTCTCTAAAAACAACGCTTTACTACAATTTGATATAATTTGTACATGGACTTTCACTTCTTTTTTTTTATCGTAAACTAAAAAGAAATAAATATTTGGTCAGCTGAATGGCTGATCTAACCCCTCAAAAAGAACAAAATTTGATCTAACCTCATGACTAATCACAATGTGACACGTACCTTATCGATCACGAAAGACCTCCAGATTGAACAAATTTCAAATTTGTTCTAACCTCATGACTAATCACAATGTGACACGTACATTTTAGATCACGAAAGACCTCCAGATTGAACATATTTCAAATTTTGTTTTCCATTGTTCCTCTTGAATTTTAATGAGGAATAAATTTGTTATATACAGTAATTGTTTTAATTAGAACAATAACTTTTGAGTAATAAAGAACAAAAAATATGTCTTAATATTAAAAACAAAACTCTCCTATAAATTTTGAAGAATATCATATTCGCCGAAGGTTTCTACTGCGCCCGCTCCGGGATGCGCACTCAGATCTGGAAATCAGGAAGTTCCGTCTCAGGAGCCCCCCG
This sequence comes from Thlaspi arvense, assembly GCA_911865555.2. Taxonomy (NCBI): domain Eukaryota; kingdom Viridiplantae; phylum Streptophyta; class Magnoliopsida; order Brassicales; family Brassicaceae; genus Thlaspi; species Thlaspi arvense. Next base: position 53,307,713 of record OU466857.2, read on the forward strand.
CTACGGCTAAGGCTCTTGCTCCTACTATTATTCATGAGACCCCTCAGGTTCATCAGGACTCGGCCCTCTCATCGCCGGGGAAAAAATGGTCAGCTCTCTTTGAAGATTCCACCTCTCTGCAAAGTATTGGTACCCCCACTACTCACGCCTCGGGAGTTCCTTTCATCCTCATCCCAGACGAAAATCTAGATGCAGCAAAGGAGGAATTCAAAGATTTCATCTTCGCCCAGTTCCACGGCCAGCCGCCAGAAATGGGCAGGATTATTGGTGTTATTAATGCCATATGGGCCCGCACAGGACCTCGGATCTTTGTGCACCGCATCGGTTCTGGTACCTTCCTCTTACGGGTGACCAATCCCCGGACCAGATCCATACTTCTGAGCCAAAATCTCTGGAACATTGCAGGCCATCCTATGTTCGTAGCTCCATAGAACCCTGATTTCAACCCGAAAGAGGCCCCGATCACCAAAGCTCAGGTCATGGTTGAATTCCGGGGGATCCCATATCTGTTCTTTAACAAAGAGAGTCTAGGGCGCATTGCCTCTGGAGCTGGTGACCCTAAAGCCCTTTCCCCTGAAACTGCTCGAAAAGAGACCTTTGAGGTAGTCAAGATTCTAGTAGAAGTAGACCTCCTTAAGGAGCTGCCCACAAAACTCATCTTCGGGCTGACAAACGGCAAGGAATTTGAAGTGACAGTGTCGTATCCATGGCTGCCTCCAAAGTGTGGGGAGTGTGGTAACCACGGCCATGCCAGCTCTCACTGTATCAGGAGACCTCCTCCAAATCAGACTAAGCGAAAACCGCAATCCCGCTCTCGAAGCCGGGCCCCCAGCAAAGGAAAAGTCCGGGGACGATCAAAATCAAAAGCTCCTCGCCGATCTTCCTCACGGCCTCGGGACCCTGCGCCACCCTTTCCTAAAGGCTCGCAGAGAGCCACTACCAAAGATAGCAAAGGCAGGGGCGCAGCCGCAGTAGCCGCCTTATTAGAGCAGCACGTCCCAATAAAACATGTGCCCCCTCAGCACCCTTTCTTCCTCATCACGCGCAGGAAGAGTGGCCGCAAGGTCACGACTCTCTAATCCCCTGTATATATGTTTTTTGTATGGAACGTAAGAGGGCTGAATAGCCAGTCAAGGCAGGATATGACTAGGGCCTGGATAAATAGTCACAAGCGTCTTTATGGTGCGTTCACTGAGACGCACATCCAGCCATCAAATTCTAGAAGAATCGAGAATGCTATCCCTAGGGGCTGGAGCTACCATGGGAACTTTAGTGCTCATCACACAGCCAGAATTGTTGTGGTATGGGATCCCCGGGCAACTGTCGTAGTCTACAAAGAATCGCTGCAGATGGTTACATGTGGTGTGTTTCTTGAGGCAGAAAACGTCAACTTCTCAGTCTCATTCGTATACGGGTTCAATTTGCAAGACCAACGTAGCTCTCTATGGACAGAACTACAAGATCTGGGCTCCTCCTCTCCTTTGTCGTGTCACCCATGGGCAGTATTATCAGATTCTGCGGGTTTCTCAACATTCAAACTTCTTGGTTGAGGACATTGACACTTCAGAAATTGATGACTTTTCTCTGGCCATACAAGGGGCCAACTTATTCGAGGCTCCAAGTAAGGGCTTGACATATTCTTGGTGGAACAAGCATGACCAGCACCCGGTTTCTAAGAGGATTGATCATGCGCTGATTAATGAGTATTGGGCATCTAAGTTTCCGGATGCCTTCTCTGAGCTCCTGGACCCCCTGCAATCAGACCACTCGCCTATCTTGTTCGCCATGCCGACACTCACACGTGGGAGCTGTAAGCCGTTCAGATTTTTCTGCCATGTGGTTGACCACGAGGAGTACCCAGCGGTAGTGTCAGAGTCTTGGAACCCTGCTGCGATAATGGGCTCAGCGCAGTTTAAACTTCTCCGCTGCCTAAAACTGCTCAAACCGGCTCTTAAGCGAATCAACAAGAATCACTTCAGTATCCTTTCTCGGAGGGTAAAGGAGCAGGAGATGATTACAACAGGGCTCCAGCGTCAGTTGCTCACTTCTCCAAACCCGCTACTTGCAAACGAGGAGCGAAATACCCACCAGAGATGGAATGCCTTGCTCAAAGCCGAAGAGAAGTTCTTCCGGCAAAGATCAAGGGTCAAGTGGTTGCACCTAGGGGACCGGAACACCTCCTTCTACCACAAAATGGTCACCATGTGCCTTTCTAAGAATCACATTTACTTCCTAAGAAATGTGCAGGGACAGCGTCTAGCCTCTTCCGCGGAACTCAAACAATATGCGGCGGAATACTTCATGTCCATATTCGGCTGCACAGACATGCCAATCTCCCCGGTGTCTACTATTCTCTCAGGGAACTGCTGCCATTTAGATGCTCGGACCTACACATCTCTCAGCTCCAGCTCCCAGTTCGCGAACAGGAAATTGTCAAAACTATGCTCGCAATGCCCCTGGATAAATTCCCAGGTCCGGATGGTTACCCCGTTGAGTTCTTCCGGGATTCATGGAGCACGGTGGGCCCTGAAGTGGTTGCTGCAGTCCAGGAATTTTTTCAAAATGGCCGTCTCCTTAAGGACCTCAACAACACGTTTATCACTCTTATTCCCAAGAACCCGGAGGCGTGCTCATTAGGGGACTACTGACCTATCAGCTGCTGTAATCTGGTTTATAAAATCATTTCAAAGATAATTGCAGATCGTTTGAAACCAGTTCTACAGCTGTGCATTTCACCAAACCAAGGGGCTTTCCAGAAGGGCAGGAATTTGGGGGAAAATGTTCTTCTTGCCACAGAACTAGTTCGGAAGTATCAGAGTAGTAATTGCCCAAGAGCTGCAATGCTGAAGGTGGATATCAGGAAGTCTTTCGACATGGTATGCTGGGACTTTGTAAGTAAGGTTATGGAGGCTCAAAATTTTCCTCCCCTGTTCAGAGAATGGATCCGGAAATGCTACTCAACCACAAAGTTCTCTATCCTAGTGAACGGGGAACCAGCGGGCTTCTTTAAAGGCAAGAGGGGTCTCAGGCAGGGCGACCCTTTGTCTCCCTATCTATTCATCATGGTTATGGAAGCTCTCTCTCGGATGCTGGACTCTGCGGCAGGAAGGGGTGATTTCGCTCTTCATCCACATTGTGAGAACCCTTTAATAACGCACCTGCAATTCGCTGATGACTTGTTGGTTTTCAGTGATGGCTTACGACACTCAATGGAAGGTATCAGTGAGATTCTCAGGGAATTTAAAGCTATGACCGGGCTAGACATGAATGCCTCGAAGTCTGAGATATTTTTCAGTGGCTATCCAGCTTCGGAGGCTACATCTATCAGCGCTGAAATGGGAATCAAGATTGGTACCTTCCCGACCAGATATCTGGGGCTGCCGCTGAGCTCTCAACGGCTGACCTTCTCGGTGATGCAGCCATTCCTAGAAAAAATTAAAAGGAAGCTTCACGCCTGGACAACAAAGTTCCTCTCCTTCGCAGGCAAGATCAAGCTCATATCCTCGGAAGTTTACGGTATGGTCAACTTCTGGAGTCAAGTGTATATGCTGCCAAAAGAGTTCTATGCGAAAGTTGACTCCCTCTGTGCTGCCTTCCTTTGGAAAAACACTACTCACTCAGCTGCAGGAGCAAGAGTTGCTTGGGAGGAGATATGCAAGCCGAAGTCAGAAGGAGGTTTGGGTATTCGATTACTGGCTGACTTTGAAAAGGTCTTCAGGTTGAAGCAGACATGGAATCTCTTTGCAAACTCGGGTTCTCTTTGGGTTGCATGGGTTAATCGAAATATCTTTAACAGGAAAAGCTATTGGGTGACGGGTGATTCGCCAAGGTTCTCAAGAGCAATTAGATGCATGCTCCAACAAAAGCATATCCTTTCCACCTTCCTAAAGTGTGAGGTCAAGGATGGTTCTTCGGTTTCTTTCTGGTGGGACTCATGGACAGATTTGGGTCCTCTAATACACTACATAGGGGTCTCGGGTCCAGTGAGTCTAAGGCTCCGCATTGATGCAAAAGTAGTTGATGCAACAAGGGTGGGAAGCTGGAATATGGCTAATGCCAGATCGAACGAAATCCAGAACCTGCAAATACTGCTTACAACCATCTCCCCTCCTGAAGCAGCCAAGGGACAAGATATCTACCGTTGGAGAAACCCAGCAGGTACATATTCCCCTGCTTTCTCCTCAAAAGGCACCTGGGAGCAGCTTCGTACGGCATCGGTGCAAGTCCCATGGGCAAATGTGGTGTGGTTCCGGGAAGCGATTCCTATAGCGTCTTTCAACCTGTGGCTAGTATTCAAGCACCGTCTACCCACCTGTGGCTGACTTCACACCTTGGAGAGCCAAACCGATACAACTCAGAATCCTTCTGTATCGACGTGCATATCGACCAGGAGACATGAATACAGCACAAAAGAAGAGATGATATCGACATGTGTATCGATGTTCACTGTCGATATGGTCTGTCCGAGTCAGCTTATTTTTGGTTTAATCATGGTTTACTAGGGGTTTCCTAGATACCATATAAATACTAAAATCCTAAAATGGTTAGGCAACTTGGATCCTATTATTTTTTTCTGTTCTTGCACTTAAAACCTTTCTTTTTTCAGCTTTGCTTTGTAAGAACTAGTTTTATTTAGTGAATTTCTGTATTTGCCTTTGATCTGTTCTTGTTTATTTTGATTCCTAATCATGCTTAACCATCTTTTCTCTTTGGAATTTGTGGTTTTGACTATGGCTAGTGAGTAGTCTTATTTAGGGTTTGAGATGGGATAAATTAGAGAGGTTTTAGGACTAGATTAGTGATGTCTTGTGGTTAATATGATTGTCTTCTCTCTATTAGATGTGCTTAACACTAGATTAGTCTTGTCAGGCTTGTTTAATGTCTTGGCTTTCTCTAGCGCCTGCTAAGTGTTTGATGAAATGCTGCTTAGAGTCTCTTAGAGGATTTGTATGCTTAGCCTAAGGAATCGGATGTCTAAGGTGCATTTTGGCTATATAGGGTTGAAGTTCTGTTCTGAATGCTTGCTGATCATGTGTTTGAGTAAAGGGATTTATCTTGAATGTGTGTTTAGCAAAGTGGTTAGTGTCAAGGAATTGAGCTAGTTATATTTGTTAATCATGTGCCTAGAAGATAGCATTGTTTGAATGGTTTTGAAGCATCACTAGTTAAGTTCTAACCCCCTCTTAATCAATAACCCCCATCTTAGATTCTTACTTCATCTATTTGAATTTCTTGCTTTGCTTAGTTCAGTCTTTAGACTTGTTAGTTTTGTTCACAACAGCCTTCTTGAATCTAGCTTGACTTAAATGATTTGATGTATTCTTGGTGCCTTAAAAACTCAGATGGATTGATACCTTACATGCTGCAATGACATGAGTGTGTTAGGATTTGCTTAGTAGTCATTTTCTGCTATCAATTGGCTTGATCAGGTGGTTTAGGACTCTTGGTATACTCTGTAAACCTCAAAGGAGGCGTGAATGAAATGTTGGTGTAAGCTATGATCCTTGTTTCCTTGAATGGCTCTATATATTTGCATATAGGTCCATATATGCACTTGGTTGGATCTTCTTGGATAAGTGATAATATGAATTGAACCAAATGTAGTTTAGTCTTCTTAGTAGCTTCTGAGGACGTGGGGTTGGTCGCATGATATGTCATTGCTTGACATATTTCCATAGAAGGCTCCAAATATACACTTGTTGCTCTATTTATGTGTATATGTGGTTTTGATGGTTTGTCTTGGTTCTCTTGCAGATTAAACTGAACCAGTACATGCTTGGCTCGGTCATAAGGCTCTCTTTGGTGTATATAACGACATTTTATTGATGTTAAATCCTCATCTCCTTTGAAAACAACTACATGTCTCCTTTGCTCCTTATCTACAAGCTTGTTTAGCTCCAAGTCAGCTTCTATATGGCTCCTCTTCTCTGGTACATCTAGCATGGTACTAATGCTTACATCATTATAGATGTAGTAGAGGTGGCTTTAATCCATTACGTGACTTCTGTGTATAATTTGATTATAATTTTATTGATTTTGATCTGTTCTTTTTGAATATGAGATTATTTCGTGATTTCCAAATACACCAAAAGATCCAGAAAAGATAATAGTTTATCTGTTCAAGAAATTGTTGACATTACTTAGACAATATCTTAAGAAGAGGTGATGATGGTCTATGATGGCATGACTTGCCAAACATATGGATCATGGAAAGATACATCGGCAAATGATGGGCTAGGTTGGTATTGCCACGGGTAAGGTACATATAACACATTGATGGGGGTGAAAAATGTACGTCGAAGCATCACCCCATTGCACATAAAGTTGAAAGTATTGATATGGGTTATGCATTATGCTCGATGCTAGAAGATTTGTGATAGCTTTTGTGGTAACCCAATCCGGTAAACCGTACCGCGGCTGTGTCCCACTACATCCTAACAGTCTGTTTCTATACATAGCCATATTTTTAAACTTTTTTCCTTCATTCTTATTCTTTCTTATCAGTACACAGCGGAATGTAAACTAACTCATCTTATTCATTTAACATTCATAAAACACTTAAACAGGATTCGGGGTTATCAAATACCCAAGCACAAGGTTCGCTAACGATTACAACTGATCATCTAACAACCGAACGGTCAAACACCAAAGCCATAAGACAAAGCACAACGTCTTAAACATAAATAAAACCCAGTCCCGATCCATCCATATCCATCACTGCCGCCTGGTCTCGCCCCTTTACGGCTTAGTACCTGCACACTCAAGAAGAGAGGCATAAGTATTTCATAAATACTTAGTGAGTACGGTCATCCCGTAACACCTAGTCAGTACCAAACACGCAATCATACTTTCGGATTCAACATTCAACACAATCAATTTGCAATAGACATAACAATATCAAACGGCCCTGATGATCTAACTTAACCAACCAAGTTCAATCCCTTTTTAAGACCCATGTCTACTTCAGCGAGAATCCCACATCCCTTAAGCTAGTACATGATCCGGATTACTCTGAAGTTAGCTAGACATCATCTATGCCACGGTAAACACCTTAATATATCATAACATGAAAATTGCTTATCAGTTCTAAACACATAACATGAAAATCACACAATCAACATGCAAACATTCAACCCTAGCAATCCTACGGTTCTAGACACCAACCACAGTCACGCACTCACCTTAAATAAGGCTGAAAACAGATTGGTCAGAAGAAATCCCCATTCAAATCCGTACCAAAACGAAGATATCCGATCTCCTTAAGAATCTCTCGGCTGTCCGTACGATCCGATCCTTTTCCCCTCGGCTATCTCTCGATCTGTTCACCTTTCTCCGAACCAAACTCTGTTTACCCTCGAAAACCCCACAAAACAAGGCTATTAGCTCGAGGTTATCCGATGAAAACTCAACACTTAGGAAAATATCCGATTGCTTACCAGTTTATCTCGGTGATGGTCGGATCTGCTCGGCGATAACCTGATCTCTCTCTGATGTCCTCGGGATAAACTGTTTTTCTTAGGGTTTTCTCTCGACTATTCTCTTTCTTTGCTTTATTGCTCTCGAATAAACACAACTCTCCCGAGAAAAGTCTCAAAATCCCTTATAAACTCGCAAAACCCTAGATAACCCAGACTTATCCGATGTTTTCCTGGTTCCACTAGGTTTTATCCCGGTCCGATTCGATTCTCTCGGCTATTCCCTGTACCGGCTTGACTATCCACGTGATAAACCATCAAAATAGCCGACCAAACACTTGGCCCACGGCCCAATTCCCCTCCCACTTGGATAAACCGCCCTTATCCGAGGTGTTTTTCCATTTTTCACCCGAATATTCCTTTTTCTCCCGGACAACTTGTCCCACCTCGGCTAATCCTCTATTTCTCTCGGAGGTTTCCCTTTCTCCCTCAGAGACAGTCCATTGACACTCAGACTAACCTCCCAGACTCTCAGATAAATCCCACTGCGCCGGGATAAATCCCATTTCCCAAAGACTGGACTTTGTTTCCCTCGGATATGGGTCGTCCGACTCGGCTATCCAGCCAACCATTCGACTATTCCCTCGGTCATCACCCGACCATAGCCCAAACCTCTATTTCCCAGCCAATATCCGACCCTTGGCTCGATTATTCCTCGGACAATGCCCTGTCCGGTCCGATCATTCCAAATTTTCTCGGATACGGATGCTACAACTCTCCCCCACCTGTTCTGGATTCGCCCTCGAATCCGACTCATCCGTTTGCAACTTGTCAAACCATTTAGGATACTTAGATTTCATCCTGGCTTCATTTTCCCAAGTAACCTGTTCCTGCCCGTCGCAGTCCCATACGACCTGAACCATTCTGACTAGCTTCCCACGCTTAGTCTTTTCTTTCCGACCTATCACCCGAACCGGCCTAGTCACTCCTGCAAGGTCCTCTTGCAAGTCTGCTGGTGGTTCCTCTATAACCGTTTCCCGTTCGGTAATGTGCTTCCTTAGCTGTGACACATGGAATACATTATGGAACGCTCCCATTTCTGATGGCAAGTCCAACTTGTAAGCCACTGCGCCAACTCTTTCCAGTATCTGGTACGTCCCCATGTACCTCGGATTCAATTTGGCACTCTTAGCTGCCCTGTCTGTTCCCTTATAAGTCAGTTCATTAAGATAAACCATATCACCCACACTGAACTCCAAATCCCTGCGACGTTTGTCCGCATAACCTTTCTGCTTGTCCATAGCCTCTTTCAGCTTAACCTTTAACAATCTGATATTTTCTGTAGTAGCCTCGACCACTGCTGGCCCCATTCCACTATGCTCCCCCACTTGTGTCCAACACAATTGTGTCCTGCACGGCCTGCCATACAACGCCTCATACGGAGACATCTCAATGCTCATTTGGTAACTATTGTTGTATGCGAATTCAGCCAACGGTAAGTAGTCTTCCCAACTACCGCCCCAGTCCAGTACACACGCTCTCAACATATCCTCCAATGTCCTGATCGTCTGTTCTGATTACCCATCAGTCTGAGGATGATACGCTGTACTCATATGCAACCGTGTTCCACACGCTTCCTGGAACTCTTTCCAGAACCTTGAAATAAACTTCGGATCACGATCTGAGATGATACTCACTGTCACTCCATGCAACTTCACGATCTGATCAATATACATTTCCACCAACTTTGGTACTCCATCAGTCTTTTTCATTGCTAAGAAGTGAGCAGACTTGGTCAAACAATCCACAATGACCCATATCCCGTCATGCAACTTCCTAGTCTTAGGTAATCCCAGTACAAAGTCCATGGTGATCATGTCCCATTTCCATTCCGGCATTGGCAACGTTTGCAACAACCCTCAGAAACTGATGCTCTGCCTTAACCAATTGGCACGTCTCACATTCGGCTACCCACTTAGCCACATCACGTTTCATCCCAACCCAATGATAGTACCGTTTCAAATCCTGATACATCTTGGTCATTCCCGTATGAACAGAAAACCTTGACTGATGTACCTCCTTCAGGATTTCATCCCTTAACTCCTTCACATCTGGAACACAGACCCGTCCGTTCACAACAATGGTCCCATTGTTTGAAGTCTGATATTCAGTCTTATCATTTTGTGACACCTTGTTCAGATTCTCATCCTGCTCCTGAGCAATCCGAATCCTAGTCAACAAGTCAGCTCTATCCGCAGCTTCTAGACCCAACGGTTCAACCCCTTCTATTATTGCATTCAGCTGCAATGTCCTTAGCATGTTCACAATGCTCCCAACATTCTGTTCTGATGATACGCTAGCCCTTCTCCTACTCAACGCATATGCCACCAAGTTGGCCTTTCCTGGATGGTATGCTATCTCCAAATCATACTCCGCTACCAACTCCATCGATCTACGCTGTCTCAAGTTCAAATCCGGTTGAGTAAAGATGTACTTTAAACTCTTAAGGTCCGTGTATATCTGCACCTTCTCTTCATACAAGTAAGACCTCCATATCTTAAGTGCAAATACCACAACCGCCATCTCTAAATCATGCGTAGGGTAGTTTCCTTCATGCTTCCGTAGCTGCCGCGAAGCATAAGCTATCACCTTTCCATTCTGCATCAGAACACACCCGAGTCCTTTTCTGGATGCATCCGTGTATACCACGTATGGCTCACCCGGTTCTGGTAACGCCAATACCGGTGCACTAGTGAGTAACTCCTTTAACTTTGAGAAGCACTCTTCACACTCATCCGTCCAGACATACTCCACGTCCTTACCAGTCAGCTTTGTCATTGGCTGAGCCATGCTTGCAAAACCTTTGACAAACCGCCTGTAGTAACCAGCTAGTCCGAGAAAACTCCTTATCTCTGTAGCATTCTCTGGTCTAGGCCAATCCGGAATAGCCTGAATCTTCTCTGGGTCCACGGACACTCCGTTATCCGAAACAATGTGACCCAAGAATCCTATATGCCGTTGCCAAAAGCTACACTTACTGAGCTTGGCATATAACTTCTGCCCTCGCAACTTCTCCAGAACAGTCCGCAAATGACTCTTATGTTCTTTCTCATCCTTGGAGTATACTAGAATATCATCTATGAAAATGATCACAAACTCATCTAGGTACTCTCTGAATACGCCATTCATCAACTTCATGAATGCAGCTGGCGCATTTGTCAAACCAAACGGCATGACCACAAACTCGTAATGACCATACCTTGTCCTAAAGGCAGTCTTACGCACGTCTGTCTCCTCTATGGGTATTTGATGGTACCCTGATGCCAAATCGATCTTAGAGAACCAAGTAGCTCCCCTGAGCTGGTCCAACAACTCGTCTATCCTGGGAAGTGGATACTTGTTCTTCACGGTCACACGGTTCAATCCGCGGTAATCAATGCAAAGCCTGAAGCTCCCATCCTTCTTCTTCACGAACAACACTGGTGCTCCCCACTGTGAACTACTAGGTCTAATGAACCCTTTGTCCAGTAACTCCGTTAGCTGCTTCTTCAGTTCCGCCATCTCAGCTGGCGCCATCCAGTATGGTGCTTTGGACAATGGAGTTGTCCCCGGCTCAAGTTCAATCATGAACGGATCTGAACGAGCTGGTGGCAGTCCTGCCAACGCCTGAAAAACATCCTCGAATTCTTGCACCACCGGTATACTGCCCAAGTCTACATCCGGTCCTCCTTCTGTGGTAGTGATCGTTGCTAAATACGCCTCACAACCCTTCTCTATCAGCCGCTCTGCTTGAATAGCTGAAACCACCAAACTTCCCGAGGTTGGTCTAACTCCCTGATAAACCAAGACCTCTCCGTCTCTCTCAAACCGCACCCTTCCACGGTGACAATCCAAGTGAGCTCTGTGCTTGCCTAACTAGCCCATTCCCAAAATGACATCGTAGGACTTAACTCTACAGATCACTAGATCCGCTGGCATGTCCACTTCACCAAACATCACTCGAACATTCTTGACCGTTCCTAATGAAAACATCACTTGGCCTCCAACCGCTTGTACTAACCCAGAGTCCTCTCCGGGTTCCTTCCGGAACTGTCCCTTTCCGATCATGTCCGGATTAACAAAACAATGACTCGCTCCCGAGTCAAACAGAACATGGGTCTCAACCTCACCCATTAGCAAGGTCCCTACATATTCATTCCCTAGAATACTAAGACTCTATACTAACACACATCACGCAAAAGCAATTTAAGAAAACACTATGTACCACACGTACCAGTAATCGGATGAGAAGTGCTCGGTTCATCGGCTGCTGCTGCACTCGTCGTGTACACCCTCGGCATAATAGCCTGTCTCTCGGCCTGTGATGCAAGCGCCTCCCCTGCTCTCTTCTCTTGAGCCATGGCTTGCTCCACCACTCTCGCCTTAGGACACTCACGCTTGAAATGCCCTGGTTCTCCACAACCGTAGCAAACCCGAACCGCACCATCACTGCCGGACACACGGACCACTCGTTGATCCTCCTCCGGACAGTCTCGAACCCGATGCTCTAAACTCCCGCACCTGTGGCATCCACTACCACCGCACCTACACTCGCCGATGTGAGCCTTGCCACACTTGCTGCACACGCTGTGTCCCCCAGATCCTTTGTTCGGTACTCCTTTCCTAAACTTTCGGTCCTGTCCACTAGACTGACCCGCCTTGGTCACGGCTGTACCAGCCCCAACTGACATCAAAGCAGCTTCCGCCTGTCATGACTCCAACAATGCCGCCTTCTCAACAAGCTCAGCAACTGCCCTGAAGTCATGAACAACACACCCGTTCCTTAGCTCAACTCGCAGTCCACTCATAAACCTACGAATCAGCTTCTCCTCCGTGTCAAACTCATGAGACACATACTTCCTCAGCTGGTTAAACTGAGTCTTATACTGCCTCACTGTAAGCGTCCCCTGGCTAAGGTACAAGAACGCCTTCTCCAACTTATTGTAAGCTTCCTGTGGGAAGTACTTACTCCTGAACATCGCTGAAAACGTCTCATATGAACAATTCACATTCACCAGCTTTCCAACAATTCCTTTCCACCACATGTGTGCATCACCCTCCAGTAGTGCACGGCTATGTCCCTCTTATAACCCTCTGGACATCGGATAGAATCAAAATTCCGTTCCAGTCTCATCCTCCACTCGTCTGCCTCAATCGGTGTAGAACCTCCAGCAAAGAATTTGGTTCCCAACCGCACCATGTGATCCAAAACCTTGAGGTAACTCGGAACCCTCTCCACTTAGTCCGCTTCCTCCCCAATCACATCCGCTTGAACCCCCACCGGTGGTACTACATGTGGTGCTGCTGCAACCGCCGGAGCAGGAGCCACCGCAGGTAGCCTAGCTAGTACCTGTGATAACATCCCAAGCACAGCCTCTAACCCCACTGGTGCTACATTCGCAGCATTCCTAGCCACGTTCTCAGCATCCGCAGCATTCCTTCCTGCTTCCACGGCTGCCACTCTAGCCGCCTCATTTGCAACAGCGGCTGCCTGTCTCTCGGCTTCTCTTGCCCTCTCAGCAACATCACCGTTGACTGGGTTCACAGACCCCGCAGCCTGGTTGTCCCCATTGTTTCTCACGGTTCTTCTGGTATCAACCATCTGCAAGTACAACAATGCCAGTTAGCCGAAGCTAACTCAAAACGTGTTTCACAACACCAAACAACAACTTACCGCGAGACCTTGGCAGTGAAGAATGGATCGGACCACCATAAACCCCCAAACAAGCAAACAACAGCAGTCACCAATTTCAGTCCTAGAAGCGTTAAAACGCTCTGATACCAACTTGTGATAACCCAACCTGGTAAACCGTACCGCGGCTGTGTCCCACTACATCCTAACAGTCCGTTTCTATACTTAGCCATATTTTTAAACTTTTCCTTCATTTTTATTCTTTCTTATCAATACACAGCGGAATGTAAAACAACTCATCTTATTCATTTAACTTTCATATAACACTTAAACAGGATTCGGGGTTATCAAATATCCAAGCACAAGGTTCGCTAACGATTACAATTGATCATCTAACAACCAAATGGTCAAACACCAAAGCCATAAGACAAAGCAAAACGTCTTAAACATAAATAAAACCCAGTCCCGATCCATCCATATCCATCACTGCCGCCTGGTCTCGCCCCTTTACTGCTTAGTACCTGCACACTCAAGAAGAGAGGCATAAGTATTTCATAAATACTTAGTGAGTACGGTCATCCCGTAACACCTGGTCAGTACCAAACATGCAATCATACTTTCGGATTCAACATTCAACACAATCAATTCGCAATAGACATAACAATATCAAACGGCCCTGATCATCTAACTTAACCAACCAAGTTCAATCCCATTTTAAGACCCATGTCTACTTCAGCGAGAATCCCACATCCCCTAAGCTAGTACATGATCCGGATTACCCTGAGGTTAGCTAGACATCATCTATGCCACGGTAAACACCTTAATATATCATAACATGAAAATTGCTTATCAGTTCTAAACACATAACATAAAAATCACACAATCAACATGCAAACATTCAACCCTAGCAATCCTACGGTTCTAGACACCAACCACAGTCACGCACTCACCTTAAACAAGGCTGGAAACAGATTGGTCAGATGAAATCCGCACCAAAACGAAGATATCCGATCTCCTTAAGAATCTCTCGGCTGTCCGTACGATCCAATCCTTTTCCCCTCGGCTATCTCTCGATCCGTTCACCTTTCTCCGAACCAAACTATGTTTACCCTCGAAAACCCCACAAAACAAGGCTATTAGCTCGAGGTTATCCGATGAAAACTCAACACTTAGGGAAATATCCGATCGCTTACCAGTTTATCTCGGCGATGGTCGGATCTGCTCGGCGATAACCTGATCTCTCTCGGATGTCCTCAGGATAAACTATTTTTCTCAGGGTTTTCTCTCGACTATTCTCTTTCTTTGCTTTAATGCTCTCGAATAAACACAACTCTCCCGAGAAAAGTCTCAAAATCCCTTATAAACTCGCAAAACCCTAGATAACCCGGACTTATCTGACGTTTTCCTGGTTCCAGTTGGTTTTATCCCGGTCCGATTTGATTCTCTCGGCTATTCTCTGTACCGGCTTGACCATCCATGCGATAAACCATCAAAATAGCTGACCAAATACTTGGCCCACGGCCCAATTCCCCTCCCACTCGGATAAACCGCCCTTATCCGAGGTGTTTTTCCATTTTTCACCCGGATATTCCTTTTTCTCCCGGACAACTTGTCCCACCTCGGCTAATCCTCTATTGCTCTTGGAGGTTTCCCTTCCTCCCTCGGAGACAGTCCACTGACACTTGGACTAACCTCCCAGACTCTCGGATAAATTCCACTGTGCCGGGATAAATCGCATTTCCCACGGACTGGACCCTGTTTCCCTTGGATATGGGCCGTCCGACTCGGCTATCAAGCCAACCATCTGACTATTCCCTTGGTCATCACCCGACCATAGCCCGAACCTCTATTTCCCAGCCAATATCCGACCCTTGGCTCGATTATTCCTCGGATAATGCCCTGTCCGGTCCGATCATTCCGAATTCTCTCGGATACGGATGCTACAGCTTTCGTCAAAGATTTTTTTCGAATTAGTAAATATGGTATCCAAACCAGAGGAATGACCAGCATTTGCAATATATTTCGAGAAATTTGAACAGCAGGAAATAATTTAGTTACTTTACAGTCTTGTATATTCCACACACTTAAAACACAAAAACACACAAACTAGCACAGAATGCTCCAGACTACCTTTATTATTTACATTATGTAAACTCAACTACAGCGGTTTTAATTTCCGAACCGTTACAAGAGAAAGAGATGACAAAAAAATATATATTTGCATACTTGCATTTTGTAAAGTTTGTGTTGTCGATTCCTTTCAAATCGTAAATTAGGAAATGCAACTTGTACAAGAAAACAAAATGAGACGCAATATAGAGTGGTTGCAGTTGTAGAGTCTTCTAGTCTGGTCGGGGAGTTTTGTGTTTTGGATACATAAACCAAGAGAAAACATTGTGTTGCTTACACACTATATATATCTTCACCATCATTTTGTCGGATCATAAGCAACAAAAATAAATAACTCACACAAATTACTTATTTGTGTGATTCTTTGTAGTTTTCTTACACACACAAATAAAAAAAACTACTCGTTCAGGAATAACCACTAATGAAAAAGATAACTTCATTGTAACACAATATATGTCTTACAATAAAAGTAACGATCATTAAGCTATTACATTTGGCCACTCTCAGATAGAGATATGCAAATTATTTATAGAAAAATTGTGCGAACATTCTAAGGAACAAAATATTGATCCAGCACATTGGAAAACTATTGGGTGTGGACAATGCTTTTCACATTTGGAGCAAATAGGTCGAGACATGTGATTATTGTTGGGTAGAAAACCTACATGTCTCCCGATGTGGGAAAACGACGAATCATTCTTCATGTATAAGTCCCTCCCAATCAAACAGTTGATGTGTAGGGTGACACAACAATACTCAGTACACATATAAAACCCCTCTTTCGAATTAATCTTTCTTTCACAAGCTTCACACCAATACGTCATGGTACTTGTGTCCTCTCCATAGAAAAGAGTGAGGAAATGCTTATCATGCTTATACTTCACCTTTTTAGGTAAAGTAGCACACTTGAAACACAAAGTAAAGCCATCACACTCATCAATGCAATTGAATGTTTCCTTTGTGTAAAACTTACTTTCAAATTGGCAAATAGAGCAGATTCTCCTCTCTCCTGGTCTGGATGTTAGGAATAAATGATGCTTATGACTTTCATGAACTAATAGCTCAGAAATTGTGGCACACTGCACATGTAGCTGGAAATCACATTCTTCTTTATCACATTCATAGAAGAAACCAACGGTGGACAACCTAAAACAAGCTGAACACCTATTCATATAGTTCATGACATTTTCCACTATAGCTAGAATGAGAGGATGTGGATGTATCGGGTGATCTATTTTGTGAGAAAGATTTGCACATGTTTCATGCAAAATAAACTAACATTGCCGACAAGAGTAGAAGTTACTGAAATAGATTGGAGTGATACATGCTTGACATTGCTTATTCTCGTTGTAATCTCTGCTTGTGTCCTCGTCAAGTCTTAAATGATGATGTTCATGGCTGAAATGTCTTATTACTCCATCACTTATCCTTACAAACGGCTCAACTACTTCTTCAATTTCTTCTGGCACTCCCTCAAGATCTATGCATCCCACACATTGCTCTGTGTGGCACACCTTGAATGTGCTGCATACAAACAACGGTCCTTGATGCAAGAGTAACCCCCATAATAGTTGTCTATCTTTCTGTGACAAACACCACAAGACCAATTTCCTTCATCAAAACATGGAGTATAATAGATATGATGGGGATGGCGAGATATCCTTATAACACGAGGTAATTTGATACATCTGAGATGAACCACAAAGTCACAAGAGGGACACATATATATTGGAGAGCTTGAATCGGCCAAAGCACAGACATTGCAAGTTAAAGAAGCCCGTCTTGGAAAGAGAGCAAGTGTATGCTCATGCCACTTTGTAGGGGGTATATAAAAGACTGACGGTTTCTCCGCACAAGCTATGTTCATATCATAATCGCAGACAGAGCAGTAATAAAATACCTTTATGAGATCTTCATCACAACAATAGCATTCTCGGGTATCACGACCCAGTTTCAACACAAGCTGAAGAGAATGTTTCAGATGAAGAGGGTGTTTGATCTCCACATGAGCCTTTTCACATTCTTTATGGCACTCGCCATTGCAAGTTTTGCAGCGGAAATGAGTAGTGTCTTCTCCTCCTGTTAAGCTGAATTTTTCCCATTTTCCAAGGAAACACTTCCACATTACAAAAGACATCAAACTCCTCTCCGATACTTTTCTAATCACATGAAATTTTCCTTTACGCAAACGTAGTTCTACTTCAGGGCACAAGGAAATAAATTGCTGCAACTTTGAATTCACAGGGATGAAGATAGAGACTATTTGACGGATGAGGAATATGAGATCTGGTTCTGGCCTGAAATTCAATGTTTCCCCAACTAGTGACGTGAAGTTCGAATCAATCTCCAGCTTCTGGTCCGAATCAACAGAGACTTTCTGAGAAATGAGTGATATGAGCTCTGACAGCGGCTTCGGCAGGGAATCTAAATCTGTATAGTTGAAGAGAGAGAGACTGTTAGAGTGACGAGTGACATGAGCTTTGACTCCGGCTTGGGCTGCGAATCCAAATCCATAGATCTAACGAGAGAGATGATTTCAATAATCAGTGGTATGATATTCGACTCCCACTCCATATCAGGATCCCAATCTGAATATGACCCTGAGTCCGGATCCGTATTGTCCTCGAGAGCCAGTAGTTGAGAAATGAGTGAAATGAGTTTTGACTCCGATTCTGGATCCATAGAGTTTGCCGAGTGATAGATTGATTCTTTTTAAGAATATGAACAGCTCCGTATGTCGTAGAGTGGTATGTTTCTGAAGGCTAATAATCGTAAGCCATAAGAATTGAAGAAGTAGTTGAAGAAACTAAAGTGGTTTCAAATGATGGCGACGATTGTTGTTGAGTGACTTGAGTCAACGCTTTCGTACAGAACAGAACTGATTTTAATCTTGGTTTAATTTGGTTTGGATCATTAGTTCTGGTTTTAGAATAGAGATGAACAGTTGAAGAGAGAGATTTTATGAGTGACGAGTGATATGAGATTTTGAGTATATGTTAAGAGAAAGTCCTCCACCAAATGATATAGAAACAAGTTTTGCCAATTGTAATACATATATATCTATATATAATAACAAACTGAATAAATGCCAATTGCACTTCGAAAAGTTGTGTCTTTTTAAAATTTGTGGTTGCGTCTTTTCATTACCAATGGTTGTGTCTTTTTGTTAACTATAATTTGTGTCTTTTCAAAACTATTTATATCTTTCAAAACCACAGGTAGCCAAGATTCTAGTAGAAGTAGACCTCCTTAAGGAGCTGCCCACAAAGCTCATCTTCGGGCTGACAAACGGCAAGGAATTTGAAGTGACAGTGTCGTATCCGTGGCTGCCTCCAAAGTGTGGGGAGTGTGGTAACCACGGCCATGCCAGCTCTCACTGTATCAGGAGACCTCCTCCAAATCAGACTAAGCGAAAACCGCAATCCCGCTCTCGAAGCCGGGCCCCCAGCAAAGGAAAAGTCCGGGGACGATCAAAATCAAAAGCTCCTCGCCGATCTTCCTCACGGCCTCGGGACCCTGCGCCACCCTTTCCTAAAGACTCGCAGAGAGCCACTACCAAAGATAGCAAAGGCAGGGGCGCAGCCGCAGTAGCCGCCTTATTAGAGCAGCACGTCCCAATAAAACACGTGCCCCCTCAGCACCCTTTCTTCCTCATCACGCGCAGGAAGAGTGGCCGCAAGGTCACGACTCTCTAATCCCCTGTATATATGTTTTTTGTATGGAACGTAAGAGGGCTGAATAGCCAGTCAAGGCAGGATATGACTAGGGCCTGGATAAATAGCCACAAGCCTCTTTATGGTGCGTTCACTGAGACGCACATCCAGCCATCAAATTCTAGAAGAATCGAGAATGTTATCCCTAGGGGCTAGAGCTACCATGGGAACTTTAGTGCTCATCACACAGCCAGAATTGTTGTGGTATGGGATCCCCGGGCAACTGTCGTAGTCTACAAAGAATCGCTGCAGATGGTTACATGTGGTGTGTTTCTTGAGGCAGAAAACGTCAACTTCTCAGTCTCATTCGTATACGGGTTCAATTTGCAAGACCAACGTAGCTCTCTATGGACAGAACTACAAGATCTGGGCTCCTCCTCTCCTTTGTCGTGTCACCCATGGGCAGTATTAGGGGATTTCAATCAGATTCTGCGGGTTTCTCAACATTCAAACTTCTTGGTTGAGGACATTGACACTTCAGAAATTGATGACTTTTCTCTGGCCATACAAGGGGCCAACTTATTCGAGGCTCCAAGTAAGGGCTTGACATATTCTTGGTGGAACAAGCATGACCAGCACCCGGTTTCTAAGAGGATTGATCATGCGCTGATTAATGAGTATTGGGCATCTAAGTTTCTGGATGCCTTCTCTGAGCTCCTGGACCCCCTGCAATCAGACCACTCGCCTATCTTGTTCGCCATGCCGACACTCACACGTGGGAGCTGTAAGCCGTTCAGATTTTTCTGCCATGTGGTTGACCACGAGGAGTACCCAGCGGTAGTGTCAGAGTCTTGGAACCCTGCTGCGATAATGGGCTCAGCGCAGTTTAAACTTCTCCGCTGCCTAAAACTGCTCAAACCGGCTCTTAAGCGAATCAACAAGAATCACTTCAGTATCCTTTCTCGGAGGGTAAAGGAGCAGGAAATGATTACAACAGGGCTCCAGCGTCAGTTGCTCACTTCTCCAAACCCGCTACTTGCAAACGAGGAGCGAAATGCCCACCAGAGATGGAATGCCTTGCTCAAAGCCGAAGAGAAGTTCTTCCGGCAAAGATCAAGGGTCAAGTGGTTGCACCTAGGGGACCGGAACACCTCCTTCTACCACAAAATGGTCACCATGCGCCTTTCTAAGAATCACATTTACTTCCTAAGAAATGTGCAGGGACAGCGTCTAGCCTCTTCCTCGGAACTCAAACAATATGCGGCGGAATACTTCATGTCCATATTCGGCTGCACAGACATGCCAATCTCCTCGGTGTCTACTATTCTCTCAGGGAACTGCTGCCATTTAGATGCTCGGACCTACACATCTCTCAGCTCCAGCTCCCAGTTCGCGAACAGGAAATTGTCAAAACTATGCTCGCAATGCCCCTGGATAAATTCCCAGGTCCGGATGGTTACCCCGTTGAGTTCTTCCGGGATTCATGGAGCACGGTGGGCCCTGAAGTGGTTGCTGCAGTCCAGGAATTTTTTCAAAATGGCCGTCTCCTTAAGGACCTCAACAACACGTTTATCACTCTTATTCCCAAGAACCCGGAGGTGTGCTCATTAGGGGACTACCGACCTATCAGCTGCTGTAATCTGGTTTATAAAATCATTTCAAAGATAATTGCAGATCGTTTGAAACCAGTTCTACAGCTGTGCATTTCACCAAACCAAGGGGCTTTCCAGAAGGGCAGGAATTTGGGGGAAAATGTTCTTCTTGCCACAGAACTAGTCCGGAAGTATCAGAGTAGTAATTGCCCAAGAGCTGCAATGCTGAAGGTGGATATCAGGAAGTCTTTCGACATGGTATGCTGGGACTTTGTAAGTAAGGTTATGGAGGCTCAAAATTTTCCTCCCCTGTTCAGAGAGTGGATCCGGAAATGCTACTCAACCACAAAGTTCTCTATCCTAGTGAACGGGGAACCAGCGGGCTTCTTTAAAGGCAAGAGGGGTCTCAGGCAGGGCGACCCTTTGTCTCTCTATCTATTCATCATGGTTATGGAAGCTCTCTCTCGGATGCTGGACTCTGCGGCAGGAAGGGGTGATTTCGCTCTTCATCCACATTGTGAGAACCCTTTAATAACGCACCTGCAATTCGCTGATGACTTGTTGGTTTTCAGTGATGGCTTGCGACACTCAATGGAAGGTATCAGTGAGATTCTCAGGGAATTTAAAGCTATGACCGGGCTAGACATGAATGCCTCGAAGTCTGAGATATTTTTCAGTGGCTATCCAGCTTCGGAGGCTACATCTATCAGCGCTGAAATGGGAATCAAGATTGGTACCTTCCCGACCAGATATCTGGGGCTGCCGCTGAGCTCTCAACGGCTGACCTTCTCGGTGATGCAGCCATTCCTAGAAAAAATTAAAAGGAAGCTTCACGCCTGGACAACAAAGTTCCTCTCCTTTGCAGGCAAGATCAAGCTCATATCCTCGGAAGTTTACGGTATGGTCAACTTCTGGAGTCAAGTGTATATGCTGCCAAAAGAGTTCTATGCAAAAGTTGACTCCCTCTGTGCTGCCTTCCTTTGGAAAAACACTACTCACTCAGCTGCAGGAGCAAGAGTTGCTTGGGAGGAGATATGCAAGCCGAAGTCAGAAGGAGGTTTGGGTATTTGATTACTGGCTGACTTTGAAAAGGTCTTCAGGTTGAAGCAGACATGGAATCTCTTTGCAATTCGGGTTCTCTTTGGGTTGCATGGGTTAATCGAAATATCTTTAACAGGAAAAGCTATTGGGTGACGGGTGATTCGCCAAGGTTCTCAAGAGCAATTAGATGCATGCTCCAACAAAAGCATATCCTTTCCACCTTCCTAAAGTGTGAGGTCAAGGATGGTTCTTCGGCTTCTTTCTGGTGGGACTCATGGACAGATTTGGGTCCTCTAATACACTACATAGGGGTCTCGGGTCCAGTGAGTCTAAGGCTCCGCATTGATGCAAAAGTAGTTGATGCAACAAGGGTGGGAAGCTGGAATATGGCTAATGCCAGATCGAACGAAATCCAGAACCTGCAAATACTGCTTACAACCATCTCCCCTCCTGAAGCAGCCAAGGGACCAGATATCTACCGTTGGAGAAACCCAGCAGGTACATATTCCCCTGCTTTCTCCTCAAAAGGCACCTGGGAGCAGCTTCGTACGGCATCGGCGCAAGTCCCATGGGCAAATGTGGTGTGGTTCCGGGAAGCGATTCCTATAGCATCTTTCAACCTGTGGCTAGTATTCAAGCACCGTCTACCCACCTGTGGCTGACTTCACACCTTGGAGAGCCAAACCGATACAACTCAGAATCCTTCTGTATCGACGTGCATATCGACCAGGAGACATGAATACAGCACAAAAGAAGAGATGATATCGACATGTGTATCGATGTTCACTGTCGATATGGTCTGTCCGAGTCAGCTTATTTTTGGTTTAATCATGGTTTACTAGGGGTTTCCTAGTTACCCTATAAATACTAAAATCCTAAAATGGTTAGGCAACTTGGATCCTATTATTTTTTTTCTGTTCTTGCACCTAAAACCTTTCTTTTTTCAGCTTTGCTTTGTAAGAACTAGTTTTATTTAGTGAATTTCTGTATTTGCCTTTGATCTGTTCTTGTTTATTTTGATTCCTAATCATGCTTAACCATCTTTTCTCTTTGGAATTTGTGGTTTTGACTATGGCTAGTGAGTAGTCTTATTTAGGGTTTGAGATGGGATAAATTAGAGAGGTTTTAGGACTAGATTAGTGATGTCTTGTGGTTAATATGATTGTCTTCTCTCTATTAGATGTGCTTAACACTAGATTAGTCTTGTCCAGGCTTGTTTAATGTCTTGGCTTTCTCTAGCGCCTGCTAAGTGTTTGATGAAATGCTGCTTAGAGTCTCTTAGAGGATTTGTATGCTTAGCCTAAGGAATCGGATGTCTAAGGTGCATTTTGGCTATATAGGGTTGAAGTTCTGTTCTGAATGCTTGCTGATCATGTGTTTGAGTAAAGGGATTTATCTTGAATGTGTGCTTAGCAAAGTGGTTAGTGTCAAGGAATTGAGCTAGTTATATTTGTTAATCATGTGCCTAGAAGATATCATTGTTTGAATGGTTTTGAAGCATCACTAGTTAAGTTCTAACCCCCTCTTAATCAATAACCCCCATCTTAGATTCTTACTTCATCTATTTGAATTTCTTGCTTTGCTTAGTTCAGTCTTTAGACTTGTTAGTTTTGTTCACAACAGCCTTCTTGAATCTAGCTTGACTTAAATGATTTGATGTATTCTTGGTGCCTTAAGAACTCAGATGGATTGATACCTTACATGCTGCAATGACATGAGTGTGTTAGGATTTGCTTAGTAGTCATTTTCTGCTATCAATTGGCTTGATCAGGTGGTTTAGGACTCTTGGTATACTCTGTAAACCTCAAAGGAGGCGTGAATGAAATGTTGGTGTAAGCTATGATCCTTGTTTCCTTGAATGGCTCTATATATTTGCATATAGGTCCATATATGCACTTGGTTGGATCTTCTTGGATAAGTGATAATATGAATTGAACCAAATGTAGTTTAGTCTTCTTAGTAGCTTCTGAGGACGTGGGGTTGGTCGCATGATATGTCATTGCTTGACATATTTCCATAGAAGGCTCCAAATATACACTTGTTGCTCTATTTATGTGTATATGTGGTTTTGATGGTTTGTCTTGGTTCTCTTGCAGATTAAACTGAACCAGTACATGCTTGGCTCGGTCATAAGGCTCTCTTTGGTGTATATAACGACATTTTATTGATGTTAAATCCTCATCTCCTTTGAAAACAACTACATGTCTCCTTTGCTCCTTATCTACAAGCTTGTTTAGCTCCAAGTCAGCTTCTATATGGCTCCTCTTCTCTGGTACATCTAGCATGGTACTAATGCTTACATCATTATAGATGTAGTAGAGGTGGCTTTAATCCATTACGTGACTTCTGTGTATAATTTGATTATATTTTTATTGATTTTGATCTGTTCTTTTTGAATATGAGATTATTTCGTGATTTCCAAATACACCAAAAGATCCAGAAAAGATAATAGTTTATCTGTTCAAGAAATTGTTGACATTACTTGGACAATATCTTAAGAAGAGGTGATGATGGTCTATGATGGCATGACTTGCCAAACATATGGATCATGGAAAGATACATCGGCAAATGATGGGCTAGGTTGGTATTGCCACGGGTAAGGTACATATAACACATTGATGGGGGTGAAAAATGTACGTCGAAGCATCACCCCATTGCACATAAACTTGAAAGTATTGATATGGGCTATGCATTATGCTCGATGCTAGAAGATTTGTGATAGCTTTTGTGGTAACCCAATCCGGTAAACCGTACCGCGGCTGTGTCCCACTACATCCTAACAGTCTGTTTCTATACATAGCCATATTTTTAAACTTTTTTCCTTCATTCTTATTCTTTCTTATCAGTACACAGCGGAATGTAAACTAACTCATCTTATTTATTTAACTTTCATAAAACACTTAAACAGGATTCGGGGTTATCAAATACCCAAGCACAAGGTTCGCTAACGATTACAACTGATCATCTAACAACCGAACGGTCAAACACCAAAGCCATAAGACAAAGCACAACGTCTTAAACATAAATAAAACCCAGTCCCGATCCATCCATATCCATCACTGCCGCCTGGTCTCGCCCCTTTACGGCTTAGTACCTGCACACTCAAGAAGAGAGGCATAAGTATTTCATAAATACTTAGTGAGTACGGTCATCCTGTAACACCTAGTCAGTACCAAACACGCAATCATACTTTCGGATTCAACATTCAACACAATCAATTCGCAATAGACATAACAATATCAAACGGCCCTGATCATCTAACTTAACCAACCAAGTTCAATCCCTTTTTAAGACCCATGTCTACTTCAGCGAGAATCCCACATCCCCTAAGCTAGTACATGATCCGGATTACCCTGAAGTTAGCTAGACATCATCTATGCCACGGTAAACACCTTAATATATCATAACATGAAAATTGCTTATCAGTTCTAAACACATAACATGAAAATCACACAATCAACATGCAAACATTCAACCCTAGCAATCCTACGGTTCTAGACACCAACCACAGTCACGCACTCACCTTAAACAAGGCTGGAAACAGATTGGTCAGAAGAAATCCTGATGAAATCCGCACCAAAACGAAGATATCCGATCTCCTTAAGAATCTCTCGGCTGTCCGTACGATCCGATCTTTTTCCCCTCGGCTATCTCTCGATCTGTTCACCTTTCTCCGAACCAAACTCTGTTTACCCTCGAAAACCCCACAAAACAAGGCTATTAGCTCGAGGTTATCCGATGAAAACTCAACACTTAGGAAAATATCCGATCGCTTACCAGTTTATCTCGGCGATGGTCGGATCTGCTCAGCGATAACCTGATCTCTCTCGGATGTCCTTGGGATAAACTGTTTTTCTTAGGGTTTTCTCTCGACTATTCTCTTTCTTTGCTTTATTGCTCTCGAATAAACACAACTCTCCCGAGAAAAGTCTCAAAATCCCTTATAAACTCGCAAAACCCTAGATAACCCAGACTTATCCGATGTTTTCCTGGTTCCACTAGGTTTTATCCCGGTCCGATTCGATTCTCTCGGCTATTCCCTGTACCGGCTTGACTATCCACGTGATAAACCATCAAAAGAGCCGACCAAACACTTGGCCCACGGCCCAATTCCCCTCCCACTCGGATAAACCGCCCTTATCCGAGGTGTTTTTCCATTTTTCACCCGAATATTCCTTTTTCTCCTGGACAACTTGTCCCACCTCGGCTAATCCTCTATTTCTCTCGGAGGTTTCCCTTTCTCCCTCAGAGACAGTCCATTGACACTCAGACTAACCTCCCAGACTCTCAGATAAATCCTACTGCGCCGGGATAAATCCCATTTCCCAAAGACTGGACCTTGTTTCCCTCGGATATGGGCCGTCCGACTCGGCTATCCAGCCAACCATCCGACTATTCCCTCGGTCATCACCCGACCATAGCCCAAACCTCTATTTCCCAGCCAATATCCGACCCTTGGCTCGATTATTCCTCGGACAATGCCCTGTCCGGTCCGATCATTCCGAATTTTCTCGGATACGGATGCTACAACTCTCCCCCACCTGTTCTGGATTCGCCCTCGAATCCGACTCATCCGTTTGCAACTTGTCAAACCATTTAGGATACTTAGATTTCATCCTGGCTTCATTTTCCCAAGTAACCTGTTCCTGCCCGTCGCAGTCCCATACGACCTGAACCATTCTGACTAGCTTCCCACGCTTAGTCTTTTCTTTCTGACCTATCACCCGAACCGGCCTAGTCACTCCTGCAAGGTCCTCTTGCAAGTCTGCTGGTGGTTCCTCTATAACCGTTTCCCGTTCGGTAATGTGTTCCTTAGCTGTGACACATGGAATACATTATGGAACGCTCCCATTTCTGATGGCAAGTCCAACTTGTAAGCCACTGCGCCAACTCTTTCCAGTATCCGGTACGTCCCCATGTACCTCGGATTCAATTTGGCACTCTTAGCTGCCCTGTCTGTTCCCTTATAAGTCAGTGCATTAAGATAAACCATATCACCCACACTGAACTCCAAATCCCTGCGATGTTTGTCCGCATAACTTTTCTGCTTGTCCATAGCCTCTTTCAGCTTAACCTTTAACAATCTGATATTTTCTGTAGTAGCCTCGACCACTGCTGGCCCCATTACACTACGCTCCCCCACTTGTGTCCAACACAATTGTGTCCTGCACGGCCTGCCATACAACGCCTCATACGGAGACATCTCAATGCTCATTTGGTAACTATTGTTGTATGCGAATTCAGCCAACGGTAAGTAGTCTTCCCAACTACCGCCCCAGTCCAGTACACACGCTCTCAACATACCCTCCAATGTCCTGATCGTCTGTTCTGATTACCCATCAGTCTGAGGATGATACGCTGTACTCATATGCAACCGCGTTCCACACGCTTCCTGGAACTCTTTCTAGAACCTTGAAATAAACTTCGGATCACGATCTGAGATGATACTCACTGTCACTCCATGCAACTTCACGATCTGATCAATATACATTTCCACCAACTTTGGTACTCCATCAGTCTTTTTCATTGCTAAGAAGTGAGCAGACTTGGTCAAACAATCCACAATGACCCATATCCCGTCATGCAACTTCCTAGTCTTAGGTAATCCCAGTACAAAGTCCATGGTGATCATGTCCCATTTCCATTCCGGCATTGGCAACGTTTGCAACAACCCTCAGAAACTGATGCTCTACCTTAACCAATTGGCACGTCTCACATTCGGCTACCCACTTAGCCACATCATGTTTCATCCCAACCCAATGATAGTACCGTTTCAAATCCTGATACATCTTGGTCATTCCCGTATGAACAGAAAACCTTGACTGATGTACCTCCTTCAGGATTTCATCCCTTAACTCCTTCACATCTGGAACACAGACCCGTCCGTTCACAACAATGGTCCCATTGTTTGAAGTCTGATATTCAGTCTTATCATTTTGTGACACCTTGTTCAGATTCTCATCCTGCTCCTGAGCAATCCGAATCCTAGTCAACAAGTCAGCTCTATCTGCAGCTTCTAGACCCAACGGTTCAACCCCTTCTATTATTGCATTCAGCTGCAATGTCCTTAGCATGTTCACAATGCTCCCAACATTCTGTTCTGATGATACGCTAGCCCTTCTCCTACTCAACGCATCTGCCACCAAGTTAGCCTTTCCTGGATGGTATGCCATCTCCAAATCATAGTCCGCTACCAACTCCATCCATCTACGCTGTTTCAAGTTCAAATCCGGTTGAGTAAAGATGTACTTTAAACTCTTAAGGTCCGTGTATATCTGCACCTTCTCTCCATACAAGTAAGACCTCCATATCTTAAGTGCAAATACCACAACCGCCATCTCTAAATCATGCGTAGGGTAGTTTCCTTCATGCTTCCGTAGCTGCCGCGAAGCATAAGCTATCACCTTTCCATTCTGCATCAGAACACACCCGAGTCCTTTTCTGGATGCATCCGTGTATACCACGTATGGCTCACCCGGTTCTGGTAACGCCAATACCGGTGCACTAGTGAGTAACTCCTTTAACTTTGAGAAGCACTCTTCACACTCATCCGTCCAGACATACTCCACGTCCTTACCAGTCAGCTTTGTCATTGGCTGAGCCATGCTTGCAAAACCTTTGACAAACCGCCTGTAGTAACCAGCTAGTCCGAGAAAACTCCTTATCTCTGTAGCATTCTCTGGTCTAGGCCAATCCGGAATAGCCTGAATCTTCTCTGGGTCCACGGACACTCCGTTATCCGAAACAATGTGACCCAAGAATCCTATATGTCGTTGCCAAAAGCTACACTTACTGAGCTTGGCATATAACTTCTGCCCTCGCAACTTCTGCAGAACAGTCCGCAAATGACTCTTATGTTCTTCCTCATCCTTGGAGTATACTAGAATATCATCTATGAAAATGATCACAAACTCATCTAGGTACTCTCTGAATACGCCATTCATCAACTTCATGAATGCAGCTGGCGCATTTGTCAAACCAAACGGCATGACCACAAACTCGTAATGACCATACCTTGTCCTAAAGGCAGTCTTACGCACGTCTGTCTCCTCTATGGGTATTTGATAGTACCCTGATGCCAAATCGATCTTAGAGAACCAAGTATCTCCCCTGAGCTGGTCCAACAACTCGTCTATCCTGGGAAGTGGATACTTGTTCTTCACGGTCACACGGTTCAATCCGCGGTAATCAATGCAAAGCCTGAAGCTCCCATCCTTCTTCTTCACGAACAACACTGGTGCTCCCCACTGTGAACTACTAGGTCTAATGAACCCTTTGTCCAGTAACTCCGTTAGCTGCTTCTTCAGTTCCGCCATCTCAGCTGGCGCCATCCAGTATGGTGCTTTGGACAATGGAGTTGTCCCCGGCTCAAGTTCAATCGTGAACGGATCTGAACGAGCTGGTGGCAGTCCTGCCAACGCCTGAAAAACATCCTCGAATTCTTGCACCACCGGTATACTGCCCAAGTCTACATCCGGTCCTCCTTCTGTGGTAGTGATCATTGCTAAATACGCCTCACAACCCTTCTCTATCAGCCGCTCTGCTTGAATAGCTGAAACCACCAAACTTCCCGAGGTTGGTCTAACTCCCTGATAAACCAAGACCTCTCCGTCTCTCTCAAACCGCACCCTTCCACGGTGACAATCCAAGTGAGCTCTGTGCTTGCCTAACTAGCCCATTCCCAAAATGACATCGTAGGACTTAACTCTACAGATCACTAGATCCGCTGGCATGTTCACTTCACCAAACATCACTCGAACATTCTTGACCGTTCCTAATGAAAACATCACTTGGCCTCCAACCGCTTGTACTAACCCAGAGTCCTCTTCGGGTTCCTTCCGGAACTGTCCCTTTCCGATCATGTCCGGATTAACAAAACAATGACTCGCTCCCGAGTCAAACAGAACATGGGTCTCAACCTCACCCATTAGCAAGGTCCCTACATATTCATTCCCTAGAATACTAAGACTCTATACTAACACACATCACGCAAAAGCAATTTAAGAAAACACTATGTACCACACGTACCAGTAATCGGATGAGAAGTGCTCGGTTCATCGGCTGCTGCTGCACTCGTCGTGTACACCCTCGGCATAATAGCCTGTCTCTCGGCATGTGATGCAAGCGCCTCCCCTGCTCTCTTCTCTTGAGCCATGGCTTGCTCCACCACTCTCGCCTTAGGACACTCACGCTTGAAATGCCCTGGTTCTCCACAACCGTAGCAAACCCGAACCGCACCATCACTGCCGGACACACGGACCACTCGCTGATCCTCCTCCGGACAGTCTCGAACCCGATGCTCTAAACTCCCGCACCTGTGGCATCCACTACCACCGCGCCTACACTCGCCGACGTGAGCCTTGCCACACTTGCTGCACACGCTGTGTCCCCCAGATCCTTTGTTCGGTACTCCTTTCCTAAACTTTCGGTCCTGTCCACTAGACTGACCCGCCTTGGTCACGGCTGTACCAGCCCCAACTGACATCAAAGCAGCTTCCGCCTGTCATGACTCCAACAATGCCGCCTTCTCAACAAGCTCAGCAACTGTCCTGAAGTCACGAACAACACACCCGTTCCTTAGCTCAACTCGCAGTCCACTCATAAACCTACGAATCAGCTTCTCCTCCGTGTCAAACTCATGAGACACATACTTCCTCAGCTGGTTAAACTGAGTCTTATACTGCCTCACTGTAAGCGTCCCCTGGCTAAGGTACAAGAACGCCTTCTCCAACTTATTGTAAGCTTCCTGTGGGAAGTACTTACTCCTGAACATCGCTGAAAACGTCTCATATGAACAATTCGCATTCACCAGCTTTCCAACAATTCCTTTCCACCACATGTGTGCATCACCCTCCAGTAGTGCACGGCTATGTCCCTCTTATAACCCTCTGGACATCGGATAGAATCAAAATTCCGTTCCAGTCTCATCCTCCACTCGTCTGCCTCAATCGGTGTAGAACCTCCAGCAAAGAATTTGGTTCCCAACCGCACCATGTGATCCAAAACCTTGAGGTAACTCGGAACCCTCTCCACTTAGTCCGCTTCCTCCCCAATCACATCCGCTTGAACCCCCACCGGTGGTACTACATGTGGTGCTGCTGCAACCGCCGGAGCAGGAGCCACCGCAGGTAGCCTAGCTAGTACCTGTGATAACATCCCAAGCACAGCCTGTAACCCCACTGGTGCTACATTCGCAGCATTCCTAGCCACGTTCTCAGCATCCGCAGCATTCCTTCCTGCTTCCACGGCTGCCACTCTAGCCGCCTCATTTGCAACAGCGGCTGCCTGTCTCTCGGCTTCTCTTGCCCTCTCAGCAACATCACTGTTGACTGAGTTCACAGACCCCGCAGCCTGGTTGTCCCCATTGTTTCTCACGGTTCTTCTGGTATCAACCATCTGCAAGTACAACAATGCCAGTTAGCCGAAGCTAACTCAAAACGTGTTTCACAACACCAAACAACAACTTACCGCGAGACCTTGGCAGTGAAGAATGGATCGGACCACCATAAACCCCCAAACAAGCAAACAACAGCAGTCACCAATTTCAGTCCTAGAAGCGTTAAAACGCTCTGATACCAACTTGTGATAACCCAACCCGGTAAACCGTACCGCGGCTGTGTCCCACTACATCCTAACAGTCCGTTTCTATACTTAGCCATATTTTTAAACTTTTCCTTCATTCTTATTCTTTCTTATCAATACACAGCGGAATGTAAAACAACTCATCTTATTCATTTAACTTTCATATAACACTTAAACAGGATTCGGGGTTATCAAATACCCAGGCACAAGGTTCGCTAACGATTACAATTGATCATCTAACAACCAAATGGTCAAACACCAAAGCCATAAGACAAAGCAAAACGTCTTAAACATAAATAAAACCCAGTCCCGATCCATCCATATCCATCACTGCCGCCTGGTCTCGCCCCTTTACTGCTTAGTACCTGCACACTCAAGAAGAGAGGCATAAGTATTTCATAAATACTTAGTGAGTACGGTCATCCCGTAACACCTGGTCAGTACCAAACACGCAATCATACTTTCGGATTCAACATTCAACACAATCAATTCGCAATAGACATAACAATATCAAACGGCCCTGATCATCTAACTTAACCAACCAAGTTCAATCCCATTTTAAGACCCATGTCTACTTCAGCGAGAATCCCACATCCCCTAAGCTAGTACATGATCCGGATTACCCTGAGGTTAGCTAGACATCATCTATGCCACGGTAAACACCTTAATATATCATAACATGAAAATTGCTTATCAGTTCTAAACACATAACATAAAAATCACACAATCAACATGCAAACATTCAACCCTAGCAATCCTACGGTTCTAGACACCAACCACAGTCACGCACTCACCTTAAACAAGGCTGGAAACAGATTGGTCAGAAGAAATCCCGATGAAATCCGCACCAAAACGAAGATATCCAATCTCCTTAAGAATCTCTCGGCTGTCCGTACGATCCGATCCTTTTCCCCTCGGCTATCTCTCGATCCGTTCACCTTTCTCCGAACCAAACTATGTTTACCCTCGAAAACCCCACAAAACAAGGCTATTAGCTCGAGGTTATCCGATGAAAACTCAACACTTAGGGAAATATCCGATCGCTTACCAGTTTATCTCGGCGATGGTCGGATCTGCTCGGCGATAACCTGATCTCTCTCGGATGTCCTCAGGATAAACTATTTTTCTTAGGGTTTTCTCTCGACTATTCTCTTTCTTTGCTTTAATGCTCTCGAATAAGCACAACTCTCCCGAGAAAAGTCTCAAAATCCCTTATAAACTCGCAAAACCCTAGATAACCCGGACTTATCTGACGTTTTCCTGGTTCCAGTTGGTTTTATCCCGGTCCGATTTGATTCTCTCGGCTATTCTCTGTACCGGCTTGACCATCCATGCGATAAACCATCAAAATAGCTGACCAAATACTTGGCCCACGGCCCAATTCCCCTCCCACTCGGATAAACCGCCCTTATCCGAGGTGTTTTTCCATTTTTCACCCGGATATTCCTTTTTCTCCCGGACAACTTGTCCCACCTCGGCTAATCCTCTATTGCTCTTGGAGGTTTCCCTTCCTCCCTCGGAGACAGTCCACTGACACTTGGACTAACCTTCCAGACTCTCGGATAAATTCCACTGCGCCGGGATAATTCGCATTTCCCACGGACTGGACCCTGTTTCCCTTGGATATGGGCCGTCCGACTCGGCTATCAAGCCAACCATCTGACTATTCCCTTGGTCATCACCCGACCATAGCCCGAACCTCTATTTCCCAGCCAATATCCGACCCTTGGCTCGATTATTCCTCGGATAATGCCCTGTCCGGTCCGATCATTCCGAATTCTCTCGGATACGGATGCTACAGCTTTCGTCAAAGATTTTTTTAAAAATGGTATCCAAACCAGAGGAATGACCAGCATTTGCAATATATTTCGAGAAATTTGAACAGCAGGAAATAATTTAGTTACTTTACAGTCTTGTATATTCCACACACTTAAAACACAAAAACACACAAACTAGCACAGAATGCTCCAGACTACCTTTATTATTTACATTATGTAAACTCAACTACAGCAGTTTTAATTTCTGAACCGTTACAAGAGAAAGAGATGACAAAAAAAAATATATTTGCATACTTGCATTTTGTAAAGTTTGTGTTGTCGATTCCTTTCAAATCGTAAATTAGGAAATGCAACTTGTACAAGAAAACAAAATGAGACGCAATATAGAGTGGTTGCAGTTGTAGAGTCTTCTAGTCTGGTCGGGGAGTTTTGTGTTTTGGATACATAAACCAAGAGAAAACATTGTGTTGCTTACACACTATATATATCTTCACCATCATTTTGTCGGATCATAAGCAACAAAAATAAATAACTCACACAAATTACTTATTTGTGTGATTCTTTGTAGTTTTCTTACACACACAAATAAAAAAAACTACTCGTTCAGGAATAACCACTAATGAAAAAGATAACTTCATTGTAACACAATATATGTCTTACAATAAAAGTAACGACCATTAAGCTATTACATTTGGCCACTCTCAGATAGAGATATGCAAATTATTTATAGAAAAATTGTGCGAACATTCTAAGGAACAAAATATTGATCCAGCACATTGGAAAACTATTGGGTGTGGACAATGCTTTTCACATTTGGAGCAAATAGGTCGAGACATGTGATTATTGTTGGGTAGAACACCTACATGTCTCCCGATGTGGGAAAACGACGAATCATTCTTCATATATAAGTCCCTCCCAATCAAACAGTTGATGTGTAGGGTGACACAACAATACTCAGTACACATATAAAACCCCTCTTTCGAATTAATCTTTCTTTCACAAGCTTCACACCAATACGTCATGGTACTTGTGTCCTCTCCATAGAAAAGAGTGAGGAAATGCTTATCATGCTTATACTTCACCTTTTTAGGTAAAGTAGCACACTTGAAACACAAAGTAAAGCCATCACACTCATCAATGCAATTGAATGTTTCCTTTGTGTAAAACTTACTTTCAAATTGGCAAATAGAGCAGATTCTCCTCTCTCCTGGTCTGGATGTTAGGAATAAATGATGCTTATGACTTTCATGAACTAATAGCTCAGAAATTGTGGCACACTGCACATGTAGCTGGAAATCACATTCTTCTTTATCACATTCATAGAAGAAACCAACGGTGGACAACCTAAAACAAGCTGAACACCTATTCATATAGTTCATGACATTTTCCACTATAGCTAGAATGAGAGGATGTGGATGTATCGGGTGATCTATTTTGTGAGAAAGATTTGCACATGTTTCATGCAAAATAAACTAACATTGCCGACAAGAGTAGAAGTTACTGAAATAGATTGGAGTGATACATGCTTGACATTGCTTATTCTCGTTGTAATCTCTGCTTGTGTCCTCGTCAAGTCTTAAATGATGATGTTCATGGCTGAAATGTCTTATTACTCCATCACTTATCCTTACAAACGGCTCAACTACTTCTTCAATTTCTTCTGGCACTCCCTCAAGATCTATGCATCCCACACATTGCTCTGTGTGGCACACCTTGAATGTGCTGCATACAAACAACGGTCCTTGATGCAAGAGTAACCCCCATAATAGTTGTCTATCTTTCTGTGACAAACACCACAAGACCAATTTCCTTCATCAAAACATGGAGTATAATAGATATGATGGGGATGGCGAGATATCCTTATAACACGAGGTAATTTGATACATCTGAGATGAACCACAAAGTCACAAGAGGGACACATATATATTGGAGAGCTTGAATCGGCCAAAGCACAGACATTGCAAGTTAAAGAAGCCCGTCTTGGAAAGAGAGCAAGTGTATGCTCATGCCACTTTGTAGGGGGTATATAAAAGACTGACGGTTTCTCCGCACAAGCTATGTTCATATCATAATCGCAGACAGAGCAGTAATAAAATACCTTTATGAGATCTTCATCACAACAATAGCATTCTCGGGTATCACGACCCAGTTTCAACACAAGCTGAAGAGAATGTTTCAGATGAAGAGGGTGTTTGATCTCCACATGAGCCTTTTCACATTCTTTATGGCACTCGCCATTGCAAGTTTTGCAGCGGAAATGAGTAGTGTCTTCTCCTCCTGTTAAGCTGAATTTTTCCCATTTTCCAAGGAAACACTTCCACATTACAAAAGACATCAAACTCCTCTCCGATACTTTTCTAATCACATGAAATTTTCCTTTACGCAAACGTAGTTCTACTTCAGGGCACAAGGAAATAAATTGCTGCAACTTTGAATTCACAGGGATGAAGATAGAGACTATTTGACGGATGAGGAATATGAGATCTGGTTCTGGCCTGAAATTCAATGTTTCCCCAACTAGTAACGTGAAGTTCGAATCAATCTCCAGCTTCTGGTCCGAATCAACAGAGACTTTCTGAAAAATGAGTGATATGAGCTCTGACAGCGGCTTCGGCAGGGAATCTAAATCTGTATAGTTGAAGAGAGAGACTGTTAGAGTGACGAGTGACATGAGCTTTGACTCCGGCTTGGGCTGCGAATCCAAATCCATAGATCTAACGAGAGAGATGATTTCAATAATCAGTGGTATGATATTCGACTCCCACTCCATATCAGGATCCCAATCTGAATATGACCCTGAGTCCGGATCCGTATTGACCTCGAGAGCCAGTAGTTGAGAAATGAGTGAAATGAGTTTTGACTCCGATTCTGGATCCATAGAGTTTGCCGAGTGATAGATTGATTCTTTTTAAGAATATGAACGGCTCCGTATGTCGTAGAGTGGTATGTTTCTGAAGGCTAATAATCGTAAGCCATAAGAATTGAAGAAGTAGTTGAAGAAACTAAAGTGGTTTCAAATGATGGCGACGATTGTTGTTGAGTGACTTGAGTCAACACTTTCGTACAGAACAGAACTGATTTTAATCTTGGTTTAATTTGGTTTGGATCATTAGTTCTGGTTTTAGAATAGAGATGAACAGTTGAAGAGAGAGATTTTATGAGTGACGAGTGATATGAGATTTTGAGTATATGTTAAGAGAAAGTCCTCCACCAAATGATATAGAAACAAGTTTTGCCAATTGTAATACATATATATCTATATATAATAACAAACTGAATAAATGCCAATTGCACTTCGAAAAGTTGTGTCTTTTTTAAATTTGTGGTTGCGTCTTTTCATTACCAATGGTTGTGTCTTTTTGTTAACTATAATTTGTGTCTTTTCAAAACTATTTATATCTTTTTGATAAACTGGGTTCTTCATCTTTTTTTGAATGAAGTGTAAAGATGACGGCAAAAGAAAAAAAAAATTGTCATGAACCCTAACCTAACCTCTTTAATTATTTTTAGTTTCTTAGTTTTTTTCTTATTTTTAATAATTATTTTATCATAATTGTTTTTGTGTTTAAAGATATACGTAATGTTTTGGGTTTGACCTTACTTGTTTGGGATTAACCATACTTATAAACAATAATCAAAGCCTTATTAATTTTTTTTTTTTGAAATGGGGCCGTAGGCGAAAGCCTCAAAACTGAAAGAGTAGGCACGGTCCTGATCGCAGAGATGTTTCTAAATTTATTATCGGTTTTTGGGAAATGGAGGGACAATTTTGATGTTTCTGATTCCTGTAATTAATTGTCTGTTTCTTCTGGGTAAGTTTTGTGGCAATTGTATAATGTGTATACATATAATTGGTGCTGTAATTCTTATATATATTTACAGAAATAAAATATCTTTTTATAATATAAATATTTTTATTACAATATTTTGTTATATAATAACATCAAATAATTACGTTTAAATTTTTGAAATATTCCATCGAAGTACTAATCCAGATAGATCCCAATATCTTTTTGTAAACCAGATCCCATTAGTTTTGGCAATACATAAACTTAGCTGGCCATATCGCTCATAGTTTGAATGATACGTTTCAATAGAAGCTTCAAATTTATGGCCAAGAATCATCACTAAAAGCAACAACATAAAAAGGTTCCTTAAATTTTAATGTGTAAAATCCTATAAGGCCAAGTGGAATTTCGCCACAATTAATTGCGAGATCACTCTTAGGATCGAGTTTATTATGAAATACTATATGATTTTTCTTACATTTAGCTTCATTTAATCCGAAATACATAACACTGACTAGCATAAAGCTCCTCATATTTTGTTATCAAGTTTTTGGGTGCGCTCGCATTTACTTCTCCCGCTCAATTTCGTAGCCTCCAGACTCGTCTCAGATTCTTACTTGAAGGTGTGAAGATTCTCTCTTTTAAGTTTCTGATCTTCATCTTCTTAGGATTCTTCATCAAGTTTCTATTATAATGCCTTGCTCTATTCTGTTTCACTGTTCTGATTCTCGAGTTTGAGATCCGTTACCATGAGTCTGACGGATTCTTCTAGTGAATCCTCTTGTGATCGTTGTGATATGTTTACTCAGTGTTTGTTTCGTCGTGTTGTATCGATTCTTTCTCTGATTGCAGTTCCTTGGTTGATGAATGTAACTTAATTTATGTAGCTTTGCAAAAAGGTGAGTCTTTTAAGAGTTAAATCTATTTGTACGCCAACTGTTCGACGAATTGCCCAAGCGAAAATGTTTTTTTAGATATGCAGTTTTTTACTCAGTCATCTGGTGAAATGGTCTCTTCGTTTTTCTCATTCTCTTCTTCTCGTGGCAGGTATTTGAGTGAGATAGGAGAGTTGCAGATCTTTTGGTAATGAAGATGATGGAATAGTGATCTCATTAAAGGACTTGTATGAGAAAATTGCAGGGGAAAATAAACGGAATGCTCTTGTATTCTATAGACAAAGTCACAAAACTAAAGTAACTCAAGAGTTTACATTCACTTGGAGTACAATTTTCTGATTTTTCTAGAAAGCATAGACAAAATCTTTCTGTTAAAGATCTAAGGACTGACAAGCGCTTGCAGGTCGTTTTCATCGGCAAACCACTTTGGTATTATCGTTGGCAGAAATGGGTACAAGACGTCGTATGTTTTTATCATCGTCGTTCTTACAACTCCACTGGCATCGCAAATATCTGCAACTCATTCATCAAGTGTAGATATAGTTAAGAGTTAGACAAAGAACGGAGCTTTCAATGCATGTTAATTAGTTAGAGAGATTGAATTGCAACCTTCGAGCAGCTTCTTCTCATGCTTCTTCTCTGGAGAAAGTTGAGCAATGACGTATACGAGTACGGCTGCAACTGATATGGGTGAGCAACCTCTGTATATAATAAGGTTTTTCAAGTCATGCTGCAACATTGTGTATATATATATTTATGCTTACTCATTCACTCAATTACCTATTAACAACACATTCAGAACACTGCGCAGCTTCTTGAGCAGCTTTAACTGCTTGGCCACCCATTTCAAGGGCAGAGCAAAAACGGTTCTGCAGATGAATGTCAGTGTGAATGAGAAGCACGATGCAGCAAAAAGCTCTCAAAGGCCAAGAAAACTACTCACGATAAAGTCAGAAGCTTTGATCTCCATGAACCAGTTCTTGGGGATCTCCAGTTTCTCAGCTATGAGCCCAATCGCTTGTGAAACCTGCGCAATCGGGACTCCATTGGCAACAGAGGATATTTCTACACGAAAACAAAAAGAGGATTCAACTACAATGGCGTCAAGAAAAGACACAGAGTCAGTCTTTCACGTTTCAAACTATATGTATACCTTTCAGAGAATGAGTCATGTCCTCTATTCGACAGGCAATGTAGATACTAGCAGCACGAAACGCAATTCGTTCCTTTTCTTTGCATTGATTCTCCACTTTCTTATAAATCTCATTAGCCTTATCCTACAGATCAAGAAATACTCCAGTTTCAATCTTTGTCTCTATCATAACTAGATATTGTTTATAATCACGCAACAAACTAGAAAAAACTTACCTTGATTGTCGCAAGAAGACCCAACCTGTAAAAATGGATACTTTAGCTCATTCACATTCTAACTTCTCTGTTACAAGAAACGAAAGAAGAAGACCCCCCCAAAAAAAACGCTACCTATCGGACATAGCCGCGACGGAGACGGGATCAGATTCAGAGCCAAGGTTCTGCGAATCTCCGAGATCGTCGAATTTCCGCTTAATGCCGGCGGTGGAGGTGACGGAGACGGAATCTGAGCTACCATGCTGCGAATTTTCAAGAGTAGGGGAGATGGTTTCATCAACGGAACTGTTCTTCCGCTCGGCGGTGACGACGGAGAGACCAAAATCAAAGCCACACTCGGAGCAACTTGTCTTCTTCGTCACGCGATTGATCACAATCCCCGCCACCGTACTGTTACAACCTCTGCAACTTTCACCCAAGTCCGACATCTTCGAAGCCCTAAAGTTGATATCTTTATTTTACGATCTCTTCTTCTTTCAGTTGAATCAAAGTGGGAAGAAAGAAAGAACAGAGTGGAGGGAGTGAAACAGAATAAACGGTTGCTTCCCATTTTATAAGGGGGGTAAGAATTCAGCTGTGTTATGGTGCACTGTAATTGTTAACAATCTTGAACGTAGATATGGAATGCGACCCATTTGTATTTAATTGGAGGGCGCACAATTTTCTCCAGATTTTTATCTGTGCGCTAGCTAATTAGATCAGGGAACTTTGTGCCGTTTCAGAGCCAAGTCACCAAAAGTAATGCCGTTTTTTTTTGTCGTTTGCCTGAATCAGCTCTTACCGTCTTCTCACGTGACTTTTGTTGTATAGCAATAATCTAGAAGAACAAAATAATAGTTGGCAATAAAACATATAAAACTTGTGAAACATATATATAAGGATCGGTTCATAAACCCAAGTCGTGCGAAGTATCCATTGACAATCTAATTTGACACCCATGCATGCATATAAAATCTATACTACTGCAGAAACATATCAAGCTCAGTAGTCAGTATGAATTAATTAAAAAGGCAGATATGTTTACTCCAAAAACATACAATCATGCATATAAAATCTTTAGTTTGTATTAATATTAACTAGTTTACTCGGCAAGGGTTGACATGAAATGTTTTTAAGGTAGGTAATCTTTACTCGGCAAGGGTGAAAAAGGTTATTTAAATAACCAAATCATATCTATATATACGTATCTAAAAAGAGTGAAAAAGGTTATTTAAATAACCAAATTTTTAGGGTCTTTCTATGGATGAGTGGCCATGACATTATAGAGTTTGAGGAAAAAAATTGGCTCTTTTTAAAAATTTGGTTATTTAAATAACCTTTTTCACCCTTTTTAGATACATATATATAGATATGTACTAACTTGGTAAAACGAAAATCTAAGTAAATCATTAATCGATTTAAAACCTAATCTAAATATTTATGGTAAATGTTTCCTATTCCGAAAAGAAATACATACTGTATATGATGCTAATTAGTTTCAATAGGAACACATTATTAGTTGAAATCGATATATTTATAATTATATATATATCCATATATATATTCATCTCTTTATTCTCAAACACAAAGCAAATTCGGTTTTTGAAAGCATATCAAATTATAAAGAGAAGCTATGGTAAGTAATACGGTTCCGGATGAGGAAAATAAATTTTGGGCGAGCGAACCCCAATATTAAACGACCTTCCATGCATACGTTGGTGAGTTCAAACATACTTCAATTTTAGTTTCCAATATTTAATGTTCCCTCTAAGAAATTATATATACTTATTAAACTAGAAATTCACTACTAAGAATTTGATTAACAACTGTGGGTTTCAGAGAATAAGATTTTTTATTAATAGCTGATTATAAGAGATAGGCTTAACCGAGAGGTTATGCCGAAGTGAAAAGAAAGTGTTTGCGAAGTAAACTATAAAGCGTTAGAGTTCTTGTTTTTTTAGCTCTGCTTCTCTCTAGATTATCTGAGTTATTCTCTTGAGCTTCGGGGTCTTCTTATTTATAGGGATAGGAGGTCGGTTGCTCCGAGCTCTTTTTCCTTTTTCCCTTTGGTGAATATTTCCATATTTGCGATATGGAAATATCCTTTATTCTTCGAAAAATATGAAAATCCTCCTATATCCTTTGAGTTACTCTGATGCTTCCGGACTTCCAAAATTATCCTTTAGAGTTTTCTTTTTATCCGAGCTAGGTCGGCGCGGTGCTTCTGGTCTTGATGGGTTTAGGTTATTACTAGAGAAAGCCTTTTAAGAAATGTGCTCATTTCTCCTCTAACAGTAAGTCCCCCCCCCCCCCCCCCCCCCCCCCCCCCCCCCCCCCCCGGTTCGGCGAGACTGATTGCAAATCAGGTTAGCGGACTTCATGAAGTTAAGCGGGTTTGAGCTCGCAATAAGCATTAGTTCGTCAAGAGCGTTTCTTCGCGATGGCCAGCTCGACCCATTTTTTCGTGGATTTGACACGTGACACTTCCTTTGAATTAATTATTAAATATTTTGACCCATTAGGGTTTTGCCTAAAGCGGGAAAGGCGAAAGGTTTTCCAGACGGCGAGATTGTGCGAATCTCGACTCGCGTCCTTTTAGGATACTGTTGATATTTCTTTCGATTTCATTTCACTGAATATTTATCTCTCCGTCTTCTTGCTCCAGAATTTTCACTCTCCGTTGTTTTTTTCTGCGAAAATTATTTCGTCGCTGCAAAAATTCTTACTTTCTTGCCGATCTTCCTTCTTCTTCTATTTTCCCAGAAATTTCTCTTTTCGAAAATATCGATCTCATCGCACAGTTCTTCTTTCGACGACGACGAGATTTCTCTCGCCGCATGGCGAGCCTAGGTTAGTCCCGCCCCCTCTTCTTCGAATTTCGGGGGGTCTTCAGACCACTGAGACGAGATCTCGCCGAACATCCCTGATATAGATTCCGAGATGCAATCAGAATGCTCCGAGCCAGTGAGTAGGATCGAGGGTCTTCCGCAGAAGATCGCGATGTTGAAGCACAAGACCGGCATCAAGGACGAGAGGACCTGGATGACCATGGAAAGGCTCCAGGAACTTCGATCGAAGTGCTGTTTTCCCAAAGGAGTTGTGCTCTTGCTTCCTCAAGTTCACGAGAGAGTTACAACGCCACCGGAGGGCTACTTTTGCATTTACGAATGCCACTTCGCGGAGTTTGTCCTCCAATTTCCAATTTCATTACTTCTCCGCTACTGCAAACGGAGAAAGATGCTAGTGGCGCAGCTCTCTCATGCCGTAATCCGCCATTTCAACAGTTTAATGGCGGTTGCCCGAACTGCGATGGTGCCTTTCAATTGGGACATTTTTGAAAGGGTTTCAATCCTGAAGAGCGGGAGGCTAAATCGCGGGGGATGGCGCCACTTTTATACGACTTTGAAGCTCGGCATCATCGGTGGAGATCCAACGAGTAAAGTCCATGAATGGGACCACTTTTTCTTCTATGTGAAGGTTAATGAAGCGTCCACCGGCAGCTCCGAACTGGACTTATTCAGGTCTTGGAAGTCGAAACCTTGTAAGCCGAGCTAAACCTCATTAGTTGTTTTCTGCTTTTTCCTTTAGCTAATTTTGAGATGGTAATAATGTTGCCTTCCTTTTGTCAATGCAAATCAGCCTCGGGAATGACCTGTTTGGCTTTGATGTGGACGTCGAGAAGCTGCGTAACCTGAGCCAGGGGCTGTGGCCCAAAAAGGAGAAGAAGGAAGCTAGCGAAAAGAAGAAATCGGCCAAGCCGGCCGAGAAGCAAACTAAGTCTTCAAAAGCAGGTTTGTTGCTGGCGTCGAAGTAATTCTTTTCTTTCCTCTTTTTTTAGCGAGGTGTCTTATTTGCATGTTTTTTGATATTTTCAGCCGCTAAGAGTGCGTCACAGCCGAGATCCGAAGGGGTTGGTCAAAAGAGGAGAAGGGCGGCTCCGGCAATGGGAGCAGATATCCCTGCGAGCTCCCCTGCGAAGCGGAGAATGACAACTCCTCAAGATCCGCCCATTTGGGTGGATTTTGACGAAGCCGAGCCGACTGCGGAAAATGAGACTCTTGCGAGGTAAACCCTTATCCTCATTATATGTTTTGTTTTGGCGAGCCGAGATGATTTTCTGACAATTTTGTCGCTGGTATAGTTTCTCCAGGGCCACAGCGCGGTAAAGGTTGAGGCAAGCCAAGGCCGAGAAGGCTACAGAAGATCCTCAAGGCGGAGCGTCTCAAGAGACCACTCCTCGAACCGAGGATGGGGGCGATGGAGACTCCCAGAATGCTACCGCGAGCTGTAGCGAGGCTGTTCCTTCTCCGTCCCGGGCTAACATTTCTCAGAGTCCCAGGGTTCAGGATACAGAAGATACAGGTCATCCAAGGACCGAAGAAGCCGCTGCGGCTCGTCAGGAGGCCGAACTTCCACCCAAGGGTTCTGCTTCCCCAGAAGGTGCTGGTGCTCCAGGTGCTGATGGTGCCGGTCCAAGCGCTTTTGTCGAACCTAAGCAGGAAGATGATCTTTGATTACAACCCTCATCACTTCAGCTTGAAGTGGGATGGAGCTACTCCGGCAATGCTCAGCCGCGATTTCACCGCGAATCTGATCTGGAAATGCAGAAAGAACCCAAGGTGGGGTAAAGCTTTGCGAGAGCTGAAGTTGGCGGAGTTGATATCCTTGGCGAATCATCTGATAGCTCGGGTATATATTTATTATTTGGTGCTAGTGTGTTTCTGCTTTGTTTTATCGCGCGTTTCTAACAGTAGATCGTGGTGCAGGGTTTGGGAGCGTATATGTCC
This sequence comes from Thlaspi arvense, assembly GCA_911865555.2. Classification (NCBI taxonomy): domain Eukaryota; kingdom Viridiplantae; phylum Streptophyta; class Magnoliopsida; order Brassicales; family Brassicaceae; genus Thlaspi; species Thlaspi arvense. The sequence continues at coordinate 53,351,393 of OU466857.2, forward strand.
GCATTCGTGACATACGATAACATTTTTTGTCAGGAAGAGATGATGCTGGACATCCGAGATCAAGGAGCTCAAAAAGGCGGAAGAGGAGAATCAGCTTCTCAAAGATAAGTGTTCCTAGCTCGAAGGCACCACTGAAGCCTTTCGGGGCGAGGTGGCGGAGGCATCCCAGCTTTGCAAGCAAGTCGCGGCCCTCCAAGCGCAGAATGAGGTCCTCGAAAAGCAGAACGAGGAGTCTTCGCAAAAGCTCTTTGCTGAGAAGGAGAAACTTTGAGGTTCTCGCGACGAGGCGATACGAGGTGTTGCTGACAAGATTTTTGATAGCATGGTTGCCTGGCTTAAATCACGAATGGAGCGGGTTCGAGCGTCGCTTGCCCAGCGAGAGGAGGTCGAAGCTGCCTTGATTGGTGTGGAAAAGAGTGGTGCCATGGTGGCATATATGAAGAAGATGCTTGAGAAGGGGTGGCAACTCCTTGCTGGCATGCTCCCAGCCTTCAAAAAATAATTCGCAAAGTGGCAGGCTACAAGTAGTGCTATCGACGAGATAGCTATTACCGATGACGATCTTAGTCTGCCGAGCAGGTTAGTATTCCCACTACGTGTTTTTTGTAGAAAAAGATTTCGCTTTTTTGCTTAAGCTCTTGTTATTTTTTGCTGGCAGATCTGTCATTGAAGAGATGTGGAAGCAGGCGCAAGGAAGGACGTCAGAGCCAAGGGATGATTCGAGCTGAGCGGCTGCCTTCCTTGTTATTTGTTTTTTTTTTATTAATTTATTTGGCCTTTGTATAGCTTTTTGTGTAATGACACTGCCCGAAAAAAGGGTTTATAATGGAATTTTGGTTTGCTCTTCTTGGTTCTCTTTTGTTTTTGCAAAAGTAAATCGAAGTGTTTTTCTGAAATTTTCTGTTTATGTGATGGAACTTTTTAGTTTGGAGTTGGGAGCGGGATTTTTTTGCCAGTCTTATACCAAACGACAATCAAGATCGAATATCAAGCTTTCAGGATTCACTTCGGCCTGAAAGGTATGATCGAGGGTCGTGCGAGTATTGTCCTCGGCTTTCGTCTTATCCACTTCAGAAGTAATTAAATCGAACCGAAGAATCAAAGGAGTGGTGATCAGCCACCAATTTAATTTTTGCTTTTGCTTTTTCGAATCGAATGTTTGGCCATAACATCGATTCAGCAAGATGCATTCGCATAAGGAAATACTGCTCTACGTGCAGAGCTCATTTTCTAAAATAAAATTTTATTAAATTTACAGCTGCACCCGAAGGTTGCCTACGTACCTGAGTTGGTATCAAGCCGTTCGTAATTCGCTACAATTATTGAATGAGTGTTATCACTCAGGGGCCAAGCCGGCCTTTATTGATAAAAATAAAAAGACTAAATATGAAAGCTGTGAGATTCTTTGTTGAATCTACTCCGCTTGTTTGGTGTCCTCGAGGGCTTTTGCCATGGAGAGTCGCACCTTGCGTTCGCTAATGAAGCAGGATCTTGCCATCTGCTGATTGCTGCGAAGTGTGAAGATGTCGATCGAGGTAGCGAACTTTATGCATTGGTGGTATGTCGACACGATAGCTTTCACCTCGTGGATCCAAGGTGTGCCAAGTATGACATTATAGATTGCTGGTTTATCCATGATAGTGAATTTGACAATCTTTGTCACTCCGCCGACGTAAACTGTTAGACGTATGGTGTCGAGGCTGAAGAAGGACTCGCTAGCAAAGCCAGTTAGCGGTTTTGGCGCTGCCTTGATGACTTTGTCCTGGAGTCCCATCTTGGTTTAAGTATCTTTGAAGATGAAATTGACCGTGCTGCCGGTGTCCACCAATATTTTGGCCACTTTGCTATCGTGGATATGTAACTCGACAACCAGCAGGTCATTATGCAGGGTGTGTAACCCATGCATATCCTTCGATGTGAACGTGATCGTCGGATGGTAATTCACGGGGTGAGGGAACTTTCGCGAAGTAATCGCTTTTCAGCCATACTCTTTGATGGCGTGAACCGAGTCTTCGCAGTCGGTAAGCCCTCCGATGATCATGTTAAACTGTCGCTTGGGCGGAGGGGGTGGATTGTCATGTTCTTCGTTGTCGTTCTCGTTCTCCGCTCCTTTTTCTTTTTCTTTTTCTTCTCGCTTTTTCTTGGGCGAACGACTTCGGCGTCTTCCTCCAGAGCTGCTTCGGCTGCTGCTTTTCCCTGGATCTCGGCGATCCTTGCTGGAGGTACTTCGACGCGAGTTCTAAGGGTTGGAGCTGCGTGAGTAGGAACTTTTGTTCAGGGATCGGTCTACGCCGACGTCAATTTTTTCTTCCTTGTATTTTTTGTACAAGGAGTTCTGGAGGTGTCGACAAGCCGAGGTAGCGTGCCCTGTTCGCCCATGGAAAGAGCAGTAGAGATCGTGGTTATCGTCTCTGTCATCAGAATTTCTGGGAGGATCGCCGCGGATCCACTGATGCCAGGGCTTCTCTCCGGTGGCTACGACGTCATGGGAGGATTGCTTGCCTTTGCTTGTCAGGTCCTTGTCTCGCGAGGTGCTTGACACGTCCATGCCGTGCTTCTTGGCATATAAAGTTTTCTCCTCTTCTATCTGTATGAAAGTTTGAGCTCGGTGGAGTGCGTCTTCTATGGTGTCCTTCGGGTTCTTCTGAAAATCTTCCTTGAAAAATGATTTGAACCATAGACCGTTCATGAGTGCCTCGATGGCGAAAGCCTGCAGGATCTGGCCGTACGATGCGGCGGTGTCCTTGAATTTTCTGATGAAATCGCGGAGTGGTTGGTCGCGCTCATGTACCAGAGTAAAAAGGTTGACCGTCCTCTTCGTGATGAACATAGAGTAGTGTTTTATAAAGGTGTGGGATAGGTCCTTGAAGGATTTGATCGATGCTGGCAGGAGGTTGGAGATCACTTGAGAGCGTCTTTGCTGAGGTGCTCTACGAAGGTCTGACAGTGATTAGCTTCGCGTTCGAGGTTGGTCTCGAACCGTTGCCTCTTCATGGCGACGTTGAACCCGGTCAGCCATAGGTTTGGGTCCTCCGTCCCGTTGTAGTAAGGGAGTTTTTGCTTGATCGCCGCGCCGAGACGAACGTCGGTGATCCGCGAGGTGAACGGGTTGCGCTCGGTGTCCGACAATATGGCCGAGATCTTGGGTGCCAAACTGGTGGCGCGGTGAACTTGAGATCCGATTGCGTTAATCCGCTGAGGCAACCTCGCGATCTCAGAATTCAGTTCGTCGGTTGGTTTGTCATTGGCCGGTGCTGCGCCCCAAGTGTTGCCTTACTCTGGCATTTCGAAGATCAGGCGTCGTCCTACGTATTAAAAAAACTTATGGACCATTTTATTCTAAATATTCATATAATTTCATAAAAAGATTTTTTTTAAAAACAATTCGTCCCATTAATTAATGGAACATAATGTTGGGTGATGGGACGTCACACTACGTGTCCCCTCAAGTAAGCCTCACTGACTACAGATGTACGTTTTGACCGGACTTTGGAAATCCCACGTTTTAGTTTCTCACCAATGATCAATATTCCTCTTTTATTGCATGTCCATAAAGAGGTATTGCAATAGTGATAATATCAATTGAACACCTTTGGATTATATATTGTGAATCACAATACTGATTATAAACACTTTACTCGTGGTCTTATTTTCTTAAAGGTACAGTGTTCATGAAAGGAATATAAGTATATAAATCAGTAATTAGCAATCTAAGTTTGTTTGCGGGAGTATATGATCAAGTGATTTTACCAATGTGAGCAATGACATTGCTACCACCAATTTATTGTATTAGCTTGTTTCTCTCATTTTCTTGTAAAGCTATTTTTATTGATATTTACTCTGGCCTTTGTGACCCTAAGTGGCTTGTATATTGTAGTAATTCGTAAAACTCGGAGAAAAATGTCATTAGTGTTTTTGGAGTATGATTTGACAAAAAGTTGTCATTAGTTGTCATTAGTGCTTGTGCTCTTAATCTTCGTATTTTCAAGAATTATTTGTATAAGCATCCCTTTAATTGTATAGGTGCTTGATTCTTTTTTTTTTTGACAACTTTAAAAGTAAAGTGGAAAAACTCTAGAAAGCTAGTCAGGTTATCTTAAGATTACGGTCCAAAACAACCTTTTTAATCATAAATAATTTTTCCATTCTAATTAATTAGAGTTTTAACGTTTTCAAATTTTAAAGAAATATTTTAGATTATATTCTGCAAATCAAAACTTGAGAAAATGAAGATTTTTGACATCAGTTAATCTCGTATACATGGTCTATTACCGAAAAAAATTTCTTTTTTTTCAAGCATTTTGGAGTATGCAATCCACTAACAGAAGCCATTCCAACAACAAAATGCTAAAATAGGAAAAAAGGTCTCACCTTAGATTCTACCTCTGTTTGAAAGGATGTGGATCCGGACATTAATAACACAACGTGTGATAAGAAATATTCGGGTTCCATGTAAAAACTTGTAACTTTCATTTGATTTTTGAGCATCATAATTAGTCTGTTCTAAGCAATCATTTTTCTAAAACTTTGCAGTTCTTTTAGAATGCTCATGTCTGAATTCTTACAATTCTCGTTTGTTTTGCTTTTGCTTATTTTAAATAATCTATTTATTTGGTAATAAAAAAAGTTAAATGTTTTATAAAATAGAAATAGAGCAGTGTATATATTGATTGCATTCTCTATCAAAATAGTTATCATTCATTTTATGCATAACTAAACTGATTGTTCCCATAACACGTAAAATAAGAATCATAAATGTTTGCATATACCACAAGTGATGTTTAGTTAAACATCTAAAAAATGGTGATCATATATGTGAGTATATTAGAGTACTACATATAGTAAAACCAAAAACTATCATAAATATTTAACACATTATATCGCTAAACACAAGATAATGTAATTCTATTAAGTTTCTTATTAATCAATATTGAATAATTACACTTTTGGAAATTTTATCATAACATCATTGAAAAAGCGAAAGGAATCAAAATCTTTTGACGCAAAACATTGTTCTCATCTCTAATCGGAGATTTTGCTTTCTTGATTTTTATGAATATATCTTCACAAATTCTCGGTGCATCAAAAGCTGAAATCAGATACTCATTAGCTCTTCTGTAATCCTGTGATTTAACGCTCGTTAAAGCTTTGTTTAAAAAACTATTTGCATCTTTATAAAGCTCGATGCAATCACGTAATGCTGCCTTATTACCAGGAGAAGTTTTCCTTTCATTGAGAATCGTTTTAGTGATTCTTTCCACGTTAATCGTGTTGTATGCAGCATTCTTCGTTGATGCTATGACCAATCCTTTGATACTTGTTGCATTTTTGCTATGAGGATCCGATTCAAGAGACTCGACGCAAAAATCGTACTTCATATTCCGATCTTTCGCTGCAGCTTTCTCGCAAGAATCTCGAATCAGAGTTTGTGAGGTTGCGAAACAATTTAAGAGGAGAAAGAACATAACAAAAGAAACAAAGAAATTCATTTTTAATTTATTTTTTCTTTGGGAGGCAGAGAAAGCAATAATCGATTGATGATGTAAACTTTTGATTTAGTGATTAGATTTATAGTAAAACTGAAACAAATAATTTCAGAGTATGAATGCAAATTTAGTGTAACGGCTTTTCCCATTAAGGGCGTAATTGTTCATTTTAATTAAATTATATCCTTTTATGTTCATTCATCACAAAACTATTTCCTTTTTAAGATATATAAATCATTGTTTCTAGCATAATCAATCTATACAATAAATATATAAAATTATAAAATATTCAATTTTAATGATTAGCATTCGCAAGTTTCATGTTGACTAATTTATTTGTTCGGTATAGGCCAACATGCAAATCTGGCCTTCCATATAGGCACATTAAATTTAGTCAACTCGATTTAATGTGTTTCAAAATTTCAAGCATTTTGTGTAGGAGTTTGATTCCTTTTCTTTTTGTTTGATGCCAACCTATTAACTAAACTAGAAGCATTGGGCTTTGATCCAAACCTGTAACACCACCTTCCAATTCAGTAAGATTGTCAAATAGTTGAGTGAATGATATGTAAGACAAGGATAAGAGATTTCCTAAAAACCCAACAAATAGCTATAGAGTAAGGGAAAATATATGCTCTCGTTTGATGATGTTACATATGTTTTAGCTTTTATTTAGCGAGATTGACTCTATCTCTGTCAAGTCGATCATGTGTTACAAAAAAAAGTAAGTGATCAAAGTTAAATTTACCTTTTTTGGTAACACATAAAAAAAGATAGAAAAGTTAAGGGACCACTTGGGATGACCTATGATTATTCTAACAGATGGTTATATTACATGGTGGTCTATCTTCAAGCAAGCTGTTGAAGCAACCGGAGGAAAACTCGCAAAGCATGAGATTTTAGCTTTAATTACATAAAAGGCCGGCTTAGTTTTAGTATGGACCCTAGGATTAAAAATTATTTTGGACCATGAAATTTTATTTCTGTAAGTTTTACTTAATATTTTTTGTCTTTTAAAGGTTTTTGTGTATAAATTTTATAGATTGTTTTTATGAATACATCGATATATACGAATTAAAAAAAACTTATGAACTGTTTTATTCTAAATATTCATATAATTTCTTTAAAAAAAATCTTTTAGAAACAATTCGTCTCATTAATTAATAGAACATAATGTTGGGTGATGGGACGTCACACTACGTGTCCCCCCAAGTAAGCCTCACTGACTACAGATGTACGTTTTAACCGGACTTTGGAAATCCCACGTTTTGGTTTCTCACCAATGATCAATATTCCTCTTTTATTGCATGTCCATAAAGAGGTATTGGAATAGTGATATTATCAATTGAACATCTTTAGGTTATATATTGTGAATCACAATACTGATAATAAACACTTTTCTCGTGGTCTTATTTTCTTAAAGGTACAGTGTTCATGAAAGGAATATAAGTATATAAATCAGTAATAGGCAATCTAAGTTTGTTTGCGGGAGTATATGATCAAGTGATTTTACCAATGTGAGTAATGACATTGCTATCACCAAGTTACTGTATTAGCTTGTTTCTCTCATTTTCTTGTAAAGCTATTTTTATTGATATTTACTCTGACCTTTGTGACCCTAAGTGGCTTGTATATTGGAGTAATTCGTAAAACTCGGAGAGAAATGTCATTAGTGCTTTTGGAGTATGATTTGACAAAAAGTTCTCATTAATTGTCATTAGTGCTTATGCTCTCAATCTTCGTGTTTTCCAGAATTGTTGTATAAGCATCCCATTATTTGTATAGGTGCTTGATTTTTATTTTTTTATTTTACAACTTTATAAGTAAAGTGGAAAAACTCTAGAAAACTAGCCTGGTTATCTTAAGGTCACGGCCCAAAACAACCTTTTTAATCATAAACTGTTTTCAAAATTTATAGAAATATTTTAGATTATATTCTGCAAATCAAAACCTGAGAAAATGAGGATTTGCGACATCAGTTAATCTCGTATACATGATCTATTACCGAATAAAATTTCTTTTTTTTTCAAGCATTTTGGAGTATGCGATCCACAAAGAGAAGCAATTCCAACAACAAAATGCTAAAATAAGAAAAAGGGTCTCACCTTAGATTCTACCTCTGTTTGAAAGGATGTGGATCCGGACAGTAATAACACAACGTGTGATAAGAAATTTTCTGGTTCCATGTAAAAACTTGTAAGTTTCATTTGATTTTTGAGCATCATAATTAGTCCGTTCTAAGCAATCATTTTTCTAAAACTTTGCAGTTTTTTTAGAAGGCTCATGTCTGAATTCTTACAATTGTCGTTTGTTTTGCCTTTGCTTATTTTAAATAATCAATTTATTTGGTAATAAAAATAATTAAATGTTTTATAAAATAGAAATAGAGCAGTGTATATATTGATTGCATTCTCTATCAAAAAAGTTATCATTCATTTTATGCATAACTAATCTGATTGTTCCCATAACACGTAAAATAAGAATCATAAATGTTTGCGTATACCACATCAGATGTTTAGTTAAACATCTAAAAAATGGAGATCATATATGTGAGCATATTAGAGTACTACATATAGTAAAACCAAAAACTATCATAAACATTTAACACATTATATCGTTAAACACAAGATAATGTAATCCTATTAAGTTTTTTATTAATCAATGTTGAATAATTACACTTTGGGAAATTTTATCATAACATCATTGAAAAAGCGAAAGGAATCAAAATCTTTTGACGCAAAACATTGTTCTCATCTCTAATCGGAGATTTTGCTTTCTTGATTTTTGTGAATATATCTTCACAAATTCTCGGTGCATCAAAAGCTGAAATCAGATACTCATTAGCTCTTCTGTAATCCTGTGATTTAACGTTCGTTAAAGCTTTGTTTAAAGAACTATTTACATCTTTATAAAGCTCGATGCAATCACATAATGCTGCCTTATTACCATGAGAAGTTATCCTTTCATTGAGGATCATTTTAGCGATTCTTTCCACGTTAATCATGTTGAATGCAGCATTCTTCGTTCATGCTATGACCAATCCTTTGATACTTGTTGCACTTTTGCTATGAGGATTCGATTCAAGAGACTCGACGCAAAAATCGTACTTCATATTCCGATCTTTCGCTGCAGCTTTCTTGCAAGAATCTCGAATCAGAGTTTGTGAGGTTGCGAAACAATTTAAGAGGAGAAAGAACATAACAAAAGAAACAAAGAATATCATTTTTAATTTATTTTTTCATTGGGAGGCAGAGAAAGCAATAATCGATTGATGATGTAAAATTTTGATTTAGTGATTCAATTTATAGTAAAACTGAAACAAAGAATTTCGGAGTAGGAATGCAAATTTAGTATAACGGCTTTTCCCATTAAGGACGTAATTGTTTATTTTAATTAAATTATATCCTTTTTTGTTCATTTATCTCAAAACGATTTCCTTTTTAAGATATATAAATCATTGTTTCTAGCATAATCGATCTATACAACAAAATATTAAATAATAAAATATTCAATTTTAATGATTAGTATTCGCAAGTTTGATGTTGACTAATTTATTTGTACGGTATAGGCCAACATGCAAATCTGGCCTTCCATATAGGCACATTAAATTTAGTCAACTCGCTTTAATGTGTTACAAAATTTCAAGCATTTTGTGGAGGAGTTTGATTCATTTTCTTTTTGTTTGATGTCAACCTTTTATTTAAACTAGAAGCATTGGACTTTGATCCAAACCTGTAACACCGCCTTCCAATTCAGCAAGTTTGTCAAATAGTTGACTGAATGGAATGTAAGGCAAGGATAAGAGATTTCCTAAAAATCCAACATATAGCTCTAGGGTAAGGGAAAATATATGCTATTGTTTGATGATGTTACATATGTTTTAGCTTTTATTTTGCGAGATTGACTCTATCTCTGTCAAGTCGATCATGTGTTACAGAAAAAAGTAAGTGATCAAAGTTAAATTTACCTTTTTTGGTAACACATAAAAAAGATAGAAAAGTTAAGGGACCACTTAGGATGACCTATGATTATTCAAACAGATGTTTATATTACATGGTGGTCTATCTTCAAGCAAGCTGTTGAAGCAACCGGAGGAAAACTCGCAAAGCATGAGATTTTAGCTTTAATTACAGAAAAGGCCGGCTGAGTTTTAGTATGGACCCTAGGATTAGAAATTATTTTGGACCATGAAATTTTATTTCTGTAAGTTTTACTTAATATTTTTATCTTTTAAAGGTTTTTTGTGTATAAATTTTATAGATTGTTTTTATGAATACATCAATATATACGAATTAAAAAAACTTATAGACCGTTTTATTCTAAATATTCATATAATTTCTTTAAAAAAAAATCTTTTAGAAACAATTCATCTCAATAATTAATGGAATATAATGTTGGGTGATGGGACGTCACACTACATGTCCCCCAAGTAAGCCTCACTGAATACAGATGTACGTTTTAACCGGACTTTGGAAATCCCACGTTTTGGTTTCTCACCAATGATCAATATTCCTCCTTTATTGCATGTCCATAAAGAGGTATTGGAATAGTGATATTATCAATTGAAAATCTTTGGGTTATATATTGTGAGTCACAATACTGATTATAAACACTTTTCTCGTGGTCTTATTTTCTTAAAGGTACAGTGTTCATGAAAGGAATATAAGTATATAAATCAGCAATCAGCAATCTAAGTTTGTTTGCGGGAGTATATGATCAAGTGATTTTACCAATGTGAGCAATGACATTGCTATCACCAAGTTATTGTATTAGCTTTTTCTCTCATTTTCTTGTAAAGCTATTTTTATTGATATTTACTCTGACCTTTGTGATCCTAAGTGGCTTGTATATTGTAGTAATTCGTAAAACTCGGAGAAAAATGTCATTAGTGCTTTTGGAGTATGATTTGACAAAAAGTTGTCATTAATTGTCATTAGTGCTTGTGGTCTCAATCTTCGTGTTTTCCAGAATTGTTGTATAAGCATCCCATTATTTGTATAGGTGCTTGATTTTTATTTTTTTATTTTACAACTTTATAAGTAAAGTGGAAAAACTCTAGAAAACTAGCCAGGTTATCTTAAGTTCACGGTCCAAAACAACCTTTTTAATCATAAACTATTTTTCCATTCTAATTAAAGGTCTTTGTGTATAAATTTTATAGATTGATTTTATGAATACATCGATATATACGAATTAAAAAAAAACTTATGGACCGTTTTATTCTTAATTTTCATATAATTTCTTCAAAAAAACTTTTTTAGAAACAATTCGTCTCATTAATTAATGGAACATAATGTTGGGTGATGGGACGTCACACTACATGTCCCCCCAAGTAAGCCTCACTGACTACATATGTACGTTTTAACCAGACTTTGGAAATCCCACGTTTTGGTTTCTCACCAATGATCAATATTCCTCTTTTATTGCATGTCCATAAAGAGGTATTGGAATAGTGATATTATCAATTGAACATCTTTGGGTTATATATTGTGAATCACAATACTGATTATAAACACTTTTCTCGTGGTCTTATTTTCTTAAAGGTACAGTGTTCATGAAAGAAATATAAGTATATAAATCAGTAACCAGCAATCTAAGTTTGTTTGCGGGAGTATATGATCAAGTGATTTTACCAATGTGAGCAATGACATTGCTATCACCAAGTTATTGTATTAGCTTGTTTCTCTCATTTTCTTGTAAAGATATTTTTATTGACATTTATTCTGACCTTTGTGACCCTAAGTGGCTTGTATATTGTAGTAATTCGTAAAACTCGGAGAGAAATGTCATTAGTGCTTTTAGAGTATGATTTGACAAAAAGTTGTCATTAGTGCTTGTGCTCTCAATCTTCGTGTTTTCCAGAATTGTTGTATACGCATCCTATTATTGGTATAGGCGCTTGATTTTTATTTTTTTTATTTTACAACTTTATAAGTAAAGTGGAAAAACTCTAGAAAACTAGCCAGATTATCTTAAGATGACGGTCCAAAATAACCTTTTTAATCATAAACTATTTTTCCATTTTAATTAAATAGAGTTTTAACGTTTTCAAAATTTATAGAAATATTTTAGATTATATTCTACAAATCAAAACCTGAGAAAATGAGGATTTTCGACATCAGTTAATCTCGTATACATGGTCTATTACCAAATGATTTTTTTTTCATGCATTTTGGAGTATGCGATCCACAAAGAGAAGCAATTCCAAAAACAAAATGCTAAAATAGGAGAAGAGGTCTCACCTTGGATTCTACCTCTGTTTGAAAAGATGTGGATCCGGACAATAATAACACAATGTGTGATAAGAAATTTTCTGGTTCCATGTAAAAACTTGTAATTTTCATTTGATTTTTGAGCATCATAATTAGCCCGTTCTAAGCAATCATTTTTCTAAAACTTTGCAGTTTTTTTAGAAGGCTCATGTCTGAATTCTTACAATTGTCTTTTGTTTTGCTTTTGCTTATTTTAAATAATCTATTTATTTGGTAATAAAAATAATTAAATATTTTATAAAATAGAAATAGATCAGTGTATATATTGATTGCATTCTCTATCAAAAAAGTGATCATTCATATTATGCATAAATAATCTGATTGTTCCCATAACACGTAAAATAAGAATCATAAATGTTTGCATATACCACATGGGATGTTTAGTTAAACATCTAAAAAATGGTGATCATATATGTGAGCATATTAGAGTACTACATATAGTAAAACCAAAAACTATCATAAACATTTAACACATTATATCGCTAAACACAAGGTAACGTAATTCAATTAAGTTTCTTATTAATCAATGTTGAATAATTACACTTTGGGAAATTTTATCATAACATCATTGAAAAAGCGAAAGGAATCAAAATATTTTGACGCAGAACAATGTTCTCATCTCTAATCGGAGTTTTTGCTTTCTTGATTTTTGTGAATATATCTTCACAAATTCTCGGTGCATCAAAAGCTGAAATCAGATACTCATTAGCTCTTCTGTAATCCTGTGATTTAACGTTCATTAAAGCATTGTTTAAAGAACTATTTGCATCTTTATAAGGCCCGATGCAATCACGTAATGCTGCCTTATTACCATGAGAAGTTTTCCTTTCATTGAGGATCGTTTTAGCGATTCTTTCCACGTTAATCGTGTTGAATGCAGCATTCTTCGTTGATGCTATGACCAATCCTTTGATACTTGTTGCACTTTTGCTATGAGGATTCGATTCAAGAGGCTCGACGCAAAAATCGTACTTCATATTCCAATCTTTCGCTGCAGCTTTCTTGCAAGAATCTCGAATCAGAGTTTGTGAGGTTGCAAAACAATTTAAGAGGAGAAAGAACATAACAAAAGAAACAAAGAATTTCATTTTTAATTTATTTTTTCTTTGGGAGGCAGAGAAAGCAATAATCGATTGATGATGTAAATTTTGATTTAGTGATTCAATTTATAGTAAAACTGAAACAAAGAATTTCAGAGTAAGAATGCGAATTTAGTATAACGGCTTTTCCCATTAAGGACGTAATTGTTCATTTTAATTAAATTGTATCCTTTTTTGTTCATTTATCTCAAAACAATTTCTTTTTTAAGATATATAAATCATTGTTTCTAGCTTAATCGATCTATACAATAATTATATAAAATCATAAAATATTCAATTTTAATGATTAGTATTGGGAAGTTTCTTATTGACTAATTTATTTGTTCGGTATAGGCCAACATGCAAATCTGGCCTTCCATATAGGCACATTAAATTTAGTCAACTCGCTTTAATGTGTTTCAAAATTTCAAGCATTTTTGTGTAGGAGTTTGATTCCTTTTCTTTTTGTTTGATGTCAACCTTTTAACTAAACTAGAAGCGTTGGGCTTTGATCCAAACCTGTAACACCGCCATCCAATTCAGCAAGTTTGTCAAATAGTTGAGTGAATGGAATGTAAGACAAGGATAAGAGATTTCCTAAACAAATAGCTCTAGAGTATATACGAATTAAAAAAGCTTTTGGACCGTTTTATTCTAAATATTCATATAATTTCTTTTAAAAAAATTCTTTTAGAAACAATTCGTCTCATTAATTAATGGAACATAATGTTGGGTGATGGGACGTCACACTAAGTGTCCCCCCAAGTAAGCCTCACTGACTATAGATGTACGTTTTAACCGGACTTTGGAAATCCCACGTTTTGGTTTCTCACCAATGATCAATATTCCTCTTTTATTGCATGTCCATAAAGAGGTATTGGAATAGTGATATTATCAATTGAACATCTTTGGGTTATATATTGTGAATCACAATACTGATTATAAACACTTTTCTCGTGGTCTTATTTTCTTAAAGGTACAATGTTCAAGAAAGAAATATAAGTATATAAATCAGTAATCAGCAATCTAAGTTTGTTTGCGGGAGTATATGATCAAGTCATTTTACCAATGTGAGCAATGACATTGCTATCACCAAGTTATTGTATTAGCTTGTTTCTCTCATTTTCTTGTAAAGCTATTTTTATTGATATTCACTCTGACTTATATGACCCTAAGTGGCTTATATATTGTAGTAATTCGTAAAACACAGAGAGAAATGTCATTAGTGCTTTTGGAGTATGATTTGATAAAAAGTTGTCATTAATTGTCAACAGTGCTTGTGCTCTTAATCTTCGTGTTTTCCAGAATTGTTGTATAAGCATCCCCTAATTTGTATAGGTGTTTGATTCTTTTTTTTTTTTACAACTTTATAAGTAATGTGGAAAAACTTTAGAAAACTAGCCAGGTTATCTTAAGATCAGGGTCAAAACAACCTTTATAATCATAAACTATTTTTCCATTCTAATTAAATAGAGTTTTAACGTTTTCAAAATTTATAGAAATATTTTAGATTATATTCCGCAAATCAAAACCTGAGAAAATGAGGATTTTCGGCATCTGTTAATCTCGTATACATGGTCTATTACCGAACAAAATTTCTTTTTTTTTAAGCATTTTGGAGTATGCGATCCACAAAGAGAAGCAATTCCAACAACAAAATGCTAAAATAGGAAAAAGGGTCTCATCTTAGATTCTACCTCTGTTTGAAAGGATGTGGATCCGGACAATAAGAACACAACGTGTGATAAGAAATTTTCTGGTTCCATGTAAAAACTTGTAACTTTTATTTGATTTTTGAGCATCATAATTAGTCCGTTCTAAGCAATCATTTTTCTAAAACTTTGCAGTTTATTTAGAAGGCTCATGTCTGAATTCTTACAATTGTCGTTTGTTTTGCTTTTGTTTATTTTAAATAATCTATTTAGTTGGTAATAAAAATAATTAAATGTTTAATAAAATATAAATAGAGCAGTGTATATATTGATAGCATTCTCTATCAAAGAGTTATCATTCATTTTATGCATAACTAATCTGATTGTTCCCATAACACGTAAAATAAGAATCATAAATGTTTGCATATACCACAAGGGATGTTTAGTTAAACATCTAAAAAACTGGTGATCATATATGTGAGCATATTAGAGTACTACATAGAGTAAAACCAAAAACTATCATAAACATTTAACACAGTATATCGCTAAACACAAGATAATGTAATTCTATTAAGTTTCTTATTAATCAATGTTGAATAATTACACTTTGGGAAATTTTATCATAACATCATTGAAAAAGCGAAAGGAATCAAAATATTTTGACGCAAAACAATGTTCTCATCTCTAATCGGAGATTTTGCTTTCTTGATTTTTGTGAATATATCTTCACAAATTCTCGGTGCATCAAAAACTGAAATCAGATACTCATTAGCTCTTCTGTAATCCTGTGATTTAACGTTCATTAAAGCATTGTTTAAAGAACTATTTGCATCTTTATAAGGCCCGATGCAATCACGTAATGCTGCCTTATTACCATGAGAAGTTTTCCTTTCATTGAGGATCGTTTTTAGCGATTCCTTCCACGTTAATCGTGTTGAATGCAGCATTCTTCGTTGATGCTATGACCAATCCTTTGATACTTGTTGCACTTTTGCTATGAGGATTCGATTCAAGAGACTCGACGCAAAAATCGTACTTCATATTC
The DNA here is from genome assembly GCA_911865555.2 of Thlaspi arvense. NCBI lineage: Eukaryota > Viridiplantae > Streptophyta > Magnoliopsida > Brassicales > Brassicaceae > Thlaspi > Thlaspi arvense. Next base: position 53,366,927 of record OU466857.2, read on the forward strand.
CAATCTTTCGCTGCAGCTTTCTTGCAAGAATCTCGAATCAGAGTTTGTGAGGTTGCGAAACAATTTAAGAGGAGAAAGAACATAACAAAAGAAACAAAGAATTTCATTTTTAATTTATTTTTTCTTTGGGGGGCAGAGAAAGCAATAATCGATTGATGATGTAAATTTTGATTTAGTGATTCAATTTATAGTAAAACTAAAACAAAGAATTTCAGAGTAAGAATGCGAATTTAGTATAACGGCTTTTCCCATTGAGGACGTAATTGTTCATTTTATATAAATTGTATCCTTTTTTGTTCATTTATCTCAAAACTATTTCCTTTTCAAGATATATAAATTATTGTTTCTAGCATAATCGATCTATACAATAAATATATAAAATCATAAAATATTCAATTTTAATGATTAGTATTGGCAAGTTTCTTGTTGACTAATTTATTTGTTCGGTATAAGCCAACATGCAAATCTGGCCTTCCATATAGGCACATTAAATTTAGTCAACTCGCTTTAATGTGTTTCAAAATTTCAAGCATTTTGTGTAGGAGTTTGATTCCTTTTCTTTTTGTTTGATGTCAACCTTTTAACTAAACTAGAAGCGTTGGGCTTTGATCCAAACCTGTAACACAGCCTTCCAATTCAGCAAGTTTGTCAAATAGTTGAGTGAATGGAATGTAAGACAAGGATAAGAGATTTCCTAAACAAATAGCTCTAGAGTAAGGGAAAATATATGCTCTCGTTTGATAATGTTACACATGCTTTAGCGTTTATTTAGCGAGATTGACTCTATCTCTGTCAAATCGATCATGTGTTACAGAAAAAAGTAAGTGATCAAAGTAAAATTTACCTTTTTTGGTAACGCATAAAAAAAGATAGAAAAGTTAGGGGACCACTTAGGATGACCTATGATTATTCCAACAGATGGTTATATTACATGGTGGTCTATCTTCAAGCAAGCTGTTGAAGCAACCGGAGGAAAACTCGCAAAGCATGAGATTTTAGCTTTAATTACAGAAAAGGCCGGCTTAGTTTTAGTATGGACCCTAGGATTAGAAATTATTTTGGACCATGAAATTTTATTTCTGAAAGTTTTACTTAATATTTTTGTCTTTTAAAGGTTTTTGTGTATAAATTTTATATATTGTTTTTATGAATACATCGATATATACGAATTAAAAAAGCTTATGGACCGTTTTATTCTAAATATTCATATAATTTCTTTTAAAAAAATTATTTTAGAAACAATTCGTCTCATTAATTAATGGAACATAATGTTGGGTGATGGGACGTCACACTAAGTGTCCCCCCAAGTAAGCCTCACTGACTACAGATGTACGTTTTAACCGGACTTTGGAAATCCCACGTTTTGGTTTCTCACCAATGATCAATATTCCTCTTTTATTGCATGTCCATAAAGAGGTATTGGAATAGTGATATTATCAATTGAACATCTTTGGGTTATATATTGTGAATCACAATACTGATTATAAACACTTTTCTCGTGGTCTTATTTTCTTAAAGGTACAATGTTCAAGAAAGAAATATAAGTATATAAATCAGTAATCAGCAATCTAAGTTTGTTTGCGGGAGTATATGATCAAGTCATTTTACCAATGTGAGCAATGACATTGCTATCACCAAGTTATTGTATTAGCTTGTTTCTCTCATTTTCTTGTAAAGCTATTTTTATTGATATTTACTCTGACTTATGTGACCCTAAGTGGCTTATATATTGTAGTAATTTGTAAAACACAGAGAGAAATGTCATTAGTGCTTTTGGAGTATGATTTGACAAAAAGTTGTCATTAATTGTCAACAGTGCTTGTGCTCTTAATCTTTGTGTTTTCCAGAATTGTTATATAACCATCCCTTAATTTCTATAGGTGTTTGATTCTTTTTTTTTTTTACAACTTTATAAGTAATGTGGAAAAACTCTAGAAAACTAGCCAGGTTATCTTAAGATCAGGGTCAAAACAACCTTTATAATCATAAATTATTTTTCCATTCTAATTAAATAGAGTTTTAACGTTTTCAAAATTTATAGAAATATTTTAGATTATATTCTGCAAATCAAAACCTGAGAAAATGAGGATTTGCGACATCAGTTAATCTCGTATACATGGTCTATTACCGAATAAAATTTCTTTTTTTTTCAAGCATTTTGGAGTATGCGATCCACAAAGAGAAGCAATTCCAACAACAAAATGCTAAAATAAGAAAAAGGGTCTCACCTTAGATTCTACCTCTGTTTGAAAGGATGTGGATCCGGACAGTAATAACACAACGTGTGATAAGAAATTTTCTGGTTCCATGTAAAAACTTGTAAGTTTCATTTGATTTTTGAGCATCATAATTAGTCCGTTCTAAGCAATCATTTTTCTAAAACTTTGCAGTTTTTTTAGAAGGCTCATGTCTGAATTCTTATAATTGTCATTTCTTTTGCCTCTGCTTATTTTAAATAATTAATTTATTTGGTAATAAAAATAATTAAATGTTTTATAAAATAGAAATATAGCAGTGTATATATTGATTGCATTCTCTATCAAAAAAGTTATCATTCATTTTATGCATAACTAATCTGATTGTTCCCATAACACGTAAAATAAGAATCATAAATGTTTGCGTATACCACATCAGATGTTTAGTTAAACATCTAAAAAATGGTGAACATATATGTGAGCATATTAGAGTACTACATATAGTAAAACGAAAAACTGTCATAAACATTTAACACATTATATAGCTAAACACAAGATAATGTAATTCTATTAAGTTTCTTATTAATCAATGTTTAATAATTACACTTTGGGAAATTTTATCATAACATCATTGAAAAAGTGAGAGGAATCAAATTTTTTTGATGAAAAACATTGTTCTCATCTCTAATCGGAGATTTTGCTTTCTTGATTTTTGTGAATATATCATCACAAATTCTCGGTGCATCAAAAGCTGAAATCAAATACTCTTTAGCTCTTCTGTAATCCTGTGATTAAACGTTCGTTAAAGCTTTGTTTAAAGAACTATTTGCATCTTTATAAAGCTCGATGCAATCACGTAATGCTGCCTTATTACCAGGAGAAGACTTCCTTTCATTGAGGATCATTTTAGCGATTCTTTCCACGTTAATCGTGTTGAATGCAGCATTCTTCGTTGATGCTATGACCAATCCTTTGATACTTGTTGCACTTTTGCTAAGAGGATTCGATTCAAGAGACTCGACGCAAAAATCGTACTTCATATTCCGATCTTTCGCTGCAGCTTTCTTGCAAGAATCTCGAATCAGAGTTTGTGAGGTTGCGAAACAATTTAAGAGGAGAAAGAACATAAAAAAAGAAACAAAGAAATTCATTTTTAATTTATTTTTTCTTTGGGAGGCAGAGAAAGCAATAATCGATTGATGATGTAAACTTTTGATTTAGTGATTCAATTTATAGTAAAACTGAAACAAATAATTTCAGAGTATGAATGCAAATTTAGTGTAACGGCTTTTCCCATTAAGGGCGTAATTGTTCATTTTAATTAAATTATATCCTTTTATGTTCATTCATCACAAAACTATTTCCTTTTTAAGATATATAAATCATTATTTCAAGCATAATCGATCTATACAATAAATATATAAAATCATAAAATATTCAATTTTAATGATTAGTATTCGCAAGTTTCATGTTGACTAATTTATTTGTACGATATTGGCCAACATGCAAATCTGGCTTTCCATATAGGCATATTAAATATAGTCAACTCGTTTTAATTTGTTTCAAAATTTCAAGCATTTTGTGTAGGAGCTTGATTCCTTTTCTTTTTGTTTGATGTCAACCTATTGACTAAACTAGAAGCATTGGGCTTTGATCCAAACCTGTAACACCGCCTTCCAATTCAGTAAGATTGTCAAATAGTTGAGTGAATGATATGTAAGACAAGGATAAGAGATTTCCTAAAAACCCAACAAATAGCTATAGAGTAAGGGAAAATATATGCTCTCGTTTGATGATGTTACATATGTTTTAGGTTTTATTTAGCGAGATTGACTCTATCATTGTCAAGTTGATCATGTGTTACAGAAAAAAGTAGGTGATCAAAGTTAAATTTACCATTCTTGGTAACACATAAAAAAAAAGATAGAAAAGTTAAGGGACCATTTAGGTAACCTATGATTATTCCAACAGATGATTTTATTACATGGTGGTCTATCTTCAAGCAAGCTGTTAAAGCAACTGGAGGAAAACTGGCAAAGCATGAGGTTTTAGCTTTAATTACAGAAAAGGCCGGCTTAGTTTTAGTATGGACCCTAGGATTATAAATTATTTTGGACCATTAAATTTTACTTCTGTAAGTTTTACTTAATATTTTTGTCTTTTAAAGATTTTTGTGTGTGAATTTTATAGATTGTTTTTATGAATACATTGATATATACGTATTAAAAAAACTTATGCACCGTTTTATTTTAAATATTCATATAATTTCTTAAAAAAAGTTTCTTTTAGAAACAATTCATCTCATTAATTAATGGAACATAATGTTGGGTGATGGGATGTCAGACTACATGTCCCACCAAGTAAGCCTCACTGACTACATATGTGCGTTTTAACCGGACTTTGGAAATCCCACGTTTTGGTTTCTCACCAATGATCAATAATCCTCTTTTATTGCATGTCCATAAAGAAGTATTGGAATAGTGATAATATCAATTGAACATCTTGGGGTTATATATTGTGAATCGCAACACTGATTATAAACACTTTACTCGTGGTATTATTTTCTTAAAGGTACAGTGTTGATGAAAGGAATATAAGTATATAAATCTGTAATCAGCAATCTAAGTTTGTTTACGGGAGTATATGATCAAGTGATGTGAGCAATGACATTGCTATCACCAAGTTATTGTATTAGCTTGTTTATCTCATTTTCTTGTAAGCCTATTTTTATTGATATTTACTCTGACCTTTGTGACCCTAAGTGGCTTGTATATTGTAGTAATTCGTAAAACTCGGAGAGAAATGTCATTAGTGCTTTTGGAGTATGATTTGACAAAAAGTTGTCTTTAATTGTCATCAGTGCTTGTGCTCTCAATCTTCGTATTTTCTAGAATTGTTGTATAAGCATCCCTTTATTTGTATAGGTGCTTGCTTTTTTTTTTTTATAACTTTATAAGTAAAGTGGAAAAACTCTAGAAAACTAGCCAGGTTATCATAAGATCACGGTCCAAAACAACCTTTTTAATCATAAACTATTTTCCATTCTAATCAAATAGAGTTTCAACGTTTTCAAAATTTATAGAAATATTTTAGTTTATATTCTGCAAATCAAAACCTGAGAAAATGAGGATTTTTGATATCAGTTAATCTCGTATACATGGTCTATAACTGAATAAAATTTCTTTTTTTTCAAGCATTTTGGAGTATGCGATCCACAAAGAGAAGCAATTCCAACAACAAAATGCTAAAATAGGAAAAAGGGTCTCACCTTAGATTCTACCTCTGTTTGAAAGGATGTGGATCCGGACAATAATAACACAACGTGTGATAAGAAATTTTCTGGTTCCATGTAAAAACTTGTAAGTTTCATTTGATTTTTGAGCATCATAATTAGTCCGTTCTAAGCAATCATTATTCTAAAACTTTGCAGTTTTTTTAGAAGGCTCATGTCTGAATTCTTACAATTGTCGTTTGTTTTGCCTTTGCTTATTTTAATAATCAATTTATTTGGTAATAAAAATAATTAAATGTTTTATAAAATAGAAATAGAGCAGTGTATATATTGATTGCATTCTCTATCAAAAAAGTTATCATTCATTTTATGCATAACTAATCTGATTGTTCCCATAACACGTAAAATAAGAATCATAAATGTTTGCGTATACCACATCAGATGTTTAGTTAAACATCTAAAAAATGGAGATCATATATGTGAGCATATTAGAGTACTACATATAGTAAAACCAAAAACTATCATAAACATTTAACACATTATATCGTTAAACACAAGATAATGTAATCCTATTAAGTTTTTTATTAATCAATGTTGAATAATTACACTTTGGGAAATTTTATCATAACATCATTGAAAAAGCGAAAGGAATCAAAATCTTTTGACGCAAAACATTGTTCTCATCTCTAATCGGAGATTTTGCTTTCTTGATTTTTGTGAATATATCTTCACAAATTCTCGGTGCATCAAAAGCTGAAATCAGATACTCATTAGCTCTTCTGTAATCCTGTGATTTAACGTTCGTTAAAGCTTTGTTTAAAGAACTATTTACATCTTTATAAAGCTCGATGCAATCACATAATGCTGCCTTATTACCATGAGAAGTTATCCTTTCATTGAGGATCGTTTTAGCGATTCTTTCCACGTTAATCATGTTGAATGCAGCATTCTTCGTTCATGCTATGACCAATCCTTTGATACTTGTTGCACTTTTGCTATGAGGATTCGATTCAAGAGACTCGATGCAAAAATCGTACTTCATATTCCGATCTTTCGCTGCAGCTTTCTTGCAAGAATCTCGAATCAGAGTTTGTGAGGTTGCGAAACAATTTAAGAGGAGAAAGAACATAACAAAAAAAACAAAGAATTTCATTTTTAATTTATTTTTTCATTGGGAGGCAGAGAAAGCAATAATCGGTTGATGATGTAAAATTTTGATTTAGTGATTCAATTTATAGTAAAACTGAAACAAAGAATTCCGGAGTAGGAATGCAAATTTAGTATAACGGCTTTTCCCATTAAGGACGTAATTGTTTATTTTAATTAAATTATATCCTTTTTTGTTCATTTATCTCAAAACGATTTCCTTTTTAAGATATATAAATCATTGTTTCTAGCATAATCGATCTATACAACAAAATATTAAATAATAAAATATTCAATTTTAATGATTAGTATTCGCAAGTTTGATGTTGACTAATTTATTTGTACGGTATAGGCCAACATGCAAATCTGGCCTTCCATATAGACACATTAAATTTAGTCAACTCGCTTTAATGTGTTACAAAATTTCAAGCATTTTGTGGAGGAGTTTGATTCATTTTCTTTTTGTTTGATGTCAACCTTTTATTTAAACTAGAAGCATTGGACTTTGATCCAAACCTGTAACACCGCCTTCCAATTCAGCAAGTTTGTCAAATAGTTGACTGAATGGAATGTAAGGCAAGGATAAGAGATTTCCTAAAAATCCAACATATAGCTCTAGGGTAAGGGAAAATATATGCTATTGTTTGATGATGTTACATATGTTTTAGCTTTTATTTTGCGAGATTGACTCTATCTCTGTCAAGTCGATCATGTGTTACAGAAAAAAGTAAGTGATCAAAGTTAAATTTACCTTTTTTGGTAACACATAAAAAAGATAGAAAAGTTAAGGGACCACTTAGGATGACCTATGATTATTCAAACTGATGTTTATATTACATGGTGGTCTATCTTCAAGCAAGCTGTTGAAGCAACCGGAGGAAAACTCGCAAAGCATGAGATTTTAGCTTTAATTACAGAAAAGGCCGGCTGAGTTTTAGTATGGACCCTAGGATTAGAAATTATTTTGGACCATGAAATTTTATTTCTGTAAGTTTTACTTAATATTTTTGTCTTTTAAAGGTTTTTTGTGTATAAATTTTATAGATTGTTTTTATGAATACATCAATATATACGAATTAAAAAAACTTATAGACCGTTTTATTCTAAATATTCATATAATTTCTTTAAAAAAAAATCTTTTATAAACAATTCATCTCATTAATTAATGGAATATAATGTTGGGTGATGGGACGTCACACTACATGTCCCCCAAGTAAGCCTCACTGAATACAGATGTACGTTTTAACCGGACTTTGGAAATCCCACGTTTTGGTTTCTCACCAATGATCAATATACCTCCTTTATTGCATGTCCATAAAGAGGTATTGGAATAGTGATATTATCAATTGAAAATCTTTGGGTTATATATTGTGAGTCACAATACTGATTATAAACACTTTTCTCGTGGTCTTATTTTCTTAAAGGTACAGTGTTCATGAAAGGAATATAAGTATATAAATCAGCAATCAGCAATCTAAGTTTGTTTGCGGGAGTATATGATCAAGTGATTTTACCAATGTGAGCAATGACATTGCTATCACCAAGTTATTGTATTAGCTTTTTCTCTCATTTTCTTGTAAAGCTATTTTTATTGATATTTACTCTGACCTTTGTGATCCTAAGTGGCTTGTATATTGTAGTAATTCGTAAAACTCGGAGAAAAATATCATTAGTGCTTTTGGAGTATGATTTGACAAAAAGTTGTCATTAATTGTCATTAGTGCTTGTGGTCTCAATCTTCGTGTTTTCCAGAATTGTTGTATAAGCATCCCATTATTTGTATAGGTGCTTGATTTTTATTTTTTTATTTTACAACTTTATAAGTAAAGTGGAAAAACTCTAGAAAACTAGCCAGGTTATCTTAAGTTCACGGTCCAAAACAACCTTTTTAATCATAAACTATTTTTCCATTCTAATTAAAGGTCTTTGTGTATAAATTTTATAGATTGATTTTATGAATACATCGATATATACGAATTAAAAAAAAACTTATGGACCGTTTTATTCTTAATTTTCATGTAATTTCTTCAAAAAAACTTTTTTAGAAACAATTCGTCTCATTAATTAATGGAACATAATGTTGGGTGATGGGACGTCACACTACATGTCCCCCCAAGTAAGCCTCACTGACTACATATGTACGTTTTAACCAGACTTTGGAAATCCCACGTTTTGGTTTCTCACCAATGATCAATATTCCTCTTTTATTGCATGTCCATAAAGAGGTATTGGAATAGTGATATTATCAATTGAACATCTTTGGGTTATATATTGTGAATCACAATACTGATTATAAACACTTTTCTCGTGGTCTTATTTTCTTAAAGGTACAGTGTTCATGAAAGGAATATAAGTATATAAATCAGTAACCAGCAATCTAAGTTTGTTTGCGGGAGTATATGATCAAGTGATTTTACCAATGTGAGCAATGACATTGCTATCACCAAGTTATTGTATTAGCTTGTTTCTCTCATTTTCTTGTAAAGATATTTTTATTGACATTTATTCTGACCTTTGTGACCCTAAGTGGCTTGTATATTGTAGTAATTCGTAAAATTCGGAGAGAAATGTCATTAGTGCTTTTAGAGTATGATTTGACAAAAAGTTGTCATTAGTGCTTGTGCTCTCAATCTTCGTGTTTTCCAGAATTGTTGTATACGCATCCTATTATTTGTATAGGCGCTTGATTTTTATTTTTTTTATTTTACAACTTTATAAGTAAAGTGGAAAAACTCTAGAAAACTAGCCAGATTATCTTAAGATGACGGTCCAAAATAAGCTTTTTAATCATAAACTATTTTTCCATTTTAATTAAATAGAGTTTTAACGTTTTCAAAATTTATAGAAATATTTTAGATTATATTCTACAAATCAAAACCTGAGAAAATGAGGATTTTCGACATCAGTTAATCTCGTATACATGGTCTATTACCAAATATTTTTTTTTCATGCATTTTGGAGTATGCGATCCACAAAGAGAAGCAATTCCAAAAACAAAATGCTAAAATAGGAGAAGAGGTCTCACCTTGGATTCTACCTCTGTTTGAAAAGATGTGGATCCGGACAATAATAACACAATGTGTGATAAGAAATTTTCTGGTTCCATGTAAAAACTTGTAATTTTCATTTGATTTTTGAGCATCATAATTAGCCCGTTCTAAGCAATCATTTTTCTAAAACTTTGCAGTTTTTTGAGAAGGCTCATGTCTGAATTCTTACAATTGTCTTTTGTTTTGCTTTTGCTTATTTTAAATAATCTATTTATTTGGTAATAAAAATAATTAAATATTTTATAAAATATAAATAGATCAGTGTATATATTGATTGCATTCTCTATCAAAAAAGTGATCATTCATATTATGCATAACTAATCTGATTGTTCCCATAACACGTAAAATAAGAATCATAAATGTTTGCATATACCACATGGGATGTTTAGTTAAACATCTAAAAAATGGTGATCATATATGTGAGCATATTAGAGTACTACATATAGTAAAACCAAAAACTATCATAAACATTTAACACATTATATCGCTAAACACAAGGTAACGTAATTCAATTAAGTTTCTTATTAATCAATGTTGAATAATTACACTTTGGGAAATTTTATCATAACATCATTGAAAAAGCGAAAGGAATCAAAATATTTTGACGCAGAACAATGTTCTCATCTCTAATCGGAGTTTTTGCTTTCTTGATTTTTGTGAATATATCTTCACAAATTCTCGGTGCATCAAAAGCTGAAATCAGATACTCATTAGCTCTTCTGTAATCCTGTGATTTAACGTTCATTAAAGCATTGTTTAAAGAACTATTTGCATATTTATAAGGCCCGATGCAATCACGTAATGCTGCCTTATTACCATGAGAAGTTTTCCTTTCATTGAGGATTGTTTTAGTGATTCTTTCCACGTTAATCGTGTTGAATGCAGCATTCTTCGTTGATGCTATGACCAATCCTTTGATACTTGTTGCACTTTTGCTATGAGGATTCGATTCAAGAGGCTCGACGCAAAAATCGTACTTCATATTCCAATCTTTCGCTGCAGCTTTCTTGCAAGAATCTCGAATCAGAGTTTGTGAGGTTGCGAAACAATTTAAGAGGAGAAAGAACATAACAAAAGAAACAAAGAATTTCATTTTTAATTTATTTTTTCTTTGGGAGGCAGAGAAAGCAATAATCGATTGATGATGTAAATTTTGATTTAGTGATTCAATTTATAGTAAAACTGAAACAAAGAATTTCAGAGTAAGAATGCGAATTTAGTATAACGGCTTTTCCCATTAAGGACGTAATTGTTCATTTTAATTAAATTGTATCCTTTTTTGTTCATTTATCTCAAAACAATTTCTTTTTTAAGATATATAAATCATTGTTTCTAGCTTAATCGATCTATACAATAATTATATAAAATCATAAAATATTCAATTTTAATGATTAGTATTGGGAAGTTTCTTATTGACTAATTTATTTGTTCGGTATAGGCCAACATGCAAATCTGGCCTTCCATATAGGCACATTAAATTTAGTCAACTCGCTTTAATGTGTTTCAAAATTTCAAGCATTTTGTGTAGGAGTTTGATTCCTTTTCTTTTTGTTTGATGTCAACCTTTTAACTAAACTAGAAGCGTTGGGCTTTGATCCAAACCTGTAACACCGCCATCCAATTCAGCAAGTTTGTCAAATAGTTGAGTGAATGGAATGTAAGACAAGGATAAGAGATTTCCTAAACAAATAGCTCTAGAGTATATACGAATTAAAAAAGCTTTTGGACCGTTTTATTCTAAATATTCATATAATTTCTTTTAAAAAAATTCTTTTAGAAACAATTCGTCTCATTAATTAATGGAACATAATGTTGGGTGATGGGACGTCACACTAAGTGTCCCCCCAAGTAAGCCTCACTGACTATAGATGTACGTTTTAACCGGACTTTGGAAATCCCACGTTTTGGTTTCTCACCAATGATCAATATTCCTCTTTTATTGCATGTCCATAAAGAGGTATTGGAATAGTGATATTATCAATTGAACATCTTTGGGTTATATATTGTGAATCACAATACTGATTATAAACACTTTTCTCGTGGTCTTATTTTCTTAAAGGTACAATGTTCAAGAAAGAAATATAAGTATATAAATCAGTAATCAGCAATCTAAGTTTGTTTGCGGGAGTATATGATCAAGTCATTTTACCAATGTGAGCAATGACATTGCTATCACCAAGTTATTGTATTAGCTTGTTTCTCTCATTTTCTTGTAAAGCTATTTTTATTGATATTCACTCTGACTTATGTGACCCTAAGTGGCTTATATATTGTAGTAATTCGTAAAACACAGAGAGAAATGTCATTAGTGCTTTTGGAGTATGATTTGATAAAAAGTTGTCATTAATTGTCAACAGTGCTTGTGCTCTTAATCTTCGTGTTTTCCAGAATTGTTGTATAAGCATCCCCTAATTTGTATAGGTGTTTGATTCTTTTTTTTTTTACAACTTTATAAGTAATGTGGAAAAACTTTAGAAAACTAGCCAGGTTATCTTAAGATCAGGGTCAAAACAACCTTTATAATCATAAACTATTTTTCCATTCTAATTAAATAGAGTTTTAACGTTTTCAAAATTTATAGAAATATTTTAGATTATATTCCGCAAATCAAAACCTGAGAAAATGAGGATTTTCGGCATCTGTTAATCTCGTATACATGGTCTATTACCGAACAAAATTTCTTTTTTTTTAAGCATTTTGGAGTATGCGATCCACAAAGAGAAGCAATTCCAACAACAAAATGCTAAAATAGGAAAAAGGGTCTCACCTGAGATTCTACCTCTGTTTGAAAGGATGTGGATCCGGACAATAATAACACAACGTGTGATAAGAAATTTTCTGGTTCCATGTAAAAACTTGTAACTTTCATTTGATTTTTGAGCATCATAATTAGTCCGTTCTAAGCAATCATTTTTCTAAAACTTTGCAGTTTATTTAGAAGGCTCATGTCTGAATTCTTACAATTGTCGTTTGTTTTGCTTTTGTTTATTTTAAATAATCTATTTAGTTGGTAATAAAAATAATTAAATGTTTAATAAAATATAAATAGAGCAGTGTATATATTGATAGCATTCTCTATCAAAGAGTTATCATTCATTTTATGCATAACTAATCTGATTGTTCCCATAACACGTAAAATAAGAATCATAAATGTTTGCATATACCACAAGGGATGTTTAGTTAAACATCTAAAAAACTGGTGATCATATATGTGAGCATATTAGAGTACTACATAGAGTAAAACCAAAAACTATCATAAACATTTAACACAGTATATCGCTAAACACAAGATAATGTAATTCTATTAAGTTTCTTATTAATCAATGTTGAATAATTACACTTTGGGAAATTTTATCATAACATCATTGAAAAAGCGAAAGGAATCAAAATATTTTGACGCAAAACAATGTTCTCATCTCTAATCGGAGATTTTGCTTTCTTGATTTTTGTGAATATATCTTCACAAATTCTCGGTGCATCAAAAACTGAAATCAGATACTCATTAGCTCTTCTGTAATCCTGTGATTTAACGTTCATTAAAGCATTGTTTAAAGAACTATTTGCATCTTTATAAGGCCCGATGCAATCACGTAATGCTGCCTTATTACCATGAGAAGTTTTCCTTTCATTGAGGATCGTTTTAGCGATTCCTTCCACGTTAATCGTGTTGAATGCAGCATTCTTCGTTGATGCTATGACCAATCCTTTGATACTTGTTGCACTTTTGCTATGAGGATTCGATTCAAGAGACTCGACGCAAAAATCGTACTTCATATTCCAATCTTTCGCTGCAGCTTTCTTGCAAGAATCTCGAATCAGAGTTTGTGAGGTTGCGAAACAATTTAAGAGGAGAAAGAACATAACAAAAGAAACAAAGAATTTCATTTTTAATTTATTTTTTCTTTGGGGGGCAGAGAAAGCAATAATCGATTGATGATGTAAATTTTGATTTAGTAATTCAATTTATAGTAAAACTAAAACAAAGAATTTCAGAGTAAGAATGCGAATTTAGTATAACGGCTTTTCCCATTGAGGACGTAATTGTTCATTTTATATAAATTGTATCCTTTTTTGTTCATTTATCTCAAAACTATTTCCTTTTTAAGATATATAAATTATTGTTTCTAGCATAATCGATCTATACAATAAATATATAAAATCATAAAATATTCAATTTTAATGATTAGTATTGGCAAGTTTCTTGTTGACTAATTTATTTGTTCGGTATAAGCCAACATGCAAATCTGGCCTTCCATATAGGCACATTAAATTTAGTCAACTCGCTTTAATGTGTTTCAAAATTTCAAGCATTTTGTGTAGGAGTTTGATTCCTTTTCTTTTTGTTTGATGTCAACCTTTTAACTAAACTAGAAGCGTTGGGCTTTGATCCAAACCTGTAACACAGCCTTCCAATTCAGCAAGTTTGTCAAATAGTTGAGTGAATGGAATGTAAGACAAGGATAAGAGATTTCCTAAACAAATAGCTCTAGAGTAAGGGAAAATATATGCTCTCGTTTGATAATGTTACACATGCTTTAGCGTTTATTTAGCGAGATTGACTCTATCTCTGTCAAATCGATCATGTGTTACAGAAAAAAGTAAGTGATCAAAGTAAAATTTACCTTTTTTGGTAACGCATAAAAAAAGATAGAAAAGTTAGGGGACCACTTAGGATGACCTATGATTATTCCAACAGATGGTTATATTACATGGTGGTCTATCTTCAAGCAAGCTGTTGAAGCAACCGGAGGAAAACTCGCAAAGCATGAGATTTTAGCTTTAATTACAGAAAAGGCCGGCTTAGTTTTAGTATGGATCCTAGGATTAGAAATTATTTTGGACCATGAAATTTTATTTCTGTAAGTTTTACTTAATATTTTTGTCTTTTAAAGGTTTTTGTGTATAAATTTTATAGATTGTTTTAATGAATACATCGATATATACGAATTAAAAAAGCTTATGGACCGTTTTATTCTAAATATTCATATAATTTCTTTTAAAAAAATTATTTTAGAAACAATTTGTCTCATTAATTAATGGAACATAATGTTGGGTGATGGGATGTCACATTAAGTGTCCCCCCAAGTAAGCCTCACTGACTACAGATGTACGTTTTAACCGGACTTTGGAAATCCCACGTTTTGGTTTCTCACCAATGATCAATATTCCTCTTTTATTGCATGTCCATAAAGAGGTATTGGAATAGTGATATTATCAATTGAACATCTTTGGGTTATATATTGTGAATCACAATACTGATTATAAACACTTTTCTCGTGGTCTTATTTTCTTAAAGGTACAATGTTCAAGAAAGAAATATAAGTATATAAATCAGTAATCAGCAATCTAAGTTTGTTTGCGGGAGTATATGATCAAGTCATTTTACCAATGTGAGCAATGACATTGCTATCACCAAGTTATTGTATTAGCTTGTTTCTCTCATTTTCTTGTAAAGCTATTTTTATTGATATTTACCCTGACCTATGTGACCCTAAGTGGCTTATATATTGTAGTAATTCGTAAAACACAGAGAGAAATGTCATCAGTGCTTGTGCTCTTAATCTTCGTGTTTTCCAGAATTGTTGTATAAGCATCCATTAATTTGTATAGGTGTTTGATTCTTTTTTTTTTTACAACTTTATAAGTAATGTGGAAAAACTCTAGAAACTAGCCAGGTTATCTTAAGATCAGGGTCAAAACAACATTTATAATCATAAACTATTTTTTCATTCTAATTAAATAGAGTTTTAACGTTTTCAAAATTTATAGAAATATTTTAGATTATATACCGCAAATCAAAACCTGAGAAAATGAGGATTTTCGGCATCAGTTAATCTCGTATACATGGTCTATTACCGAATAAAATTTCTTTTTTTTTCAAGCATTTTGGAGTATGCGATCCACAAAGAGAAGCAATTCCAACAACAAAATGCTAAAATAAGAAAAAGGGTGTCACCTTAGATTCTACCTCTGTTTGAAAGGATGTGGATCCGAACAATAATAACACAACATTTGATAAGAAATTTTCTGGTTGCATGTAAAAACTAGTAATTTTCATTTGATTTTTGAGCATCATAATTAGTTCGTTCTAAACAAATATTTTTCTAAAATTTTGCAGTTTTTTAGAAGGCTCATGTCTGAATTCTTACAATTGTCGTTTGTTTTGGTTTTTCTTATTTTAAATAATCTATTTATTTGGTAATAAAAATAATTAAATCTTTTATAAAATAGAAATAGAGCAGTGTATATATTGATTGCATTCTCTATCAAAAAGTTATCATTCATTTTATGCATAACTAATCTGATTGTTCCCATAACACTTTAAATAAGAATCATAAATGTTTGCATATACCACAAGGGATGTTTAGTTAAACATCTAAAAAATGGTGATCATATATGTGAGCATATTAGAGTACTACATATATTAAAACCAAAATATATTATAAACATTTAACACATTATATCGTTAAACACAAGATAATGTAATTCTTTTAAGTTTCTTATTAATCAATGTTGGATAATTACACTTTGGGAAATTTTATCATAATATCATTGAAAAAGTGAAAGCAATCAAAATATTTTGATGCAAAACATTGTTCTTATCTCTAATCTGAGATTTTGCTTTCTTCATTTTTGTGAATATATCTTCACAAATTCTCGGTGTATTAAAAGCAGAAATCAGATACTCATTGGCTCTTCTGTAATCCTGTGATTTAACGTTCGTTAAAGCTTTATTTAAAGAACTATTTGCATCTTTATAAAGCTCGATGCAATCACGTAATGCTGCCTTATTACCAGGAGAAGTTTTCCTTTCATTGAGGATCGTTTTAGCGATTCTTTCCA
Organism: Thlaspi arvense; assembly: GCA_911865555.2. Classification (NCBI taxonomy): domain Eukaryota; kingdom Viridiplantae; phylum Streptophyta; class Magnoliopsida; order Brassicales; family Brassicaceae; genus Thlaspi; species Thlaspi arvense. Next base: position 53,383,393 of record OU466857.2, read on the forward strand.
CGTTAATCGTGTTTAATGCAGCATTCTTCGTTGATGCTATGACTAATCCTTTGATACTTGTTGCACTTTTGCTATGAGGATTCGATTCAAGAGACTCGACGCAAAAATTGTACTTCATATTCCGATCTTTCGCTGCAGCTTTCTTGCAAGAATCTCGAATCAGAGTTTATGAGGTTGCGAAACAATTTAAGAGGAGAAAGAACATAACAAAAGATACAAAGAATTTCATTTTTAATTTATTTTTTCTTTGGGAGGCAGAGAAAGCAATAATCGATTGATGATGTAAACTTTCGATTTAGTGATTCAATTTATCATAAAACTGAAACAAAGAATTTTTAGAGTAAGAATGCAAATTTAGTTTAACGGCTTTTCCCATTAAGGACGTAATTGTTCATTTTAATTAAATTGTATCCTTTTTTGTTCATTTATCTCAAAACTATTTCCTTTTTAAGGTATATAAATCATTGTTTCTAGCATAATCGATCTATACAATAAATATATAAAATCATAAAATATTCAATTTTAATGATTGGTATTCGCAAGTTTCATGTTGACTAATTTATTTATTCGGTATAGGCCAACATGCAAATCTGGCCGTCCATATAGGCACATTAAATTTAGTTAACTCGCTTTAATGTGTTTCAAAATTTCAAGCATTTTGTGTAGGAGTTTGATTCCTTTTCTTTTTGTTTGATGTCAACCTTTTAACTAAACTAGAAGAGTTGGGCTTTGATCCAAACCTGTAACACCACCTTCCAATTCAGCAAGTTTGTCAAATAGTTGAGTGAATGGAATGTAAGACAAGGATAAGAGATTTCCTAAAAACCCAACAAATAGCTTTAGAGTAAGGGAAAATATATGCTCTCGTTTGATGATGTTACATATGTTTTAGCTTTTATTTAGCGAGATTGACTCTATCTCTGTCAAGTCGATCATGTGTTACAGAAAAACGTAAGTGATCAAAGTTAAAATTACCGTTTTTGGTAACACATAAAAAAAAGATAGAAAAGTTAAGGGACCACTTAGGATGACCTATGATTATTCCAACAGATGGTTAAATTACATGGTGGTCTATCCTCAAGCAAGCTGTTGAAGCAACCGGAGGAAAACTCGCAAAGCATGAGATTTTAACTTTAATTACAGAAAAGGCCGGCATAGTTTTAGTATGGACCCTACGATTAGAAATTATTTTGTACCATTAAATTTTATTTCTTTAAGCTTTACTTAATATTTTTGTCTTTTAAAGGTTTTTGGGTATAAATTTTATAGATTGTTTTTATGAATACATCGATATATACATATTAAAAAAACTTATGGACCATTTTATTCTAAATATTCATATAATTTCTTTTTAAAAATTTCTTTTAGAAACAATTCGTCTCATTAATTAATGGAACATAATGTTGGGTGATGGGACGTCACACTACGTGTCCCCCCAAGTAAGCCTCACTAACTACAGATGTACGTTCTAACCGGACTTTGGAAATCCCACGTTTTGGTTTCTCACCAATGATCAATATTCCTCTTTTATTGCATCTCCATAAAGAGGTATTGGAATAGTAATATTACCAATTGAACATCTTTGGGATATATATTGTGAATCACAATATTGATTATAAACACTATACTCGTGGTCTTATTTTCTTAAAGGTACAATGTTCATGAAAGGAATATAAGTATATAAATCAGTAATCAGCAATCTAAGTTTGTTTGCGGGAGTATATGATCATGTGATTTTACCAATGTGAGCAATGACATTGCTATCACCAAGTTATTGTATTAGCTTGTTTCTCTCATTTTCTGGTAAAGCTATTTTTATTGATATTTACTCTGACCTTTGTGACCCTAAGTGGCTTGTATATTGTAGTAATTCGTAAAACACAGAGAGAAATGTCATTAGTGCTTTTAGAGTATGATTTGACAAAAAGTTGTCATTAATTGTCATCAGCGCTTGTGCTCTTAATCTTCGTGTTTTCCAGAATTATTGTATAAGCATCCCTTTATTTGTATAGGTGCTTGATTCATTTTTTTTTTACAACTTTATAAGTAATGTGGAAAAACTCTAGAAAACTAGCCAGGTTATCTTAAGATCAGGGTCAAAACAACCTTTATAATCATAAACTATTTTTCCATTCTAATTAAATAGAGTTTTAACGTTTTCAAAATTTATAGAAATATTTTAGATTATATTCCGCAAATCAAAACCTGAGATAATGAGGATTTTCGGCATCAGTTAATCTCGTATACATGGTCTATTACCGAATAAAATTTCTTTTTTTTTCAAGCATTTTGGAGTATGCGATCCACAAAAAGAAGCAATTCCAACAACAAAATGCTAAAATAGAAAAAAGAGTCTCACCTTAGATTCTACCTCTGTTTGAAAGGATGTGGATCCGGACAATAATAACACAACAATTGATAAGAAATTTTCTGGTTCCATGTAAAAACTTATAACTTTCATTTGATTTTTGAGCATCATAATAGTCCGTTCTAAGCAAATATATTTCTAAAACTTTGCAGTTTTTTTAGAAGGCTCATGTCTGAATTCTTACAATTGTCGTTTGTTTTGCTTTTGCTTATTTTAAATTATCTATTTATTTGGTAATAAAAATAATTAAATCTTTTATAAAATAGAAATAGAGCAGGGTATATATTGATTGCATTCTCTATCAAAAAGTTATCATACTTTTTATGCATAACTAAACTGATTGTTCCCATAACACGTAAAATAAGAATCATAAATGTTTGCATATACCACAAGGGATATTTAGTTAAACATCTAAAAAATAGTGATCATATATGTGAGCATATTAGAGTACTACATATAGTAAAACCAAAAACTATCATTAACATTTAACACATTATATTGCTAAACACAAGATAATGTAATTCTATTAAGTTTCTTATTAATCAGTGTTGAATAATTACACTTTGGGAAATTTTATCATAACATCATTGAAAAAGCGAAAGGAATCAAAATCTTTTGACACAAAACATTGTTCTCATCTCTCATCGGAGATTTTTCTTTCATGATTTTTGTGAATATATCTTCACAAATTCTCGGTGCATCAAAAGCAGAAATCAGATACTCATTAGCTCTTCTATAATCCTGTGATTTAACGTTCCTTAAAGCTTTGTTTGAAGAACTATTTGCATCTTTATAAAGCTCGATGCAATCACGTAATGCTGCCTTATTACCAGGAGAAGTTTTCCTTTCATTGAGGATCGTTTTAGCGAGTCTTTCCATGTTAATCGTGTTGAATGCAGCATTCTTCGTTGATGCTATGACCAATCCTTTGATACTTGTTGCACTTTTGCTATGAGGATTCGATTCCAGAGACTCGACGCAAAAATGGTACTTCATATTCCTATCTTTCGCTGCAGCTTTCTTGCAAGAATCTCGAATCAGAGTTTGTGAGGTTGCGAAACAATTTTAGCTTTTACTTAGCGAGATTGTCTCTATCTTTGTCAGGTTGATCATCCCATTATTTGTATAGGTGCTTGATTTTTATTTTTTTATTTTACAACTTTATAAGTAAAATGGAAAAACTCTAGAAAACTAGCCAGGTTATCTTAAGATTACGGTCCAAAACAACTTTTATAATCATAAACTATTTTTCCATTCTAATAGTTTTCAAATTTTATAGAAATATTTTAGATTACATTCTGCAAATCAAAACCTGAGAAAATGAGGATTTTTGACATCAATTAATCTCGTATACATAGTCTATTACCGAATAATTTTTTTTTTCAAGCATTTTGGAATATGTGATCCACTTAAAGAAGCCATTCCAACAACAAAATGCTAAAATAGGAAAAAAGGTCTCACATTAGATTCTACCTCTGTTTGAAAGGATGTGGATCCGTACATTAATAATACAACGACCTCTGTTTGAAAGGATGTGGATCCGTACATTAATAATACAACGTGTGATAAGAAATTTCCTGGTTTGATAGCTTGCTATTTTAGATCATTTTAGGTTGCATTTCATACATCTTTTCCTCTGTTTTTTCATTATAGTTTAGCATTTTAGTAACATTTGCACTTAAAATCAACATAGCATGCATTTAGCTTAGGATTGCATACATTTGCATACATGTGCATGTTTGTGGTGGTTTTCAGGTGTTTTTGGAGTTTCTTGGAGCTTGGGAGGAGATGGAAGTAGCTCATTATCAAATAAGATGTCAAAAATGGAGTTCTTGCAAAGTCTGGTCCATATCGAGCAAGCATATCGAGCTGAACACATGTGGAGTATGCTCGATGCAAGCAGCAGGACGAGAGGAAAATGATCAGCACGAGGATTCCAAGCCATTGGTCTGGATCGAGGACCAGCATCGAGGAAGGACATTGATACGCGCTGCACGGACCATATCGAGGTCGCATATCGAGCAGAACATCGACCGTACGACCTCGATGCAACTCATCCGCGTTGACCACTTGACTTTTGTTAACCTTATCCTATTTTTTTTAGGTTTTTTATGCTTCTTTTGGCTCCCTACTATAAAAGAGAAGCCACAAAATATTATTTTTAACAAGTTCTATCTTATCCAAGTTTAGCTATCTATCAAAAACCTTCTCTAAACCTTAAAGGGTGATTTGCCTTAAGGATCTTTATCTTTAATAAAGTATGCATTTTTATGGTTTAATCTTGTCTTTTAATATTTGTTCTTGCACCTTGGTAGTTTAGATTTATTATCTTTGCATTTTAACCTCATCTAGTTATGTTTAACTCTAAATCAATGGGATTAAACATGATTAGTGAGTAGGGAAAGTGGTGATCAAGATGTGATTAAGGGGTGATTAGGCTTGTTTAATGGTTCTCTGTTATCTCCTTCTCTTCCAAAGTTATTAATGTTGATAAAGCTTGCTCATTTTGATTGATTATGGTTTGATAGATGCATATGGTTCGCTTGATGTTTTGATATCTCTTTTCTAAGCATGGTTCGCTTATTTGGCTTGATAGTCTAGCTTAGTCTATGTTTCCTTTGTTCAGTGACACCAAAGTGATAGTTCACTAAAGCTAGATGATTCGCTTAGGGCTAGATAATGCTGGTTTGAGATTTTTGCTTGATGGTTAGATAGTATGTATTGAAAGATCTTGCTTTTGCTTCATTCTTGTTTATTTCTTAGCTTTGTTAGGATGTTGCAAGTTTGTGCTTAAATCCATAATCTTGATGCTGCGTAGGTCCTTATTGGTTCACAAGATTGATAAGTTGATCTGAATTCTTGCCTGGGTGAGAATTTAGTTGCTTGATTGGTGCATCTCTTAGGCTAGAATGGTTCTGATCTTTATGCTCATGGTTGAAGGATACGCCATCACAAGTGGGTCTGACACTTCGATCTTGTTGAATATGAATTGCTTATTGACGCCAAGTGGTTCCCTTTAGATACCTTGTCTACGAGCATAACATTGAGAATTTTTTGCTTTGTTAATGCTTGTTGAGTGCCTTAGTAGAAATCCCTTTTGTCTCTCTTGAAAACCACTATCCCACAATTGCTTAGAACCTTGAGTCTTGCTTTTAATTAATTGTCTTAAAGATCATCCTGCTTAGTTCTTGCTCTAGTAGTCATTCTTTCTTAGTTCTTGTTTAGTGATTGCCTTAAGTTCATTGTTTAGTTTTGTTCACTTGCATTTAGTTTATGTTTTCCTTCCATTGCATTATTAGGTTGTTATACTTGCTCTTGCAAAATCAAATCCCCAATCTTGCTTAGCTTACAGCATTGTTTGCATCTCATCTTCCACAAATTGAATAGATACCTGATCCATATTATACATCTGATTAGGCTAAGGACATTTGAGTTTAGACTTGCAAAAAGTCCTTCAAATTGGCGTTGTTGCCATTTGTGGATTGTTTGAGTTTAACATTGCTGTTAGACTAAGTTCTTTACTTTAAAAGTTACTAATCTGCTCTGTTTTCTGTGCTCTGTTTTTTCAGGTACTTGTATATATTTTAGGTCTAAAGGCTCATCAAATCTGACTCCTTTCATTGACAACATCCATAGGAGAAGAGCTGTAAGACAGAGAGTTCAAGAGTTAGAAGAACAGAGGATGGCAGAGCAAGAAGCTCAGTTACCACATATTGGTGTTGTTGGACAAGCACCATTACAACAAGCTGCACCACACATAGATGAAGCACAAGAAGCTTTGAACCAAGCGGCTGGAGTTCAGGGATTGCGAGTACCAGTTCACACACCTAGAGCTGCAAGACCAATAGGAGCTGGTGATGCGTCTGATACTCACCACAACAGGAATGGCATTCACGCTCCAGCTGTACATCAAAACCACTTCGAGATCAAGCTTGGGTTGATCAACATGGTGCAAGGCAATATATTTCATGGCCTCAATGAAGACCCTTTGGATCATCTTGACCAGTTTGATAAGGTGTGTGGTCTGACCAAGATTCAAGGAGTCTCTGAAGATGCTTTGAAGCTGCGCTTGTTCCCTTTCAGTTTAGGTGACTAAGCACATCAGTGGGAGAAGACACTTCCACAAGGTTCAATCTCTACATGGAGTGAGTGCAAGACAGCATTCCTCAACAAATTCTTCAGCTCAACAAGAACAGCAAAGCTCAGGAACACCATAAGCAGCTTTACTCAGCATGGGAATGAGACATTTTCTGAAGCATGGGAGCGGTTCAAGTCCTACACTTTACAGTGCCCACACCATGGCTTCACAAATGAAAGCTTGCTGTCTACTTTGTATAGAGGAGTGACGCCAAATTACAGGATGCTCTTGGACACAGCTTCCAATGGAAAATTCATGGGCAATACTGTTGTAGATGGTCTAGCTCTTGTGGAGAATTTGGCACTTTTTAATGGCAACTATGGTGAAGAATATGACAGAACATCTAGAGCAGTTGTAAGCGCTGAAGGTGAGAGCACAACAAAGAAGAAGATTAAAGCTTTGAATGAAAAGTTAGACAAGCTGCTGAGTGTGTCTTTCAAGAATGTCAGTTTTGTTGGTGATAGTGTTGCTACACAAGAGGAAGATGGGACAGTTGTAGAAGAAGAAGCCTTCTACATAAATCAACAAGGAGGCAGTTTTAACAAGTACATGAACCATTCCAACTTCTCTTATAGAAGCACCAACGTGGCTAACCCTCAGGATCAAGTCTATCCATCACAAGCTGCTCAACAAAACCAAGGAACCAAACATTTTGTTCTTTTCCACCAGTAGAACAACTTTGCTCCAAGACCACCATTTCAGGGCGGTTTTCAACAAGCTAACTTTCAGCCAAGACCAGCTTTTGTCCCACCAGGTCTTGGCAATACACAAACCTCTTCTGGGGTTCAAGATGTTGATTTGAAGCAGATGATGCAACAGTTGTTGACTGGTCAAGCCAACACCACTATAGAGCTGCACAAGAAGTTTGCTGAAGTGCATAACAAGATAGACGCTACTACTTGTGACCTGAATGGCAAGTTAGATGCTCTGAACCAAAGAGTCAAGTCTCTAGAAAGCAAAGGAGCTTCATCTTAAAAACCTCATAATCAGTTACCAGGAAAGAGGGAAGCAAATCCTAAGGAATTCTGCCACTTGCTTGCTGAAGAGGATGAAGAGTTAGATGATGAAGATGCTTCATTGGAAGAGCTTGGCATTATGCTTCAAGAGTTGCTGTTACATGTGGACATGTTAAAGGCTGAGTGTGGGGGGAATGTCATCAACGTCACCATTGATGATCAAGAAGCTGTTGATATTGTAGAAAACTTCCTCCAAGGACTAGATGAAAGCTTGAACAGAGAAGAAGAGCAAGAAAGGGCCGCACGAGAAGCTGCTGAGAAAGCCTTAGTTGCTCCAGAAGAAGCCAAACCAGAGCTCAGTGAAGCTGATAAAGAGCTTGTAGAGACATACCATGCTTTGATGGTCTTGGCTAGAGAAAGTCCTGAAGACTTCAAGGAGTTGTATGATCGCCAAGTGGGCAGCACCTCAAGCAGCAATGAGAAGGGTAAAGCTCCTAAAGTTCAAGCTTATAGACCACCAATCTCTTACCCCACGATGCACTTTACAAAGGCTCAAATGGCAGTTTATTCAAAGTTCAGAAAAGACATACAAGACGCTGGAATAAAGCTTCCTCATGGCACCACTTTGCTTGAAATGAAGGATCAAATCAGGTTCCTCAAAGAAGTCTTTGACAAGCTGGAAATAGTGGAGCCAATTCTAGAGAATGTGGGGGCTAATCTGAAGAGAAGCAAGGAGCTGAAGACATTGACAAAGCTTCCCAATCCAGGAAAATTTCTCATCACTTGTGAGCTTGAGATGCTCGACAATGTTGGAGCTTTGTGTGATTCAGGTTCAACAGTGAATGTCATGTCTCTCCACTTGAGCCAAACCTTAGGAATCAAGGAGTTGAAGCCCTGCAAAGCCTCTATCACCTTTGTGGATGACACCTCAACAAGACCCTTGGGCATGGTAAATGATTTCCCTTTGAAGATTGGGAATTGCTTGGTGCCAACAGATTTTGTGGTTATGGAGAAGACATATTCAAGAGAGGTGCCACTTTTTCTAGGAACACCATTCTTGTCAACAGCAGGAGCTCAAGTAGACTTCAAGAGAAGCTCTCTGATTTTGAAGAATGTTGATGAGTTCAAAGTCTACAAGATTGTCTCTCCTTCCATAGCTTTTTGTGGAACAATCATTGAAGAAGAGAGTGAGCAACAGCAACTTCCAGAGCATGTGGAGCATGCTATGAGCTTCACAATGAGTATATTGATGAAAGACACTCTCCCTGATGAGCCAGAATAGAAGCTTGAAACTGAGTTGAAGCTTAGAGATGGTTTGAAAGAGGATGAAGGCTTGATCACCAAGGAAGGGAAGCCTTTGATCACACCAAGTGTCAAGAAGAAAAGAAACAGGAAGACAGCTCGTGAGAAGAAGAGACTGATGTCAGTGGGCACTTGGGTTTACCAGAAGAAACAGGAAGGAGCACCAGCTCCATCAACCTCTTCTCACTATTCCTCAAACCATCAAAGTCAAGCTTAGTGACTTAAAACAAGCACACTTGGGAGGTAATCCCATGACTATCCTTGTAAATATATGCTTTCTTTTATTATTAATATCTTTATTTAGTGTTTCAGAAGTCAAAGATCAGGTCCATGGATGTGTAGAATGGTTTAAAGGCCAAGGAAAGAAGACTATGTTTTCATATCGAAGTACCATATCGAGCAGAACATCTGTCATCGCTGCTCGATACAGCTTATCTCGGGGAAGGAGCAGTCCATACACCGAGCAGATTGCACGATGGAGATCACATCGAGGTGTAGCATCGAGCAGAACACCAAAACCCCTGCTTGATGTGATCGCTCCTGAAGCCCCAGTCCGTACACCGAGGAGAGTGGACCGTACATTGATCAAGACGCACGATATGATGGAGATCACATTGAGGTGTAGCATCGAGTAGAACACCAAAAGCCCTGCTCGATGTGATCACCAGTCCGTACATCGAGAAGCTATAGCCCGTACATCGACCAAGTTGCTCGATGAAGTCACACCGAGGAGTTGCATCGTGCAGAACATCCAAGGTTCTGCTACATCCAAGGTTCTGCTCGATAGGGGGTGGTATCAACCAATTCAATGCAAGACGGTGTCTGGTACAACAACCACCGAGGAGAACAGCAACCAAGTACGAGACGTTCCACATCGAGGTGTAGCATCGAGCAAAACACCAACATGTTTGCTCGATGCACAATGGCAGAGCCAGAAACAAGCATCCAAACGGTGCCATGCATTGCCCACAGGAAGGATCGTGCAAGACGAAGTGTCTCCCTACACCGAGCAACAACATCGAGCAGAATATCTACTGAGACTACTCGATGCATGGTGTCCTGAAGGAGAAGCTGACCAGAACACGGAACCCCCGAGGCAGCAGAGCATCATCACCGAGCCACAGACACGACGTCCCCGATATGGTACACATCGAGTGTTTTGCTCCATATGATCCGTATAAGAATTTTTTTTGAAATTTTTACATGGATAAATCGAGTAAAGCCTATTTGTGAGCCTTGATGGCTAGTAAAATAATCTTTTCTTTCTCCCTCAAATGCATTTTTAAATTTTAAATTAGATTTTCTTGCATTATCTTTGGATTTTTCTAGATATCCCTTATCCTCTTGCATTAAAACTAGCAATCTTCATCTCTCTCTCTCCACACACACCCATATCGAGCTAAACATCATTTTTCAAGCATCCTTTCTTTCTCTCTTGCATTCTCTATAACTTCATCTTTTTGGTTCAAGAATTAAGGTAATCTTGGTTAAGATCCCTTGTTTCTTGAGTTTAATCTTTGCAAAATGAAGTAGGAATGCATTAGAATTATTATTAAGGTTTTTTGCATGATTCTGATTATGGTATTGATTTGCATATCACCATTGTTGCTCTGCTTTTAAATTTTATGGTTGAAATATTTGGAAAATGCTAATTTTGTGCTTAGTTTGACTTTATGTTTAGATTCTGGCCAAATCTAGGCATGCTATTGTTTTTCCAGCATATTGGCCATTGAAATGTTTCTTATTAGACTAGAGATGGTAACTCTGATGCATTTTCATAGTTTGATGGAGAGAGGATGATGTTTTTGGCTTCCTATGCTTGAAATTGATGCAATCGCTGCTTGCTACTGTGGGAATTTTAGTTTTAGCTGTATCTATCTTTTGGAGCTGAAATTGTTTTGCTAAATTCGACTCTGTTTGTTGGTAATCAGTGAGAAATTTTACAGAATTTTCCAGTGCCTGCTTGAGTTTTGAAAATTAATTTCCTGCACAGTGCTCTCAAAGGATAGTATACTAATTCTTGCTTCAAGCATAGCATTTTCAGGTACTATGTCGAACACTACGGGAAATGGGGAGATTTCTGACTCAAATGTTGCTGCAAGAAACAGAGCTGACGGAAAAAGGCCAGTTGTTGAAGAAGAACCAGTCCAAGATGCAGCACCAAAGCTAAAGGACTACTAGAGAGCGATAAGGAGAGTGGACTTCACTCCTACAAGATATGCTGATCCTGGTCTGATGGGAGAGCTAGGAATCAAAACTGAAGTGGATGAGCTGTTGAGCAACATTGGACTGGAGAAATTTGCTAGTCTTGGCTATCCAACTTACAAGCAACTTTCTTGTGAGTTCCTTGCAAGCTTCAAGGTCTACTTCTACAAGTTTGATGAAGAGTATGATGAAGGAGAAGAAGACTTTGGCAATGGATTCATCAATTTCAGAGCCAACAAAGCATGGTACACCATGGGGTTCACTCAGCTTGAAGAAATCTTTGGATTTGATCAAGGCTTAAGAGCACAAACATGCGCTTCAAGCATGATGAGGTAAGGCATATATGGGAAGAGATAGCCAATGATGCTTATAGAGCTGGTCATCTGAAGAGTGCTAGCATCGGTCATCCAGCTATCAGATATGTTCATAGAGTCCTCACCAGCACACTTTTCTACAGAAAAGGGCAAAGTATGGTCAAAGAAGAAGAGATGGGGTTGCTTGTGAATGGCTTAAAGAACATAATGGTTGAAACAAGGCATGGGAAGATCTAAGGAGAGCGCTTAGGAGTTGGTCTTTTAAAAATCCTAATGAAGCAATTTCTAGCATGCCAACAGAGGGCTTTCAACACTAGAGACAAGAAGCCAAAGATAGCCATTGGAGGCGTGATCACTCCTATCTTGCTTGGTGCTGGAGTTGAGCTTGGCACACTATATGTTACAATGATCTTCCTAGATGTTCCTTATCTCAATAAGATCAGATACCTTTCAGGAGCTGTTGATACAGGATTTGGCTATCAGTTTGAACTGGAAAACAGGAAGAGGAAGATCATCTTGCCCAAGCAGCGCTTAACCAACTTCACCTCCTATGAGAACATCATATTCATGCCAACAGAAGATGAGTTTTATGACCCAAGGACTGACCCACAATTGATGAGGCCAAGCAAAGTGAAGAACATGAGCACCATCAGAGACTCAGATGTGGAAGAAGACATTGAAGAGCAGCATCAAGAACAAGAGGTTCAGCATCAAGGGATGGAGAAAGATGAGTATGAAGAATATGATAGCTGTCCTTATGGATTTAACCCCTATGATGTGATCTGCACATCTGAAGCTTCAAAGGCTGCACATGAGCACATTAGGCTTCTTCAGAGGTGGAACCACTTCCAGGACAAAGCCATCAGAGGGTTGCTGAAGACGGTCAAAGCAAGCAAGAAATTGGTTGACTCATTGAAGAAGAAAGTGAGGAAGCTCAATAAGAAGTTGGGAGGATCTTCATCAGCCAAGAGATCTGATCAAGCGGTTGAAACAAGACTTTTTGGGTTTAAACTCAAATGTCATTTGCCTCTAATCAGTTGTAGAATAGAGATCAGGTATCAATCCAATTGTGGGAGATAAGATGCAAACAATGCTTTAAGTTAAGCAAGATTGGGGTTTGATTATGTGAGAACAAGTCTAACAACCTAATGGTGCAATGAAAGAAAAGCATAAAGTAAATGCAAGTAAACAGAACTAAACAATGACCTTAAAGCAATGACTAAACAAGAACTAAGCCAGAAATGACTACTAAAGCAAGAACTAAGATGACTTTGAAGACAATTAATTAAAAGCAAGACTCAAGGTTCTAAGCAATTGTGGGATTGTGGTTTTCAAGAGTGACAAGGGGATTTCTACTAAGGCACTCAACAAGCATTAACAAGCAAGCAGTTCTCAATGTTATGCTCCTAGACAATGTATCTAAAAGGAACCACTTGGCGTCAATAAGCAATTCATATTCAACAAGATTGAAGTGTCAGACTCACTTGTGATGGCGTATCCTTCAACCATGAGCATAAAGATCAGAACCATTTTAGCCTAAGAGATGTACTAATCAAGCAACTACTCTCTCACCCAAGCAAGAATTCAGATCAACTTATCAATCTTGTGAACCAATAAGGACCTAAGCAGCTATACACCAATCAAGATAATGGATTTAAGCACAAACTTGCAACATCCTAACAAAGCTAAGCAATGAACAAGAATGAAGCAAAAGCAAGATCTTTCAATGCATATTATCTAACCATCAAGTCAAAAATCTCAAACCAGCATTATCTAGCCCTACACGAATCATCTAGCAAGGTGAACTATCACTTTGGTGTCACTGAACAAAGGAAACATAGACCAAGCTAGACTATCCAACAAAATAAGCGAACTGTACTTAGAGAAGAGATATCAAGACATCAAGTGAACCATATGCATCTATCAAACCAAAATCAATCAAAAGGAGCAAGCTTTATCAACATTAATCACTTTGCAAGAGAACCATTAAACAAGCCTAATCACCCCTTAATCACATCTTAATCACTACTTTCCCTACTTAGAACCCTAAATCTAAGGAAGACTACTCACTAATCATGCTTAATCCCATTGATTTGGAGTTAAGCATAACTAGAAGAGTTTGAAATGCAAAATATGATAAATCTAAGCTACAAAGATGCAAGAACAAAGATTAGGAGATAAGATTAAACCATAAAAATGGAAACTTTATTAAAGATAAAGATCCTTAAGGCAAATCACTCTTTAAGGTTTAGGAAAGGTTTTTTGATTGAAAGCTAAACTTGGATAAGATAGAACATGATAAAGATAATGTTTTGTGGCTTCCCTTTTATAGTAGGGAGCCAAAAGAAGCATAAAAAACCTAAAAAGATAAGATAAGGTTAACAAAAGTCAAATGATCAACGCGGATGAGTTGCATCGAGGTCGTACGGTCGATGTTCTGCTCGATATGCGACCTCGATATGGTATGTGCAGCGTGTATCGAGGTCCTTCCTCGATGCTGGTCCTCGATGCAGACCAACGACTTGGAATCCTTGTGCTGGTCCTTCTCCTCTCGTCCTGCTGCTTCCATCGAGAATACTCCACGGGTGTTCTGCTCGATATGCTTGCTCAATGTGGACCAGACTTTGCAAGAACTCCATTTCTGACATCTCCTTTTATCATGAGCTGCTTCCATCCCTTCCCCAGCTCCAAGAAACTCCAAAAACACCTGAGAATCACTACAAACATGCATATGTATGCAAATGTATGCAATCCTAAGCTAAATGCATGCTATGTTGATTCTAAGTGCAAATGATACCTAAATGCTAAACTATAATGCAAAAACAGAGGAAAAGATGCATGAAATGCAGCCTAAAATGATCTAAAATAGCAAGCTATCAACACCCCCACACTTAGCTTTTGCTTGCCCTCAAGCAAACAAACACTTAACATGGTGATGAGATAAATCAAAATGCTAACAATAAATCAAAATGAAGTCCATGTTCCTAATTTTAGAGTGCACTTGATGGAAGAATACTTTAAACACTTATCCACTTTCATCACAAAGCAAGAATGGTCACTAAGCTATCAACCTACACATGCTCATCAAGTCAAACAACCTTTTTAACATACAATTATGCTCAAACCGTGAATCATGCTTATGCAAATGTGAAAGTGTCATTTGGCTAAGGGACAAGGCTTAGTGGAATAAAAATGATCCCACTTCAAAAAATGGTTTTGGTGTTTAAAAGGGTTCTCTCAAATAAAAACATGGTTGTGCTTTGGCAAAATGCTAAGGGTCAAAGAACAACTTACACATACAAAAGAAGACTCCCATCTACCCAAGATCTATAAGATGTGTTTCTAACTCTAGCTAAGCAATGTAAGACCCTCTGATGCTACCCTTTTTAAGAACTTAACCCCTTTTTAAAACCCAAAAAAATTTCTTCTTCAAGCGCTTTGGAGGTTAACTTCTTCTTTTGAACTTTAAGTGGTGGCGATTTGCTTCTTTTGAGTTTGGCTCCTTTATTTGGTGATGCTGGTGCTTGATTTGCCTTTGGCTTTTTGATTTACTGGTTTTGCACTTCTTGCACATTTTTTCTTCTTTGAACATGAGCCTTCTTTCTTTGAGTTTAGAATCGCCATTTCCACCATTTTGCTTGTGTCACACTCCTTTTTCTTTTATGCCTTGACTTCTTTTCTTCTTCGCCTCTCTTAAAAACTAAACCCAAGATAACCCCAAACCATTCCCCAAAAACTTCTTAACCTATCTAACTCAAGAGTGAGCTAGTTCTACAATGGAAGTACTTTCCTTGTAGTTCCAACCCAACATTTTTTGCTAAGCAACAACTATGATGGAAGAGGCCTCACAAAATCACACATTTTACTGTCTTGGCTTGAAAAAAGGTTTAGTTAAGGGTGGAAAAATCTAAATGGATCTTTTAGATAGTGGCAAAAGATACTAAGAAGATCCAAATATATTAAACTATCCATGACATCAATCACATAAGCATAAGGCATGATAATTGTGAATTCAAATTAGGTTCCGCTTAATCAAAGGTTGAAATCATCTCAAAGCATGCTTCAGTCTCAAACAAAGCTCACACAAATACAAATTCCAAAAGTGGTTCAGCTTTATTTCTAGCTCAACATCAAATGCACCAAAGGATTAAAAACAAGGGCTTCATTTTCATAAATCACTAGCATTAACAAAGATGTACTATCATAGTTCCCAATTTATACAAGCAAGCTAGTCCTATATGAATGCATAAAGTCTAAATCCTAAAAGAATGCATGAAAATCAAACTCTTTTTGTGAAGCAATTTTTGAAATTTTTTTGGTTTTTTTCTATGTCTTAGATGCAATAAAATTATGATGCATGGTTCCTATTCTACTATGCAAATGCAAAAGCAAGCATCAGTCCATCATACCCCCCCCCCCCCCCCCCCCCCCCCCCCCCCCCCACACACACACACACACTTAAATTACACAGTGTCTGTGTAGTAAAAATGCTAAGGAAAGTGTTCACAAACATCAAGCAAACAATCGCCATAATAATATAAAAAAAATGAGTGGTATTTACAATGGTTAGTGTGGTGTACCTTACTTCAGGTGGAGGAGTGTTGAGAGTCTGAACTCTCAATGGCATGGGAGGGTGAAGCTTCCTCCTCTGATGGAGTTTGCTGTCTAGTCCTTCTCTTCTTTCCTTTTCGCCATGGAGCAGCTACATGAGATGAATGCCTGGCCAGTTGAGGGACTTGTGTTCTTGGCCGCTCACTGATGTGGAATGAGTGTCTCTCTTGGACTGCCCTCTCTGGTGTATCATCAGACATTTCTTCAGCATCAGATCCTCCTCCTTGTGGCTCTGTTTGGATCGCTTGATCAGATCTCTTGGCTGATGAAGATCCTCCCAACTTCTTCTTGAGCTTTCTCACCTTCTTCTTCAATGAGTCAACCGACTTCTTGCTTGCTTTGGCCGTCTTCAGCAACCCTATGATGGCTTTTTCCTAGAAGTGGTTCCATCTCTGAAGAAGCCTAATGTGCTCATGTGCAGCCTTTGAAGCTTCAGATGTGCAGATCACATCATATGGGTCAAATGCATAAGGGCGGCTATCATAGTCCTCATGTTCTTTCTCTTCCATCCCTTGATGTTGAACCTCTTGTTCTTGATGCTACTCTTCAAAGTCTTCTTCCACATCTGAGTCTCTGATGGTGCTCATGTTCTTCACTTTGATTGGCCTCATCAATGGTGGATCAGTCCTTGGATCATAAAGCTCATCTTGTGTTGGCATGAATCGTATGTTCTAGCATACTCGATCTATACAATAAATATATAAAATCATAAAATATTTAATTTTAATGATTAGTATTCACTGCTCCATACAAAATAACATTCTAGATCCGCCACTGTCATCATATGCTCATGCCTTGTTCGTATAGGGAGGCTCATCAACTTATACCTAGAAAGAAAGATGTGGAAACGAATTTCCCTTGAATCTTGATGTATATTTTTATGGGAAGTTTACTAAAATGACTCAAATTTAACATTTTATTACTAGAATAACATGTATACCTTTTTAACAGATTGAATATATTTTATGTCTACTTTACCCTTTAATGATATTTATCCAAAAAAAATTACAAAAATGCCATTATAATATTTTCGAAAATACCATGACAGATCTATAAATAAATAAGTCTATCGAGATAATCTGCCATTTATTTGATGGCAGGTTTTTATTTTTGCACAGATTTAATTTTTTTGATAGATTATTTTCACAGATTTTCATCTAGGATAGGTTTATTTATAAAACTTTGTCATATGAAACAACAGATTTATTTTCTTCGTGAGACTTGTTTTCTGAGACAGATTTATATAGCAGATTTTTAATAATGACACAACAGATTTGATTATTTTTAACAGACTTATTTTCTGAGACAGATTTATATAGCAGAATTTTTGCTGACACAACAGATTTAATTATTTTTAACAGATTTATTTTTGGATGACAGTTTTGATTGATAAACTTATTTTCGTCATCAATGTTATTGATGACAAACTTATTTTAAACGACAGATTTTGATATCGAACAACAGATTTACTATGACAGACTTTTATAAATCTATTATGACAGACTTAAAATAATAAATACCTAATTTGACCTAATGTGTAAAAATTTAAAAGTACACGACGGCTAAGTATGTCGCTAACCATCTTCTTCTCTCTTCAAAACAATCAAACATCTTAATCTTCTTCCTCTTCAAAACAAACCATACATGGCGCAAATAATCTTGGTATATGGTAAATGGATGCTTGAAGAAAACAGATGGTTATTTGTTGGTAATAAAGACTCCAAAATTGTAACAATAAATCCTTCTACATCTTATGAAGAATTCATTCAAACAGTTTACGAGGAGTATGGATTGGATGAGAGATTATATGAAGTTGATTTGAGTTACATGTTTCCGAAAAGGGTTTTGATGAAGTTGCCACAAAATACAGCTCTGGTGGTTGTTGGAAAGTCACGACAGTTTAAGGGTTTTTTTGAACAATACAAAGCTGCTCCACGTCGACTTTGTGTCCAAGTTAAAGAGAAAGAAAAACAGAAGTGTGATCGATATAAGCATGAAGACGAAGATGGAGCCAATGAGGAGAAAGTGTCAATATGTGAGGGAAATCAAGACGACGACGAGAAATGCAGATTTGATTGTTGCGATGATTCGGATGGAGCTACATTTGACGACGAAGACTTTAGCTTGTATGGAAAGCCTCCGGAGGAAGAGAACGAGAAGAGCACGAAAACAGTTAAAAGGAGGGTTCACGAGTACAACCAAGGAAACAAAGGGAAACGATGCACATGTGAAACTAGAATTGAATTCACTTAATCTAGTTGTTGGACAACGTTATGAGACAAAAGATGCTTTGGAGACAAGATTGAAGATTTTGTCAATCTTACATCAGTTAGATTTCGATGTTGTTAAATCAACACCGTGTTTGCTAATAGTTAAGTGTTGGGTGAATGGATGTACTTGGAGAGTACGAGCTTCACCGGTCGGAAATTCTCTCCAATTCTATTTCTCTGTGTATGTTGCAGAACATACATGTTCTATTACGGAGCGTTCTTTGCGTTCTCGATAAGCAACTCCGGAGATATTAGGACTATTGTACAAAGATTTCGTTGGTGGTGTTGGAGCTAAAGTTTTGCCAATCCATGTTTCTCAGGCATTAAACATGTGATTTGGTATCAAGATGTGTTTTAAATTCAGCTATTGCACTAAATTTACCATTTAATTTGATATAAGAAAAGATTTACAGATTTTTTCCCTATAACTAGATGGATTATTGGAAGGCTCACGGGATACTTAAACAAGCACGAGATTTGGTTAGAGGAACTTCGGAGGAAGGGTATCCTGAATTACCTGTTTACTTACACATGATAAGAAGAGAAAATCCTGGTACATTTACACGCCTAGAAGATGATGACAATCAAAGATTCAAGTATCTTTTTCTGGATTTCCCTTCATGAGAAAGGTGGGGTCGTTAATGGATTTTCCTTCATGAGAAAGGTGGGGTCGTTGATGGCACATTTTTGCAGGGAAAGTATAAAGGAACACTTCTTATTGCCACTTCACAAGATGGAAATTTTCAAATATTTCCAATTGCTTTTGCAATAGTCGATACTGAAAATGATGAATCATTGGATTGGTTCTTCAGGCAAATTTATTGTGTGATCCCGGACGATGAAGGACTGGCCATAATTTCTGATAGGCAGAAATCAATTGGGAAGGACGATGCAAATGTATATCTGATGGCTAGTCGTGGAATCTGTACGTACCACCTATATAAGAACATCCTGGTGCGATTTAAAGGCCGTGACACCTTTAGTTTGGTTAAAAAGGCGGCAAACTCTTTTAGAATTTCAGATTTTTAGTCCATATTTGATCAGATCGAAATCTTGAATCCAGCATTGCATAGCTATTAGCAAAGTGCTAACGTGCAACTGTAGACACGTGTTTATTTTCCGGGAGATAGGTACAATATCACTACAACCAATATTGCAGAATCGATAAATAGGGTGCTCTCGGACGCAAAGAGTTTGCCAATTGTTCATCTATTAGATGCAATACGATTAATGATGATGCGGTAGTTTTCTGAGCGAAAGAATGAGGCTGGATTAACGAAAACAACTTTGACTCGTGGAGTCGAGAAGCTGTTGGAGGTAAACATTTTGTAACTTATAAATGGCTTTGCATTAACAAGACCTAACTAGTATATTTTTTAACCAGATTCGTGTACCATATGCTAAGAAGCTTCCAGTGCAAGCTATAGATGCAAATCAATCGCAAGTGACTGACGGATCATCTTTGCATGCCGTGCACTTAACCGAAAAAAATGCTCATGCCGTAGATTTGATTTGGAAAAATTATCATGCGTGCATGCAATTGCAGCAGCTGAAGCAAGGAAAAAATCTCGCATATCCTTATGCCATCCTTATTATTGCAAAAATTATTTGTATAATGCCTACTCTACTGCTGTGATGCCAAGGGATAATGCTTTAACTGTACCAGATCATGTCGCTGAAAAAGTGTGCCTGCCTCCTGTGGTTCGCCAACAACCAGGAAGACCGAAAAACTCTAGGATTAAATCAGTATTGGAGAAGGCCGGAGATAAAAAGAAGACAAGAAAACAACACGCTTGTTCGATATGTAATCAAGTAGGTCATAATTGTAAGTCATGCCCATTGTATCTTAATGAGACTTGTTTTGGGGTAGACTTGTGTTGGTATAATTGATGATTTGTCTTGCTGGTGGACGTGTGTTGTGGTACTTGTTTTGAGTAATTGTAGACTTGTCTTGTTTGGCTTTTAAATTTGTAATGACCTTTGTTTTACACATTGCCAAACTAATTGTTAACTCTGCAATCCCACCGTTGAATATGAAGACCAATGTACTGTTATAAACTCTACCAAATATTAGCTTCATCAGACAAGCTTTAGTCCCTTAAACGATTTCTGAAAAACCTGCAGTAAAACTGTTTTTAATAGAAATCCGTAAAAATAATGATTTTGAGCCAACTTTCGATCCGATTTGTGGATGATTTATAACTCTGATTGATGCACCGTTAAATCCCAACAATTCTATCAAGCGGGATCTGTATAGACACATCTTCTTTGTAGTCTAAGTCCTTCTTATGTTGCCGAAATCCTTCTCCAAAAATTGCCATCACAGACACTGTTTGATTACTATGTTGCAGAGATTGAAAACATGTTTTGGTTCTTTCAAACGATTTCGATACATAATCTGACTACTTGGATAAAAAAAAGCTCTTTAATAGTCACTACAAAACATGTGTACGCTACATATGAAAAGAGAAACAAAACACCATGTCAATACGATGAATTACAAATAGTGACACCATATCACCATGATCATCACGCTACATAAACTGAAACAAGTAAGAGAAAACACCACATCACCACGATCATCACCAAAGAGAGACCATGTCACCACGATCATCACCAAAGATCTGCCACCTTGTCAAATATCTCAGCTGCTAGTTTCAAACGGATTTGCGGAATGTTTTTATCGTTTAGACCCTCAAATGTACACGCAAGAGCAAGACACTCGATGTACTTCAATGTATAAACACCACAATC
Organism: Thlaspi arvense; assembly: GCA_911865555.2. Lineage (NCBI taxonomy): Eukaryota > Viridiplantae > Streptophyta > Magnoliopsida > Brassicales > Brassicaceae > Thlaspi > Thlaspi arvense. The sequence continues at coordinate 53,404,311 of OU466857.2, forward strand.
ACCAGGGTTATCATTCTGTGGGATGCCTTTCTTCCTGCACACACTAAACTGCCTCACGCTCTTCTTCCTAATATTAGGAGGAACCATGGAGTTAAGTAATGCAGGAATCATTACAGCAAATAGTCGACATGAATCAGTAATAGTCTTGTCATCACAATGATTGTATATGCTGTCGTAGACGTAAATCTTCCCACTCGGCAAGTCAATATCCAACGCTACCCAATGATCTCCTTTTACAAAATGGCAGACATACAAGTGATCGATATCAATAAACCACTTCCTGTTTGTCACTGCTCCAAAAAGATATTCACCATTGAACATTTCCAAATATTTGCTGGAAAAAGTCCAGCTCTTGGGATCGTAGTCATTGTAATCAAGAACCCAAGCGCTCACAAACCAATGGTCCAGAAATGCAATCTTTGTAGAACGATAAGGACATGGGTCAGAAAGAGACCTTATATGGAACATATGCATCGCTGAATTCATTTACTGGAAAAAAAAAAGAGAATGAAAATCAAGACTCATATTAAGACAACAAATCCAATGTATTAAAACAAGAGAAGAGCATTGCTAACCGAACCACCCAACCAGCCATAGGTTAGTTCAGGCCAATCTTTCCTGGGAGTAACAATAACATTGTAAAATTCAAAACTTGAATTGCTGACCCGTAGAGGTTGGCCCCTAAAAACGTTTGCAATATCATTAATAAAATTGTTTGTATATAGAATAATAATGTAATGGAGAAAGGAGGAAAGGATCACATACTCTTTAAGGTCAATAAAATCCATCAATTTACGCATTTTACTCTCTTCCACTTTGGCAAACGGATCGTAGCTTGTGGCTGAAGGGGTCACGTTTTTAACAATACGCTTGATATTTGAGCTCCCCGTGAATGGGGGCTGCAGTGCTGCAGTCAATTTTTTTTTACAACCAGCTGCGTCACCATTCAAACGTCTGAGGCCTTGTCCTAGTGCTCCAAACAGATTATCAAGTTTCTGTTTTTTCTCCCGGATCTCAGAGTCTGATTCTGTTGAAATTGATTGAGCCATCCCACCCTTATCTCCAATCTTCTTATGTGGTTGCTCAACACCAGTCTTCTTCTTAACAGCAATCTTCACATCTTGTTTCTTATCACCATTCTTCTTAACAGCAATCTTTTTAAGCTGTTGTTTTTCACCATTCTTCTTTACTTGATCCGTATCTTTGTTCACATTCTTCACAACGCGGCTACTCGGGAGATCTTCTTGGGATGTACCTTTTATTACTATCCACGACTGATGAAAAGAAAACATGAAAATCACTGAATAAATAACGAAAGACCAAAATCATTTATAAAACTCATAAACAATTTTTTTACCAAATAACCAAATTCAAAAACTAATTATGAGCTTAATTAATTAACATCATATAAATCGTTACATGTGACAACATTCAAAGGCTACATTCAAACGTTTCACTAACTACATGTCACCATATTCAAACGGCCATTCACAAAACACCATATCAGACTACATATTTTCAAAATTTCTAACTAACGTACCGGAGATATACTTGTCACATCCTCATCTACATGATCATAAGATGTTGCATCTTCCTTAGTGGCACCACGTTCGAGATGCTCTTGTAGTTGTCTAACATCATTTTCAAGCATAGCAATTTTGTTACCAACTTTAGCATCAATTGCAGCATCCACTTTAGTCACAATGTTGGTTTCCATAGACTCCACTTTTTGAATTAGTATCTGCACTAAATTCACAAGTCTAGAGACTGAATTTTGATCATCATTTGGCGTCGGACTCTCCTTGTTGCCACTGTCCTTCTCAGTAGCCTACACACATTAAATTTCTAAAGGGTGTGAGAAAAACAAGTCTTACTTTTATATATTTGACACAAAATTCAATGTTAAAAAAGATAATTTAATCTTTTATTCACCTTTGAAGTTTCTTCAACTTCACATGATGGTTTCTTCTTTTGATGTGTATACGTCTCAGCTAGATTATCATCATCATTCTTCATGACATCTACTTTCCTTTTTCTGAAACTTGTATTTCGATCTTTCGCTACAGTAACATCCCAAGCAGTTGTATCAAACCGATCATGAATAATATCCTTGATCAAATTGTCCAAATCTACATCTAAATCTTTCTCGTCCTTGTCCTCAATCCACTTAGGATATATCTCTTCTTCTGGGTTTACAAAAATGCCTCACACGCACCTAAACAATTAAGTTCGAGTAGCCATGTTAAACAACAATGACACATCAAAACATATATATGACTCAGCCTAATTGTCAAGCAACTCAGCGTACCTATAAAATAATCCAACTATTAAACATAGTTAGAAAGCATACCTTATCGTAAGCTCTTTTCTCCTTGGCAAGCAAGATATATGCGCTTACGTGATCCGCCCCATGAAACCAGAGGAACTTCTTGCCCTTCTTTCTTCTTCCCATACTATGTTCTTAGACAATGTATTGACTCATAAGCCCATATGAGCAAAACATGAATACACCCTCGAATTATGTATGTGTTGTTTTCTCCATAAGTGACCATTTTAATCGAATCTATTAGACTTTAAAAACCCACTCGACCCCAAGGGTACCTATCGAAGATATCTGGATCCATAACTTTCTTGGCACATTCCAAAGGGATTCTACTAGCAGGAGAAATACCAAATACTGCAACTGACAAAATACACAACAGACCGACCATTCTTATCTTGGCGAAACTCCAGGCCTTACATCTATTCAAAACCGATTTCAGCTCATTTAGTGAAGGTCCATGCCCTGCAGAAACCTCAAGCTCGCTCCAAAACTCTCTATGGTCGACATCCCAGTTGTCTTCATCGTCAAATGGATCGCAATTCAGACTAGTAATCTCTGCAAATTCATACAAAGAAAACCTTATCGGTTGTCCATCAATGAGCGACCATATTTCCTGATTCTTCTTCACCTCCAGCTGATTTGTTAAAAGTAATGGACAGTCCTCGCGGACCAGATGTAATCCATTTCGTGAAACCTAATAAAGACTCCAACTGATGAATCTCTTATGGCATTCCATACATTTTCCCCAACTTCTTCTTTCACCATTGACAATTTGCTCATGTAACAGTTGTAATTGGTGCGCTTTCTTTGAATATGTGCTTTTCCTTTTTCGAATTGAAGCTGAGGGTACTTTCTTCTACCACTTGAAGACGCCATGCTGAGAAAAAAGAAAACAGAGTTCAAAGCAAAAACAAAACAAACCGCCAAAGTTCAGCTATAATTACTTCAAACCATTAGTGTAGTTGAAACATTCAATTGGCATAGAATATAAGGGAATGTAATCTAAGAATTTGTTTGAAAGAAACAATTGAGAAGAGGAAAAAAAATCAATTGGCGGAGAAGAGACAAAAAATTCAACTGAGGGAGAAGAGAAACAAAACTCAATTGAGAAGAGAAACAAAATTCAATTCACATACCACGAAAACCCCACAGAAGAGGAACCTTTGCGATTTGTCAAAGCAGGCGTTGCGGTTGGAGTAGAGGCGAGAGAAGAATTTAGTAGGAGGAAGAAGAGAAGAACACAGGCAACAGAGACGTCGGATGAGAGAAGAATCCAGGCAACAGAGACGTCGAACGAAGAGGCAGTGGTGGCTAGGTCGGCGAATGTCGGAATCGTCGGAGATGTTTTGTCCTCCGAACGTCGGAGTCGTCGAGGAAGAGAAGAATTTTTTTGTCTTTGGTCGACAGATTTATTTAGAGTCACGATTTTATTAGATTTATTAGATCTGTCATTTTATTGTTTCTTTTAATTATTAATATTTTAGATATTAGTAATATATATTATGGATAAATGGCAATACTGTAGAATAAATATTAATCAGTGGGTTAAAGGACTTTTTAATTAAAATTAGAGTCATTCTAGTAAACCTGTCAACTAAGAGTTAGTGTAGTAATAAAATGAAAAATTTGAGTCATTCTAAGTAATTTCTCTATTTTTATATATCAAGATAGTTAATATTTTTTGCAATTTTTTTTCTTTTTTTTGTCAATGATTTAATTATTTATTTTTTAAGTTATCAATGATGATTTATTTATTTATTTTAACTAATTAGCGACTCTTAGCGTATAGATTATTTTGTAAAATCTAAATTGAACCCCAAAAAGAAAACAGAATCTGAAAAATTATATATGAACAGATTCGAATCCAGAGAGATCCGATCCTAATCTGATCCGGTTACTCGTCCTCGTTATTTTGTAGGGGGTATAGCGTTTATGTTACAGCGTTTAACTTAACACATCTAACAGTTGTGATCATTCTTGGGATAATCTTTGACGATGAACGGCTACGATCACAAACTCAAGCAAATTTTGGTTTTAAACGAGGAGATAAAAAAATACAACAAATCCAAGTTCATTGAGTTATTTACCTAGAATAACCATTTAAAATCGGTATTGACTAGAATAACATCCTTCTACAACTGACTAACTAAAATAACCTTACAAAGTTGTGCAAAGACATCAAAACCCAAATTTTGGATATAATAACAAAAATACCATTTTGATAAAAAAAATGATCAAAAATAATAAAATTGATAAAAGAAAGATTTTTGGAAGAAAAAAAACAAAAACAACAAAACCTTTAAAAAAAAAATCAGCTCGCGAGGGGAGGGAGATTTTGTGTCCGATTTGAAGAAACCCAAAATCTCCGATTACGGCGGCGAAGAGCACCGACGGTGGAGCAAAGGTAGAGCTCCCGAGCTTCCCGGACCTGCGACGGCGGCGCCTACATCTTCTCTTACGGCAGTGTCTCCTTACGACAGACGGCGGCGCCATTTGACGGCTGCTTTGTCTCATGGCTGCTTTGTTTCATGGCGAGTGAATAGTAAGATCCTTCACCGTCGATTTGTCTCCATTTGTAAATCTATGGTTTTTCTTGATGGTAACCTTGGTTTCGGATTTGTAGATCTAGATTATTGTCGAAGTTTATAATCGAAATTTTGTTTTTATCCAGCAGGATTTGCCTTTGCTGGTAGAGTTTCACCATCATCTTCTACATCAACACTTTCTCCATCCTTTGATTTTATAGAAGTTCCATATTCTTCATCATCAGAAGTAGCACCATCCGGATCTTCGCATCCATCATATCTGGTACTCAAGTCTTCGTCTTCTTCCTCTTCTTCGTCTCGTTTTGCTTCTTCATGTTGTTGTTCTTCTTTATCTCCTTCTTCTTCATCTCCTTCTTCATCATCTCCTTCTTCTTCATCTCCTTCTTCTTCATCTCCTTCCTCTTCAACAGTAACATGGTCCGATCGTAATGGAGACTTTTTCCTAGCAGCAGGATGATTCTCTCCATCTGAACCAAAATCATCGAGAGTTTTTGATTTAATCTCAACACACAAGCGAATCCGATCTTCTTTCAATTGCTCGAAAAACCCGTTGAACTGTCTATTATTTCCCACAAATACAGGAGGTGTATCTTGTGGTAATCTTTGCAGCACCTCCTTGGACAACATGTAGCTTAATTGCACATCTTGATTTCGAGGATCCAATCCAAAATCTTCAAACACCATTCCCAGAAATCCAGTGAAAGAGGTTTCTTCATGTACCCGCAATATTCGACATCTTTTTCCCTTATCTATGCCAAACCTCCATCGATTATTGTGAAAACTCCATTTTCCACAAACCAAAATAATTTGTTCCATCGATTCAAAATGACCAAGACCTTCATAAACCAGCTAAAGAGAAATCGAAATGAGGATTTACTAGAGGAAGAACAAGAAGAAGATCGAGATTTTAGTTTATTTGGTCGAACTAAATGGAGAAAAATGATGGAGGCAGCGATAACACATAGTGTGAGGGAGATAATGTGATGTGTGGTCCCACATTTTTGTTTTTTTTTGTTTTTTTTTTGTTTTTTTTTGTTTTTTTTTTGTTTTTTTTTTTGTTATCAAATACCATTTACTTTACTACTCCACATCTCCCAACTAACTCTTCTACCTCCACCGCCGCCATCACTCTGTTCGGGCACTCCCCCTCATAACTCACTCTACACGACGTCGGCAAGTTCACTCTACTAGAATCCGACACTGCCAACTCTCGTCGGTAAGTATTCCGCTTTCTCTTCCTTTTCATCCGCCAAATACCTAAACTTCTGTGGCGAGTTCACATCTGTTGTATGTTAGAGATTATCGTCAAATCACTTCGTCTGATGTTGTGTGGTACTTATACAAGGCCTCTTGCTGGTAGATTTACGTTAACTCTAGGTCTGATAATAAGCCGTTGTGGTAGACTTGTTACTTGTGGTAGACTTTTTAGTATTAGACATATATATACATGGTGGTAGACTTGTTACTTGTGGTATACGACCATTTTTAATCTGTTGTGGTAGATATACTTGGTTCATTGATGGAAATTTTACTTTATCTGCAGTTTTGACTTTATACGCTTCTCTATACTCTCTATGTTTCAGCGTAAAATGGAAACAAATGATGGACTCCACGAAATAAGAGACCTACTCGGGCTGATTCTTCAGAGAGTGGGACGAGTTTCTGCTAAGGACGCATGTCGTGCAGCATGTGCGTCAAAACAGCTAAACGCAGCATTAAAGGAACCATATGTAATGCAAGCACTAAACCTATCAGACTTCGTTGCTGATACAACTTTGCTCGAACGATATCCTTACTTCTTCAATTTGACTCTCTCATCAGACAATCCTCATGCATTATACATGCACGGGATGAGGACAATAGCTATAGACCACGACGTTGAAAATTCGCTCAGATTTTTCAACAAGGCTTCCAAAGCCGGGATAGACCAAGCAACATTGATGGTCGCTGTTATCGCAACCGCATATGGCCACTATCCAACTGCAATGGAGATGTTGGAAAGAGTTGTAGGTTGGAGATCACGCATGCACTACATGATCGAACTAGGTGAAGAGGTTTCTCGAACCAAGATGGAAATGCAGAGTGCTACTGCAGATCTGTTGCCCAATGTTTTCAAAGTAGAAGAATTTCCAAGCTGCAGATTCAAACACCCATTAATGTGTTGCCACGAGTGCTACCTTTTTCTTCAGTACCAACTACTTAGATTTCAGTTTTAATAGCGTCTATTTTCTACTGTGAATCGCTTTATCTATCTCTATGCACTTTCTTCGTTGAACATCTCTAAGTACTTTCTTTCTTTAAGAACTGCTTCTCTATGTACTTTCTATAAATTTTGAAATGTAATGAATGAGTCTTCAACAGACGCTATAGAAGTTGAATCTTTTCACTGCAATATTCGCATTCTTATCACGTCCAAAATCAACATCCCACTTATCAACATTTGATTTCAACGTTCTTCACCATCCAATACCCCATTAAAAGTCTACCACTACGCAATCACGATCTGTGAAAAAGTCAACTATCTACCAGCACATATTAAGTCTACCACCTCGTAACACGATAAATCTACCAATGATGTTATTCTGGTAATTATGGAAAATATAACTCTACCACTACGAAAATAAAGTAAATCTACCATGACAGCAAAATAACTCTACCAGGATTCGTTGGCACTAAAAACTCTACCATCAACAAAATAACTCTACCATCAAGTAAATACAAAACAAATCTACCACCACAATTACTAAGTCTACCAAATGAAATTAAATCTACCAAGTCCAAAAACAAATCTACCGCCATTCAAAGTCAATGAACGTAAAAAGTCAACCAATCACCCTCTGGTAGGGTCGAAAACAAAAAAATCTTCCACAACATATTTTTAAGTCTACCAAGGTCCCCAACAAATCTACCGTTCGAGAAACAAATCTACCGTTCGAGGAACAACTCTACCGTTCCCAAAAAATCTACTGCGTCATAAGCACTTCACCATCAACAACAAGTCTACCACACGAAACAAATCTACCAGCCGTTGACCAAACGAAACAAGTCTACCGTCAAACATCTCGCTGACGTGGCAAAGGAAAAGTAATGGCACAATCATAAATACCGTTTTTGTTATCAAAGGCTCGAAGGGCATAATCAATACGCTAGGTTAGTTCAGTAATAAAAACAAAGTTCAACTATTCTAGCGAATACACCTATCTAAAAGAGTATTCTAGTAGTCCTCCCGTTCATTAGTTCAAAAAAAAAAAAAACAAAAAAACAAAACAGATCCAAGTTCCTTGCCAGAAATTATATAAATTATCGTGTAATGCTGGAAATATATTTATAACCACGTCGTACAGTATATGAGAAGCTCTCAAAGGAATACAATTTATCAAGTGAGAGGACTCTGAAACGAACCTACTGACAAATTTAACAACCTATCAAACCATGATCCTGGGGATAGAAACGTTAGACTCTTCCCTGACTGTGTCACCTGAAAGAAAGAACATCAAACCAGTTAGTCAATAGCAACAGCTACTCTCAAATGTAACTTTTAATCATATCGATTCTAATAACAATTCTTTTTTGTATTCGATAGGTTTCTTTATCGACCCATAAAGCTACCACAGCTCGCACGTATATCAACCAGAGACTCCTAATTACACATAAACCAAGGATGAATGAATCAAATGATCTCAAAACACGCAAGCCCTCTTCGTCTCTTGGGTTGTTAAGATCTTGGTGCATGTTCTTAGACTAGTGAAGTGAAATGAACTAAGTCAAAGGTAAACGAAGACATGACTCTTGTTTGTATAGATATGTATGAAAGCAAAAGAGAGAGTAATAATTACCAGGTTGAGTGGTTGTGGTGACCTCTCCATAGATGGCCTTAAGCGTGGACAGAGGAACAACCACACCAGAAGAGGCTGCTGCTTCAGCGAAGAGTTGCTGTTTCCACTCCCACATTGTGACTTTCATTTCCTTATTAGACTTGAGAAGCGATTCCTTCTGCTCCGTTAAGGCCTCCACATACTTTTGCTGTTTATCAGATCTCAACCCCAAAACCACAAACGATACTCCAAGACACGTGTTTATTACAGCATTGTTGTTCATCGCTTCCGAGAGAAGCATCGCAATCTTGTTCGCCATTTCCTGTTGATAGCCAAATTCATGAGCTATCTTTATCGCGAAGAACATGTAAAAAGAACTTATCTTTCATTCTTTCTAGTGATAACAATGAGTTTCAACCATTAAGCATCATTTGATTCGGTAAAGAGAAAAAAGCAACCGGGAAAAAAACTAATTTTTAAACTAGTCTTTGAACAGATGGCCTACACAACATTTGATTTTTTGCACAAACTAATGAATATTTTCAAACAACAACAATGTTTGAGGTGAAGTAAAGTATCATATCTACTTTCACTCGGGAAAATGTAACTGCATAAGAGCCTTGGATTTCGACATTGCAGGAGAAACTCACGGAAAGTTGAATATGAACACAGATCAAACAAACAGTTTACTATTGTATAGCTTTGAATGTAAACCATTTTTTTGTGTCTTAGAAACATTCAAAAACAGAGCTTCAAGTGTTTAAAAGATCAATTAACCAAACACACATTTTCGTTGGTGATGAAGTTGGGTTGACCAGTAAATTAACAAAAAGTGTCATTTTGGCCAAGAACTAATGAAAAATGACAAGCGGAAGAGTACATGAGATGATGATTTACAAATTTGAAACGTAACTAAGATACTGAGATCCATCAAACCGATCAATAAAGCTAAAGACGACATCCGGTAAACAAAAAGAAAAGAAATTTAAACACTACAAAGCAAGGAAAATGAATCAGAGACGCCAATCGGAAGGTAAAACGGACGAAGACAAAAAAAAAAAAAAAAAAAAAAACGGACGAAGACTCACCTGAAAATGAAAGTGCGACGGCGAGGCGATGCGATGCGATGCGGCGGCGTGAAATTAAAAAACCCAAACAGAGAAACCTCTCTTCCGTCTCAGTACTTTTAAAGTTATTTTGGGGATTTAACTGTAATTATAATTGAGAAATGTTGTTTGTTAGAGAGAACAATTTGACTCTCTTACAGAAAGCAAAGGGCAAAATGGGAATTCTAATCAGAAATTTCCTGCTCGTATTACGCAAATCTGAGGAGCCAGAATCTCAGTTTTCAAATTAATTTGAAAAATTAGATTTACAAGTTACAACAAACGAAAAGAAGCGAAGGAAAAAGATTTTAATGCAATTAAATTAATGAGTTTCCTTTCCTAGTACTTTTTTATACAGAATAAGAAAATGTAAATGTCCAACGGGCAACGGCTATATATTATTAATTGGAGAAAATGGAAATTATCGGTCCGTTTACTTTAAGAGTTAAGGTGTTTTGTATATTTTGAATGTAAGTACAATAATACAGTGAAGGGGTAATTTAGGTATTTGCTCTTATATTTTAGACTCTGCCAAGTAAGTTTCAACAATGGTCATCACGATGTTTAAAAGTTATTTGACGATCGTCAAAAAGGCTTAAGCAAAAACCATCGAAGAAGCTTCAACGCTAAGCAGAGAATTTCAATTTCTCTCTACTTTCCCAGTGTTTCTCGGTAGCGAGAGAGAGGTAAACATGCTTTTCCTTCCTTTCTTCTTCGTCTGCACGAGTTTCCCTTTTCGATACTTTCCTTAAATGTTACAAACACCCTAAATTGAGAAACCTCCTTTCGAGGGTTCCGAATTTCATGTCGATTTTGATGATGTAAACGGAATCACGAAGATTGATTTCGAGTTTTTTCAGTTCGAATTCCGTATCCTGGTGTTAAGTTCCTTCACTTGTAGAATTTTTAGGTCTACGGAACTGTAATGGCGCTTCTAGTTTTGGTTCGGTTTATGCTCTTCTGATGATACATGAACATGGAGATGACGAAATTTATGCTTCTTCTGATATCAATTTTTTACTTTTTCAAAAAAAAAAAAATCGTTGATTTTCGATAATTCTGTCTTTGTTACTGCTAAACCTTATCCTGATAGGCTATATATATGTTTTTTGAGGTTCTCTGAAAGTTTTTTTTTTTTAATTAGGCAATGAGAAAAACATTTGCTACTCTGTAATGTTTCGTATCTAAACAATATACCTTATTGCCAATTTTCCACCTATCATCTCAAATACTGTTCTGCAACACCATTTACTGAGAATTTATGTTCAAACATGTTTAATGTTCATCCACACACAGCATAATTAACGCATCTTTGATAAAATGCATCCAATATTTACTGAGTTTTAACACTCAGCTTAGCATAATTTAGTGTAAACTGTTCGTTATAGTTCTGTGTCTGTTGAGTCTCTTTGTTATCAATAAGTTTGCTGACACTTTGTCTTCTGCGCACACTCTTGCAGTTTAGTTAACTCTTCTAATGAGCTGTTTTGGTTGGTGTGGGAGTGATGATTTTCGTAAAGCTGCTGACTCCGGACCGATGCCACCGCACAACCAAGCAGGTATCTCGGTTCATGTTTCAACTGCAGTACTTGTCAGTGTTTCTCTTAGTGTTCCATCCTTTGGCTGCTAAGTTAAGATTTCAAACCTTGTAAAGGTTACAATGGAGGCCATTATCAGAGAGCTGCTCCACCTATGAACCAGCCAAGTGTTCCGATGCAGCCTATCTCTGTATCAGCCATTCCAGTGGATGAACTGAGAGATATAACCGATAACTACGGTTCAAAGGCATTGATCGGTGAGGGTTCGTATGGAAGAGTGTTTTACGGTGTTCTTAAAAGCGGTAGGGAAGCTGCCATCAAGAAACTTGACTCTAGTAAGCAGCCAGATCAAGAATTTCTTTCCCAGGTAGTTACTTGTATAAACAGCATCATTGCAACTTTCATGGGGATTCATCTCGTAGAATATGGTGTGTCTACTTTTGTTTTGTTACTGACACTGAAACTTTTTTTCAACAGATATCGATGGTTTCGAGATTGCGACACGAAAATGTCATTGCTCTTATTGGTTATTGTGTTGATGGCCCTCTACGTGTTCTTGCTTATGAGTATGCTCCTAACGGATCTCTTCATGATGTTCTCCATGGTGAGTGGTTAACGTGGACCGTTGCTTGGATATGGATCAGTCACTCAATGCTTAAACATCTGGAAACTAATTAAGAAACTAATGAAAACGTTGTGTCTCTTTCTGTACAGGCCGAAAAGGTGTCAAAGGAGCACTGAGAGGTCCTGTGATGACGTGGCAACAGAGAGTCAAAATCGCTGTTGGTGCAGCCAGAGGACTCGAGTACTTGCATGAGAAGGTGAACCCTCAGGTTATCCACCGAGACATCAAATCCAGCAACGTGCTTCTGTTTGATGATGATGTTGCCAAGGTTGCTGATTTCGATCTGTCTGATCAAGCCCCTGACATGGCTGCACGCCTTCACTCGACTCGTGTGCTAGGCACCTTCGGCTATCACGCTCCAGAGTAACGCCCTTTTAGATATTTACATTATACATCGACTTCGTTGGTCCTCATGCTCTTAACGTTATGAGACACTGAATCATTCACTTGGAGCTTAAACATATTGGGTTTATGTATTTCCAGATATGCAATGACAGGAACACTGAGCACAAAGAGCGATGTGTACAGTTTTGGCGTTGTTCTGCTTGAGCTCCTGACGGGTCGTAAACCGGTCGATCATACCTTACCTCGTGGACAACAAAGTCTAGTGACATGGGTAATGTTTAGTGTAGTCTTCTCTGCTTCTGATTCTGCTTTGCTTGTACTTACTGTAATCGGAGATGCTCTTAGTCCTATAGAATTGAAACTAAGGGTGTCAAAACATGGAAAGAAGCTTGATAAACAAACGAAGATAGTCATTAGGGACTTTAAATGTTTACTAGAAATGACGTATTGGTTTGCTCAATGATAAATATGTTGTGTGTTGTCTCAGGCAACCCCTAAACTAAGTGAAGACAAAGTGAAGCAATGCGTTGATGCAAGACTACTCGGAGAATACCCTCCCAAAGCTGTTGCCAAGGTATTAATCTCCCATAACATTACTTTCGCTCTCATTGTTCTCTGCTGAGATTGGAACCAAAGTAGTGAAACCCAAATTCTGATTTTACTTCTTGCAAATGCAAAAGAAAGCAAGTGACGACATTCATCTTTATGATCCTCATTGTATTTTTTTGTTACCAAATGATCAGCTTGCTGCAGTGGCTGCACTCTGTGTGCAATATGAGGCAAATTTTAGACCAAACATGAGTATAGTGGTGAAGGCACTTCAACCTCTCTTAAACCCTCCTCGCTCTGCTCCACAGACTCCACATAGGAACCCTTATTGATCCACTTTAAACCCAATCACACATCTCATCTCCTTCATGATGATTAATCAATTGTGTATTCTTACTGTTTCTGTATTTGTGTAAATCTATGGGGTTCTTATATCTCATTAACTCTTCATTCATGTCCCACTTTTTGAAGAGCTGTGTATGTCTCTCTATATTATATTTGTATTATGTGATTGTGATGTAGTTTGCGAATGGGAAGACAAATAACCAAACCAAATTTTGTTTGTTTGTTTATCATTAACTCATTTGATTTCACAAAACTCATTATTAAAATAATGGAAACAAATGGTGTAAATTCCTTTTTTTCCTTGTATTAGATAAGTATCTTAATTGTCGTCAGAAAAGAAGACAAGTATCTAATTGAGTTAATGAGATAGGTTTGGAACATAATGGACCCATTCACCCACAAATAAGCTGATAAATGATAGCCGTTAGATTTAGCATTAACGAAACCGGACGATTCATCTCCACCGTTAATTCTTTCGTCAAATTTCACTTTTCAACTCGGTAAAAACTAGTCTTTAAAAAGTTTTGTAAAATCTCTCTCTTCTTCCGAAATCCAAGCATTATATGCGCACAGTAGCGAGCTCTCCCACTTCTGACAAATTTCTACGTCCCTTCCATTAAATAAAACCTTTCAACTGCTTCGTCGACGATTCGCCATCGAAACTCTGAACGCATTCATCACCTTGTTCCCTCACTCTCGTCGAAATTATTGGAGTTTACCGGGAAAATTGTGTTTGTTCAGTCTCTCTGGTTCTTCGCTAATGTTAAACTAGATTCGCGCGTTTGTTCCAAGCCGAGAGATTCGCATTCTCGGCTTCTCATATCGAGGTATTGTTACTATATCTCCCTATTGCTACAACACTTCCTTCTCCACGGATCTGATTGTGATCTCTCTCGATTTAGGATTTTGGGGGTAACTCACTCCAATGCGTTTTTGCTTAGTTGAATCTCAAGTGTGCGATTCAATTTATGCTTTCGAGTTTTTTTTTTGATTTCAGATTTCGTTCATGGGAGAATCTCTGCATCTTTTGCGTGCGGGGATACTTTCCTGTATTGATGTTGGTATTGTGACTATCGAGCAGCTCTATTGATGATTGGTATCGTGACTATCGAACGGCTCTTATTGATGTTGGTTTTGTGACTATCGAACAACTGCATCTACGGTGATATATATACATCTGCTTTGCTTCTGAGAAGCGGAGAGGAGAAAATAAAAAAATGGCGAAGATGATAAACAAGACGCTTGTACTAACCTACATCTACTTACTGATCTACATTCTACTCTCTTCTGGAGTTATACTGTACAACAAGGTAATTTTCAGTAGCTACTTTACTATTGTGATACTTAATCTGATGTTTCTGCAGATCTTTTTTAGTTTCTGTATCTCCGAACTAGGATTTGAGCTGTGAACTGAAGTGTGACTATGTGCATATGAAAATGAAACTATAGCCGAAGACCTTTGTAACCAGAGATTTATCTTTCCTTGACTATAGACATTTCTTGTTTTTGTTTTAGAGGCTGGCTTTTAATTAGTATCTATCGTTTTTGAATTTCTTTTGCAGTGGGTTCTGTCTCCGAAGTACTTCAATTTTCCACTTCCTATAACATTGACAATGATCCATATGGGGTTTTCTGGATTTGTAGCCTTCCTTCTTATTCGAGTATTCAAGGTATTCCAAACTCTTGGTCCAGTGGTTTACATTTCCGTTTAATGAAATGTTACATATGTCCATTTGTTTGGATCTTGCTTCATATTTGACCCTCCTTCTTTTTTCATTGTAGGTTGTCTCTCCTGTAAAAATGACATTCGAAATGTACGCCTTCGTATATTTCATTATTTCCTTCATTTCTAATGTAAATTTCCATCATCTCTCTGGTTTTTAACATATTTTTCGTGGATTCCAGATACGTGACCTGTGTGGTACCTATAAGCGCATTCTTTGCATCTAGCCTCTGGTAAGTCTTTGTTCCATTTACTGTAGAACGTATAAGGTTGATAGATGCTTTTATGTCTAGTACAGTACATCTCTTGAGTATTCTGTTTTACTCCCTTTTACAGGTTTGGCAATACTGCATTTTTGCACATTTCGGTTGCCTTCATACAGATGCTCAAAGCACTAAGTACGTGAGAAAAAAACACACAACTTTTGTTTCGAATAAAAAAACCAATATTAGTAGATGAATCTCTTTGATCCATGTTGCGAATCTTTTTGAATGACAGTGCCGGTAGCAACATTTATCATGGCCGTTGTTTGTGGCACTGACAAGGCAAGGTGTGACTTGTTCCTGAACATGCTGCTGGTCAGTATCGGAGTTGTGGTATCCTCCTACGGGGAAATTAATTTGAATATAATTGGCACGGTCTACCAGGTCGTGGGCATCTTCGCTGAAGCACTTAGACTGGTACTTACTCAAGTCCTTCTTCAGAAAAAGGGCTTGACATTAAACCCAATCACCAGCTTATACTATATAGCTCCCTGCAGGTACACAGCTTCTAAGACTCCGTTGACTTGATTTGACCTCTCGTCCTTGTTTTGTCTTACTGTTGCTTGCTAAGATGCAAAAGATATCCTTCTACTGCATATTATACATGAAGTGTTTTCCCTTGATTTTTGGCTGCAGCTTTGTTTTCCTGTCCTTGCCTTGGTATGTACTGGAGAAACCAACTATAGAAGTGTCGCAGATACAATTCAACTTCTGGATATTCTTCTCAAACGCTCTCTGCGCACTTGCCTTAAACTTCTCCATATTCTTAGTAATCGGAAGAACAGGAGCAGTAACCGTCAGGGTCGCTGGCGTTCTCAAAGACTGGATTCTAATAGCACTCTCCACTGTCATATTCCCTGAGTCCACAATCACTGGTCTGAACATTATCGGATACGCAATAGGTTTGTCTCCTGTTTTTCATTACAGGTTTGGATAAGCTCTCATGTGCATTGTTTTAACATCTTCTTTTTTGATTATGCAGCACTCTGTGGGGTTGTAATGTACAATTACATAAAAATCAAAGATGTGAAAGCGATTCAACCAATTACTGATAGCCTCCCAGATCGAATCACAAAGGTTATAATATAACATGCCATTGACTAATGTTTAGAGGTTGTGTATGTTCTCTCTGATACATGATATGATCAAAATAGGATTGGAAGGAGAAGCGGTCATCGGATGGGGAGAGCCCTAGAGGAGTAGAGCTTAACGATGAGGAAGCTCCTTTGATAACTTCACGGTTGTCTCATATCGGCCGGACTCAGCTCGGAACCCACACCGCCGTCTGAGCAACGTACATATGAGAGGATGAGACCAGGTGAAAATGTCTTTTTTAATCTCTTTTAAATAGAGTTTAACCTGGGATTACTTAACAATGTTTAGATTTATTAAAACAAAAACAAAAAAAAAATGCAAAATTATTTGTAGGGTCTCTGAGAAAGTTATAAATGTTTTCACCCAGACGCATTAAGATCGGGACCCCAATTGGTTTTTTTACTTTTTATTATACAAACAGTTCTGACTTCTGAGTGTTTGCAGTAGTAGCCCTGGATCTGCTTTTAATTTAATTTCTCCTTCTTTCTTTTTATATCATTTTGAAGTATCACACTAGACTTGATACAAATTAGTTTTGAAAAAATAATAGTTGAACTTGTGTATATAAATAATTAGTTGAAAGAATGATGATATTATTATACAAACCACTAATCAAAACATCGATTAAGTATTCTCTTGGTCCAGCCAAAAGCTTAGCTCCTATGTACTGTGTGGATTCCTCAAGTACAACAGCCTTCTCGTTTGAGCTGGAGGAGCTAATCCAGGGATGTCTCTAATGTCTTTGTTGTTTGGGTTCACGACCTATGAGGTGTTTTTGTTTCTAGTTAAAATTTGCTTAAGAGACCCGAAATTTTATAATGAAAAAAAGATTAGGGAGAGTGCAATGGTGATTACCTTCACAACGATAATGGCTATAACACCACAGACAATCAGAAACAGGAACATCATTATGCATTTATCTGTAGCTACCTGTCTCCCAATCTCTTTCACTAGCTGTGTGGCTTTTTTGATAGAGAACTGAATCGTGTCTAGTTCGTTCACCACACGGCCCATTTGATCCGTCTGTAAAAAAAAAATTCAAGCCAGCATACTTTGGGATTGTGTAAGCTTCATAAGAATATCAGGAAGAGATAGATAAATGTTACCTGCCCCTTTAGATTAGCTGCTGTTTGCGTACCAATTTCCACCGTCTGTTGAACAACCTGCAAAGAAACATTTGGGGTTTTTAGCATCGTAAAAGACCAGAGTCGAATACACGTCTTAATGTAATAACTTACCTGTTTAGATCGTTCAATAGCCTGGTCTGTCTCGTCCATCCTTCTCGTTCCAGCATCAACAAGCTCTTGGTTTGACATTGCTGTATATTACAATAAACGATAAAAAAAAACAAGAGTCAAACCAGATGTTAGGCTACATGATAACAGTAAGTCAGTCCCATAAAACCCTTTACTAGTTATAGATAAAAGGTGAAAAAAGTTACAGTTACAGTCCTATGTTACCCTCCATTAGAAAATTTACTGAAATACATCCAATGCTTGATACTATCCCTACATCTTTCAAAGTATATTAAGCACCAAACAGTTTAAGGTTCCAAAATTGTCAATAAATTTTGATCTTTTTGTAGCAAATTCATGTTCTGGTTGCACAAATTCAAATGAATACACAAACCGTATATATAAAGACTCACATGAAGCCATTCGGATGTTTTCTTCAGCTGTGGGTTCACCGCTGACTCCAGCTCCCGTATCAAGAAGTTCGACTTTCTTGTTGCCGAGTGTATTCAAGTACCTGAAGTCACACGACACAAGGACAACGTATTGACACATTCCGATCTATATCTTCTCCCTAAAGAAATCAATATCTTGAATACATTTGCTAAAAGGATTGATAGGTATGAGAAAGCAAATATAAAAACAGACAATGCAGCTTCTTGATGATAGACGTACTTACGTTTTTCTTAGTGCAACATAAGAGTTGAGTTCCTTAATCTGTCACATAAATCAGTGGAAGTATCAACAAGCAGATTACAACAAGATATAGAAACCAAATACAAGCAAGAAACTAAAGCAGAGAGAGAGAGAGAGAGAGAGAGAGAGAGAGAGAGAGAGAGAGATTCACAGTGACACTCACTCTTCCAATGATTAACTACAGATGTGTTACACTAGATAGAATCTCAAAAGAAATTTCATCATCAACACAAAGGTTCTATTTGATAAGAAGTGGACTCACCATAGATTGTTTCTCATCATTCAGTTGCTTATTTACTTCAGGAGGATTTCGAGCTTCCCCATCTTTGAGTTCACGATCAAACTCCTTAACCAACCTAACGTGAAGCACATTGCATTAGAATACGATAAATTCTTGAAACGTGGAGGTTAATAAAGATCCTTGATTACATCAAAACTCTTTTCTACTCATAATTACATCTCATCCATCTCGAAAACTACCAAGACTTGCAAACTTTAGTACATGTCAAAAATTCAATCACTCAATTAAAACGGGAAACATCTTGGAGATAAAAGAAGAAAAAATAAACCTTTTACACTCTCTCATCTTATCTGCAAGTTCTTCGAGTTGCTTGCTTTGTCTAGTTGAATCCTTGATCTTATCCAATCTCTGAAACCCATTCCTGCAAATAGATGTTGAAAATCTCTCACTTAGAGAAAACCCTTAAACGATGATTATGCCTCTATCATCCATTGAGAAACTCAAAATTGTAACCGTTTAACTCAATAATCCACCCTCATTTTCTCATCTATGAAGCTCATTGATACTCATCAGCATTCTAATTTCATACAAAACTAGCAAAATTCTACAGTTTTGTAACTTCATTGGAGATTGCACACTACAGAATGAGAAAAATATACGAAATCAATAGTTAGGAGAAAGCATACGCGAGGACTCGGAAAAGGTCATGGATTTCTCCGTGGATCTGCTCCAAATGAGGGCTCATCGGTAAGTCGGAAGCCATATCTGCCGGAGAATTTCAGATTCCGGCGATTAAAGAAAGCCGGAAATTTTCAACTCGGCGAGAACCCTAAGAGAAAACCCAGAAATCCTTCCCTCTCAAAACAAAAGCTTCACCGCATCAAAATCATCACAAAAACCAAATATAAAAACCCTAATTTGAAGAAAAAGGAAAAAGATCGGAGAACGAAAACGCGGCAGGGCTCTCTTCCGAACGGAAAAGGAAAAAGGAGATTTGAGTCAGTGACGAGGGCTATCTTGTCATTTGTTTGGTAATTTGAAAAAAACATAATATAATTAATTTTGTTTTATTTTATTTTAATATAAATAAATAAATTTAAAACAAGATTTTGACAACGAAGCTCCACCATGTTTTTTAAGTTTTGATGGAAAAAAATTGAAAATGTCGTCCACATTGTGGTACATAATACACCCTGTCCCTAAAAGGACCTACACAAATCTGTAACCAATAAATTTCATTTTCGAATCATTCCACTCACTTATTGACATTATAATATACAATTAGGATAGATCCTCTTTAATTAATCTTCATAAAAAAAAACTAAAAATCAACATGCCTTGTCCTCTTCAAAGTCTAATTTGCAAACACATTTTGAAGGAGTTAACACCAAATTAATTAGGATTTAAGAGTAATTGAACAAAACCATTATGCTTAATTATATACTTATTATGTACAGATTAAGAGACAAATGTAATGTTTATACAAAAGAATAGAACTTTTGGGATTTGACTAATGTACCAAATTTATACGAAAATTTTAATTACATAAACCCTCTTAGAATCCCGGATTCGAATATAGTCGACATTTGTTTCTGCTGCTGTCTACGTAAGAAGCTTTTGTACTTGCGATGTTGTGCCCAATGCGTTCAATAATCTCTCGTACAACTGCACCAACCCAAAATTAGGTCAAATATTAAAGAAAGTCATACACAAAGATCCAATTAATTGTTAGACACGAAAACATTTACCTGTTTAAATAGAGATGAATCGCCATGTATTTTTCTTAATTCAACCACATTCAACGACGGGGTTATCTCAAAAACCTCAGCCGTTAATGATAAACCGTCTTGCCCTTCTCCAGTGCTTTCTTCTTTGGTTGCTTTTACCTGAAGCAACATCAGTTCTCAGCTTTAGAAACAACATATCAAGAAGCAGACAAGAGCAAGAAGAGAGCAAAAGAGATCTCACCATTGTGTGTTTCTTCTGAACGCAGAAACCCATCTCCATGAGGATTGTTTTGATTTTCTCCAACAAATCTTTGGCTAACCTATTTGACGTGAATCTAATCTGCCTCTCTGATACTTTCTAAAATCAATAAAACACGTTTAATGTGAGCAAAAGAACCATCTTTGAAACAGAGTAAACGAGGATCAAGAACGTATATCGTTACTTCTGTCTCAAACAAACCGGAGAGGTTGAGAAACGATGACATTCCGATCAACTGAAAGGCGTTGATCACGGTTGGAGAATCAGGGATATTCTTCTCTTCCTCTGATACCTTCATCAGAAAAAAATCAAAAAAGATAAGACTCTGAGAAATGCAATGCACTTAATCCAAATTCATACGAACCAAGACGTACGATGAGAGAGGCTACTTATTTCTTACATCTTCTTGAATTGAGGAGGCATCATCGTCACAATCGCAATTCGAAGGAGTACTGTAGTCATGTTTGAACCAGTCATTGGCCTTAATAGCTGCGATCGTTATCCTCGTGATTGGGTTTGGATCGAGCATTCTCTTGATCATCGTTTTAGCACCTGGTGATATCCATCTAGGTATTGGAGGGTCACCTTTGAATATCTGAAAAAAGACCATATCTTTGAGTTTGGTTCTTCAAGCATAAACTAAGCGTATCCAAATCCAAAAGAAGCAGTACCTTCCGACAAAGAACAGCGAGGTTTGTGTCATCAAAAGGGAGACATCCGGTAAGAATAACATACAAGATCACTCCACACGACCAAATATCTGATGATGCACCATCATAGCCCTTGTTAGCTAGAACCTCAGGCGCTACATAGTTAGGACTTCCACATGTTGTATGTAGCAACCCATCTTCCTAACATATGTCAAACCCGAAAAAAGTTTGAACATTGATATCTTTTCTGCTGATGAATATAGGGTTTAGGTTTAGGAATGTTCAAAAAAAAAACATATATATATTATATATAGGGTTTAGGACATTTGGCAAATACCCTAAAATGCTGAGGCAGGGCACTAAGGCCAAAATCAGTGATCTTGATGTGTCCTTCTGAATCAAGAAGAACATTCTCTAGCTGCAGCAAGTGAAACTCGGTATCAGAACATTGTGGCCAATACTTTTTGATGAGTCAAGAAAAGTTTGTAAGACAGAAGGTACCTTGAGATCTCTGTGGAAAACGCCCTTGTTGTGACAGTAGCTGATTCCATCAATCAACTGCTGAAACATTTTTCTTCCTTCTGTTTCCGAAAGCTTTCCTTCGGAGACCTGAGATCATATGAGAGCATACTTTTTAGACTTGAAATTACAAACCTTTTGGGCTAACGAACAAAACACTGTTCGCGGAGCAAATATGAATCTCACAATTCTGTCAAATAAGTCTCCTCCAGTGACACATTCAAGGACCATGTAAATCTTGGTTTTGCTAGCCAAGACCTGCACAAGTGAGCACTAGTAAGAATTGGTATATCAAAGACATTAATTTCTGTTTAACCCTAAACTAGGAAGATTCAAAAATCAAAGTGGGTTCACGTAATTAAAGTGTTGAAATACAGTTTTGCTGGATTTACAGTATATGTGAGATTTACATGAGTTCACATGAGCTTTAAACCGTACCAATGAAGGCCGAAGTCTGTGTTAATTGTACCAACTATTTGGTTACTTGGGAGAAAAGTAATCGTTAATCTAGAATAATGATGATAATTGGTTTTGAAAAATTTAGAAGTCAAAAACAATCTTTGCTACAATAGCCATATATTAAAAGTGGGTTCACGTAATCCAACTGTTGAAAACGAGTTTTACTGGATTAATTAATTTCCTGTGAGGTCTACATAACAAGACTGGACCCTTTTTTTTTTTTTGCTTGGCTTTATTAAGACTGATATTTTATCCTAATATGAGGCAATTTTTGATGATTGCTAAATTTCATTAATTCCAAAAATTAAAATGGTCAATTTTTGGGACCGGCCTCTTTATTGAATTGGTCACGGTCATCAAATCTATCGTCAGCCAATTACCAAAACTCAGGAGGAATAATAATACTAATAATTAGAAAGTAGAAGAAACTAGTTTATACGTTAAGTGTGGCTTTTTGGCAACGTCAAGGGAGGAGAGATTACGTGTTTACGAATTAAAAATTTAGATAAGAACTAGATTAAAAAAAAAATCCACTAATCAAAATGCCTTTTTTTAGATTTAATGTTTCAGAGGTTTAATTTAATCGTCGTCAAAACATTCTAGCTTATTGTTTATAGCCAAATAACAGAATCAGATTTCCTTAATTATTCAATAACAACAATCCAAGTGTTTCTCCATAACATTATGCAAATAATTTAATTACCTCATGTAATCTGACAATATTTGGATGCTTCAACACTTTCAGTGTACGAATCTCTCTCTTTATCTGTAAAAATCTCAACAAAAAAAAATAAATCAGAAAGTGGATAAGAAGAGTTCGAGAATCCACCATTAAATCAATTCTCTCAATGAAAATGGAACAAACCTGAAAAGAGACGGTGAGACGAGTGATACGAGACTTGTCGATGATTTTGACGGCGAAGGATTGGCCGGAATAAATATCTCTGGCGAATTTGACTTTTGCAGAATTGCCTTCTCCAAGTGTCCTCCCAAGCTCGTATTTCCCAATAACCATTCCCTTCGTCACCATTCAAATCGCACAAAACTTCCGATCCGATTCGATCAGAGATTCAGAGAAAGCAAAACAGAGAAGAAACAGAGAATCTAAAATCGATTAGTCGCTATCCAATTTCTCTGATTCGAGTAGCTCGTCGTGTGTAAAGGCAATTGTCGTTGAATTGAGCAAAATGAGTCTTAATAAGCTTTGAATTGAATCTATGGGCTATATGTATATATATGTGTGTGTGTGTATATATATATATATATAAGACTGAGATTGAGGAGAAGAAGTGGCGGCTGAATATATGGGAGAGAAGAAGACGCCACTTTCTTTTGCTTCTTCTCTGTAATTTCTTCATCTGGATTTGTTTTTATGGAGAAACGAAATATACCCATATTTACATTTAACAAATAAAAGAATATATCCTTAATTAACAAACAAAAAAGAAACTTCCATGATATAATTTTGGAATTGTTTTTTGCCGACATTTATGATTTTTTTTTTTTAATCTTTTATCTACTTTACTCCGTGACTACTATATATTTCTAGAAAACATTATTAAAAACAGGTTTTATCAGTCCTTTTTATTTATCATGATTGGCTTTTAGATTCACTAAAAATCTAGCAATCACATTCAAAGTGAAACACCCTGAAAACACTTTGTTCACATTAGTGTGTCAATGCGTAGTAACGTTTTGATAAAACAAAATAAAGTTTTTGATATATTCGTTCGTGTATCCCTCGTAATCGCATGATTAATATCGTATTTATTCTCCAAAATTTTATTTTATAAGTATTTAGTGTTATTCATATTTTGTAATTTTTGATCCCATTATTTGAGAAGTATGCTCACGAAACCATTATCCTACTAATTTAATTAATCTGACCCAATCTCGTTCATGTAAGATACACTTTCATATTATAGAATATAAACAGATAAACTTAGGTGGTGGCAGTAATTATTCTTAATTTTAATTATCTTTCAACGATCTCGGGTCACACGTGTATTTGTTTTTTTTTTTTTTTTGCATATATTCGGTCACAAGGGGTAATAGAATTTCATATCGAACTTACTTACTTTATTAGAATTCACATGGAATGTAATCCTTATCTTATTAAACTATATATTTATTCTATATAACAATTTGATATCTATCCCAATATTCTTTTTAAAGGTATTTAATTATGAAAATGAAACACGTCAAGACTCAAGAGCCTTTGCCAAAAATGTCTATAATGTTTGAATTCGCACGAATGTGTTTAGTAACAATAATTCCATCGTGAATACCCTTTTCATATATAAAAAAAACAATAATTCCGTTTTGAACGGTATCACGAACTAGCAGCTTTTGTATTCTTGATGCATTCTTAAAGAAACGGGATTTGCAAGAATACGAATACGGAAAATATAAGGCAATCGAGTGTCATAATAGTATTATAGATTATTATTTTATATTTTATTTATGAACCAACTGCATTTGTGAAGAAGCATATGCTCACGAACCCATTATCATACTGATCTTAAATAATATGGACCCAATCTTTATCATCTACGATAATTTTTCATATTATAGAAACTTAATTAGTGGTGGCATTAATTGTTACCAATTTTAAATTGAAAGTTTGTATCATACGAAACATGGAAATATCAAATGTTTATGATTATATGGATATAGGCCGGAAGAGGATGTAAGATATACCGGAATCTTGGTCAACCCCGAACAGAGGCGGTGGTTTCCTATCTTTAGGGAAAATTTAGAAAAGGTAAACAAATAAAATTTAGAAAAGAGAAACAAATACAGAATTTTTAATTTAAGAAAATAAGAGGCTAGAGAGAGAGAGAGAGAGAGAGAATTATATCCAACTGGCAACTTATTTGATTACATTGATTACATTGGGACAGTACTACTGCTGCATGGGTAAGGACTGTGTTATCAACGTCATGTTAATTTACTACATTATACAAGTTTAAGTGTTTTTATGTAGAGCAATTCATTTCTTCACATTCACAGCATCAAATGTTATCAAATCAGGTTGTTTTAGCTTATTTGCTGTTTTGTTTTTTTTGTTTTTTTGGTAGGGTCATTAACATCTAACCTTATTCCGTAGACAACAAGTCATCAATATACTGTAGAACACCCAAAGCTCTACTCTATGTCTCAGCCATGTGATTGTCTTAGTTAGTCTGACCACATTCAGCGTCGAGGCTTATCTCGGAAACCTCAGTCGTAACTAATTAACAGCCTTGTTTTTTAGTGCTTTATTCTTGGATTGCTTTTCAATGAAGCAACAGATCCAAACCACTTAAAATTACTTACAATATTTCAAGTAGCAGACAAGAGCAAGAAGGTAGCAAATGAGACAAATATAAGATCTCATCTTGCGTGTTTCTTCAAATATTGTTTTGATTTTCTCCAACAAATCTATTTGATGTAACTGGTAGCTTCACTCGACAACCATAAAAGTGGAATAATTATGGCAAAAAATAGGGACGCGCCAAGGAAAACTACTGATAACCATTTTCAATCCCCTGTATATTAAAAGATAAGCATTTTTAAAGAATAATCTTAATTTTATAAAATATTACAGTGATGTCATTTTACTGATGTGTCATCACCAGAATCATTTTCAGAAAAGTTATAAAAATAGATTTATGTTACTAGATTAATTACATGTTATGCCACTCATATTAATTTGGTTATACATTAGTTTATATTAATTATATTGATGATGATTCATCAAGATATTCTCTTTCTCAATTTTTATCAAAAATATATCATATTAATTATTTTTTTAAATACTATATCTTATCTTTTATCATTGTATAAAAATAAATCATCACATCATTCATATAGTGAAATATATATATTCTGTGTTATAATTCAAAATTCAAAAAAATATAAATTATTCAAATGATTAATAAATAAAAGTATGTTTTAAAAGACTAAAATTGAAAATAAGGATGTGTAGATAGATGATTCATAAATCAATATAAAAATACATAAATAATAAAAAAAAACAGGAAGCTTAATTTAATAGATGTTATTATTATAATTATTTTTGATTTCATATGGTTTTAGAACCATATAAATTATACAAATAATATAAATATTTAAACTTTATAATAAGTACAAAATATTAATAAAAAGTTAAACTATAAAATATAGTTGAATATGTTAATAAAATATAATATTATAAATATTTTATTGATTAAAACGTTAAATATCATAAATTTTTAGTTTATACAACAAAATAACTTGGTAAAAAATTAAAATATTTTTGTAAGGATATTATATAATAGTTTTATTAAACTTTTTGATATTAAAAATATTTTATTGAATCAAAAAGTTAAGAATGTAGAAGTATTGACTCAGTTATATACAATTTTAGATAATTTATTAAAAATAATAAAAAAATATAATCTATTTTTATATAATCCTTATGTATATTTAGTATTAAATAAATAGATTTCACAGTAAATTTTTTTCTTCTTAAAAGTTAGTATTCTTATGACTATAGTTTTTGCGGATTAATCTAAATATGCATTCACATTTGTATAAGAAATATAAAAATTGATTATAAAATTTTATAATCAAATTTTATTTTTACAATTTTAATACTCTCTATTTCAAAATATAAGTTGTTTTGCATCAAAGCACAAAAATTAAGAAGCAATTTTTCTTTTAAAAAAATAATCATTTAGCATATAAATTAAATATAGTTCAACTAATTATGAAAAACTGAAAAATATAATCGGTCACATAGTATTCATAGGAAATAGTAAAAAAATGAAAACAACTATATTATGAAACAAAACAAAACCTTAAGAAAACTAAGATTATGAAACAAAGATAGTAGTAAATTTTTATTATTATCATCATAACGCATTAGATACTCAATAATTTAATCAAAATATATTTTCTCTATTTTTTTGAATTTTAAGATCATGTTATTAATCAGGGTTTATAGAAAATATAAAAAGTGACTTTGTATTTCTATCCAGGTTGCATATATATATTTAATTATTAAATTAATTTACATTAGAATTAAATTAGTCTATATTTCATAAAATATAGGGTAAAAAATTATTTTGTCAATATTACAACATAATGTTATAAACAACTCATATAAAATCAATTTTTTTGTTATATGATTTTAAAATTATATTATATTAAATAAATAATTATTATTTCATCTGTGCGGGTTATTACCTAGTTTAATAGTTTATTTAACAATCAAATTTTATAAATTAGGAAGAAATAAACTGTGGAGCAAAAAACAGCTGAGATAGATATAATAAAATGTGATAGGTGAGTTGGAAGATCCTAATCAGAAAATTTTCAAAAGAAAAACATGCAAGAATCATAGAACTCAGTAATTTTACTTATATAACCATGAGGTGATTCGAACAATTAATGTAGCTATCTTGACTAACCCCATTAACAAGGATTTCTAATGAGCCTGAACGCCACGTATAATACCAATGCAGCGTGGATGGCAGATCGACAAGTTACAGGACTTGGCTGGATTTTCAGAATTCATGAGGACACGGTTATATCACAGGATTCTCAGGTCGTCGATTTCGTGGCCTCCCCTTTAATAGTGGAAGCATTGGCAATCTTCTATGCTTTGCAGAAAGCTTTACAAAAAGGTTGGAAAAAATTCAGAATGTTCTCTGACTCTCAGATCCTAATCGGAGCAATCAACTCCGACATGCATCAGAAGGAGATTTACGGAGTGGTGTTAGACATTAAACATCTCTCAGTCTCTTTCGAATGCATCTCTTTCCAATTTGTTGCAAGAACATCAAATGTTTCGGCTGACGTTTTGGCTAAACGAACCTTACAAAACTATTGTACCAGTTTGAACCCAGCCCACTAAGGCTTTATAATATTTTCAGTTTAAAAAAAAAGAGCCTTAATATCTCGAATGGTGACAATGTTCAAGATGAAAATCAAAGTAAGAGAGAGCGAGTTTAGGCTTAGTAAATTCATTACAAGAAAACAAGAGCGTAAAATCCACTATCAAAAAAATAATCAATTTACTCAAATTTTGGAAAATTATGAATTAAGTTAAATAGTTATATGGTTTAAAGTGTAATTAATTATCATTTTAAATGCAAATGATGGTAAGTGAATAGAATGAAAATAATTCACTTCAAAACAAATAATCAATTTTGGGTGGTCAAAATGGTCGAAAATTTAGAAATTGCTACTTTGATAGATTTTCTAGATTATTGGAAATTAAAATTTTGTCAGAAATCTGTTCAAAATTTCTGATAGACACAATTTTTTAAAAAAATACTTTAAAAACTTTTGACTGATTTCCAATCGAATTTTTTTGACGAATTCTAAAGGATAAAAAATTTTGATGGATCAAAATTTTTTTGACGGATTTCCAACAAATTTTGAATTTTAATAAAACAAATTGATAGTCTCTTTTAAATTTGATATATTAAATAAAAGACATAAATATCAAACATAGAACAGACAATTTTTCTTGAAAATACATACAACATTTAGAAAATAAAATTTATAGTTATTTTATAATTAGGCCAATGAATTATTAAAAATTATGGATATATCTTTTATTTTTTTATTTGAACGAAGCTTTCCATAGTAAAATGTTTTGTTTAGATCAAATATCTGTTGAAATTTTTTCACTTCCTTCAATCTTTGAGCTTTGTGTACTTTTTTGTCATCTATTGATATTAAACATGCAAAGTAGAATACACTTTGCGCTTTGTGTACATCTTCCTCATTTTGGATTTTTTCAATTCAATTGCTTCTTTTTTCATCTTTCTATAAACACAAAACTAGATGTTGGACCTGTGCGCCCGCGCATGTATATGATTTTTAAAATAAATTTTATAAATATTCAAATTATATGGTATAAAATGGATTATTATATAAATTATGTTATTTTAATAATTAAATAAAGTAAGTTTTCAAGTAAATATATATAATTATTTATCATTTGTATATATAATTATGAGTAGTTAAATAATTTTTTTTTACATTCAAAATATATTTGTCAAATATTTTAAATTTGATGAACAAAAAATTGGTGATTTATTCTTAATAAATTATATTTTGTGTTGAACGAGATAATTATCGACTACGTAAATGTATGCGCATCCACGCGGGAATGAAGTTTTTTAAAATAAAATTATTCAGTCTACAAAATATGGTATGAGTATGAGGTTTATAACATGTTTATTTTACAGTTATATTAATAATAGATTATTTTTTGTGTTAAGATAATTAAATTATTTTTTAAGTATAAAAATATTAAGTTGAAAATAAAATAACATAATTTACGTGTAACTTATTCAAATATGTTGTAATTGTAGATACGCGAGTTGTTATTGTAAAAGTTTATATATTTTTAATATTTTATTTAGTTTTTTTTCTCTTTCTCCTTTCTATTCTTTGTTCTTCTTTTTCTTTATTTTTATACTCTGTTTTTCTTTTTCATTATTCTTTTCTTTTTTTTCTCCGTTCTTTTTTTTTCTTCTCCATTCTTTTTTTTTTTCTCCGTCTTTTTCTTCTTCATCATTCTTCTTATGTGTTCTTCTTTTTTCTGTATGTTGTTCTTGTTTTTTTCATTTTTCTTCTCCTTTATCTTTTTTTTTTATTCTTCTCTATCATTCATTTTTTTCATGTATATTTTTCTCTTTTTTCTGTTTTTTGTTTCTTTCATCTTCTTTTTGTTTCCTATATTCTTCTCTTCTTCTCCATTCTTTTATTTCTTCATCTTATATGTTCCTTTCCCTTTTTCTATGTTCTTTTCCCTTATTCTTTTTTTTTCTTATTTTTTAAAAAATAATTTAACCATATTAACTAATTTGCTCATGTTTTTTTTTCCTGTTGTTTTCCAAACCCAACTTCTATATTTATTTGTTGGGCAATTCAATTGAAAGAAGAAATTAATTTTTGACATCTTAATTCTTTTTATAATTCAGTTATATAAATAAAAATATATATTAGTTAGTTGTATATTTTTGTTCTTCTTTTTTCTATTTTCCATTTTCTGTTATTTTTACTCCTTCTTTTTCCTTTGCGTGGGCTAATATTTTCGTATTTGGTTTTATTTTTCGTTATTTTTTCATCTTCTATGCTGTTTTGTATCTTCTCTGTGGTTCTTCTTCATCACTTCTCCTTCGTTTTATTTCTTCTTCTTCATTCCTTCTGCTCCTTCGTTCCTTTTCCTTCTTCATCACTACTTATCCTTCTTCACCTTTTCTTCTCTTTTTTTTTTCTCCTTCTTCTTCTCTGTTGTTATTCTTTTTCATCCGCTCTTATTCTCATCCATCTCTTCTCTTTACTCTCCTACTTATTCTCTTTCTTCTTAATCCCTTCTTATTCTCCTCATTCATCTATTTTTGTGCTTCTCATTCTCCTTTTTTCTCCTTCGTTTTTCTTATTCTCTATTCTTCTCCTTCTTTTTTATTTTTTTGGATTACCAAGAGGTTCTAGACTGAAGCATGCAATCTCTCCAAGCCCGAAATCACATCATGTAATATTAGTTTTGTCCCAAGCGTCACTTGATCAAGTGACCCCTGTGCTTTTTCTAGGATCCTTTACCAGTCGAGCTAACGACACTTGTTACTCATTCGTCTTCTCCTCCATCCTTTCTTCTATGTTATTCGGTATTCTCCTTCATCCCCTTTTTTTTCTTTTTTCCTTCTTCTTATTCTTCTACTCTTTCATGCCTTCTTCTTCTTCATCCATTCTCCTTCTTCTTCGTTCTTCTTTTCTGTTTTTTTTCATCTTCTCCGCATTTCTTAATTTATTTGCCTACAAACATATGTGTTTGGCTTATTATATTATTGCATAATAATAAGAATATGATTATTATTTTTGTAATATTGTTTTGCAATATCTTTTATATTGTGTGAATTTTTATAATTTTATTAGATATATTTATAGCAATTATAATTGTTATTTGCTTATAAATATATTTCTTTGTCATATTATATTGTTGCATTATAATAGATTGTTATTTGCTTATAAAGATATTTGTTTGGCCTATATATGAAAAATATGTTTTTGTTATACTTTTTTTTTGCTAAATGTTTTAAACTGTATAAATGTTTATAATTTAATCTTACACATATATAGTAATTATAAATATAATTTCGTTTTATATAAACTTAGATGTAATTAATTCTAAGATTAATTAGAATTTTTGAAATAACTATTTATGAAAATATTTAAATTATTTAAATGTGTTTGGTAATTAGAGTTAAACTAATCTAAATAATATTTGAAAATTAATGTGTTTGGTAATAGGAATATAAGAATTAAATAAAGAAAAAATAAAATGAATATTAATTGGTTGTATTAACAAATGACTAAACTACCATTAATGAAATTTTAAGGAAAAGGTTAAAATACAATGGCATTTCATATAATATGATACATTAAATGTGTTTAAATATTGAAGTGATCCTCTTTTAATAGTATGGATGAACAAAAAAAACAATTTCAGTAGAAAATATGTAAAAAGTATCTCGATCCTAAACGCAACAAACTAATCTTAACTATTATTTGACAAGTTGTTCAAGTAAAAAAAACTGATGTGTTTAAAGAAGAAAAAAAAATTAGTGAATTCTAATGATGATTTGAAAATGTGACATGTCAAATTTCCTAAAATAAACGAAATATTTTGATTGGCTGAGTTAAAATTTAGTAAATTATGACATTAAAACATAAATGCACTACTAAGTTATAACACTAAAATTAATAAATTTAAATTAACAGAAACTGATAATTACAATGATTTCAATTTTTTTACATATAATCATAATAGAATGCATAAAATATAATTA
The DNA here is from genome assembly GCA_911865555.2 of Thlaspi arvense. Classification (NCBI taxonomy): domain Eukaryota; kingdom Viridiplantae; phylum Streptophyta; class Magnoliopsida; order Brassicales; family Brassicaceae; genus Thlaspi; species Thlaspi arvense. Next base: position 53,436,200 of record OU466857.2, read on the forward strand.
AAAAAATTTACAACCAATATATATATATATATTTATATAGAAAAAGTAAGAAAATAATTATAGATTATCTAATAGGGTAGTAAATACTCTATATATTAAATAGTAATAATATTGAAAGTATGATATGTGATTATTTGTATATAACTTTTAAATATTTTTTATATTATTGTTTTCTGAAATTTATGTAGCTTCAATTACCATTTTATTTTATCTCTTATCTTTATTAAATAAAAAAAGTTTATATCGTACTCATATCCAGTCTCATTGTAAATCGAGAATTTGAAATCAGAAATAAAACAAAAAAATAACCGGATAAAAAAATCATAATAAGATGAAATAAATATGAATAAGAAGTTGAAGTAAAAATAAAAATAAATATCTACAGTTTTATTTTTCTGTAAAACTCTCGTGCTTTGTTTTATAGAGTCATTTAAAAATCTTAAAAAGTAATTTTATAATAAACGCATGTGCGGTCAATTTTTATAATAAAACATCCATGTAGACCAACCATAAAAAAAATATTTTCTTCATAAACCAATTCCTCAATATTGGAACCGAAGAATTTTGTGACATATATGATTTCATAAATTTTATAACAAATATTTATTATAATTTTTAGTGAAAAATTAAAATTAATAATAGATTATCCAATTGTATGGTCCAGTTATACCACGTCCAAGGATGGCGTGACATGTGGGTACCGAACCACCCTAAACACTAACACGGCTTGTTAGCTCGGCCAACAACTATCTAGCGTACTGTCCCCGGGCAGTTGGCGGACTTCCCGAATTATGCATGCACCACCAACCCACCTGCTCCTCTGGCACGCTGAACGGATGGGACAAGATGGAGAAGACTTATATAAAAGGAGAGGTACCTTTAGAAGAGAAAGGAGGAGAGGGGAGACAGAACCAAAAAGAAAGAGAGGGATAGAGATATCACAATCTAGAAAGAAAGATGTAGAGATCAAAGGAGAGACCTCCTTAAGAGTCTGACCTAGAAGAAAGGATCTGACCCCGCCCGAACAAGCCAGACCACAATGATGTGTAGTCGAAAGGGAACACCCCATTCCCCCGAAATAACGCCAAACAGGATAAGTTCCTCTTTAACCCGGAACCTTGTCTTTATACTCACTACTTCTCTTGTCATTATGGAACCCTAATGAAACACCCTCTAAACAGAAAGGTGTCCCGATGAGACGTCTAACCTCAAACATGTAGAATCACCCTTGTGAGTATCTGTTTCCGGTAGGATGTTCATTGACTTGGGCGTCGAAAAATTTTCGGGAGAGAAACCCCCTTTTGGTTCTCCTGAAGGCCCGACTGGCCTCTCATTTAAGTACGTACTCACAGGGCTCGCACAGGCTCTCGTTGGTGCCTGCAGGACGCGAACATCCGCCCCGGAACGACTCGTTGCCTTTCTCCCAGAGGACGAAACCTGGAGACACTGCTCCACTGCCTGGACGAATAACACTTCCACATGGCATCCTGTAAAACGCTCCCGAACATCAATGTAAAAATAAATATTATATTTTTTATTTTGAAAAAAAAAATTTGGAATTTTTGTTAACATTTAACATAACTTTTAAATGTTTTGAAACCCGACCCGGACCGGCCGGTTCGCCCGGTTAAACCGGGACCTGGTCATTTATCCGGGTCGGTTCTATTTTTAAAATCCAAAATTTATTAACCTGGCAAAATCCAGAAAAACATGCGAGTAACCTGTGACCCAGTGACCGTTGACCCGGTTGAACCAGCAATTTTAATTTTTTACAATTTTTTAAAAAATAAATAATCTATAATTAAATTATAGAATTTTGTTATTTTATAACTTTTGTTGAATTTTAAGATTTGTAATTTGCATCAACATTGAATTTTATTTTTCACCTGCTTATATTATGTTTTGAACAATTTATGTTGTGTTTTTATATTTAATAATTTGAACAATTTATATTATATTTTTTTATATTTAAATCTATTTTCCTATTTTTAAAACTATATAATATATATATTATATAAAATTTTATTAAATAGTTAATCCGCGGTTGATCTGGATCAACCCAGATAAATCCGAAAACCCAGTGACCCGATAGACATTTCAGTTTGTTTTCCGGGTCGGGTTTCAAAACATTGAAAAATAAGACAGTTTGATTAAATACAAAAGAATAGAAATAGTTTTGTAATTGTTAAATGCCAAAAATTATATTGTGTAGAAACATAACGTTTGCGGAAAATATTAGAAAAACTAACCAACACCTATATTTCACAATTCACTTATTTCTAACTTGTACATACATGCATAATTATACATATTTATTTCTCTTTAAAATCGAATCATATATTATAAAAATATGTATCACAAAACATATACTTTGCTTTTTTTTCTAACACATAAAAAATATACTTCTATTTTCCTATAAATATGTGTATGGTATAAATACTATTAATTACACAAAAATCAAAGTCTTATGCAGACTTGTCGTTAACCTCAATTATAGTTTAATTTTAATTTTAGTTATTAGATAATTTGTATATTTTTTTTTATATCTTTATCTATCGTAAGAATGTGTAATAACAAAACACAAGAATAATTTTCAGAGGAGTACAAAACAATAGTCAAATTCACAATTCTTTTCCTATAATGTGCCGACCATTTGCATAGTCCATTTCGACCCATGATGAATCCGTTTCGTAACTGACGCTTTGTTTAAAATGTCTGTTTTAAAGTGACGTCAACATGTCGGTTTTGTAACTGAAGCTTTGTTTTTAGTGTCTGCTTTCAACTGATGACGACCAAGATACTAATTAATGAGAACCAATAACCGTCCTGTTGACTGTAGAGCTAATCTAATTATTTAGAACCAGTAACCGTCGTGTTGACTGTAGGGTTAAGCAAGCACTTGGGCCTTGGCTAATGGTAGGACAAGTACAAACAGAAGAAAGTAACGTCTCTTTGTGTTTTTTCGTACAGAAGAACGTAGAAACCGGTATAAATTGCTTCATTAGAAGCCCTCCTCTATCAAACGATCTAATCAACTTATTCATCAGATAAAAATTGCTCTGAGGTATAATATGCTCTTCTTGTTCATACTTGTCAAATGTATTTTTCTTCAAGAAGATATAAATCATATATAAGTTTGTCGTTTTCTGTTTTTAGGGTAAAAATATCTACGATAGTCCTTTACTCGAAAGAGCCATCTAGGTAAATAAAATAAACAAATCGAGGTGGCGGCTGAGAAGAAAAGTGTTAAGTGTTTCACATTAGCTAAGAAAAAGAACGTGTTTCGCGGTGGCGCCTAAAAAGAAGAGTGCTAGGTTTTTCGCAGTGGCAGTTGAGAAAAAGAGTGCTAGGTGTTTTGCACTGGTTGAGAAGAAGAACAGTGCAAGGTGCTTCGCGGTGGCTTGTTTCTGAAGGCGCCATCACAAAGCACCTAGCATTGTTTTTCTTAGTCATCACCCTGAAACACCTAGCATTGTTCTTCTTCTCAACTAGTGTAAAAACTAAAAACCTAGCACTCTTCTTCTCAGGCGCCACAGCAAAGCACAATGATGAAGAACAAAGGATGTGGTAGAATGATGAAGAACAATGCTAACGAGAATGCTCCATTAGCAGAAGCTCTAAGCGACGCTGTTGCAGCTTAATTACTCAAATGAAGAAGTTTTAATGTATATTATGAATCTGTGTAATCTGTGTAATATAATTGTGATTTGCTTTGCTTTGCTTTGCTTGTGAACTCGCTTCACACTTGATGTAATTTTCTTTAAAAACAATATGACCTTGGTCATATGCTGTAACCGCAATTAGCTATTTTTAAAAAATTGTACGTGTAAATATATGATCATAAAAATGTAAGGAAACTAATGAGAGATGTTGCTAACGTTACATGTTATAAACATGCACGTATGTTAATAAATAAGTTAGATGAAATGTTATATTATGTGCGTGTTTATAATACGTATTTTGTATTCTCTGTGTCTTAAAATAAGATATTTCGAATAAAAACACAAAAGATCCCAAAAAAAAAAGACTTCTTTTTGAAATATCTATAGGAACAAGTTAAAGATAAAGAAAACCACATTTGGGATTTGCTTGAGATCAAAGTAACAAGAAAACTCTACAGTAAGTCAGTAACTCTCTTCTATACTGTGTTCAAAACTATACCTCTTCTAGTCCAACTCATCAAGGTTATTGACTTTAGGTTCGCAAACATTGATTTCTTCAAGAAAGCTTAAGCCCATTTAGCATATTGTTATGGATCACTTTAATAAATTGATCTTAAAATGTGCAGGTGAATGTTTGACTGACAAATATCTGGCGCAATTTGTTAGTCAAATCAGCAAATATATACAGTATATATATATATATATATCTTATCATGGAAAATACCATTGAAAATTGAAATGTAGTAAAATGAATTTTCAGGTATTAACTCATGAATATACACACCTATGTTTGGAAGTCAAGAGCTTGGTTCCAGAATATATTGATTTAGCTATGCAAATGTCGGATGTTCATTACTTGCTAAACCAAAAGAAAGTTAAACCGAGATCGAAACAAAACCAATTAATCGTTATAATTAATTTCGGGCCGACTATGTCCATATCTCAGCCCATTATTTGCTACGCGACTTTAGGGTTTCTTTTCTTCCACCTTTCTACGCCGCTTCTTCTCTTTCTTCTATCTATATATAATTAATAAGGTTTCTTTCAACAGAGAGACTGGGAAAGAAAGAAACCAATCAAGATGACGAAACTCAGTTTTTAACCAGTTGTTGCGTCGAGCAATGCATTGAAAGTGACTACATCGGGGCTTTTATATCTTTTCCCCTTATGATCAATTTGATAAAGAGGAAAATTAGCCTAATTAGCCACGGTGTAATCACTTTCACTGCGTTAATCAATGCATTTGTAGAAGAAGAGGGTAAGCTTTTGCAGGCTTCATATGAGTTTTTTGTAAGGAGATGGTATGGCTGTTTTCTAAAGTCCTAATATTGTTGACTATTATAATTCGCTCATCGATTTGAAACGAAAAAGAAACAACCTTTTTTGAATTACTCTCCTAAATTCTGTTTTCTAAAGTCCATGATGAAATCTTTGGAACAAAGCTACCAATAATTTGTTTTGTAAGAAATCTTCTTGCAAGTTCGATAACTTCATTCAGCAGGTAAGGATCAAAAGACCTCCCAATAATTTTTGTTCATACAAGAAAATAATGACGTTCAAGTTCGTGTTAACAAAGAATGATTCATATATACATTGACGAATTGTTGTGCATCTCCTTCACCATCATATCTAAAAGAAAGAGAAAGAAGACACATATTGGTACTTATAAACGTTAAAAGGAAATTAAAGACAAAACAAACAAACAAAAGCTTACCAATCTCCATCCAAACCAAATTGTATTATCACACCCGCCGCCTTATTACCGGTTCATGAGTTACAATGTTGAAAAGTTAGAGGTCATTGCTGTTCCTCGGTCTTGAGTGAGACCATTTCGCTTCGTTGTTGTTGTTGTTGCTGGTGCATAATCAGATGGTGGCTCTTTGGTCTTAAATTGCTTGGAAGCCATCGATATAGCCGTTCCGGCAAGAACCTAGCAGAACCAAGGGTTTCAGTTTTAGTTCAGGAAAATCAAGCTTCATTGACTCTTTGGAATATAGCATACCAAAGAGAATGGTGGTGACTTACAGTTCAAATCTCTCATGGATTGCTCGGCGCACTGAGCTGTTGAGACCATATGCTATTGAATTGAACAAGCCCTGAAAATACAATATTCAGAACAGCGACTTTAGATCAGATCAGAAAAGATGATCTATGATTGGTGTCTTTAATGTTTTTTGCAAGGTTTTGGTACCATTAGTGCAGCTGTTCCCACGTCGAGAGCTGAGAGCCAGAAGATCTTATGCCCTGGCTCGACGAAATCATGAATGCGGTTGATAGTACCGAATGCCCACGATCCTATTAGAATGAGTGGATAGTATCCCCATCGGTTCAACACCTGTCGTTTCAGGAAACAAGCGGTTAGGTTTACACTATGAAACAAAGCCAAGCCAGCCACGAGACGCAGAGCTAGAACAGCGAAGACATACCTTTGACTCTGCTCTACCATCAATTGAATCGACTCGGTCTGACATTCCAACCGCCATCTGAAATTAACATTCGCCATATCATCAGTACACAGCCCAAGTGCATATCAGTGATGTTATGTGACTACTTTTCAGAAGACAATGTTTACATACACGTCTAGCATTTCTTAGCATCCGTATCACTTGGAAGTACGTAAACCCATTGTAGAGAATGGCTCCCCAAAGAGGAGCGTAGAAAGTTAAAAAATGAACAGCCTGCAAAAGTTCGAGAGGTTGAGATGCAATGACACAACTCGGGAATTGAACTCTTTTTGCGTAACTAAGGCTTCTCTCTTACCTTTCCCTTAAGACCAGTTTGTGTATAGCACCACGGTCCCATATGTGAGTGGTTATTACCAAAAGAACGTATGACAGTGACAACCAAAGAAGTTCCTGGGAAAAAAATTAGACCAAATCAGACTAAATCACCAAAGCAGATAAACCCAAGAGATTACCAAAATCATTGATATAAAAGAAAAAGTTTTATCTTTTCGCATACCCCAGACATACAAGTGAAACATGGCCTCCAAATCCTCCACATCAGTTTTATGCTTAACCACAGTACGGTGAAGAGTGAAAGCAATTGTGGTTGTCCACAAGAACGAAGCTACGCAGAAGAAATGTGTTGTGTAGCCTTGTGCATAACAGATGAACCCCTTTGAAGGATCCCTACATGATCAAAGAGTGTAAGCAATCATCTTAGGAACAATCTCAAGAAGAGTCACCAAAAAAACTGATAGTGAGTGGAAAAAAGGAGCATACCCAACAATCAGGAAGAAACTGCAAAGCATATCCTGCAATCAATGGAAACATCATCGATAATCAGCAATAGAGCTCGAAAATCATAACAACTAAGCTTAATCCGTACGCAATGTTAACGATATAGCACTTCGAAATGCGGAAATAGGTGAATAAAGAAGCAGAAACAGTACATGATCCTAGATCTAGCTTGATTTTTTTGCTGGGCACTAGTACGAATCAGCGTCTGGCTCAAAAATCAGAGACGAGAACTGGAAACTTACGGAGAGAGCAAGGTAGAAGACGAGCTTGAAAGAGAATTTCCGGAGTTCTTTGAAGAGGCAATAGCAGAGGACGATGAATGCTGAGCCGACGAACGAGAGACTCGACGCGCCGGTGTTAATCGCCGTGATGATGCTGCGATCTCCGGCAGTTAAGCCTCCGCCGGCCGTGAGCAGCGCCGACATCGTTATCTGTGATTCAAAACCGATCTAGAGATTTTTGACGTTTTCCGCTATTTCGTGTTCGTCGTTTCGTTTCCGTCGCGCGGTGTGATCCTTCCTCCGACGGACGTTGCGTGGTGGGCTAACCTCTCATCCGGGTCGGGTTGGTCGAGATTTACCAAATGAACTGGACTCCCCCTAAAAACTCTGATTTAGGCCCAGCCCAAATATCGTTGATTAATAGCCGAATTGCTAAAACCCCGTCCCAAATAAAAATATAAAGTAGTTTGCCCGATTTAACATATAGCAATTACATTTTGAAAAATTGCGTCTTTTTCTTTAAATTTATGGTTATGCCTTTTCATTATAAATAATTGTATTTATTTATTATAAATGGTTGCATTTTTTTATTAACTATAATTTGTGTCTTTTCAAAACTATTTATATTGTTCAAAACCACAGAAAGAAAATTATTTAGATCTAACTTTTACATTCTTACTATAGTAAGTTATTTTGTCATAAATTTATTTATTTATCATAATATATTATCAGGATACAAAGCATCTAAAAGTCTTAGAAGTTCAGATATTAAATTTGAGTGAAAGATTTCATTTGGGGTCCAATTTTAGCTAAATATGAGCAGTTTCATTATAAAATTGTTTTACATGCATTACATCAGAAAAATAAAATTTATTCAACTAAAATCTAATGATATTTCTATTATAAAGAAATTATATGTGTTTTGTTTACAAATATATTATGTTATTTATTTTTTATTAGCAATATGAATAAATGCTATTTACACTTTAAAAAGTTGTGTTATTTCAAAATTTGGAGTTGCGTCTTTTCATTATAAATGGTTGCATCTTTTCATCATAAATGGTTGTGCTTTTTTCATCACAACTATAATTTGTGTCTTTTCAAAACTATTTATATTGCTCAAAACCACAGAATAAAATCATTTGGGTCTAACTTTTACTTTTTTACTATGGTGGGTTTTTTTGTCCTAAACAATCCGAATAAATACCACTTACACATTAAAATGTTTTGTCGTTTCAAAATTTGTAGTTGTGTCTTTTCATTATAAATAGTTGCGTTTTTCATCACAGTTGTAATTTGTGTTTTTTCAAAATTATTTATATTGCTCAAAACTACAGAAAAAAATTATTTGGATCTAACATTTACTTTTTTTACTATAGTAAGTTTTTTTGTCGTAAACTTATTTATTTATCATAACATATTATTAGGATACAAAGTATTTAAAAGTCATGGAGGTTCAGATATTTAATTTGAGTAGAAAATTCTATTTGGGGGGTCTAATTTTGGCTAAAGTATGATAAGTTTCATTACAAGACTGTTTTACATGCATTACACCAGAAAAATAAAATTTATTCAACTAAAATCTAATGATATTTTTATTATAAATAAATTACATGTGTTTTGTTTACTAATATATATTATGTTATTTAATTTTTTGTTAATAATCCGAATAAATGTCATTTACACTTTAAAAAATTATGTCGTTTTAAACATTTTGGTTGCGTCCTTTTATTATAAATAGTTGCATTTTTCATTATAAATGGTTGCATTTTTTCATCATAATTTTTATTTGTATCTTTTTTAAACTATTTATATTGCTCAAAACTACACAAAAATCATTTGGGTCTAACTTTTACTTTCTTACTATGGTGGGTTTTTTTTATCGTAAACATATTTATTTATCATAACATATTATTATAATATAAAGTGTTTAAAATTCTGGAGGTTCAGATATTGAATCTAAGTAAAAAATTTCATTTGGGGGTTCAGTTTTGGCTAATATATGAGCAGTTTCATAACAAAATTGTTTTATACGCATTACATCATAAAAATAAAAGTTATTTAACCAAAATCTAAAGATATTTTTATTATAAAGAAATTATATGTATTTTGTTTACTAATATATATTATGTTATATATATTTTTGTTTAGGACATCTATATATTTATAGTTAATTGTGTTATTTTCAAATTTAATTTTCTTTGCTAGTTGTTTATAAATTTAAAATACCTAATATTTAGATTCTTTTTTCTAATTTCAGAGAAATATATTTATGTAATGAAACAAATTCATATATATATATATTATATATGTTATTTTAAGGTATACAAGTTTTTTTTATATTTTAACTATTATATTTGTAATATACTTTTTAATATTGCGAATCTTTTGTAGAAATTATAGTAGTCTTAAAAAAATATATTATAAAATCTCGTTGTTGGGACCGATTTTACTAGATTGAGAGAAGGCTAGATACGTGGACTTGTACTGCGCCAAACACTGACACACGCCTTGCTAGCTCGGCCGAACCACTCTCGTGTACTGTTCCAGGACAGTTGACGAGCTTCCCCGAACACGCTAGAATCATTAGCTTCACCTGCTCTCTTGGCGCGCTGGATGGAAAAAACAAAACAAGGAGGCCGCAAGTATAAATAAGAAAGGATTGATCGGATCAGACCAGAAAGAAAAGAAGAGAGAAAAGGGAGGACTGATCGGATCAGAAAAAACCCCTCTATAAGAGGAGGTAACTACTTGCATCTGAATCAGTCGGCTCAAGAAAACAGCATGATCACGGGTGAACTCCATGTTCTTCTCGGGTGAATACCTTCCAGGTTAAGCCACTCCTGACCCGGAACCTCGCCTTCATACTCTCTGCATCTTCATTTATCGTATAGAAACTCCTTCAAAACACACGGAAACAGATAGAAGCCTCGATCTCCAGACTAGACTCCTCACACTAACTCGTAGAAAGCTCTCCTCCTGGGTACTTGTTCCTAGTAGGGCGTCCACTGACTTGGGCATCGGAGAACCTTTGGTCCTCCCGGAGCCCCATCTGACCATTCCTTGAGTGTTTACAGGATTCACCATGACGGCTGACCCGCCATCCTGGCATCGAAGGCTTCTGCCCTGGCATGACTCGCGACCTTTGTCCCCAAAGGACGAAACTCGGAGGCTCAGCTCCATCTCCCCGACGAATCGTATATCCCCACATGGCATCCCAAAATTTGCTTCCGAGAGTCCAGTGTGCACCTCGATGGAGGATGGTCGGAAGGCGCCTCCGCTGGAGGTGTCCGAGCGATGTCTTCGACCTCGCCCCAGGACCATGAAAATTGTGCGTCCCACTCGCCGGATGAACTCGAAGCCGCCATCTCAAATGAATGAGAAGAGGGATGTGTGGCAGAAAAAGAGAGAAAACTTAAGGAGGAAGAGTTCTAGGGTTTGCTTCGAAAATAGAGTAAAACCATAGAACTGCGGACTTCGCGGTTTTATAAGAGAAGATGAAACTGAAGAGGCACGTGAGAGGAATCGCGTCGGTCAAAAGTCAGTGGTGGTTTAGTAATTATCAATCTCTCAAACCGTGCGTGGGAAGTGACACGCATTTAATGCGGAGAGAGAAAAGGAGCCCGCCACAGCAGAAAAGGTGACCGGTGGCTCTCGAGGAAGTGGTGCACGCTGTGTGAAGTGACGTGCTGTGCTTTGAACTACCAAAGGCTCGCCACGTGGACCGCACTCGCCAAACCCTAGAGATTTGGGCGGGAAGGCTCGAAAGAAGAACACAAACCCTACTGAAGGTCTTCTGAAAATCAACTGACGAACAGTTGCAAATATATGAATTTTGCACCCTTACAGGATAACCGCCATACGCTCCCGGGAGGAGTCGGTTCCAGGGACCGGTGGCATGATGGCCACGCATGTGGGTCAAACATAACCATTCGGGTAGCACGGGTCCCATGACGGATTTTACGGAACCCATAACCATGGACGAAACGTGACCGTCCCTAATACGGTCTCGGTCACTAAGGTCATGTTTGATTTCTTGCCTGCTTGATTGCTTGATTTCTTACTTGCTTGATTTCTTGCTTGCTTGATTGCTTAATTTCTTGCTTGCTTGATTTCTTGCTTGCATGATTAATTCGATTCATTGCTTGTGTAAGCACACGATGTTTCCAAGCATAACCATAGAGTCACTTGTTTGTCCTATCACACCCTTAGCCTGCATACCAAATAAGTAATCCTCCTCTGTCTTATCTGTAATCCCCTTCGAATCTCCTCTTCTTGGCGTGCTCCCCCGCGGACTCGCCTATCCTCCGGTTCTTCATTCCTCTGGGAATTCGGGACTCCGGTACAGAAAGCACCAGTGGCTCGTCCCGTGACAGATCCCCCCGGGGACCACGCACACCCTAAGCATGCTTTCCCATGAACTTGCTCGTCCTTTGGGACAGTATCCCCCCAGGATTTTAGGACTCATGCCTCTTAGATTTCCGGATCTTCCCCGCCAGTCCCCACTATTGGGCCGAGCGACAAACCAGCATGCTCTTCACTAGGATATGCTTGCCACTCAGGCACAACAGGAATTGAGGTCGCCGACTCGCAAGCTTTTCCTTCCTGATAACTTCCCAACCTCTTCCCCTTCGGGGAATGTCACAAGCACTTTCTCAAAACCCATAAACTTCCGTGTAAGCACAACGCGAAGACTGTCCAGGCAGTAAGGGAGTCGAGGTAACGCCCTCGGGAAATGCCCTACTTTGCACCAGCTGCATTCGAGTAGCGACTCCTCTTTGCGTTAGCGCCCCATAACGCAGGGAACATCTATTCATCCATCCAACGGTGCCACCTTTGGTCTTTGGGCCGGTGTCTTAGCCCGCGTCGTTGTATTGTGTCGATGAGTGGGGGTAAGACGGCTTCTTGTCTAGTGCCTTACGAAGCAAGAAGTAAAATCCCTCCAGGGAGATGTCCACCAGTGGCCAAGATATCAGTTCCCCTCGGGAACGCCTATCTTCCTATCCTGAGCAAGCGTCGCACTCTCCCAGATACACGCCCCAGTTAGGATAGGACCACATCATCTAACTCATCAGGCCGAACGGCGTACTCCATTGGATGCGTAACATAGACTGGTGAGTCTCTCTATATGTATCTAGTCTGACCGTCTCACGGTTCGTTTCCTCCGAAAGCGTAATTCCTCCAATCAATAACGTACTTCATCGGATGTGAATAAGGTCGGAGTTGACATCTAATAAGAGCTGCCCCGTGGGTCGCTTCCTCTGAAGTAAAATTTCCTCGACCAATAACGTGCTCATGCGGGACATACGAATAAAGTCGAGGTTGAGAGTCCCCTTAGGACTACTCCTTCGGTCAGGGTCATACTCCTTTGTAGTACACGTCGGGGTCGAAGTCGATACCCCATCCTACTTCTTCGGAAGTCCCAACCATCCAGCTAGTATCGTACTCCTCCAGAATGTGTGGCACGGCTTGGATGAGTTCCTAAACTTTTGCTATCTCTTAGAACTTAGCTTCGCCCAGACCAGTACTGAATCCCCTGCGATACGTGGCACGGTCGCCGCGTCTATCTAGCCCTTAAGCGGAAAACCACTTAGTGAATCAGGTAACTCGTGCTTGTTTTACAGGAAGCCAAGGAGGATTCAACTTCCCGACTCATCTTCCGATCAGCCGAGAAGTCAGGGGCAACTGTTGGGACCAATTTTACCGGGTCGAGAAAAGGCTCGACACATGGACCTAGACTGCGCAAACACTGACACACACCATGCTAGCTCGGCTGAACCACTCCCGTGTACTGTTCGAGGGCAGTTGCGAGCTTCCCCGAACATGCTAGAATCATTACCCTTACATGTTCTCTTGTCGTGCTGGATGGAAAAGACAGGACAAGGAGGCTGCGAGTATAAATAAGAGAGGATTGATCGTATCAGACAAGAAAGAAAAGAAGAGAGAAAAGGGAGGACTGATCGGATCGGAAAAACCCCTATATAAGAGGAGGTAACTACTAGCATCTAAGTCAGTCAGCTCGGGCAAGCAGCATGATCACGAGTGAACTCCATGTTTTTTCCAGGTGAATGCCTTCCAGGTTAAGCCACCCCTGACCCGGAACCTCGCCTTCATACTCGCTGCATCTTCTTTTATCATATAGAAACTCCTTCAAAACACTCGGAAACGGATAGAAGCTTCGATCTCCGGACGATACTTCTCACACTAACCCGTAGAAATCTCCCCTCCTGTCCGGTAGGACGTCCACTAACTTGGGCGTCGGAGAACCTTTAGGAGGGAAACCCCCTTTCGGTCCTCCCGGAGGCCCATCTGACCATTCCTTGAGTGTTTGCAGGATTCACCATGACGACTGACCCTCCATCCTGGCTCGAAGGCTTCTGCCCCGGAATGACTCGCCGCATTTCCCCCAGAGGACAAAACTCGGAGGCTCAGCTCCATCTCCCCGACGAATCGTATACCCCCACGTGACATTCCGAAATTTGCTCCCGAACACTCGTTACATCATTTTTTATTATATATTTTTTCTGTAGTATTTTTTAAAAATATCAAATTTTTATCATAATTCTTTGTTTCTAACTTTTCAATAAATGTATAGTTTTATAAAAAATTTTGAAAGATTGCCTCGATATTTATTTTTTACTTTACACTTTTGTGCGAATACAAATTTTTAATAATTATACAAATAGAAAATTGCATATTTATATTATATATTTATATTGTATATTTTTATATATACCTTTTTAACAATCTTAAAAGTTGTGTATCTTATTACTTTTCAGTTTTTTATTTTAATTAGTAATAACAATTCTTGAAAATTTTGTGAAATTTTACATATTTTTATTATAATTAGTTTGTATATTTCCATTTAGAACTTATTATTAATAATTATAAAAAAACATGAAAGATACATTTTCATTTTAATAATTATAAGTCGTTATGAATGTTTACATTTTTATTATATATATTTTACTTGTAATTATTTTAAATAAATTTTTTCTTAATCTTTAATATAAAGCAGATTAACCCCACAAAATGGGGTTCCTATTCCTAGTTATAATAAGAACAATTTTCATATTTACCATGAAAAGAAGTTTTCAGGACAGAAATAATAGAGAAGTTAAAAGAATTCATTGAATCTTTCTAATTTTTCTTTTTAGGAAGGTCTTCGTGAATGTTTTTTTCTGTTATTATTTCGTGATTTTTTAGGAAGGTCTTCTAAACACCAAAATTCAACATCGTTTCATATGATTTAGGAAAAAATTTTAAAAATTTTGAATTATAGAAGAGCTTTCTGAATTGATGAATGACTTCCTGGATTTTAGTTGTTGTATAAATTAACAAAAACAAAACCAATTATATGATTTATAAAGGAGTTCATAAATACATATACTAGCTTCTTTAATAAATACGTTTTAGGAAAGTCTTCCTAAAAGTTTAGAAATATCTTCTTAAATTTACTTTTATCTCTTTCCTCACTTCTGCCACACTCAAATCATAATTTCCTCTAATTTCCTTTTTTTATCATTTTTGTTGTTCTAGCTTGGATTTCTTGAGATTTTCACCTAATTATGTCAGATCTATCTTTCACTATATGATTTTGAACGGGAAATCTCGTGAAGTGAACAACGATTCGGTTACATCAATGCTTAATGGGAAATCTCTGTTGTTTCTCCAATTTGATGACAAGATTTCATCGTAGACTTGATCGGAATCGATGCTAATCAGAGATCCGATCTCACACAGTACAGCGATGATAATGAAACAGAAAAAAAAAAAATCGACAATTTCTTTATTTATTCAAAGTAAAAAAGTCAAAACATTAATGAAATATGTTAGGGAAATAGTGTTTTAGCGTGTTAGTGTATGAAGAACAATTTGTTTATATGATATCTGAAGGACTTTTTCTTATACTAATCGCTAATATCATTTTTTCTAACAATATGTTTTTGAATATTTCTAACAACAACATATCCTAATAACCCTAGTAGTCTCGCAGATATACACTTCCTTATTATTTGTAACGTAATCCCTTTCTTAATCCATACTTAACTCAACTATTATGCAACTTATACCTTTTCCGCTTCTTATTTTGTCGTTCAAACAATCATTCCGTTTTTTTTGGGTTAAAAACTTAAAATATAGTTTTGAAGCTATTATGATGATATAATAGTTATAAACTTATAATACAAGAAACGAAATCGTTTTTATCCTTTCTTCTTTATTTGTTTGTTTCTATAACTGAGGCAAAGACTGAATTGTTTTGATGTAAGCGAAATTCCAAATAAAAAAAAGAGTTGAATCCTTTAAGAAATCTAAATTTTTAAAAATGTATGATGTATAGTTAGCGGTAGTGTTATGTTAACAAGTATATAGACTGTATTCAATATGTCAATATGAACACATAAATATAAATTAGGTTAATGATGGAGACATTCCTCCACACATATTGCTTCTCTTAAGTCGTCACTCATGTATATACGTATCTTCTTTATTCCTATTAATTTATTGCGTTGTTTAGAATTTTGATTGTCTAAACGTTTTACGTGTTTATATATAATGTTTGCTTATACACTTTACAAGTTTTTTGCCAACTATATTTTGCACACTGCAAAATATAAATAAACACAGATAGAGATAAAAACATTGAACAAACATATTTTTCCTTTGCGTTTGTACATGATTAATATAATAAAAATACCAAATTTATGATAAATTATAATCTTATGATGACTCGTCTAGATAGGCCTGGGCACGGAGCGGATATCCGGAATTTTAGTGATATCCGTGATCCGCTCCGCCCTGTACGGATCAACAATTTTTTCCGTATTTGCTCCGTTACTAATCGGATATCCGGTATTTGGATATCCGTTAAAATCCAGATTTTTGACCGGATATCCGATCTGTTTCAAAAATATTAGATTAATTATAAAATAATTAAAATATTTATAAAATAAATAAAATTATTTATAAAAATAATTAAAAAGTCAAAAATTAACTCATATATTAAATTTTAAATTATTCTTATTAAAATTTATTAAAATTTCGTATTAAAATAACTGA
Source organism: Thlaspi arvense (assembly GCA_911865555.2). NCBI lineage: Eukaryota > Viridiplantae > Streptophyta > Magnoliopsida > Brassicales > Brassicaceae > Thlaspi > Thlaspi arvense. The sequence continues at coordinate 53,452,385 of OU466857.2, forward strand.
TAAAATAAATATAAATTCACAAAAATTTATATATAATTATATTAACTATACATTCTATATGTAATTATTTATATATATACACATATGTATATGTATATCAGAGCGGATCGGATATCCGGCTCTTAGAATTTTAATATTTGTGATTTGCTCCGTTTTTAACGGATATCAAAATTTAGTATTTGCTTTGCTCCGTAAAGCTACGGATATCCAGATTTTTCGAATCGAATCGAAGCAAATAGCAGATCGAATCAAATATAACGGATAATTTGCCCAGCCCTACGTCTAGACATGCAAGTGGCCTTTATAAAGAAAGACACATAATTCATAGTTGAAATAAAACATTAGTTGTAAGAACCCGAAGAAAATCAACACATGATTATGAAAATTCTAGCATGGATTCATTATCATGTCTGAACTCGGAACAAGAAATAAAAACAAATTTACTTCGTGACGATTTGATAAGTGACGACTATATAAAGATAGAAAAACAAATATATATATTATAAAACGCATATTTCTTAAATATTTATCTATATTCAAATATTTATTAAAACTTTGGAATTGTTTTCTTTAATTAAGAGGCATACGAAAAAACACTCTTCCTTCTTGGAACATGACCCATCATCTAATCATTTTTTTTCTCATCTGAATAATTTATCATGCATCTCATTATCCTTACGATCTTTGTATTTTTATTTTAGTTTGCATACATGAAGGGTACACCTGATTTTGTCCGTATTAAGCTTTTGTTTGATTCGTACTCCATTCATGAAATGGACGTCTACATATACGTAAATTGTTATATTATCTACTAGATATAGATTCCATGTCTAGTGTTTAAGGTTCTTTTCTCCTCGATCTCTGTTAATTGTTTTAAGGTTCATCATCTATATATATTCTTATAAGACAACATAGTTTTAGCTAGCGAGTGTTTAAGTATATATAAATTATAACATGCCTAATATAATTACTTATCTTGAAGATAGATGGATGTCATCTAAAGCAAGTTAACAAATAAAAACTACAGAGTAATTTGTTTCTATATCATTAAATTTAAAAGTGATCACTTTTCAATTTATTTGCAGTTAGTTTGAACTATATGTCATCTATAAATCGAGTTGTTATACTCCTTATTTTGGTCCATTGATGGAGGTTATATAAATAAATAATAATACTTTCAAATGGTTATAAGTAAACTTAGATCAAAACATACGTAATTTGTAAATACTTTATACTAACTATTTTGTTGCTTTTTTATGCTTTTTGAATTTTGGATCGTAATCAGTTTAAAAACCTGGCGGTCAACTAAAATTAAAGACAGATGTCACAGATCATTACAATACAAGTCTCAATTAGACTGCGAGATACTAACCGATCTGTATATATCTTTTTCTTTCTTTTTATGGTTTCTTTCTTTATTGAATTATATTCTCTTCCGGCTCCTTCAAGTTTTTGACCTTTCCAAGACTGCAAGACATCTTACATACCTTCGAGCATATTCATATTCATTCTCGCGCAGAGATATAAAGCTCGCACACACACATATTATATAAACACATGATTCCTGAATATGATGTCATTGTAAGCATGTATATATAAGAGCTGCATGTGCGATATCATCGATCATCGCCATCACTTTAATGAGAATGTAAACATGTGTTTTTGAAGCCGATATAGTCTTCTTCCTCCTTCAAGAACTTTCTTTCCAAGGTACTACTTATCTCTAATTCTTGATTTCTCCTTCACCTCTCTCGCTTTCTGCAAATTAACATGAAGAAACATTGATCTATGACTATTAATCAAACGAGTTATGTTTGTTTAGATATATGGGGGGGGGGGGGGGGGGGGGGGGGGGGGGGGGGGGGGGGGGTTGGTAAAATATTAAATTTTATACCATTTTTGAATTAGATATATATAAACTTTGACCTCTTTTGTTTCATTTCCTCATATATCATCTGCCAAAGTCGATCAGAAATTTTATGTTGTAGTTAGTATTATGTTTGATTAACGAACTGTGTTTCTTTTTCTTGTTTTTGAACATTCATGTGTTTCTTTTCTTGTACTGAAGATTCTTCTTTTACAACACACTTAATTGCATCCAAATGATCCCACATCGGATGCTATTGTCAGAACTTTGAATGATACAATCTTAAACAATTAATTATATCGTTTGTTTACAGTTTTACGTTCTTTCTTAAAGATTTTGAGTATGAAGGATCACTCTTACGTTATAGATATTTTAAGAAAAATATAAAACATAATATTCAAACTAGCTATTAAACGCAAACAATTACAGAAGTGCAAATTTTCTAAAATAATGTTTAAAAAATATAACCCCGATCCGTACTTTATATTCGATAAAATAGTAATTTTCATCATACATAGTTATGATTTTCCTATCAAACTACGGCTTTTCCGTGCTTTGTTATTTCCTTTACATGTGAGAAAGTCCAATAAAATCGTAGATAGTTGCAAGTAGATTTACCTAGCAAGGCAACTTACACATAGCCCAATAATTACTTTAGAGACAAAATAATTTATAGTATCATTATATCAAATTATGATCAAACTCGCCAAAATTTCCAAAATAAGTCAATAACTTAACTTGTAACCAATGGTCACTAACAGCTTTGAGTTTGAGTATTTTTTTTTTTTGGTAGATGCTAGGAGGCGATAGCTTTGAGTTTGAGTATGATTAGGACATACTCTTCCCTTTTCGTCTAAAACATGTTTTATAATAAATAAATAAAAACTAAATCCCCCACACACATTTTTTTTACTCTATTCTCTTTTGTACGTGTTTTTATTACTCTATTAATATAATCACACAACTTTTATTCCAAACATAATGGTCCCATCATAAATGTCAAATGCTCTTTGTTCCATTTGCAACTTCAACACGAGACATATTATTCGCTTTTCAAAAAAAACATGAGACATATTATTGGTGGGTCCTTCGCTTAATATGTTTCTAATATATGCCCTAATCTATAAGCTGATTTTATTTTTATTTTAAGCTCATACCCTCCTCAAGATCAGAAATTATATGAACGCCAGTTTTAGCCTAAGGTAAATCATTGTTTATATACAACATTAATTTTCTTAAAGCAAAATATTTTATATTTAAATTAAAACATATTCCCCTTTAACGAAAAGAAATTAAAACGTTTGCTTGCACTTACACGCATACACCTATAAATACACGAGATCGATAGACGACACTGTCTACTTTCTGTGTGTGATAGGTTTTTGCTGACACGTTATGAAGACAAAAAAAACAAATGGGCCCACCACTGGATTTTTTTGTCTTGTTGCAAAAGTCGTCCCAAAATTTGGTGGGCCTCAAAGCCCACTGTTTACTCCAGACGGATCATTCCTTCATTAAGTTGCTTGGTTAACAATTATTAACGCTTAGTAAGATTAATCGCACTGAGATTATTGGATTAATGATTGGTGATTAATATTGTATAGTTGTTGTTGTTGTTTTCTTCTGCGACAGTTTCTCAAGTCGTCTCTTGGGTTTTCACAAGTCAAAGCTGAGTAAGACGTTAGCGACGACTCTTCTCGCCGGCGGCCGCCGTGTACGGCGGAATTTTTGTTAGCTATGTCCCGCATTTCAGCCACTTCGACCACTCCTTCCCGCGTGAGAACCGCCAATTCGCAGTACTCAGTCATTTCTAGACCTAGAGCCCAAGACGACAACGGTAAACCGAAATCCTCCGGTCACGATGTGAAGAGCGATCCCGCTAAGAACCGGCGATCAATTCTGCTTAAGAGAGCAAAATACGGCGAGGAGGAGACGGCGGTTTTGGCTCCTCAGAGAGCTCGGTCTGTGAGTCGTCCGGCGGTGGTTGAGCAATTCGGTTGTCCGAGGCGGCAGATTTCTAGGAAGAGCGAAGAGGCGGCAATGGCTGCTGCTGCGGCGGCGGAGGAGGAGGATGAGAAGAGGAAGAAGATGGCGGAGTTGGAGGAGAAGCTTGTAGTGAACGAGTCGCTGATTAAGGATTTGCAGGCGCAGGTTTTGAGTTTGAAAACGGAGCTAGAGGAAGCTCGTAACTCAAATGCAGAGCTGGAGTTGAAGAACAGGAAGCTTTCTCAGGATCTTGCTTCATCCGAAGCGAAGATCTCGTCGCTTTCCTCTAATGAGAAGGTAACAGTTTCAATTCTCTTCCATTAATTGAGAAGATTAGGAGAGAAATTTCACAGTTGTATTGACTTGATGAGACTACGGAATCAGAATTGCATTTGGTTGTTTCTTTGATTCTGCTTCTGCTTCTGCATCTGCATACAGTTTAGGCTTATGATCGCTTATGTTTTTGGTTGATTCAGCCAGCTAAAGAACACCAGAACACACGATTTAAAGATATCCAGAGATTAATCGCTAGCAAATTGGAGCAATCCAAGGTTAAAAAGGACGTAGTTGTAGTAGAATCGTCAAGCTCCATTAAACAAAGATCATCTCCTTCACCTTCAAGATTACCTACATCGCCGCCGTTTCCAAAGTTTTTGGTATCTCCTTCAGGTAAAAGAGACGAAGCTTCTTCTTCACCCATTGCACCACCAACACCACCGCCTCCGCCTCCTCCGCCACCACCTAGACCACTCGCCAAAGCATCTCGCGCTCAGAAGTCACCTCCAGTTTCACAGCTGTTTCAGTTGTTGAAGAAGCAAGATAACAGTAAGAACCTCTCGCCTTCTGTTAGTGGAAACAAACCTCAAGTTAACAGTGCTCACAACAGTATAGTCGGAGAAATTCAAAACCGTTCCGCTCACCTTATCGCTGTAAGCAACCAAAATTTCCATTTCTTGACTCTGTTTGCCTTAGCCATTCTTATCCATTTGTATTCCACAGATAAAAGCAGACATTGAGACAAAAGGGGATTTTATCAATGATCTTATCCAAAAAGTTCTGACCACTTGTTTCTCGGATATGGAAGATGTCATGAAATTTGTTGATTGGCTTGATAAAGAACTTGCAACTCTGGTAACTCCTACTTCCTCTTTTAACACTATTTCTTCACATTAAAAACCAAAGTCATGGTCTTGGTTTACAATCACTGTCTCTTGAGACCATAGTGCATCACTTAGTCATATAAATGATCGTTTTATCCAAAACTTGTACAGGCTGATGAGCGAGCTGTGCTAAAGCATTTCAAGTGGCCTGAGAGGAAAGCCGATGCCTTGCAAGAGGCTGCAGTTGAGTACCGTGAGCTAAAGAAACTCGAAAAAGAACTTTCTTCCTACTCCGATGACCCGAGCGTTCACTACGGTGTTGCCCTGAAGAAAATGGTCAACTTACTAGACAAGTAAACAAAAACATGTCCCTTACTTTTGATCCTCACTGATTAAAAAAAACGTTTTTTTTAAGATTCCCCAAAATGTTGAATTAACGTTACTATTCTGGTTATGATAAAGGTCGGAGCAGAGGATAAGGAGGCTAGTCAGATTACGTGGCTCGTCCATGCGTTTGTACCAAGACTTTAAAATCCCAGTCGAGTGGATGCTTGACTCGGGAATGATGAGTAAGGTATGTTTTTAATACTTTGTTCTGGCGCTTTAAGTAATTCACCGGTTACACTCTGTTTCTCTTTTAACATTGTTTGTAATCCCGTTGATAGATTAAAAAAGCATCGATCAAGCTTGCTAAAACCTACATGAATAGAGTTGCGAACGAGCTAGAATCAGCTCGTAACTTGGATAGAGAGTCTACTCAAGAAGCTTTGCTTCTTCAAGGAGTCCGGTTCGCTTACAGAACGCACCAGGTAAATCCTAAACTTCAAATATAAAAAGCATTGGTTCGGACATTAATGCTCCATGCTTGATCTTTACACATTACAATGTTTATTCAGTTTGCGGGAGGGCTCGATCCAGAGACATTATGTGCATTAGAAGAGATAAAGCAACGTGTTCCGAGTCATCTCCGTCTGGCACGGGGGAATTCGGCCGGAGCTCCGTCGTAGAAAAGTAACCAGAGAAATGTGAGGGATATGGCATTTGGTTTTTGGTTATAAAATTCGTTTTAGTGTTTGTTGAGTCAGTCAGTGAGTACATGTTGTGTGTCCCACGCCACGTAATAATAATGTTAAATGTATCTATAAAATGTGCCTCCAATGAAATTACTTTATACAGAAATTATACATTTTCTTCTTGACTTTCGTATAAAATATTCCTCGAATTTACCGATTCCATGGGAGTAATAATGTCCACTTCATCGAATCTTTATCGAATTTGGGGATTAGTTTCGAAAAAGCATCTTATCTTCTTATCAACGCCAAGTTCATGAGGCGTAAAAGAGCTTGGGGTTAAAAAGGAAGTAATAAAAGATCCGACGGCTGAGGGAGTTAATATTGATTTAGGATGAAAAGAGATTACAAATCGAACGGCTGAAAAGGCGTTTGATGAGATAACGTATAAAGTGAAAGGTGGCGTGATTTCACCCACTTGATTACCACCCAATACCTAACTTAAAATCTATGCGATTTTTGGAATTAGGTAATAAATATTTACAATTCAGTTTGTTATTCATCTTATTATTTTGGTTGAAGTAAATATATTTGCTTTAAACGATAAATATTTAAATCATAACTAAAAATATTTAAATACAAATCATATCTAAATATATTAGGATCAAAAAGTACAATAGCCAACTGTAGTGGTAAACTCGTTTTTGATATTAAAAATACATTTTATTGTTCACAAAATATATTCCGTACGTGGCAAAAATTGCATTAGATTCTCCACGTGGCGATCTGACATGTACTCCTGTCCTAATTTTAATCCGTTGATTTCCACAAATGTTTAAATCAACGGCTTAGATTCATTACCTGGCGCGTGTCCAAAGCGCGGGAAAGTGTGGAAATCTCACGACCACAGGTGGTGAGCCTAGTGCAACTCACGACACCTTTAACCCAATCAAAACACGCCACGTCAGCAATCACTGTTTGTTTCTCTCTTGTCAAAAGACCTGGAAATCTGCCTTTAACAAGGAACAGCCTTAAGGATTTCGTATATCTAACGATCGCTTAAGGCTCACGTTAAGTTCATTGGTTTCTATCTTTTGAAATTCGAGACAATCATCTAAGTTTTTTTAGACAAGAGATATGGAAGTTTCCGGCGTCGTTCTCCGACAGATTCCGTCTGTTTCAGGCTCCGTTGCCGTTGGCCGTTACTCCGGTCTCCGATCGGTGTCTGAATTTTCCGGCAATTCACGGGCGGTGTGGTTTCGAAACCGGACATTTCGCGGGATTATGTGCAATAACGAGTTTGCGGATAAAGGGCACATGAATTACTATTTTGAGCCGACGAGATGCGGCGACGGAGAGAAGGAGAAGATTAAGGTTTTGGAGAAAGAGAAGAAGGCGATGAAGAAGAAAGCGAAGGTTCTCAAAAGTCTTTCTAAGAACTTAAACATGTTCTCAAGCATAGGGTTTGGTCTTGATCCAGAGGCCGGTTTAGTTTCTGAGATTCAGAACAAGACGATTTCGGTAAGAATTTGAAACTATTTAGGTAAATTCAACATAGAATTCGAACGATCTCGTATGTAATTTGACTATTTCATGATGGAATTGATCGAATTGATGAGCTAAACTGGATCTTGATTTGTTTATGATTTACACAGGAAGCAACAGAGATTTTGGTTAAGCAACTGGAGCAATTGAAAGCAGAGGAGAAACTATTGAAGAAACAGAGGAAAGAAGAAAAGGCAAAAGCTAAAGCTATGAAGATGATGACTGAAATGGACTCTGAATCATCTTCTTCGTCTGAATCAAGTGACAGTGATTGCGACAAAGGAAAAGTCGTTGACATGAGCTCTCTCAGAAACAAGGCTAAACCGATTCTTGATCCGTTACAGTCAGAATCTACAGTAGCAACACTGCCTAGAATCCAAGAGACTCTGATTCCTAATAAGCTCGAAGAAGATTCACGTTCTTGCAAGAACACCGTCGAAGCTTTGCAGCTTGCTCTGCTTCAAACATCCACAGTCTTTCCTTCAATCCCCAATCCTGGACAGACATTGAAGACGATAGAAGCAGTTCCAGTGGTTGGATTGCCGTTGAAGAGAGTAGAAGTTTGCATGGGAGGAAAGTGTAAGAAATCAGGAGGAGCTGTGTTGTTGGACGCGTTTCAAAAGGCGATGACGGGCATGCAAGGATCTGCTGTGGCTTGTAAGTGCATGGGGAAGTGTCGAGATGGTCCAAACGTTGGAGTCGTGAACGAGACTGATGCTGTGGTGGTGACTGATTCGGTTAGGACACCTTCAAAGACCGTTTGTTTAGGAGTTGGGTTGCAAGATGTGGAAACTATTGTCACTAGTTTCTTTGATGAAGAATGTAGCAGAGAAGGACTTGGTTATGTCTCACATTGAAAGTGTATTTTAAATTACCAAAGTTATATATATAGTGTGATGGTTTCTCTCATTGTACATATCTGCCTTCATATGCATCTTTATGTATTTTGATCTTGACAAAGAAACTCTGTTGCGAGAGGATCTGTAAAGATCAACTTAAGCAAAAAGCCTAACGACCAAATTGTATTGAAGCATGTTAATTGTTTGCACTACTAAAAACTATTACAAATGATCATTTTGCCCTATATATCATGTGTTTGTGCTAGCAACAAAAATCAGTTTCTGGGAACTTTGGGCCTGGAAGGATGTTCTTCGGCGTCGTCATCTAATCGGTTGCAGCGCTTCAAGAACGGGTGTAGAGTTTGCTGCTTAGAGGGGCTGTTTCTTGGTTTCGTTGGGCTGCTCATCACATGACTAGACGAAACCTCCAAAGCATTCTCTTGCCCATCAAGCATCTGTGTTGCAGATAGCTCACAAGTTTTAGTCTCCAAAGATAATCACAATAATGGATATGTATGTCACACTAAGACATAGAGAATGAGAATACCTGTCCTAGATTCTCCAGCTTGCTCTGAACAACATCCCTGTACAGAAAAGTGAGCAAGTTTAGCGTAACTGATCTGGGATAAACAAAAGTTGAGATCTTCATTGAAATTTCAACTGTAGATGCGAATGAGAAAGAACCAGATGATGTCGTCAACAGTGTCATTTGCTAGAAGGTAGTGAATGTTAACTGAAGAGACCTGTAGAAACGAAGCAAAAGCCATAGAAAGGGTTTAAAGATGACACTGCAAATGATGAATGGTGACTCCACTAGACTATCGTTCATGACTCACTTGACCGATCCTATGTGCACGATCTTCTGCCTGTATCAGGTCACCCGGAGTCCATGCCAACTCCGCAAAGATAACAGTGCTCGCTGCTGTCAAAGTTATCCCAACACCAGCAGCTCGTATTGACAGCTGCAAAACAACAAAATGATAAGGACTAAGATCTATACATACAATGAAAATATCCATTCTAAAAGTCAATTCTTCACTTGTATTATACAGTTTCAGGAAAATCAACCAATAAATATCAAGTATGTATCTCAGGCTAGTAAGCTCTGTCCACAAACTCTGTTTTAAAGATGGTAAAAATACTTACCACTGCTGCTTTTATCTCATCATTCCCCTGAAAGTCAGAAACCAAAGCTTGTCTAGAGGAGGCAGGTGTGTTTCCATCAATCCGGATGCAGCCCACTTTCTTTTTCTGCAATTTTTCATTTGTCACTCGTATGAGAAAGAGAAACAGAGGGGCTTTTGGGAAGGCGTTTCTGAGAGTTTAATGGCTTACTTTAAGAAACTGGTGTAATGCCTCAAGCATGGACTGATGATGTGCAAATACTAGAAATTTGCAGCCAGCCTGCATCACAGCGCTCATAGAGAAATTACAAGAACAGGTATCAGACAAGTATGATAAAATTTTCAAAACAGCTTATTGCTAATAGTGTTGGTACCTCAAGCACGGTTCCCAGATAATCAAGCACTGCTGGGATTTTGGCTTCAGCGGAATCGGTGTAGATCTAAAAATACAAATGAGAAGATGTTACAATACACTACTAGGAAATAACAAGCAGGTCCACTGTTGTTACAATGGAATTCACTGGCTGTGAAGGAATGTAATTTGGAAAAAGCAAATCTATACCTTGTTGATAAGCTGTTTCTCTGTAAATTTAAGAGATTTAATGTCTTCTTCCGATGTGCAATCCTTTATTTTGGCCTTTACCACTTTCAACTGTAAAAGTGATAACAAAGACCATTCCTTTTCTTAAAAACTGTTGCTTCAAGGAAAGATAAAATGCATGGATATTGAAATCTACACAAAGTTACCTCATGAAACAAAGCATTGATTTGCCTCAAGTCCTTCTCCGCTAGATCTAGGAAGACCTATTAACACAAAAATAGAAATAAAAATGTCACAGGAAATCAATATCAAGCAGTAAAAGATCACAATAGATGCATGGACACTAGAGAAAGAGCTACTACTAATAACCTGCTGTCTTCGCTTTGACGGAAGTTCAGACAAGACATCCTTTTTAAGTCTTCGAATCATTACTGTTGCCTTCATCAAATTGTGCAACTCATCATGATTGCTTGCGCCTTGATATGTTCCGAAAAATCCCTGAAATTTAAACGGAAAAATATAAAATTGTATGATGCACAGTAACAACCCCTACATGAAACTTTAGGCAGTTTCTCAGTGTCCAATGAACTTACGCCTTTGCAGTATCTGTTACCGTATTCATGAACATTCCTATAAACATCTGGGTATAGAGCTTCCAGCTGCCAGGAAATAAGAACGAAGATTTTTAAGTCATAATCAAATCACATCAAGAGATTCACACGCCCCTCACAAATCCAAACCCAAATAAAATTAGAAAAAAGCGGCAGTGGTGAAATAGATTGGATCACCTGTTTGAATAGCTCTATTGGTCTAGATAGAGCAGGAGTTCCACTCAGCAGGATTGCATATTGAGCTTTCTAAAACAAATGGCATGGATTTTATTAATAGAATAAAAACAACCAAGAGAATATTACTCATTAACAATGTAACAAAAGTTTTACAGTTGCACCAAGAAGAAACTTATTTTCCATCTGTCAGCAGATAACCAAAAACTAGCTTTATAGACAAAACGATGAGTGGATGATATATCAATATACCTTAATGACTGGAAGGGAAGCAGTTGTCCTCTTTGCTTGAGCGCTTTTAAGAAAGTGTGATTCGTCTGCTATAACAACCTGCAAAGAAGGACAAGTACATAGTGAAAACCCTAAATGTTTGAGACGAACATAAAAGCTAATTCATATATGCCTCCTTCCTCTCCATTCCTTATTTTAGCGTCTCCACGTCAATTTCAAGAATCTCACTCTCATGATCATTATAAATCAACAAGTCAGGAACAATCAACCGAAAATTACTACGAAGCAATACCTTAAAGTCCAACGCCATTAAGAGTTTGTCCAGTTTGGTGACCATGTCATACGAGATAATGTTGAAGACACCATCAAGATGGATTGTGCCCTTTCTATTTGAGGAAACTATAGTAAATCCGCTTTTGTTTGATCCACCTGCCTGAGGTAAAGCTACCTACTAAGGGATAACTTACATGAGAGACCAAAATATAGAGAATGGCTCCTAGTTACTAAATATTATACAAGCACTAAACTACATACAACTATGTCTGACGGAGGAACATGCAGCCATTGGTGAATCATCTGCAAGAAAGCAACATAGTGAATCATCTTAAGTGACAATACACAAGGTCCAAATAAAATTCATACAAAGATCATGAGCTTACCGTTGCCCAATGTAAACGTAACGAAGATGGTGCAATAATCAGAACTGGCCAAGATTCACGAACGCATGTGGTCACGGCAATTGCCTGCACAGACAATGGGGATGTGAATCATGACAAGACTCTCCAGAATTAGCTTCTTGCTGGTTTTGCAAGGAGCCATACTTGTGAGGAGAAATTTTATGATAAGTGTCTGAAAACGTCATATACACTGAACAGGTGACTAAATATATCTTGTCCCATGAACGGAGAGTGAGATTCCCATAAAGAGATGAAAGGATATATTGAGGCATATGAAACAGATGACAACTTGCCTGCAAAGTCTTTCCAAGACCCATTTCATCTGCTAGAAGCACACGCCCTCCGTGCTGCAGAATAAACCTTACGAGAAAGGCAGAAGCAAATAAGAAGGCAAAGGAAACAGTTATCAGTCAGGCAAAAGGCAAATAAGTTGCTGCTATCATTTGATGATAATGAAGAAGACTACGTGTCGCTGACATACTCTATGCCATCTCGCTGAAAAGGAAGAAGCTTTGGCTCAATGTGACTTGGTATCTTGTCATACAGATCTACGACAGTGAGGAAAAGAGTCAGTAAGACATAAAAATCCCATAAATGGAGTCCTCCAAAACAGCAACACATCTTTAGTTAAGATCACTTCATTAATTTGTCTAAAGTAATAAACCGGATGCCTGACTTACGCCGTAGATCTGGAACACTTGAAGCAGCAGCTATTGCTCGTTGCACGAGAGGATCTAAGTTCTCTATCTGATAATTCAGAAAGAAAAATAAATGGCAATGTACCTAAGAGACGCTGGACCTCTAGTTTAATCTGAGCTTTCCGAACTAGTTTCAAAGAATCAAGATGGCTTACCTCAACTTTAACGCCGGAAACGTCTTGTAGAATTTTTTCTGCTGATGACAATGAAGATTGAGGAAACACCCATAACCTGTATTAGTAAACAAGGCGTTACGAGCCAAGGATTTTGTTTACAGATCACAACAAAGCACGTCAAAAAAAAAAATCAAAGAGTATGTATACAAGGAGAAAAAAAAACCTTTCTTTAGCATTCCAAATAGCCTTAGGGATTTTACGCACAGCATCCACCACCGCCTGGATAATAGTAAACAGCAAGAAAGTGTCAAACACAACCATTATCACACGACGAATTCTAACAAGTTACCTGGTTATAGACGAACTTTGCAGCAAGATCTCCACTATGATGAAGCAGAATTTTGACAGAGACCTTTTGCTCAGATTCCTTGGAGCCTTCACCTTTTGGTGCAGAGGCTAACCTCACAATTAATACAGTAAACGTGAACGAACCCAGCAAAAAGAAACATCGTCTCACTGAGAAGGGGAAACCAGACAATTGCTAATGGGAAAATCCACTGACCAGTGTTTGGTTTAGGGGCGAGTGTTGAAGGTAAGACTCTGTTTCCTTGAGAGTAATTAGGAACCTGAGCATAAGAAAACACACATAAGGGTTTAAACAAGATGTGAGAAGAACCCTTTACACAACACTCGAAGCAATTCGAAATTGCCCTAATCAACGCAAACAAAAAACGAATAAAGACAGTAAATTTGAAACCCAGAGATGGAATATTTCCAAGTGGAAAAAACCTCGTAGTGAGTTCGCAAGGAAGAAGAGGAATTTCGATCCTGGATGATTCTCTCAACAGCTTCTCTTTCAAGAGCGTCCATCTCTTCCATGGTCAAATCCCAGTCATCATCATCCATTTTTTTTTCTATCCCCCTACTCTAACTTCTTCTTCGCCTTTCTGAGAGAGTAATCGGAGAAACGGATGTGACCTTCAATGGCGTAATCGCTCCTCAAATCTTTCCCTCGTCTCGCTCCGTCTTCGCCATTTTTAAAACGTTTTGTAGAAAAAATGGGTTTACTTACGAAACGCCACCGTTTCAGAGCAATTACGCTTTCGGTTCGATTTTAAATATTTGGTTTATGAAATTTCATAAACCGAATGAGAGCAAGATACGGTTTCGGTTGTTTCTAACATTTCCGGTTTAAATTCAAATAATTTCCGATTTTTTATTCAAATATTTGCTTGAGTGTTATTGCTGAGAGTTCAAATTTCTCCTATCGCTGTCCGCTATCTATAGTATGAGACTTTTCCACTAACTTTAGAAGTCTACCATTATCACTGTCAATTTTCCCTAACCAATCAACCTGAGCAGAATCTGATCCATATGGATCCCATTCATAACCAATCACAGCAATCTCATACAAATAATTGGTTTGTTTCTCATCTCATTTCAAAGTAGATCGGTGGTTATACTGATTTCCTCTTTTAAAATGTGTTCTATGGAACCATATTTTCACCAAAAGCCCATCTTAAAGTAGCGATTGCCTTAAGCAAAGAAATTTTGAAACCCATGAATTATCAGAAACTTTCTTAGCTGGATTACTCACCATAAGATTAAAGGGTTCTTCGAGTAACAAATTCGGAACTTCCTTTGCCTCTAGATAAATTACACTCTGATACTTCGCTGGTGTAGTCTCATTTCCATGAACTTCTGGAACTGTTGTATTCACGCTCACCACATGCTCGACGATATTCTTGAGAGGTATGTCTAGGTTTTCCATCTGTTTCGGCTCCACGTTTCCAGCTGTCGTCTTCTGAATTATTTCACGCATCTCATGAATGCAAGTCTCCATCTCAATCACTCGACCATAAAACTGTAGAAGAAGATCAAACTGATCACATGTAAAAATCACTTTTTTTTTTCTTTTTAAAGGATAGAAAGCTCACCGTCAACAGGAACGGTGGCTCTGATACCAAATGATAAGCATGTAATTTATCATACAAGCCAGTGAATTGTTAGTAGAGAAGTGATTTGATAATTTGTTTGATTAATTGGATAAAAAGCTTGTACAATCATTGTTCTCATTTAAATATAGAAACTAGAGAGAAGAATGACATAATTGTAAATAAACATTGAAGTTTAAATGGATTTGGGCTTGAATCTTCTTTATCAAATCCGGAAGCCCAATTACTGATCTTATCAATACCGTCCCCTGAAAGATCCAAGTTATCCTCAAGTTGGAAGTCCGTAGTTGTTCTTGTTCGGGTGATATGATTCTCTTGTCTTTCTTCTTAGTCAACTCTATTTTTTTTAGAGCCATGAATGACATAGCCGTATTTCCCTTGTTGATCACTTGCCATTCTTGATCTTTTAGTCCTCTTCTGTCAGCAGTCAGCTCTAACTTGTTTCCGAGTTCTGACATCACCTTTACTAAATTCTGCTGCAAGTACCAAACTGTTCCTCCATACATAAAGCAGACCTCAACCAACCAAAAATAACGAGAAGAAGCTATATGTGCATTCAGGTGAAAGCTGAAAATGCTGACATATCTCACTTGTCATTAGCAACTTCTTGATGTATGTTTGGTGTTTATCAGATTCAATTGAACCCACCAACCTGTCTGATTTGAGAAGAGAATATAGAGTTATAACCAGCTTTGATGGCCTTGGCAAATGGAACGTCTCATCGGAAAAAGTTAAAAGATTCTCAGCATGCTCTGCTGTGAACTTTGTAATCCTAGCTCCTTGGAGATCATCCATTATAGCTCCTTGTCTCTTTAAGACCTTCAAAAGAGAACAATTATCACAATGTCTCATGTCTTGTTTCACCTTTGTTGTCTCTATTTGGCGTTTGCATACTCCAAGTTCAAAGAAGATTTCAGTTATGTCTTGTGCACCAGCTGCGTCTCCCACCCCCCCCCCCCCCCCCCCCCCCCCCCCCTACCAAGACCAAATGGAGTTGAGTATGAGTGTGCACATGAGACTATGTGAGATAGTAATCCTTCTTTTTCATCTGATTCTTCATGTTACCAATAGTGATCTTATACTTTCTTCTTGACTTTTCATGCTTTTCCAAAATGCTCTCTTTTTATGTGGCATCACTCCTCAAGGTGTAATGACAAAAAGTTCAAGAGCTTGAGTGTTATTGCTGAGACTTCAAATTTCTCTAATCTCTGCCCGCTATCTATAGCCTGAGATCTTTCCACTTACTTCAGAAGTTTACCATCACCACTATCAACTTTCCCTAACCAATCATATAACGGCCCGGAACCTGCTCGGGATAGTGGGCTGGTTTGTATCAAGGAAAAAGGATGACTTGGTTCAGATCAAAGGGACTGATCGTAAACAAGTTAAAGGAACGACTTAGTTAAGGTCGAGAAACAAGCCCGAAGGATTTAGTCGGATAAGATGAGTCTGAATAATCGAGCTGGAAGGATTAGTCGAGCTGAACAAGCTGAAGTGGCTCACTACTAGCTGGACCAGCTGACTATTATCTGAACCAGCTGGCTACTAGCTGAACCAGCTAGACTAGCTGACTGGCAGCTCAACCTAGCTTAATCAGCTGATCGAGTATTGACCCAGTTGGGCGGACTGACCAGCTATATACCGAGCTAAGGTGTGACTGAATCAGTAGTAAGTCAGCTGTGGCTGGTGGAGCTCGGCCAAAAGTGGTTATGGCCAAATAACTGCCCGTGATAAAAGGGGTGCAATCCTGACCATTGAAAGAATCAATGGCTGAGATTGGGGTATGAAGGATGGACGGTTTAGGGCAAAAGGAAATTGCCCAAAAGCTATAAAAGAGATGTAATTTCGTGGAAAATGACATCTCTCACGCCTAAGGCAATTTATCCCCAAAATAGCCTAGAGAAAATACGATGCCCAGATTCCAGTCCAGTCGCAGCCGGAGTGCTCCGACCATATCCGAGAGAAGTCCGGCATTGTCCAGGAGAAAGAAGATTTACCCGAGAGAAATTGGAGATCATCCTGGATAAACAGAGATGATCATGGTAAATGAGGATCACCGAGTGAAGAACGGGATAATGGATTTTATCTGGGAGAGAAATAGGAATGGTTGAATGTCTCGCGATGATAGTCGGTGATGCGAACGATCGATGGATCAATTCGTGACTATATCCGATATAAACGGTTAAGCTGTGATCATATCTGGGAGGAACTTCAAGAGAAGGATGTTCGTTCGAGAGAATGGAAACTTAGCCGAGAGAAAGACAAGTTATCTGAGGGATGAAGAGGAATGATCGACGTCTTGCGATGATAGTCGGGAGATGCGAATGATCGGTGGATCAATTCATGACTATGTCCGAGAGAACGGTGAAGCCGTGACCATATCCGAGAGAAGAACAAGATAAAGCGAGTTATCCGAGGAAGAAGGACGGATGGTCGGAAGGACGAATGGTCGGATGTCTCACGATTATAGTCAAATGATGTGAATGATCGGCGGATCGGTTTGTGACTATATCTGAGACAAATGGTTAAGTCGTGACTATATCCGAGAGAAACTCCGAGCGATGGATGTTCGCTCGAGAGAAAGGAGATATATCCGGAAGAGGAGAAGATTAGCCGACAGTCTCGCGGTGATAGCCGGATGACGCGTAGGATCGCCGGACCGGTTCGTGACTATCAGCAAGAGAAATGGTTATATCGTGACTACTTTTGAGAGAATATGCTCTTCGGAGATGGTGACTGAGAGAAATCATATCGTGCCGAGAGAATAGCCGAAGGGAAGAGTTTCATCCGAGAGATTATTAATGATAATCAGATTGCCGAGAGATCCTTACCGAGGGTTGTGAGATCTCTCGAGGATAGTCGGATGGAACGGCCTATGATCAGGTGATAGTTGGATGTTCTCGACTACGATCGGATGAAGCGTGGCTATTACCAAGAGAAGCATGACTATATCCAAGAGAATGTGTCTAGGACCCTAAGAAATCATGAGTAGGCACGTGGGAAGGGTTCTAGCCGGACATTGGTGGAATCAGGTGGCCATATCGAAGGATGGACCAAGGCATCGTGATACTAGCATAATATCCCGTGAATGGTCACGGCTGTTGGCGAATAGTCGTGATGGTTGAGTGAATGGCCGCGATGGTCGGATGAAATGATCTGTAGTGGACCATTTCTCACGATTCTAGTCAGGCGATAGTCGAGAACTCTGACTACAGTCGAGAGAGGCATGACTATGATCGGGAGAGATCATGAAGTAATCGGGAGAACAAGTGTACAGTTGGACTAAACCGCAAAGAGAAGGACATGGACAAACGGTCGATCCTAAGGTATGACCATAGTCAACCCATGGGGCTGAATAGCCTCTCTGATCTAACCTAGTTACGTGGGGATGGTTGGTTGAATGACTAAGGAAGGATCAGAGATGGTAGATAAGCTAAGGGAGCTGATTATACGACCATGGGGAGTTGGCACACGATCAGATATGTCTAGCTAACTGGAGTGACAAAGGAGTTAGTCAAGGTGCAACTACGCCTCATGGATATAGCTAAGGTATGGACTAGTTAGACTGTAGTTGAAATGACATAGCTAGGGTATCGACTAGACTAAGACTTGAGCTGGATGTCTAGGATGCTGACTAGTATGTAGCTGGAATGTTACTACTTGGATAGTCGCTAGCCTAGTTCTAAGTAGAATAGTCTAAGGGAATGGAACGGATGATGAGTAAGATGCTTGGCTTTTTCCGAGTCAAGGATCGATCTCTGAGCTGAATGGTGGTCAGGTGGATTACCGAAAGCAAGAGATCATCAGACCAGCAAGTGCTTGGGTTAAGCTTAACCAAGAGATAGTACGGTTTTAATGATAAGATATTTTTGCTGCATAAGATAGACTAGTGATCAAACATCATAAAGGAGATTTTGCTAGTTAATGGCTTTAAAAGGGAGGTTCAGCCGGGGAATGCGGCTTGAACATGGAACACTCGTACTGTAGCCAAGGATGGCCGGATCGGGGTGTTACAAATCAGCCTGACCAGAACCTGATCCACCTGGATCCCATTCAAAACCAATCACAGCAATCTGATACAAACAATTGGTTTGTTTATCATCTCGTTTCAAAACAGATTGGTGGTCACACTGACTTCCTCTTTTAATATGTGCTATATGGAACCATCCTTTCACCAAAATCCCTTCTAGAAATAGCGATCGTCTCCAAAGAAACCTTGAAACCCATGAATTATCAGATACTTTCTTAGCTGGATTGCTCCCCATAAGTTTAAACGGTTGTTTGAGTAACAAATCCAGAACTTCCTTCACCTCCAGATAAACTACACTCTGATACTTCGCTGGTGTAGTCTCGTTTCCATGAACTTCAGGAGCTGCTGTTTTCATGCTCACCACATGCTCGACGATATTCTTCAGAGGTATGTCTAGGGTTTCCATATGTTTTGGCTCCACGTTTCCAGCTGTCATCTTCTGAAGTATTTCACGCATCTCATGAATGTCAGTCTCCATCTCAACTATTCAACCATAAATCTGTAGAGGAAGATCAAACTGATCACATGTAAAAACCTTTTATTCTTTTTTAAAAGATAAAAAGTTCACCATCAAGAGGAACGGTGGCTCTGATACCAAATGATAAGCATGTAACTTATCATACAAGCCAGTGACTTGTTGGTAGAGAAGAAATTTGATAATTTGTTTGATTAATTGGATAAAAAGTTTGTACAATCATTGTTCTCATTTAAATACAAAAACTAAAGAGAAAATGACATAATTGTAAATAAATATGAAGTCTAAAACCACCTAATTAAAAGTTTCAAAGGAGTTCTTACAACAGCTTTTAAGCAAAAAAATAATTAAAAATTCAGTAATATGTGAAATTTAGAAGAACTGGTTCTTAGTTAAGCTATTTAAGACCATCCATAATGGTAGTCTCTCATGAAAAACTATATATATTAATAAAATATGAATAAATATATACATATTAATTTAATGAATATTATATTAATAGCTCTCTCAATCATATGGGAACGGCTACGTTGGTGTGGTGGTGGTCAGACATTGTGGTGATGGGGTGAGCTGATCTGCTGTGATAATTGTCCATCTACCTTCCATCAGGCTTGCTTAGCAATGAAGGTAACGCGTGGCTTGTTTTAGGGTATTACAAATATTCTTTGCAAAGTACATTACATAATTATTAGTTAACCTAATTTTCTTACCTTACTAGAACTGTATTCTGTATTCTCAGTAAAATTGCTACCCTCGAAAGAGGATGGCTGAATTACTTTTGCTATTTCTGTTCAGGTGCTCCCTGAAGGCAGTTGGTATTGCACATGTTGGATATGCAGAGAGTTGATTACTGTCAATTCTGAACACTCTCAGGATTTTAAATGCTCTCAAGGCTGAATGCAACTCGAAATTAACTGTTGCCTTGTCAATTATGGAGGAATGCTTTCATTCTATGGTAGATTCAAGAACTGGTATTAACATGATACCTCATGTGCTATACAACTAGGGGTAACGTCCTTATGCCATTACCTTGCACGCTTTGGTTTCTGTGTGTAGATTTTGTACCTTGAGTTCTGCTTTTCGTATTTAACCACCCATATGCTGACCCAGATAGTTGTACACATGTTACTCAAAATCTCTTAGCTCACGTGATCTCTATTTCATTTCTTAAGGTGCAAATGGTTAACATGTTAGAGGAATAAAAGTAAGTTGAAACATTAATTCTACTGGATTCCTCCAAAAACTTACCAATTAAGATGAATTTTCATTCTTTTACAAATTAATGGGACTCACGGAATTAGAGGAAAAACTGATCATTCCTCTCAAATTTGTAACTCATAAAAAAGAAAGAATACCAATTGAACAAATTTTATTTAACTTATTGAGCTGGAGAAAATTATTCAACTCACTTTTATTCAACTCCTTGTTATTATTTCTATTCAATTCATTTCTTTTATGTGTA